>OY757188.1:92260307-93525307 GCA_963583895.1 Melanophora roralis | reverse complement strand
TTTTTTGATTGAATTTATTATATACAAGCGTTTTATTAATTAACCCGCAAAAGCAAATCAATAAAATTTTTAAAACATTGTTTATTTGTTTTAATCAGTTATAAAGTCTAAACAAATATTAAGCGTGTTCCAAAAGATCTCGATTTTGTTCCGACATATGAGAGTAAAGAAATCACTCTCCAAGCTTACCAAAGTTGCTCAAAATAGCTGGAACGCAAAAAACTATAATTGAAAATTTTTAAATGCTTACATGCTGCTTAGTTAAAAAGTAAAATTTTATTTAGACGATTACACCCCATAGAATTTTTAAAACATAGCATATACATCATATATAAAATGTATCTAAATATTCTAAATCGCATTTTATATTAAAGAAATCTACAGATTTTTATAAAAAAATGTACCTACAACAAAAATTTTGTTAAACCCTTGTACAGGAAAGAAAATTTATCTCAAACGTTCTCTTTGCTGTGGAAAATTTGTTACCTGAAACGCTTTTGGGTAGGTTTGGATTAATTTGTGTAAGTTTGGACTATTTTGCTATGTACCTGAAACACAACTTTTAATAAATTAAAATGCCTTTTTTCAATTTTTAATAAATTCTAACCTTATGGTAATTTTTGATATATGAAAACTATGCGAAAATACTTATGGTAGGTTTATTAACAAAAATGTATTTACTGGCTGACAAATATGGTTTTAGTAATCTTACGATAACTATTAAAAATTTTTCCACTAGATTTTATAGCTCGCTTTTAAAAACCAGTAATATTATAAAAATATCACATAAAAACTTAAAGGCATATACACACATATGTACAAATATATATGTATATAAAATAAGTTTTAAAACAGATTTTGTATAAAAGCGACGCTCAAAAACTTTTTACATCTGAAAATTTATAATTATTACGGGCCTAAGTTTCAACCTCCTTATTTAAAATAAATTATAAAGCTGTAAGTTCAAATACAAAAAAAAATATACAAAACGTCGAAGAATTATTGGTTTGCTTCATATCCAATGCATTTTTCTATGTTTATGCGGCAAACCAATAATCACCCGAAGAATGTGCAAAAGTTTAAAATATTACTAAAAGTTCCATCCCTGATGAACAGCTGTTTAATGATTTAGCGCCAGCAAAAATTTTTACAAATAGTAAATATTAAAAGTGAAATCAAGAATTTATTGCAGAAATTAGTTAAAAAAACATGTCTGATGAACTAACTGCAAATCTGAACGTCACTTTTTATTGCCTAACAGTATTTTTTCACCCTTTTGTTAAATTCAAATAAAAAAATACTTGCTTTAAAAGTTAAAGTTTTTTTTTTTAACTCAAAAACAGATGTTTAAGTACTACACAGATTTTAATTTTTTTTCAAATGTGATAGTGTAAAGACAAAATGTAATGCGCATTATTTCTTATTTGATTTTTTGACAGTCAAACCAAAAATCATTTTATTTGGCTCTCTCAAAATCCAATGAAAATCTAAACACTTGTAGAATAGTGTGAAGGTAGCTTTAGTAACACTAACTATAGGTTGCCATTTAACAAATGGTTTCTTATTTTTTTTTTTCACAGAAAATGTTTTTATGCATAAGGAGAGAGATACTTAAGAGACTTTTATATACAAAATAAAAAATAGGAAAAACTAAGAAAAGTGTGGCATCTTTAACATTTTCAAAATTTGGGTTTTAACAATTTGATTTTTGATAACGATTATCAGATTTTGAGCCAATTGTTTTTAATGAAATTGAGACTCATTTTGGCAGCTCATGAGAAATTTCACTTCGGGTTTAGTCAAAGAAAGACTTTTTCAGTCAGATTTTTTTTATCTTTTTTTTATATTAAGGACTTGGAACGCGAGTACAAATTTACTTTGGTGAGTCAAACTTTTATGGTGTTTTTACTTTGGGAAAATGCAAGCCGCAGTTAGTACCCTCTGATGTGAAAATCCTTGTTTGGTGCCGAAAAAAAATCGGTAAAAAGCTTATCGGAACAAATTCAGTGATGCGGACGAATTCCCAAAACCCCTCCCATTCTACATCTCCCAAGTGAGCAGCATCTAACAAAACAACTGAAATAAAACATTGGCCTCTGGTCTGTGCAAAAGCCCAGCAGTGACACAGGCAATGCTCCATCGTTCCGATGTCTTGCATGCATGCCCAGCACTCGCTGTTCTCCACAACTCTCATCCGAAGGAGGCGTGTTAGTGAGTTTGAGTGATCCGTCAGCATACTCATCATCTTGATATATTTAGGCTGGCCAAGTTTTAAAAATGTTCCTAGTTTTGACATCATTAAAGTCGCCCTAAAAGTTTCTCGTCAATCTCCTAACTTTCTCGATGTTCCATTGCACCCTGCGGGCATTTTTTGTCGACTCTTTCAACTTTGCCGCAGCAAAGAGCTTCGGGATTACAAGGTAAACCTCCCGCTGTCCCCTATCTCTAATTGCCAGATTATTGGCTCGCTCGTCTTCGACCACCCACTCATGACCAGGCACCCATGCTATGCGAACCTGTTTTGGTAGAGTCAGATGATCCTTGTTGATCTTATCTCCACACGGGGTATTCACTAGGGAACCTTTAAAAAACTTGGGTTACTATTAGAAATGATGAAAAAATTCTTTCCTAATGCATGGTCAGGCTTTTTGCACCCCTCGTCGGTTTTTCGAGAAGTAATCTTCCTATCAGCCCCGTGTTTCAGGTATTGGTCTGCATCACAGTCGGTGTTTTGCCTAATTTTCCTTTCCCGTGCAGTAATTTGGTGAAGACTGAAACTAATTCTGTACTGGAAATATATAATCATGTGATTCGCTACATGGTTGGGCAGAGACATATAATACTTGTTGATGCTGCGCAACAATTTTTCGTCATTTGGTGAAAACCCTTATAAAATAAGGTCGTGAGTACTTGTTAAGTGCTTAACTAGAAATAGACGGGCAAATGCCCCTTACAGAGATTTACCAAGGATATTTCCCGGCTGCCAAGGGTCTTATCTGATACCAAGGGAATCAGAAAACCCCGTTTTACATGGTGTGATTAATGGCGAGGCCTCCTTCGGAAGTACACGGGGTGCCGGCTAACTGAAAACGAAAATTATATACTGAGGTTCGTCTTGTTCGGATCTCAGAGAAAGCAACGCTTAGTTCTTATTTTGACAGCAGCCGTTCTTCTTTTGGCCACGCTATTTCTTATTTATTTGGTAACAGAGCGTTTTTTAATTTAAGAACAGAGCGTTCACAAACTTATATAAATACTTTGCTTAACGGTATATCTGTATGCACAACCAGCAGCCCTGGCACGAGATTCGAACGCAGTCAACTAACCGTTCTTTCTTCTTAAATCCTAAGTGAATCCAAGTAATAAAAAAAAAACTAAAACAAGAATCGAATAAACCATGGTACTTTCCTTTTCTAATAAATTATGGGAACAATTATTTAGAATCACCAACTTCTATTTTCTTCTTATCTGGCAACACTAACGACTCAAAAGCTTTATGTGGGGTATTCGCAACCAGACATTTCAACCTAACCTTATCTTTCATAGAATCACAATAAACGCTAATAATTTGCCAAAGATTTTCTATTTTTACTAACAATTACCAATTTACTTAAGAGAATAAATTAAAGTAAATCGCATGCAGCACGGCTTTGAAAGAATTACTTGCCCGTTTTTACAATTATAACTTCATATTTTTATACTGAATTGAACTTCCTGTTTTCTCCCTTTAATTTGGTAACAAGTTTAAATTGGGTGCAATGAAAGAGCATTTTTCAAATTGTTAAAACATCTTTTTCCCATAGAAAGTGTTAGAATAATGTTTTACAGTTTTAATTTTAATTGCTTCACAACACTTCCAACTTTCTTTATAAAATACTGACTTCCTTTATATAAAAGAAAAATTTTTTTCTTCCATTCAAAAATTACGAAAATAAGAAATACGTTAAAATTACGAAATAAATAGAAAATACCAAGTAGCTGTACAATGATTATTACGTGAAATTACTATAGGTTTTGTAGTTGTTGTAGCATTTGGACGATCTGGTGAATGTAGTCGAATAAATGTTGTTGCTTATTAAAAACTGCCTAATTAATATTGAATTTTTAAACTCTTTTCTTCAATTTCAACAATTAATTGTAAGTAATAAATGCAATTGTTATCGCACTTTTCTTTTAACAATTACTTTTATGATATTGTATTAATTAATAATAAAACTGTTTATTTATTGCTTAATAATAGTTTCAAGCCATAAATATAAAAGAAACAAAAAACTGCTGGTTAATAAATATTTTGAAAGGCGCACACATTGTATTACGGCTACTTTTGCGTTTTAAACGCACAGTGGTTCGTTTCAAATTTACAAAAGAGATTAAATTAAAGAAAATTATTTTGCTAAAACAAATTAAAGGATAATGTTCTTAAAAACTGTTTTAACTAAAGAGAAATAAAATAAAAATTTTTATTACAAAAACAACATTAATCTTTTTTTCACATATTGGTAAGGGTATATATCGATTTGTCATTCCGTTTGCACTTTCTATAAAATTAATTTGCGACCACATAAAGTATAAATTTTCTGGGTCCTTATAGATAGGAAAGCCGATTTAACCACGCCGCCTGTTCAAGTCAAGTTTCCAATGTCAAACTATCAGAATTATTCCTAAATAGAATCAGTTAATTACGAACCGAGATATAAGCAAAAGTCTAAAAAATCTCAGAATATCTCAGTAACTATGACCATTGTTTCCATTTAGTTTTGCATGGAGACTATGAAGATGGCCCCATGCAATTGCATTTTTTTGATTGATTTTGACTCTGTAAATTTTTATTCAAATAAATAGTTTTTTAAAATTATGATTTTTTCAACACAATATTTTGTTAGATCCATGGTGGCATTATATGTATATGTAGGTGGACTCACTACAGAAACTGCTCGTCAGCTAATACACCCCTAATGTAAGAATTTCTCTCTTTATTTCATTTACTATTGTCAAATTTCATATAAAATTAGTTTATCACAAAATTCTCTTCAAACTGCAATCACCTTTGGAAATAGAAGGCATTTTTTCCCATTAAATTTTTTTCAAATTCTGATGAAATTGTTTATCTGATTTTATAATTTTGTTTATAGGACCGAAATCTGTAAAACTTTTAGTAGAATCGACAAGGCGATAAGTATGTTTTAAGAATGCATTTTATTTCTCTAAGGGTTACTCCGGGGAAGTTGTAGGGGTTTTTACCCTTACTTTTTTCAAATTTTGTATGGCAACCCAGTTAGGGGCTAGAAAAATGTTTGTGAGGAACAATTAATGGCAGTCGGTCGTACATTGCACCCGTGTGAGGGTAACTATGGGGCAGTTCTAAAGGTTTTTATATACAATTTTTAGAGAAGTAAACAGAGGTAGCCGTGGGTGCTATCTTATATTTCTGTCAGTTATCGGGCGATTCCGCTGAATTTCAATAGCAAAATTCTCGCACGTATACCTGATGTTTTGATAACATAAACAGATCTGAGGTATATCAAGGCGGCTTTAGAAACTTGAGTTTAACATATTAACGGACAGACAGATATTGCGAAATCAACTTTCCTGATGTCTGGCGGCAGATTTATATTTTCAAACCTTAATAAAAAACGTAATAATTGACACAAAGTTTTATTAAGAGCATTGAACGATAGAATGGATATGCGGATTTTGTTTTTTTTAAAGAGTATGTCTTCCAGATGTGTTCCGTCGAGTTGAATACACTGTTCAAAGCGGAGCCTTTTGTTCAATGCCACACGCTCCAGTAAACTTGGCTCAATTGAGCTGACGACGAATGTTTTCCTTTAAAGTCAAAAGAGATTGAGGATTGTTATTATAAACCTTCTCTTTTAAGTAGCCCCATAAAAAGATCCATGTGAGTTAGATCGGGCAACTTCGGTGGCCATGAAATGTTCCCAAAGCGATTGATCAGTTTTTGGGGGAAATTTTCCCGAAGCAAATTTTTTGAAGCTCTGGCTGTGTGTGCCCCATCTTGTTGAAACCAAGTGTGTGAAGAGCACAAGGGGAAAAAAATTTAGTAATTATAATTTTCACCGTTGACATTCGTCGCCTGGCCTCAAGAATTTTCGAAAATAAATGGTACAATTATCTCACGCATGAGGCACATGAAACAGCTACCCTGTGTCCATGGATGGGTTTTTGATGTTTCAATCAAGGCTTACGGATTCTTGGAGACCTGTAGCGGCAGTTCTGCTTGTTGGCATGGCCGTTTAGGTGAAAATCAGCCTCGTCGCTTTAAAAAAATGAGATTTACAGTTTTACAAAACTGGTTGCGTAAATCAAAGTTACATTCTTTCATGAATAATTTCTCTTGAAAGTCCCAGTGAGGCTGTTCTTTTCCGTGTTGAAAGTCACGAATTTTCACGTAAGCTGTTTTCACCCAGAGGCCCTGGCCGTTGAACAGTTGTAGCCGAAGCAGTTGCGCGGAATCTCTGCACCTACGAACGAATTAAATTTACACTCGGTCCGTCACGAGTTCTCCGAATATCGAACTTTGAACAAAATTGTCTACGAGCAACTACGTAAGAATCAATACTCTTAAAAAATTACTCAACGGCGAATGCGCAGTGCTCATTGGACCACTGCGACATCCTCACCGTCCCTCCGTTTATTAACTTTTAAAATAATTGTATTTAAAAACATCATTTTGCCACCAGACACCCTGTACTTTATTGGGTCGCGAATGAATAGTAAAAAAATTTCAAACGGAATGACAAACCTATATGTACCCTTATAGCTAATGTGAAGGGTATAAAAAATGTATAATGCAAAAACGGATTATTTAGGAACAGGTAATTGGAGCCGTTATGTAAACATGGTATTGGCTGTTCCATGCTTTACATGGTTCTTGCAATATGAGCGTATGAGTAATATTAATCAGTCATAAAAGCATATTCGACAGATTTCAGTATTTAGTAATAAAGTTCAGCTTATTAAAATATGTTTTCTAAATAAAAAAAGATGTTTATTTATTGTTTTAATAAAAAACTGAATTTGAAATTTCCTGCTTCCATTTTTGCCTGATAATATTCCCGAATCACTGTGCAGAGGCGCATAAAATAATTTGCAAAAACGGCTGGCTTTGTTTATTTGTGTGTGTGTGTGTTTGGCTTTTTTACAAATCAACGATTTAAATTATTTTAAAGCATCATTTCCATTTATTAAATGAATTGAATACATCATTATATTTTAATATAATTAACATCTGCTTTTGTGTTTTAATTGCTGTAAACTAAAAATAAGTTGACATGTGAATGAATCATGTTGGCTTTGCACTTAATTTTTTTTGTACTTTTTCAATTCTATATTTTATAATTTTTTAGTAAATGATAAGATAATTGAAAATTATTAATTTATTAGTTTAAGGATTGTTTTGCTTCTTTTTGACAATAAAATTGTCTTTGGTGTTAATCGAAATGTTCGAAGTTTAACATTTCTAGTAAATAGAGAAAACAAAAACCTTAAATAAAAAGGGCACAAATGTTATCAGTGCAAACACAAATGGTCATTAATCTAAATTTGTTTTGGAGTTTTACGGTTAAAATAACAACTGATTATAAAGGGTGGGCCATTTAAGTTTTAATTTAAAAAAGCAATGAAGCCAAAACAGTTTGAAACTTTGCCAAATTTATTTTTTTCTTGGTTTTGAAGTACAATTGTTCCGCGTAGAAATTAAATCTTATATTATTTATATGGCTGTCGCAGTTGGCCTAACAGTACCCCATTCGGTCCGACCGATTCCGGGGCACTTTTTCGAGTGTTTTGGATTATATCTCGGCAATGGTATTACGAATTTTGGCTTTTAAATGCTTAATTGTCTCTGGTTTGTGGGCATAACACTTGTCTTTAACGGCGCCCAAAGAAAATACTCAAACGACGTCAAATTGCCATCAAACGTTGCACGCAAAAAATCAATTGGTGCATTAGATGTGTGGCATCCTGTTGAAACCTTAAAGCGTTTACATCAAAACCATGAAAAGGGAACAAAAAAAAAATCGGTTATAATGGTGCGCTATGTGTCTCCATTGACCGTAATGGTTGCACCGTTCTCACTTTCAAAGAAATATGATCCAATGATGCCACTCCAAAAGCCAAATCCAAACAGTCACATGTAATGGGTGCATTGGCTTCTGTTAGACCACGTTTGTGGTTACTAAACTCTAAATGTGACAATTTTGCTTATTATTTGACTCACCAACATGAAATTGTGCTTCATCCAAAGAGGTGTTTTTTTTCGCATCATTGCACAGCTTCTACTTGGCGCCTTTAGCGAAGCGAAAACGAAGCGGTTTCAACTCTTGCACCACTTGAACTTTATAAGGCATCATACCAAGATCTTTGCGCAAAATTCGGCGTAAAATAATTAATTTTGGAAAACGACGACAAGGTAATAGATTCTCACGCACACTCTCAGCCACAGCTTCGACAATTTCGGATGTACGCACTGTACGAGCACGCTCACGTGTTGGCGTATCCACAATGGAACCAGTTTCATGAATTTTAACAATAAGTTTACATATACCGGGCACTGTTTATCCTTGTCTGCGATCAAATTTTTGTAGGACATTTTCGTGCGATTTCCGACCATTTTGTTTAGAAAATAAATTTTCAATAAAGCTGTCGTTGCTCAAGCGTAAATCGATACAATTTCTTCAGCGGAGATAATATTCTGAATTTTGTGACTGAATAATAGAATGATTGCCAGATTCGAAACAACCGCCGGTTCAAATTTAAACCGACAGATGGCTCCCCCGATAGAAATATAAATAAAATGAATTCGCAAAAAAAGACGAAAAGGTAGGCCAAAGTTGTTGCTAAAAAAAACTGATAATTTAATAAATTACATTTTTAGCACTTCAAGTAAAATACCATTTATAAGCGTAAACACGCACAGAATTAATTAGTTTATGTTTTCGCAAAGTATTGAAAACGTACAAATAACAAACTGTTATCAGATATAGCCGATGGCTGAATAAGAATACATATTATATAATTTTTATGAAGCAAAAAAAAAAATAAATAATTTAAACAGTTTAAGAAAGAGAAGACAAAGGTCGTTGTACCCATAAAAAATTATAACAATTTGCCAATTTTTGTTAAAGAATCAACAATAAAAAAGAAATTTGATAAACTGTGAACCTGCACGTTCTTATTCAACAAGAAAAAAAAAACAATAAAATTTTTCGCAATAATAAAGAATACAATAAACAAATAATAAAAACACTATATTCGGTTTATTTAAATTTTAGATACCCTCGATTATACGTTAGGAAATATAGGACTGGGTCAAAGAAAATATATCCTTTAAAGGCAGAAAATTCAAGAAATTAAAGAAAGGAATATTGTTGGAATAAATTTTCTTTTAAATTTAGTCTGATAATTTCTTTAAAATAATTTTAATTTTATTTACGCCTAGTTAAACGTTCACATAAGTGATAAGGGTAAGTTTGCCATTCCGTTTGTAATTTCTTTAATATCCATCTGCGACCCCAAAGAGTATATATTTTCTTGGTCCTATAGATAGGGAAGTCGATTTAGTGATGGCCGTTTACCCGTCTGTCCGTGTTATGGTTTAACTTTTTAAATCCCCATGATGTCACGTAGACTCGTAAGTGGCATCAAAGTATCAGGAAACCGCTATTGAAATCCAGCAAAATCACCCGATAACTGATTGAGACATAAGCCAAAAACTACGACTACCTGTTATTATTTCTCCAAAATTTTTACATAAAAACCTCTACAGCTGCCCCGGAGTTGCCCCTATACGGATGAAGTGTAAGACTGACCTCCATTAATTTTTTTTGTGGAACACACTAACACCCTATCTCCACCCGCTAACAGGGTTGCCATACAAAGCTTAATTCGTTTTTAATTTTTTAATCGCTTTCACAGCTTCCAGGATGCCCCTAAAAAGGTCAATTGTAAGACTGACCCCAAATTAGTTTTTCCTCCCAAACATTTTTGTAGAACACACGTACCTCTATCTACAGCACCTAATAGGGTGCCCTAAAAAAATATTAGGGTAAAAGCCCCTACAACTTTTCCGGAGTTGCCCTAAGAGGAATAAAATGTATCACAGGGGTCACCATACAAAACTTGAAAATATTAGGCTAAACCCCCTACACGTTGTAAAAGGTATATAGGTTTCGGTACAGCCGAATAACTTGTTTTTTTACTACTTTCCCGATAAATATGAGCGTTTGGCGCTAATGGAAGCGTAAGTATTGGCTTTCAATGTTTCAAAAGTTGCTTCTTTGCCGCCATAAAACAATGACTAACCGAAGCCCCTTAAAAGGTAATCGAGAGACGTTAAATCGCACAAATGAGCCGGACCACTTCTGAAAATAAAGTTGTCACCAAATTGATGTTGCTATTAGTTAATCTTTTTTCGAGGAAGTATGTGTTGCAAAAAATATGGGATAAGGTCATATCTTACAATGGCAAAAGTTCTGTGAAATTGCTCACATGCGATTCCACAACGTAAAGTATCAAGTTTGAAACCTACTTGTATTGATTTAGCTGAGTGTTTTAATGTTTAAACCAATTTTAAGAGCAAACAAACTATTTACATCCTACACACGTTTTTTAAATGAACTTGAACTTAAAGTACGCAGATTTAAAGCCACATAAAGATTTTAATATGCAGTGCACACATAATACATATGCTCACACACATACATACATGCATATGTATATGTAAGTTTACTTACTTATATACATCTATAAATACTTATGTATATTTTAAAGAAATAATTTTAGTTGAAAATGTTATTTATAAATGTTCTCTCTAGCACTCGTTCTGAGTATTATATGCAACTAAATACGACCAGTGTTACCGTTGCGGCTTTTTAAAATAGTAAACGAAGTTATGAGTTTTTAAAAGTTTTTAAGGACAATTTAAAGTTTTTTCCCACTTAAAACTATAACCTTTACTATGGGAATTACCAACAAGAACATTTTTATCGTTTCCAAGTTCAATTCCGACAGCAACTGGATTGAAAGAGAAGTTTGAACCTTTTGCTAAGTCCGATTGATTTCTTTTTTGCTATCATTTTGTCATAGAAATTTAAAATATTTTATTTCCATAATGGCAACGCTAAATATAGCCTACGACAATAACGGTAACAAGTGCATTTTTAATTGTAGAGATTTTTAACGAAAGAGAGGATGTTCTCATATGCATATAACGACTTTTGTGCCTTTATTTTCTTTAGGTAAAGCGCATGTCTATTGACCTTCAAAATATGAAATACCACGGATGTATATGTATAAAAAAACATATGTTTTTATGTATAACAAAAAAGCACATACAAATACGTACATACATATACATAATAAAATACTGTTTTTATATAAATCTAAGTGCTTAAAGCCGAATATCCTGTTACAGGAAATGCTGAACTTCTGTTACATACAGCAATGGCGCTTAACGTGTGTAATTCAGAACAATAAACGAAATATTTAGGTGTGAATGTTTGTAGTTTAAGAAGACGTTTGTTTATTATAACAGATTTTCATTCACACTAGTGCCTTAGACAAACACTCTTACTTGTATACACAGACTTTCGTAGTTGAGTCCTACAAGAATATCAATATTTGTTTGTAGGTTAGAGAGTACCTGTGTTTTAGTCATTCTTTTATGTGAGAAATTAAAAAAGGAAATTTTTAATTTGTAAGAAAAATATAAGGTTAATTTTTTTCACAAAGTAGATAAACAAGACAAGTTATTTTTTATTTCGTTACAAAATTTCGTTTTATTTTATATTAAATGGAATTGATTGATTGGCCTGGTAATGTTGAACAAATGAACAAAGATGCTTTAGATAGAAGAGTTTTTAAAATAACAAAGGTATGGGGAAAATGTATGTATGACCAAAAATCCGTTGAAAAGTTTAGGTCTATCAACTTATGCTGATCTGAGTATCTGAAACTGGAGAAAGAGCGCAGAAGATCTAGACACTTTCAAACAATCTTGTGTCTGCCAAAAACCTAACTAGATTATGGTAAAAGTGGCTTTTTAATAAAATTAAAGAATTTTCGTTAGGAAAGCTTTGTAAAGAATTCATCGTTTCAATGATGAATTATATAAAATATCGGCTGGGCATCTATCGGTTTTAAGTTAAGCCAGCAGTTATTTCAAATTATTATATTCTCTCACAAAATTCAGATATTATCTCCGCTAAAAGAAATGTATCGATTTACGCTTCAGCAACGACGGATTTATTAACAATTTATTTCCAAAACAAAGACAAATGGTCGGGAATTGCACAAAAATGTGCTACAAAAACTTAATCGCAGACAAAGACCAACAGTGCCCGGTATATTTAAGTTTATTATTGAAATTCGTGAAACTGGTTACATTGTTGATGCGCCAACACGTGAGCGTGTTCCTACACTGCCTATAGCCGAAAATATCAGCTGTTGCCGAGAATGTGCATGAGAATACATCAACTTGACGTCACTCTTAAGAATTTGTTATTTCACGCACCACTTTACAAAGTTCAATTGGTGCAAGAATTGAAGCCGCATGGCCATCCGCTTTGCTAAGGGGCCAAGGAGAAGGTGCGCGATGATGCCGAAAAAATACCCTTTTTTTCTTGGTGGGTACTTTAATAACCGAAATTGCCGTATTTGAGACTCAGAAAACCCAAACGTGATCTTACAGAAACCAATTTACCCATTACGAGTGACTCAGGGTACACTAATACAGGCAGTATTAAGAACCCAGCTGATTATGAATTTGTCTTAAAATTTTGTGAAAGTGATTTTCAGATTTATTAATTTTGTTTGAAGTTTAAAATTTTTTTTTTTAAATTTACTTTCTTAAACACAAAAAAGAAATGCAGAGGGCGAATTTTTTGAATTCGCCTTGATACTCCCTGTATTAGTATTAGCGGCTTAAAGATCGGAGGCACCATATTTCTTTAAAAATGAGAACGGCGTGACCGTGACAGTCAATGGAGACACCTGTTGCACCACGATAACCAACTTTTTTTGTCCGCTCTTCATGGCATTAATGTAAACGATTTTTGGTTTTAAGATGATGGTGAAATTTGTCACACATCTCATGCCACCATTGATTATTTGCGTTGGTGGGCATTTAATTAGCTGAAATAGGTATATCAATTGGCCGCCAATTGGCTGCGATTTGACACAGTTGGACTTTTTTCTGTGGGACGGCATTAGAGACAAGTGATATGTTGACAAGTCAGAGACAATTAAGCATTTAAAGCCCAAGATTCGTGACGGCATTGCCGAGATACAATCTAATACTCTCAAAAAGGTGCCCCGAAACCGGTCCGATCGAATGAGCTACTGTTAGGCTAATCGCGGCAGCCATATAAATGAAATAATATTTAATTTCTAACCGCAACAATTGTTCTTAACAACAAAAAAAAACCCATTTTTGTTTTTGCCGTTTTAAATTTAAACTTTTAAAGGCTAAATCTTTAGTTTAAAAACTACTTAAGAATACTTAATATCTTTAAGTTTTTAAAATATATTTAATTGTTCTAAGAAAAGTCCAAGCTTTTATAGGGTGACGAAAGCTGATGAAAGCTGCTACCAAAAAAAATTACTTTTTGATAAGATGTCGCACATGTGTCACCGAGGGTGGTACTTAGGTTTATGATTTGAATACTTATTGTTAGTTAGAAGATTTAATATTAAAAAAAAAAAAACAAAAAAATGTTTGGGAGCTAAGAAATGATGATAACAAGGTGTCGAAAACAACTTTACTTTAATTCTACCTCAAAGCCAAGGCACATTAAAAATAAATAATTAATGTGCCCTGCTTTAAAGTTCAAATTTGTAAATATTTTTTTATTTTCAAAAAATAGAATTTCTTAATTAACGATAGCTTTTTTCCTATAAGTTCTCGCCCCAACATTCTGTGGACACAACTATTACAATGCCTCCCCTTGGTTTTGAAAATCAAACTCCTACCAGGACCAATACACAAAACATAAACATATGTAGATACTCCACAGGTAAGCTGAAACTTTTTTGTATTTTAGTATTTTCTAATATCAAAAATATATATTTTTTTTTCATAAGTTTCAAGATGGGAATTCACTCCCTGATTCCCTTAACAATACCGAGCTACACCCAAAAAAATAATGTAGGTTAATCTAACCAATTTTGGTTGTTATTTTATTGTTAATGTAAATTGTTGTTGCAATTTGTATAAACAAACAATTTTTTTGGGTTAAAATAACCAATTTAAAATAGTAAATGAACTACTAATGTAAATTGTTGTTGCAATTTTTTTAAATAAACTTTATTTATTAGTTAAAATAACCAGCGCACAATAGTAACATAATTGCTAATGTAAATTGTTATTGCAATTTGTAAACAGTAACAAGTTTTGTTAGTTTAAATAACCATCTAGAAATAGTGATTGAACGCTTGTGTAAATTATTGTTGTATTTTAAACTAATTCTGTTAGTTAAAATAACCATGTTCAAAAAGTCAGAATCGTTCATTGCCAATTGTTGTTTTCTTTTAACTATTTACATTGTTAACTTTTAACCATTACATATAGTAAACAAAAATTTACTATTATCTTGGTTAAACTAACAAAAAAAATAGTTTAATTGTTTTATATAACGGCTTTTTTTGTATCAGAAATGTACAGAAGGGTAGCCATATACTTATTTCTAAACATCACTCTCGCAAATGTATGAAACTCGTTTTTTAAAGTTGATGTTGGCCACCCTTAAAGCGTGAAGTAAGATCATTTTAATGTATTAGTAAAATATTCGGCTTTATTCTGTGCGCACATTTGTTTTAGTAAAGTGTAAAAATATTAATTATTAAACAAATAAATACATTTAAATTATCAAGAGTGTAAAAATATTAACTATTAAACAAATAAATATATTTAAATTATTAAGAGTGGTAATATGCAGTGTGATATTAATGAAAACAGTTTGTGTTCATTAACCTGTTCTGTTTCTAGCCAGGAAGAGGAGCTATCTCATTTGTTAAACGAGTGGAATTTTGAGTACATGCTTCAAAAGTTAAAATGTAAGTTCAAATTTAATCAAAATATTATTTTATTATAAGATTTAAGAACAATATATAATAAAATATTTTGAAAGGTAATTTAAATTAGAAAATATGTACTAATACATATATGAGTACTACAAGTGAACATGCATATACATACATAAGTACGTAAATGCAGCTTCGTGGCGCCATAGCGGTATTTTATTTTTGTGCTGCGTTTTTGTTGTATTCTTCAATGTGTATTCCTATGTATGTATGTATATGCAGTGAAAAGTACAAGAAATATAGTAACTTAACAATGTTAATAGTAAGGCTACCGTAAAACAATAGTAAATTTACAATTTTTGCAGTAAATTTATATTGTGAAAATAATGATTTTTTTATGGTTTTTATTTAAAGCTGAAGACATAACAGTGAAACGACTTCGATTTTTAACAGAATCTGACTTGGACTATTGATTTCAAAACAAAAAGATTGGTGAAAAGGCCGAATTCCGTTTTCGTTTAATAAATTGGAAAAAGCAAAAGGTGACATAAAGTTTAAAGTATTAATATTTTTTCATTTTTTTATACATGCAAATTTTCATAGGGCTATGACAACATACAAATATGCGACACGACTTCTCTAAGCACAAACCAATCTGACTACTCAAAAAATCTAAATTTAGAACAATACGAACACATTGTTCCTTCTGGATCTTTTGTAAGTATTATATAATCTACAAAATTATATTTACATATGTGTATATATACTATTATTTTATTAAATTTGTTTAGAATTTACGAACCATTCTCAATGAACATCCCACCGGTGACTATGTTGAGCAAACCTTTTCTGAAAATAAAAAACTGAATGATGTTGCCAGAAAAATATTGGTAGATGCAATTATAACTTGGGCTGTTAAAAGTAAAACTAAACTGACA
This sequence comes from Melanophora roralis, assembly GCA_963583895.1. Classification (NCBI taxonomy): domain Eukaryota; kingdom Metazoa; phylum Arthropoda; class Insecta; order Diptera; family Rhinophoridae; genus Melanophora; species Melanophora roralis. The sequence continues at coordinate 93,509,330 of OY757188.1, read as the reverse complement.
AAAAATATTTTTGAAAGAATTTCTGCTCAAATTGAAAAAGATTTCTGCGAAGACAAGGTAGTATATTGACACTAATAAAATTATAATTTTTTAATAAGCATTTTTTTTATCTTTTAAGGAGGTATATTTTCGCAAAGTAGGTTCCAGATCATCCGGAAGACTTTTCGATAAATATTATAACACAATAAAACGTTTGAAAAAAACTGGCGAATGGGCATGTTCAAATATCAACATTGCAGTTGATATACATGAAAATGAAAATCTTTTAAACGATTGCAGTGACGAAGCAGGTAAAATTTAGTAATTTTAGAATATTTATGTATTAATTATCATATTATTTATAATATTTTTTAGAAATCACAAGAGCACATGAGTGGTTAAAAATTTTCACGGAACCCTGGAGTGAAGTTACAAATAATTGGCGCATATGTTATTCTAAAAGAAGATATGATATCGTTCACGCAGTTAATGAAAATAATATTATTGAAGTACTAAGTCAATGGAAGCTTTTTTCACATTCACTGGGATATACTTTAGTTAGTATTTTAAAATTTAAGTTTACTTAATGTTTTTCGAAAATAATAAATATATTTTTTATTCTAAAAGGTTGATAACGACTTTAGCACATTATATCCTACAAAGCACTTTGCTTCTGAGAAATGGGAAAATTTTAGAGGAAAAATTACACCAATTTTAAATAAAAAAATTAAGGATTCACGAAGCTTGGATTTCCTACAAAAAGTCAATGCTAATGAAAAAGGTTTACTCATTTCTTTTATAATAACTATTTTTCTTTTTTAATTTCGTTTAATTTACAGGTTATGAACAGCTAATATTTATTCTACTGCATGTCATTCTACGACCCAACTTAAAAAGAAAATTTTTGAATGTTTTACATAAATCAACAATCAAAGACTCACAAATTTCATTTTTACTCCATGCCGTTACAGTTAGTGATGTGCAAAATAGCTTGGATCAACTAAAAGCATCACTTTTTAAACGAGGTGAGACCTTGCAACCACTAATTATAGCAGTCGGATTAACTATTAGTGATTCAACATTTTACGTATATTATGATGAAATTAAATATAAACTGCCTTCATTTTTAACTAGTTTAGATACATGTTTCAAAATTTTTCATGTACTTAATTTAAAATATCCTTCTGATAGTACTGCAGTTTGGACTTTTATCCAAAGATACTTTTATAGCATTATACTGAAAGAAGATCAAATATCTCCAAATATTTTATGTTTAATTAACGATCTTAAGTAAGAATTTTTATGTAACACAAAATGATTTCTTGTTTTATATGCAAAACTGTTTTTAAAACTGTGGATTCTCTTGCCACACATTTTAAATATTTACATAATTTAACACCGTCAAGTACTTTTTTTTGCGTACACTGTTGTCACTATTTTCAATGTTTACGAACTTTTAAAAGGCACTTTAAAAAAGTTAATTCATGCATTCAAAATATCACAAATTCTGTAGAAAATCCAAGCACTTCAAAAACAGGACCTGTTGAAATTAATTCAACTGAAAACATGAGTAATGACAACAATTTTAAATTTTCACCTGAATTTTTTGAAGAAATTTCTCTTAAATTTGTTAGCAGTTTACAAAGTAAATCAAAATTTACAAGAACAGAAATTAAAACATTTACAGATAAAGTTGCTATTAAAGAAACTATTTATAAAATCGGATATTTTTTATTTTCAAAAAATATGATTTTATATGAAATAAAAGATATAGTAGTTTATAACAATGAAATAGATTTCATTTGTCTTAAACATAAAACTGGTTCCTATATAAAACATTACCAATCTTTTTCTGTTTTAGAGGCAGAAAATTTATATGTTTTAAAACCCTTAGAATTTTATAAATCACCATTACATATAAGTCATTCTCCTAATGGAAAAACATATATTCGACCTAAGTACTATTAAAGTTTAAATGGCATTAATTAATTTTAGGTAGACTTAAGTTAAACTTAGTCTATGTTTTTTTTAATCTAAAAGAATGTAAAATGTAAATAATTTTAAAATTATAATAAAAAATTATAAAACAAAAAAAATGTATTTGTTTTGTTTTATATGGCACAAACTTTGCTTTGGTAAATGTACAAAATATCTTGTACATTTACCGTAAAAATAGTTTTATAACAATTTTTGTGGTATTAATACCATTAAAATTGTATAACTACCAATAAAATTGTTGTATTACTATTATAATGGTAATATTACTATTATAATAGTTATTTAACAATTATTACAGTAAAGCTACCAAAAACCGTGGTATATTCTACCGTTTTATTTGTAATTTAATACTACCATTAAAATAGTTCATTTACAAATATTGCAGTAAAGTTACCATAACTCTTGGTATATTTTACTAATTTATTTGTATCTTACCAAAGAAATTGTACTAAAACCAATTTTTTTGTAAAATTTTTTCTAACAATACAATATTGGTCATTTTCACTGTTTTTTGCTGTTAGTGCAATTTCAACCCATAAAATTGGTTAAATATACCTATAAATTTTTTTGGGTCTATAGAAGAACAAAATGCACATGAACTTTTAAACGATGAAAAAAATGAATTTTTGGAAATCAAAAAAGGATTTAGTGAACAGAATATGAAGCATCATAGTCAACAAATAAATAACATAATTCAAAAAATGGTAAGAATAACAAATTTTCTTGTCCTTTAAAATAAAATATTGCTGCGTTTTGAGGTTTGTTTATCATTCATCATCTTATCTTCAGCTTGATTGCATACGACGTCAACTTATTGATTTGAAATCAGACCTAAATGCGTTTAAGAATGTTTACGATTCAGGCCTCAATCCCAAGAGTGAGAATGATCAAGTTGTCAAAATCATAGATGCCTTACGTAAGCGTGTTCAAAAATTAAATAATATTATGGATAATGTTAACATACGTTTCCAGGAACTGAAATTGTAAATTAATAATAAATGGAATTTATTTAGATACATTTTTTAAAATTTAAATTTAGTCCTAGAAGTTGTCAAGCGATTTGCAGACTAGAAAAAATGGTTTCCAGGGAAATAGTTAGATATTGAAAGAAAGTAGCTGATTTGCTATGTGTCCTGGTATGTATGGGATAACCAGGGAGAGACAAAAATGGCACATGCCAAGAGAGACCATTTATTTATTTTATAGCTAAAATTATACCTGACATAACCATAACCCTAAAAAAGAGCAGGGGCGAATTACGGCATTAGATTCGAATCGAAATTCTACTCAATCAATTGAGTTGTCAATGCTTTTAATATAGAAATTCTAATTGTACGTCCTGACGAGACAAATTCATACCAAGGCAAATTGAAAAATCCAAATAAAAAAATCCAGTATTTTTATATCGGGTTTTTTATACATATACTGAGTTTGACGTTTGTCTTGGCATGAATTTGTCTCGTCAAGACGTACAGTAATAATAAGAATTTTAAAATTTTAATTTTCTAATCGAATGCCGTAATTTGCCCCCTGTTAGAACCAAATTTGTGGGTAACACTGTGTTTGGATTTGGACACTTGTCCAGTCATGGATTTGTCTCTTCAAGACGCGTTATGTTGTTATCTAACACATTTAAAAGATATTAAGTTTTATGGAATAATTTAGGAAAAATATCAATTGATGGCTAATTTAAACACTGGCACCTAAAAATTTTTGCAAAAACAGTCTATAAGTGCCATTTCAAAAAAATTTAAAACTTAATTTCGAAACGATCGTAAATTAAGGTTAGAAAATCGTACTACGTAATCCAGTCTGTACAAGTTCAGAAGATTTTCGATTTGAATCAAAATACATAATAAGCCCCCAGATCGCAGTTCAATTTTTGATTCAGAAAATCAATTATCCAACAAAATTGTAATTATTCCAGGGAGAGCTGTCAATCGACTCAAAACTAGATTTTAGATATAAAATTAATTTTAATGCACTTTTTGTTGCTCGAAAAATACTTAATTATCTTGTTTTGCTTTAAATAATGTGTCGATTATTTGTGAAATAAAATGGGCCTTTGTTAGCCGTTTTTTGCCATCTGTAATACAAATTTTGCAATTGACAACCGAACTGAAGTTGAGTTGCAATAGTCGATCCATTTAAACATTTTTTGAAAAACATTTTCTTAAGTCTTATAATTATGTCTATTTATTCGGCTTGGGTTCATTATTAAAAATGTGATAGCTAAGAATGGAAATTTTTATTATAAACTAAGTAATTCCGATACTAGCCGAGTGTAATGCATTTTCGAAATCAATTATAAGATATATAGAAAAAGTTCAAATAAATAACCATAAATGTATTACAAACACATAAATCAATGTAAAATTATGAATAGAAAAATTATCGAAAGCAATCGAATAACAGAATGATAAATGAAAATATTTAAAAATTAAATAAATTTAGTGTCATCCAATGGATGGCCAAAAGCAAAAATGAAAATAAAAATAAATAATAGAAGTAACTAGTGATAAATGCAAATAGAATGAGAATAAGAGAACATAGAGTTGTATGTGGATTTAGTTCGGTCTAAACAATAAGAAATATGAATAGAATTCCAATATTCAAATTCTAATTAAAGTTTGTTTAAATAGAACAAATCAACATTCAACTTACAGTAGTACCGAATAGAAAGAGTGCTGACGAGAAATCGTAGCTGATTTCGAAAATGCATTACACTCGGCTAGTATCGGAATTACTTAGTTTTTAATAAAAATTTCCATTCTTAGCTATCACATTTTTAATAATGAACTTAAGCCGAATAAATAGACATAATTATAAGAAATTTGGAAAAGTTAAATGTAACTTCATGAAGTTGCAACCGACATTTCAATTATGGGCCTGTTTTCTCTGAGAGCCATTTTTGCTTGAAGTTGCGGTCGTGTTATGTTTCATCATTACTCTTTAGATATTTCAACTTTCTCTCTCTTCCTTTTTGGCTCGTTAAGACAGGGATCGGCGAAACATGGGATCAAGACGAAGTCTTTTTTATATTTCATACGAATGCGATGCCACGTCTAGGAAAAATGAGTCAATTTTGCTCAAGCAAAAAGGATAAGCTTTCAAGCAACAAGGACGTGTTGTCGTTTTTTGTTTTAATTACATCAACAAAGGTTTGGTGTACATAGAGAGAGCCCGGAACAACACGTTAGAAATTGCGAAATTTTTAAGTAAAGGTTGTCTGCTCTACTTTAAAGTTGTAATCAGGGCGACCAAAAATATGCATAATCATATTGTTTTTTTTTGCGCCGCATTAACCTTTAATGTTGTTATTCATTCGTTTTAGACCTTTTTCAAAATTTTGGCATCGATTTGTTAGAGAATTTTTTTTTGCATATAACAGCATATTTTGGGATATTTCTCCTTCAAGGGCATAAATATATTTTTTTTTGTATGCCCCGTTTTCAAAATATTTTTTGAATTTTTTATTTATTTTTGTTTTTTGTTTATTGTCACCTTTTGTAATTCATTTTGAAGCAAAACCTACTATTATAATTATCCGTTTCAGAACTTTCACAAAATTTTAGCATCAACTTGTTAGGGCATATTTTGCATATAAGAGCATATTAAGGCATATTTTCCTTTGAGGAGCATATTTTTTTGTATAACCAGTTTTTAAAGCTGAAAATTAAACATTATTTGAAATCATTTTGCTTTCCCCGTTTTTTATTTTGTGCCAGAATTTTTTGGCAATGTAAATTCGTTATTTCCTTAACGAAAAATAATTTTAAATGCTACGTTTCGGATTCTTTGGTATAAGTTCCTATCATTATAATTTTTAAAGGATATACATATTTTTAATTTGTTGAAGTATATTTTTGACTTTTGACTGCATATTTTATGCGCATAAAACCCTTTTTAAGAGCATGTTTTCGGTTTACCTTAGTGCTTTTTCACAATACAATATCCCCCTATGTTTGGTTTGTTACTTTTCTTTTGTTTTGGTGTCTTTTTTATGGTTTTTGTAAGTACTCATGTTATGTACATGTAAAACCCGATGGGTGTTCGTCCCCCGGAGACACTCTTGGCTTTCATTGTCATAAATAGACCAAAGAAACGTTTTCAAGAAAGCTAAGTATTCTCGTTTTCCGCTGCTGCTTGCTGTAACTAACCTACTTTTTATAGCAATCGCGTAACAAAATGTTGGTTTGCTTCCTCTGACCTTTTTTAATTCCCTTGTTTCCTTTAATCGCTTGCCTTAACCAAACGCAAAGCAACAAAAAATAAATATTTTTAATTGGAAAAAAATTTATTTTAGAAATTAAATTTTTAATATAATAAACCATTAATAATTAAAAAAAAAACTTAAACCATTTTCGATTTAATTTGATAAATATTAAAGCTAAAACTTCAAATATTTCAGTTGCACAACATGTTACTCTAAACATAAACTATTAACAACAAATTACGCAAATGAAATAAAAATATGCGTTCATCATGAAAAAGTTTTAAGCGTTTTTTTTTTGTTGCTGGCAAAGTGCAGCTTTTTCCCAATTTTTTTTTAACATTTTCAACAACAAATGGAAGATAATAAATTTTTGGTTTCAATAAGACGCGTCCAATGATTTATGAATATTTTTAAATGGTTATTTTGGTTTATTTTCTGTTTTTTGTAAATTTTTTTTTCAACATAATTTCCGATGTTTACGTTTAAATTTAGAAGGGGACAAAATTATTTTAAAACATCATTTATTATTACAGAAAAAAGAGGCCGTAGTGGCCGAATTGAAAAATGTAGGTTTTGTTTTTTTAATTTTAAAGTTTACGAAAAAAATATTAGTTTTAAGGCAGTTGTTGCTTTTTGAAAATGGGTCAGTTTTTTTTTAAACCAAAAAAATTAATTTTAATTTTTTAAATGCAGTGCGTGATTTTGTTACATTTAAGTTAAATATAGTTTTCGTTATATGATGTGTTACATATGTTTGTTGAAAGTTACACTTTAATGTTTTTCCTTTGATTTTTAAATAAAATCCCAAAACAGCCTTTAATTATGGAAAAAAAAGTTTAAGAAAAAGAGAAATGCTAGTCTCAGGTCTTATTATAGAAGTTAAGTGGTAATTTTTACAAAATAAAACATTTATTCATACATTCATTTATATATGGAGAGGAAAACCGGAAAATAATAAATATTTTATCATATCATTATTCCATCATTATAAAGAAAGCAACAAAAGCAAACAAACTTAAACTCAACAACATTATAACAACAACTGCAAAATTTAATAAACTTTACTACATCTGTTAGATCTTTTATTATTAAAATGAAAAAGAGTCATGTATTTTCACTTTATAATTAACAGACAATAACGATAATCATATCTTAACCATAGCACTAAGAAAGAGTGAGTTAAGAATTAACAAGTTGTAAAAAGTTTTCTCTCCCTTAGAAAATTCTAAAAGCAGAACTAGAATTATGGAAAAATTCCCATCATTAACACAGAAAATCTGCTAAGGAATAGTGCAACATCCATTCATAACCTTTTAATAAGTATAAAGACATGGGTAATTTTAGCCAAAAAAGGTTTTTTTTTCTTCTTTTTCGATTAGGGGGTGCCCCGGTAGATTAGTGGTAAGTGCCCGAGTCTACTAGTCTAGGGGTTGTGTGTTGGACTTCTACCAGAGACCCTGGCAAGTCAGCTTTTTCCTATTCTTCTTTCTTTCTTTTCCTTCTCTTAATTTCTTCTTTCCTTCTATCTCCACCCTTTTTAACTGCCTCTTCAGATAACACTTAGGGACCGAACTAAGCGGACCCAATAGAGTTATATGCTTTCCTTTAACAGCCTTTTCTACCTAACCCAACCTAACATTTCCGCTTAAGCATATGGTATCAAAAAAGGGTAAGACGAGTTATTAACAAGCTACTTTATTTAAGGCCCTGTAAAAAAAGAAAAAATAACAAAAGATGTTACTCTTTAACAAAGCATTTACGCCAGTTCCGATTGCATTTCATAACATTCTAATTCAATTAATAGTAATTAAATTGAATAAGAAATCTGTGAAATTCGATTAGAAAAATTTTGAAATATAATCAAAGATTTTTTAATTCAAATTAGAAATATTTGAAAGAGATTAGAAATATCTGGATTGCAATTAGAAAATTCTGAAATACAATTGAAAATGGTGTAGCTAACATTTTTGGAGAATAGAATCAGGCCGATAATTTCATTGCTACGGCATACACTACCTAGAAGATAATGAGAGGTTACGGTAATTTTTAAATGCAAGCCTGGTAGAAAAGGTCTCCCGAAATTAAAAATTGTAAGCCTATCTATCAGTCTACCGCGTATTTTTAGTTAAGATGTCGGAAAGTCTGATAGATCTTCATCTGAAAGATGTTTTACCCAGACACCATTGGTGGGACTCAACATGCTTTGTTGAGAGTGCGCTACATGATGTGGCTACATATATAGAACGGGACCTGAATGCATAAAGGAAAAAAAGCTGGATTTGTTTTTAGAAGGATTGTTTAGAATTGTAAAGATAAAGACGATAAATTAGACCTGAGGGCCAAAGAGTTTTTCGTCCGATGAATAATCTGGATATTTGAGAGCAGCGTTAAAAATATTAGACAAAGAGCTATAGATTGTAGGGCAGTAGTTACCAGGGGGAACACTACAAGAACGGGGTTGTATCACCTCTTTTGTGGATTCTAACACTCAATGGATGTTAAGAAAGCTTAATGCTGAAGAAACGAAAATAGTTGCATTTGCAGATGATATGGTTGTTCTGGTCAGGGAAAAGTTTTTTTCAACTGTTGCGGCGCTAATGCAATCGGCGTTGTGTGCACTTTATTTGTAGGCGTCAGGGAACGGGTTGGGCCTAAATCCTGACGGCATAGAACAAGTCTTTTTCGTTAAAAAGTATAGGGCCGGGGCTTTTCGAATGTCCCACAATTAATTGTTTTCAGTTAACGCTAGCAATGGAAGAAGAATACACCAGAAGGAGTCAATAGGGGCTTTGGCGCTTATTATACATGGAAAAATTTTGATGCGAGAGAACTGAGGTTTGCAACCAAAGGTATTAAACTGAGCTAATACAATGGTTGTCAGACTTATTTTAGCATATGAATATACTGTGTGGTGGGAGGTAATAAAAAAATTCTGAGGATCTTTGGCTTAGTTCCTCATATCATCTGTCTGATGGATGCAGTATATCTCAGGTCGACATATTTGTGGACTATTAGGATTGCAGGCACGGGAATATTGATATATTTGTCGACAGTCAGACTGCACACTACCAACTACGTCGTTACTTGTCGGCCAATGTAATAAGGAGTTGCCTAGGCTGAGCCTTCTATCCAATATTTCTTTAGTCCGGGTCGCATCGCATAGAAACCACTTTAATAATAAACGGGCAGATGTAATAGCTAAGCTTGGATCTGCTATATACATTTTTAAAGTAAAATCATTTACGATTCCACTTTGGGCTATAAAGAGCGGGATCTTCAAACACTTTCGTGAAGTGGCTGAAATCAGGCGCCGTAATGTGAACACATGTAGGACCTTCAGGTTGATTAGGCCCTCTTTTGATTATCGGTGTACTATCCAGTTTGAAGCAGCGATCGGAGTATCGTGTTTCATATTGGTCCTAACGGGCTACTGGATGGTGGGTAGACTCGGACTCCCCCATAACGGCCACTTCCGTAGTTGCGCGAAGTGGGAAAAGGAGGAGACTGTTTTCAATCTTTGGTTCGAATGTCCTGTCCTAGCTGTTAGGAGTCACATTTTTCTGGGCAGTCATGTATTGGATGACCTAACTGGTGTATCAAGATGCAAGTTGAATGACCTGCTGAAATATGGTACGGGCTTTAGAGCACGTTACTTCGGACGAATGGAACGGTTAAGTCAAAACAGGGCCATTTTGGACCCTGCTTGACAGTTTGCGCGCTATGCAGGCTACCATGTAAACTAGCCAACCAACACCTCAAACGCCATTCTCCACAAGGTACGAGCTTAGTCAGGCTAGAAGCGTCTGAACAAGAAAAACTTCTTAATATTAGCCACACTAAGATATAATGCAATATCGGTCTTGAGGATCTTAGTATAGGCCGGGGATCTTAAACAGACTACATGGTTACAGAGTTCAGATTGTAGAGAACACCACCGTAATTAATAGTCCCAGAGTTGGCTTGTAAGCTGGAATCAGATAGTCTGTGTGAGGGGTGTGCAGTTTTTATTGACGGATCCTAAATGGATATGGACACTGAAGCGGGCGTCTACTTTTATTATAGGAGAAGAGAACAAATTGTTTTAAAGACCATCTGACGATTATATATATGTAAATGTTCCAGTCAATCCTGTATAGAGCACGGGGTACCAAAAAAACATGTTCCAATGTATTTAGTCCTGGGCTAGAAATTTGATTTCGCCCCAACTTCGGTTCATGACAGCAGCTTCGATATCAGTTTGCCGTCTCCATGTATGTGCGGGATGACCTACGATTACCATGCATTTCTGGTTATGTCTGTTTCTACCCGAGATTACATAACCATAGTAAAGTGGTTGGGTAATATATTGCACAAAGAACTAATCGGTATTTTAGGGTATAAACTAGAAAACATCACTGGGTTTATTATGGAAATCAAACGGGATAGGCAATGGAATGGGGAGGTTTACACAAGTACTTGATCTTTCTTAAAACTTCTTCTTTCTTTTACTGGATATCTTATTTTTTCTTAAATGGGCTCAGGAGATTTTTAAGAGCAGAAAAAATAAATCACCCTTTCGGTAGATGCTCTTATTTTTGCAAATGGCGGCCAATGTAAAATCTGTTTTAACATTTGTGAACTAGACAGATGTAAAATACAAGAACGCGGAATAATCGTGTCTATCGGATGACATTTTTTGGCCCACCTTGTATATTAAAATTTTCATTTATTTATTTTTTTCAACTTAAAATTAATAATACCAAACGATTTGGTTTTAATTTTTAAGGCCAACAATTATAAAGATTTCTTTTCATTACAAAGATGTTAAAAAAAAAGAATCTTTGAAGTAAAAACTCTAAAATAAAACTAATAAATTTCAAACTATTTCAAAAATGTTCTTCAATGGAATTTAGATTTTATTTTAACACTAACACCCAATCACTAATGGCAACAAAGTGTTGAAAACAAATAAATTTTATAGATTTTTCTTAAAATATCTCAGCTGTCACCAATTTATCATGGACCCGACTTGATAAACAAACACAAACAGAAAGAAATATTTTTACACGCATTTCATGGGAATTTCGTATGAAATATGTAAAGAATTAAAATTTCTTTTAACACTAGAATAATAAATTCTATGAAACTTGAGGGGAAATTCACATCAACAAGCACACACGCACCCATACATATAGATATTTCTAACCTGCATGTAATGCACACAAAATCAAAACAATCAACAGGTTGCTGTTGTATATTTTTCAATGGATGTGTCAAAATTTCTGCTGAATATTTCGTGGAAAAGATATGACAACTATAAATTTATGCTGCTAGTAACAACACAGTGCTACAGTTATTTAGTTAAGAGCCAGGAGAGTGTAATTTGGCATTAAAGTTTTAAGAAAGATGTTTTCTAAAAGATTATATTTTCCAAGAGAAAGGGGGATTATACAAGATGGGCCAAAAGAAATCACCCTGTTGGAAGACGCAAATGGCGGTCAATGTCAAATCTGTTTTGACATTAGTGTACTAGACAGATGTAGAATACAAGTGATCTAGCCATGGAGCGATACACTTCCTAAAGACGCTGAATAATTGTGTTTTTTTGCGTTATAATTCGCCTGTGGTGTTGGCGCAGCGCAAATTCCGTCGCAAACACTGCGCCGTTTGGCCACCAACCTTAAAGAGTATGGGACCACACGAGACGCTGCCAAGAGTGGCTGGCCCCGCAGCGCCCGTTTTGCCGAGAATATTGCCGCTGTTTGCGTGGATGTAGAGCTTTCGCCAGAAACATCGAACAGACGCCGTGTCTCGCAATTAGCCATCAGCCGGCGAATTTTGGTCAAAGACCTGCGCATGTTACCGAGCAAAGTGCAATCCGTGTATTAGCTGCTGCCTGTCGACATCAAACGCGTGTAACCTACGCCCAAGCCATCCTCATAATCGAGGCCGAAGTGGAAGATTTTTCAACCAAAATCATTATAAGCGATGAGGCTCTTTCAGCGTATACGTCAACAAGCAAAACTGGGGCACCAAAAATGCACGAGGAGCCATTACACCCGCTCAAAGTGACTGCATGGGGCGCTGTTCCCGCTGAAGCAGTCATCGTGTAATTTTTTTAGAGGACGCCGCTGGTCAAATGACAACAGAGGACGGTGCGCGCTATAGGGTTATGTTAGCCGAGTTTTTTCTACCTCAATTGAACGAATTAGGACTGGAGAACATGTGGTTCAAACAGGACGAAGCAACGGCATACACTGCGCGAGCCACAGCCAATATTCTGAAGGCGGCGTATCCGGGTCGCCTAATCTTTTGTTTTGGCAATTTACATTGCCCCGCGCAAGATGGCCTGATTTTACCGTTTCAGACTTTTTTGTAAGTTTTTTGAAGTTCCGTGTTTACGTGAAAAAGCCTGAGACCATTAAAGCCCTCATAGACAATATTGGACACGAGTGCGAGAATCTGTCGCCCGAAGTGATGAAAAATGCCATAAAACGAGCTTGTATAGCAATCAATTGTGACGGCGCCCATTTGGCCAATATCATGTTCTCGACTTGACAAAAAACAGAAATGAGAGCCAAACAACATCGGATGACTTCTTTTGGCCCACCTTGTAGGTCCTTTTAGGAGACAAACAACATTATCTATTATCGTCAACTTTAAGCTCCTGAAATTTATTGTTCCTAGACGTTACCTAATTAATTTATGTCTATTAACCCTCAGAAGTGTAAACAAAAATATTTTTAACCTTTTTTATTTATCTTTAAAGATATGCATGTATGAAAAAGTTGATAATTTACCGTTAATCCATTTTCTTTGTTATTCAAATATTTTTCTTACAATAAGACAACAACACAACTGTTTAATATTTGGGTCTTTTGGGATTTGATATCCATGTGTGGCATTGGTGTAGTGGTGCATGATTTTCTTTTTGTATCTGTTTTATATAAAAATGTTTTTTTTTTCTTAACTTTTGGGAAAGTCTTCGTTAGCAACAGCAAACACTACAATTTCTTAACTCAGTCTAAAGCATTTGACCATTAGTTTTGGTCAAGATGTAAATGTTTTAGGTAAAGATAATAAAAGAAATAGAAAATAAAGTAAGCATGTAAATAAGATATAAAATAAATAAAGGTTTATGATAGATTATCGGCTACCAGACACAAACGAAATTTTTTAGTTGGGTTTTTATATTTATTGATGGTCACTTTTTTTTTGTTATTAATATTAAGACATTTTTTTCTTTTGAATGAACTTAATGCTGGTGTAAAGAATTTATTTCCCAGAACAAGAAAAAAAACTTGAAATATTTGTGTAGTCTATTTAGAAAATTGAGTTATGTCCCTAACAAATTAACACCTTGGCGTTAATTTTCCATCAAAAAATTGGGTAAGGGGAAAAATTTGTTTAATAAATATTCTTCGATTTAAAAGAAAATATAAAAATAATAATAAAAATGATTTTAATGAAATGTTGGTGTCTTACGATTGTATTTTTAAAATATTTTTTTTTAAATAATTTTGTTGGGACTTATGTATTTGAATTTTTACAGTTTCATCGATTGTGTTTAAAAGTAATACGTTAAATAGCAAATTCCTAAAGATTGAACACTTACTAAAACAAAAAAAAAAAAAAAATACACGTTTCAGACATGTTTAGTATGTTTATAAGTACTTTAAAACTAAAACTTACACGAAAAATCTGTATTCTATCTGTATCTGTATTGAACGTCACATAGAAAAGACACGCTCAAAATGTTTTAATTGATCGAATATTAAAGAAAATATCTTTTTGTGATCCTAAATTTTTTTCATATTGTGTCTTAGACTAGTAAAGTTTTATTTTTCTCTTCTAGTACGAGAGATCTTAAAAGTGGCGTTCAATGGATTTGCTACCTTTTTTAGTATTTTTTTTCAATTATTTTTTAAACTTACCAAACTCAAAATAAAAGATTTAAATCATCTGACGATGATTTTACAATTTTTTATTTTAAATAAAAGGTTGGTTTTTCTAACTTTGGGTGACGTTCAAGATTCTTTTACATGCTCTTGCACTTTATGCTAAAAACAACAATAATAATACTTCAGTTAAATTTCTATCTTTATGTTCTATAAATTTAAATTTAAACGCTTAGCTGACTTTATTTGTACATTTAAAAAATAGAAGCGTAGCGTTCAAGACAATAAATGGGGATGTTATGAAGTGTAGCTGAAGGCAGGTGTTTTATACGGAACAAGTGAAAGGTAGAAATACATAAATAACAAGCTGTATTAAGTCGTCATGGAAATAACTTTAGACAAAATTAAGAAATATTTCCCTGTGACAAATTCTACAAGTCTTATGCGCCTTCTTTTTTTATCTGAAAAGGAGATGAAACTGTGAAAACATATAAATAGCATTTTTTATGAAATTTACTTATGAAGTAGCATTCCAAACTATATTAACTAAAGTTTTATTAAAGAATAATTTTACATCTGACTTTCGTTACTATGGAATGGACCATGCCGTAAAACAAATCAAGTTACAAAACCTCTTCGACTACGGAAAATCTAGCGATTTAGAAAACACCTTTTGGGTTAAAGTCGACTCGGTTTACAGAGCAGGGGGTGGAGGATTAGTCTGAACTTTTAAAAAATTTTCTAATTTAAAATTTTCGAATATTAAAAGGGCTCCTTAAACAGCTGTAATAAAATATGGCTTTTAAGCGAAAATTAAAAATTGCAGTTCAATTGAAAGCTGTTTTTTTTTCATTTTTAAAGCAAAACTAATTTTTGATTTTTAAAAATTCAAAATTTTTAATAACTTTATGTTTTTGTTTTACTTTTTTTCCAAAATTATTTAAAAGCCTTTTTTGCTTTTTAAATTTGAGCACATATTGCTCACTTGAAAAATATAATGCTTTTTGGAAATTATTTTTTATTTTCTTTGAGAAACATGGCAACAATAATATGTTTTTAAAGACAAATTTCACTTTTAATTAAACGTAAATAAAAAATTAACAAAAGCATTTTTGTCATTTGAGATAATAATGTATAAAATTTGCTTTTACTCTTATGCATTAAACACATTCAAGCAACAAGAACACAGGAACACACGAACACAAAAGTTTCTTGCTAAATTTGTGTCCGACTGACTGCTACTGAAATATTTACTAGACTACCACTACAAAATAAACATATAAGCAATATGACTTTCTGTGGTGCCACCTAAAGTCTTTTTGTACTGTTTAAGCTATATTTTTTGCATCTTACCGTATTGGCAGCACTAATCTGTTATCTGTCGCGTATAAAAATAGAAATTAGTTTAATTTCGACCACGCCACAAAATTAGCATTGACAGCAACCCGTAGTTGTGTTGCATTGTAGCAATTAAAAAATTATTCTCATAAGCACACGTGTATTCTATTTTTGGCTGGTTGTGTTCGGTAGCCTGTAGCGAGGAATGTATTTAATGCTTTAAGCATTAAATACATTCCTCGCTACAGACCACCGAACACAACCTGTCAAAAATAGAATACACGTGTGCTTATGAGAATAATTTTTTTAATGGCAACAATGCAACACGACTACGGGTTGCTGTCAATGCTAATTTTGTGTCGTGGTCGAAATTAAACTAATTTCTATTTTTATACGCGACGGTTAACAGATTAGTGCTGCCAATACGGTAAGACGCAAATAATATAGCCTAAACAATACAAAAAGACTTTAGGTGGCACCACTGAAAGTCATATTGCTCATATGTTTGTTTTGTAGTGGTAGTGTAGTAAATATTTCAGTAGCAGCCAGTCGGACACAAATTTAGCAAGCAACCTTTGTGTTCGTGTGTTCCTGTGTTCTTGTATCTTGAATGTGTTTAATGCATTAAGCTGATAAGGTGGAAGTAAAAATAAAAATAAAAATAAAAAGAGTAAAATATTTTCTTAAACAAAACAATATCAACGGTGATAACAACTTTAAATACTGGGGGAATTAAAAAGAAAATATTTAAAATAAATTTAAAAACAAAGCAAATATTTATATTTATTTTATAAGCAGAGAAGTGCAAAAGAAATTATGCTCAACCAGCTATTACTGCTGTTTTTTTCGGAAAAATTAGTTGGTATAAGAAAACCAAAAAAAAAATCGAAACACGAATTATAAATTATAATAAAATTAACCGTTAAGGTCATTCATTGTTTATATCACTGACCCAGTGAAAAAAAGGCAAACACGAGACAAGCTATTGAAAAACAATACTTGCTACCTGAAGGCATACAAGCATATGGAAGTAAAAACATGCTAACAAATAAAATATGTATATTTTTAACAACACACAATACAAAAAATATGTAATTTTACTACAAATTTACAAATATTTTTTTCTACAGCAACAAAACTAGAAAATTTTTCATTATCATCACAAAGCATGGAGAAAATTGGAAGGAAACTTTCTCCAAAAACTAAAATAATTTAAATATAGGAATAATATAAATTTAAAATAAATTTTTATTTTAAATTGTATAATATTGAAACTTTAATTTGATTTATATAACTAATGTTTTCAAAGTTAATAGAAGAAACAATTTGTACTTATTGTGTCTTTCTATGTAAACTTTAATGTTGAAAATTGAAATGTATCTAAGTTTTTACTGTCTTAAGACACTTATGTTTTTTATTTGAAAAGCCTCAACAAATTTTGTATATTTTTTTCGGATTACTCATAAGAATGATATTAAACAAAATTTTATAATCCAATAAGTTTGATTGTATAACCATTTATTTAAATTATAATCAAGTTTTTTCTATCCCACTTCTTCTGCCGACCAGTGTAAGCAAAAATTATTTAACATTCGTTTTTATTCTGGGCCAACAGCCCTTTGTTTCATATACCCAGATTCATAACCTCAAAAAATGTAAAACCGTACCAAATATATAAAAGAGTACTTTTTATCCAGTTATTTGACTTGCAAGTTCAATCTAATTCAGTAGCCAAAAACAAACAAAAAACAAAATTGTGAAAAAGTACTTTCTGAACATTCGACCCAATCTTGGCTTATATACTCATAACCTCAAAAAATGCAAAAAAAAATTCCAAAAATGTAAAAAAAGTATTTTCTGCCTTAATGTGGTTTCATTGTCCATAGTTTTACATTGCTAGACTCAACAAAAAAAATAATTTTTGACCACTTAACCCGCATCTGGGTTGATATTACTCAATTTTTTTTTTATTTTCAAATAAATAATTCAAAAAAGTATCGAAAATGTGAAAAAGTACTTTTTGTTCTAAAAGTTGATTTCCAAGCTTATTAAAAAAATGAAAAAAGCACCGGAAATGTAAAAAAATACTTTCTGTCGACTTTATTTAAATTCGATCTCAGTCTGAGTTGTAAACTCAAAAAATGCAAAAAAAAGTTCAAAATTTGAAAAGTACTTTTCGTTTAGTTAGTTTACTTGAAACTTCAATACGTGTCCTAATGCCTTATTTCATATTTCTAGACTATGAACTTCAAAAAATTTAAAAAAGTACCAAAAATTAAAGAACTTCTTGTTAACTTATTTGACTATAAACTTCTGTTTAATAAGCTACCAATTTTCCAAAAAGAATTTTTAAAAATATTTTTTTTAAGTTCAGTGGAAATTTCATTAAAAATATTTTTATCATTAATTAGTTAACACTAAAAACTTGCCACCATAGCTGATAGGCTAGAGGCAAAGAGCTTAACAAGAAACGCTTGAGACTTTAGCTGCTAGATCTTGTTACTAAAATCATTTCCGTTTTTATGGCATAAAGATGAAAAAAACTTTACATATTGACGGTAAGATGAAAACATTAAGCGTATTTTTATGACCTGCCAGGGTGCAAATAAATAAATAAATGAAGAAACAGATGAATATATGTAGAATGAGAACCATTAGCATATACAAACGTAAGTAGGTATGGTATCACACATAATTAAACAAAAATTTTAAGTGAGTTATTTTGAGTTTTAGGCACTATGGCTCACAGGCATATAAAATATCTATAAGTGTAAATGAGAATAATAAACCTAAAGACACATTTACAAACAAAGAGGATTTTACTATGAGCGTATTTTTAAAACATTTTTTAGATTTGTTTTTAACCTAAATTATAAGTCAAATGCTGCCGCCAAAGATCTTAAAATTTTTATAGCAAAGCTTAAATGAATAATGTAAATGGTTTTGAAGAATAGTGCATTCGGCATTCGTACTAAATTTGGCCATAAAATTTAGATATTTAAAAATGCACTGATTGTGTTTGGAGTATAATAAATATTTGTTTTTAATGACGAAATAGAAAAGTTTGGAAAATATACTTGTAAAAGAATTTATAGGTGCTTAAAATTGACACCTCTTCAACGAATCAAAAATAGCTTAAGAGAATAATGTGTCTAATAAAAAGATTATTGGTTAAGATAAAAGTGTTTGTTTTTTGAATAGCAAAAACATAAATGAAAATCTGTAAAAAATTGTTCTTAAAATTATTTTTAAAAAAATGTTCATATAGGTATGTTATTTCTTACAACTTACCCCCACTTTGCTCCTCTAATTGCTGCTGCCTTTTAATATGCTGCTCCTTTTTCTTACGCTCAGCTTCAGACCAGGAACAGTGTACAGTGCCATCTCGATGTAAATTGAGATTATCTACAGCATTGGGTACTTCTAGATCATTAAAAATGTGACGTTTACCAGTAGCCGCAATACTACGATACAACGATATGGATTGATAAATTAAAGCCCATGCCTGTTCTTCAGACAAAGGAGCTTTAAAGGATTCCAAAATATTGCTAATACTAACGCATTCTGTAGGATTATTGCAAACACAAATAGATATTGAAGGGGTTAGAGCTGTTAGCGTTAGTGTTTTTATAGTTTCATTATTATCCCCTGCTTTGGAAAGTAACTCTTCATTGGCGCTGTCCGGCGAAGTGGAAAGGAATCCATCTTCAGCATCGGAATGTTGCTGTTGACATTTTCCATTAATTATCGGTTTGGCTTTGCTAATTGAAAGTTTTGTTTGTAATTGATGTTGTTCTTTGCTGGTGTTTGAGCTTTCATTAGTGTCTGCATCTTTAAAATTTGCTGTAGATTCCAGATTGAGTTTACCGGGTGGATTAAAGCTGCAATCTCCTCCACCCTCATCGACAGCTCGTTGATTGCTGGCCAAATCTTCAGACATTTTAGATTTTGCGGCCGATATATGATTATCAATAGTTTCTTGTATTTCAGTGGTCATTTTGTCTACATTTCACGGTAAGATTTAGCTTTTATTTCTTAAATTGTATATAACACTTATAATTTTAAGTTATTTTACAAAAAATGTATATTCACACTTAATTTGTTGTTACTTTGTCAAATTACAACTCGTTGCACTTAATTTATTAATAAAGAAACACAAAACATAAACTTTTTATCAATTTTAACCTGCAAAATAAAATAAATATTTATGATTTATGGTTTATGCCCATTATTTTTTAATTAAATTGATTGTAATTAAGCTATTTTTTATTTAATTTGGCTTTTGTTTTTTACACACACGTTTGCTTGAATTTTATAAAAATGTTTCATTAAACAAAAAAGTATTGATTACCTTGTGCAAGACGTATTGATTCAAACATAAATACACCTTGCACTTGTCATGTTAATATGACTTTTATTGTTATTTTTTTTGTTTTGGTTTTAATTAATGTCATCCAAAGGGTTGCCATGGCTAACACAAAGCTATATAAGTGTAAATTGTATGTAATTAGGGAATTTATAGGTCTTTGAATAGGTATATTGCTAAAACTTGTATCTATAAAAGTTTAGAGTAAAATTATTTTATTGTAAAATGATTCCACTTATGTTACTATTTTAAGTTTACTTGAGAGATTCAAATTATAAATAAAAAAACTTTTTAAATTTTATATACATATTACAATAAATTTAGGATATGTTCGTTTTTAAGATATCTAGGTCTTCTGAATAAAAGTGTTGAAATTTGTGTTCAAGATTTGAAATTCGCCAAATTCATTTAAGATTTAAAATTGATTTTCCCCAAGTTCTAAGCACCTAAGTAGTTTTAATAAGCAATCTATAATTTGTGCAAACCTCTATTGTTTGGAATTATATTTAAACATATCAACAAATTCGTTTTTAATTAAAAAAAAAGGTTTAAGTTACTTGTATACATAAACCGTTAGAAACGTTAATCGTTTATATGCAAAATAGAAGTTGTTAATACAAAATTTTTGATAAGCTCTTCTCTCTCTTGAAAATAACTATAAGCTTTTTTAAAAATAAATTAAATATATTTTTAAACAATTTAGCTTAAGACCAATCTTAATTGTTGGAAAATGTCTTTAATCATTATTGATTATTATATATTGTCATCTAAAATGCAAAAGTTGTCTAGTTATAAATTTGCTTTAAATTAAAATAACGTCTTGACTAAATAAGAGGGTAAAAGAGGGTATTAACTAACGATTCCTTTTCAACATGTCAAATAAGTCAGAGAAGCTAGCTTTGACTGAACTTCTAGATGTAAATAATTTTGGGGCAACATATTGCTGTTACGCAGAAGTTAAATGCTATTAGTTTTTTTTTTATTTCTAAGCAGAAAAAAAAACCACTTCTTTGCCGCACTTTATGGAAAGGAAAATATATTAATGTTAAAAAATAAGATAATACTTTATGTCCTTATTTGGGTTAACTTTAAAAACTAAAGTTATTTGTAAGACAGCAGAATGTATCGACATTTTTTTTTAATTTTTTCGCAAGGACTTTGTGTAGTTGTGCCGCCAACACGATATTTAAGTTATAAGTGCTACCATACACTTTTAATCAGCTTTTTGATTTCTTGTGAGGTTATAGAATAATATATTGTTACTTTATGACGTTTCCATCAAACAGAATCAAAAGCACGGTAAACATTTTTTAATGATATGCATTTAAACTTAGTAAAATGATGTAGTATTTTGCTACTAAAATTAGTAAAATGTATATTTTGTATAGCTTCACTCTAGATAAATACAACAAAAAAAAAAAAATGGTTTTTCATATATTTACTTAAAAACGTACTTAAGTATGTAAGTACATACTATTATATCTTAGGTAAATAAATAATTTTATTTACATTTTGAAATATATTTATCATGCATTTGTTTACTCTTGTAATTATTTTTATTTAATTTTTAACAGAAAACAACTTAATTGCCGTTATATGAGGTAGTCAAAACTATAATAAAATTGTAAAATACAACTTTTTTTATGGCTAATCTAAGTTGTCTTTCGAAGTAAAATAGAAATGCAAACATTTTTAATGTAATAGTATAATGAAAGCATAAAGCTTAGAAATTATAGAACTGAATCTGTTTTTGTATTGCAGTTTTGGAAAAAAAGGTTTATATAATATTGTTCAAAATATTTCACGTCTTTAATTTTGTTTTGTTTTTTTAATAACTTTAAAATATATGATACTTTCTTAATTTTTTTAACCAAATCTACTACAGAATTGTGTTATATAAGCAAGCATTAAAAAAACCGTTCAAACCAAAATTAATATGTATTAAAAATGCATTCTGGATTTGCTTAACAAACTTAGGTACTCTCTTTAAACAAGTACTTTTATTACCCTAAAAAAACGTACATTTTAAATTTCTTGTAGTATTATTTGTAAAAGAATTAATGCACACATATGCTTTCAATATATCATGCGCCTTGTAAGAAAACGATTTTTTTAAAATTGCCTTTTTTGTCCCTTAATTATGTCTGTTTGCACATAAATTGACTCATTACATTGTTATTTTGAACAAAGGTACTGGTAACACTATTAAGTTATTTTGACACTCGTTAAAAAAACTAAACGACACATTAGGTAATTAACGGTTCATTAGCTCACGTGTCGGTTTACTATTCTTGTTTATTTAAATGTATAATTTTATTAAATTTATTAATACAAAAAAAAAACAACAAATAGAAACGTGATCAAGAAAACAAAATAAAGCAAAGAATTAAAATATGTTTAAACATAAATCTAAGCTAGCAGATAAAAACAACAAAAATGTCATAGACCACAAACATAATAAAACAAAATACATACATACATATGTAGGTATATGGAAATGTTAAAATAACATTTGTGATAATTAGGTGCATCACAGTGGCTCTTCATTCTAATAGCAGTTTGTTTTTATTGCTTTTTTTAAATCCCACACAAAAGTTGAATAATAAAATAAATAAAAAAAAAAATAGGAACACACAACGTGAGCACGGTCCGTAGTAGTGCTGCTGAAGCAAACTAAGAGTGAAACAAATCGGTCTCAGTGATAAGATTCTAAATTTATTTGTGGTAGAAACGAAAAAAAAAATTTAAAGCAAAATACCTATACATATATTAAATAATTTAAATCCTTTAAGTTTTAAAAATTTTTAAAAATTAAGTCTAATAAATAAAGAAAAGTTATTTAAAAGTTGAATAAAAAAAAAAACGAAAAATAGTCTGTATATTTTAACAAAAATATAAAAAGAATGAATAATCATATAAAAAAAATATATTTTAAAAAATTAAAAAAAAAATGCGTAAAAATATTGTTTTTGCATTAAATTGAATCGCAAAAAAAATTTTTTTATTTTTATCAAGTTTTAATTAAAAAGTGAAAAATAAACAGTAAATAAAAGCGGATAATGCTTCAATATCACTAATGTAATTGTTTTAAATTAAAAAGTGTTTATTAATGTAATTTCTTGGAGAAAAAATCTATCTTAAATGTTCAAATTAAAATATTTTGTTTTATAATTTAAACAAAAATATCAAGCCCGGCAACACCTTTTTACATATATGCGAAAATTGGTACACTAAGAAAAACAAACAGGTTTTATTAGTGTTTAGAACAAGTCGAAGAAAATATTTTTTAAACATTTACAAACACAATAAATGAATGAAAAAATAATTAAAACTGGTTTGTGAACAAAAAAAAATGTAGTGCAGGGGTACATAGTTTTCTGTTTTTACACAATTTACTCGTAAAACTTTAAAAAGGATTATTAAGTTACATTTTGTTATACATATGGGCATTTCCATGTCATCGTACGTGACATTTGTACGCCTACAAAGTGGTGTAGATTTTGCAAAAAGAGTGGTAACTGAAAAATTGTTTCGTTAATATATTACATTTAGAGGTTGCTATAATCTAAAAAAAAATCATGACTTTGAAAACCTTGCCGGCCAAAATATCGGGCGAAAAAGGCGCATATCGTACGTGACAAAAAACGGAAGTGATGTCGAGGTGCATGCACATATATACAAAAATCTGCGAATTGTAAAAGTTTTTTTCCTTTCTTTAAGTTCTTACACCAAGCCAAATATTTTTCCTTGATAATCCATAATTTTTAAATACAAAAAGATTTTTAGATGATTTTGTTACGAACAAATCTTAATATCGTTCGTGACATACCGTATGTGACAGATTTTTCTCTTATAGTATTTGTCTGAAAAAAATAGGTTTTTTTTAATATATGTATACATAACAAATTTAAAAAGAATTAAAAAATGTTTATTCGGTGATAATAGCAATAAAAACAATAAAAGGTTATTTTCATTTCTCACTATACACTATGTACTTGGGCGCTGGCACTTAATTATTAAATTTTAATTTTTTCTCTTACTGAATACGCAGTTTGAGACACATTTATATACTGACTATCATGATAAGTAAACGAATTAAGTTTTCTTATTTTTGGGATGGGCTGGACATTTTGCCATTTTTCATGGAGATGAGCAGAAAAACCTTCAATTTCTTCGGTAACATAAAACAAATTAACTCCTTCCACATATTTATGAGCACATTCATAAAATGAGAAAGCATCTGGCAAGATTAATTTATTTGCTTTTACAATTTGCCAGACCTTTCTTTTAACAGTACCACCTACTCTATCAACTGCACCTTTACCATGTGATGTGGCAAAGAAGTTTCATTCTAAATGTTGGCAGCTAAATTTGTTTACAAAAGAGGGAATACTTTTTAAAATGAATTTGTTTTTAAATTGAGCGCTACTCCAATCAGAAAATATGTATATAGACGATATATCTTCATATTGTTCGCTTATTTCAAGCATAGTTTTTGTAATTAAATAGTAAACATCAAACTTATTGTGTGTTTATTCGTCGTTAATTATTTTTTTGTCTTTTTTGGCTGCATCTGCGAACTTTTTTCGATAGATATTCTGTCTTTCTGCCTCCTTTTTCCGGTATTTCTTTATTTGTTCTTCGTTTTTCTTCAAGTCCTCCCTCCATTTCTTTGTAGTCTCATAGCTATTTTTACCCATCTTAATAAAATATTTATAATTATAAAGGAATTTGAAAGTATTAAATTGAATTGTGTTACTTACAATATCGTATGCTACAAACTTTGAAAGACTATAAAATTTTTATTGCATCAAATTTAAAAAAAAAATCGATCAATATTTGTTTGCGAGATTTATCTTGCTTTGAACTTTTATTTTTAAATACTTGCGACCGGTCGAATTCAAATGATGACGACAAATAACGTTTTTGCATTACGTACGTGACATTAGAATATCATTCAAAGCAATCTATAAAAAATACCGCTATTCGAACTCTAAATTTTTAATTTCGTAATGGAACTTGGCCACTGATGTTGTAACATTATTTTTAAAGTATAATTGGAATATTACAATTACCTAAATTTAGCCACTAGTTAAGACAAAATAGTTAATTTCAATTTCTGGAAATTGATCAAAGAGATTACCAGTTTAATCTGCAATTTTTGCTCTTTTAAAATTATAATTAGCTATAAATACTTTTACATAATAAAATTTTAGTGTTTTATTGCTCTTTGGTGTATTTAAAAAAAAGTTGCGATGACTTTTATTTTTCCAGTCGTGGTTGACATATTCATGGAAATGCCCATATGAAATACGAATGGTGAGTACAAAAACAAACACTTGTTTAACATCAAAAATTGTTTTACACACTTGTTATTTGAAAAACGGTTTTATTTTTCATTTAAACATAGTTATTTAATGAAGGAATTTCTGTTTGGTTTAAAAAATCAATTTTATATATTATACGAATGTTTAAGTGAAATGGTTTTTATAATACAAATTTATACTAAGTTAAAGCTTTTTTATTAGCATTTTTATCAACACAAAAAATCTGCTAAGTTGTTTTATTCTTAATTTTTATTTTAATACTTCACTTAATGGAATTTTAATTTTTTTACAAAATTGTGTACATTCTTTTCATATTTCTTTTATTTGTATTGCTTTTTACAATTATTTTAATTTTTTTAAATTTATTTCACCAACCGTAACAACTATAATATTTTCTTTTATATATCCACTTATTACTAATTCATATAAATTGTTGCTTTAATCCATAAACATATGCCTGTGTGCATAAAAATTTTGTAAAACAACACCGGTATACGTTTAAATTTATGTTTATTTTCATTAAAATGTTTTCAACTTTACAACCGCTTTTTAATCTTTATTGTTTACTTGCAAAACTCAGACTGAATAAAATAAAATTCAAAATAAACGCATACCTCAATCAGCCATCGGAAACTAAAAATTTGTTCGTTAAGTGCATGAGAAAAAACTTATCGAAACCCCCTCTGTAAAAAAATACTCTCTTTAAGATAACAGCGTACTGTTAAATAAAGGTAAACAATGTTATTTAAACACTTGCTAACATATTGCTTAATAAATCATTAAAATTGCCGGTTGCTGAGTGTTGTCTAAAAATATAAAAGAAGTATAAAATAATACGTTACATAGGTATAAGCAAAAAAAAATTAAATAAAGTGTTAAATATGTATAAAAGAAGTTTATGTAAAGCACCTATGTATTTTTTTGAAGTATATAGGTATAAGCTGAAATAATTGTCAAAGTATGAAGTAATCATACATATGTAGCCATATTTGGTTATTGGCATTTGCATACCGTTACTTTGTAATGAATATTATGTAAGTAGAAAAGAAGGCAGATGCAGGTAAGGCAGTTCATTTTCAGTGTTGGAAAAGTAAAAACCACAAATTTCTAATTATTCAAAATGTACAGTAGTTATTATTGGTACGGATGCAAACTTTTTAATGCAAAAAAATTTAACATTAATTTTTTTCAAGTTTTAAGAGGTGCCCGTAAAAAACATATGTATATTCAATTTTAATTTAAATTTTTTTTTAAACAAAAGTTTCCAGCTAGCGTCTGGAACAACGAGGTGTTAATTTCGTTTTACTGTGAAAGTAAAGTATTTATAATAATTAAAATATTTGATTAAATTTAATACTCTCTCTTTAATCGAGTGCGTTTAATATGTTGTAAGATGTCTCGGGCAAGTGGATATGGATGTGCTTCCAATTTATTAAATAATAGTTCATATAGTTAAGAATTTCGCATTTTACTAGTGAAAATTATAGATCCTCGGGAATGTTGCTGTTTTTAAAATACCAAGGAGGAAAATTTTAAGGATTTTGTTTGCTCGGCGTTAAATATTCTTTATGTTGAAGTCGGAGGCAGTGCACCATAATAGTATACCAAATCACCTAATTGGCTTAAAAATCGGAGTGTAGAGCAAAGGTTTCAAGAAGAAGCAGAACGTTTCTAACATGAAATTGGCTTAAAAATCGAGGTTAATTTTTGTTCATTAGCTTTTGTTCCCCATTACTTTGCCACTTCTCTATTTGGATAGTAATATGCTGTAGTTGACTCATGAATCATGAAACATGCAGTATCCTTAGGAAATATGGACGTGTGTGTTTGATTGTTTGTTAGCGTGTCTCCAATGTGGCGGAATATTTACTAGGCTCCTTAAATACGACATAAATACGAGTGTTGGTTAATATTTCTTTATTTGGTTGCCAGTAAGTCGATAATAACCTGATGTTCCAGTAACGTAAGAATACCGGGGAACAGAATTAGGTTTTCTTAATAAAAAAATCAGAGAGATTCTGTTCTGCTCGCTAGTGCTGCCTGCAATAGCGACTTCGATACCCTAATGTCTGTTACCTTAGTCCACAGCTCTCAGTGCTGCTGGCTTTATTCGTAAAGTGTTCCTTTATCCTTCCATAGTATTCACATTTTCTGGCATTTTCCCCAGGTTCCCTTCCTGCCAATTTATCTGCAGTTTAATTTTTGGCTATCCAGACTGTCTCGGAACTCTCTCTCTCACTAAGTTGAAACTTAGAGCCCTAAGAAAACACTGGCTTCCCACATACATAGATTGTCGTGCATTTTGACATTTTTCTGCTTGGAAAACACTGCAGTGATCACAAGCCTAAATGTGATTCGCTGAAAATACACACTCCAGGTCATGGTTAGTGGTAATTTTCTCATATTAATCTTCTCGAAATAATAGTCTGTATGCCCAGTGCGAGGTCTAGATATGATGACAAATTCTCAGACCCTCTGGATATATTGCGCAGCCGTCCGATTTTTCTCAATTTAGTCAATCACGCTTTCCATGCGAACCGATAGCTGAAATAACCGCATACACGGATGACGTGCCAGTCATTGTCACTGGAAAGTATTTGAGTACAATTAGACAGTGATAGCGGCTACACTATCTCAGGGGGCGAAAAAAATGTAAAGTGTAACCCCTTGGTAAATGGACTTTGTCCATATGGACCAAATTGAGATAGAATAATACCAGCACGTCTTTTAGGGAGCACATGAAGTCTCTGGAAGTGATACCGGATAGAAAGCTGTCGTGGAGGGCTAACTTGAAGATACATGAAGACCACCAATGCGTTTTATGCATCCATTAAAATGCTTGGTCTAACACCAAATCTTACACACAAGATCTTCACTGCAGAGATTGCAGTAGCCGAATTTGGCTCTGATTTTGCGTTGCCTTAAAACTAAGAATTCTTAGGTAAACGTGTTCATTGATAGCCATGTGGCGATAAAGTCAATCCCCACAAACCGCACCTACTCTTGAATTTTTTAAGCATAGAAAAAATTCATTGGTTAACTGTGTGCTGTGAGAAGGATGCACATTTACAAAATTTGTGGACACCGGAGTGTTAAGGAGAATGAGAATGAATGGCCTATGGAGAGAGCAGTAGATTTTCGTGCTGCAATAGGCGTTAAGACTGCTGTGGGAGTCAGGGCCATGGAGGTATGGAGAGTATCATGGGTATTTTGTGTCCCAGGTGGACGAGCTTTTTTCTATGTTTGCAAAAGAGCGATTGCAAACTCCTAGGGGGAACCAAGGGTTAGCATAGGTTGGACAGTGGCTCATGGAAAAAGAGCAGGACTTCTTGCCAGCAATGATTGGAGGCTCTGTAGTAAACCAGAAATTGGCAAGACTATTAAATATATTCTGTGCCACAGTCTAAGGCTTTCGCGCTCTTAAGAGCCTATAGTCATTTTTAAATCCCAATGCTCACATCTATCGGATCCCATGATAATTTTGAATATAATGGATTGAGAATCACACCTTATACCTACCTGTCTTCCTGAGCCTTAAGGCATTCTTCGTCAAAGTGCCTTGAACAAAAACATGAAAAGGCAGTGGCTCCAGTATTAAACCCAGGGCAGCTGAGGAAGTGGTCCTAAAAGTTCCCGTAATACCAACCGAGGCATTTCTCAAAATTTTATTTTACATTTTATGGTGACAAGCCTTTGGACGCAGCATCAAGGGATTCCAAAAAACTGCTTACAATGTAACTGGAGCTTAAAAGCAAAATTCTGTCGATCAGTGTTATTAATGGGGGGTTTTACTCAGTGTGTTCTTAAAAACCACATTTAATATTTTTTTTCATTTATTTAAAAAATATGATAATGATGAAACCTTTTAATATTTTAGAATTTCAAATATAACCACTGGATATCAATAAGGAACTACGTGCCGCCTTAAAAATATTGTACGCTCAACTACAAATTTATAAATAAATTTTATTAATGAGATCCCCCTGGCTATGCACCCTTAAAACTATTTGAAATATTCCAAAAAAATATTTTTTTATAATTTATTAATTTAAATACAATTTTTTTTTCAAAATATTTTTCATCTTAAAAACATAATCCAATCGAAAGTTTTTAAGATAATTTTATTAAATAATGACAACAACAATAAATTTTTAAAACAAATTTTTGTTTATATAATCTAAAACCAGATTTGATTGTTATTTGAACTATATTTGTAACCAAATTAAATGAAAAAAAGACTCGATTGAACAAACGAAGAAGCAAAAAAGAAACGATAACAATTAAACGAAAGTGAAAATCAATAAATAACGAATAACTGTTGATTAACATAATTTGTTAAAAGTAATTTATAGGGAGTTTGTTTAAAAATAGTCAACTTTTCTTTGGACCAAAAGAAATTTGTTTTCAAATATCCGTTAACAGAAATAATAGAAAAAAAAATAAATTAATTAGAAAAAGGTATAAATAAATAAACAAACAACAAAAATGCTTTAAAGTTCAAACCCATTATTTGAAAAGGTGAACAAAAAGATCATGATAATGTTTTAGACATGACTCTTTATTGTAGTAGAAACACTTGCAACATTTTATACTTGTTTTTCAATAATATTTTCAGATCTAAGTAGTCATTGTTTTGTGTGTAATTATATTTTATTCATTCTTGTCTAAATTATTAAATTAAATAAATTGGTTCATTACATTTTAAAATATAATTTTAAACTGTTAAATCACAACATATTTGTGGCGACGAGGATAATGGCAACAGATCCTAAGATTTTGGAATTACTACAAAAGCAAGGAGAAATCCTAGCAAGATTATCCATGGGAGTTACGATCAGTCAAGAACAATTGATGGACAAATTATCAAATTCAATTTCCGAATTTGTTTTTGACCCAGAAAATTCAATTACTTTCAATGTTTGGTACAGCCGTCATGAGGATATATTCCTAGTGGATGGTAAAGGTTTGGATGACGCAGCTCGTGTAAGACTTCTAATGAGGAAGTTAAACGCTGTCGCTTATAGTAAATATGCAGCATACATTCTTCCTAAGAATGTAAGGGATATTTCGTTCGCTGAAACAATCAAGATCCTAAAGGACATGTTCGGTGTGCAAGAATCTACTTTTAATATGCGATATAAATGTTTTCAAACAGTTAAAAACCCTCAAGAAGATATAGTGTCTTACGCAGCCCGTATAAATGAGTTGTGTGAGCATTTTAAATTAGCAGAAATTAATGCGGATCAATTCAAATGTCTTATTTTTGTGTGTGGATTACAATCTCATTCAGATATGGAGATTCGAATGAAGTCTTTATCAATTTTAGAAGATGATTCAAATCAGACGGTAAATAAATTGGTAACGACAGCTCAGAGAATGATGAATTTGAAACATGATGCTGCTATGGTCGAGGGAAGCACAACATCCGTCAACACCATCAAATCCAGATCAAGGTTTCAAAAATCCAAACAAGATGATGAAAAGAACACTCCAAAAACTCCTTGTTGGAATTGTGGTTCAATGCATTATTCCAAGTATTGTAATTTCATCAATCACAAGTGCAGTCAATGCAATATTGTTGGTCATAAAGAAGGATATTGCAAAACTTCAGGCAAAAACAATTCATACGAATCTAAATTCGCATATAAAAAGAAAGGCAAGAATTACAAGAAGAAAGCAACCGCTCCACAATCAAATGTGGTTAAGATTAACAAAATTTCGCACGCATCAAGGCGTAAATATGTAAATGTCAATATACAACTTTTACCTTTGATTGAACATCATCCTGGTTTTAATGTCAATTTTCAAGTTGACACTGCTTCAGACATATCAATGATTGGAAAATCTCTTTGGATCAAAATGGGTAAACCAGGAAAACAATTTTGTAATCGTTACGTAACAAGTGCCTCTAATACCAAAATAAAACTTTTAGCTGAGTTTGATTGTCAAGTTAGGCTTATGGGTGAAGTACATCTTTGTAGTTTTTCCGTTGTAGAGTTTGATATGCTTTTAATATTTGGTACAGATTTGTGTGATATTTTTCGCATATGGGAAAAACCGCTGAACGAAATTTGCTGCCAAATCAAGCAAGATAAAGTCAGCTCCGATATTTTAATTAAGTTGAGACAAGATTTTGCTGATGTATTTCAAGATACTCCAGCAAAATGCACAAAACTAAAAGTTCAGCTACATCTCAAGAAAGATGTCAAACCAATTTTTAGAGCAAAACGACCTGTGGCATATGCAATGCTTTTAGTAATTGAGGAGGAAATTAACCGTTTACATTCATTGGGAATAATTTCGCCTGTCGATTTTTCTGATTGGGCAGCGCCAATTGTTGCTGTGAAGAAGCCAAATGGGAAAATTCGTATATGTGGGGATTATTCAACTGGACTGAACGACAGCTTGGAACCTCATAAATACCCTCTTCATCGGCCAGAAGATCTATATGCTAAAATGGCTAATAGCTGTTTATATACTCACATTGACCTTTCGGACGCATATCTACAAACGGAAGTCACGTCCGATTCAGCGAAATTTCTAACCATTAATACTCATAAAGGTCTTTATACATTTAATCGTTTAGCACCTGGAGTTAAAAGTGCTCCTGGCGCATTTCAACAAATCATGGACACAATGCTCATGGGTATAGATGATGCAGCAGCATACATAGACGACATCATAATTGGAGGCTCTACAGTTCAAAAACATTTGGAAAATGTCAACAAAGTTTTTCAAAAATTACGCGAATTCAATTTTCACGTTAAGTTTGAAAAATGCAAATTTTTCTCTAAAGAGGTAAAATACCTTGGCAACATAATGTCACAAGATGGTTTACGTCCAGATCCTGACAGAATAAAAGCTATTATAAATTTACCACCACCAAAAGATAAATCAGAGTTAAGATCATTTCTTGGATCAATAAATTATTATGGTAAATATATTCATCAAATGAGTAATTTAAGAGCACCACTTGATAATATGTTGAGAGAAAACATTAAGTTTGAGTGGACTGTGGCGTGTCAAAGGTCATTTAAAGAATTCAAAGATTTATTAAACTCAGATTTGCTTTTAACACATTACAATCCGGAATTACCCATCAAGGTTGCAGCAGATGCATCAGGTAAAGGTATTGGTGCATTCATATGTCACGTATTTCCAGATAAGTCAGAAAAGGTAATTGCTCATGTTTCACGAACACTGACCCCTGCAGAGAAAAACTATTCTCAGATAGAGAAAGAGGGCCTTGCTCTAATTTTTGCTGTAAAAAAATTTCATCGTTATATATACGGTAGACAATTCACATTGTGCACTGACCACAAACCCCTTTTACAAATTTTTGGAAAAAAATCTGGTATTCCAGCTTTTGCCGCAAACAGGCTTCAACGTTGGGCGTTGACACTCATGATGTACGATTTCAAAATTGAATACATTAATACAAACAACTTTGGTTGTGTTGACGTTTTATCAAGACTCATCGATAGCAAAATGAAACCTGAAGAAGATATAGTTATCGCTTGTGCTAGATTAGAAGAAGAGTGTTCGGCAACGCTAAATGATCATTTTAGCTCACTTCCAATTACATTTAGTATGGTTTTAGAAGAAACAAATAAATGTAAAGTACTACAGTCAGTCATATCAGTTTTAAAAAATGGTTGGAATACCAATGTATCGTCGGAACTCAAACCTTTTCATGCTAGGAAAGATCAACTCAGTGTGGTTCGAGGATGTCTCATGTTTAATGATAGGATTGTGATACCGGGAAAATTAAAAACTTGTGTGTTAAAGCAACTTCATCGTGGCCATCCAGGTAAAGAAAGAATGAAAGCTTTAGCAAGAAGTCATGTTTATTGGCCGGGTATTGATCAAGATATTCTTACTTATGTACGTAATTGTCACCAATGTGCTGTAACATGCTCAGCAGCAGTAAAACACACTCTACAATCATGGCCTCTAACAAATAAACCTATGGAACGTATTCACATAGACATTGCTGGACCCTGCAATGGACTATATTATTTTGTTGTTATTGATGCATATTCAAAATGGCCTGAAATTTTTGAAATTTCAAATATAACATCATTAACTATAATTTCAAAACTAACCGAAATGTTCGCTAGGTATGGAGATGCGGATACGATTGTATCAGATAATGGTACTCAATTTGTAAGTGCTCATTTTAACAAATTTGTAACAGAACGAGGGATCACACATCTAAGAACAGCGCCGTATCATCCACAATCAAACGGTCAAGCTGAACGGTTTGTTGGAACTTTAAAACGTGCTCTAGAAAAACTTAAACAAGAGGGAACAAGTAAGGAAAACTTGGAAACTTTTCTTCAAACTTATAGGTCAACTCCAAAGTTTGATTCGAAATCACCAGCAGAACTGTTTCTGAATCGCAAAATTAAAACCACTTTAGACTTATTGAGACCTCGGGAAGTAACACCCATTAAACGGAATGTTCAACAAGAGGAAATGTTTAACAAGAAACATGGTGCAAAGGCTAGAAGTTTTACAACGGGTGAAACAGTATTTGTACAAATTTTAAAAAAAAACAAGTTTATGTGGGTATCTGGTTCAATAGTGGAACGTGTAGGAACTGTTAATTACAATGTATTAGTAAAAAACCAAAATAAACAAAAGCTAATTCGTTCACATGCAAATCAAATTAAGAAAAGATTTGTATCAGATAAGGAGACAATAGATTCAAGATATATATTGTTTGAATTATTTGATTTATATGGAACACCAGAAAACGTTACAGCAGAAATAGTAGAACCGATTTCATCAGAACTTAATCAAGTAGATGAAACAGACGTCTATCTTGAAATTGATTCTAATGTCAATATTGAACCTGATTCTTCGTTTCATTCAGCATCTGATTCAGCAGAAGCGGAAGCAATAGCATTAGTTCCTGAAACTGTAGAAACTTTACGACCTAAAAGAAGTTGTAAAGCTCCCGGATGGTTAAAGGACTATAGAACTTCTTAAAGGAAAGGAGATATTGTAGTAGAAACACTTGCAACATTTTATACTTGTTTTTCAATAATATTTTCAGATCTAAGTAGTCATTGTTTTGTGTGTAATTATATTTTATTCATTCTTGTCTAAATTATTAAATTAAATAAATTGGTTCATTACATTTTAAAATATAATTTTAAACTGTTAAATCACAACACTCTTTTTTTGGGGTTTCTTAAAAATTTTCTTTAAAGAAAAAAAATTCATGCTGCAAGCGGGCAACTTAACAACAAGCGTCTACAATATTTACATACAAACATATTTTGAATATTTAATAACAGCTCATTAACAGATAAATTGCCGTTTATGTTGTTGTAACTTGTGTCGTTGGTTGACTTTTGGTAGGTTTTCGGTATTCTTTTAACGGGGGGAAAAACAGTTTCTTAAAAGCCATATTAGTTATAACGACATTAGTTTTTTATTAAAATTTTCTTTAAAGAAAAAAAATTCATGCTGCAAGCGGGCAACTTAACAACAAGCGTCTACAATATTTACATACAAACATATTTTGAATATTTAATAACAGCTCATTAACAGATAAATTGCCGTTTATGTTGTTGTAACTTGTGTCGTTGGTTGACTTTTGGTAGGTTTTCGGTATTCTTTTAACGGGGGGAAAAACAGTTTCTTAAAAGCCATATTAGTTATAACGACATTAGTTTTTTATTAAAATTTTTAAAGACTGAAGACTTCTTCTTCAACTTAATTTAAAAAAAAGAAGAAATTGTATATTTCAGATTTGACATTTTCTATGAAACTCCTCTAAGGACTTTAAACAAATTTTATTTATTTTTATTTTTCTTTTTTTGGGTCTTTTGCTTTCAATAAAAAAAATATTTGAAAAAGTGAAAAACGTATTTATCATGGTTTTTCATTTTCCTAAAATAAAAGATTTTTTTAATAGACAAAAAATCATTGTGTCTCTATGCAAGAAATGCAAGTGAAAAGTGAAACTGTTTAATGCAAAAAATCTACATGCTTTTTCAAAACAAATAAATAAAAAAGAAAGAAAAAAAATATTTAAATCTTGACTTTAGCTCCTCATACTAATTTGTACAAGATGTTTTGGGACAGTAACAAACCAACGCTTTTTTTAAAAAACAAACCAAACAATTAACGCCACCAAACAACTATAACCTCATGGCAAATGAAATAAAAAATTTTGAATTTGGCGGAACTATAAAGGTGGCCTTACTTGAGCAACATACATTCTCTCTCTTTACTTTTAATTTCGAATTCTCAATTTTCACACTTAAAAGTTTAAAACAAAAATCCTCTCCGAACTTCAATTATTTGTAATATGTATATTCTCGTTTTGTGCAGTTCATTATAGGGCCGATTCTGTTGACTGGCCTTGGGAAGAGAAAACATAAAAAATCTTGGGTCGAAGGTTTAGAAATATGCATTAGAGGTTCCAGGAGCGGAACAGCATAAGCATTTCTCGAAACTTTTTTTTTATATCACCCCATTGAGAACTGTGTAAATTGAATGATGGCAAGGAGCTCATTCAGGGTTAATGAATCGGGTGTGTTTGGGGCCAGACCAACAGGTCAGGCTGGCACACTGGGCAGTCGGCTTTCGCTGGCTATAAAGTCACTAATATCACCTTTGTGACTATACCCGGGATAATGTTTTCGAATAAAGAGGACTGAAACAGGATGTGCAGTTTACACTGATGGATTTAGGCACAAAGGTCGGTGTTTATATATATTGGATAAAAAAAATTCGGGTGTTATACGGGCTTCCTAAGAAATGTAGAATTTTTCTGGCGGAGACTCTAGCGATGATGAAAGCCATTGAATTTTCAGTAAAAGCCTGAAGAAAAGAGAACGTGACAATTCATGTCGACAGGACATGCGAGGACTGAAAAGGAACTGACAGTTTTCGCTGATGGATTAAAGATAGATTAAGTCACAGGGGCTGGTGTTAATATATTGGATAAGGAAGTTTGGGTGCCATACAGGCTCCCTTAGAAATGTAACATTTCTTTAAGGCTTTTAGGTTGCGAGTCCCAACTTTGGGACTACACCCGGAATAATATTTTCGGATAGAAAGAACTGAACAGATATGTATGTGCAGTTTTTACTGATTGATCAAACATGTATATAGGCACATGCGCCCATGTTTATATATTAGAGAGGGAGTTCGGGTATCATACAGACTTCCAAAGAAATTCAGCTTTTTTATTAAAGAAAACCATTAAATTGTAAGAGGGAAATGCCAGAAGGGAAAAAACGTGTCGATCCATGATGGCAGCCAGGCCGCGCTTAGAGCTCTAGGGCGATCTAACGTACAGTCTAGTTTTGTGAACAGCTGCGAAAGTGTTCTTAGGGTTATATTGTGGACACACAATGTCCGTCTTGTTATTGCGATGTTACGGAAGTTAAATTTCCGATGAGCAAGAATCATATAGTCTAGGGTATTTAGTTGGAGAATTAGTGTGGAAGTGATGCGAAGGCATATCCTTTTCTTTTTAAATATCAAACTTACTCTCTGTTCATCCGAACTTAGTGGAACATATATGTATATATATGTTGAGTTTTTTTCGGCTTGTAGAGAAATGGACCTTGAATAAATTAGGAAATGCTTGAGTAGACAGAGCTGATTGTGAGGTCTTCGGACTTCTGATGCCCAGACTAAAGGGGCATAGTTAGGAATTTCACGGGGCACTGTGTTGTGAAATACATAGTATATGACCAGCAATTAAAGGGTGTCTCAAAATCGAATTCGCCAGGTCTGCAGTATAGTATTGACTACCATTCGACAGCTGACAGTTTAGGGTTGGAAAAATAGAGCTTTACACGATAAAACAATGTGTCTTCATTATTTAAAAATATTTTAAAAATAATCAAAGGTTGATGGCTGCATTTAAAAAAATTCGTATAAAATGCGACTAGAATAGTGTTTTGACTTTGTAAAATAATTTATTGAAAAATTAAGAGACTGAATTTTTTGAAGAAGTCAAACACTCTGGTCGTCCAAAATGAAGCAGTGCAAATTTCAATATCAAAGCAGTGCAAAAAAGTGTCAGAGATAACCCAGAAACTCTAATTCGGCGTCGTAGACAAGACTTGCAAATTTCAATAAGCTCTAAAGATATGTATCTCCATGTTCACAAAATTCAATAATTACAATAACTAAAGCCTTATGGCTATGCACAGCGAAGACAGTTTGTTACATAAATTATTGAATTTCACCTTATGGCTTTGTAAATGCCTTAAATTGCCGCTTCTGGGCTCGGTAACCTACATGTGATTGTCGGAAATCAAATGCATCCACAAACTGCCACTGTTTACTGTAAATTTTGGGTTGGAAGCATAGTTCGGCTATACTCGCTCGGTATCGCGACATTACAACACGTTTTTTTCTGCCGAAATCTTAATTAATGTTTTTAATATGTGGTTTCAACAAGATGGTGCCACATGCCATATAGCCCGTGAAGAGTTAAAATTACTGCATGAGAAATTCCTTGGTACTCTTTCTTTCGGTGATCAAAATTGTATAAGAAAACTATTCTTTATTCTTCATGACTCAATAAACGAATATAAATCAAAAGACTAAAAAACTATGTTTTCTAATTAATTCAAATCTTAGTTTTGGGACACCCTTTAAGATTGAAATACGCCTTGTAGTCTGTTGCCCAAGACTGCATATCCCCGAGTAAAGGTGGCTGAGAAAGCGCTTCTACGGTGTATTTGGTAGGGTCTCTAGTTGTTGGCTAAGGAACATAATAGGATTCGTCAAGGGTATGAAGTGGCATCTTTGCACAGCGTTCGGCGAATTGGCATGATTCAAAAGATGCATTATTTCTTGTTTACTCTGATAAGATGCATCTTTTTATCTCTTCTTCTACTAAAACTGCAAGCACGCTTTAAGTGAAACGTTATGGTAAATTTTTACAAGTTCCCTTAGTAAATGTTTATTCTTTTAAATAGTAACATTAATATATACTTACTTTTGCGGTTTTCTAAAATTAATCCTTATCATGAAATCAATAAGATTATGACATTAAACTTTTACTATTGCTGATAAACATGCGTAAACAGTGCTGCCGTTTAGATGCAAACGAACAATTCTATATAAAACGTCTATAAAATTAAAAAAATAAATTAATTTATGTCCTATAAAAAATTTATATATCCCGATGTTTAACTGAATAATCTGCTCTTGGTCGATTTCACCTCAAACGGCCCGAATTGGGGGAAAAAAATGCATTTTTTTCCATTAAAAAATCGATGAATTAACGTCTTCCAAAATCGAAAATGAATGAACTTAAGCCTGATAAGAAAAATAAAATTGTCTTAAAACAAATAGTTCAACTAATAAATAAACGAAAACGCATAAAGCACACATGGCACGGTAATAAGTAACAATTTGGAAAAATTGTACATATAAAAAAAAATATGGTAGCCCTATTAATAGCATCTGATAGATGGTTAAGGCTGCGCTAACTTAGCGTAACTGCGATATAGATGGCGTTAGTATAGTAATAGGAAAGGGAAAAAGGAAAAGCTTTGGTTTAGTTGGTTTAAATGGAAAAAAACTTCGTGCCGACTCACCTCGTCACATAGGCCAGTGGGTTAAATGTTTAATGTTTACAACCAAATTAATAACTAACAACCGAACAAAAAGTACTGATGATGAAAATCGTAGCTGTTTTTCGAAAATGCATTCTACTCGGCTAGTATCGGTAAAAATCTTGTTTTTTCAATAAAATTTTCCTTTCTTAACTAACGCTAATAAAGTAGTAAAAATATTAATTTCTTCATTTGTAATTAAATCAGAATTTAGTAAAGTATTGTACTTGAGCCTGATAAGGAAAATAAAATTGTCTGAAAATGATTGAAATAAAAAATAGTTGATTATTACGCAAATTAAATAATTACTACGCAAGAGCTAAAAATTATCACATACTAAATAATCGGCTCCTCTTTTTTACGTTTTAGCGAAAATATCACACCTGTCACATTTCATAATAAGTTTTTTCCTTAAAAAAAATTATTTTTAAACTACAGTTAAATCGAAAAAAAATAAGCCCGTGCTTAAGAATATTTTACACAACTCGATCTTAAAGTCAAAATTGTATTAAATTTTAAATTGTAAGGTCACACCCGTCTCAGTCTTCAAGTGATTATTGTGTGGAAGAAATTATATTCTTGCAATGATTACTCACTATTAATCGCTTAAAAACATACCATCCTTGGAAATCATAGCATTTTTTAAAAATAAAATTTTAAATTATGTGAGTTATAAATAAAAAATATGAGCAAAATGGTCACACCCGTCACAATGGAATTGCCTTATACCTTTCTGTTAGTTTAAAAAAATTACAACCATTGCATTTGCTCTAGTATTTTTATAAAATTAAGATCAAAAATACAAAGTTAAAACAAACGGTTGTATTAAAATATTTAAATATTTTCAGAATATAATTAATTTTAAAGTCAAAGTTCTTAAAATTACAATTTATAATACGACACCCCCACAGTCTTTGGATAGCCATTCTTAAATTTTACACTTTTCTATACCTTTAAGTATAACTATTTTTAGAAAAGGAAGTTTTGAAGTTTTATTAAAATATTTAGTTCAAAAAACGTTTTCTTTAATATAAATCTTTAGTATTATACTTCTGGCAACACTACATAAAATATTTTTCAGAATATTTTAACCGCATATAAATTCTTCACAATGTTCTTTTGAAAAACGAAACCAGTAAACGCAATAAATATTATAATTAATATGTTTTTTTATAGTAAATTAATGAATATACATATGTATGGTTAAAATCAAGGCAATTACTTAGAAAAAAATTAATGTTTTTTAATCAGGGTCTTGTGTGGGAATTTCTTTTATGAAGCACACTGAGAGAGAAAGTGGGATAAATTAAAAATATTAAAAACAGCCAAATTCGCCAAAGTGCATTTATATAAGGTGACTTCAATTCTACAAAAACTAAACAAATTTAATCATTCACACAATTTTCTTTTCGTTTCTGTCAAAGAAAACAAAGTTTAATAACAGCTGTGTAACGATCAGCTGTGTTATACAGAGTTGATTTTTGGTTTATTTAGATAGAGAAAGGAGGGAAAGGTTTGTAATACATGGTATATTAAATGGTGAAACAAAAGTTATAATTAAAATAAACGACTATTAGAAAACTCTTTTTGAACTAAGTCATAGCTAACCTAGTTTTATATTTTGTTAAATTATTTTCTGTGTATT
Source organism: Melanophora roralis (assembly GCA_963583895.1). Taxonomy (NCBI): domain Eukaryota; kingdom Metazoa; phylum Arthropoda; class Insecta; order Diptera; family Rhinophoridae; genus Melanophora; species Melanophora roralis. The sequence continues at coordinate 93,468,983 of OY757188.1, read as the reverse complement.
GTTTGAGGTTAAGTTTAATTTGCATTGTTTTCTTTTTTCAACAAGAATTATTTTTTGTACACGCATAATAACATACCTTTTTAAAATAACAATAATGTCTGTAAAGATTTTAAATTCCACGAGTAATAAATATTCACTTGTATTAAATAAACGTATGCACGAGAATAAATTTCTTATGCAGCGAACCATGACCATGTTATTTTGTTTATTTTTCTACATATGGGCAATTCCATTGTGATGGGTTTAGCAATTTTTCTAACATTTGTGTTTTTAGCTCCAACAATTCAAAATTTAAGTTTAAAAAGCGGCTATGATTTCAAAGGATGGTATGTTTTTGAAGCGATTTATATAAAGAAGGCGCTGTAAGAACATATCTGCTCAAAATGGAGACTGTGACGGACGTGGATTTTAAATATTAATTTTAGAGAATTAGGGCTTTCAGATCGTTTTTGTGTAAAATATTTTTGGGAACGGCCTAATCTGTTTTATTTTATAGGCAATCTTTAGTGTTTTATTAATATGTACTTGATACATTGTTTCTACAAAAAAACTTTTTCTTCTTTAGAAAAACCCTTTTAAAAAATGTGACGGGTGTGACATGTCCATCAAAAAAAGCCGATTATTTATTTTATAATTATTTTAAACTCTTGCGAAATAAATAAAGAAAATATATAAACCAATTTATTTAAATCATTTTTATTCTTCTTTCAAAGTAAATGTAAATTCATGGATTTTTTAAAAGAGAAAAATAAGTTTTTTTCAATTTTGGGGCGTTTTACGTGGATTTGACCATATTCACTTCCACACCATAAAACTATTTAATATTTGGGTGTACATGAATACAAGTTTAAAGATAATAAAATTGAAAAAGTTGTAAACTTGTAAGATATTATTATGTGTTTGTTAAGCCAGTCTTACGGCAAAAACTTGCAGGGAGAAAAATTGTTTTAAGAAAAGCACATATGGTGGAAATATGGGGGGTCGATTCTTGTTTAACGAAAAAGGTTAATAAAATTTTTTGTTTAATTTTTTCATATTTTTCTTATCCGCATTAATTGGAAATATGAAAACAAATTTTAAATAATTTTCTCATGAATAAAAACTGGCGAAACGAGTCAAGCATTTTTTACAGTTATACAGCCCTGTCCAAGGCACATTCAACAAGGTAAACTCAAGGCGAATTCAAAAAATTCACCCTCTGCATTTCCTTTTTGTGTTTGAACGGTAGAATGTCAGAAAAATCAAAAATTCCATATAAAAAAAATTATTATTTCGTATTAATGTCAAAATTGATTTTAATCAGCTAGGTTCTTAATATTACCTGGTTGAATGTGCCTTGGCCCTGACTTTTTTGCTCAACAATGTAAACAACTGTCAAACAAGCTTTACATCCATAAATTAAAGGTGTAAAACACCAACAATGTCAACCTTTAAAATGCCTAATAACCAACCGGCCATGGTGAAATTATTTTGACCAGGTGGTGTTACGAGCACAGCTGATCTACTTTTTTCATGCATAAATCGAGGCTGGGTTGTCAAAGTTGTTCACTTTTACATATCTTTTTTTGACACCTTAGCAAACGAAAACTATATCATCAAAAACAAAAATTTTATTCACCCAATTTTGTTGTTGTAGAATTACCACCACCTGATACATATGATTGCACCATGCAACCGGCTTTGCTTACATAAAAGTTTCGAGTAGATTCCGTTATCAATAATTTCCAAAAAAACCGTTTTTTGGAATACCAATCATTGAGGTCATCCAGATTGACCTCTACCTGAGCAAGATCTCAACACACCCTCTAATGGAAAAATTAACAAAACTGTTATTTCCTATGTATTCTGTGCTGCAGCGTAAGTGTGTTTAACAATATCAAATGTCAACTTTTCTATGCAAATCCAAGGGACTTGTCCGAGAAATTGTTGATTTCCTGTGGGAATACTAGAACACTAACGACCTAATAACAAGTAATATAGGGAATAATGCTACCTTTTTTAACAACCTTATGGAAAGTTTTTTGGGTGTAACGATAAGTTCAGAATACTGAATCCGGGCAATCAGGGAACAATCATTTTTGCATCACCGATACATTAGGTTTTTCGAAATAAGGCTTAGACTGATTGAGCTAAATTTGGAAATTTATTTTTAAACCGAATATGGTATGCATCTTACATATTACTTTGTAGGGATGACAGTAATAACAATGTTAAGAAAACCATGAAAGTTTTAGAAAAGTCGAGAAGTGCTGTCCTCTCTGCCCACGATAAAAACTAGAGCACAAGGAATGTCCGTTATTCTGGAAATGAAAGCAGTAGACTTTGTGACAAGGCATGCCAAAAGAAACTGGAATATATTTGAACGCTTATCATAGGAGACTCAAAAAATTCAATAAGATAATGCGCGTGATAGAACACAGCTAGTAAACTATGCGGAAACCCTAAAAATCTTGATTAAGGCCTGGTTCCCTACTGACATGACTGGATCCTCAGAGAAAAGGGGATGAGTTGCATTAGTATATTGCAACGGACCCATCATGACGAACCTTAAAAAGGTGCAATATTCACGATGTCTCAAAATATGCGGGGCAATCAGAATCACATTAATTAGGGCATTTGAATTTCCAGTGAGTTTAATATAAGAAGACAATTAATATTAAATGACCATCTGAACCCAAATACAGGTCAGGGCTTTATATATTGCCTTAATGCTAGGTCTGCAGTTTATGACTTTGAGAAAAATTTGCGTAAGGACATGGAACAGGAGGAAGAACGAAAAATGGCCTACTTTTGTCTTTTAGACCACAAAAGAGTTCCTCCAATGGGGTCTAAATAATCTAGACAGCTTCCTCAGAGCGTTTTGGGGATGGATAGTACCACAACATGTGCTTAAAAGTCTAATTCTTTTCCGATATATCACAGAGCCTTCAAAAATTTTTAGCCAGTCGTCCTTCTCTTTTTGCACGATCCATGTCCAACAATGATCTGTTACTACCCTTACTTCCCCCACTAGAATGATCGAAGAAACTTTGTCGGCCCCGTGTCATACGATCCTTATATTCTCCTAAAGACTCTACACGAAGTTGTATATACATCCTACCCCTCCGTGGTACCACCTACAGCAGAGTTTTTGCCCCTATAACACAACTGAATCCTAGACATTACGATGGAATCGGGAATCACCGGTAAAAAATCTAGGCGCAAAATCAAAAAAAAACTGTAGCTAGAGGAACTCATAGCCTCTTTTAGAGCATCAATTGCTCACAGGGCATTGTGAAGCGAAATTCATTTGTTAAAGTTTTAAGAATCTTTTACGGCAACCGAGATAAGAACAAAACTAAGGAATTCTTGAAGTTAGGAAAACCGGAGTTAATTAAGATGATGAGAGTACTAACGGGTCCCTCAAACTTACAAGCACATCTCCTTCAATAAGAGTTTAAGGAAAGTAACGATTGCTGGGCATACAGGACATGCAGGAAAGACATCGAACCGATGAAGCATTTTCATTTTCACTATCAAAGTTTCCATTGGCCAGATGTTTGTGTCTGGTATACTAGCAGATTTGACGTTCTTAAAAGTCGTAAGAAAGAAACGTTTGGATTATCATTCGCTTTATAACCCTTTAATTCTTTTTCCGTTGCAAGGAAGGCACCAATCAAAGAATTTATTTTTGGAATCTTGTTAAAAACATCTTCTTTAGAGGTTAATGATACCTTATTGTTGTGTAGGAAATTGCCTCTTGCATACAAATTGCAACTCTTTTCTCTTACAAGAGAACATGCGCGAAGCATGCCGGGGCTTAGTAGTATTTTACTCGCAGACACAGGGAGCTCAAGAAAAAAAAACTCCGTTAAGAAAAAAGAACTACAAAAACTATTTTAAATTTTTAATTCTAGTTTTAATTATTATTTTGGTAAATTTTTTTTTTTTTTAAATATGTCTGAAATGAGTCAGTTTTTAATTCAATTTATGGTATCAGTTACAGATATTTCTGTTTGTTTTGCATTCATAACCCATTAACAACTTTGTATTTATTAAAAAAAAAAATGCCTACAATATTAAACAAAGAGTTGATCAATAAACGTTTTTTTACTTCGGTCAGTAGTGGAGTTAAAGAATTCTTTATCAGAACAAAAACTTTCTGTGTTTTGTGTGAATATTTCTTTGACTGCAGCCACGGCAGGCTGTAGAACGGAAATGCTACAAAGTATTTAAAACATTGTCACACCATTTCGTTAATATTTTTAAGTCTTCAAATCTTTATTTTATCACTTTTTTTATTATGTTTTAAGTTAACACTAAAGAAACCGTGTGAATACTTGCTAGATGCTGTAAACTTAACTCTTTATTAACTTTGATTTTCTTTTTAATAATTTCTATTTAAAAATAATAATTTTTTTATGCTTTTTTTTGGTTGCTGCTTTTTTCAATTATAGAATTGTATTGTTTTCAATTATATAAGAAATGGCTTTTTTACTTTTACAATCTGAAGTTTTTGTTGTTCCTTATAATGTACTCACTTGAATCATGAAGTATCTAAAGACTGAGTTGATTGTTTCTGACATTTATTTCATAATGCTAAGCTAATCAAATCAAATGTAGAGACATTTTTCAATATTGTTAAGATTTTGTTTATAACAAATAATCGAAAAAAAAACGTGATCCAATTTGCCGGACATCGTCAATGCAAATAGGGTTTAGCCAATATGTACAAAAAATTATGTTGAGATTAAGAAAAAATGTTTTCAATAATGTTGATCATTATATTCATTTAAAAAAACAATTTTTTTTATCCTTATTTGTCAGTTGTTGTGTCACTTTATTTGCTTGCAGTTTCTAGTCTGGCTATCCGCCAGTCATAATTGGTTTTATAGTTACTTCGTCGTTATGACCTAAAGAGTATTACGGTGGCCTACACGTTTAAAGTTATATTTCCTCTATGTAATTGATTAATTTTTGCCTTTTTTCCTTTATTACTACTAGCATTATATTTTTAAAGTAGTTTTTTAGGGATGTAATCATTGTTTACTATATTTGTTAATCAGTTTTAGCTTTATATTATAACTTAATTGAAAAATTAATTAAAAACTAAATTAAAAAATTTAATTGAATTCTAGGCATATTCAAAATGCTAAATCACATAATATTGAGTGTTAATAATCTCTTTGCTAGAAGTTTTTTCTCTGGGGTAGCAACTTCATGAATTGTGCTGACTTTACTAAAGGGTAGGGGAGGGTTTGAAATGTCGCCTGAATTTCTTGCCATATATATAAGCATAACCTATGCCCTTTGTCTTTGAATCTTAGAGAATAGTCAGGAACTTATCCATTGAAATGGCCTTTTGATGATTCAGGCCAAACACTCCTGCTCTGGGGTCCCCATTTTCTGCTCAAAGTTATCTGTGAAGCGATCTTGATCAGCATCAGTGGCACAAAGTACACAGCTTAGAATACTCGAAGATCCTTGGAAACAAAAGTGCCAGTACCAGTCCGATGTTCGCTCACACGGGCTTCTTTTCCGGGGATATATAGGTACTGATCGTTGCGTGATAGACAAAGTGATAAACCTACCGGAGCATCAGCCTGGTAATAAGCTATTACGTCTTTAATAGTTCGTGGCGATAGCCAACATTAAGCTCTCTTGGAAGCCGGTTTATTGCGGCATTGTCGGTAATGAAATTGTCAATAAGATCCCAAGGATCGGTGCAGGATATAAAGGTGAGATGGAAGCCCGTAAGGCCAGCGATATGTTTGTATTACGGCTTGACAAGGTAGGTGTCTGTGGCCCGTGCTAGATAGGAAAGATACTAACATGCTTCTTAAAGGAAGCAAGAGGGATCTTAGGTGTATAGTTTGGTCTCTCAGGAGCCACTGAGATGTGGAATATATGACCAGTAAATAGAATAGGAATTCTTTAAACTTCGGAGGGATAAGAGACTATCAAACATCTTGTCAAAACTACAGATCTGCCGACAGAGGTGACTAGAGGAGTGTTTCTATGATGGGCTTGCTCTGATCTCTGACTGTGGAATAGGGTATATTATAGGATCATCAAGAGTGTGTGGTTGCTGATCTATAGGTAGCTTTCCACAGGGTTTGGCGCTTCCACATCATTTAAATGACACCAATATCTTCGCTTTACTTTCTGTTGACAGCATTTTTTTCTTTGTATTTGCAGCTCCTTGCCTTTTCTAGTGTTCTTTTTAATACCTTTCTGAAGGAATTTACCATGGACCTACAGGCCTTGAGGGCAAAGTGGTAAATATCCTTCCTCACTACCATTCGCAACCTAACCTGACCCTTGACCGCCATGTTAGTGCAGCTTATGCTAGTATTCATAATCAGTTTATTTCTTTGCGTCCTCGCTAGAATGCATACCGTATCTTTATAATCTTTTATTTAAGCGATCTGTCAATAAAGTGCTTAGAAATATAATCTTAAGGAACCCAAGTTCAGCTCATTCAAATTTGGCTCCCTTAGTCTAAACTACCCTGATTTCAAAAAGAAATTGAACGTACTTTTTTGGGTTATTTGAAAACTCCTGACAACTGCACTGTTCTGAGGTCTAAAACTTGTCACATCCTTTACGATAAGTTTACATACTCCCAGCTAACTATAGACCTGCTAATATAGACAGCATGGGTTTAGATACAGAAAACTAAGTCATAGAGTTACTGAAGTAGCTTGTGAATGACCAATATCAACAGAAGTGGCTATAAAACGTGTTTACACTGTGGGATCTTACTATTTTGACGTCTATTCGAGACAAATCCTCATTCTGACAAATATCAATTTTAAGATATAAAAGTCTGTATAAAATAGCGAGAATAGGAGCTTGACATAAGTCAAACCATGGACTTGTCTCGTCTGAACGTACCTTGAAATTTAATTATTCTAGACATGGTAGAATTACTATCAGGTCAGAAAAAATTGTTTTTGGCTCTCTTACTTTTTTCTTTTTTTTTATATAGGAATTGACTCTTCTGGCCATAAAAGAGAAAATATTAAAAAAGAAAGATATAAGAGAGGCTAAAACTGTATTCTCTCTTTGCTACGACCTGATGAGCTAGGTTAGGTAGAACAGGCAGCCGTTGAAGGAAATGATACAGCTCACTTGGGTCCGCTTAACTCGATCCCTTTTGTGTTACCTAAAGAGGCAAACAGAATATGTTGAGATGAAAGGAAAAAAGAAATTTAAGAGAAGGATAAGATAGAAAGAACAGAAGAATGAAGCAGACTTACCAGGGTCTCTGGTGGGAATCGAACCCACAACCCCCAGACTGGTAGACTCGTGCACTTACCACTGATCTACCGGGGCACCCACCTGATGAGTTATTTGACCATGATATAGATACAAATTTTGTTAAGGATAAAATCATATAAAACATTTATAAAATCTAAAATTGTTTACATTCGGTTTTCCAACATACATAAACATACATATGTATGTATGTATGTATATTTGTACGTGACAATTTTTTTTATAGAATATCACTAGTTTGATTAAATGTGTAAAAACTCCTGCGACTTCAAAGTGTGATTTGCTTTGTCTTTACGACCCAAAATTTTTCCTTTCTTCTGTAAACATAGAAATCTCATAAATACATGTTGTTTACCTTAAGTAGATGCATAAACGTTCTTTAAATAAATATTTATAAGCGTCTTAATTAAAAATTTAATTTTAAAGATTTCTTTAATAAAATATTTCGATTCTTGAAAACTAATGGTTTAACAAACATTTATAGAACCTTAAACAACAAACAATCAATGAACATTTTCAGCTGTTCATTACTCCGTTGTTTCAGACATCTTTTCTATTCTATAAAAATTTAAAATTATTTTGTAAATGCTGCATATAAGAAATTCCTGAAAAAAAAATTAAAATATTTCATGATCAACTCGAAGTTTTACGGCTACAAATGACATTTACAGAACGCAACAGAATCTTTAAAAGCATTAATTTGTGTCACGCCCAGGTGATTTTGTAGCACGAATAAACCAAAACGAAAGATCAAAACGATCTAAACGCCAATTTATAATTTGAAGTAAATGGAAAAACGACACCAAAAAATACAAACTTTCGAAATGCTAAATCAAATTTAAAAAAACAAAAATTAAAAAAAATTATTAAAAGAATTTGATGAATGTGTGCCATCAATCTATTCAGTTCGTCACTTAGACAAGCAGACCCGACCGACACCTTTCTTGATTCATTAAAAGTTTTAAAAATTTCTGTATTTTCTCTTTTAAACAAAACACGCACAAGTTTATTAACAACATTTATGACAAAAAAAAAAAAACAATTTAGATGAAATTAATACAAAAAAACACAAATAAAAAATTAAAATGTTTTGAAATGAATGTTTTTAAAACCTATAAATGTGATCAAAACCATTTGTATTGCAGGCAGACGGACAAATACAGATTAGGCCTACACAGAACAGTTCTTATTTAGAAATGTATAAATATTAAGACGGAACTGGCATTAAGTTTGAAAGAATTTAAACAATTTAAGGCATAAAAATTACTTAATGTGGTATTCGAATAGTCATAACCAGTCGCATAGCCCACACAAAATATTTGTTTTAATAATAGAAAAAAAAAGAACAAGATTGTTAAGCTGCAGCCACATTTGTCCAATGTTTGCCCAAAAAAGCATTAATGATACTCACAGCAAATCAAAAAGTTAAAAAATAATATTGTTTTGTGGCAAAGTGTTGAACGCAAATGAAAAAAAAATATAAGCTTGGAACAGAAATGGCCAAACTTTTAATATTTAAGGGCAATGTATTTGGCTATAAAATGCTGCAGTTTTTGCGTTTACACACTTACACTTTAACCAGATTTATTTCGCACATAAGAGCATTATAATCTTGAAAAGAAAAAATTTTTCTAGTTTATGCCCACTACACTGAGAAAAATTCAAAAAGTCTTACCAAATGGGCTAGGTCAGCTAAGATTGAACTGGCTGGCCCTAAAAGCCCTTACATAGATCAATTGAGCCTACAGTGTTGCCAGACAAGAAGATACGAAAGCCTGGTGATTCCAGTTTTACTGATTTGATTTCAAAAAATTCAGAACGCTCCGCACTCTCTTGGCAATTGGCAGCAGTCTTGTCCTAACCATGTGGCTTATTGGCCGAACTAAGATGGGTTTCCAAGCACTTCGGTCTTCTAAGCTTTTTCCAATTACTCAGGTTGAGCTCGGAAAGGTTTTTTTTTGGACTTGGTCTTTCCAACGGCGTCCCGTTTTGCGTCTTACCTCTGTCAAACATGTTCAAACGTCTTCTTCGCTGAAATATCTTAATTCATTTGCACAGCATGTTCGAGCCATTGCAGTCTTTTGATTTTTACACGCTTCAATACATCAATGTCGGCATATAGGTCGTACAGCTCTTGGTTCGTGTGATATTCTCCGCCTTCGCAGATTGGTTTATATATTTTACTGACACTCTAAGAACACCTTCGTCAGCTATAGCAAGTGCTCATGCATCCGTGACGATAGTAGCGCGGGAAAAATAAGTGTCTAGCATAGTGTGAGCTTTAACTGCCGAGGAAAGTCCCTGTTCTTAAATTGTTTGCTTATTTCAAAATAACATCTATTGGTAGTCACAATCCTGAGGTCGTTCGTTTAGCTATAGCGGTTCCGAGGTACGCGAGTTTCTTTACTACTTCGAATTTGAAGTTGCGAATTTTCACAGATTGTTCCAACCACGTGTTTTCTATTAATTAAAATCAACTTAGTCTTGTCTTAATTTACTGCCAACCCCATTTTTGCCGATTCTTTTTTCATATTGGAAATCGCAGCAGTAACATCTAGCAATTTTTGTCCCGTATATCGATATCATCGGCATATGCGAGCAGCATATCGTTTCTATTTACTGATGCGTCACACACTATCTACTCAAAAAATATATTGTATAGGTAGCAGAAGATACTATCACCTTGTTTAAAGCCACGGGTGAACGGCTCAGAAAGATCTCTTTCGATACTCAGAGATGATCCCTTATCCTTTAAAGTCATCCTGTACAATCTGATCTGCTTTGTAGGGTGTTTCGAATTCAAACATGACCTCAACAAACACCTTTGCACGAATTGAACTCGACAAAGAGATGGTAACTGTTGATCTGTCTCTCATGAGCCTTCTCCAATATTTGACGTTGTCTGAATATCTGGTTCGTGGTGGACTTACCAGGTGTCTTAAACCGGATTAATAAGGGCCAATCATTTCGTCGGCTTAAGTTTTTAATTTTTCAGACAGTATATGTGACAGTATCTTGTACGCGATGGGTAGCAGACTAAGACCTCTTTAATTGGGACAGATATTCTTTTTATAAATAAAACATAGCACACTGAGGTTCTACTAGAGCCTCTATCTAAAATATTATTTGCTCAAAGCTAGTTGACTTCCACCCTCATAGCTGAAGTTAAGCACGAATGTCTGTCTATTGCTCTTTGCAAATTGACCCCTTTGCCAGCTCGTCTGCGATTTCATGCTCATTCTTGTATGTTTGTATCCAGAAAATGTGCGCTAGTGGGGAGCAGGTGAGGTTTGCATATCTTGCCTGGAGATCACCACTTGACTATTGGTAAACATGTTTTCCTGGGAATTCTCGTTTTGAGAAGACATGGCTATTTCATGTGACTGCTAGCATGTCTGCCTAAAACACTCTGTAGTCATAAGGGCAAAAGACCACAGCTCTGATCAATACCCCCCACCCTACGTATAAAACAGATTCTAATTTATTTTGTCTTTGATTAAATGGTTGTTTCTTACAATGTTTAAACTTCTTTTTAAGCATTTATCTTAACGGGCCTCTTCTAGATCTCAGATAATTGCTGGGCTGCCCTTTCCTGTGGTTACATATTAAGAGAGTTTAGAAATTTTTGGAAGATTCGTGTTTTTAACCGAAAAAATAGCTTGTGGGAAGGAGGGTAAAGGGGATAGTATTTGTGATTATTTGATTTAAATTTAACGATATTAGAAACGACGGGAAAGGCACCGCTACGAAGTTAATTCCACAAAGAGATTGAATGACTAAAAACAAAGTTTTCCTTTAACACGCGCAGCAAGTTAACCTCATGTACAAAGTTTCGGGAACCAGAGACGAATTTCCAAATAAATTTAGAAGACATTCCGTTGTAGTATCCATGAAATAGTAAACCAAATTTTAAATCGAATCGAAACGGTCCGATATTCAACGTCATCGACGAGTAGCTTTGCCGGTTCCTGTACGCGGGCAAGTAGCTCTGAAATAAACTTTCAAGCAACAGCCTATATATACTCTATTTTTGGTCGGATATAGCTGGTATAATTATTAAGGTCAGTAGTTCTTATACCATATCAAGACACTTAGATCTAAAAGCCGAAGAAAAACCTGTTTCATCCAGCGAATATTTCACGGTCTGTTCATGCTCGGAAATGGCGGTCACTTACTAAACCGTTAGACCCCAGATTGTCAACAGTCCCTAACCTTAAACAAAGCATAACAATTAGCTTTTGGCTGTTAATTTTCAGGGTCATCAGTCAGCCTTTCCTTATTTGGCAATCGGAATTTTTTAGCAAATGGAGAAACGCTGGCATGGTAAACATCGCTAAAAAAGATAGCTAATGAACGCGCCAGTGTTTAACAGTATTGTTTCAATGCCAATGCTGTTATTCAATCTGACCTAGGAGATTTACTTGTATTGTTGAGGTCCGTTAAAACCCTTTTTCCTACATGAGCTCAAAAAATGTATCTGATATTATCCCAGACACATTTTAAACTTCGGGCACTGGTTGGTTGCTTTGTGTCAAATGTGGATTACGTAGAAATATTCTGCCTTTCTAATCTGATTACCGATGCCATAATAGGGAAAGGTTTGAAAAACCAGTGTTATTTCTTATTCTTAAAATAAATGGTCAGTTGGCAACACTAAATTAATTGCTTTCTCCCAGACGCTGCTTCTATAAAATTTTTCCCATCTAAATACTTTTGCACATGAAAATCTCGCTTTCAGTAATTTCAATGATATGTAGCCTGGGCTTAGAACTTCGAAGCATATATCTTACTCGTGTCCTTGACATTTGCAAACTCTTACAGCACGTGGTGATAACGTTAAGATAAGTTTGGAGATTTGTTCTTTCTTCACCACGGAGGTGGTTGTAGTTACTTCTAAGAGCTGTTACACGTTATTTCCCAGGTCGGAGTAACCGGCCGACCCCCGAGGAAATAGTCTTAATACATTGTTTTAAATTATATAATATTTACCGAAAGAATGAAAAGTAACACTAATAATTAAGCGAAATTATTTTAGGGTCGGGTATAGTTAGGTCGGGCTTGACCGACTATAACTTTCCTACTTATTCACTAAGCAAATCTATTATTCTATTTACGTGTTTCATGCTGGGAAAAAAGTATAAATTATCTCCATGTTAAAAGCTTTAACCGGTTACAATCATCTAAGAGCAAGTTATGCAATAAGTTCTGTTTAAGGAAATACTTGAAATTTTATCTTAACAATCTTAAAGATTTATACTGATTCCTTATCACTCACTTAGCAATTATAATAAGAGAAAAACATACTACCTCTGCTTCCCTCTGCACATATTACAGAATAAAGCTTTTTTTAGTTTTTTTCAAATGCAACATTAAATTTTCAGAAAGATTTATATAATTCTTTGCTAAGAAGAACACCAAAGCTAAAACTTATCTAAACTTCTATGTTTGAAAAAAAATTAAACAAATATTTAATAATTTAAATCAAAATTTATTGGTGATTTGTCAGCCAATAGCCCCATAGAGATTACAAACAAACACAAAAATCTAATTACAATCTTATAGATTACAAGATACAATATGTTTATTATTATTTAATCTCTTGTCTTCAATATTTTATCCCAAACAAAATTTTTAGGGCTTTGACCCAAAAATCAAACAGAGTTATTTATTGGCATTCTACTCGTCACAAGGCAACCACAACATGTCGAAGAACAACACATTAAGTTGCATTCATGTATGAATGTTTAAAAATAAACCTGCACATTAAAAACATTTTTATTATAAAGTTTTTTTGATGGTTTTTGGATAACAAAAGAACTAAATTGAAATTATCCACCCACCGAATAAAAATCAAACAAAATTTATAGGCGCATTGCACCACTTGTTGATTGAATATTGTGAAAATCTGGAATTTTTTTTTTTAATGGCGCACCCAAAAACGAATAAAGGCAGCATAACAAAGTTTATGTTTGAACGAGCTTTAGAAAACAAATAAATAAATTTGTATATTTTTACTAAAAACAAACAAAATACTAAAATAAAAAAAAACACTAAATCATGTCATAGTTTTATGCGGCAGTTAAATGTTGTTGCTACAACTGACGCTGTTGCCACTGTCAGTGATTGCGATTGCATTAATAAATAAACACATGAAGAATTTGTGCAACAAATAGATTGGAAACTTTTTTTTAAATTCTTGGTAGAATTAAAACAGTATGTAGCCAGATACACATGAAAGTAAATACAAAGCCTATGTAAAATATATAAGTATTATAGGCTTCCATGGGATTCCATAGAAACAAGTAAATTGGTTTGGAATTTATAATTGAATTCTTTTTATTATTTGAAAATTTCAACATTGTGTAAACATTGTTAGTCAAAAGTAAATTTTCAAGGTTATTTATTTTTTTTATTCAGTTTATTTGCCAGACCAACATTAAGACATATGTTTCTCAGAAAATTTAATAAAATAAAATAATCATGGCAATGTCTTATATAAAAGTTTAGATTAGAGCAAATAAACCTGCCGACAAATTGCAATGGAATCAAAATTTAGTTGAACAAGTTTTTGTTGTTTGTACAAGAAGCATTTGACGTTAATAAATTCTGAACATATTCTTAATCTGAGCAAATGGCGTCACTTTATTCTTATCTTACCGCTCTTTTTTACTTCGGGCTTAATTTACTTCTCCATTATAACACTTTGCGACCATGAAATCAGAATAGTTGACTTTGTATTGGCTCGTAACATGTAGACAAGTAGCATCCTAATACCTACAAGGTGGGCTAAAAGAAATCACTCAATTGGAAGATGCTCTTATTTTTGCAAATGGCGGCCAATGTCAAATCTGTTTTGATATTTGTGAACTAGACAGATGTAGAATGCAATCGATAAACTCCCTAAGATCGCGAAATAATCGTGTCTATTTTTTTGCATTAACAATTATCTGTGGTGTTGAAGCAGCGCGAATTTCGTCGCCAATTCCCCCGTCGTCCGGCAACGACTGCCCAAATACTGCGCCGTTTGGCCACTAACCTTGAAGAGTATGGGACCACACAAAACGCTGGCCCCGGAGCGCCCGTTCTGCCGATATTATCGCCGCGCTTGGCGAGGATGTCGAGCTGTCTCCAGAAACATCGACCAGGCGAAGTGCCTTGCAATGAGCCATCAACCGGTCCCTAAAGCGAATTTTGGGCAAAGACCTGTGCATGTTGCCGTACAAAGTCCAGTATGTGCATCAGCTGCTGCCTGTCGACCGCCAAACGCATCGCAAACAACACCGGATGACTTCTTCTTGCCCAACTTGTACAAGGCGGCTTCCCTATCTTCAAATCAGAACACGAACCAAATTGATCATGTTGGGATAAATAGAAGACACGCATACAATGCAGTAATGTACGGACTATGCGGGGAGCAAATATCGACCCGGAAAACTATTTTCTTGCAGAAAAAAACCAATTAAGCATAAATATATAAAAAACATTATAAAAGTTCAATCACAACAGATAGCTAGGGGGTACTTAACACAACTCTTTCAATTGTTTAAAGGAAACGGTCTCCTTCCCACCATGTGGAATCATAAACTCCATTTAATTTGCGCTGTTGCCGAAGAGGTAATGGGGTATGGTCGATTTGGAAGAAATAAGTCGAACGACCAAAAGTGTCGCGATGCAGCCACTGTTACGAAAGCCGAAACACGATTTTTTTTTAGAAAATAAAGCATCTTCCTGTAAGGATTCCAGTGAGAATCCTGCAATGAAACCATAAGGTGTACTAAGACTGAAGAAGAAGAAGCATTTACATAAGCTTTTAGAAGGCGATGAAATCCAGAATTTCGACAATTTAGCACCCAAAATGCTAATTAACGATGATGGTATCAACATACCGGTACCCGAATACATTGAAGTACAAACAGCTACAGCCCGGTTAAAAAGCAGTCAAGCCGCTATCACAATTGACAAAGAGTTGGTAAGGAGCCTTCACCAATTCTTTTGTATGATTTGACCTTAGGAATGCATGCCCGACGGATGGAACCTCAGTGTACTTTGCCTTATTTGCATAGAAGGGGATTCTTCCCTTTGTACCACCTATAGAAGTATCTTCTCTTCTCAATTGTATGTAAAATACTTTCTTACGTATTATATAAACGATTAAGGCCGTATACCAACAAACTGATAGGACAATACCAGAGAGATTTCAGATCTGGTAAGTCTCTCATTGAGCTTAAAAAAGTCACATAAAATGACGCATTTGATACCCCGATAAGTATGAAGTTTTATATTGCCATGGCTGAGCTTGGTGTTTCTGCAAAAGCAGTGGGCAAGTCCTTTGCAGAATATGAAAAGAAGTCGAGAATATGGATATATCTCGAGCAGTAAAACGTTCATGTGAATCGTCCTGCGCCAAATTTTAAGAGACTGCAACTTTGAGGTTATTCATATCGGGAACGCACTAACCTTTGAAATGAAAAGCAGAATAACTTGCAAATTGTGTTACTTTGGGCTCAGCAGCCAATTGAGTACTAAAAGTCTCTCTTGGCAACTGAAGATAGAACTCTTTAAGTTGCTTATTTAGCTCGTCCTATTTTATGATATTGAAGCATGGGCAACGAAAAGATTGGCGGAGCCATACGGTCATTGAAAGAGGGTTCCAAATTAGAATGAGCTTAGTTGGTGCTGTAGAAGTTACATACTGTAGTTGATGTAGTCAAGCGTATTAAGGTCCAACAAATGTGCCTGGCGAATAAACACTAACTTTCTATCCTTAAAAGCGTATAAGGATGAACCCACCAATAAGTAACACAGAAAAGGTTTCGCGGTTCACGAAAATTTGCATTTCACATTTTACGATCAGCAATGGTTTGGCATCGTAATTTCTTATTTACATTGAGAATTACACTTTTAGTACTCAGAGATAGAGAGTGGGGTTTCTAGAAAGATTTTGATGGATAAGTATTTGTAATGATCTCTATAAGTAACTTTCAATGTCCTCATTTGGTACAAAAGTCGTTAAAAAGATAGCAAACCTACTTCGTTAGCACCAATTACACACAAACTCTGAAAAGCTGGATTAATACGTAAATATTTGCCTTTGAGACATTTTTGTTTAAACTTGTTTGCTCTTCCGCCACCGTTACGCCTCTCAATTAATTCTGGGTCAGTAAGCAAATATTGTCTACATAATCAAGCTGATTTTTGTAGCTCTAAAACCCTTTGTTAGCGAAGGCTCTTCCAAGGATCGTAAGTAAACCCATATTATTGGAATTTATCCCTCTGAATTACTGTCCCAACTTTCACCGTTTCACAGCAGAAAACCCGCAAAGCGAAAACATTTTCAATGTTTTTGCTTGTTAAAAATACTTCCTAAAAAGTTTATTAAGGTTTTTATTAAGAGTCAATACATATTTCTGAGGCTTTTTCAAGAAATTGGTTGAATTTTACTGATGATTTGGTGGCAAACAAATCCCTATCTATAAACTAAAAAAGTTATATTATAAATTCATAGTTTCCAATAAAGTTAAAACATCAAAAACTTTGTAATTTTTTAAAAAAGGAATAGCCAACAATATCGCCATGTCGCCTAACCTCAATTTCAAACACTAAGACCACAGAAAAATCGCCACTTTTGGCACAAAAGCGCTTTAAACGACAGCCTTGTTTGTCAAGACTTAAATTTGTCTTGTCTGGACGGACAGTTAGCCAGATTGCAATGAAATGAAATTAAAATGATTTTAAAATTTTTACAGAAAATACCAAAATCTTTGTATATACTTTATAAATCGACAGCAATACAAAATGAAACCCTAAACACAAATTCATAATATGCAACCAGCAACGAAACATGCCTGGTTGCATAAACATGTTTCAAAGTGTGTACCTAGCCGGAAACTGTTTACCGCGTTAAATTTTGTTTTTCTTGCTTGCATCTTCTTTTATTACTTAAGTAAATTATTGCGTTCTTTTTAATTTTTAGCTTTTTTACACCTTTTTCAATCTTACTTAAACAATTTTCTCCTTGATAGCATTGCACAATTACCGGATATTGTGTATCTTTACACTCCCAGCTTAAATAAAAAAGAGATTCTTTTTTAAAAAATTTCTACTTATTTTTACTTGGTGGTCTATTCTAATGCTTTTGGCTTTTTATTCTTATACTCTTGTAAGTGCATGGCAAAAGAATACAGATTTTCCCATGAAAATTTCCCAAGACGAGGTAAACATATTAAACGTTTTTCCTGATACAAAGAAACAAAAGTTGTTAAAGTTTTTTGTAGTTACGAGTAGCAAATACTTGAATTCCATTTAGGTTGAATGAGTTTGGAACACATTCACTCATTTCTTAAAAACGATTTTTTAACGTTTAATGCAAAATAAAGGAAAGCAAAGATTTATAGGGTTCTATAGGTTGCAAAAACAACTTGTTGCAACATTTAAAAAAATATGTGCTTTTGTATGTACGTATGTATTAAGTATTAAAAAAAGTAAATAGAATGAAGAAATATAAAAAAAACAAGCGTAAAGTTTTGGATATTGCTTCAGGTCCTAAAAATCTTTAAAAATGTTTAAGTATTAAGTGGTGCCCTATTCAAAACTCATACGTTTTAAGTTAAACACTGTAACTAGAAGAAAAAGTAATGCCTTAAGTAAAAACTACATAATACTTGAAAGCAACTTATGTACTTATGTAAGTACATTTGTATGTATGTACATAAGTATGTGGTAGTAAAATGTTAGTATATATATATTTAAAAATATAGTTTTTCTTCTCTATAGACCTTATTTGTTTTGTTTTTTTGTTTGTAAAGAAACCCACGTTAAAATGTGGGTCAAGCTAAATTTAAATATAACAAATAAAAACATTTTTAGATAAAATGTTTGTCGGTGGAAAATGCATTAAACAAACAAAATCGATAACAAAATTTTTTTATGATTGCAACCAACCAACCACTACGAATAGTAAGTGTTTCCCACACCTTAGAAGCTTGTTTAATAAAATTCGACCATGTCAAGTTGAATTACGACTGTTGTTGCAACAGCAACAACGCAATAACTACTAACAATAAAATAAAACATTTTTTTCTAGTTAAAATCGATAGCAAAATTTAGCCGAATGCTTATTAGTTAAACTGAAGACTATTTGGCAATTTAACCCTTATATTTGTTTAGTTTTTCTTAAGCGGAAACATTAATTATTTAACACTTTTAGTTAACAAACCTTAAGCAATCTACTGGGTAATAATAAAATCGGCTAAAATTATTTCAAAATTTATTTAAATTTGTTTAAAGAAATATATTCCTTGAGACCTCAAGCTTTTACCCCGGGAACAATGGCAGACTTTTAATTTAGTTTTGAATTAGAGCCTCAAAGAGTTTTTTCCCTATTCCCTAATTCTAAATAATGTTGCCTCGGTAATTTTTTTTCTTTTCCCAGGCAGAACACAGCTTAAAGCAAAACACAGGATCTCTTAAATTCCAAATCCTCTTTCCCGCAACACTTTTCTTCCCGGCTGTTTCGAATAAGGGAGTCTTGCTCCCGGTAATATTAATGATAGGGAGTTTTCTTATTAGGATAAAGGGAGTATGTGAACATTTAATTGCAATTTTCCTAAAATGTATATGACAGAAAGTCAACTCCATGCAAAATGACCCAAAATGGGAAAGAATCGTTTTCCTTCAAGGCACACTCAACCAGGTAATATCAAGACCCCTGCTGATTGAAACAAATTTGACATTTTCACGTTATAAAAATTTAATTTTATATGAAATTTATAATTTTTCTGACATTGTACCGTTCAAACACAAAAAGGAAATGCAGGGGGCGAATTTTTTGAATTCGCCTTGGGTTTACCTTGTTAAATGTGCCTTGAGTGTACCCTGGGTTGAAAAGTAAGCAGATTTTGGGCTGGCGGCATCAGAGACAATATAACTATACAAATTGCAAACTAATACCCTCCCACCAAAAGTAAACAAAATAAATAAAAAAAATAAAGAAAAAAATATTTAAAATACAAGTTCAAGCATGTTAATGCAAATTAAATGTAATTTTCACATCTTTCTCACGCTTATAAAACAAAGTTTCGTACGTGAAAATTTGTGTAATCTTAAGAAAAAACATGTTTGTTGATTTTACAGTCAATTAATAAATAAAGTAAACAACTTACTCGTAATTTAAATACTACAAGTAATGCCTAAAAAAACTGCACCATGTCGGAACGTATCTGCAAGTTAAGAACAAACGTTGTCAGCTCGTGGTTCATTCAGCCCCGGTATTCTTTGTCAACACAGATTGTGTTATAGACGTTAAGGGTTTTACGTGATACCTGCCATGTTGGCAATAACTCACGGTGCTCTCAACACTGGTGGATACAAAGTGTCCACCAGCGCCTCCAGAATGGCCTACACAGGTACCAATCCTCTGTCATGACTCTGTGTAGCCATAACAGACCCCTTGGTGAGGAGTTGGGCTATCTAAACCCGAATCGCGTTTTTAGTTTTGATCTCGCTTCTTTATAATCAAAACAGATCAGCGCCAACAAGACACCTCTCCACACGCTTGTGAAACAGCACCCAACCTTAAGCAAGAAAGATTATGATTTTCATGTCGCACCCAACGAATGCGACACCTAGCTCTGTTTGAAGGATCTTTTTCTCATCTAGACAAATCAATTACTCCACCATCATCAATGCTTCACAACCTTTCCACTGCCAGTCAGGACCGAGTCACGCACATGCTTTAACATGCCAATGCCGGCCTTCTCATTATTCGCTACTACTTTGACGGGATCTTATTTCAGATGCTAGGGTTCCCAGCCGTAGCCAGTTTCCATATTCACCTACTTCCAAACACACTTACACCTTTTCAGCTAATAGCCTACTTCAACAGTTGCTCATGTGCCTGGGTAGACCCGCCAAAACTATAAACTCTTGTAAACCTTAAGTTCATATAAGACCGCTTACACGGTCACTCTGGGGCCCGTACGGGACGGACCCCAGCATATCAACTTTCGTTCTCAGTTGCCCCGCTTGGGGATAACCGCAACCACCACGTGAACTCCCGAAGGAGACCTCACCATTAATCAGTTCATGCACTGGTAAGCACTGATTCCCGTGGTACCAGATAGGACTCTGGTCAGCCTCGGAAATCTACTTCCGTTTCATTTCTACCAATTTCTATTTTACACAGATAAGGTATTGGTACCCTTAGAACCCTGTATTGTTTTCGTCTCAGCCATGTCTGTTAGCCTTTCAGTAATTGAACTGAAAGTTGCCCGGTTGATACCGCTAGGAGGTAAACTTAGGCACTTGTGTTATACACTTATCAACCAGATTTTGTCATAGATTTTTTAACGAATTTTCCTCTCACCAAGAGTTGCCTTCTTTGCTTGCGGTTCTGCATCACCAATTAACCCAAATAAATGGAATAGCCGCTGCACTGTAGCGACTACTGGGGGGTATTTTCATTTGCTGGTTTAAACTTATATTTTAGAAAATAGTAGTTTGTCACCACCCTGGAAGGCGCTCTTTGGTAGCTAAATTTTGATTTGATTTAAATTTTTCGATATTTACTGTAAAAGGAAAGACATCACTAGGAAGTTTATTCCACATACGAACTGTGTGACCGAAGAAGGAATTACCCTTGTAATGAGTGGTGCGATTCACTGGCCAATCGACTACGTATGGGTATGCTTTTCTAGAAAAACGAGTATCACGCAAAAAGTTCCGGGTTTCGGGAACAATTTTCCTGATTTTCTCAGAGCCCCTTCCATTATAGCATCGATAGAACAGCGAAACACACCCCACATCACGACGGAGTCCGAGTGAATCAAGACGATTAGATACCAGAAGGTCGCCGATGAGTATCTTCGCTCGTTCCTGTACGCGGTCAAGTAGCCCCAAAATAGACTTTGGGGCAGCAGCTCATACATGCTAGTTGTATTCCATTTTTGGTCGGATACAGGTGGTATAAATATTAAGAAGATCGGATGGTGTAAAGTAATTCCTACACCTTTGAAGGAAACTAAGACACTTCGATGCTTCCTTTGACACAAGAAAAATGTGTTCCGTCCAGCGGACATAGCACTGGATTTTCATGCCCTGAACATCAAGAGTGTGACCCGAGTTCAGATCGCATTGTTAGAAAATAATATAAAAACAAATTTTGACGCAGTTAATTTTTGGTGTATGAAAGAAGCCATTCGACGTGCACAATTTTATTGTGTTATTATGCACCTTCATTTACAACTTTTTTATTACAAATAACTCTATCGAATTCTCAAAAGATTGATTGCCACGACTTCCAACAGTAGGTCTTTTTCACAAATACCTTAAGCATCGGCTCGAATAGTTTTGAATACAAGCAAATAGTTAAACAAAATTTCTGAACCATTTTTCTATATATGACAGTTGGTCCAAAGTAGCCCCACTTTCGAAAGTGTAAAAATTGGTACTCCGAAATCGACCGTTGACTAAGATGTAATATACATACATATGTAGTTGCCTATTTGGCTCTCGTATAAAACTTTCTTAATTGTTTTCTTTTGCTAACAAAATAAAAGTTATTTTTAAATTAAAGATTTATCAAAGGAATTTAGTTTGTTTCAGAGAATACAAAAGTTATTTTTTTTATACTTATAATTTTTACTGTCCCTGCTCTGTGTCTGAATATGCGCAAGTGTTAAATAATATTTGTTCTTGTTGTTATTTAACAGATCAGGTGAGTGGGTGGATTTGTTTGATGGCTGTATAACAGACATACATATGAGCCGTTTATTTTGAAAGTGGCATAAGTCACTTTTTAAAAAAAATCAAGTTAATGGCAACACTAAATACAATTAAACGGTATTTTTTTATATCTTCAAATATTTCGACTTGAAAACAAGTGACTTATGCCACTTTCGATATAAACGGCTCATATGTATGTAGACAAATAGATACAATCGTATCACGTTCATTGCCTGATTGGCTCTATTTATTTATTTATTTAGTTTATCTAGTTACTTACCACTTTGCCAAGAGTTCAAAAATGTTACGCAATTTTTTCTTCTATATTTTTGCCAATTTTTTTCTTTTTTTTTTTAATATTTATGTATAACTCTTTTCAATTTCAGTTGTTTTACTTACAACTTGATTTATGTTAAACCAAAGTAAAACATTGTATGGGTTTAACAAGTAATAAAAAATTTTTTTTCCGAAAGATTTTTTTTTTTAAAGAATATATTTGCGCAATTTTTAAAAAGAATTTATGTTACTACTAGAAGAGAAGCAGCGAGGCTAAAAGGATTATAGTGGAAGGTTTACCAATGCTTCAATATGTCAAATTTAGTGTTATATGGAGCAAAGCAAGCTCTTTTATAACAATTAAAATATTCTGTGAGTGCTTCTATGCCTATGATGAGTCTACAAGGATACGACACTTTTAAAACCAAGTTAAGACATTTTTAAAACAAGTAAAATATATCAAATGCAAATCTCTTACTTTTAGCCACATTTAAGCCAAAAAAGGATTAATTTAAGTTCAAAATCGTACTTGATAAAGGCTTAAAAACATTGATTTGAGCGTAAAAAGGATTAGTCCTAAAGTAAAAAGTAATTTCTTTGACTTCCAGAGCTTAATTAAAAAAAATTAAATTATTTTTTTATATTTATTTTATACAAATTTAATATTTATTTTTTAAAAAATTTTTTCGTACTTGCCGTAGCTAGGATTTGAACCTGGGACTCTCCGAAACGCAACAACAGCGCGCCACCGAGATACTTTGCTTTTAAATGTAAAACTATACATACATATATTCAAAAACAAAAAGTTTTTTTTGCTTAATTTTTTGATGTAATCCCGACTATATTTGATTTCAGAAAACCTAAGTAGGGATCGTACTTAAAAAATTTAAAAACGATTTTGGATAAGTTTAAGAATAAAATTATTGATATAAGAACTTATTTTCTTTCTGTGTACGTTATTCATTTATATGGGCACCTACCCGTAGGACAATATCTCATGGCAGTCTTACCACTGAGTATCAGCTCTGCTAGCACCAAATCCCCCAGATGGCTTGTTTGGTCCCCCTGGTAGCAGTTTTACCTCATAGCTAAGTGCTATGCCGTAACAGACACCTTGCTTAGGAGTTGGGCTTTCTAGTTCCAAATTTTTGTTTCAAGTTTTAATTTTGCTGACAAAACTGAGCCGCATCGACAAAGGCACATCTTCCGAATGTTTGTAAATGGCACCAACTGTCACTGATCATTCCGTTAGATTGTTATTTCTCATATCGCTTGTCCGATAATTTTCATCAATTTAGGACATTAATTTTAACTTTTTTTCATTGCTTCATAATAACATTACTTCCGCTTTGAAAACAAACCATTCGTTTGCTTCCAATATGCCAATGATGGCCATTTATTGACTTCCTACTACATTAACGGGGTTATGTTTAAGATCATGGGGTACCCAGCCGAGGCCAGCTTCCATACCCCCTTACTTTCAAGCGCTTATCACCCCCTTTTAGATACAAGCTTACTTCTTCGATGGCTGAGGTGCTCAGGTAAGACTCGTCAATCCTAGACACTCTTCCTGTGAACCTTAACGTTCGTATAAGACCGATGAAGGCAACCACTTTGGAGCCCGAGCAAGACGAGCCCCAGTAATCAACCTTCGGTTTAAGTTGCCCAACTTGGGAATAATTAAAGCCACTAAGTACATTTTCGAAGGAGACCTCATTAGTAGTCAGACCGTGATTCTGATCCTCGTGGCACCAGATAGGACTCTAGTCAACTGCGGAACTTTTTGGATACGTCCGTCAGTCAATTCTTTCCAATTTTAGTACTGGCACTGACATTGTATTGGCATTTCTTAATCTTTGAAGTGCTGTGCAAAAAAATGGCAAGGAAACATGACACATCATCAATAATGATCCCCTACTCCACTAATAAATACGGCGAACCACATGATCTTATTAGCCTTCCAGAAAACTGAAAGTTGCTCGGTTGATACTCCGTGGAAGTAGGTTGATAAGTTATGTAACATAAGTGCCTAAGTCTACCTCCTCGTGGTATCAACCGGGCAACTTTCAGTTACTAAAAGGCTAACAGACATGGTTAAATTGAAAACAGTTTGTCTTGAGCTAAAAGTGATCAGTGGTTATAAACTTACTGGTCTGGCTTGAGGCAGGTTGTCCTTGTTGTCGCTGTGTCATGTACATCGCCATTAAAGGGCACAGCAATACAAGGTTCTAAGGGTACCAATACCTTATCTGTGTTAAATAGAAATTGGTAGGAATTGTAAGTGTGTTTGGAAGTAGGTGAATGGGGAAACTACATACGGCTGGGGACCCTAGGATTTAAAATAAGATCCCGTCAAAATAGCAGCAAATAATGAGAAGGCCTGCATTGGCATGTTGAAGCATGTGCGTGACTCGGTCCTGACTGGCGGTGAGAAGATTGTGAAGCATTGATGAAAGTGGAGAAATTTATTTGTCTAAATGAAAGGAGATCCTTCAAACAGAGCTGGGTGTCGTATTCGTTGGGTGCGACATGATAATCATAATATTTCGTGCTTAAGGTTGGGTGCTGTTTCGCAAGCGTGGGGAGAGGTGTCTTTTCGGAGCGAGATCAAAACTAGAAACGCAATTCGGGCTTAGATAGCCCAGCTCCTCACCAAGGGGTATGTTAAGGCTACACATAGTCATGGAAGAGAATTGGTACCTGGGTGGCAGGTTGAGCCATTCTGGGGGCGCTGGTGAACACTTTGTTTCCACTAAGTCTTGAAAGCACCGTAAATTATTGCCCCCACGGCAGGTGTCACGTAAAACCCTTAATGACTCCGTGGAGGTAGACATTGGCCTTGTTTCTGATTGTCACTGTATAAAAAGGGTTATAACTTTTACTGTGACCCTCGTATAAAAGATGTTTGATCTCATCTAAATATCAACAGTTTTTCAACTTTCATTGCAACAATTTCCAATACCCCAAAATATTTTTGCAGAAACTCCAACAACGAACAGCAAATGTTTGTACTTATTACTTACTACAAAGCCCAAAAAAAAAAAAAAATTCGACAACTGGTGTTATTGTTGTTGTATTTTATACCATGATCTGTATTGACCTTCTTTAATTTACATTTTGCCTAAAAACATATTGCAGCCAAAACACAACAACATACAGAAATACCAACAATAAAATTTTCGCCCGTCTTTAGCAACATGATCATGAGGTCGTCGCTTGCGATTATTATTGTAATTCTCATTATAATTACAACAATAACAACAGCAGCAATAGTATCAAAAATAAAACAAACTCTTAAATAAAATAAAACAACAACACTTTTGGTCAGCAACATCATCTGTGAGTGAGCGAGTGTATAAAAATTCAAAGGAAGAAAGTGAATTTCTTGCTGCCGTGGCTGTTGTGTGTGGCTGTGGCACAGTAAACCCACAATCATACTTTTAAAGCCAATACCTAATTGCAAAGTTCAATGCGTCCAATAAGTTTTTGTTTTTTCCTCTGTCAATATCTTTCGTTTTTCAAAAACTAAATTAAGAAATGGGGAAAAATTTAAGTTAAAGCCATAAGGAAGATGAAGGCGAATTTGCAGAGAGCTAAAACCATAATATTAATATCAAAATGTGCTGTAGGTGATCGTGCTGCGCTAAATAAAATTCGTTGAAGGTAAATGTTAGAGGAAAATACATCATAATATCCTTGAATTGCAAAAAAAAATATTTAAAAAGAAGGCATTTTATTTGATAACGATGTCGGTGATGCGAAAGATCACCTGTAAAACAATTCGTTGAATAACTTAATTTTTTTTTATTAATTTTTCGAAAAGGTTGCCACATCTACTAAAATACTTGCATCTACATTTCAATTTTCATTCTTGCTGTCTAAATCCATGGACGAAGTAAATAATTTTTCGACAGCACTTTAGCGTGAACATAAATAAAAGAAACTTGTGTACAAGTACACCAACTACTTTTATTTATTTATTTTATTTTACTCTTTTTGTTATTTATTTTTTTTCGGCGGTGAAATTGTGTTTCTTATTTATTTTCTTCTGTCAAACAGGTTCAGTTCAGCACGGTGCAATTGAAGAATTTTTACATTTGCGGCCTTTCGATCCTTTTAAGCAACAGCAGCAGCATAAGCAACATATTAACAAACCAACAGCAAACAATACACTATAATTGTGTGTGAACTTAAATGATAGTTGTTGATATTAAAGGTGCAGCCTACAGTCAGTCAAACAGTCAGGCTGTCAGGCAGCAACCAGCAATAGCAACTACTAAAAATCAAGCCAAAATGGTAGAAATTGTTGTTTGGGTATTTTTTTTATAATTTCATTATCGCTGATGACCTAGAATATCTCATAAACAAAAGTGTATGCAATTCCAGCAATATTATTTAGAGGCTACAACAATTGCATGAAACTCAGTGGCTTTTATTGCTGTTGCTGCTAATGTAGTTAATGTTGATCTTTTTATGTGGCTTGACTTATATTAACCAACAATCCAAAGCCGATATAAATAAAAATAATAATAATAATCTTGTCACTTTTGCTTAATCACTATCAAACCTAAATAGTTTTGCTCTTTTGCTCATTTATTGTTAAATTCTTTTGTACATTGGCTAGAACGAGGGTAGTATAAGATATGAGTAAAATTATATTAAGAAAAGCTTCACATTAAAGTGGTGGTAGAGTGCGCGCTACAAGCAAAGCGATGGTAGGAGTGATGTATTGTGTTTAAAAAAGTGAAAGACAAAAAATAAAAAACTCTAGCAGGGTACATCAATACAGGCAGTATCAAAGCGAATTCAAATAATTCGCCCACCACATTTCCTGTTTGTGTTTGATAAGGTGAATCTCAAAAAATATGTAATTTCAAACCAGGGCACACTGTTTCAAACTAAATTAATAGATAGAGCTGACCAAAACACACTGATACAGGTAGTGTTAATAACCCAGCTGATTATGAATTCGCCTTGAAATTTTGTAAAAGTGATTGTCAGATTTATTAATATTGTTTGAAATTAAAAATTTTTTTGACATTCTACCGTTCAAACACAAAAAGGAAATGCAGAGGGCGAATTTTTTGAATTCGCCTTGAAGCTACCTGTATTAGTATACCCTGGACCTGATACTCACTTTCACAAAATTTCAAGACGAATTTATAACTAGCTTGGCTCCTAACACTACCTGTACTAGTGTACCCTGAACTCTAATAAAACTAATTAATCTGATACAGGGTACACTAATAAAGGTTATATCAAGGCGAATTAAAAAAATGTGTCCCAACGGCAACCACAGCTACTCAGTTGCCATATTGCTAACCATTTGTTGGCTAAAATTGGCAACTGTTGGCCTTCAGCTGCCGAACTGAACTTGAGTAGCCATGCGTAACCGACCAATAAGAATAAAAAAATGCTTTCCAATCAACCCTCGCATATTTTATGGCTGTTGCATTTAATTTGATAGATCGTCTGGCTTTTTACTAAAATTTTTTCCTTTTATTTTTGTGGACGTAATTTTGGGTTGATTGGATACATGGGGCGTTTTTGTATTGACACTTGGTTTCACTCTCTTTGGGAAGTCGTTGTCTTTCACTTTCTTTTCATCCTTTTCTTCTTACTTCGTTTATTTTTGTTGGCTTTCAATTTGGCAATAAATCACATGCATTTTAAAGGAACGTTACTGCAGCTTATCGCATTGATTGTGTGTAGTGCCATCCTTCCCTCTGCCTGCATTTTTGTGTTTTGGTCGGCACATGTAAACATTAAAGTGCGTGCGTGTACACTTGCCAACACTTAAGATTAGTGAAAAAGAAAAGTAAAATTTCGTTTATATGAACAATATTTATGCATGTTTGTATGCCCTAAAAGTCCATATAAGCATCAATTTGAATGTTTAAAAATGTCAGGGAATTTAAAAAAAAAACAACTACGTTTATAATTGAAATATTTTAACACACGCAAGTTTTGCTTCCGTGGTTTATATACAAATGCATTAACTAGTGCACTTGCTATACTTTCAGGAAAATATAATGGACAACTTTAACTAAATTCCTGATTGTCAGCTGATACTTTTTAAATGACAGATAAACATAGATTTTCTACGTTTTCTTCAAGGTCTTCTTTAAATTTAAAATTGTCAACTTAAAAAGTCGCACCATGGTTTGCCATATTTTAAGGGGCATCCAACCCTACCTTTTGTTTTAATTTTTTTTGTTCTATAATTCGAATTCGTGTTAATTTTTTTCTTTTTTTATTTATTTGCAAGAAATCTTTATTTTAAAATTGAGACAAATTTTAAAAAAACTTCTTATTGAGCTGGTGGCCCTTCCAATTGTCCCACCTCCTTGTGTGCTTTTCCCAGATTTTGGTGTTTTTTTGACCAGGATGGTAGGCTTAACAGGCCCCATGTTGGTATGACCATCATTAGCAGTATGCTGCCACCACCGATAAGAATTTTTCGCGCCGGTGACATTGGAAATCTTGGAGGCCCAGATACCGGTTGAATATTACGTGTAGGAATTTTACAAATTACGTAATTTTTTGGATTCATCCAGGATTTCATTTGTATTAGCGATAACATTGTTTTTTTTTAAGAAATTGAATTAATTTTGAAAAAAAAATTTTAATTTTATTAATTTATATTTTTTTGTGGAAAATTTAAATTTTTATGACAGGTTCATGGTGGAATTATATAGGTGATTACAGTTCGCAGGGTATGCTTATACAGGTGGTGTCAAAAACCCAGCTGAATATGAATTCGCCTCAAAATTTCGTGAAAGTGATTGCCAGATTCAAGGCACATTCAATCAGGTAAACCCAAGGCGAATTCAAAAAATTCCCCCTTTTGCATTTTCTTTTTGTTTTTGAACGGTAGAATGTAAGAAAAATTAAAAATTTCATATAAAATTAAATGTTTATAACGTGAAAATGTTTAATTGATTTTAGTCAGCTGGGCTCTTCATATTACTTGGTTGAGTGTGCCTTGAGCTGGGCTCTTAATATTACCTGATTGAGTTTGCCCTTGTTTTTATTTAAAAATAAAGTTATTGACTAAGAACAAAATATCTATAACTCTGCAAAGCCTTATATAGCATTTTTTTGTTTTATTTATAATGAAGTAACTCCCAAGTCACACTCATGATTTCTTTCGAAAAAAGAAAACACAACAGCATAAAGTAGAAAAACCTCATTACTAGCTTATACTTAATTAAACAATGAGTTATTAAAAAATGAAGACATTTATAATGGAAAAACTAATGTTTTAACTGTTTTTTTTCAACATCTTTGCGGAATGAGTTAATCGTCAGCTTTTTGCATATTTATGATAATTAATTTCAAACAGTAGCCAACCAGTTGCCAATAAAGCTGGTGATCGACCCATCCATCGGATTACGACTTTCAATTACCACATGAACATGTAACAATAATAAAACAATATTTTATTATACAAATTTATTGTATAAAAAGTCACTAACAAACCTCTTTACAGACATGCAACAAACATTATTAAACAATTGATGGCCGGCCAGTAATAAAAATAAAAAAGTTTAAACTCTCACTATAATAAAAATTAATGGCTAAAGTAAAAGTGTTTTTTTAAAGCACGCCGAGACACTAAGGAGGTACATTGGTATAATGCGTTTCTCCTAAAGCTTGTAATGGTGAAGAATTAAATACAAACATTCGTATGGATGTATGTTATTAGTGATCTCGGCAGGGGCCATCCCGCTTACACCTTAGCTTATTTCTTATTAGTGAGTTAAGTTAACATATTTAGGTGATTCACAAGGTGTTCTATTTGTCCTATTGTCATATTGTCATAAAATTTCCACAATGGTTTAAAAGCATTTGCCAACTATTGGACACTCGGCGCAGGTGTATTTGGAGTTGTTGTGACGATTTAATAAGCATATTAAATGACGTAGTATTTTTTAAGAACTATTTTTCTATAAAAGACAAAAAAACCATTGTGAATTTTTATAACAATATGACAATAGGACATAATAGGACACCTTGTGAATCTCCTAATTATTTATTATATCCTTTACATAAGTAAAAAGGGTATATATAAGTTTGTTGTTTCGTTTGTAGTTTCCTTGATATCCATCTGCGACCTCATAAAGTATATATTTTCTTGGTCATTATATATGGCTAAAACGATTTTTAAAGGCCCCGCTGTTGCATTGTGCTATGTGGTATCAAACTACCAGAAATGTCTGCTAGAAAATTGCTTTTGAAGTTCAGCAAAATCGCCCGATAACTGACCGAGACATGAACCAGCAACCACGACTACCTCTGTTTATTTCTCTGAAACCTCCACAACTGCCCCGCAGTTGCCCCTACAGGGGTGCAATGTAAGAGCGGTTCCCATTAATTTATCTCACAAACATTTTTGTGGAATGAACTAACACCCTATCTCCGCCCCCTAATAGGGTTGCCATACACAATTTGAAAAAATTAGGGTAAAACCCGGAACAACTTCACCGGAGTCGCCCTTAGAGGAATAAAATGTATCACAGACCCCATTAGTTTTCCCTACCAAACATATTCCTAGAATATACACACCCCCTATCCCCTTAAGAGGGTTGCCATACAAAATTTACAAAAATTATGTAAAAACGTCTATAACTTCCCCTGAGTTGGTCCTAGAGGTATAAAGTGTACGACCGACCACCATTAGTTTTCCCTTCCAAAAATATTTCCAGAACATATGTACTTGCCAATATCTCTATCGCTTAAGGGGGCACCTATACAAAGATTGTGAAATTGTAGTAAATCCCCCCTAAAGCTTCCAGGGTGCCCATGGATAGGTCAAATGTAGTACTTACCCAAAATCATTTTTCCTTGCAGACATTTTCCTAAGGCATGTTAACCCACTTTCTCCACCCTTTAAGGGGGTTGCCATACAAAACTAAAAAAATTAGGGTAAAAGCCCCTTCACATTGTGATGGGTATAAAAGATTTAGCACAGCCGATTATAGCGCTCTTACATGTTTTTATCTAAATGAAGTGCTAGTTTGATGTGGTTTTAACTCTTTAGAGTATTCTTCTGTCGGCCTTGATTAAAAAAAGGCTTTTTGTTTTTAATTTTTACTTTTCATGATTTTTAAATAACTTTCGCCCCACGCAGGAGTTAAATTATGGCACATGCGTGTGAATTAATTAAGATTGAAACAGTTGGACATTGCGTAAATAAGACAAAAAAAAAAGCTAAAAAATTTAAAAAAAGTTATTTGGCGTCATATAGTCAAAATTATGTCACCATTTTTAATTAAAAGATAATTTGTGTAATTGCACGACTTGGCGAGACAAAGTCATGCCTACACGAATGCAAAATCTAAATAAAAAATCCGGTATATTTACGGACGTCTGTCAAGGCATGAATTTGTCTTGTCAAGACGTACAATAACGGTGGGGGTTTTTTTTAAATAATTTTCTCTTCAGAAATAAAAGTTATATAACGTTTGGGATAAATATTCTAGTTCAAATATAATAAATTTTATTAAACGGGATATAAAAATGCCTTAAATATAATTCAGATAAGAGCGTCTTAAACATTAGTGTCATTAGAAAAGTTACTTCTGTTATATTCTAAAAAAAAGCTAAAGCTGAAAGCGATTTAAGAAACAACGTGATGATTGCCTCTATCTATCTTAACAAGGCATCGAAGAATTACCGGGGAAAAAGTGTGCATATTGTCATTTTAAAATACTTTCACCAACTTTCAAAATGGCACAAATATTTTAACCAGCATAAATTTAGCTTTAATTGGGTATGACTTGGTAAAGCCCAGACCAATATTTGACCCTCCTTCATTTTAACTGTGGACACTGTTCTCCCCGTGTTGTCATCTTGGGTAGCTGCCTTTAATTCCCATTAAGTCTAATCAGTACACATGCCTCGACCGAAGACAAGCACGAACAGACCAAAGATGTACTTAAAGAAAGCCTAAAGACCAAAGGACCGCTTACCCGTCCATGTCATAAAAATCGTTCTTAGTAGGAGATTTAAACACAACAAGCGGAAAATTTAGCCCCCACCAGAAAGTATCCGATAACGGAATAACTTCAATTGCGTTGCCCAACGGTAACCCAATCTTCTCGGTTGCCACTTTGTTAACCATTTTTTAATTCATATTGACTACTGTTTGTCGTCAGTTGCCATCTGTGATGTAATAGTTTTTATTTGTATGGGGACTACCACTTTCCCTGCTCCTAGCCAACTTATTTTTTTCCATAATGTACGTAACAAATTGTTCCTTAGTTTAAGTCCTCGTCTTCATAGTATGCATGCCAAGTTTTGTGGCAACGGTGGCCCTATTTACTGAGATATACAGGGATATGTGCATGGATTTTACCCTTAAAAAATGATATGTTTTAGGTTTTGCATAAATCTCGGTCCGTCGGCTTTATGGGGTCGCAAGTGAATATTGTAAAATAAATAAATGGAATGACAAGCTCCTATATGTCCCTTAGTATTATGTGAAGAGAATAATTAACTTAAAAAATAATTCATAAAAATATGTTTAGAAATTGGTTGAGTAATTAAAAGAAAATATTTGTTGAAAAACCTACGATTATAAATTGAATTTATTGGTTTCCAATAATAAAAAAATCATCCATTGGAGAAATATTAAATATACAATTGTTAGGTAATTTAAAGAGAAACTAATAATATACATACATTAATATACATATTTACAAAATAAATAATTTAGAAGGATGTGGAAGTTATAAAGATCGACGACATCCTTTAAGCAAATAATTGTAACAAAAAATAAAATTTTTCTAAAAGTAATGTTAAAAGATTAAGTACAAAAATCTTAAATATGTACATCAGTATGTATAAGTGTATGTATATGTAAGTATATATGATTATATAAAAAATATAATAACTTAAATGGGTTAAAACTAAATCTATAAGGGATCCTTGCTTGCTTTAAAAGTCGAGCTTGATTCGTCATATCTTAAAGAGGCTGCTTCTTTGTCCTTAAGAGAGGAACTTTGTTCCGAAATTCGATGTGTTGTGCGGCGTATAGCTTCCAAACGTTCGGCAATCTAGTATGACGATAGGAAAACAATCTTGTTGATGTTGATTTTTTATATATTTTTTTCAAATGTCTACTGCCACTTACCGATCTTTCAGATGTATTATAATTGGAAAAACTGTAAGAACATATTTTAATACATTCGGGTTTATCTTACTTTAATTAACCCCAACTTACCCTAATGAACACACTTTCAAACGCTCCAACTCGTTTTGCAGCAGATTATATTCCTTTTTAAGATTATGATGTTCCTCTACCAATTTTTGTTTTTCTTTCATCATGGATATGATTACATTATCGTATTGTCTTAAATGATCACGAGTAGTTTGTTCAGCTCTTTGCTGTTGTTCTTCCCATTTTCGAAAGCTGTCAAGAAGTTTAAGTTGTTGTGCGTTAATATTCGTCTGCTTGCTGCAATATATGCAAATAAGAGTCTGTATAAGTATTAACTGTGTTGTTGCTTTCTCTCTCCCTCTCTTTGTTTCAATGCCCAGCGGTAATTGAAGCGCATTACTTAAACAATGGTCGATGATATCAATATAACTTTTGTAGATTGTTATCTACGCGTAAGCTTTTATTTAATGTCGTAATTACAGCTTTAATAACAATTTCCTTGTAAACTTTTTCTAAAACATACTTACCTCCTACAAATCCGCTATGGGGGTTGCCATACAAAACTTAAGAAAAGGGTAAGAACCCTTACAATTTCCCCATCCCCCAAGGGTGCTGCTATACAACATTTACAAAAATTAAGTAAAAACGGCAATAGCTTCCCCGGAGAAGGCCTAAAAGAAACAAAGTGTATGACCGAGCCCCATGAGTTTCCCTTCCAAACATATTCCTAGAATATACCTACACCCTTTCTCCAGGCCCTAAGGGGGTTACTATACAAAATTTAAAAAAAAAATGGGTAAAAACTCCTACAACTTCCCCGGATTCGCCCCTGTAGGAACAAAATGTATCATAGAACCCAATTAGTTTCCCCTCTCAAACATATTCCTAAAACATACTTACCCGATATCTCCATTTCCCTAAGGGTGCTGCCATACAAAATATACAAAAATTAAGTAAAAACGGCAATAGCTTCCCCAGAGTCGGCCTAAGAGAAACAAAGTGTATGACTGAGCCCCATGAGTTTCACTTCCAAACATATTCCTAGAATATACTGTCACCCTTTCTCCAGGCCCTAAGGGGGTTACTATACAAAATTTTAAAAAAATTGGGTAAAAACTCCTACAACTTCCCCGGATTCGCCCCTGTAGAAACAAAATGTATTACAGAACCCATTTAGTTTCCTCTCTCAAACATATTCCTAAAGCGTACTTACCCCCTATCACCATCATTTAAGGGGATTTCCATACAAAATTTACAAAACTGTTGTAAAAACGCCCATAACTTCACCAGAGTCGGGCTTAGAAAAACAAAATATGCGACCGACCCCCATAAGTTTCCCCTTCCAGACATGCTCTCAGAACATACTTACCCCTTATCAAAGGCCATAAGAAGGTTTCCATACAAAATTTGAAAAAATAGAGTAAAAACTCCTACAACTTCCCCGGATTCGCCCCTGTAGGAACAAAATGTATTACAGAACCCAATTAGTTTCCCCTCTCAAACATATTCCAAAAACATACTTCCCCCCTATCACCATCACCCAAGGGGATTGCCATACAAAATTTACAAAAATTATGTAAAAACGCCCATAACTTCACCAGAGTTGGCCTTAAAGAAACTAAATGTACGACCAACCTCCATTAGTTTCCCCCCCAAAAATATTTCTAGAACATACTTACCCCCTAACCACTGGCCCAAGGGGGTTTCAATACAAAATTTTGAAAAATTAGGGTTAAAAGCCCTACAACTTCCCTAGTCACCCTAAGAGGGTTAATATATGACACCGAACTCTAATAAAAATTAGGCTTCGAAAGGCCAATATAAAGGGTATCTAAGATTCGGCACATCCGAATTTAGAGCTCTTAATTGTTATTGAAAATCAAAACAATTAGCTCCGATAAAACAAAATTTTCTTTTAAATAAAAAAATCATGATAAAAATACTAACAGGTTTGAGGTTAATAATATTAACAGTTTCCGATATATTTTGTATCTAAAGCTCATTTGTATGGAGGCTGCCTCTCCCCCTTCCCCTTCTCCTATCCTACTGTTTTGTATCTGGTTTCAAGTCTGTAAATTTTATTGTTTTCAGATTAAGCGCATGAAAGTTTCACAAAAGCTATGCAATTGTAGGGGGAATACCATTTCCCCTGTTATATCCTATCCGCCACCTATATAGTATGCGTGGGAAATATTATATTGTGACAACAATGGCTATATTTTTTTGAGATACATATATTGGGATATACATATGCATGGGCTTTATACAAAAAAAATGTTCAGCGATTACGTCATGTGCATTTTTACCGCTGGGTGGTTACATTTAATAAAACTCACTCGTGTTCCTCTTGTAGTTTTTTATAGTTTTGTACCAAGTCTGTCAGCTGTCTTTTAAGATCTGCATTGGCTTCTTGTTGCCTTTGTTGGATTTCTTTGTGATTGATTTCATTTCGTTGCATAATAGCCTTTTGTTGTCTAATAACATCATGGGCAGTGTTAAGTTTTTTTTCGGCCTTGATAAGTTGTTCTTGTAGGCTCTTTTGTCGACCCATGGCACAGGCATGTTTTTCCTTAAGCGACAACACTTCTTCGCGAAGTAAATTGCCCTAAAATAGAAAGAGGAAAAAAATATTTAAAATAAAGATTTTAAACTTTGATCTTAATAATTCAATGAATTTTTATTTCTAAATTTACCTCTATATTATGTTCATTTTGTCTCTTTTCCATTACTTGAAGTCGTTCATTTAACATACATAGTTGGTTGTTGGCTGTGCGCAGCATTTTCGTCTGATCTTCAAAGTTTTGCTCCAAAGCTTCATATTTTGCAGCTAAATCTATGCGATGGTTTTCCTGACTTTTTAAAAGGCCTCCTAAGCGATGGACTTGAGCAACTAAATCACCTTTGTTGAAAGAAATAAAATATTACAATTAAAAGTTTAGAGATTCACAAGAGAATAAATTTTTACCATTTCTCCGTTTACTCTCATTCAGTTCTTTATTTAGTTTTCTAGTCTCCCTGTGTAAAAACTGTTCCTGTTCTGTTGATTTTTCTAACTTTTGCGTAAGATCTTCAATTTTTCTATCCAGTTCTGCGGTAAAGTTATTACGGGAAATTACATATTCCAGAGCAGCTTGATTAGAATTTTTAGGTGATTCTATGTGAGAGATATTTCTTATCATGCCTGTCAACTGTATAATATGGTGTTCTCTTTCGCACAATTTTTGTGTCAAAAAGTTTATTTGGCATTTGAGTGTTTCATTCTAAGCATTGATATAAAAAGAAAGAGAAAGATTTATCGAAAGGAAAGAAAAAAAACAAAAATCTTAAAGCTTCGTTATTAATAGCGATTTTAAATTTATCACACATTTGTTTGGAGCTCTTTAAAGGCAGCCTCTTTATTTTGTGTCTCCACTTTAAGTGCCTGTTCGAGTCGGTCATTTTGGTTCGCTAACTCTTTAAGAGAGATTTCCAAGTCTGCATCGTCTGTCTGGTGGCTTTGATTCTGATCATTGCATTCCTTTTGCACCAATATTACCTCAGATGATATTTGATCAAGATCATTTTTTAAATCATCTATGATTTTTAAATACGTGTCGTGTGTGCTCTTAGATTGAGATGTCTCCTCGTGGCATTGCTTAATAGTCGACTCCAAATAAGTGCTATGGGGACAGCCCCCAGCCTTTTTAATAAATTAGTTAATGTAAGTAGAGTTTATATATAAAACAGTTTATATCATTCTCACCATTATTTTAAGTTCCGTCCTTTTAGTTTTAGCAAAAAATTAATTTGTACTTTTTACTCATAATTTTTGGTTATTGTTGTTGTATTGTTTAATTTTATTTTAATTTAATTTTTTTTCGTGTTGGGCTTTAAGTATCAAAACATTATTTACAAGTATTTGCCATCATTACAATGTTCGAATTCAATAATTTAGCAATAAAAAATTTTGTCACGTCATACTTAAAAAATAGAAACAAAAAAATTAATTTTGAACTAATGCCAAAACAACTTGTGATATAAAGATGACATGCAAACACCTTTAAAAATGAAAAGAAACACATACTTTTGAATATTTTATGAAATGCAAATCTATTTGTCACATTATCTAGGCTGCATTTGGCAGGATTGCATTTAAAGTTAGTTCTATTTTAAGATTTTCAAAACATTCTCTACAAAACATATGGCAGCCCTGAGCGCAAGGCGTTAGCTTAAATTGTTAAGGGGCAAGTGACGTATCTTATTGTCTTAAGTATATTAAAAGTTTCAATATTTATATTAAAATCGCAAATGAATATTGTAAAATTACAAAAGTAATGACAAACTGATATTTACTCTTATCTTATTAATTAATATGAATACCACCTCTAATAGGATGGAGTTGGCCTTGAAGACACTTAGTGATTGGAGCACGGCAAATGGGCTATTGTTTAACCCTTCTAAAAGGCAGCTAGTGCAGTTTACAAAAAAATTCCAGATTGCTTCGTTTGTCCCCTTGACACTAAACGGAGTGGTACTGACTCTTTCAGATAGCACGAAATGTCTGAGAGTCATTCTGGGCAGTACACTGCCTTGCAGGGTAAACGTGTAGGCGAGAGTAGCGAAGGCGCAGATGTACATATGTGTGCAAACGTTCTATAGGCAAGACCTGTAATCTTAGTCCCCAGAACATCAGTTGGCTCTACAAAATGGTGATTTAGCTGATACTCTGTAAGGAGCTTTGAGCTGGTGGAGAGTTGTGGACTCTACCACGAACCGTCTAAGTATTAAGGGCAATGTGTAACATGGAGATCCTAGAAAAAGAGTGTGTTTGGCACAACTCGAACTAGGTCAGTTTTGATCCTACCCAATTTGCTTCC
Organism: Melanophora roralis; assembly: GCA_963583895.1. Classification (NCBI taxonomy): domain Eukaryota; kingdom Metazoa; phylum Arthropoda; class Insecta; order Diptera; family Rhinophoridae; genus Melanophora; species Melanophora roralis. The sequence continues at coordinate 93,430,706 of OY757188.1, read as the reverse complement.
AGCGGACCTACTGGCAAAGAAGCTGGCTCAGAACACCGGAATAAGATGACATATTGTGTACGGTTGGAGACCCTTTTAGCATGGGGTCATGCAAATATTATTGGGGCTGGCAACTGTGTTCCCGATCTAATTGACTACTGCAGCGTGGAACTTTTTTTCCGAGAAAAATTCTCTTTCATTACTTCAGAGGAAGTGCGGATGAAATAAGCTCCCCAGAAGCTGTCGTTTTGGTGTATATATTAGGACGGGTTTAAGAACAAAACAACTGCTGGGGGAAGCAGAATCATTGCACAAACAAGAGTTTGGATCTCGTCCAGGCTTCCTGGTTAATGAATAGTACTGCAGGCTAAACTGCCAAAAATTGGCAGAGCGGCTAACTGGCTACGGTACTACATGATATTGAGCAGTAATTTTCAGGTCTTCACCGATCCTCTACATCACAATTAATCTGCAAGCGACAGGTGTACCTTAACTGGACAGCGATTCATTCTTACATTACTCCGGTATTGGTGAAAAAATACGGGACCAATAAAGGGATTTATTCTACTGAGAAACATATGAAATCGGATGATGGGTCGATCAAACACTTCCTGTAAACTCCGCGTAGATAAGTACGCTGGAGTTACTGCAGGGGCAGATGGTGCAACAAACCAAGATGTGAAACCACTAGGATAAGCTGGCCGAGGATTAATCCTAGACGTTTCAAATGCCTTTTTGATCTGGGTAAAAGGAGACTTAAAGACGCCGTGGCCGGCTTCAGCCTGCTTGGCACCTATGTCAGAAGAATGGCTTTGCTTTTGAATGAGTTTTGTAAAAGTTGTCCGAACGCAGAAGAGCAAAGCTTCCGTCCGGCACTGGGCAAGGTGCTGACTAGGCTTGGAACTTTGAAGCTGACATACTGGATAGCCTGTTGGATGTGGCTAACATTGGCCTATCTGGTCTATTATCCGGTAGCGGGTGGTTTAAGGACACGACCATTACGAAGCAATTGACTATTGCCAACCATTTTAATTGACTTCTTCCTTTATTAATAGAAATTTTCTAATCTTTTCCCTTTATCTTTTTTTGCATCTCATTGTTTTATTACTTCCGCGGTCACTTTTTCTACCTCACCTCACCTTACCTAATTGTTTTTAAAATCAAAAATTCTTTAAAGAAATAATAAATTTAATAATTCTGATTGTCCTTTAGAATATTTTGTTTAAAACGGAGACAAAATTCTTCAAAACTATAATTTATAAAGTCACAGTCTTTCGGTGGCCATTTTGTGTCTGCTTTTTACTAAACATTTAAAATATTATCCTCGTATATGTTGTTGTAAATAATAAAGAGCGTTATATTCGACTGTGCCAATTCTTCTCTACCCTACAAAACGTGTAGGGAATTTTACCCTAATATTTTCAAATTTTGTGTGGAAACCCCGTTAGGGGCTTGCATACAGGGGGTATTTTTTAAGAAAATGTTTGCAAGGAAAAATGAATTGGGTTCAGTTTTACAATTCAGCTATCCACGGGTACCCTGGATTAATTACAATTTCCCAAACTTTGTATTGGAGACCCCTTAGACGATTGTGATAGGGAATAAGTATGCTTTAGGAGTATGTTTGAAAAGGGACACTAATGGGGGTCGGTAGTACACTCAATTTTTTTAAAATAAAATAAATAAATAAATAAATAAATAAATAAATAAATAAAAAATCCCCTTAGGTGATGGTGATAAGAGGTTAGTATGGGCTAAGAATATGTTTGGGAGGGAAACCTAGTGGGGGTCTCTAATACGTTTTTTTTTCCAATTTTGTATGCCGACCCTGTTAGAGGCTGCAGATAGGAAGTAAGTATGTATGTTGCACAAAAAATTATGAGAGAAAAATTAATTGGGGCCGGTCTTAAATGTGACCTTTGTAAGAGCACGCTAGAAGCTGTGGGAGCGATTTAAAAAATATTAAAAAATTAAACTTTGTATGGCAACCCTGTAAGAAGGCCGAATAAGAGTCGGTGTTACATTGTACCCGTGTATAGACAAATTCGGGGCAGTTGTAGAGGTTCATAGTACAAATTTAGGAGAAATAAACAGTGGTAGTCGTGGTTGCTGGCCTATATCTGCCAGCTATCGGGCGATTTCTGTTGAATTTTTAAGCGATATTTTTGCAAGTATACCTGATGTTTTTATACCACAAGCAGGCCCGCGCAATATAAAGGGGCTTAAGAAACTTGATTTCAACAAAGTAACGGAAAGACAGGCGGACAGACCGACATCGCTAAATCAGCATTCCTAGCTATAAGGAAATATATACTCTATGGGGTCGCAAATGGATATTAAAAATATTTTACGAATGGTACGAAGGGTGTAAAAAAATATGAGATTGCCCATATGGCAGAGTAGTTCCCTTCAAATCCCATGATTTTTATTAGCTCGCTAATGCTTACTTGCATGTTTATTCTAAAAAAAAGTTTATTGTTGACAACAAGAAATAAGCTTTTTCTTATCATACGTTTCTTTAATGGCTTTGAAAAATTTTTAGTCCTTAAAAAAATTTGTTAATGAGTTTCCTCTTGAAAACTTTTGCCTTATTAATTACTTATGAACATGTTTGATATAGAGATATAATGAATTAAACACAAGTAACTTAACATACACATCAAAAAGGTCTTAAACGTCTTTGTTGCAGTCAGACGGTAAGACACATGATAGTGTTTTAACACTGATAAGTTCAAATCAAATAGCGTGGCAATATCTTGTTTTGTTTATTTTACGTAAAACAAATCAAATTGCGTGTAAAGCACCAAAACATAGCAAATAATAAATATGTTTGTAAAAACATCCCACTGTTTACAATATTTAATATTGTTTTTATTGCGTTTAGTTTCTTTTTTTTTCTTAATTTTTAACATTAAAAACACCTCCAGGTGTTAAAATTGACACACTATCTAAATAAATATAAATATGATTTGCTGCTACAAAGGCAGTCTTACGGAAAAATATTGTTAAATATTGCCACTCAAGCTAATATTAATACAACTACATAAGTTATTAAAAGGGTTTATGGTGGCTTCCATTATTTTAAGCAACAAAACAAAAAGACCGATAAACTTGAGTGTGTAACAGGTCAAGTTTATAGATTCGTGTTTAAACGTTATTTCTTTTATTTTTTTTTCTTTTCATTTATTTGAAGAAACTGCATGATATATATTTAATTGAAATTTATTTGTTTACATTGATGTTTGCGCCTGCTTCAATATCGTTGAATACATATCTAACCCAAATAGGCAAAATAATTGCCAATAAAAAAAATAAAAGAAATAAACATGGGCATATGTAAATAAAAACTATTTACATGGTATAAGCATGACTGTTTCTGTGGGACTTCAAAGTTAATAGTGTAAACATTAACATATGGGTACCTCAATTGGGGTTACGTGTTGCTCTAATAGTCACGTTGTTTTGGTTAAAATTTAAAAAATTTTTTGCCCTTAATGTTTGAGAGTTAAGGCTTTTTGTAACTAAATAAAATTTTAAAAGGATAAAAATAAACGTTGATAAAAGTCACTAGTCTTTTTAAATATTTCTATTTATTTTGTAAAAATAATTGAATCCATTATTTGCTAGAAAGAAATGATAAATTAATGCTTATTGATAAGCCTTTATAGCTAAATAACAAATTGACAAATTTTTATTATAAGAGTGTATTATATATCCTAATACAAAGGCTCCCATATTTTTGAACTGACTGGGATTGAAATTTTTGTTGAACCCTTTTCAGCTGAATTTTATCCCCATGCCAAATTTTATCAGTATAGAAAGGGATATATGTGACCCATCCATATCCTTGTTCTAATTTTGCATAAAGCTTGTATGTTGTCATTCTAAGGTGAATTATATCGCCATGCTAAATTTTAACAAAAGGAAGCTATATTTTCTGAAAAAGGATATGTTGTAGACACCCATATCCTTGTTTTGACTATGCTGAAAATTTGGTTTTTGGCAGTTCAAGGTAAAATGTATCCCCATGCCAAACTCTGCTAACAGGAATTTATATTTTGTACGCACCCATGTCCTTGCTATAATTATGCTCAAAACTTACATTTATTTTGACATTCTTGAAGAATAATTTTCCATTCTTAGTTTCTTTAAAGAAAATAATATACAAGGTGGGCCAAAAGAAACCACCCTTTGGGAAAATGTTCTTATTTTTGCAAATGGCGTCAAATCTGTTTTGACATTTGTGAATTAGACAGATGTAGAATACAAGTTAACAAGCCATGCAGCGATACACTCCCCAATAACGCAAAATAATCGTGTTTATTATTTTGCGTAACAATTCGTCTGTGGTATTGGCGCAGCGCGAATTCCGTCGCCGATTCCCCGGTCATCTGGCACCAACTGCGCAAACACTGCGCTGTTTGGCCCCTAATTTTGAAGAGTATGTGACCAAACGAGACACTGCCAAGAGTGGTCGATCTACGCCCATTCTGCCGAGAATATCGCCGCTGTTGGTGAAGATGTCGAGCTGTCGCGACAGAAACATTGACCAGACGCCGTGCCTCGCAATTAGCCATCAGCTGGTCGTCCCTAAGGTGAAGTTTGGTCAAAGACCTGCGCATGTTCCCTTACAAAGTCCACTCCGTGCGTCAGCTGCTGTCTGTCGACCACCAAGCGCGTGTTACCAACGCCCGAGCCATCCTTAATCTCAAGGCCGAAGTGGATGATTTTTCGACTAAAATCATGATGAGCGTTGACGCTCATTTTCACCTCAGCGAGTACGTGAACCAGTAAAACTATCGCTTCTAGGGCACCGAAAATCCACGAGGGATATACGAGGAGCCATTACACCCGCTCAAGGTGACTGCATGGTGCGCTGTTGACGCTGCAGGAGTCATTGGTCCATTTTTTTCAAGGACGCCGCTGGTAAAATGACAACAGTGGACGATGCGGGCTACAGGGCCATGTTAGCCCATTTTTTTTCTGCCAAAATTGAACGAATTAGGACTGGAGGGAATGTGGTTCCAGCAGGACGGAGAAACGGTACATACTGCGCGAGCCACAACCGATATTCTGAAGGCGGCATTCCCGGGTCGCCTCATTTCTCCTTCTGGTGATATACACGATGGCAAGATCACCCGATTTAACTGTTCCAGGCTTTTTTGTGGGGTTTTTGAAATCCCGTGCTTACGTGAACAAGCCCAACAAGACCCTGGAAGTCCTCAAGGATAACATTCGACACGAGTGCGAGAATCTGTCGCCCGAAGCTCACGCCGAAGTGATAAAAAATGCCATAAAACGAGCCCGTGTAGCAATCACTTGTGACGGCGCCCATTTGGCCGATATCAAAATTCTTAAGGTGCAGATTAACATAATCAATAAACAGATTCGAACTTTTTCATTTCTTCTGGCCCACCTTGTATTATGAAAAAGGGTCTATGGAAGGCGCACATATCCTTGCTCTGATTATTTTTGAAATATGTGTTTTGATATTTTTGAGTCAGTTTATCCCCGGACATACAATACATATTTTTATGAAAAAGGGTATTCGAGAGCCACCCCTTGCTCTAATACATCCCCATGACAAATTTGATCAATATGAAGTTTTATTTTATTTAGATGAATTTTACATCATGACCATTTTAATCAGTAAGAGTTAATGTTATAAAAAAGGATATGTATGAGGCACCCATCTCCTTACTCTGATTATGCTGAAATTTGTATTTTGACATTTGTAGGTGCATTATATCCCCATAGAGAATTGTAGTTAAATGAGGTATGAGGATATTTAGGAGGTACCCATATCCTTGTTCTAATTACATATTTGAAAATTTTTTTGGTAAGTTATATCCCCATCCCAAATTATATTACGAGTTTTTTTAATGAAAAGAAAAAAAATATTATGGATGCACCCATGTCCTTACTCCTGTTACGTTTAAAATTTGAATTTTTATCTAAAGCTTCGCCTTTTATTTTTATTTTATATAACTTGAACACTGGCCAGTGGGATTTCTCATATGTTACCTCTCAATATAATACTCTTCTACGACTCTTAGAAAAGTAACACAATCACTTTGAAACATTTATTAAATCAAGGATGTCTTCTAATTACTTTCCAGTACATTTAAACGTTTTTGAAATGCAGCCCAGTTAACACGAGTATGTGTGTATTTCATATGTTAAAAATCTTTTTATTTGAATTTCAAAACAAATAAATATTTTTAGTCTGTTACACATTTGGTTTTAAATGTTTTATTATACAAATAAAACAAGAAAAATTATTGATTAAATTATTGCATTTGATTTAAAGCATTTTCTATTACTCAAACAATGAAAACTCCTTACATAGCTGTTTGCACTTTAAAAGGCACAATGAATATTGAAAAAAGGATTAAGGTATTTGTATGTTATCCTTTAAATTTAAACACTCTTTCTCAATTTTGGCATAATTTTTTTTTAATTAAGTTTTTAACTTTGTGTTAATCCTTTAGATAATTTATGTACTCGAACTGTTGTTAATTAATTGTTAAACCAAATATTTAAAAACTTTACACTTTTATTATCCTCGTTTTTGTTTTTCTCTTATTTACTTTATAACTTTAAATGGTGGTTTAGTTTTATTTTTTATATTAAATATTTTCAATTAAACCGATAATTTCCGTTTAAGTTTGTTCGCTGTCTTGTCACGAAAGCAGGCAGTCGGATAATGTAACTTTTACTATTTCCTGTCATTTGTATATAAAGAAAGCAATAAATGTTCGACATGTATTGATAAATAAATGCTTTTTATATGTTATTTATTGCAATATTTACAGTAAAACCGCGTTAGTTAGAAAATTTAAATGAAATAAAAAATAATATTTTCTTACAAATAAGTGCATTTGATCTCTTTGGATATTACGAATTGTTAACTAAAACTTTTTAAAATTAATTTAATTGGAAAGAATTAAAAATTTTGAGAAATTGCTCATCAGCTGAGATTTTCCAACTGTCAGAAAATTATACACTCTCTCTCTTTTTCTCTCTCCCTCTATCTTTGTAGTTTTTTAATGAAAATTATTAATACCAAGACCAAAATGAATAACTTCATGGGACAAATAACGACATTCGATTCGAAATTCTACTCGATCGATCAAGTTGTCAATGCTTTCGATATAGGAATTCCAATAAAAAATTTTAAATTTCGATTCGAATAGAATAGAATGCCGTAATTTGCCCCCAGGTTGTTATAAAAACGCAACTGATAATATTTTCGTCCTAATATTTTCATAAAGTAAACGTCAAATGTATGTACTTACATGTTTGTTAAAATTTTCTTAGTTATTTTAAATTTAGGATTATCTTCCACAAAAAAACCAAAGGTGAATTCAATGCTTTTAATAAAGAAATTCGAATAAAAATTTTTCAATTCTGATTCGAATAAAATGCAAAGATTTGGCCCTAATTTGCTTACATTCAAAATTTTAAAAAAGTTTAGAAAAAAAATTTGTTTGTCCACTTTGCTGAGTTCCGATCTCATTCTGGGTTGTAAGCCTTTAATTTTTTAGTCTCAAAAATTCGAAAAAGTACCAATAATGTGAAAAAGTAATTTATGTCCGCTTTGCTGACTTTTGACCTTAATCAGGATCAAAAATTATTTTTTATTTCAAATTTGTAAACTGATAATACAAAAAAAAAGTATAAGTACCAAAAATGTTAAAAAGGTACTTTTTTCCCACCCAGTTTACTTCCGGCTCTGATGGTGATCAATAGCTAATTTTTTATTTTTTTAATATTTAAAATCTAACAAAATAAAAAAGTACCCTAAAAGTGGCACATATAATATTAATCCGTTTTGAAACCCTAAATGGACCAAAATTTTAAAAAATACCAAAATAATGTTAATATTTTTCAAGACTTAAAAAAAAAGCGCTTAAACAGTACCAAAATTACCTTGTCGTTCGTTTTAGAGTCCAAAATTTCAAAAAAGGAGCAAAAATATATTCCAATATACAAATTTTTGCTTTTATTTTGGCTTAAGTTCATATTATTTCTTTTTATTAGAAGAAATTAATACTTTCCGTTAATGTTGAAAGAAACTTTTGTTTGAAAAAAGTACTCTCTGAACGATATTAGTATCTATAAGCTATGAACATCACATATTTAATTGACATGTAACAGAGAAAGGAGAACGGAATATCTTTTTTCTGTTTTTTGTTTAATAGTTAAGGTTTAGAACTAGCAACATATATGCTCTGTGTTTTTCGGCATTTTGTCTTAAGACATACTTTGTTATAACTAACAAGAAAAAAATTCCGTTTGCCTTTCTGGATAACAAATAAGTTAAAAAGGAGATGTTTACAGTCGAGAAATATTTTTATATAATTTTATTTTTTAAATTTTAAAACTTGCATGAGTTAACGAGATTTTACTGTATTGGTAAAGTGTAGTGTATTCACACAAATAATATTACATCGAAACATGAACGATTACATGTTTCCATTCATTGAGTTCAATTCCCTCCAAAAATCCTTTAGTAAGCTTAAGAATTTTGTGAAGCATAACTTATTTTCCTTTTTTTTGTCAAATAAATAAAGTTCTTTTTGTATTTTTATTTAACATTCATTTTTTGGCAAAAGTTTTGAAGTTCTCTTCAGCGTTTTATTTATTGTGGCAGTAACAGTTTATTAAGTGTTTTATATTGAGCCTGCGGCAGTATTAAGTGTGACTAGTGCTGGAAATTTATTTACAAAAAGTTTTTGTGTTGTGTTTAAAAGTAATAAATTATATTTAAAATATATAATTATTGTAATTAAAATGCGAGCCTACATTTATTTGTTTTAGGATATTTAATTCAAGTGATTTTTTAACTTTTTGATCAACAAGAAGTTAAGAGCTGTCCTAGAAGTATGATAAAAATAAAATTCCACACAAATCTGCATGTCTTAAATCAAAATTAGGAAAAACGGCTCACTTTCATGGAAGCGCCCATATAAACGGCAAATAAATAAATACATTGAAAATAATTTTTTTTATTGTATAAAACTTTTCTTCAGGGACCGTGATAATTATGCAAAAAAAAATAAATTTAAAAAAAAAAATTATTTTTTTTCCCTTTTTTGTCAGAAATAATTATTATTTTAAAATTTTTATGAAAATCATTTATAAAAACAACATTCGCTATTTTTATTTTAAATAAATTGAAAATATAACAAGTATTTCTGCAAACTAAATTTATGTTAAACAATTTTTATTATTTTTTTAAGGAAAAAAAATAAAAATGAAACAATCAAAAAGCACTAGATTTTAGCCATGCGTCATGCCTATTTGGCTGGGTGTTCGGGCCTTTCATACGATGTCCTCATCTTAAGGGTTTTTTTTTCATAAATATATATTTTTCACCTCAAGTCACGATTCGGTAGAAAAAAGATTCTCTTTCAATAAGTTGAAGCGGCATTTGGATATTTTATTACATTTAAGGTTAAACCCCTAATATTTTGCAAAAAATTTTTTTAATAAAAAAAAAAAAACATTTATAAAACAAATTTTAATTGTAAGTATCGTCTAATAAACCTTTCCATATGAAATCCCAACACAAAAAGACTCCACTTCTAGTTACGCAATGTAGTGTATAATAAATTCAAAGAATTTGGCGGGAAATCAATATTTTTTATATATTTTTGCAACAAAATATACAGAAAATAAAAATATAAAAAGTTTACGGTTTACAACAGTTCAATATAACAATAAAATTTATTCCATAAAAAAACTTATTCCCTTTTTTCTTTGTAAATGTTGAGAAAGGAACGTTTTAATTTAATTTCAAATCGATAACCTACATTTACGAAATTTTGCACAAATTGTCTATCAAATAGTTGTGTGTTCTATTACAGAAAATTACTCATGTATGTACTAGAGGCCAGCTCAAGACGAAAATAAATAAATAAGACATCATCTCGAATTTTCAATTCATTTCATATGCCTTACGTGTGCACACTCAACAATAAGTGCTGCGTTGTATTGTTCGCCATCTCTTTTGTTTACTTAACTTAACTTAAATGAAAAAAATATTCACACTTAAGCACACTTAAGTTAACAACAACGGCACATCAATTCATCATGATCACACACTTCAATTTCAATTCATCTCGAAACTTTACTGTTAACGGGATGTTCCTGGTGTGTTAGTTTTAAAAACGGGGGTTGATTTTTGATGTATGTATGTAATGTAATGTACTTACGTATGAATTTTTATATTGATTTGCCTGCTTGTATAGGTATACGTTTGTTTGTGCATCTATTCAACATTGTGTGTAATACACACAGTTTTGTTGTTGTTGACCACACATTATGACAGTATATAAGTTGCATCAACAACAGTGCATGACACCACTTTTTATTCTTAACTACACTACATTGCATCACACAAACTGTGTCAGCTACACTACATTACAGCACTTAAATAGTTTAACCGCACAACAACACAAGAATTAGAAAATTATTTCAATTTTCAATTTCAATTTTATTTATTTAAATGAATTTCTAATACAACAAGACATAACATCTTATAATTTATAGTATTAGAATCAGGTACGTTAAACAATACTTTAGATTAATTAATGAGTAAAATAACATAAATAATATATAAAATAATATTTAACAACATTTTTTATCCTAAATTAACAATTACAATATTTAGAAGTAAAACAATTAACAAGATTAACAAAAATTACAGCAAAGAACGATAAGTTTGCAAAAGTTCGTTTTAAATTTAATTGCGTTGCTAGTATTTTTAGTAAAACAATTAACAAGATTAACAAAAATTACAGCAAAGAACGATAAGTTTGCAAAAGTTCGTTTTTAAATTTAATTGCGTTGCTAGTATTTTGAAGGTGAGGAGGAAGTTGGTTCCAGAGACGAATTGTTAAAATAAAAAATTGTCTCTCAGAAGCTTTGTCATTGTGTCGAAATTGAATTATAATGTTTCCTCTCGATGACCTAGCAAATTTCAAGCGGTCAAACAGGTATTTTGGTGTTTCTGTCATAACAATTTTATGTAACAGAATAAGGTTTTTAAGCATGAGGTAATTATCAAATGGAGTATTAAAAATTCGACAAGTGTATTGAGAGATATGATCAAATTTTTTTAAGCCATAAACGTAACGCACAGTGTTATTAAATGTTGTTTTTAACTTTAGAGTATCCTTCGAATTACAGCCATAAAAAACCTCCGATGCATATAAGAGGGTTGGTAGTATATAACTCTTAACTAGTAGCAGCCTTATTTTCAGAGGCGTAAAATGTTGCGTAGCCCATAGACTTCTCAGCATACCATACACTTTACCACATAACTGATTAATATGATCTGACCAAGTTAAGGTGCTATTGAAAATCACACCAAGATTTTTTACCGAGCTAACAATTTCAATTCTAGAATCTCCCAGAAAGACGTCAATTTCGGTTTCAATTCTGATTGATTTTTTACAAATTACCAAGCATTTCGACTTATTAGGATTCAGACGTAAGCCGTTTGCCGACGCCCACAGAAAGATTCTATTCAAATCAGAATTTAAATTATTTACAGTCGAAGGAATTTCATCCTTAGAACTACTTACGTGAATTTGAACATCATCAGCATACATTTGAATATTGGAGTATCTGAGTTGTTGTGGTATATCATTTGCATACAGTGAGAACAATAGTGGCCCAAGTATGGATCCCTGCGGAACCCCTCTGTCCACCGGTAGGGGATTTGACACAAGACCATTATATGAGACGCACTGCATTCTACCTGTCAAATATGATGAAATTAATCTAACAGCGTACTTAGAAAAGTTGAACATTTTAACTAGTTTCAAGCATAGTATCGTGTGGTGTACCGTGTCGAAAGCCTTGGAGTGGTCAAGTAACACCAATATTGATACATTCCCTGCATCCACACTACTCCTTATATCCTCGACTACATCAGTTAGAGCTGTTATACAACTATGCTGAGGCCTAAATCCTGACTGGCGGTCAGTTAACAAATTATTTTCGTTCAAATATTTAAACATTTGCTTCTGTAAAATGTTTTCAAAAATCTTGGAGAGATAGGGGAGAATTGAAATTGGGCGATATTCACTACTTGTCTTTGGTACCGGAATTACTCTGGCAAACTTCCATTCAGAAGGAAAAGTGCTTTTTGTGATGCAAGTGTTAAAAATGTAAGTGATAAGGCGAATCACCCAGGGTAAAATTAATTTTATAAATCTTGGATTAATATCATCCAAGCCTACAGCGTTGGATTTAACAGTATTAAAAGCTTCTGCAACATCTGCCACAGTGAGATATTTAAAACTGAATTTTTGAATCGACGGGTTATATGGATGTTCATCATAAAAGTCAGGGTTAGCAGCAGGCATAGCCATATTAACAAAATTTTCGTTAAGCTTATTAAGATCAACATCAATAGCGCTAGCTTTCGATCTACCAATACCAATATCTCGAATTTGTTTCCAAGCTTTCTTGGTGTCAATTGCGTCATTGAATTTGCTTGAATAATATTCAGATTTTTTACGCTTTATTTTTGAAACAACTGCTTTCCTAGCTAAACAATACTCGTCATAATACTCAGGTGTCCTATATCGTCTCCATAATTTGTACTTATTATCACGCAGTTGTATTGATAGCTTAATATCGTTAGTAAACCATGGTCGAGCTCTATTTTTTATCGTTTTCGTCTTGATTGGGACATGTTTGTTATATAGGTTTAAAATTATATTATTAAGAAAAACTACTTGATCATTCGCCGAGGGTATGTAATAAATTTGACTCCATAATATGTTATCAAGATCATATTCTAAAGCCAACATATCAAGATTGTTAAAATCACGAAAAGAAAAATATTGATCAGGGTTTTCAGGAGCAAAATCATACAAGGTAAAAATTAAATCATGTTTGGAGAACGCAGGTGCAGCAAGTTGATCATAATGCAAAACTTTTTCCTTATTACTGACGAAAAATAAATCAAGCAAAGTGGAATTTGTGTTCGTAAAGTGTGTAGCTCTACAGTTATTTATGGGAAATAAGTTAAATGAAGACAACAAAGTTGTTAAGCTAGTATCCACATGTAAATTGCAGTTAAAATCCCCAGCAATTATAATTTCCGAATAAGACACCGATAATAGCTCCAATTGAGCGATAAGTTTGTCAAATTTTACCGTTTTGTCGGCCCTATAAACACAACCAAGCAACAAAGTGATTCCATTACAGTTAAGATCAATAAAATCGTATTCAATATCATTTGCTTCATTATAGCTACAATTAAATTTGCATTGAATGTTATTCCTTATATATATAGCTACACCACCAGCATGCTTATGTCTATCGGATCGAAAAAGGCGATATCCGTTTACATTATATAAGTTATCATCTATTTCTCTTCTAAACCAAGTTTCCGAAACACAAATGACATCAACACCTGAGTTTTCAAATAAAAAACGGAATTCATCTAATTTATTGCATAAACTTTGAGCATTTATATGGCAAATACTAAAGCCATGCCTGTGTTTAGCTAATATTCGGATCATATTATAGTTACCATCTCTAGAACCAAATTGTTCATACATAATGTTTGTCATAATGATACCTAAACGCAACGCAATTAAATAAAAATATAAATGATGGGGTACAAAAGCAAACTGACTCGATCAACAAAGAAAAGTTTAAAAGTAATTTAAAAAATAAATGGGAAAGTAAGTGTAGAATAAAACTAAATTTTAACATTTTTTTAAGATATTTATTAGTCGGAAAAATTGTACTATTCACGAAAAAGATAAGTGAGTTCCTCAAGAAATTCTACTAGTTGTGGTTCATCAGATTCAAATTTCTTCAAATAAACAAGGCCTCGGAGTGTAAAGACGGATTTTATCCTGTTCTCTTTTTTCATTTTAAGTGCTGCTTTAAATATCTGGTGATTGTGAGGCGTAAGGTTCTCATTGAGGTAAATTGGCTCATTGCTGTCAAAACCTGCATGTCTTAGACATAACGTAGTTTTAGTATCGCGGCGGTATTTTGATATAGATTTCAGTAGAAAGTTTTTGTCAAATGGAGATTTAAATTTAGCAACTATAACGTCATCCTTTGGATTATATGGTTTGTTGTTTTTATATATTTTTTTAAGTCTATAGACATTATCAATTTGCGGGGTAGGAACTTTAATTGACTCACAAATGTTATTAACAATGTTGTGAAGATTTTCATTATCGTAGCAGGGTATGCCTGATATTCGAACACTACCGGCAACAGCAGAGTTTTCAGTTTTTAATAATTTTCTTCTCAATTCTACAATATTATCTTTCAAGTGGTTAACTTCAGTTTCAGAACTCTTATTTTCCAGGTTTTTAACTCTTTCAGTAATATTATTTACTTCAAATTTAATGTTATTTATTTTTTCTTCAATAATTGAGAGAATTCTTACTTCGCTCTCTTCTATTAAACTTTTTATAAAATCAAAATGTTTATCTTCACTCTCCTTTATAGAGCTTCTTATAACTTGAGAGGTGACAAACTCGCTCTCTTTAATTAATTCTCTCATAAAAGTTTTATCATCTGTTGATAAGCACGGAACTCTTAAGCATTTTTCAGCAGGTGAACCTTGCTTTGAATCTCTTAATCTCTTTGTCGATTCACTTCGCGTATACATCTTTATTTATTTTGTAACGCTTTTTATGTTATAAAAAAAGATTTACTGATGTTTTTAATATTTGTTTTTGGTTAAAGTTACAGAGTTTTTAAAGTTTATTATGAAATGTAACCATAAAGTGAGCACAAATCAAATAATCAAGTTTTATTGTTGATGGTTTTATTTAAAGAAAAGCTTTTTCTACTGTTGTGTTTTTTTAGTTTTGTAGTTTTTGTTGTAATGCAAGTTTATTTGTTTTGTTTTAAGATGTTTTTACTTTCCAACTTTTAGAAGTATATTATTATTTTAAATTGTAGATTTAAACAATTCTTTCTTAAGCAAACATATGGATAGAAATTTGTTTTTATTTGGATGGTGTATCCTTTATTCGAATTTAATATTTTATGTTTAATAATATAAAAATTTTAAAAAAATTCAGAGCACCCGCCGAAAATACGTCCGTTCTCTTCGATTTCTCTTTTTACAAAAAAAAAAATAAAAAAAAAATTATGGTTGGCAATTGTGTTATATTAGTCGTTGTTGTAGGGTTGCCGGCTTTGTTGTCCAGCCAGTGTTGTAGATAAATAGGTTGTTGCTTGTGATGATAGTGTTGTATTTGCAATAGATGTAGTTACAAAGTGCTGTGTTGACAACTCTTTTGATTGTGATGGGTTGGGTGTTTTAGTGTTGGCCTCCGTTGTCTCCTAACATACACATAAACATTTTTTTATAAATTTTTAAAAACCTAAAGCACATGGATTTTAAGTTTCACTTACCAAATTTGTCGCTCTTTCTGCATTAAAATTGTTTTCGTTATTCATTACACTTTGTGATAACTCTTCAACCTGTTAAACGTTTAGGAATAAATTATTTTAATAACTTTTGGCAAGTTTTTACCTTATTTTAGTACCTGCTTGTTCCTAGCGGCCAGTAAATTTGAAAGTTGTGCTTCCTTTTCTTCAAACTCTTTCTTTATTTCCACAATGGCCTCGCAAAATGGATTGACAGCAATTTGTTTTGTTTTGTATATATCGGTATAGGAAAACTGTTTGCCTGTCTGGAAAAATAAAATGCATAAGTTTTTATAGATTTTTTTTAAACATATAAAACACAAATATAGGTTCCGAAAGTGATGGCGGAAAAGAGCGGGTTTGTTTAAAATCATTATTTAAATGCCGGCTAGTTTCAAAGCTAAAGTGAAATACTAGCTGCCCTGCGTTTAAGGGAGGATACTCAATCGATGGGCTGTTTTCAATATTGCTTTCCAATTATTTATATCTGTTGTTATATGAGAGAGAAAAAGAGTTTGTCCACATCATCACTTTCTATGAAACGGTTTTCTCTTCATTTCAAAGAACGAAAAGCAGACCGATCACTGGTTCAAGTGTATATCCCGTGAGACCAATTGCGTAGGATTCTGTGTCTCACTCCGATTTTCCCTCACAGTGTAAAGTGTCAAAATTCATATCTTTATACTGATATTAATACAACCAAGAAATTTAAATCTCAATAACCTTTTGGTCGGAGCAAGAGTAAAAAACGTTAATTTCATAACTTAACCCAAGAAAATATTTTCTTTAGTATTTGCATTAATTATGAATCCACATCTGTTTGAATTATGTATAGAGTCCACCCTAAGTGAAACTCTATTTACTTTGATTTTCCAAGATTTTGAAATAATCAAAAAGACGAGTTAAGTTAAAGCAGGGAAAGTGGTAGCCTCGATACGAATGGACGATTTTTATGAAATTTTTGAAAGTCGATATGTCGGAAACTATAACTACATAGAACCAGTTTTAAGAAATTTTTGCTACACAATATCTCGGAAGCTGCTGGAGCTGTAGATTTTTTACAATGTAGTTTTCTTATGATTTCTTTATTTTGGAAAAAAAATTTGTTGGATAAAAGCACACAAACGGTCAAGTTTTAAGTCTTTTTTTAAATAGTCTAGCTATGAACTTCAAACCTACGGCATACTGACTTTTGAAACCATTTTAGCTAGATAATATGAATGGATCGTATGAAAAGGCCAATGTGAAGGGTATACAAGTTCTGGCACAGCCGAATATAGCGTTCTTACTTGTTATACCATTCACATATGTAGTTATAAGGGTATATATCAGAAATGATACAGCCATGCCCATCTGTCTGTCTGGGTGTCCGCTTAAAACTAAGTTTCCAGAGCAAAATAATGCATTAAACACATTCAAGCTACAAGAACACACGAACACTAAAGTTGCTTGCTAAATTTGTGTCCGACTGGCTGCTACTGAAATATTTACTAGACTACCACTACAAAATTCAGTGATGCCACCTAAAGTCTTTTTGTATTGTTTAAGCTATATTATTTGCATCTTACCGTATTGGCAGCACTAATCTGTTAACTGTCGCGTACAAAAATAGAAATTAGTTTAATTTCGACCACGCCACAAAATTAGCATTGACAGCAACCCGTAGTCGTGTTGCATTGTTGCCATTAAAAAAATTATTCTCATAAGCACACGTGTATTCTATTTTTGACTGGTTGTGTTCGATAGCCTGTAGCGACGAATGTATTTAATGCTTTAAGTGGCATAGAAAACTATCGGCATCAAATGTTCAAAAAAAATTATTGTACAACAGTACTTACGTTTTGAAAAAAATTAGTTGGATGTGAGCAAGGGGAGTGGTAGCCCCTAAACTAAAACATATCGACTTCAAATGTCTTACAAAAAGTAATTGTGCTACAGCGAGTACGTTTTAGAAAAAAATAGTTGAATAGGAGCAGGAATAGCGGTAGCCCCTGTGCAAATAAACAGTTTTTATTAGATTTTCGATACGCTATATCTCGGAAACTATAGCAGCTATCGACTTCAAATGTCCCAAATAAATAATTGTCATTTTTTTTTTGTTTTTGTTTTCTCCCCCTTTTACATTGAAATAACAATTAGTTATCACTAAATGAATGATAGATCTACTGAAGACAAAACCTTTATGTATCACAACAATCTCCAAGGTTATTCAGGATTTGATCCCAATTTTCATTATTTATTTATAGTAATAACCAGCTCATGGCAAAAAAAAAGGTTTGTTGGGTTCTTAAAGACACTCTTGAACATTTTGATGTGTTTATAGTAATTCTCAATAAGTTTATTGAGGTTGTTATATAAAAACAGAGAATATTCATTAGTTTTTAGGAATTTGGTTGAAATCTGCTGATGATTTCGTGGAAAACCCAAAGAAATCCATATAGACAAGCTTAACCTACGAGAAATTCTACAAAAAAAAAACAATAAAAATTGGGATCAAATCCTGAATTACCTTTGTAGATTGTTATAATTTTTTTTTATTTAAAAGAAAACTTTGTTGGATAGGAGCTAGGAGCCCGGAAGTAGCATCGCGCATTTTGCGGTTCGAAAAAAAGTCCAATGTAAAGGGTATATAAGATTTGGCACAGATGAATACATGGGTTGCCTTTTATGTTTCGGGATTTGGCAATACTATTGTTGCAATCTGACCACTGACAGATATATCGTAAAGTTTGACATTTAGTACTCAGAACGTTTTGACATGCGAGCGCTATTTGAGTTATTTACAGTAACTTAAGAGATTCAACTCGACCCAAAAATTTAATTAAATCGTGAACATTTTCGTGCGATAATTTTTTACAACTTTCGACGTGGGTTAACTCAGAAACAGTGCATTGATGAACTAAATTCAATTTTTGGCGCTGAAGCTCCATCAAGGACCAGTGTTTATCGATGGTATGGTGAATTCAATCGTGGTCGTAGTTCACTCCAAGACAAATTTCGTGAAGGTCGTCCAAAATCAATTGTTGTTCCGAAAACCGTTGATACTGTGCATGAACTGATATTGGAAGTTCGCCATGTGGCTTATCGGGAGATTGAGACAACCTTAGGCATTAGTGGGACCAGCATAAATTCAATATTGCATAAACATTTGACTGTCAAAAAAATTTGTTCGCGATGGATCCCACACAATTTGTCAATCGCTCAAAAAAAAGATAGTGTCAGTTGGTCGAAAGAAATGCTCAGAAAATACGACCGCGGTGCTACGAAACACGTCTATGATATTAAGTCCGTATGAGCCCGAAAGTAAACAGCAGTTGACTGTATTGGTGTTTCAAGATGAGCCAAATCAAACAAAAGTTGTTCGCGCACGAAACATTTCTAAGCAAATGGCCGCCAGTTTTTTTGGAAAAACTGGACATGTCGCAACCGTACCACTAGAACAACGCAGAACAGTCAACTCTGAGTGGTACAC
Source organism: Melanophora roralis (assembly GCA_963583895.1). NCBI lineage: Eukaryota > Metazoa > Arthropoda > Insecta > Diptera > Rhinophoridae > Melanophora > Melanophora roralis. The sequence continues at coordinate 93,411,823 of OY757188.1, read as the reverse complement.
AGCTATAGCTGTGTCCAGATGTCTTCCAAGAAATCAGTAAAACTAACCGCCAAAGATGGATCACTTTTCACTACGACAATGCGAGCTTTCACACATCGGAATTAGAAACAACTACTGAATTTTTAAGCACCCAAAACATCGATTTAATTAGTCATCTGCCGTATAGTCCTGACTTGGCATCGAATGACTTTTTTTGATTCCCGTACGTAAAAAACAAACTTAGAGGTCAACGTTTTTCGACACCTAAAGAAGTGGTTGCTGTATTCAGAATGCATGTTTTGGAGATCCCTCAATCAGAGTGGCAAAAGTGCTTTGACCATTGGTTCGAACGCATGCAAAAGTGTACAGATCTTCATGGGGAATATTTTTAAAAACAATAAAGTAATTTTTGATGATTAATATTGGTTTTTGTTCTCTACTTGTTTTAAGGTGTATTTCTTAAATATAAAAAGTTATATTTGGCTTGAAATATTATCACAAAAAAGTAGTATTTTATTTTTATCATAAAAAGCGAAACTTTTTTAATTTCACATCTTTAACACAAAATAGTTCTCATATGTGTCAGAAGCAAGAAACAAGAGAGCCCCCATAAAAGCGGGTAATTTTCATGAAATCTTTGATGCACTTTATAAAAATAAATAAACTATATCAACTATATCTTCAATACGATTGCGCTACATTGTTAATTAAAAAAAAAACTTGTTGCACAGGAGCAACGGGAATGGTAGCCACCAAAGAAATGAATAAATTTTCTATTTTATAAACTATAATAGCTTTGGACTGAAAACCTCCCACAAAGTATTTTAATATAAATATCTTCGCTTTAGAAACAATTTCGATGGGTAGAATGTTTTTTTTTTTTTGGTCTCAAATAGTTAATTAATACTTCTCACATACGTACCAGGTCACAAAGCAAATCAGCAACTTCCTTTAAAACCTTACTATTGCACTGAGAAACCTTCTTTTCTGTCTGCAAATGATTTGACAACTCTAAGGCAAAAATAGAAAAAACTATTTGAATACTTTTAAAATTTTTTTTAAATAAGTTTCATTTACCATTATTTTGCAATTTAAATTCTTGCAATTGTTTGTTAAGATCATCATTAAAATTATTTAACTTTCGAAAACGCTTACGGACTGCATCTATAATTTTGGCATCTTGATCATTCTCACTCTTGGAATTGAAGCCTGAATCGCAATCATTATTACACTCTTTAGAGTCTGATTCCAGATCAATAAGTTGACGTCGTATATAATCAAGCTTACGATAAGCATCCTCCTTTTCAGATTCCTTAAAAATTCAAGGAATCAAAAATTAACCTCAAACCACAATAATATATTCTTCTAAAGTACACCAAGGAAAATGGTTGGTCTTACCTGTTTCCGAAATATGTCTCTTAATCTTTTGCTATGATATTCCATTTTCTGTTTATTAAAAACTTCGTTTAATTCCATATATTCATTAATTTCTTCGTTTAAAGCTTTAATTGTATTTTCTTCTAACACCTCTTCATGACTAAGAGAATCAAACTGGGATCCACTGTCCACTTGGAACTAAAGAAATACAATAGATTTTTGTTATTAGAAAAAAATTAAAGAACAATTTTAAACATACCCTTGGAGTATCACAGTTTGTGTTTTGTGTATTGCTGCTGCGACAAGTTTGATTCTCCAAATTAATGGGAGGCATAATAAAAGTTGCGTCCACAGAATGTTGGGCCGTGAACTTAAATGAAAAGGGAAACTTATTATTGATTTGAAATGCCAAATTGGGTTTTTATTTTTATTTTTTTGCTATTTTTTTAAAATTTTGTCTATTTTTTTTTTAATAAAAAAATTCAAAATATGTTTGTCATAAATTGTAAGCTTTGAAGTAAAACTAAAAGTAAATTTGTTTTAGACACCTTGTTATTGGCACATTTGAGATCATTTCTTAGCTCCTTAATAACATCGTCTTTAAGTTGAATTTTCTTTTGGGCCTTTTGTATTTCATCTTCCAAGCAAATAACTTGCCGTTTAAGCTCTCTTACTTCATCATGCTTCTCGGCCACTTCATGAGCCAATGCCTTCATATTGGCATAAAGCTAAATTTTCAAAGAAAATACCATTAAAAAGTACAGATATTTTTGCTATTTATTAAGAAAATTCTTTAAAAGTAAACCTTGGTCCACATTAGACATAGATCGACTTACACTTATTTACTTTAACAATGTGTTAATGTTAAACATGGACTTCCATGTTCATGTCTTGCTCAGGGTCTAACACGGCTGTAGTCTAAGCATTAATTGTACGTCTTGACGAGACAAATTCATGCCTAGACAAATGTTTCGTTATAACATAAAAAACTAAGTATTCCCTTTTGGAGAAACTATGGGTTTTGTAGCTGCCAAGAACACGTCTTCATTTTCCCTATATTTGGTTTAAACATTATGTCGCAAATGACAACTAATGTTCATGTGCTGCGATTGATGGCTGAAGATGAGGCTAAACAATTATGTTTGTCATGATGATTGTTTTTACACTAATTTTAATTTTTAAAAAATATTTTGACAACTTGGACATGAACATAAGCACATATTTGTCACCTACAAGAATACAAAGAACTTAACACCGTCACTATGCTGGTGCCATGGTCATGTTTTGCTTAAATCGATGGCTGAAGGAAGCGTAGTGTAATAGTACGTCCAAACAAGACAAATTTATGTCTTGACATGTGTCAAACGCAGTGTACTAATAGTGTCAAGGCAGGAATTTTACCCGTCCAGACGCCTAGTAGTTAATAGTTGACATTAACATTAAATTAAAATTTTTAACAAAAATCTCATCATTTATGTCTAATGTAGACCGGAGGTTACATTTACATATAAATACATAAAAAATTACAATAAAATATTAACAAATACATATGTAAAAAATATTGAGTTTGACATTTAAACAGTCCTTTTACACACCTTGTTTCTCTGCATCACCTCAACATCATTACAATTCTGAAATCATACAGAATTTTTTTTAAAATTTTCAAATAATAAAATGATTTTTTTTCTCAACTTACTTTTATTGCTTCCCCATCATTAACCTCAATTTGTAAATTTTCCAAATCACCCACATCGAATAGCTCGGATGGTGTTATTGTTTCGAATGTTAAACCTGACAAGTCCCATATGCTATTGTTGCGTGCATTTCTTATGTACTTGAGCAGCGTATCAATATCCTTTCGACATTTTAACAGTTCATTGCCCTGGCTGTATCGACAATTACCTTCGACTTTTCGCTGTGACAACAATAGACGCTCAAACACCTCCTTTTCCATTTCTTCCATATTTTTAATGAAGCCTTCATTGATCCTTGTTAGCATAGCTATCCATTCCTTGTAGGTGGAAATTTTAAGCTAAAAAGGGAAAAATGCAAAGTAAGTTTAGGAATTCTAACACATCAGCAGGGTGTTATAACCTAATAGGATGTACGTTTCAATTACTTTTTAATGAAATTAATTCAAAAAGAAAAACAAATAGTTTCGATATTAGGTTGATGGAATTTGGCATTAAAGCAGGAATAAGAATTTGAACAAAGAATATACGCCCCCTTTTGGAGCCATTGCAGCATGCATGTACATGCAAAGAGCTTGTGGCTTCAAAATCACTTAACTTGGGCTATGTAAAACCAAATAATGCAAGTCCGGTAATCCACACCATTCTCTTTTCTGGTAAACAGTTAAATGAGCTTTCACAGATTAGGGGAGTGCGCTTCACTTAGACAGAGTTACGACCGTCAGGGTCGAGGTCATGCTGGAAACATCACGTCTGATTTCAACAATTAAATAGAACCAAATAATTTTACAGGGAAGGGCACCATAGGAAGAAATGGGTTAATGAATTTGACAAAAAACAAACATCAAGATAAGGTCTTGAGGTCTTTTTGCTGATTCTCGTGGCTTCATACACAGACTCTGGTCAGACATCAACGGCACACAAGACCCGAAAATTGGTAGCCATATTTGGTAGGGATGCAATATCATTACGATGTAATGGCAATCAGGGTACATTCATATTGGTAATATCAAGAGCCCAGCTGACTATAATAAATTTGACATTCACTTTCACAAATATTAAACTTTGTATAATTTTTCGAATTCTCCTTGATACTACCTTGTTTAGTGTACCCTGGTGGTGATTTTACAGCTAAATCATGGTGAAACTGAATTTTGTTTTTGTTTGCTGATGTGTCAAAAAAGATATTGTCTATTAAAGTCGACCTAGAAATGTCTTTGTCTGCCTGCTGTATCAATTTTTTAAGCCGAAAAAAGCCTTACCGACCGGAAATCGATATCAATCTGATATCTATAGTATCTTGGGGACCCGAGAACGGCACAGATCGAAAGATTTTAAAAATTTTTCACAGGAAGATGATTTCAGGTCGTCGAGTTGACAAAATAATGTTGACGGTGAAAGACATTAAAGCAGGACCAAGGGTAATTTGACTTAAAGAAACTTGTCGGAAGGGCTTTTTATAATCTTTAAAAATGTAAAAGCTACTTGCAATTGCGTTAGGTAGCAGTAGGTTTTCCACTGAGTTTGAAGGTAAACTCTCAGATAATGATGTTAAAAATTCTAAGTCACAAATATCAATTGTGGTGGTAACTACACTCCGAAAACCACGATTATGGCCATAACTGGACATTGTCCGGTCAGAGCTAGGACGGGCAGAGGCGATCTCGGTATTCGGCAATATTGTAGGATGGTTGTGTGAGGTGGTAAGGAGGAATCGGAAACGATAGAGATTACATAACCAAAGAATCAAGTAGTTTAATAAGAGATTCCATGAAGATCTAAGGGGTGTTTCGAGGTATATGCCCAAAAATATTATTGGGTTCATCATGAGAATAAGGTGGCTAGGGAATAGGCAACGGAAAGGAAGTTTAACACGGAAACTTGAGTTAATTTTTCTTTCTCAGCCTTAGACTGTCTTTTTTCCTTTCGTAAAACTTATAACCTCTTGCTTCCTTCCACTATCTACCCTCTTTAAAGGGGCGCGTGTGGATGTAAAAGAGGTTATTCCACTTTTTATCCCCCTTAACTATGCAACCTTTTCGTATTACTCGAAATACCTAACTCGCTTTAAGATTTTTAAATAAAAAAAATTTTTATAGAAAATTTGTCGCTGGCCTAACATGCAAAGGCTCTAAGTCCATATATAAGAATTTTACAAAGAAACCAAAAAACCGTCAACTTGTTGGAGTAAATAATTTTGAATTCTGTAAACGCAAAACATTTATAATCATTTAGCGAAAAGGTTTAAAGTGTACTTTTTACAGGTTCTTTGATTATTTTCTGGTGGAAAATTGGACTAAGCGCTTTTGCTCATCACTACAAAACAACAACAATAATCGAGATGATGCATGTTAAGCCAGCGATATGCATTTACATTTAGAGCAAAGATCTTGCCCTAAATTAAAAAAATTTACTTACATCTTTGTCTCCCCATACTTGCGCATCAATTTGTTCAATTCTCTTGGAAAATATATCATTTAAAATATTAAAATTTTGTTTAGCCGAATCACCTGCGCAAACATCCGAAGCCGATCTGCATTTGGTGTATTGCCCTTCAAACGAAGAACTAGGAAACTCTACTATAGTCGTTTCATTTTGCAAATTTCTACATTTTGTAGACGTTACTTCTTCAGTTGGCTTAAAATTTTGCAAAGTACTTGAAGAACTGGGAACATGTGCAGCACAGGGGGAAACCGATGCGCTATATAAATTATTTGGCTGCTTAAGGGTTGAGCTGTTGAAACTTAATTGTGTTAAATGCGCTTTTGATGAGTCAACCTTGGCAGCGTAACTCCCCATGCGTTGATTTGCATTTTCATCTCTTGTAGGTGCATAGGAATTTGTAGGACTATTAAAATAAGAACTTTGACAATCCGATAGTTGCCCCACCAAAGGTTTCTTATTATGTCGCTCGTTGTATGATTTTACATCAACCAAAGGTGGATGTGTTTGTTCCCTGGACGATTTTGAAGTATCTGACCGCAAATTCATGCCCATGCTCTCAGGCGTAATAGCGAATCTGGGATTACAACATTCTCTTTTAACAGAATCGGAACATTTTATGGGTGTGGCAGAGTTTTCTGTAGTATTGGGCTGCATTTTGCTTTTTTGGTGTTTCCTTAGGCCTTAGGAATTACAAAAAAAAATCTTCTTTTGTAGACCTTGGTACTTATTAACTAAAAGACACTAATTTTTATTGTTTTTTTAAGATTTAAAAATTTTTAAATGTTTATATATTTATATTATAAAAAATTACACAAATTTTGAAAATAAAATTGAAAGTATGAATGGTTGTGAATGATTGCTTAAAAAAACTGCCTTGAAAAACTCCTTACATAGTGATGAGCGGTATCTATGGTACCGTGAAATAACTCCCAAATGAAATAACTCCCAACGAAAATGAAATAACTCCCAATCGAAAAAAATGAAATAACTCCCAACGGTAAAAATGAAATAACTCCCAATGTTTGGGAGTTATTTCATAAAAGTCACAAAAAAGTGAAATAACTCCCAAATGAAATAACTCCCAACAAAAACGAAATAACATAAAATAACAAAAAAATAATTGTTTTATGAAATAAGTCCCAACGGAAATGAAATAACTCCCAACAATAATGAAATAACTCCCAACGAAAATGAAATAACTCCCAACGAAAACAAAATAACTCCCAATTAAAATATATATAATGCGAAAACCCTTTTGTATCCATAAATTAGATGTTACTAACGTAAAATTATTTTCTAAACAAACAAACCAAATGACTGCCGACCTCCGTCTGGACGCAGGATAAGTTAACTCTCGTGGATCGAACCACCGGCTTCGTTACAGCTATAGGACAGGCGCGTGGACTTGAGGCACCTTTTTGGTTAAATAATTTTTCTAATAAAAAGGAGTTATTTAGATAGCCGGCCTTCGGCCGGGCGCAAGAAAAAAAATTCCAGTGCATTCGATCCGCCGGCTTTGCAGTAGCCTTCGGCCGGGCAATGGGCTTTAAGCTCTAGTTAATATTTAAACTACAGATGTGAACAAGAATGATATAACGGTTTGGGATTTTTGTGAAAGTGCTTAAATTTAGCACTTCTGGTATTTAAAGATCACTAGAGCTTAAAGCCCGTTGCCCGGCCGAAGGCAACAGCGAAGCCGGCGGATCGAATCCACTGGAGTTTTTTTTCCTTGCGCCCGGCCGAAGGCCGGATATATATGCCACTTTTTTTTTAAACCCAAAATTTTCAATTCATTGTCACCTTTTGTATCCATAAATTAGACATCACTAACGTAAAATTATTTTCTAAACAAACAAACCAAATGACTGGCGGCCTCCGTCTGGACGCAGGATAAGTAAACTCTCGTGGATCAAACCGCCAGCTTCGTTACAGCTATAGGACAGGCGCGTGGACTTTAAGCACCTTTTTGGTTAAATAATTTTTCTAATAAAAAGGAGTTATTTAGATAGCCGGCCTTCGGCCGGGCGCAAGGAAAAAAAAACTCCAGTGCATTCGATCCGCCGGCTTCGCAGTAGCCTTCGGCCGGGCAATGGACTTTAAGCTCTACTGCTTTCCATATAAAGCTTCGCCAAATAAAACATGAATTTTGTGACACCTTAGTTATGAAGCTGCAAATACTTCCGATGCACTACAGTTTAAAGTATATTCCCCGGCCGAAGGCTACTGCGAAGCCGGCGGATCGAGTCAACTAGAGTTTTTTTTCCTTGCGCCCGGCCGAAGGCCGGCTATATGCCCACGGTTTTAAAACCTCAAAAGTTTTAAATAAATGTCACCTTTTATACTAGCGTGATTAAATTTTTTTAAATGCTCTGGTATATACACTGGCTTTTAGTAAAATGAAATAACTCCCAATAAAATGAAATAACTCCCAACAAAAATTAAAAAGCTCCCAATAAAAATGAAATAACTCCCAATAAAAACGAAATAACTCCCAATGATAGAAAATTAAATAACTCCCAACACTTCGAAAAAATGAAATAACTCCCAACAAAATTTCATTGGGAGTTATTTCATTTGGGAGTTATTTCATTATGAAATAACTCCCAATGAAAAATAATGAAATAACTCCCAACGCATTGGGAGTTATTTCATTATGAAATAACTGGAAAAAAATTGGGAGTTATTTCATTTTTTCATTGGGAGTTATTTCATTTGGGAGTTATTTCACGGTACCGGTATCTATTACTATGTCATTCCATTCTACAGTAATTACTTGCGACCCCATTAGGTATGTATTGTATATTTTGGATCCTTGTAAAAAAGGAAGTCGTTATAACCATGTCCATCTGTCTGTTTTCTGGGGTTAAGTAAAATACTTCGTACGAGGATTGATATCAAATTATCAGAAGTATTTCTGAGATAATCACCATTTGCAACCAGCAAGATCAGCTAACTACTGACTGAGATAAAGGCTTTGATTGTCCAATTTTTTTTAAGAGAAAATTTTATGCATTTATCCCTATATATCTTAGTAAATAAACATTGGTCGGTTGTCACAAAACTTGGCACGAAAACTTTAAAAAAAGGACGATAAACTTGAAATTTTTATTTTTTTTTTTGATAAAAGCAGTGTAAGTAATATCCTTCCTATCATTGCATATATATTATTAAATTTTTCATGTGCTACCTCTACAAAACTGTTACAGTTATCGAGTTAAAACCAGGCACAGATAAGTTACAGTGCAACGTGTGTATTTTGAAAAAAAAAAAAGCATGTCCTTCCGTTCGTTTGTCCGAATGGATGGATGTCCATGTATTCTTGTAATCACGCTTCATTTCGCAATTTTGACAAAATATTGATAAATTTTAAACAAGTAATGTTTTTGGCCCTGGCACGAAACCTTTTGTTTTTGGTGACGATCGGTCCCTATACAAATGTCCTCCTGCATTTTTAGCTATAAGTGAATCGAATGCCATCAACTATTATACTGAAAAAAGGGTTTTCCAATAGGGATTTAACAACTTTTTTTTTTAAATAGAACGCAAACCATTTGAAATATTTCCAAAACTTTATGATCGACTTGAAATACAATCAAATAATGTTTGAATGAAACTGGACTTTGTTCATATGGCCACCGCAGGCACGTCAGCAGCGGTCGATTCGTTGTACCCAATTTTCGATTACTCGGTCACTCACTTCTGCCGTAATGGCCGCTTTTTCGTGTTTAATGGTGGCTTTGAGTTCTTTTAAGGTCGTCGGCTTATTGACATAGACCAATGATTTGACGTAGCCCCAAAGAAAAAAATCTACCGGTGTGAAGTCGCACGAACGAGGTAGCCAATTGACTGGACACGGTCATTAAACTTACTCTTCAATAAAGCGTTTGTAACGTGTGCACAGTCCTGTTGAAACCCCATGTCGTTCAAGTCCATGTTTTCCGGTTCGGGCAAAAAATAATCGGTAATCATAGCGCAATAACGATCTAAATTTACAGTAACGTGACGATCGTTATTTTCGACGAAAAAATATGTCTCAATAACGCCGCCGGCATGAAAACTGCAAAAAACAGTAATTTTTTGTGAATGAAGTGGTGACTCATTAAAAATATGTGTGTGCGTGCGGTTATTGATGACCCCATTGAGCTAAAAAGAGCTTCGCCACTGAAGGTGATTTTGCGATGAAATTCATCATCTGAGCGCATTTTCTTCAGAGCCCAATCGGAGAACCTACGTCGCGTCAAATGGTCCATCGGCTTAAATTCTTGAGTCAGTTTGATCTTATATGGGTGAACACCAAAATATCTACGCAAAATTCGCCAAAAAGTGGTCTTAACCATGCCCAGTTCTTGAAAACGCCGCGGAATCGACTAATATGTTTCGGTTGCTACGAACACCTGGTACAATGAATATGCATTATAAAATGAATATGTAGACTTAAATTTTTGCACTAAACATGTTATTGCTTGTCTAAGAATAACAACGGAAAATTGGAGTTAACGCTCTTAAAGTTAAGGTCACCAATCTTTTAAAAGTTTTGTACGACCTGCGTTTTTCGAAATGTTTTCTTCTCTTTCTACCGATGCCTCAATATCATCCCTCTCGTTCTCCGGGTTTATATCTTAATAACTTGCTATCAAATCTGGAATCAAATTTTCAATATAATTACATTTCCTGATATCATCCACAGTAAATACCATGTGAAACAGAAAAGGCAAACCGACATCGGAATTTATAATTTAAAGCATTCTCCAAATTCCTTTTTATTACTATTTGCTGTATTTATACAACAACCCAAAAGAGAAACCCAATTTTTTTTATTATGTCTGGCCCTCATTTATTCCAAGCTAACATAAGAATGGAAGTGTCATCTTTAGGCGTTAGTGCTTTGAAAACTTATTTATATTTGTAACGTAACGACACGCTGAAGAAGGTGTTTCTTATAATAAACCTTCGTTATTCGTATATTATTTAAGTTCATTGGTGGGATATATGTATATGGTGGCATATATATAACAAAAACGGATTCATCGTTAGACATAAAAGGGATGGCACATAGGGTCTGTCGTACGTCGTCTTTTTGAACCGATGGCTAAGTTAAAAAAAAATATATTTTGCGGTGTCATATTCAGTACGGCTACGACAACGCAACTTACGAAAGTTAAGTATTTATCAACGTTTAACGTAGGCCGAGAAATTTGGCAGCAACAAGATTTTATTTTGGTATATTTAGTTTAATTTTTTTTTGTTGTGTGAGTGATTTCATAGCCGTAAGTGACGTATTCTATGGGCCAACTTTTTACGTCCGCTCGATAATGCCAGTGAAAAACAAAAACAGTTCTTAATAACCAGTAGTTTAAACTCTATCCTAAATTGACTGTACATAAATATTTGTTCGTCCTTTGATTTATCAAAAAGTGAATTTTTAATAATAAAGGCCGATTGACTGTCGAACAACTATAAAAAACTAGCCATTTACAAGTGGCTATAAGCCATTATATGTACTTAATCAATAAATATGTACTAAATCGAAAAAAAAATTGTTGTTGATAGTAATAACGATAACGTGATTTATAATTTTCATTGATTATATGGCAACTTTGTTTGATAAAACTGTAAAAGAAGTTCACCACTAATAATTACCCCATAGGCAGCGGCGCGGATAAATGGTTTATGAATCGACTAAAAAGAATCAACCTTTTCAAAACAAATTAGGGTTGGTTTAGTAAACAATAACAACCGTCTTTAAAAAGGAAACTTTTAACCATTTATAAAAACAGTTAAAACAAGATTGCACTACTGATAAATAGATAAGCATAATTAACTATAAGCCAATTAACAATCTTACAAAATACATATATGTGTATATACATATGTACATACATACTAATGTACAACTGTTTGCTACAAATGTTCACAATAAAATTTGGTAATTCACAAGCTATTATTATTATGTCTTACTGTCCTATTGTTTGATTAAAAAAAAATGAATTATTTAAATAGACAAAATTTACGCTCAAAATAATATTTTTAAGTCAAAACAAAATTTTTTAGAAAATAAGTCAAAAGGACATGATGAAATACAGCATTTTTATTCAAAGATTAGTTCAAATTCATATAATTTTTTTATATATGCAAGAGCATATGCGATTTTCCACTGCAACGTTTTATTTTTAAAAATGCATTATTGTGATATGATTTATGTTGTTATTGTTTTAAGGTCAAACAAACATTTCGTGCATGATTTTTTTTCTATATACAAACACACAAACATTTTTCATATACAACATGTGGTATTTTTTTACAGGTTTTAATAAAAATTAAAAATAAAGAAAAAGTTGTATTCACGTTTAAGTTTTCTCAAATAAATAATAAAAAAGCGAAAAACTAGTATTAAGCTCAATAGAATTTATAAACACTAGGCAGAGGTTAAAAGGAATTAAATGTTTGACTCATACAAAAGCGGCGTTTTATTCTTGGTGTTTGGTATCTATGGTAAATGATGTTAACAACATAACAACAATTGTAAAAAAAGTAGTTTTAGCTCATTTGCCATAATCACCCAACTTACTAGGTACTTTATTACCAAGAGTGAAAACCTCTAATGCTATTATTTTTCTTATTCACTATTTAACCGCGCATTTTTGTATGGAGTTACAGGTAAGTAATTAGAATTAGGGCCTTTCTATATTAAGGTGACGATATGTATTAACACCTTTTGTCGAATCATTGGTTTTGGCCTCTAAGGTTCCCTTTACAGTTTTGTTTAATTAAATTAAACAAGTAAGAGCGCTATATTCGGCTGTGCCGAATCTTATATACCCTTCACATTGGTCTTTTAATATACCCAGCCGAGTAATTTTGTACTGCAAATAACATAATAAAAAACCTTGTGCGAGTTTTAAAGTCCATAGAAAAATATACAAAATTTTAACCTTCGTATGAATAATAGAAATAGATGAAGAAGGTTTGAGGTCGAGAGTTTTAAAAGTTTTCGACATTACTCATATTAAAAGGTTAATAAAAGTTGTTAATTTTTATGGGATGTTTTAATCCCCCTGCTCCTCTCCAACTTTTTTTCCAAAATGTATGAATGAATTGATTATTATTTTGTGTATAACACTCCAAGTCGATAGCTGTTATAGTTTCCGAGATATAGCGTATCGAAAATTTCATAAAAACTGTTAATTTGTATGAGAGCTACCCCATATTCACCCCCCACCCAAAAATTTTTTTTCTTCAAAGCGTAGGCTTTGTTGTCCAATTATTTTTTGTAGAATATTTAATTTTGATATCTATTACAGTTTCCGAGATATAGCGTATCGAAAATTTTACAAAAATTGTGAATTTGTGTGGGAGCTACCCCATATTCACCCCCCCCACCGAAAAAATTTTTGCTTCAAAGCGTAGGTTTTGCTGTCCAATTACTTTTTGTAAAACATTTCATTTCCATATCTGTTACAGTTTCCGAGATAAAGCGTATCGAAAATTTAATAAAAATTGAAAATTTGTATATGAGCTACCCCATTTTCTGCCTCCACCCAAAAAAAATTTTTTTTTAAATGTAGGTCTTATTGTACAATTACTTTTTGTAGAACATTTGAAGTCGATAGCTGTTATAGTTCCCGAGATATAGCGCATAAAATATTTCACCAAATTTGAGCAATTGTAGAAAAACTACCACTTCCCCTGATCCTATCTAAAAAAAATTTTTCTATTATTTAGGTGCCTACTTTAAGAGTATCCGTGCCAAGTTTTGTGGCAATAGTGACTATACTTACTGAGATATATAGGGATATATGCACGGATTTTGTCCTAAAAAAATTGGTTGTTTTGGGTTTTCGCTTATATTTCGGTCAATAGTGAACCGATTTTGCTGATTTTAAATAGCGATTGTTAGCGGGATATTTCTAATCGTTTGACACCATTAACTGGTCTGTATCTTTTTATTTGACTCCGGAAACTTGATTTCAACAGACGGACAGACGGACATGGCTATATCAACTTCCCTATCTATAAGGATCCAGAATATATATACTTTATGGAGTCGCAAATGGATAATAAAGAAATTACAAACGGAATGACAAACTGATATATACCCTTATCACTATGTGAAGGGTATAAAAATACCTATTTATTCCATTATGTTTAGCATTTACAACATGAATTTACGTTTAACCAAATTTCCATAGAAAATTTCATTCCTTTAAGCCACTGACCAAATGTGAGCGCTGCTTGGCTTTACTTACGCACTTGCCAACGACATTCTAGTTTTAATTAACCAAATTAAAACAACAACTTTAAACTGAAATGAAATATCGTTTGGTTTGACAGTTGTTTGCAATTGATTTCATTGTTGTTGCTTTAACAGTAGTGTTAGGCTACAATCAGACATGACAAATATTTGCCCAAAAAAACGTTACCACTACATTAAGCAAAAAATTGTTTGATGCTTTTTGCCTTTAAATAAGTTTTTTCAAATAAACTTGATGTAATAAACGCAAAAAAATATTTGATTGCTATTTTTACAATGTCAAAAATAAGGTTAAAAATTTAAATTTTTAGTGGTCACGCTTTTTGGGGAAAATTGTTTGACTAGTGTGATCACAGCTTAAGTAGTTGTTGGCAATAAAAATAATAATAATCAACAGGTACAACAACAAATAATTTGTTATCTGCAGCTGTTTAATTTTTCATTCAATATTTATTTAAAGCAACAATCGAATCGTTGTTTTTGTTTTGGGGGTTTCAATGAATTGTCGCTATTTTTTTTGTTATGGTGTCTTTTCCAAACTTTTATTTGTAAAAAAAATATTAACTTTGTTTTGACGTCACTTGTTTACAATTTAGATATTAATTTGTTACTACTTAATATGACTTCAATTTAATATTTATTTAATAATTTTATTAACATTAACTATTGTTGTTATATCTCTTATATTTTGTTTGAAGAAATATTTTCGCGTTTTTTAATTTCACTTTTTTTTTAATACGTTTAACGTTTTGCGACGAAGACAACTAAGTAACTACACATTCAACCGTTTCTCAAGTTAAAGTGAGACTGTCTCACTAAAACCAAAAAAATATCGCCGCAATGTTGATGTGAAATCAATGATGCCATTTGGTTTTAAAAATTAAAAGCGTGTAAGAAGCCCCTTTAGTTTTTTATAAACTTGATACTTTAAAAGATTAGAAAAACTTCATATTCCACACTTTGGTTACAAATTTAGTTTTGTGTGTTTCCCAGCGTTTTAAGGCAAATTTTGCTTATATCTACCGTGCATGGTACAACCAGTTTACAGTATGTTAACTGTGCCGTATTCCAGTGGTGTGGTAGCTTTTCGTTACCAACGACTTGAACCTTTTTTTTTATAATTTGTAGCAGTGATGCCAATTTTGAGCTGCGTTTAGCGCTTTTTAATTACCCAAAATTCGTATTAATAAAAAATAAAAATTGTATGTACAAAACCAAAAACTTTTAACTTCTTTTTGCATATTTTTTGTCTTTTAAATTTCTATTTTTGAATTTTTGCTTCTTTCTGTCTTCTCTGGATATGACACACAATTTATAAAACAAATAGTACTTAGTAAGTTTAAAAAGTGTCTACGACAAAAGTCATGATATATTTTTATTGAAAAATAGTATTTTACCTATTCTGAAAACCTTAACTATTTAAAGTTTACACTGTGTTGTTGCGCAAATGCAATATGGTTTTAAAAATAATTAAAAATTAATTATTTTTTACACATGAAAATACGTTTTAATTAAGCCTATTTAAATTTTAAATGAGTTAGCGCAATGTTTTAGCGAGTTTTTATTTTAAATATTTTAAAGCAAAGCCGCCTCCCGACAAACAAAAATCACTCTCCACAAGACACTGATACTATCCGTGCTTATGTATGGCTCTGAAGCAGATGAGGCAGGGCTTGTAATTTTCGAGATGAAAATTCTTCGGAAAATCTATAGACCAATCTGTGTTGACGGAGAATGCCGGTGTCTTAGGTATGAACCGTGAGCTGTATGAGCTGTTTGCCGATATTGACATAGTTATGCGTACGTACCAAAATTCAATGTTTACGTTGTTGACGGATCACGCAAAAGATGAAGACCGAAACTCCGATGGAAGAATCAATTAGAGGAAGACATCTCGAGATATGATACCATATATATTGCTTAAATAGGCTATACGCGTAACTATTTTATATAATAAAAAATGTCAAAAAAATTTGAAATATTATTCTTTACCATAAGTTTGTTACCCCATATTTAAAACAACTTAGTAATATCAACAAAGCGTCAAAATTAAGAAATTCTGTTAAAAATCGGCAATCGTCATTTGTGCTGTTTGGTTAAAAACCCGTCAAAATGGTATAAAATTATCACGTATGACACACCTGCATGTAATTATTCATCAACAACATTCAATCTTTTTTATACGTTAAGTCCTCTAATTTTTTTTAATACAAAAAAATAATTTTACCCCATTTTTGATATTTTACCTGAAATTGCCCGTATAAAACAAAATATAAAAAAAATTCAAACTAGACTTTGAATCTGGCATCTCCCCCTAATAAATTCACCACTAATACTTATAATAAAACTACCAACGTCATAGCTGTGACTCGGATAAATGGTTCATGAGTTAACTATCACATATAATCAACAATAATAAATTATTGTTTAAAATTAACAATGCAAAAAGGGCTTACTGTTAGTTATGTCCCAGAGCTTCAATTCGTTCGTAAGTGGAATTAAACTACAAGGTATGGGATGGGTTAATGCTGGTATATAAAAAAATATGTACTTTAATAAACTTTTAAGAACTTAAAAAACTTTAAAGTGAAAACAAATTTATAAAAAATTGTGGTGTACTTTAAAAAAAACGCCATTTTAAAACCCACTTTCGAGGTGAATTTCTTTTTTCCTTGTGACATAATTTGACATTATTCCTTTTGCGACATCATAGGAAATACGTATTCCTTATAGATAGGGACGTTGACTTAGCCATGCCCGTCTTTTATTCGGTTGTTCTGTTTAAAATGTCAAGATGTCAAAAATATGCCTTAAATATCCCATGTTAAAGGGAAAACCGATTCATATATGTATTTATAACTGTACATCCCAGTAGCTTTGGCCACTGTTACCACAAAACTTGCCACGAAGGCTTTAAAGGAGAATATTTTTTAATAATTGCAAAATTTATTATGCCATTCCTAGGAAGCTTTCACAGACATCGATTTTAAACTTGATAAAAAGTAGTTGTAAAGTAATATCTACATCTTAAAAAAAATTGGTAGGGTAGGAGCCGAGGCTGTTGTAGCCTCAATTCAAATAGACCAATTTCAAGAAATTTTAAAATATTTGTTTCGATATTTTTAGGTATTTTTATTCTAATGTTGACAATAAAAAGCTGATTTCAATCGTGGCATACGAGGATAGTGTATCCGATACCATAAGACACTTTATAAAAAAAGTATTTAGTTTGTAATTTATAGAATAAAAGAGGCACAGCACAGTCGAATAAAGCGCTCTTTAATTTTTCTTTATCCTTTTTTTTTTTGAAAACTAAATAAAGTTTTAAAAAACTCGTTTGTCTTTCATTTCAAAAGCGAAACCGACACAAAACACCATATTAAGCAAATATTTTTAAGAAAATTATACTGTTCTATTTTGTTCTTTTCTTTTGAAATTTAACCATTGTACTTCTGTCTAGCTTCTAAAATTTGTCATTGTTAAAAACCTGCTATTTACTTAAGTTCTATTTGCTTTTATTAATTTTGTTATGAATATTTGACAGTAAAAATATTTTTGTGCCATTTTAATTTTGAAAGAGTAAAAGCGCTAATGTTGGCGGTGCCGAAACTTGTATACCCTTCATATTGGTATCTTGGAACACCCAATAATCTTATCCATCCAAGTTGTTTTCTAACTGAAAATTTATAATAAAATTATTTATTGGCGGCATTGAAGTTGATAGCTAGGCTTTCTTTCTGGAAAAAGCACGTGTTGTTCTGCTACTCCTCAAGTATGGATTTTGTCAAAAAAAAAAAAAAAAAATTTGGGCAATCGGAGTATTTTGCCTATATATGGATCCGTAGTTAGCTGATCTTGCTGATTTTAAATAGCAATTATCTCAGAAATATTTCTGATGATCTCTGACCAATTCATGATCCGTAGTACTTAAAATGACTTCGGAAACTTGATTTCAACAAACGGACTTGGCTAAATCTTTACTATCTATAAAGATGTGTTTATACTTAATAGTAGCGCAAATGAATATTAAGAAAATTACAAATAGAATGACAAACGTGGGCCTTTTGCCCACGTTTCAAGAATTTTTTTAATAACAGTTTTTGCGGCGTTTTTTTGATGCCACTTACACACGGATGTATTTTTGCATACCGACATTTCAAAGATTCCTGTTTAAAGGATTATTTCGTTCAATTCAAAAAAATGCTTATAAATGCAACTCTAAAAGTATCAAGTTACTATCTTTGGGTTTGAGTGTCCAAAGAAAGCATCAAGTTCTCGGTACCGGTACCCACTACACAATACTTTTTCAGCACTACTGCTTTGCTTACTGCTTGTGTATTGCGACAAATAATGTCGATAACATCAGCATATACAAGCAGCATGACACTTTTGTTGCAGATAATGTCGATTGTTTTATTTTAAGTTTTATGCAAAATCTTGTCCAGGTTCGCTCGTTCTCCCCTATCAGACTATCAAAGGTAGGCGAAAATCTCCAGGGTTTCTTTGTTTTCTCTTGGTCTTCTTTATAATTTGGGTAAAATGAATATCTAGACAATGATAGACTTACGGTGTCCAAAGTCATTTTGGTATTATTCTATTAGCTAGTTGATGTGGGGCTTTCATCGTTTGGAAACTACGCAAGAAAAAACTTTGTACTAAATGTAGCAAAAACGCAAACCAAAGCTCTATTTCTTTCTTGTAAGGTTCCACTAATCGCGTAAACATTTTAAATACCAACTCTGGCATAAGAGTTAATGCATGTGCCTTATCAACTCTTCGCCTGCGGTTTTAAGCAGCTTAGCAGTTTATTAGCTTAGTCGTTTATTAGCCTCTCTGGTGTAAAATTTTCATTTGCAATTTTTTTTGGTTCGCTGCTTGCCAATAGCTTTAACAGCCTCAGTATACCTTGTGTATCTGTTACCAGATTTCTATTGTCATTTTCTTCGAAACACTTAACATTTCATCTTTCCACTTACGCCTTTCTTGTTTTTTGTATCTGCTATTTTTTTCTTTTCTCAATATAACTGGGTTCCTTTAAAACTGAGTCCAGGGGTGCTCAACAGGCAGGGGGTTTTTTTTTGACACAGGGGCATAACGATACTCCTGGTCGTACCACTGATTACTCTGAGGTTGATTAAAGGTAAAAACCTATTCGGTAGCAGCCTTAATTAAGTGAAAAATGTAATTCCATTGTTCGTCTTTGGGGAGTTGAGAGGGGTAGCCTGTAGCGATGTTTCCACTCTGTGTAGTCTGTAGAACATAGATAAATACCTACTGCTTATACCAGCATGCTGCGAGCCGCTCAAAAGTTATTTTGCCTCATTGCGTTGTCAAAATTGAAGACTAAGACTTACTTACTTTCCTAATTTGGCGTTTAGTTCGCCAACGATAATTTTGAATTTGAAGCAAACAATCATAGAGTTCATCAAGTTGGTCATAGAAACTACTTTTAACACACTCGTCTTTCTGTTTGGTCATTGCTAAAGTTGTCGAGCTAATGCTAAAGGGTAATGGCCGCAGGCTGGCTATCCCCGAGTGTAAAAAACGGTAACAAGATTGTGCAGTCGTTTGCTGACTAAATGGCAGTTGTAAATTACAACTTGCTCTGCTTCTCGCATTTCTTGGATAGAAACGGTGCCAGCTTTTAAGCGTTTGAGGATATTTGCCAGTTGGGAAGTGGTACTGTGCCTGTAAAGGGTTCGAAACTTTCAGGTGCGTATCCGTTAATAAGGGTTCTTTGTTTGTTTGCGGAGCTTCCAGAATTAGTTTGGATATGTCAGCGAACAATTTCTTAACAGTTGTCTTGTCACACCACTGCAGTTGGTGAAGAAAGGTAAGGAGGTATTCAATAAAACAAAAGTTTAATCGTCAGGAAAAAAAATTAGGAGCAACCTGGAACTATAAAGTGTAAAATGCATTTTGCATTCTAAATGTATTTATCGGGTCAGCTTAAATTATTTAAGTTAATAGAACCCAATTAACTCCTTGTATTTTGACATATCATAGCCAAAAACGTCCTTTAAAGCTATTTGATAATCTATGGAATAATTTAACAATATGTCAACTCAGCAGGACCTCAACCATCACCCCTCACATGCATCCTTCTGACCTAATATGAAAGCACAAAACATTGTTTTCGTCAAGTGGTACAGGTACTTTTGCGAAGATTTAGATTTTTTTATTGTTTTAGCTGTAAATATTTAATATAAGAAAAATACATTTTTAAGCCAACTTAGGTCATTTTATCCGTTTTACATTTTTTGAATTTAGTTAAAAGCAATATTTCGTACCTTAAATATGGTGAATTTAAAAACAAATCGTAAAATGAATTTATTAGCGTCATTATAAATATGTAAATATACATACATATATACTTATATTTCAATAAAAAAAAAAATCATTCAAAGCCTCCGTAAAGCTTTTTCTATAAATTGACGCATTTTCAATACATTTGTATATATACTTGGATGTTTATAAGCCCCACAGACGACATTAGACGATATTACACCACAAAATTGCCCGTTTATAATAGCAGGACCACCTTCATCACCTAAACAGATATCTTTCCTATCCGTTGTGTATGTACAGAACATTGATTTCTTAAATTTGAAATTATACCGCTTTGAACATTCTGAATTATTCATGGCTTTTAATGTTGCCGTTCTGAGCTCAAAAGGATAAAAATTATGGCTGTTGCTCAAAAGACCCCAGCCGAATATCTGTACATCAGCATCTGGTTTCCAGTGCTTAGTACATAAGCCAGCTGGATGTATATTCGGGCCAACAAGTGGGGAATTGCACCTTAATACCACCACGTCCCTGTGAATTCTTAGTTTCATATAGGCTTTGGGATACATGATTTTGTCAACTGAGGATCTAACACCCTTCTCTAAGCGAGATGTAACACCTGCTACAACTGTCATATCTTCAACTCGTCTGAGCACAACACAGTTGGCTGATGTAACAACATTTAAAGCAGTTATTAAGGTGCCGGCACAAAAAAATTCTTCATTTTCCAGCAATTGCACTATAAATGATGCCCGATAAATGTCAACCAATGTTCCGTCAACAATGCGTGGCTTAATTTGAGAAGACGCCAAAGTCTCCTTAAGAGAAACTAAATTCCAAAGTATTAATAATTTGAAAATCTTTTTCAATTTAATCATTTGATTATAAGACAT
This sequence comes from Melanophora roralis, assembly GCA_963583895.1. Lineage (NCBI taxonomy): Eukaryota > Metazoa > Arthropoda > Insecta > Diptera > Rhinophoridae > Melanophora > Melanophora roralis. The sequence goes on along the minus strand of OY757188.1, from coordinate 93,390,899 downwards.
TTTGATTATTGTGAAGTAAACATTTAGTTATCACCCATAGCTGATTGATGTACTGTTATTTATACTAAACTTTCTTCAAATTCTTTTAGAGTTTTACTGAAGTTTTACTAAAAACTCTAAAGATCTTTTTAAACAATGTCTTTTTAATTAGAACATTTTTCTTTTGTTTTACTTCTATAGGTTTTTGCCAGTTATATTCATACAAATTTAGGCTAATAATTAATAATTATTGAGGCAAGAGTTTAAGTTGTATGGGTTTGTATGAACGTTTTTTTAAATAGGAAAAAAGTGTTGATGGTATTCCCCCCTGTTCAGTAAACATAGTTGATTTTCACCGACGAGATTAAACAAAATCTAGTTTAGTTTATGATAAATCGCATGATTTGTCATTTCAAAGTCAAACATACATAAGTAACTTTTCATCCCCATTAATCTGCCGTACACGAAATGTGAAAGTCTACATGCTTTTTGCATATCGTGTACTGCAGGCTTAAGTGTAAACATAAAATAAAAACCATTCTTGTTAACATTTCGCTCATATTCTAATAAGGATGTTTAAACAACTGTCTAGGCACCGCTTTTAACACTACGTCACCATTGGCCATGAACTTAGTATGTACTGATCATACTTATGTTGACCGCTCTAAATCTTTGATGGTAGCGGTGCTAATGGGCCAATTTACTACAAGCATGTCATAGCAATAATGTTCTCATTTGCCTTAAAACGACAAAAACATGTTCAGCAACATGTTTTCACCATTCAGAAGAACATGAAAAAATAAGTACGAGCGCTATATTTGACTGTGACGAATCTTTTTATCCTCATTTTGTTCAAATTTTGTTCGGCAACCCCCTTAGGGAGTGGTGATAGGGAGGGGGTAAGTATGTTCTAGAAAAATGTATGCAAAAAAAGTGAGTTAGGGTCAGTCCTACATTTGACCTATCCACGGACACCCTGGAAACTGTAGGGGGATTTATTACAATTTCCCAAACTTTGTATAGGAGCCCCCTTAGGTGCAGAAGATAGGAGGTAAGTGTGTTTAAGGAATATATTGTAGAGGGGAAACTAATCGGGGTCGGTCCTTAACTTTATATCTCTAAGGCATGCTTTGGGGAAATTATTGTTACGGAGTTCAATGTTGACTCGGTATGTAACATGATAATTTTATAAGTTGTGGGGCGTTATTGGCGATTGTTGTCTGCGCTTAGAAGTTATTTCGAAATGGTGGCTAACTAGTATAACGAAAAGCATAATGAATTAAATTAAATGTAACTGCCATCTAGTATTCGCCAGAAAGTACTAGAGTGTTTTCGAACTTTGTAGAACATTACAGACTACCAGCGACCACTATAAATAGTCGAGCAACACGAATGCCACAATCAGTTTAAGTTTAACCGTTGAGTTGAATAAGTGTAAATCGCTAAATAATAAAGGTGAATAACATTAAGTGTTATAAAGAAGGTTGTAAATAAGTATACGACAGTGTGTTTAAGTAAATAAAGTTTTTGTACTGTTGAAATGAAATTTCAAGTACTTATTATTTATTGGCAACAAAAAGAACCCCCGGTTTATTAAAAAGAAATAAACCAACGTTAATAAAATTTATAAACGTAACGTTATGGACGTTTTTAGATCATTTTTGTTAATTTTGTATGGCAACCTCCATGATGGAGATAGGGGTTAAGTATGTTCCAGTAATATGTTTGGGAGGAAACGTTAATAGGGGTCTGTGATACATTTAATCCTCTAAGGGCGATTTTAAGAAGTTTTAGGGTTTCTACCCTGATTTTATTTAACTTTTGTACGGCACCCCTGTAAGGGGCTAAAAATATCACCCTTTAAGCTATGGGACTGATTTAAAAACAATTAAGAGAAATTATGTTTTGTGCGGCAACCCTGTTAGGGGACGGAGATAGAGTGTAAGTATGTTCCGCAAAAATTTTTGTAAAAAACACTAATGGGAGTCGGTCTTATATTGCACTCCGGAGTAGTTGTAAAGGTTTTTGTGTAAAAATTTTGGAGAAATAAAAAGAGGTAGTCTTGGTTTTTCTGGATTTCAATAGCGATTTGCTCGCAGATATTTTTGATAGTTTAATACCACCTACGGGTCTATATGACACCGGGGGGATTCAACCAAAACACGGACAGACAGACATACCGACATTGCTAAATCGACTTCCCTATCTATAAGTACCAAGAAAAGTTATACATTATGGGGTCGCAGATTGAAATTAAAGAAATAACAAACGCAATGACAAACTTATATTCATATACTCTTATCACTTATGTGAAGGGTATAATAACTCCGTTTCTCTGCAAGCATTATGTTTATGTTAAGTCAATATCTTATGGTAAAAAATACCATCACTAAAATTTTTCCTATTGCTATTACAGCACGTTTAATTCTTTAGACGAACGTGGAATTGATTTCAAAGCTTTGCTGCGTTTTCCCCGATTTCTTACATCAAATTAGGAAATGTTTTTCTCCTATGATCCTTCTACGCAATCCCTTATCAGGTTCGCATTCAAATGACTTATATGTAGGCTAGAGATCTTGATTCATTCTATTAACATGATTTACCTAAGCTAAGCTTCAATGTCGACAAACAGCTTAAACAGCTCGTAGTTAATACGACAACAGTATTATCCGTCAACGCCGATTGCTTCATAGATTTTTCGAAAATTTTTTAAAGAAACATCATATAAAAGTACGATAAACCAGTGTCTTGAGAGTGTTTTTTGCCTGCCGGAAGATTTTACTTTTCACCTGCTTACTTAGTCTAAAATAGCATATATTGGCCAATATTATTCTTCTGTTTATCTCATAAATGCTAGTGTTTGTTTTGTTAATGGCGGTGTCGAATGGCGCGCCCCACTCTACTTGTGCTTTATAGATTTTGAAAAAGCCTTTTACACCACAAAACATGACGTGATATACAAGGCTCTTCAATGTAAGGGAGTTCCAAATAAAATAATTCGCCTTATCGAGGCACTGTACAAAGGCGCTACCTGTCGCATACGACACGGTTGCCATCTCAGCGGCCAAATACGCGTAGAGAAAGGGGTGCGACAAGGTTGTGTACTATCCCCACTACTTTTCAACATTGTACTTGATGCGTTAATGTGCCGAGTATCACAACAGAGGTATCGCCTGAGGTATTAATGGTAAACTTGGCGACCTTGATTACGCGGATGTGACTGTTTCTTTGCTTATAAGCATTCAGACTTAACTGAAATGCTAAACGACGTTGAGAGATTCGCTGCATTATCCGGAATGTCTATCAACATTCCCAAGACAAAGGAAATGCGCATAAACACCAACAACCAGCAACCAATTTCTTTTGGCGACACTCCAATAATCACCGTAAAGTCATTCTGCTATCTTGGTAGTATCATAACAACTGCAGGGGGTTCAGCTGAGCACATACGGTCTCGCATAAACAAGGGTCGCGCGGCGTTTATTTCACTCGAAAAAGTATGGAGATCAACACATATATCAAGGGACACAAAGATAAGAGTATTCAATGCGAGCGTCAAGTCGGTTGTGTTAAGCGGATGCGAAACGTAGAATGCATCAAGAAAGGAGCTACAAGCACTACAAGCATTTATAAACCGTTGCTTAAGAAAAATTATACGTGTGTTCTAGCCCCACAAAATCTCTAATCCAAGAAATCCGACGCCGTAAGTGGAAATGGATTGGCCATACGCTCAGAAAGCCACGTGACGACATCGCGCGCACAGCCCTAGACTGGAATACACAGGGCAGCCACAGAAAAGGAAGACCGGGAAATACGAGGAGGCGTTTGGTAGATGCAGAACTCACAGAAAATGGACACACGTGGAGCAGAATAAAAAACCTAGCCACAGATCGGACGAAATGGAAAGATTTTGTTACGGCCCTATGCTCCTCCTAGGAACTATAGGAATTTTATATATATAAATCGTCACATTCGATTCAAATTGAAGTTTCACTCGATCGATCGAGTTGCCAATGCTTTGAGTATAGGAACTCAACTAAGAACTTTTAAATTTCGATTCGAATCGAATGCGACAATTTGGCCCCAGGTTAACGTTATTATGAATAGATACATAAGTTGTGTTCAATAACTTTCCAGTAATTACTAGCAACGAGAGAGTAAAAGAATTATTTTCAAAATTGCTCTCAAAAATATTTAAAAGTAAATGAACACTTTCACAGTCAAAACTTGCAAGCAAATGTATTTTCTTATTGTAAACTTATAAAAATTTAAAACTTAAATTTTTTTTCAAAGCATAATGACAGAAAGACTGTTTGAATAATAGGTGTGTTCATTTACAGAAAATTATCACTTATTTTCGATAATTATTACTAGTAAGTGTTCACGTACACAAAAAATTAGCAGCTAGAGAGTCAAAAAAGAGCGTAAAATGTTTAGAAACAAAAATGTTTCTGATAATTTCTGCTAGTAAAAATTTTACTATCAGAAATTATTCAAACAGTCTTTCTGTCATTATGCTTTGAAAAAAAATTTTAGTTTTAAATTTTTACAAGTTTACAATAACAAAATACATTTGCTTGCAAGTTTTGACTGTAAAAGTGTTCATTTACTTTTATATATTTTTGAGAGCGATTTTGAAAATATTTCTTTTTACTCTCTCGTTGCTAGTAATTACTGGAAAGTTATTGAACACAACTAATTTCTGATAGTAAAATTTTTACTAGCAGAAATTATCAGAAACATTTTTGTTTCTAAACATGTTACGCTCTTTTTTGGCTCTCTAGCTGCTAATTTTTTGTGTACGTGAACACTTACTAGTAATAATTATCGAAAATAAGTGATAATTTTCTGTAAATGAACACACCTATACATTTGTACATTTGTTTATATACATAATAATTTAAATTTAAAAAAAAAATTAAAACTTTTTAAGCCTTCTTATGGCTTTTTTAATAAATCGACGCATCTTCATCACATTTGTATAAATACTTGGATGTTTCTGAGTACCACAACCAACACCAGACGATATAACCCCACAAAGTTGTTCATTAATAATAGCGGGACCACCTTCATCGCCCCAACAAGGAGCTCTGCCATCCGTTCTATACGTACAAAACATTGATTTTCTCAACTTAATATTATACCGCCGTGAACATTCAGAATTATTCATGACTTTCATTGTTACGGTTTTCATCTGATAAGCAAATGTAAGGTTGCTCTCATGTAAATATCCCCAGCCAAATATCTGTACATTGGCATCAGAGTTCCAATGATTAGTACATAAGCCAACCGGTTGTATATCGAGGCCAACAAGCGGTGAATTGCACCTTAAAACCGCTATATCTCTATGAATTCTTAGCTTAACATAGGCTTTGGGATAAATAATTTTATAAACGGAAGATCTTACACCCTCCTGTATGCGAAAGGTAGTGCCAGCCACTACAGTCATATCTTGAATTTGCCTGAACGCAACACAATGGGCTGATGTAACAACAATTAGTGGTGTTATTATGGTGCCGCCACAGACAAACTCATCAAGATCAAGTATTTGCACTAAAAACGGTACCATAGAAATATCAGCGCCTATGCCATTCACAATGCGTGGTTTTATTTGGGGAAACACAATAGAAACTTTTAAGAAAACCAAACTCCAAAGTATTAGGAATTTCCGCTTTATCATTTCTGACAATTTAATTTTTTTAACATAAAAATCTATTTCTTTTCCCCTTAAGGCATCGCTATTTATACCTCTTTTTTTCTAATAGAATTTTAAGCAGGAAAGCAACATCCGATTGAATATAAATTTTATTTGTTTTTTAGTTTTTTAATTTCCTAACTAAAAGAGACTGTTAATGAATAACTTTAAATTGTATCTGAAAATCCAGGATGTTTAATTACGTTATTATTTCGAAATAACACTGTGTTTCTATTGTTAAATTGACTCAGCTAGGAAGCAACCAAAAAAAATATACACAAATGTATTCATGTCCGTTTCAGGGTTGCTAACGGGTAGATTTATCAAGCCATTCTAGTTTCCAAGATAAGCGCATTTAAAGTTTTTTATATTGAAAAGACCGCAAAAATCTACTATTGGGTCAAAATTTGTTTTTTTTTTTATAAAAGTTTCTGGGGACAGGCTTCTTGGGCATAATTGGTAGTGATCATAGATATTTGTTATTTTTGTTCTAGATCGTATAGTTTCTGGGAAAAGAGAATTTAATATACCCTTCACATAAGTGATAAGGATATATATAAGTTTGTCATTCCGTTTGTAATTTCTTTATTATCCATTTGAGACCCCATAAAGTATATATATATTTTGGATCCTTATAGATAGGGAAGCCGATTTAGCGTTGTCCGTCTGTCCGTGTTATGGTTGAAATCAACTTTCTGAAGGCCCCCGATATCGCATTGACCCGTAAGTGGTATCAAACTGTCAGACATAGTCGAGAAAAAAAGTATTGTAATTCAGCAAAATCGCCCGATAAATGACCGAGATATAAGCAAAAAACCAAGACTGCCTCCTTTTTTCAGTCTACAACAACAACAAAGAACATACTTATGTATGTAATAATAAAAAAACAACAAAAAACAACAAAAAAAGAAGAAAACAGAATCAGTCATGTTGATATTATTGAACTTCACCCAAAACGAAAATTTTAATAGTATTAGTATTCATACATATAACAGGGTTGCCATACAAAGCTTAATTTAAACATTTTTAAAAACGGCTTCCAGGGTTCTCCCACAAAGGTAAAATGTAAGACCGACCCGAGTTATTTTATCCATGCAAACATTTTGGTGGAACATACTTACCCTCTATCTCCAGCCCCTAACATGGTTGCCATACAAAATTTTAAAAAATAAGGTAAACACCGCCACAACTTCCCCGGAGTCACCCCTTGAGGAAAAAAATGTATCACAGACCCCCATTAGGTTTTCCTCCCTTACGTATTCCTAGAGTATACTTACCCCCTATCTCCACGCCCTAAGGGGGTTGCCATACAAAATTTACAAAAATGATGTAAAAATGCCCGCAACTTCCTCAGAGTTGGTCTTAGAGCAATAAAGTATACGACCGACCCCGATTAGTTTGCCCTCCCAAACATATTCCTAGAACATACTTACCCCCTATCTCCACGCCCTAAGGAGGTTGCCATACAAAATTTACAAAAATGATGTAAAAATGCCAAACTTCTTTAGAGTTGGCCTTAGTGCAATAAAGTGTACGACGGACCCCCATTAGTTTGCCCTCCCAAACATATTCCTAGAATATACTTACCCCCTATTTCCACGCCCTAAGTGGGTTGCCATACAAAATTTGTAAATATTAGGATAACACCCCTACAACTTCCCCGTCACCCGTGGAGCGTTAAAAAATGACATCGACGCCTATTTAAAAATAAGAAATATTTGATAAGTAACAAAATGGTTACAAAGAAAAAAATGTTAGGGATTTCGAAAGATCAATGTGAAGGGTATATAAGATTTGGCACAGCCAAATATAGCGCTCTTACTTGTTTTTTTTTCTGTGAAAATCCAAAAAACCGACTTTTTGCTTTTTGGTGAAAATGGGCTTACAGATAATTGCCCTTTTAGATCCTGCTTCCCAAGTTTCCGAGAAATAGATTTTATTATTCAATTTTTTTAAATTAATAGTATTATTAAGAACTAAGAACTGCTTAGCTTCCATATGGCTGTTTGTATAAATTTAATCATTCGCAATACATTGGTGTATATGGTTGGATGTTGATAAGCACCACAGCCAACACCAGATGATATAACACCACAAAATTGCCCATTTATTATAGCGGGACCACCTCCATCACCCCAGCAGGCATCTCGAATACTTTTCGTATAAGTGCAGAACATTGTTCTCCTCAATTTGAAATTATACCAGTTCGAACACTCAGAATTATTCATTGCCTTTACCGTTGCCATTCTCATCTGATAAGGATAGAATTTATCACGTTTATGTAAATAACCCCAACCGAATATCTGTACGTCGTCGCCGTCGTTCCAGTGCTTGCTACACAATCCAGCTGGTCTTATACCAAGACCAACAAGCGGTAAATTGCACTTCAATACTGCCATATCCCTATGATTTTTAAAGTTAACATAAGCCTTGGGATACATGATTCTGTAAACTGAAGATCTTACACCCAACTCTATGCGAGACGTTGTTCCAGCTACTACAGTTATATTTTCAACTTCTCTTAACACAACATAGTGGGCTGATGTAACAACATGTAGTGCAGTTATTAAGGTGCCGGCACAAAAAAATTCTTCATTATATAACAATTGAACTAAAAAGGGTGCCTGGGTAATGTAAGCAGCTGTGCCGTCCACAATGCGTGATTTTATTTTAGAAAATGCAAAAGAGTCTTCTGGAAAAATTAGATTCCAAAGTATTACAAATTTAAAGACTTCTTTAAGCTTAATCATTTTTCAAATGAAAGTATTTTAAGGAGCTTTTTGCTGCTTTTAGTATCGCTTTTATACTTGGTTTTTTCTATAGAATTAGGGATAATATAGCATTAACACAAACTTAACACCTGCTCAAACATTTGCTTTTTAGTTTTGCTTTTGTTTTACTTCTTTTATAAAATGCTTTTCCTAACAATGTTTCAATAAGTATAATTCTTACGCCTAAAAGAAATAAGTGTGTAAAAGCGGGCTGGTGTTAGACTGCCCTCTATAAAGGAAGCTAAGGTACCTATAAACAAGTGTCTAAGTTTATCTACAATTTGTCGACAGTTGTAGTTATTTTGAAATTTGTTATTTGAATTACATGATCTGTATCTAACCGGCTTTGTTTATATGCTTTCAAAGGATCATTGGACTCCCTTATTTTAGGTAAATAGAGTTCAAGCTCTGAAGATATTTTAACCGAACATACCCACTCCATAATGCAGGTACTGGTACTGAAATGTGCGTATATCAACCGGCTTTTCAAAGCTCTTCCCTCATATGCCCTAATCTCACTTTAGTGTGGTCTCGTCCACAAAAGTACACCCTAACTAATTGTAAATTTTAAAACATGCGGTAATTTTAAATAATTAATTTTTTAGTAAATGTTTGCCATTTTTTAAATAACTAAAAATTATGTTCAAATAACACTAAGATCTATTTAATATCGATATGGCTCTATTTATAAATGGAAGCATCTTTAAAACATTTGTATATATAGTTGGATGTTGATAAGCACCACAGCCAAAACCAGATGATATTACACCACAAAATTGCCCATTTATAATGGCGGGACTACCACCATCACCCCAACAAGCATCCTTGACATTAAGTGTGTAAGTGCAGAACATCGATTTTCTTATCCTGAAGTTATAACGTTGCGAACATTCCGAATTATTCATTGCTTTCACTGTCGCCGTTCTCATCTGATAAGGATAAAAAGTATCGTTTTTTTGCAAATAACCCCAACCGTATATCTTTACATCGACATCTGAGTTCCAGCCTTTGTTACACAAGCCAATTGGTCGTACACCCAAGCCTCCAAGTGGTAAATTAAGTTTTAATACAGCCATATCCCTTTTAATTTTAAAATTAATGTAGCTTTTGGGAAATTTGATTTTTTTAACCGAAGATCTTACACCATATTCTTTGCGGGAAGCAACTCCCCCTACTACAGTTATGTTTTCAACCTGTCTAAGCACAACACAGTGGGCTGAAGTAATAACATAAAACGTTGATATTATAGTGCCACCACAGAAAAACTCCCCACTATCCAGTAATTGGACCAGGAAGGGTGCCTGCTTAATATTAGCAGCTGTACCGTTCACAATACGTGACTGAATATGAGCAAATGCAAAGGATATCTTCAGAACTAAATTCCAAAGTATTAATAATTTTAAAAGATTTTTTATTTGAATCATTTTGATAAGAAAAATTGGCGAGAAACTTTAAAAACCTTTAATTTTTCACTTAAAACTGATTGAGGTATTGCTATTTATACTTAAAAATTGTTAAGCCCCTACCATAAAAGGGGTAGTAGTGATATGAGTTTGTGCAGATTTTTGTAATGCCTAAAAAAACACTAGGTCCCAATTTTAGTTACACCCCTCGAATCAGAATCACCTACAAAACTTATTGAACTAAGTCCGTACGTCCGTTTTTTTTTCTATAATAACCAGCACTTAAAGGGATGGCCCCTAAACATGCATTGCATCGCGTGGGTATCATCAAAATATGTTTTAGGAAAGAGGATATAGGGAGTAGTGTTCGTAGGCATTTGATTTAAATTTCTCGATATTAACTGTGACAGGAAAGACATATTTAGGTAGATTGTTTCACATACGGGCTGTGCGGCTACACACTGTAATGTGTAGTGAAATTCACTGGCCAGTAGTCTACAAATGGGTGTGCTCTTCTTGAAAGATGTGTATCACGCAAAAAAGCATGGGTTTCAGGAAGAAGTTCCCTAATTTCCTTGGAGCACATTTCATTATAGCATCGATAGAAAATTAAAATACATCCCACATTGCGACGATGTTCAAGTGAATCGAGACGGCTAGATACCCTAACGTCACCGATGAGAACCTTCGCCCTTTCCTGTACGTGGTCAAGTAGGTCCAAAATAGACTTTGGATCACCTGCCCATACATGAGAATTGTATTTCATCTTTGGTGGGATATAGGTGATATAAAAATGAAGAAGATCAGATGGCGTAAAGGAATTATTATACCATTTCAAGAAACCAAGACACTTTGATGCTTTCTTCGTCACAAAAAAACGTGTTCTGTCCAGCTGACATTACACTAGATTTTTATGACCAGAACATCAAGGGTTTCTGTCTTCTTAATACTCACTTATATCATTCATTAATACGGACGATTTAGTTTGGTCCAACGTGCGCTTATATGTTAAAAGACAACATTGTGACTTACGGGCATTAAAGTCGACCCTATTCGTACGGCCCAAATCGGAGGTTAGCACTAGATTATGGTTAAGGGTGTCACTCATACTCTGCCTCATAGCCTCAATCTGAAAAAACTTGGCCTGTAGCCAAATGAGTATGAATGACATATGCCGCTGTCGTCTGCAAAGAAATATAAACTTATATGCAAAGGATTTGAATTCTGACCCAGGAGGTCATTAAGAAATATAAGTTATAGAGTAGGAGAGAGGACGGAGCCTTGCGGTACCCCTGAGTTGACTCTAAACTCATTGGAAGAGTTTTAATTATTTTTTTATTTAAAATACACTTTTGATAATTATTTGATAAAATTTAACACAATTGTGTTCTTTTTAAACGCAGCCGCACAAATAATCTTCTAAAATACAATTTTACGGGACATAAGTTCAAGGCTGTATGTCACAAAGGATGTCGTGGATTAAGTTCTGATCCGTCCATAATTTTCCCGGATCAAATTTAACCGCATAGAATGCTGATGATATGGGTATGGTGGTTTCGCTGAACTAATTTTCAGATCCCCATATGAGTCGAAAAGCACATTATACCGCTTAAACACTGAAAAAATAATGGAGTTAAGAAATTTTTACATACACATGGCAAGATTAAACACTACTCGAGTAAAATGATTATCGTGTAGGGTATTATATGCTCGTGCTTGACCAAAAATATAGTTTTTACTTGTTTCTGACTATAAAAGAGTTGATAAAGAATCTTAAAACATTTGCTTAAATATTTGTTTGAGCTATAGGGTCTAAGAAAGTTAATTTAAAAATATTAGTAACTCCGTTAAATAGAAACTTATTATTAAAAGGCGTATTCACCTTTGAAAACCCCAATTCTATAGCAAATAATAAATAGTGGATTAAAAAAGCTTTTTCCTCCCCAGTAAAAGTTAATTCTAATTTAAAAGTAATAAAACTTAAGGCAAGCGAATTTTGTTAAGAGTTAAATAGACAATTGGTACCTTCGATCCTACAAATCTCTGGGAAATCCCGAAAGAGATAATCCCTGCTTTATTGGTTAATGTTTCGCACCAAATTTAAATACTGTTAGGGATCGCGCTTAGAACATGTCTTTTTTAAAATTTGAAGGAGGTTGTTATAAGAAGGGTATTTCTGTAGAATAGGCCACTGAGAGATTAGAGAAACTAGCCACAGCATATGCGTTGTTTCGCATGGGTGTATCCAGTGTTAACCTGTTAGCAGAGAACTGCATGATGTTATTGGTTGAGGAAAAATTTTAGGCTTTCTAAGTCCTACTTAGGACTCAAAAAGCTCAAAAGAAAGTTAAATACCTTGATGCTTATGAGACGGCTTTTAAATTCTGTGGCCAGAGTTATAACACAACAAAAGGCTCTTTATTAGGGCAGTTTGATGCTGGAGGAAGAAGAAACATTGAATATGCAGACGATGCTATTATTCTGGCCAAGAAAAAGATTTCCTCCTATGGTCGGAAAAATTGTACAGTTGAAGCAGAATGAAAAATTCCGTATAAAATTATTCTCGTCATCCGTGAAATCTATATGCCGTGTTCGTTTGGATGGAACCGAAAGTGTGCCCTTCTCGACAATTTATGAAGTAACACAAGGTTGCATTCTTTCACGACCCTTATTCGTTCTGTTGCTGCACTGAAGCAACAGGAGGCATACAGTGGACCTTAAATATCCGCTTAATAAATACTAACTACTCAAATGACATCTGCCTAACGTTTTACTTCTCTTAAAATATGCATCAGTAAGCCAAAGGTAATGCGAACAATCAAAGGTAATAACATTGATGACGTTAAATCTTTTTGCTATCTTGGGAGCGGCAGCTCTAAGGACGATACACAGGCCCGTATTAACAAAGCAAGGGTAGATTTTTAGGCAATGCACAACATATTGCTGGCAAACAACATCAATTGTAAAACCAAACTTCATTTATATAACATCAGAGTAAAATAAATAATGTCTTTACGGACGGCTCTAAGTTGGACTGCGGAGTTGGATCCGGCGTCTTCTCAGAGGAGCTGGACGTGAATGCTTCTTTTCATGCCGAGATATTTGCCATTCGGGAGGTTTGTTTTGTAAACTACTACAGGACAGAAATATCCGCGGGAATATTGGTATTTTTGTCGACAGTCGGGCGGCACTTCTGTCACTCAGATCATACACCACCACGTCACCATTGGTCAGTCAGTATAGAATAGAATTGACTAAGCTAAGGCAGCTGTCCGACATTACTCTGGTTTGGGTACCTGCGCATAGGGGCTACCATGGTAATGAACGGGCAGATGAGCTAGCTAAGAAAGGATCTGCTTTAAATACAGTCGCAATTCCGTTGCAGACTATTAAGAGCAGCATCTTAAGATTCTTTCTGCGCACTGCTGACGATAGATGGCGGGAGTTGGATACGTATAGGGTCGCCAGGCAAATGTAGCCCTATTTCGATGTTGGGCGTACTACGCAACATATGAACCGGAATCGAGTGGAAATTTCGAAGTTTCTGGCGGATCCTTGGACCATGGTTTAAGGGGACCTATCACCTATCAAGTGGTGTGGTGTTGTCAAAACGGGGTCATTTACACTCTACTTGATAGTTTGCGTGTAGCAAACTACCACGAAAACAGTTTGGGGTCTAGGCAGGTGTGTGGCTACAAGCGTTCGTAAATCAGTGCATGAAACGTTTACGCGTATATGCTGGTCTAACATAATACCACAAAGAGAGTGCTTGACCACCAAAATAAGACTAATTGAAGTAGAAAGTAAGAAAAGCAAAAACGTGGTTTGGACATATTTTATGAAGACTTAACAGCGATATTTCAGAAGCTGCTTTGCAATGGAATCCGCAAGGTAACTGAATACCTGGTGAAATCCTTTACCAAATCATGCTAATAATCGTAGAATATAGAGAGGATGTAATTCTGTGTTAATCGGCAAAGTAATAGGTGAGTCTGAGACCATAATTTTTGGGCGTTTCAAACACCCCCAAACGCTTAAATTCCCACAATGTTTTTGTTGCAGGTGTAACAACTTAAACAATTTTTTCTTTAGCCATACATACAAAGATATTACTTTTTGGTAACTTATTTTCTTTATTAAACTTTATTAAAATGATAATTTTAAATGGGTTAGCCGCTTAACATTTTTAAAGTTGTTTATTATATTGAATTTTAAACTGAAACAAGTTAAATTAAATTTTTTTTAGAAGGGAAGACATTTGTGCAAATAACTAATGAGGTTAGTCTTGTTTACATAGTGTTGACAAAAGGTTCGAGAATAGCTTTATTATTCATTGCATATGGGGCCTTTCTTATTCTAAGTTCGTACATTGTATGTAAGTCTGTCCGTTTAAAGCGCAAGCGTTTGTAGTGCTAAACAATGAAAGTTAAACATTTGACCTCAATTCTGGTTACCGACTCAGAATCACTTTCTAAGTCGAAAAAAAGGCAAGTCAAGTTGCTTTTCACCACAAAGCTTGATGCTTGTAAAAGGATACACCAGACGAACAGTGACAAGAGTAGGGTAGCGTATGACTTTGTACGTAACGCAACGTTTGTTCGACAATAACCGGTCATTGTCCGCTACCTCTTTGCCCACCTGTGTTAGTGATTTTCCTTGCCGGTACCACACTATGTGGTGGCCAAAGCGTTACTCGTGTTTGGAGCTGCTAATAGTTTTAACAACGGTGCTTAACCAGATACTTAAAGCTGGTACCACGGCTCTACAACGTCGGTTCTAGGCTAACTAGAAAGAGGCTCATTTGAAGATCAACGTGGTAATTGTGGTTCAAACCAAAATCACGGGGAGAGCTGAACTACAACTGGGTGCTTTGATCCATAGTTAAAGTTTTTTAAATGAAAATCCAAAATTAGTAGTGAGCACAGATTTTTGCCCTTTCGGCTCTAAAAGCTATAGTTTTCGAGAAAAACGCATTTAAAGTTTTTTAATTCAAAAATCCTTAAAAAAATCTACTTTGTGGCGTTTTTGGAACAAAACATTTTAAAAAAGTCATTTTTTTACGTTATTTATGACATTTTATAAGAGCATTCTTTGTGTTAAACATATCTGAATTCGGGTTTTAAATTAATTTTAATAAGTTGACCATCTGAACTCGACTTTCTGTCAATTAAAATAGTATTATATAATTGATTCTTCTACAAATCTTGAGTGGAAACCATAAACTCCGATAAAAAGTACTATTCCAAGTAACCTTTTGGTGACTTTACATGTTACAGGACAGGAAGAAGTGATGTGTGCCCAGCACTTGTTCGATATAGACAACTCGAGAGATCTCCAAATCTCTTCGAAAATGCCCACAGTCTCATCTTATTAATCCTACCTAGCTTCTTAGGTCAAGAAAAAAATTACACCATAGAAAGAAAGTGTATCCTAGAGTGCTAAACGCTCTCTAAGAGCAGATATATTGACTCCATATCGCTGGGAACACTTCGGAGCAATTACAGAAATTTTACTTTTTGTTATGAACTGGTATTAAATAATGAACTGTTACATTCCCTACTTGTAGTCTTCTTCCCCTCCTACGTTAAGGTGGTAGAAACATCGTCACTCACGGGCAAAAGATGATCGTGAACACTCTACACTAAGTGGCATTTAACGAATCCACAGCGGCCATGGCTCTCAGATTAGAGTCTAAACTCCTCTTATAGAACTAAAATGAAGCACGAATGCTTACCGCCCTTTCCATCTGACTAAATTCCAATGAAAAATGTGCACTTTTTTTTAACGGAGCTGTGTTCCAATGGTTTTCTGGTTTGGAATCTATTCAGATGAAATGTGCACAGCAATACGCGTCTTGTTTTTCATTACATTAGGCGACATATTTCTTGCCATAATGAATATTGGGGAGTCCATTAGTTGCAAGCAGTCCGTCTACAGATGGTGTTCGCAAAACACCAATTTCTGTTAAAAAAAAAAACTACTTTTACAAAATAAACTAACAACAAGTAAACCGAATAAACATTTTAAATACTTATAGGAAAAGTTCCCGTTGTGCTGGAATAAATAAGTTAAAATCAGACACAATTTTTTTTCGATAATTATAAGTTCAACTTTTAGAAAAATGTTTATTGCATAAACTTATTACAGTTTTTAATAAACTTTGGCAGACGGTCTTAGGTGTTTAGGGGTTAAGTAAACCGGTGATCCGCAAATCCGCACACGCGAGCAGTGTGACCAGCTAGGATTTTTTAAATATTTAATGGACAAATTTTTAAGTTACATTCAATAATTGGTTTAATTTACATATATCTGAGAGTCTTCATTTCTGTAATAAAAAATAATTTAAAGCAAAATCAGAAATAAGCTAAGTTATAAACATGTCAAAAGTCTTATCCGCATAAAATATTGTCAATATACATTAAATATCTATGACTATGGCAAAATTATTTCTCATTTATAAAAATTTTACTTAAAAACAAGCGGTTAAATTTTTAATATTACATTCCAAAACTTTTTCAATGCAATTCTTTTATATTTTAAACTTTCAGCTATGGTCACCCTTTTGCCATAAGAGACAAATAATTACGCTCAAAGACAAACAATCAACACAATCAAAACATATAAATGTATTGGTGTGCCGATCCCTGAACTAAACTGATCATTTAAAATAAAATCAAATGATAATTTTGAACCAAAAGTTTTTTTGAACTTTTAAATAAAAAACATTTATTTTTTCCCTTCGGTTTATTTTTATTTTCTAGTTAATGTATATGTATGTGTATACATGTATTCATACAGACACACATATTTACAAACTTACAAACTTACATACTTATATCCATATGAACTTTTAAAAATTTCTCTAAGATTTATTTATTTTCCATAAAGCTCTTCTTAAAAATGGACGCATGATCAATACATTAGTGTATATACCCGGATAGTAAGTGTTACCACAGCCCACACCAGCTGCTATTATACCACAAAATTCATTATCTATAATAGCGGCTCCGCCTCCATCACCCCAACAGGAATCTTCGCCATTCGTTGAGTAAGCACAAAACATTGAAGATTTTAATTTGAACTTATATCTTTGCGAACATTCCGAATTGTTCATTGCCTTAACTGTTGCCATTCTCAGTTGCTTAGGGTAATAAAGCCGCCCTTCCTTCTCTAAGCCCCATCCGAATATCTGTACTTTGGCGTCCGAATTCCAGCTCTTACTACACAAGTCAACGGGTCGTGTTAAAGTACCACCAAGCGGTGATTTTAATTCTAATACTGCCATGTCTTTATGAATATTAAATTTTCTGTAGCCCTTAGGATATACGATATCGTAAACCGAAGAATTTACACCAGTATCTTTGCGATATGTAACTCCACCTACCACTCTTATGTCTTTAATTTTTCGAAACACAACACAGTGGGCCGATGTCACAACATTAAATGTTGTTATTAAGGTGCCGGAGCAAAAAAGCCCGTTTTTATCATGCAGTTGAACTAAAAATGATGCCTCAGAAATGTTAGCCTTTCTGCCGCCAGTAATGCGTGGCTGAATTTTAGAAAATACACCAGAAGTTCTAAGAAAATTCAATATTATTAAAATTTTGAATATTTTCAACAGTTTTGCCATTTTAAGGTAACAACTTTGGACCAGTTTTGAATGACTTTTCTCTGATGCTTGTTACCAGATACTAAACGAGTTACTGCGCTTTATATTACATTTTCTTTATATTTCTATCAGAGTTTTTAGTAAATTGTTAATTAAATATTTTAAGATCTGTTTGTTTTATTTAGATATTTGAGCTACATATGTACATACAATGTATGTATTAATGTACATATATATGAAAAAAAATATATTATTTTTTAAACCTGCCATTTTCATGGCAATAAATTCTTTAAAACAAAAGTCAATATATTTTTTACACACAAAAAAAGTAGGTGCAAGTGCCAGAAGTCTCGTTTTGTATATTCCAGATAATTCACCCAGGGTCCCATTCCATGAGAGCTGTGTTCAACAATCTTTTTATTCCGCTTTTTATTCTGCAACCACTGCCAGTCTGATCAAGCGTCCGGTTTTTTTAGTTGGTAGTACAATCCCACTAGGAGTCTCCAATCACTCCTTCGCAAAGATAGAAAACAACTCGCCGTTTAGACTAGACGAATGAGATTTGTTGTAATTGCCTTGACTGCTGCCTGGCTATCAACAAACATATTTTTTTGGGAGGGCAGGGCAAGATCAATGGCCACCTGTGCTGTCAAAATCTTTGTCTGCAAAACACCGCAGTCGAAGTTTGCAAAACGTACTAAAGCACAGCTTTGAACAAAAAAAAACCGCAACTCCGCAGGATTCATTAATCAAAAAAATCCACACAAAGCAGACAGACATAAGCCAGAGTTGTGCATTACTTATCTCAGAGACAAAAAGTATGTCCTTTGGATTGCCCTGAATGCATGAAAAGAAGAAAAAGTAGAAAGTTAAGTAGAAAGCAAAGTAAAGAGTTATTCGGCAGGTGTAACGACATATAAAGGCAATGGGTTTTAAGTTGGGTACCATTGGCGTGTCCCGGCATCTCATAGAGGTTAGGTTCAGATAAAATCCATAAAAGCCTGGCGTCATCTTCCGAGAAGTGCCTGGCATTAGAAAAGTATTGTATCGACCTCGTCTGTGTCTGGGTCGTTGCACAAGCGGCAGTCATCAACCTTATTCTATTAGCAATTTAAGGAAAACTACAATTGAGAATACCGTTATGTAGTTTCTAAGCCTGTTTACCCAATGGTAATAGAGCCTTGGTTCCATCCGCTGGTGTTACCCAACTTAGTATCTGCTTGCCGTAGCCCTAAAATGTCCTTCAACCCTTTCATACAACTTATGTAATGACAACTGACTTACAGTCTCAGGTTAAACCTCAATGCCCTAAGAGAAGATTGGCTATCCAAATATGTGCACACTACCTTTGGGCCGTTGTCTTTGTCTAAATTACACTAAAGTTATAGGTTAATCTGGACGATTCTACGATTTTAAGTAAATCGCTGAAGATACCTATTTAAGTTCCAATCTCCATTTTAGATCTATTAGTCCATACAGATGTTTCCCTAAATAGTTAGTGTTCATTTCCTTACATTGATTCTTCAGGCGATCTGTATCTTCATGCTCAGTGTGAAGTAAAGATATGCTAACAAGTAATTAAATTCTCTGACTGTACCCCGCATCAGTTCGATGCTAACTGTATAAGTCAGTAAGTTAGCGTGTCGTGATTGATAATCGCATCATAAGCCTGTTTTCCTAAGTCTCAAAGAACTTTTGGTTGCAGTGCTTTTAACGAAAACAACCTATAGGTAGTATTCAGGTAAGTTTGTGAAGTACTGCCAAAGCTGCCATAATGCAAACCGAAGCCGTTCCTTAAAGCTTAATTTACATGTTGCCTTAGCAATCATTTGAGGCTGTATATGGACAGACCAAACACCCACAGGGGGTTACAGGATGGACTGTCGCAGCGTATATCCTGTGGATAGAAATAGGCTTTAGGCTATAAACCTTCCACAGGTTAAGGTTAAGTAATATTCGAGCCATTTATAGCCCAAATTCTTTATACCGGTGGAATATTTGTATGGGGCTATATAAAAAAATTTACCGATCTTCACCACAAACTAAAGGCTTCGTGTAAGTACCAAAAAACTTATGTGTGCAAAATTTTGACCTGCATTTTGATTACAAGAATTCTTGGGCACCCAGCCTGACGGACGGACGAGCATGCTTAAATCGACTTAGGAAGTTTTTCTAAGTCGATCAGTATATTTAAAGGTGGGTCTCAGACCAATATTTCTGGGTCTAACAAACATCTACAAAAACGCATAATACCCCTACCACGTATGTGGTGTGGGTATAATAAGTTTTTCAATTAGAATTCCTTATGAAAAAGGTCTTCAGAAAAAAATTGATCGCCGTGAATTTTTTTGCGTGTGGCAAAAATTTAAATTTTCCTAATTAAATACTAGCGTCTAAAGAATAACAACGCGTTGCAAAGATAAATATATATTTATTTGTTTTTAAAAAATGTATTTATTTTAATTTATTTTTATACTTAAATTTTTTGTCTTTATTGTTGCTTTGCTTAGAAATAAAAATTATTATTTTTAAGTCTAAATAAAGAAATTTTTAAGTTTCTAAAAAAAAAAGTTTATATTAATTCAAATGCGTAGTTGCACTCTACATATATGCCAACAATATTTTGAGACTTACTGATTTGTAGAAACTACAGATGTATGTTAAAATATTGCTTATTTCGGTGAAGATAAAGCATACAGTTAATCTCGGCACTTAATAGTCAATTTACTGAAAAATATCGGAGCAATTTGACTAAACATTTCTTTAATTTGGCTCTTGCGTAAGTTTAATGTTTTAATCACTTTAAACAAGTAAGAGGGAATTTCCCTTCCCCTGCTCCTATCCACAAAATGTGGGCCTTATTGTTCAATTACTTTTTGTAGAACATTTACAGCCGATAGCTTATAGTTATAGTTTCTGAGATAAAGCGTATCGAAAATTTCACAAAAATTGATAATTTGTATGGGAGCTGCCCCTTCCCCTGCTTCTATCAATTTTTTTTTCAAAATGTAGGTCTTATTGTCCAATTACTTCTTGTAGAACATTTGTAGTCGATAACTGCTATAGTTTCCGAGTGTATAGAAATGTCATAACTTTGTTTATTTGTATTTGCTCTACCCCTTTCCCTGCTCCTATCCAAAATATTTTTGTTCCTACGTTATTGTCCAATTACTTCTTGCAAAATATTTTAATTCTATAGCTTTTATATTTTGTCAGATTTAGCGCATAAAATATTTCACAAAATTCGTGCAATTGTAGGGAAAATACTACTTTCCCCTAACTTAGGCCCCTAACTTGAAAGTAGTCGGGCCAAGTTTTGTGGCAAGAGTGACTTTATTTACTGAGATATCAAGGGATATATGCACGGATTTTGTCCTAAAAAATGGGTTAATTTGGGTTTTCGCTTAGATCTCGGTTAATAGTGAACCGATTTAGCTGATTTTAAGTAGCAATTGTTTAATATTAAAACATTTTTTGTGCGGTTTTGTTTGAGTCCTGAAACTTGATTTTAACAGACACACAGACGGGCAGGCGGACATGGCTATATCGACGTCCCTGTCTATAAGGATCGATAATATATTGTTACGGAGTTGAATGTTGACTGGGTATGTAACATGATAATTTTATAAGTTGTGGGGCGTTATTGGCGGTTGTTGTCTGCGCTTAGAAGTTATTTCGAAATGGTGGTTAACTAGTATAACGAAAAGCATAATGAATTAATTTAAATGTAACTGCCATCTAGTATTCGCCAGAAAGTACACGAGTATTTTCGAACTTTGTGGAACATTACAGACTACCACCGTCCACTATAAAAAGTCGAGCCCAACACAAAGGCCACAATCAGTTTCAGTTTAAACGTTGAGTTGAATAAGTGTAAATTGCTAAATAATAAAGGTGAATACCATTAAAGGTACCTTTACACGGTAATACATATATTACGATATGTCAAAAAATGTTGTGGGATAATACAAAATCTCATCATGTAAAAGCATAATGTATTGGGTAGGAGAGAATACGGATGCAAAATTTGACAAGTGTTCGGTAAATGTTTATTTTCTAAACCATTTTAGAAACTTGTGTATTCTCATCACATCAGAGGTGTAAAAGATTGGCAGCACTTACAGCATCTAATGAAGGTGGCTACACTTAATGAAACTATACACAAACAATCAAAATAAAAGCAGATTTTTTTCATGTTGTTTTTGTTAATATTGTTGAACCTTAACCATTTGGCGTTTCCCCAAAAGGAAAGTTGCAAGAAACAACCAATTTTGATTCTACCAACCTCATCCGTGTAAACATGAAAAATAGTTAGAACAGATTTTTAATCTCTTTTTTTAAACACGGAGAGAATTTCATAATATTTTGATTCTACAAAATCTAATTACTTTGTATTACCGTGTAAAGGTACCTTAAG
Organism: Melanophora roralis; assembly: GCA_963583895.1. Classification (NCBI taxonomy): domain Eukaryota; kingdom Metazoa; phylum Arthropoda; class Insecta; order Diptera; family Rhinophoridae; genus Melanophora; species Melanophora roralis. The sequence goes on along the minus strand of OY757188.1, from coordinate 93,369,025 downwards.
TGTTATAAAGAAGATTGTTAATAAGTATACGACAGTGTGTTTAAGTAAATAAAGTTTTTGTACTGCTGAAATAAAATTTCAAGTGTTGTTTATTATTTATTGGCAATAAAAAGAATCCCTGGTTTATTTAAGCGAAATAAACCAACGTTAATAAAAGGTATAAACGTAACAATATATACTTTATGGGCTCTAAAGTGAATATGGTAGAAATTACAAACGGAATGACAAACTGATATATACCCTAATAACTGTGTGAAGGGTATAATTAATTATACGAGTTTTATAAATGACTTTGCAGAGGAGCTAAGCTTTGTTTTATACAAATGTTGCTCTAGAAGTTTCTAGTTCTTAATTTAATAAAAGAAACACCTGTACACGTGTTGACAAATATAGCTCAATGCAAAGGAAACACCAATACTTATACAAGCTTTTGATTAAAAAACAAATATAAAAACAACAATTTCGAACGCTAAGCTCGGCTATTCCGACTCTTAAATATCATTCACATTGGCACTTTTGTATACCAGGGATCCGATCCAGCTTAGCCGCTTTCACAAAGTAAATTTAATAAAAATATTATTTTTTGACGTGATTGAAATCAATCGCTTTTAAATTTTTTAAATTAGAAAACCTTATAAAATCATTTTATTAAATAAGGGCTATCATCTTTTATGCTTCTATTTAAAAAGGTTTTCTTTAAAGTGTAGGACTTGCTTGTAGCAGGTCTTAAAGTCGATAGAGGTTGCAAATCCTGTTGTCTACCACGCATCTTGCTTCTATTTAGTTATTGTTTTTTTTAATGAAGATATTGTAGTATAATTACTTTGTAAAAAATTCAAACTAAAGATTTAAATAGCTGTTATACCGTCCAAGATATAGCAATTCCTTTGTGACGGGTGTGAACATTTTGATCACATTTTGGTTTAAAACTCAAACACTTAAAAAATTTTGTTTAAAAAAATTATAAGATTTTTGAGAATGGTAGGCTTTTAAGCGATTTATATTAAAGAGACACTGCAAGAGCCTTATTTCTAGTCACAATAATCAATTGAAGACTGTAACGGGCGTGACCTTACAAATTTAAATTTAAAAGAATTTTGATTTTAATATCGAGCTGTGTAAAATATTTGTGAGAACAAGTTATATTATCTGAAACGGCACAGATATAGAAACAAATGTAATAGGATAAGTTGCTTACCACTGGTTTTTAACAGCGGTAGGCATTCTGCCACGCCGCATAAATTCCGTTTTTTATTATCAGATGTACAGGATCACACGCATACACAACATTAAAAATTTTAATCAGTCTCAGATGTCCTTTCAAACAAGGCGCATAATTATCGCTTTTTTTTTGTTAAATTACACTAAAGGCAATATGAAATTAATATTATCTGAACATTATCTGAAACTGAACATAATCAAAAACAAATGTAATAGGATTCTGTCTACCACGCGTTTCAAACCGCTTCTGTTGAAAGTCAATAAAAGTAATCAAAACTTTACAAACTATTTTTGACCAAAAATTTGCAGATGTCAAATTTTCTTTTTAAATTTTTTTTGTTAATTTTTAAAAAAAAAATGTGTTTAACATTAAACCAACAATGTTTTATTATTTTACACATTTTGTACTTAACTTCCCTAAAATATATTAGTTTTTTGAAATTCTTATATGAAAATGTACAGAACACATAAGTATAATTCCATTTATTAAAAACAAATAACAGCGCTATATTCGGCTGTGCCGAGTCGTATATACCCTTCACAACGTGTAGGGCTTTTTACCCTAATTTTTTCAAAATTTGTATGGTCATATGGGGTAAGTATGTTTTAGGAAAATGTTTGTAAGAAAAAATTAGTTGGGGTCTGTCCTACATTTGACCTATCCACGGGAACCCTGGAAGCTGTAGTGGGGGACTTATTACAATTTCCCAAAACTTTGTATGGGATCCCCCTTAGGCGATGGTGATAGGGGGTAAGTATGTTCTACGAATATGTTTGGGCGGGAAAACCAATGCGGCTTTATGATATATTTTTTTTCTCTAAGGGCAACTCCAGGAAGTAGTTGGGGTTTTTACCCTAATTTTTTAAAAATTTGTATGGCAACTCTGTTAGGGGCTGGAGATAGCTTGTAAGTATGTTCAACAAAAATGTTTGGGAAAAAAATTAAATGAGGTCAGTTTTACATTCAAAGAAATTTAAAAATTTAAATAAATTTTGCATGGCAGCCCTGTTAGGAGGCGAAGGTTTCATAAAAATGTTCGTCAAAAAAATTAATAGGAGTCTGTCTTACATTGTACCCGTGTAGGGGCAGCTCCGGGGCTGTGGTAGAGGTTTTTATGTACAAATTTTAGAGAAATGAACAGAGGATGTCGTGGTTTTATCTCAGTCAGTTATCGGGCAATTTCAACAGTGAGTTCTCGCAAGTAAACTTGATGTTTTGATACCACAAAGAGGTCCGAAAAATATTAAGGGGCTTTAGAAGTTTGTTTTCAACAGATTAACGGACGTCGCTAAATAAACTTTCCTATATATATTTAAGGATCAAGGAAATATATACTTTATGGAGTCGCAAAAAAATTACAAACGGAATAAAAAACTTGTATGTACCCTTATCACTAGTGTGAGGAGTATAAAAAATAACAATTTAAAAGTCAAAGTTACGTCTGTTCAAACCCTTTGCTTTCCACGTAAGTGCAGTTTTTTTTGTTAAAAAAAAGGACATGTTTAATTTTTGGAGAAAAATTGTATTCCTTATTCCAAATTTTAAGAGTTACTTGCTTTAGCTGTAAAATATCTTTCAATTTTTTTTGTTAGTTTGAGTTAACTTTTAAAATTTTAAAAAAGCCTATAAATGCTTTAAAGACTGAAAAGTTTAGGTTTTATAGTAAAAATTGTATAAAAAATTAAACAATTTTTTAGCATAAATCTCTTTTTTTGGTACGAAAAAAAGACAAACCAATATTTACGTTTTTCTTACATACTAGCAAGATTCTTTAACTAAAACACACAGAAAACTGAAGCATACCCTAAGGCGCATTGTTATATCTATCTAATAGGTTAAAGTAAAAGCGTTATAACGGATAAATACATTTTAGTTAACAAAAGTATAATTTAAGCTAAGGGGAAGCTCATCTAACCCCTAAGGGTTATTTATTTAAATTTGCCGTACTTATTGTTTATTTGTTTGTTGTTGGTGTAAGCAGACAAATGACAGCAGGTCGTTGCCACTGCGTACCAAAATATACAAAAAAATATACCAAAAAAACTACATTTTTATTTGAACGAACTAAAGACATTTTCGTTTTCTATGGGTCTTAGCAAAACAATATTGATTGACTCTTTTGCTTTGTAGTGTTATACTATTACTTTTTTTTTTTAAAACGATTTCATTTAAAAAAATTCTAAAGTGATTTACAATATTTCTTAATACGATAGATGTAAGTATAAACGTTCACTTAAAATGTTTAACTCCTTCTACTTAATTTTCTAACGGCTATTGCGATAAAACGACGCATTGCCAACACATTTGTATAAATCCCCGGATTGTTATCACGACCGCAGCCAACACCTGATGATACAATACCACAAAACTGTCCATTTATCATAGCGGGCCCTCCTCCGTCTCCCCAACAGGCATCTTTACCACCCGGCTTGTAGGCACAAAACATTTTCTTTGACAACTGATAGCGCTTTTTACATTCCGATTTTTTAAGCGTTTTCACTGTAACTGTTCTTAAACGATTAGGATAGGTAACACCTTTTTCATCTACTAAACCCCAGCCGTATATGCGTACATTGGCATTCGAGTGCCACTTCTTTGTGCACAAACCAATTGGTCGGATACCTGGTCCACCTAAAGGCAAATTTAGTTTTATTACTGACATATCATTATGGTTTTTGTAATATGAATAGCCTTTGGGTAGGACGATCCTGTTAACCGTAGATTTTACACCGTTCTCTTTACGAAAGGTAACCCCAGCTACAACAGTTATAAGTTCAACATGTCTGAGCACAACACAATGGGCTGATGTAATAACATAAAATGTCGATATTAAAGTGCCGCCACAGAAAAACTGATCATTTTCTCGTAACTGCACCAAGTAGGGGGCTTCAGTAATGTTACTGGCTTTGCCGCCAACAATGCGTGAATGGATTTCAGAAAATACAAGTGAAACTTTAAAAGCAAGATGTAAATTAGAAATTATTAACGCTTTGAAAATCCAGCTTAGTTTGATCATTTTAATATTATCCTTTTAGGGAATTTTAACAATTTTGCCTTTTTTTCTTAATAACTGCCACTATTACGATTAATGCAATAGAAATGAATTTTTCAAATAAATTTTTAATGACAATTTTAAGCGAATTGCTAGCAAGACAAAACAACTGCTTAAATATTTACTTGTTAGACTCTTCAAAACAATATTTTTTTTGATATAAAGTACATAGTTGCACATTTAAAACTTGCTGGGAGCTACAATCATTAAATAGTTTTATGTTTATCAATTCATCAGGGTACTTTAACATCAAATTATATTCAAATGCTTAATGATTTTTTAAGGAGCAAACACGGCAGAAAGAATTAAATAATTTCTAAATATTTTTGTAACGTGTTTATCAATAACTCTTATTAGGTTTGTGACAAACCGCCACAAACAATCGCTATAACGGCAAACTACTAAGAATTTTCGTTAGGGTTAAAATTAATGAGATTTACGTCTTAACCCAAAAGTCAATTTGGATATTAAAAGGACGATGCTTGAAGTATAGCGATACAATGGGATAGACTCCGAGTAGACCGGTTTTGATCCAATTTAATTGGCTTCTGTAAAGAAAGCCGGCTCAGAATACCGTGACAGGACTACATGCTTTGGGTGAATTAAGGTACCGAATATGTGATCACGCCTGTGTTTTTGAGATTATGTTCTTGTTTCAAATAAAACTGACTTCTGCACACTGAAGCTCTTTCTCCACAGAAAATTTTGTTTAATATTTTAGAAGAAAAGGCGGATAAAATCACCCTCTAGGCACCTTTCTGTGTGCGTATATACACGGACGGTTCTTATAGGAGAACTACGACTGTTATAGGCATTATCATTGCCCAAACAGTAGTCCGGATTTCGTTTAGACTTTCCGATGAATGCTGTAAACTACATGCTGCATTGTCGCAAACTGAATAGCATCTAACTGACCACGGTACTAAAGTATATTTGGCTGAAATATCGCTTTCTTCACCGACAGCCGAGCTGCCATTAAGTATGTTATTGATTTATACTTTACATCACATTTTATCTGTGGTATGAGTGCGGGGACAATGGCAAAAAAAATGGTGCAATATGACGGATCGATTCAGCACTTCAAACTAATTTTGATCCATACGTTCTAAATGACTTTTCGTTTTGACAAGAAGAAGCTTTTATTACCAACCACTGTCGACCTGGCAACTATGCCAGTAGAATTCGACTCTCTTTTAGCGAATTTTGTTAAAGCTGTCAAGCTACGGAGGAGATTTAGAGTATCAATAACCTCTTGCGTTTTTGTGTAATAATAAAAAAAGAGATTCGGACTAATCGCTTTGGGGCCAGCAGACTAAAAAGTCCGTCGCATGTAGCTAATATTTACTTTTCTGGTGTATCATTCTTCATCAGAGATGGCGGTTGTTTGCGGAAAGGGACCAGAAGTGATTATTACCGATCATATCAATTAGCTACTTTCAACTAACGAAATTTATTGTTTTTTTTTTTTAATTTTTTTTTCTTAAAAATTTCATAAAGAGGACCAAGTGGGATGCACTTAGCTTTTCTATTATTAATTGATGCTGCCAAACTTACCTTACCAAAGAAGTGTGGTTAAGGCTTAGGGGCAAATCATTTATTTTGCTCGAAAACCTAATTTTTAGTAGGACAGTTTTTTATCGGAATCCTTTTTAGCAAAATATGGATATCTCAGAACAAGTAGGTTAAGAAGAGTAAGGGAGTGAAAGTGAGGAAAATTTACTCTTATTTACAATTTAATAGGAAGAAAAATACAGCTAAATTTTATTGAAGCTCCAATGTAGTCGCTTATAAAACAGTTGTGATTGTAATCACAACTCACTCGGAGACCTCCTGGGTCCAATATACAACTTTTCATGGAAATTTAAGAAATCAAGTAAAGGAGAAAAGAAGTTGCAGGATACGCCAGAAAGAAAGAAAGTAATAATCTAGGGCTGAGAAAGGGGTACCCGTCTAAAACTCTCCTTTTTGCCTTTCTCTCAATCCCCTAAATGCTTCGATTTTTCTTTTGATGCCTTTCAGTTTGCAGCTCGAAACCCCGCGTAGTTTCTCATGGACGCTTTTGCATAACCAACTGACACTATAGTTTTGTAATCTCAGCCAGAGACACCCAACATGCTCTATCGCCTATAGCTATTTTTAACGCTCAGATATTCTACAATAACCTGGGATCCTTTTTGCTCTTCCTGGTCTTGACTGGACAATGTCCAGTTTTGACCATAACCGCTAAATTATCGCAAGTACAGGAGCAGCCTGGTGCCTGCTTAGCTCAGCCCTAGCTGATATGCATGTATTAGTAAAACTCTAGGATCCTTATTTTATATCTATATATGTAAGTATATCTATTCCCGTCATTCCAAATCGAAGCATATTGCAATCGGTCACAATTCATTAGTTTTCTTGTTCCAAAATTTGCCTGCACTTGTAGCTTCATGACCCAACTATCTGCGCCACGTGTAAGTACTCTTTTCATCCTGAACCCTGAGATTTGCAATTAATGGCTGCTCCAGTTAGGCCATCTGCTGGTTTACGTAATGTTCCATAATAATATTTTGGTGCGTAGAAGAACTTAATTTGTTTTTGTTCACAAGCGCTTGTTAAATATCAATTTGCCCAAAATATGTTTAAAAATTCTTCTCGGAAATTATTTGGCAAAAAATTTAAGGGAAAATAAAAAAGGAGCTTAATTATCTTTCACATACTCTATAGGAAACTAACAACAATCCTTTGAAAGAAAAAAAAGACTGGTTTTACATAAGAACAAAATTTTCATAAAAAACTTTGTTAAATCTTCTTCAATTTAAAATAAATTTTATTTTCCATATAAAACTTTAAATTATTAATGATAGATTAAAATTGGGCTGTTTACTTAACCTTTTTACTGCTCTCTCTATAAAAAGACGCATCGCCAAAACATTTGTGTAGACATCAGGATAGTCATAACGACCACAGCCAACACCAGACGATATTACACCACAAAATTGCCCATTTATAATGGCTGGACCACCTCCGTCACCCCAACATGTATCCTTTATACTCGGTTGGTAGACGCAAAACATTTTCTTTTTTAAACATAACAGATATCGTTGCTTACACTCATAATTGCTTAATGTTTTCAATACTACAGTTCTCATCTGACTGGGAAAATTAATATCGGTTTCGCTCATTAATCCCCAGCCAAAAATCTGCACATCAGCGCCTGATTCCCAGTATTTAGTACACAAATCAATTGGTTCTATACCTAAACCACCAAGTGGGAAGTTCAGTTTCAAAACCGCTAAATCCTTATTATTTTCAAAACAGCTGTAACCTTTCGGAAACACCATTGACTGAACTGTAGATGTAACACCGTTGTCATATCGATAAGTAGCTCCAGCTACCACAGTCACAGATTCGGCTGGTCTGTACACAACACAGTGAGCTGCTGTAACAACATAATATTCTGAGATTAATGTGCCCCCACAGAAGTGCTGCTTATTATAAGTATTCACTAGTTGCACCAAAAAGGGCGCATTAGTAATATTATCGGCTGTGCCGCCCACAATTCGTGATTGAATATGAGGAAACACAAAGGTGGCTTTTAAAAGAACTAAAGCAAAAACTATTAGCACTTGGAAAATCTTTGTTAAATTCATCATTCTGTATTAAATTTTGCGGAGTTGTGAAGAAAATCCAAAATTTAATTGGTAATAGATACATACAATGCCTGTCAACCAGTGCTATTTATACAAAATTTTGGTAAATTTTTTGCACAGAAATGGCAAATAAACTTTTACCAAAAAAGAAAACAATTATTTGAATATTTAAACATGCCTAAAACTTCTTTTCTATTTTTAAAAAAAACAAAGCATAAGAAACTTTTGTAGTGCTTTGAAAAGGAATCTTTTGTAGATGGGTTTATTAAATGAATATACATCTAAATTTGTATTTTAAGGCCGGTAAAAGCTTCACGGTAGCAAAGGCAATACTCCATTGATTCGATGTTCCCTTTGCATTCCCCTAAATCTCCACCTTTATCCGATTTAAATGTTTGAGGGATCAGTTAGTTCACTCATTGCTTTACTTTATTAAGGTTTGCTTAAAATTGATATTCCCCCAGAGATGTCTTTATTCAAGACGTTTCAAAGAATTCTTGTTATTTTGCGAAACATTTCATTGTCCTATAGTGTTTTGTGGGGAGTTTTTGTTCATACTTTTAACTCGGTATTTATCCCAAAAAAAGGTTTCGGATTCTTCAGCTAAGGTTAGGCTAGGTCAAGAAGGATAGTGATAGATGCAACTTGCCTCCTCAACCCAGAGACACGGAGGAGTTAAAGAAAAATAAGAAAGAAAAGGAAATTTGTAGAAAGATGGATACAAGAATAAGAATATAATGCAAGAGCGCTGTAAGCTAAAGTCAAAAAAGTCCGTGTTCGTCAATCACGCGCTGTCGCTAAAGCAACCTGTCTTCCCAGCCATCCAACCACTTTTAATCCTATAATGTTCCTAAGCCCACAGCCAAAGACCTCACCAAGCCCATTTATGAAGCGCCCTCCCAGCCACTTCCGTCTGTAGATTTGCAGCATAGGGTAGTGACAAGAGGTATTCCGCAGTCTCTTCGGTGAGTTCCCATCACATTTACTCGTCATAACTTGCATCGCAGTGCACTTTAAAAGTCCCAATTTTACACCTTGGAATCCCCTGTTTTCCTTGAGCAGCAGATCAGTGTTACCTTGTCCAGCCTGGACCATAGAAGCCTGGAGATCAAGTATTTGGCCTACTTTGTCAATTACGCAAGTCTCATAAATTCAGAATAGAAAACTATTGATGGCCTTACCAGCTCAATATTCCGGGCCGATTCCCTCCTCGCATATTCATCGGAAGTCTCATTAGCGGCAAGCCAAAATGAGCCGGCTTGACGTGACATAATATTGCTCTACAGCTTTGAGCTCAGCCTGATTATCGACATAATCGTTACGTTCTTTTTTCCCACCGCGTTCTTTTTTGTGAATTCTGCGGCCCTCGTTCCCGGTAGAATTTAAGCCTGGAAAACTGATTAACTGCTTGCAGTTTCCTAGTGATAATTTCCAGATTTTTTGCTGATTCTTTTTCGATTGCCCAGTTATGCTTATGTAGATCTGTTTCTCAAGGGTTTTCCCCAAGATTTGACGTTGGGTGAATATGTGTTTAATGGTGGATTTACCAAGTCTAATATCAGACTTTTAAGAGCCAATTATATCATCGACTTTAGTTTTTAGTTTTTTACACAGTATACGTGAGAGTATTTTTGACGTGATAGCTTAAACTTATTTCTTAATTGAAGAGCATAGCTGACTTCGGTTCTAAGCATAAAGAATAAGTTCTTTCAGCCAATTTTTGCAGATAAGTTGATGCGTGCTCCTTATCAGCTCGTCGCTTCCGGTCTTTAACAACTCCGCCGTAAGCTGTCGCTCTATTATTTCTAATTGAGGATATTGATGTTTTCATCCAGTCTTAGCTGAGAGGTAAGCACTCCACAGCCTTATTGTTTATTGAAAAGGTGGCATATTTATCACCGCTGTTATTGGGTATTACCAATTTGGAAAATTGTTCCTTTCAGGTCTTTGGAACACTATTATTTTCCGTCCCCAGATTTCTTTGTTTGCCTAGTCAGGAGGTGATACTAATATCACAGCCCTTAGTCGGTTGTTTAACACACCACCGGTTTACCTTTTAAATCTTTCGCAGTGTTTCTCATAGAGTCTGCAATCAAGTGAAGTAAAGGTTGAAATTTAATTGTGTTCGCAGCCTCGCGGAATTTATTTTTCTGCGTTCAGCGTCTTGTGCGTTGCGCAAAACGCTTAATCGCGTTCGTATTTTGGCTGCGATAAGGTAGTGATCTAAGTCGATGTTAGCTTCACAGATTGTCCGCACACCTAACACGCTTGAAGAGTATCGCCCATTCACCGCAACGTGGTCGATTTTGTTTATTGTTGTTCAACCAGGTGATATCCAAGTCGCCTTATGTATTTTGCGATGTTGGAATCTGGGGCTACTAATCGCCATACAAGCTGTAGAGAAGGAGATCAGAGGGCATTCGATTCAGATAGAAATTCTACTCGATTGATCAAATTGTCGATGCTATTATATAAGAATTCTAATAAGAATTTAAAAATTTCGAATCAAACGCCGTAGTTTGTCTTTATCAGTTGAATGTTCGTGGGAACTGAACTTTCTAACTGTGCGATCAAAGATGCTCTCCCTTGCTATTCAATGGCTCTCCCTTTCTGTCCTATGGCTCTCCCTTCCCATGGCTAGGGCAGCGATTTCACCCCTATTCTAGATTATAATAAAAGGCATACTTGATGTTAACGTCTTCCCTTGTCTTCGGGGCGTGGGCACAAGTATTTTTTCTTAAGGTGGATAAAAGCGACTCGCTCACACACTGAAGTAAGTCGGGAGACCAGGTCCGCATTTTTCTGCTTGAAAAAATTCGCACCCAAATTCATGCTTGGATGGATCACAACTACAGTAAATGCCAACTTTCTCTGTGACACCATGCCTATTTCACTGCACCTTTGGATAACAGTATCCAGTATTTGTGGCAATTTGATTAATATACCTGCTCAAAAGACTGTCCGGATATTCCAAACGCAGCTCCGTAAATTATGGTTCTAAAATCGTTGCGGTGGTCGGTAATACTCGCAATGTGCAGGTATGTGTCCAGGTGAGGGACGACCAAAGTTCATACTGGGCTTCACCATCTTAAAGGCCATCAGGGCCGTTGCATGGTATCCAACACTACCCATGTTTAAGTTTAACCTAAAATTTAAATCGGTTAATAAAATAAGATTTTTTAACTAAAGGGCATGTAGAAGTCGTTTCAAACGAATATTTGTAAAGAGGTCGAACTTTAAAAGTTTAAGTTTTTGCAAATAAATATTTATTTAAGTCTGTATTTACTGTCATATTAATTGAAGTTGAGACATACAAAACGCTTCCCAAAATAACGTTTAATTAAAGTATATTGACAGAGTTTTAACAATAGGTGTTGTGTTATTTATTAGAACGATTGAAAGAATAAAGTATTAAAAACAAAATGAACGCTGCTTGCTGTTTTTCTTCTAGTATGAGTATTTCAAATGTATAATGTATAATCTACATAGTCTAAGTAATAAAAAACTTTAAGCCCCAAAAACATTATTGAAGTTGGTTTTAAAAAACTGGGGCCAAATTGTCGCATTCGATTCGAATCGAAATTAAAAAATTCTTATTAGAATTCCTATACTCAAAGCATTGACAACTCGATCGATCGAATAAATTTTCGATTCGAATCGAATGCGACGATTCGGCCTCAGAATTTTGTTTAATAAAATTTTAACTTGATCCTTTTTTAAAATATGCAAAAACGTACCTAAAACATGAGAAAAGAACGGAGAAAAAACCTCAAAAATTTTTATTCGAATAAAAAATTTTTTTATAATAATGATTTTTTTAGATCCTTGTAATATGTATTGTTATCAGATTTTTATTTCAAACAAAACAATCGAAAAATCAAGATAAGTATATGTCCAGTATATTTTTTTTAATTAAAAATAGTAGTATTTTTTTAAATAAATTTTTTTTTTAATTTCTAATAAATTTTTTTTCTGATTTAAAAATGTCGTTAATAGGACCGACAAAATCAGTAAAACATTTAACAGAATAAATATTTTTTTGTCTTATTGCATTCCCAGAAACAAAATTGTAAAATCAGATAAATAATTTTATTAAAATATTGAAAAAATGGATATCCAATAAAATATTGTCTAACAAAACCAGTAATTTTAAAAAACTACTTACTTGAATAAAAATTTTATGCAGTTTAATCTGTATACAAAAAGTTTTTAATTTATCCTACAATTAAAATTAAAAAAAAAGAACTATAAAAATGGGGAATTGTACTTTTTACCCCCTTAGCTGTTTTTGTTTTGCTCAACAATCAGGGCCAATATTACTTATTTTAATATTCCTAGACTATCTCAAAAATGCAAAAAAACACTTAAAATGAGAAAAAAATACTTTACTCTATACTCGTACTTATAATTTTAAAAAATGCTAAAAGTACCTTAAAAGTGCCAAATAAAAAATCCCTTTTTGAATCTAAGTGATTAATAAATTCCAAAAATTACTAAACTCTAAAGTATTAAGGTTTTTTCAAGACTAGTCGAACACAAATTGAATTTTGTTTCTCATTTTATTGGTTAAAAGGTTACAAAAAGATTGTAAGGAATACCAAAATATAATTGTTACCCCTGGGGGGTCGGTTTCAAAAAATTATCAAAATCATATATATTAAATTTGAGATAATTCTATCTTTATTAGTTCACAAGTCATAAAAATGATCTAATCAGGATCAAATATATTTTTTAATTTTTACCTTTTTTAGTTTATAAGTTTCAAATTTGAAAGAAATAACAAAACTTTATCCGTATATTTTAGAAACCTGTCCTAAATACAACGAATACATAATGTTTAGCCCTTTTTTCTTCTTGAAGGTCCAAATATAAACAAATTAAAAAAAACGTATTTTTATTATCATCCAAACATATCGATCTAAACAAAAAAGAAAGATCTAAAGGAATCATCTTAATTTCTTAACTTAAAATTTTTTTCACCCATATCTTTGGTAGAGCGAAGCGCACCGGGTTAGCTGGTTTTTGATAAAAAAGGAAAGTGGCATTTGGGAAAGGTTTTTTTGGTCGCTGCTATTTGTGTGCTTCGAAACAGTGACAATCTTAAGATTAACTGCTTAACATTTTAATGTTGCCAAATAAGAGCCTTCTTAAGATACGTTAAATTTAAAATTTAGTCAAAAAATATAGTTAACTTTTAAAATTTGAGATTCATATTAAATTAAATTTCGCATGACTTAATAGAAAAAAGATGTAACCAAATTTGCTGTGTTACTTTACAGGGAAAGAAAAATACTTGAAATAAATTCGCCTAAAAAAAAGTTTTAGTGTAATTTTCAATAAATGAAGGCAACACACTGAATTTCTAATAAAAAAAAATTATTTGTTTTCCAGAAAAAGTTAAAACCGATTCGTTTTCGAATTCCATCTTTTTTATATAAAGCCATTAATATGTATGCTTTGGGCAGACCTTAAATTCTGTAATGAAAATATATGTGTTAAAGTACAACGAGGACACAACTACTTATTTCACTTATTAGTTGTACAAATCATCGTATTGATTTGGACATCTTTTTTTGCCATTGTGTCGAGGTAGTTTCAAGTATTACAGTAACTGACTGTTAAGCCTGCAGTACACCAAATGTAAAAAGCTACATGTAGCTCTGACGCAATTTTGACGTCATCAAAAAGCTATTACGACAAATTTGAGGTGAAGCTCTTTTATGATGACGTCAGAATTACGTCAGAGTTACAATATGTACATTAGAGGCCAGCTTAAGATATCACTAAATTAAGTATCATCTTGATTTTTCAATTCATTTCATATGCCTTACGTGTGCACACACAACAATAAGTGCTGTGCTGTATTGTTCGCCATCTCTTTTGTTTACTTAACTTAACTTAAATGAAAAAAATATTCACACTTAAGCACACTTAAGTTAACAACAACGGCACATCAATTCATCATGATCACACACATTAATTTCTATTCATCTCGAAACTTTACTGTTGACGGGATGTTCCTGGTGTGATAGTTTTAAAAACGGGGGTTGATTTTTGATGTATGTATGTAATGTAATGTAATTTTATATGAATTAAATATTGATTTGCCTGCTTGTATATATGTTTGTTTATGTACCTATTTAACATTGTGTGTAACACACACAGTTTTGTTGTTGTTGACCACACATCATCACAGTAATTTTTTTTATCGACCACACATCATGACAGTATTTAAGTTGCATCAACAACAATGCATGCACCACTCTTTACTCTTGACTACACTACATTGCACCACACAAACTGTGTTAGCTACTCTACATTACAGCACTTAAACAGTTTAATCGCACAACAGTGCAAGAATTAGAAAATCATCCGGGTTTTGAATTAGCTTAAAATAGGACTTGATGCAGGCCTCTAATGTACATTTAGTTTTTAATGTTTTATGTACTGCTTTATTTATATAAGAAGTATTCTGTAAAGTTATTATTAAATTAAGAAATAGTTAATTTGTAATATAAAAATTTTTTTAACTGGTTTGGACAGTTATTCCAGCAACAATGATGCAAAAATATTGAATATCAGTTAAAGTTAATTTTTTCAGTTATTTTTTAGGAAACGTCAAACGACTTTTATGAATAGACAAAAACAAAATAACTTTTTAGTATTGTTAGTATTTTTTCTGAAACTTTTCGCTTAACAGTAAAATTGTAAATCCTTAAAGATAGGAAAGTTGATTAAGCCATGGTCGTATAGCCATCTATTAAAGTTAAGTTTCAAACCACTTATCTTGCTCCTATCAAACGAATAATTTTTATAAAATTTTCGTTACCAAATATTTTAGATACTGTAACAATCTTAGACTTCAACCTGCTTAAAGGTATTCCTAATATGAATTCTATATATTTTAAAAGAAAAAGGGTGGATTGAAACAGGGAAGTGTATTTCCAATACAAAATGACAAATCTTTTGAAATTTTTGGTACGACATATCTCGAAATCTATTACAGTTACCGATTTAAAGTAAACAAGAGGAGCGATGAACCCCTTGCGATTATTTACATCGGAAAAATATAACAGCTATTGATTTCAAACCTGCCATCAAGTAGTTTCATTCTAAAGTACACATTTTAAAAACAAATCAGCTGGTTCGTATGACCGAATATAAGAAATACCACTAAAAAAGGTATTGCAGATTCGTCATAGCCGAATATATGTATTTATCTTAGTTTTCTTGATTAACTTTTCACAATTTTTATCAATAAAAAGTAAAAAAATAAAAAACCCTCAGGATCTGAATAGAATTTATTGAAATCATTTTTTGGTAGGAAAAGTATTCTATACTTTGCTGAGCTTTTTAATAGTTTTCCTAATAAATTTGCGCATTCTAAACACATTAGTATAGATGCCCGGGTAGTTATAACGACCACAGCCAATTCCCGATGATATTACACCGCAAAACTGGTTATTTATAATAGCTGGACCTCCTCCATCGCCCACACATGAATCCTTGCGACCTGGCATGAAGGCGCAGAACATTTTTTTTGACAAATGCAACTGATATCGTTCCTTACATTCAAAATTATCAATTGTTTTCACTGTTGCCATTCTAACCTGATTCGGAAAGTAAAAGTCTTTTTCATGCATTAAACCCCAGCCGTATATCTGTACATCGGTGTTAAGCTTCCAGCGCTTAGAACACAAACCAATTGGTCGTATACTTGGACCCCCAATGGGCGATTTACATTTTAGTACCGCTATATCCTTGTGATTATTAAAATAGATATAGCTGGAAGGTAACACAATTTTGTGTACCGCGGAACTAAAACCATCCTCTTGTCGATATGTTACTCCAGCAACTACAGTAATATTTTCAGCTGACCTGTGCACAACACAGTGGGCTGCTGAAATAACATAAAATGTTGATATTAAAGTGGCACCACAAAATAGTCCTTCGTGATCCCGCAGCTGTACTAGAAAGGGTGCTTCAGTTATGTTTATGGCTGTTCCACCCACAATACGTTTTTTAGAATGTACAAAAGAAACTTTTAGCAGAATCAAGTTGCAGATTATTAACAATTTAAAAATGTTTCTCGCTTTAATCATTTCAAAATATAGACTTTTCGATGATTGGCAAAGAGCTTTTCACTTCTTCTTGTTAATGAGTACTGGTGCTATTGCTGCAATTTATATTGCTTTTGAATCAATGTTCGATAAATTTCTTATTTGTTATAAAATTTTTTTTAACTTTTGTTAATTTATTTGTTTAAATTCATTATACTTTTGCTCTTGTTTTAAGGAAGCATGGTCTTTGAAATCTTTGTACTATTTGGCAAATTTTCAAGAGTTGTGCTAGTGCATCCGGTTATATTTTATGTTTATTTTGTTCACAAAATCCATACAAAAGCAATGCAGGTTATTAGGTATGTTCATTTTATATAAATTAATCTTTAATATACTTAAAAGAACGCTTAATTAGCCAATATTTTAAACTCCTTTTTGAAATTCTTTTTTTTTTTTTAATTTAGCGGCATGTTTCTTTAGATTTCAGAACTAAAGCAAATCTTCCTGGATATTGCACTTTGTTGGCACAAAATTAGGTTTTTGTAAAGTAAAAAAATATTGTTTTCGCTATATTTTACAAAATAAGTGAGAACAATTGACAGATACGTACGCCATAGAACGACATATAAGACAATGAGGGAAATAACTAGCCTTTATTTTGAATCTGCCTTTTTTGGTCAGCAGCGGACCAAAAAATTAAATTGACCACATAGCCATCAGTAGGAAGTGGCGAGGACCACTCCTTTATGGGAAAAATAGATGAGGAGCAGATGCTGTAGGTGACCATAACCTACTACAGTACGTCTTAAAATTGCAGCTATCCGAGAGCCACATAACGCCGTACAGAACCGAAGACTTGACATTTGGCATGCTTAAACAGAAAAGCATATCTGCAGCATATGTTTCACACATCCTCACGCGGCTTAAATATATGGATATAATGAAATACATTTTCTTGAACCCAGGAAAACACTTCTAGGAAACAGCAACGTAAAAAATGGATATCTGGGGTCTCACAACGTCTAAAGAAGATCAGACGGTAATATGGACAATTTACTACACCGAAATACAAGCCAGCTCTGCATCAAATGACCCATCATCCTGTTTTCTTATGTACCACCTATCCGTAAGGTATGACATCTCGATTCAATTCCCGAACTTGACACATAATTGTTGAGGCCTTTAAATAATTGAAATCCACTTAAGCCCCAGGTAATGATAATATTTCGGCTGAGCTTAAAGTATCGCCCAACATCAGCGCACAGTTACTCCTCTCTATTATCCAAAAATTTTAGAACTCTGGAGCTTAACCGCCGGCACTAAATAAGGAACTATCTTTGAATTACCAAAGAAAGGAAATATCACCAAATACTCTTTGAGATAATTTCTAGCAATTTAAAGCAGCATTTTGTGATGAAAAAACCTGCGTCGACCACTTAAATAGCCCAAGAATAATCATCGAGTAATTTGTGGAATGACGCTCTCCCCTTTACCCAACGTTTAGTGACTTTAGAAAGCTTTCGATACTCTCTCACATACAGCAGTGTGTGTGGGTTACGCTGCAAATGGGTCCCTAAGAAAACAATCGAGCTCATAAAGAGTCTTTAGAGGCCGATTGTCGAGTACTACACGATAATATAGTTGGTGACATAGTCGCAGCCAGGAAGGGCCTTGCACAAAGCTGTAAATTATTACCTCTTTTATTTAATATCGTTCTTGACGTTATAATGACAGCTGCAAAACGTACCAGTAGAGGCATGAACTGTGGATTGCAGGGCTGTTTGGAAGGCCTTAATTACGCAGATGAATCTGCCTTCATGCTAGCAGACACTGTGATATGCAGAATAAGCTTCGTACAATAGAGGACATTTCCGCAAGAGTGTCACTAAAAATTGCCCTTAAAAAAGATAAAAGCACTGCGCATAAATACATCAACCACTCAGCCATTCCTTGTAGACCACCAACCTGCAAAAATGTATCCTCTTTCTTGTATTTGGGTTGCACTATTACAACAACCGGCGGCGCATCTCAGGATGTGAAAATCAGATTGGACAAGGCAAGGTGGACTTTTGTTCTGCGAAATCCTCTATGACAAATTACTCAGCTATCCACGAAACTCAGAATTTTTAACTCCAATGTAAAGTCTATACGGCTGTATGGCAGTGAAACTTGGAATGCTGCACCAAAATATATCAGTAGCATCTAAGTATTTGTAAGCAGATGCCTCTGTAAAATTTTACAAAGGCATCTGTTTACAAAAAAATAGCAGCATAAATCTTTGGAATACCACCCACTAAATACTTGTTTAGTCAGAAATACGCAGATGTTAGTGGCGCATGATTGGCCATACGCTTAGGGAGCCACCCGACGACATTAGTAGAATGGCCATCGATGGGATTCCCAAGTTCAGCGATGCAAGGCCTGCTTTTAAGCGAAATAAAATATATTACAAGTAAAAGAGATGATTAGAAGAACTATGTTTTGGCCTATGTTTGGTATTTTTTGACAAACTAATATACACCCTTATTACCACGTGAAGCGTTTGAAAGCATTTGTACACGTGTTCCCAACTAGCTTTCAAATAAGCGATCATATTATGAATATTGTTTCTATGAGTTTTTATTTTTTCCACATAAAAAACTTTTAAAATATTTTCTAATACATTCTTGCAATATTTGCTAACACGTGTAGCAAATAAAGTTAAACACGAAGTAATTGTTTTCGGTTCTTTGTTAAAACAAATTAAATTTTTTAGTATATAAGTACATAGATACTTATGCGTACAATGCTTATTTGCTTATAATGCTTTTAAAATAAAACAGCTGTCAAAAGATGCCAAAAACTTATAAAGAAAAATTATTTTCAAGCTGGTTGTCATTGTATATTTTATCAAATTATTTAAAACAACTAAGAGCACTATATTTGGCTGTGCTGAATCTTATTTACCATTCATATTGGTCGTTTTATATACCCAGCCATTTGATCTAGCCGCGTTATTTCTTACTGCAAATATAGTAATGAACATATGTACATACATACTTTGTGCCGAATTTGATGTCGATAGCAATCCTTAAATTTTAACGTTTGTATGTATAAGGGAAATACCATGTAGAAGGTTTGAGGTCAAGTGATTAAACAGTTTTCGACATTATTCGTATTAAAAGTTTAATAAAAGTGGTTTATTTGTATTGGGGAGCAAATCACTGTTGAAACCCAAAAAAATCGCCCGATAACTTTCCGAGATATAAGCGAAAACCAAAACTACCTCTGCTTATTTCTCTAAAATTTTTACATAAAAACCTCTACAACTGCCCTAGAGTTGTCCCTTTATGGGTGCATTGTTAGATCAACTCCCATTAATTTTTCCCATCAAAAATTTTTGTGGAACATACTTACACCCTACCTTCGGCCCCTAACACGGTTGCCATACAAAGTTAAATTTTTATAATTTGTTTTTAATCGCACCACAGCTTCCAGAAGGCTCCCTTCCCACAAAAGCCAAATGTAAGACCAACTCTAATTAATTTTTCATCCTTTACAGTTTTATTAAATATACTTAACAGCCCCTAAGGGTATTACAATACAAATTTTAAAAAAATGAAGGTTAAAACCCCCACAGCTTCCCAGGTGTCTCCCTTAGAGGAATAAAATGTATCACAGACCCCTATTAGTTTTCCCTCCGAAACATATTTCTTCAATATACTTACCCCCTATCTTCCCCACATAAGGGAGTTACCATAAAAAATTTACAAAAATTATGGAAAACGCCCATAACTTCCCCAGAGTCAGCCTTAGAGAAATAAGGTTTACGATCAACCCCAATTAGTTTTCCTTCCCAAACGTATTCTTTAAACTTACTAACCTCCTATCTCCATCTCCTAAGGGGGCTCCCATGTAAAATTTGGGAAATTGTAATAAATACCCCCACCCCTTCAGCTTTCAGGGTGGCCGGGAATAGGTCAAATATTTACCCCCTCTTTCAACTTTCTCAGTGGGTTGCCATACAAAGTTCGGAAAAACTAGGGTAAAAACCCCTACAACTTCCCCGGAGTCGCTCTAAGAGGAATAACAGCTATTATAGACCGCCATTAGCTTAAAAAAGTTCAGGGTTTTGAAAGGCCAGTGTGAAGGGTATATAAGATCCGGCACAGCCGAATACAGCGCTATAACTTGTTTTTAATTTTAATGGTATTTGAAACAAACGATACGTTTTACTTAAACAATTTTTTTTGAAGACAATACAATTTTTCGATTAGGATAGTGAGCGGGGCCACGCTTAATACCATGCTTTGCCAAATCTAATCAAACGATCGTTATAAAACTTTGCACATGAGCTAAATTTTGTTAACGAATAATTTGTGATTTCAAAAGTAAACATCCTTTTTACACTCCCTTTACTAAACATATTTGAACTTATCTTATACAAATGGCATGACATGTTCAAATATTCCCGTTTAAATCAAGTAAAGGGTGAAACGGTTGCCAATTTTGTTTGTTGATTTTCAATATATATTTACAACTTAATGCCTCTTGTTAAACACTTCTCTAGTTTCCTTCATTAGTTCATTGGGTCCAAGCGAAGAAGAAACTGGTGCTAGTTAAATGTTAAAATGTGTTTTTTACTTTTTTTCTCAAAAAAAAGTTAAAATCAATCAAACACACACATTGATTGATAGTGTATATAAAAAGGGAGTGTCTAAAATTGCAATTAAATTAAATCAAATTTTTTTTTGATACTTTCGGATCAACTGACCAAATGAAAAAATAAAAAAAAACATATAAAAGTGAGGAATTCTGTAGGGTTTGACATTTTATACTTTCGAAGAAAAACAATAAGAAAGTAATTTAATTTAAAAAACAAGTAAGAGCGCTATATTCGGCTGCGCCGAATCTTAAATACCCTTCACATTGGTCTTTTAATATACCCAGCTAGTTTTAAAGTCCATAAAAAACTTTACAAAATTTTAACGTTCGTATGGGTAATAGAAATAGATGAGGAACGTTTGAGGTCGACAGTTTTAGCAATTTTCGATATTATTCATATTAAAGGGTTAATAAAAGTTGTTAATTTTTATGGGATGTTCTAGTCCCCCTGCTCCTCCCCAACTTGTTTTTCCAAAATGTATGAATTATTTGATTTTTAATTTTTGTAGAATATTCCAGATGTAGCGTATCGAAAATTTCATAAAAATTGCTAGTTTGTATGAGAGCTATCCCTTCTTTACCCCACACTAAAAAATGTTCTCTGCAAAGCGTAGGTCCTGTTGTCCAATTACTTTTTGTAGAACATTTGATGTCGATAGCTGCTTTAGTTTCCAAAATATAGCTTATCGAAAATTTCATAAAAATTGTTAATTTTTATGGGAACTTCCCCTTGTTCTGCTCCCGCCCAAAAAACGTTTTTCTTTTAAGTATAGGTCTTACTGTACAATAACTCTTTGTAGAAGATTTGAAGTAGATAGATTTTATAGTTTCCGAGATATAGCGCATAAAATATTTCAGCAAATTTGTGCAATTGTAGGAAAAACACCTCTTTCCCTGATCCTATCTGAAAAAGACTTTTGCATTATTTAGGTCCCTGTTTTAAGAGAATCGGTGCCAAGTTTTGTGGCAAGAGTGACTATATTCACTGAGATATACATAAAGGGATATATGCACGGATTTTGTTATAAAAAAATAGGTTATTGTGGATTTTCGCTTATATCTCGGTCAATAGTGAACCGATTTTGCTGATTTGAAATAGCGATTGTCTCCAGGATATTTCTTATAATTTGACCCCAACAACTGCTCCGTTTCTTTTTATTTGACTTTGGAAACTTGATTTCAACAGACGGACAGACGGACAGACGGACAGACAGACAGATGGACATGGCTATATCAACTTCCCTATCTATTAGGATTCAGAATATATATACTTTATGGGGTCGCAAATGGATAATACAGAAATTACAAACGGAATGATAAACTGATATATACCCTTATCACTATGTGAAGGGTATAAAAACATTCTTTTTTAGAAAATAACTTTACACTGAGTACTAAATACATGGTATTGAGTACCCAGTACTCAATACTTAAAAGTAAATATGTACTCCATACTTTCAGGGATGTATTTTGTAGTATTAAAATAAATTAATTTAATACCACGCTGCGTGAAAAAGCTAAAGCATTTTGTCAAGTTTATATTTTTGTTTTTATTTTAATTTTTTTATTTTCTACATAAGCTTTATTTTAACACATAACTGTTTAATTCTCAACCTCTTTCTCGTGTACAAGCGTTTATACTTTTAATGCAGAGCGTGTTTGAGTACTGAGTAGTATTGAGTACTCAGTTGAAAAAGTATCGAGCAGTGTTGAGTAGTCAAAAGTAACCATCCTTTACAACATTACTTTACACTAGATTCAATTGGTTTGTTGTTGGTTTAAGTATGTCTATATGGTTGGTATATATATATATACATTTCATTGGTTTTTACACCAAATTATCAGTAGACTTTTTACCAAACTCTTATGGTGTTTTCCATTCTAAAAAAAATGTTGCAATAAGTATTTGTAATATTTTTATCAGTTTACACACACACTTATAAAGTTGTCCATTTTTTTGTTTCAATGGAACAGAAAAATTGCTTGATTTTAATAAAAACTGCATTCTGTGTTAAAAACTCGTTCTGGATGGAAGCAGAGAGCGGGGAGAGCCCCATGTAAATGAATAATTTTTATAAAATTTTTGATACGCTATATCTTGGAAGCTATAACTGCTATCGACTTCGATTGTTCTACAAAAACTAATGATCAAATAATTCATGCATTTTGGAAAAAAACAGTTGGAGAGGAGCAGAGGGACTTAAGCCCCACATACAAATTAGCAACTTTTATTAAACATTAAATACGAAAAATGTCGAAAAAACTCTCGACCTCAAACGACCGTTAAAGTTTTGTAAAGTTTTCTATTTCGAAAACAAGGATTGCTTTGGACTTTAAGCCCGGCACAAGGTCTTTTTATTATAATATTTGAAGCACAAACTAACTCGGATAGAAAAGATAGCTGAGTATTTTAAAATACCAAAGTGAAGGGTATATCAGATTCGGCACCGCCGAATATAGCGCTCTTACTTGCTTTTTTGCTATTTTTATGCTCGCCAACCCACAGAAAACAACGAGTCATATTGAAATTAAATATGTATTTTAAAACCCAATCTAGTTTTTATATAAACTTTTTTTAAGAGCGTATTTCCAGTTTAGTTTTTTTTTAATACATTGTATAATGCAATTGTATAAACTATTTTTCTTAACAACTTGCTTTTTTCTTAATTTTGTTAATACATATACATATGTATATACATGTACATATATATTCTAAATAATTTTAATTAATTTTTTATTATATTTTTTTTTTTATTATATTTCAATATTAAACAATTATTTAAAATTAACTGCTTTGGATCTAATACTATTATTATTAAGACTTTAGGTCTTATTGTATTAGGAAACCAAGTTGTTAATAAATAAATAAAAATACAAAGACAAAATCGCAGAGGCCATATTGCCTAATGAACTGAAATGTGAAACTGTCAGGAGAAAAAACAAAAGACATTTCAAATCTCTTTTTGATTTGGATAAACGGAGATTGGGAGACGCCGAGGACGTTGGTTTTGCACTATGCCAGTAGATTGATACTCCCTTTTATAGCTTCTGCAGAAGCTGTCAAGACTAATAAAACATTAAGGGTCTTTTTACTTAAACGCAACTCAAAAAAAAAAAAACAAAAACTCACAAAATTTATTAATACATTCTATTTTCATTTTAAGCTGTTGCGTTTTGAAAAATAAGGGGGTTAGAGTAGACGATGTTCGGATCAGTCACTTGAATTCCGGAAGTCTGGGCAACTTTTTGGACGCAGCAAACATTGGCCTATCAAGTCTATATTCCTTTGTCAGAAAAAGCGATTGTTTCGAGTGACCAGAGCGTAGGGGCTATTGTCAACCTTCCTAATCTGATCTAACTTAATCAAATTTATTTGCCTCCTTTTCTTTTATATGTCTTAACTTATATTTTTGTTTTACTTTTTTTAATTTTCAATAATTTTAAAATTTTTTTCTTAAGCTTAAAAAAACTTCTGAGCACAAGTAAACCGAAAAACATAAGCCATGATACAATAAACAAGGTATACCTTTTTCTACAACAACAATTTTCATACAAAAAATTTGCTGAGTTTTTAAAAAAAACTGGCGCATTTCAGGGAATAAAGTTGCATTTTTTTTAAACATTGGTCTTTTCATATACCCAGCCATTTGATCCAGTCGAGTTATTTCGTACTGCAAATATTATAACAAAAATGCTATTTTTATACATATGTATATGTTTTTGTGTATGTACATTTAAACATATATACATGAATACATACATACATACATATATACATACATACATACATACATACATACATACATACATACATACATACATACATACATACATACATACATACATACATACATACATACATACATACATACATACATACATACATACATACATACATACATACATACATACATACATATATACATACATGCATACATACATACATACATACATACATACATACATACATACATACATACATACATACATACATATGTATCTACATACATCCAAAAAACAATACATACCTATGTACGTCCAAGCATAACAGGAACTTTTTGCATATTTTTTTATGGTCATCCATATACATTTACATTTAACCGCGTTGCAAGTTGATTACATTTGTTACATTTTTTGTATGGATTTTGTGATTTTGCTCTAAAAAATCGCAGTATTTTGCCTATATCTAGGTCCGTGGTGAACCGATAGTAATTTTAACCCCCTAAACTTGATTTCAACAGACGGACATGGCTATATCGACTTCACTTTCTATAAACATCCAGAATATATACACTTAATGGGGTCGCAAGTGAAAATTGTAGAAATAACATAGGATAAAATCTGTGCATATATTCCTATATATCTTAGTAAATATATTCACTCTTGCCACAAAACTGGGCACGGATACTCTTAAAGTAGGGACCTAAATAATGAAAAAGTTATTTTCAGCTAGGATCAGGGAAAATGTTATTTTTCCTTCAATTGCACAAATTTGGTGAAATATTTTATGCGCTTTTTCTCGGAAAGTATAACAGCTATCGACATCAAATATTCTACAAAGAGTAATTGGAAATTAAGAAATTTTTGGGTGGGGCAGAAGAAGGGGTAGCTCCCATACAAATTAAAAATGTTTATGAAATTTTTAATACGCTATATTTTGGAAACTATAACAGCTATCGACATCAAATGTTCTACAAAAAGTAATTGGAAATCAGGACTTACGCTTTAAAGAAAAAATTTTTTAGGTGGGGGCAAAAGAAGAGAAAGCGTCCATATAAATTAACAATCGGTTCGTAGTCAACCTGTGTGGCAGATTTTAAATAGAGATCTGGTATGTAATGTTTTTAATAGCTTGACGCTAAGGCAAACGCGGTTCGGGCGATTTTAATTGACACCGGGAACTTGAATTTAACAGACGGATATACAGAAAAGGCTCAGTCGGCATTCCATGTATAAAGAGACAGAAAATTGTTAATTTTTTTATATTTTGAAAACTTTTAAATTAAAAATTACATTAATTTTTTTAATCGAATCCTTAAAACATCGAATCTGACGAAAAAAAAATATATTTTTTAATTAGATATATTCCCGCCAAAAATAAATTACAATGAATATAATGTATTTAAGTACTCAGATGAAAGTTTCTGCAAACTAAGCTAAGCAAAATACTTTAATAAAATTCCACAACTTTTTAAAGGAATTTTTCCAAAAACTTATCATAGTGAATTTTATTTATTATTTTTTTTTTATTTACACTTTTTAATTATTCTATAAGGTTTGTATTAGAATTTGGAGATAAATTATTATAATAATTACTTGTACTTGTATCATTAAAAATACTGAAGAAGTAACTTATATCCGATTAAAAATGACCATAGATACACACAACCTATACATATGCTTTTTAATGTTGTTTAGTTAAATTCTATCTAATTTGCATACGCTTTTTTTTATAAATCGAAGCATCGCTGTCACATTCGTATATATAGTAGGTCTTCTAACATAACCACAGCCAATATTCATCGAAACTACACCACAAAGTTTCCCATTTATAACAAGAGGCCCTCCTTGGTCTCCATAACAAGCATCTCTCTTATATGGCTTAAGACCACAAAACATTTTTTCCGACAAATAAATATGATAATATATCGAACATTCATTATGGCTTATCGCTTGAGTTTTAAACGATCTTAACTGATTGGAATGAACAAGCTTCTCCTCGCGTGTTAAACCCCAGCCGAATACATATGCAGGGCTTCCATAATCCACATCATTAGTACATAATGGAATTGATCCTATATCTGTACCACTAATTGGAGATTTTAATTTCAGTAATGCAATATCGTAGGAGGCTCTTAAATGCATGTAGAGTATGGGAATCATGATTTTGCGAACCGCAGATCTTGAACCCTTCTCATGGCTAAACGTAGCTTCCGCTTCTACAGTGATGTTTTTAGCTTTTCTATTTATAACACAATAGGCTGCCGTTACAACAACAGATTTTGATATTAAAGAGCCGCTACAAAAAAGATTTTCACTCTCTAAAAGTCTCACTAAAAAGGGTGCTTCAGAAATGTGAGTGTGTACGCCCTTTACAATGCGAGATTGAATTTTCGGCAATACAAAAGAAACTTTTAGCAGGACTAATCCGTAGATTATTAATACTTTAAAAATATTTCTTATTTTTACCATTTTAAAATAAAAAAAAGAATGTTGATATAATAACCACTTCTCCTATATATATGTCAATAGATACTGTTGAAAATACGGCAATTCTAATTACAATTTAAACAATTTCTAAGTAAAATAATTTTTAAAAAAAAACAAAACAACTGTTTAAACATTTGCAGATATTGCTTTTAAACGTTCTATCCACTTATATTAATATAGTCATTTGGAATCATAAAAGTATATACAATTGGTGAATTCACAAGGTCTTGTGAAATCATATATTGTAAAATAATACAACCAAAAAATATGACCGTTGTGAACAACTCTTCGTATATTTGTAGGTGTCGTATTTAAAATCTAAATCAGCTGATACGACCAAACGATAGAAAAACAAACACATATTTATGTACATAAATCTGGTGCTGCTCTTGGCTTAACTTAATAATTTGTAGAAATTAGACCCATGAAAACACAAAATAGTCTATATCTAACCTGGTTAGAATCTCTAAAATCCATTAAAATAAGCAAAGTTTTAGTAAAAAATCACAAGAATTTTGTTATTTTTTACGTAAACAAAAAACAGCTGATGTGTCAGAGAGCAGTGCCGGCTATTTTTGCCGGCGGAGGCGGCTTAAGGAATCTTCTTTGGCGGTTTTGCCTAAGTTTTTAGTATAGACGTTTTGAACGGATGCGAGTGCTAGCGGCTCTAAAAATAAATTAAAAAACTCGCCGTTTCGTTTTAGGCGCTTGGCGCATGACTTTGTATATAATACGACATCACAATAAACATATCAAACAAAGTTGTATTGTTTCACAACAAGTTTCGTATGAAAAGCAACAACAAAATTTTTATGCTATTGTGAAATTATATGACAATAATACAATATGCTATCGTATCGTACCTTGTGAATTCGCTAAATATGTATGTCTGTATATTCATTAGGGTGCACCTTATTTTTTAAAATTGCGAAATTGCACCGTGACTCCCCACAGAAATGTTCTCTCTAGTAAAAAAATACATTTTGCAAAATTTTAGACAGATTTCATAAGGGAAAGATGTGCCGCACGCGCCCCGAAGTTGTGTAATTCATGTAAAATTAGCACATTTGTAAGTTTGATGCCACCCTACGAAAATTTTTTTTTTATAAGTTTGAGGTTATTTTTTAAGCTGAATATGAATCCAGCAACCAATTTATGATAGTATGTAGTTTTTTTTATTATTATTTATTTTGAGAACTTTTTTTAACTTAATCTTCTTAATACAAGGTGGGCCAAAAGAAATCATCCGATGTTAATTGGCTTAAACTTTTTTTTAAATGAAAAACCTCGATACCATGGCGCAATAATTTATCAGGTGGTGGTGATTCTACAACAACGAAATTCTGTGAATACAATTTTTGTTTTTGTTGTAGTTTTCGTTGACTCAGTTGTCAAAAAAAGATATGTAAAAGTAAACAACTTTGACTTCCCAGCCTCGATTTATGCATGAAAAAAGTAGATCAGCTGTGCTCGTGACACCACCTGGTACACATAATTTCACCATACTCGAAACTGTTTCTTGATTATGTTTCGAATTTTATTGCTCAAGTTAAAATATGATGCAAGCCAAATGGGCGGATTCACAATTGATTGATTTACGGCCAGAAAAAACTCGGCTAACATGGCCACATAGCGCGCACCGCCTACTGTTGTCGTTTGACCAGCGGCGTCCTTGAAAAAAATGACCCGTTGACTCCTCCAGCGTGAGCAGCACACCATGCAATCACTTTGAGCGGGTGTACTGGCTCCTCATGCATCACATGTGGATTTTCGGTGCCCCAGAAACAATAGTTTTGCTAGTTCACGTACCCGCTGAGTTGGAAATGAGCCTAATCGCTCATTATGATTTTGGTCGAAAAATTGTCTTTTTTGGCGCAGTCGGTGCTGGACGACCGGGAAACCGGCGACGGAATTCGCACTGACCCAACACCTCAAAAAAAAAAATACACAATTATTTCGCGTTCTTGGGAAGTGTATCGCTCCATGATATGTTCACTTGTATTATACATCTGCCTAGTTCACAAATGTCAAAACAGATTTGACATTGGCCGCCATTTGGAAAAATGAGAGGATCTCACAGTACGGGGATTTCTTTTGGCCCACCTTGTACTTATATTAAGAACTTCATTTTTGTGGACGTGGCTCCGCCTCTTTTACTGTTTTTTCTTTAACTTGGCGTTAAGGACCTTGTATATGCCTACAAAGTTTCTAAAAACTGGTGAAATATCATCACTGGCAAAAAAAAGGTTAAATTTTTGTAGGCATGGCACTGCCTAGTATTTCGTTTTGAAAATTTTTAGTTAAGAAGCCATTATTGTGTTAAAAAAGTTTTAAAAATCGGTGCGATATTTAAAATAAATTGGGCCATACAAATAGGGTGCACCCTAGTGTACCTACATTTATAACAGAACTTGACTGTTCCAAAAATATACAAATGTTAGTCGAATTTTTTTAAGTTTTTTAAAAAGATATTTTGCATATACATATGTACGAAAATGTGCTCTTGAATTTTATAAAATTTAAACACATGTATTTTATATATTTTTTGTACCCTTCATCAAGTAAAAAGGATGTTAATCAGTTTGTCACTTAGTTTGTATTTTTTACTCAATTCATTTATGACCTCATAAATTTTGAATATGCTAAATGATTATATAGAGAAATTTGGCTGCATGTGTGTGCTCATCTGCACGTCTGTTAAAATCAAATTCCCGAAACCGGATCAAATTCAATGGAAGTCAACGTATCAGATGCATTTTTAAGCAGATCGCGTTTTTTACCATTAAAAAAAACCTTTTTTTATGAAGTTTTCCGTATAATATATCTCGAAAACTAAACTAAGTAAGTATATCTCAAAAACTGTAGCTGCTATTGTCTTCTCATATTCTACAAAATAATTGTATTAGAACTGAGCCCTTTTGGGGAAAAAAAATTAGTTGAATAGGAGCAAAGAAATGGTAGCCCCACCGACAGTCTGATGAAATATTGAATGCAGCTTTAGGCATTCTAGTATTATTTCTACGTTTTGGAAAAATATTAGCTGAAAAGAAGTTCAGAGAATGGATGCAAGCTGGTAAATTTTTGGAAAATTTTTAAACGATTTAATTTGAAAACTATAACAGGCGTTAAAATTAAACATGCTGCAAGGTAGTTCTAAATGGTATGATTTCTATATTTCAAAAAAAATTTTATTAGATCGAGGGGAGTTCAAATCAACAGCTGTTTTGTTAAACTTTTGCTGTCAGTTTTTCAATCACTGAATAAAATAATAAATTAAATAAACAGGATTGTCAACTTGGTACTTTGAATACTAATTTTAGTGATTTCAAAAAGTTTTAATGCGAAAAATTTCTAGTTATTGCTTAGGGTTCTTAATACAGGGTGGCTGGTGGATAATTTATATTTCAAAATACGATTATTTCAAAAAGTTATTAGCGATGCAGAGAGAGGTTGGCGCTGTTGGAATTATCGCTTGTGCGGGTTGGTCAATCATGATGCCGCAGTGGTCGAGTGAGCATCGCGCTTTCGCTGTAGAGACATTTTTTAAGATTAATGATTTTTACGTAATTGCCCGTCGATCATTTTGTTAAAACTTTGGTATTTGGCAGAAATTCTGCGCAACTGCTTTGGCTATGAGTGTCCCAAGGTCGGGACCCAGCCGATCTTCAAAGACCCCCAAAAACATCAAACTGGTTAAAAGCAGTTTACGTGAAAATCCGCAACTTTCAAAACGGATCAGAAATTGAAAAAAAAGGTTATGAAGTTCCGTCCTTTCAATAATTTAAATCGTTCAAAAACCGAAAGAAAGTGATTTTAATTTATACAAAAATTTTTGTGAAATCATATTGGAGCGTTTTCGCACTGTAAATCCCATTTTTTTTTAACGACGAGGCTTTTTTTTTCATTTAAAGGGCCACGTTAATAAGCAAAACTGCCGTTGCTGGTCTTCAAGAACCCGCAACTTTTGAATAAAGCATCATAACCATTGCATTGTCTTAGGATAAATGTTTGGTGTTCCTTATCCATGCATGAGGTAATTGGACCATTTTTTTGAAAATTCTCAAGACCAGGCGACCAATGCCAACGGTGAAAATGATCGACACATGACTACGGAATTCTTTTTGCCAAACCTGTGAGCTCATCCATCATACTCTTCAAACACGTGTTTTCAACAGAATGCGGTGATTGCACAAATAGCCAGAGCTTCAATGAATTTATTTCGGAAAAATTTCCCCCAAAAACTAATCAGCCGCTTTAGAGACATCCCGTGGCCACTGAGGTCGCCCGATCCAAGCTGACCCCGATATTAAGTGACAACAACTGCATTCCAAACTGGCTTTAGAAGCAAACATCGTACCATCGAACAAGCCCACAAACTAGTACAGATTATAGGAAAAGCCTTAAGGGAAAAGAAGTAATTTTTATTGTTGTCTCTCAAGCTTTCAATAAAGTCAGCCATAGAGGCCTGTTAAACAAACTGAAGCTGAACTTGCTAGTGAAACTTTTTGATAAGTACATTATCGATTCCAAAATCGGGTCCAAAATTTATCAATAACATTTTTAAGTTTGTTGGGGGGTGCCTATATCCCTTCTAGAATGGCTTTTTTACGCCAATGCAATTTTATGCTTGTA
Source organism: Melanophora roralis (assembly GCA_963583895.1). Classification (NCBI taxonomy): domain Eukaryota; kingdom Metazoa; phylum Arthropoda; class Insecta; order Diptera; family Rhinophoridae; genus Melanophora; species Melanophora roralis. The sequence continues at coordinate 93,337,573 of OY757188.1, read as the reverse complement.
TTTAAAATAATGTACATGTTGTGCTCACAAACAACAGTACAAAACTGGGTGACCCAATCGTTTTTTTTGATTTTTGTTTTGCTCACTGTGAAGTACAAAGCAAAACAAAAGCAAATCTTTGATTAAGTTTGTTTTCGAACTCTTATTGAATCACTGGGTATACAAAAAGACCAATGTGAAGGGTGCATAAGATTCGGCATTGCCGAAGATAGCGCTTTTACTTTTCTTTATTAAGACTGCATTGTATGTGTAACAACAACAATTTGTTACTTCTTTAATTTTTAATTTAATGAAAAAGTTTATTTAGTTTCTATATAATCTACATAAGGCTTTTATGATAAATCCATGCATTGCTGTCACATTAGAATATAAACTAGGTCTTTTTATGTAACCACAGCCAACAGTCGATGAAACTACACCACAAAGTTGACCATTAACTACGAGGGGACCACCTTCATCACCAAAACAGGTATCTTTTCTATACGACTTTAGACCACAGAACATTGTCTCCGACAGGAAGATATTATAACGCAGCGAACATTCATAACTGTTTATTGTTTGTATAGTAATCCTTCTTAATTGATTGGCATAATAAGTTTTCTCGCCTTTCACTAAGCCCCAGCCATATACATGGGCATTGTCTTTATAACTCCAGTTGTTAGTGCACAATGCAATTGGTCGTATAGCTCTGCCACTAACTGGAGATTTTAATTTCAATACTGCAATGTTGTAATCGTGTTTGAATTGTACATATTTTGTGTGCATTACGATTTTGGAAACCGTAGATTTTACAGCCTCCTCGTAGCGAAATGTAGCTCCCGCCACTACAGTGATGTTTTTAGCTGGTCTTTTTAAAACACAATAACCTGCAGTAAGAACAACAGATGATGATATTAAAGTGCCGCCACAAAAAAGCTCATGATTATTTAAAAGTTTGACTAAAAAGGGTGCAGCGGAAATGTAAATGCGTTGACCTTTCACAATGCGTGACTGGATTTCAGGCGATACAAAATAAGCTTTAAGAAGAATTAAACTGCAGCTAAATAACACTTTTAAAGTATTTCTTAGTTTTATCATTTTGAGATAAAAATTTAAAAAAAAATTTTATACAACTTTTATCATATATTTGTCAATAGGGACTGTTAGAATATGGCAATTTATATTACAATATAAACAATTCCTAACTTTAATTATTTTTATAGTATTTCTAGAAAGAAAACTCCAAGCAACTGTTTAAATATATGTATGTTTATCCATTAGCACAAAAACCTTATACTTTGCGTCTTCTTTTTTAAGAAATTTTTTTTGGAAAGATAAAATATTGTATGTGTGTTCATAGATAAACTTATACATGCACATATTTGAAGGATTCGCAATCAATCGCCATTATTTTATATTATTATTTAAAAACTGCAAATCAATTTGAATGAATGTTTAAATTTTTTGAACTCACCAGGCGTTAAATTTGTTAAGTATTTTTTTACATCTTTATTATACGCATAGTGTTAAGAGTATATATCAGTTTAACATTCCGTTTCTAATTCCTTAATTATCCATTTGTGACCCCATAAAGTATATTTGTTCTGGATCCTTATAGATAGGGAAGTCCATTTAGCTATGCCCGTCTATAAATCTGTATGCCTGTTGAAATTAATCTTCCGGAGTCAATTTAAATACTACGGACCAGATATTGGTGTCGAACTATCAGAAATATCCCTAAAAAATTGATATTCAAAATAAGCAAGATCGGTTCACCACGGACCTAGAAATTGGCATGCTACTGCAATCGTCCTAGGTTTTGTAAAACAAAATCCATACCAAAAATGTAACAAATGTAACCAAGTGGCAACGCTGTTAAGCTTACATATGGATTTGCATATATGTATACGCATTAAGTCTCTGTATGTATGTTTGGACGAAGGTATGTTTGTGGCAAGTTTGAAGTCGCGATAGCTTTCCTACTTTTTAAAAAAAGGAAACTTACAAATTTTGAACAATTTTATAGGTGTTGCTACTTCCCGGGCTCCCATCACACACATTTTTCTTTTAAATTAAAAAAAATTTTAATCGATATAACATGTAGAAATTTAAGGTCGGTTACTTCAACAGTTTCGGTTTATAAATAAAATAAAATTGTTTTCTGTTCCTCTCACTAATTGCTGTCCAAAATGTAGGCATTTTTGTACAAATACTTTTTGTGGTAAAATTAAAGTCGATTGCTGTTGTAGTTTCCGAGATACAGCGTATCAAAAATATCTTTAAAAAGTTAATTTTAATGGGTGTCTCCACTCCCCCTGCTTCTATCCAGCAAATTTTTCACCAAAATTTACGTATTAGAGGCCTGCATCAAGTCCTATTTCAAGCTAATTCAAGACCCGGATGATTTTCTAATTCTTGCGCTGTTGTGCGATTAAACTGTTTAAGTGCTGTAATGTAGAGTAGCTGACACAGTTTGTTTGATGCAATGTAGTGTAGTTAAGAATAAAGAGTGGTGTCATGCACTGTTGTTTACGCAACTATATACTGTCATGATGTGTGGTCGATAAAAAAAAATGACTGTGATGATGTGTGGTCAACAACAAAAAAAACTGTGTGTGTTACTACACACAATGTTGTATAGATACATAAACAAACATATATACGAGCAGGCAAATCAATATAAAATGCGTACGTAATTACATTACATTACATACACACATTAAAAACCAACCCCCGTTTTTAAAACTATCACACCAGGAACATCCCGTCAACAGTTAAGTTTCAAGATGAATTGAAATGTGTGATCATGATGTGGTCCGTTGTTGTTAACTTAAGTGTGCTTAAGTGTAAATATTTTTTTTATTTAAGTTAAGTTAAGTAAACAAAAGAGATGGCGAACACTACAGCACAGCACTTATTGTTGTGTGTGCACACGCAAGGTATATAAAATGAATTGAAAAATCAAGATGATACTTAATTTAGTGACGTCTTGAGCTGGCCTCTAGCACGTATCATACTGGAACTACTTTGTAGCACGTCTAAATTTGATATCTGCTTTAGTGTCTTAGATTTAGAGGCATTAAACATTTTACAAAGTTTGTGCAATTGGTGGGGTTAAAAAAGCTGTCCCATAATTTAAGGGGGAAATGGATGGGAGCCTTTAGTGTATCTTTACAAAGTCTTTTCATGATATTGGCTATATTTTCTGAGTTATACAATAAATGTATGAAATGTATGAATTTTGCCAGAAACAAATAGGTAATTTTAGATTTTTTCTTATACATATTTTAGTCCGGAGTGAATCGGTTCTGCTGATTTTAAGAAGGGTTCTGCCCAAAAAATATTTCTGATAGTTTGTCACCGACTTTGTTTTTCCCAGGAAACTTGAATCCAAAAGAAGGGTATACAAGCACGGTTAAACCGATTCCCTATCTATATGGATCCAGAATATACTTTATAAAATCGTAAATGGATATTACAGAAATTGCAAGCGAAGTCATAAACTAATATACATATATTATAAGTAGGCAAAAAAAAACGAACCACACTGCATCGTCTGTGCTAATGGATGGTACAAGTATTGGGGAGACAGAAACGCTTAATGTTCTGGGCGTGAAAATCCAGTGCGATGTCCGCTGGATGGAACAGGTTGTCTTTTGTTTTGATGCATGTTAGTGTCCCATTTTTTTTCTACTGGCCACTGAATCGCACTACGCATTACAGAGAAAATTCATTCTTAAGACGCACAGTCAGTATGTATAACAAACTACCTAAATATGTCTTTCCTGTCACAGTTAATATCGGGAAATTAAAATCAAACATCCACGAGCACTACTCCCTATATCCTTCTTCCCATAACCTTTTTTCCCCATGACATATTTTCCTGAAATAAAAAAAGTGGTAGAATCCCAATCATTGAACAATTTTCTCCACAACTGCTTTTACTTTTAAAACTAAACTAAATTTAAAATTTATTTTAATTAAAAAAATTTATTAAGATAAATTTGGTCTTCCGTATATCACTCTAATTTCTGATTCTTATAAAATGTTATATTAAAAAGTGGTATGAGTCCACTTGGTATTAAAAAAGTCGTAAATTTTATTAAATAATTTTTTCGTAACAACCCACAAAAACTTTACTTTCCGAGTAAGTTATAAAGTTATCTTGGATACGCGGAAGCATTAGTTACTTTCTGACCGAATAACTATACACTTACAAATGTGCTAACAAAAATCAATCAAATAACTAGTCGCAATGCATCAACTGAAAGAAGAAATGAAAATTTTAGCGTTTTAAAACAAAAATTCTATCGTAGTCATATTTTTACACATAAACCTAAAAATGTAATTTATAAGCCCTTAACCAATATGTCATTATTCTTTTGTAAAGACCTCATTACCTTGTAAGCAATAAAATAATGAGAGTCCCTTACTTAAATTTAAAAAGATTTCACTGGAAAAATTTAAAAGGCTTTTAAAGTGTTAAAGCAAACATTTAAATATTTCAATACATGAAAATATCGACTTATATCACTTTCAAATATAACAGCTTTTACGTCAATGCCATACCTACACACATATATTCATATGTACTTTTATTCATACAAGTACATATACACATACATATATACAATTCGAATTAAATTTAGTTTTTAAAATAAATATGTTTACAAATGAAGTATAAAATTAAATGTACATATGGTATGTACATATGGCCGACTAAATAAAAAACTGGAATAACAATTAAAAATCAGTATTTTCTGTGAAAGCCTTGTTTTCTGTTTTTAAAAACATGGTCTTAATTGGTACATATTACCAAGTTGAGTTCAGCAGTTAAAACAACTGTCTAAAAATAAATTTTACTAAAATACAATAAAATTTTTCTTTTCGTTTTTTATATATTTTGGAGAAATAAATGATTGTTATGATTTTGAGTTCTGACAGTTTTTAATTTAGTGTGCAAAAAGTATTTATATACAAAGTGAATTCTTTATAAGAAACAAATTCAATTAATGAACTTGAGCTAACTAAAGAATAAAAAAATATTCGAAGACAACAATGAGTTTGACTAAGAATAAAAAAAAATTGAAATAGATAAAATTTTTATACCCTTCACATAGTGATAGGGAAATATGTATATAAGTTTGACATTCTCTTAGTAATTTCTACAATATTCACTTGCGACCCCATAAAGCATATATTGTATGATCCCTTATAGCCATGTCCGTCTGTGTGTTTCTTAAAATCACGTTTCCGGAGGCAAATTAAGTCACACAGAAAACGTTTTAGTATCAAATAATTAAAAATATCCTTGAGACAACAGCTAGTTAAGAGCAAAAAAAATCGGTTCACTATTGACTTAGATATAAGCGAGACCGCAAAACACCCACACAAATATACAATTTTTAGGAAAATTTTCTTGATACGCTATAACTCAAAAACTAAAAGCCTTATCGACTTTCAATATCCTACGAGAAGTGTTTGTACAAAAATTTCCACATTTTAGAAAAAAAAATTAATTGGATAGGAGCAGGGGAAGAGGGGGGATAGCCCCCCATACATAGAAATTTTTAATAAATTTTCGATACGCTGTATCTCGGAAAGTATACGTAACAGCTATCAGCTTCTAATGTCTTACAAGAAGTAATTGCACAATAATGCCTAAATTTTTTAAAATATAAAAGTTGCATCAGAGCAATTTTTATTAAACCTTTGATACGAAACATGTTGAAAACGGGTAAAACTCTTGACCTCAAAGCTCCTTGTATATATGTTTGTTTATGTATCTATTCAACATTGTGTGTAGTAATTAACACAGTTTTGTTGTTGTTGACCACACATCATCACAGTAATTTTTTTTATCGACCACACATCATCACAGTATTCAAGTTGTATCAACAACAGTGCATGACACCACTCTTGATTCTTAACTACACTACATTGCATCACACAAACTGTGTCAGCTACACTACCATACAGCACTTAAACAGTTTAATCGCACAACAGCACAAGAATTAGAAAATCATCCGGGTCTTGAATTAGCTTGAAATAGGACTTGATGCAGGCCTCTAACAAACACACACACACTATGGCTCTTAAAAAAACAGAAAACAAATTAAGCAAAAAGAATATACACTTATGATACGATAAACATCTATTGTCTTTGCAAGAGTGTTAAGAGCGATAGTAAACTATAACTGTCAAACTACTTTTATAAAAACTTTATTTTGCATTTGAATTGTCAAACGGGTGCTGTAATCAACAGCACAAGTTTATACATTTATATGTACCTTCGTTCAAACATACATACAGAAACTTAATGCCTATTTATGCACATCCATATGTATGCTTTACAGTGCTGCCAGTTGGTTACATTTGCTAAAATTTTTGTGTGGATTTTGTCTTAAAAAAACTGGGGCAGTCGCAGTATTTTGTCTATATCTAGGTCCGTGGTGATCTAATCCTGCTCAGTTAAAAAAGCGAGCATCTCAGAGATATTTCTGATATTTTGACATCAAAACCGTAGTACAGGCACACATACATATACACAGACGGATATGGCTAAATAGACTTCCTTATTTATAAGGATCCTGGACATATATACTTTATGGGGTCACAAATGGATAATAAAGAAATTACAATCGAACTGACAAACTGGTTATACCCTTATCACTATGTGAAGAGTATGACTAGGATAGCTATCGATCTCAAAACCCGGCCCAAAATATTTTTACTTAAATATATGCGGTACAAAAACAACTCGGCTATATCGGGTATATAAAACAGGGCGGACGATTTTGTCATGTCCGTCTGTAGACGGAAAAATCAAGTCCTACGGACAGGGGCCTTAATATCAAGTTAACATTCGCAAAAATCTGAGATAACCTAGCTTTTAAGGATAGAACCCATGCATACATATATCCTTATATAACTTAGTAACAATAATGTTTTTTCATTACTACTATTTTGGTGGTTAAAAGGTATTAAGGTGTTTTCACTCAAATGGAATAAAGGTAGTGGCCTATGCAGAGGACATCGAAGTACAAATGAGAAAAAACATTTTATCCATCCAAGGGGATGCGAACTGCATTATTCAATCTGTCTGCTTGGGCCAAGAAAATGGGATTGGAAGTAAAGCCAGGGAATATGGAGCTTGTATTCTTCACCATAGGGTAAAAGGTGGCGGACTTTGAGCAGCCCATGCTTAATGGACATCCTACGCTGGCAGCCAGATATCTAGGTATTATCCTGAATGGAAAGTTATCTTGCAAAGCAAATGTAAAAAAGAGAGTAAGAAAGGCTTGAAAAGCCTACTATACCTGTAGAAACTTTACAAGTAAACACTTTTCTCAAAGCTCCACAATAATGATGTACTAGGTATTATAGGGGCCAGAAATAGTACACCAAAAGCAGCTCTGGCTGTCAATACGCCTTCCTTTAATTGAGGATTTCATGGCTAGAGTGGCGGCAAATAAACTAATTTAGGATTTGTGAATCTGGTATACTAAGCGGCTTAGCGGGGCACGCCAACGTATTAAGCAGTCGGTTTTGGATGAGCATAGGGTTGCGAAACTTGACTTTAGGATCACATTCCAGGTAGTTTTCTCAGAAGACTGGAAAAGATTCGAAAACTGTTTGAGGGGTGTGCAGCTTTCATTGATAGTAAGTAACCAACAGGGCTGGTAAATTTGTATTAGATACGGGAGTAAAGTTAGCCAACAGACTTCCAGATAAATATAACATTTTGCAAGCGGATATTTTAGCGAGGATGAGAGCCATTAAATTAAGAGGAAATATTCGACGTCGAAAGTCATTATATCAAGTACTTTAAGACTTGTGAATGACTTTAAATGTGCTCTCAAGGTAATCATGGGGACACGCAATGTTAGTCTGTGGGATAACGTATTCGGTAGAGGAGTTTCCGATAAGGGAAAAGAGTAGGTGATCGACCTAGGATATTGAGCTAGGCTGTGGGCCATTAAGGCCACCTGTAGGTTTCTATTATGATTTGATAGGGGCATGGGTCTTTGACAAATAGCATTAATCTTGAAATTACCGGGCTGGTTAGGAGGTCTCCAGGCTGTTGGGCCTGGGCCTCTTATGGAGAGCAGGAGAGATCCAAATTGTATAATAAGGACTCTCACGTGGCACTATGACGTAAGACATATGTACTTTTATTCAGTTTATATGTATGTTAATAGGAATTCGGCAAGTAAAATAAGAATAAGAAGGAAATAGAGACTGTAAAGCACCATGTCTACCACTGCGCAAGGCTACAGATTTTTTGATAGAGGTGACTGAGGGAGGATCATTCAGGTATCTGGCTTAAGCGCCTGCTTTAATGACGAGCTCGCTATTTAAATACCAATTTTCAATTTATGGTTGAATATTTTATAAATATTAATTTCAGTTTAAAAATTTATAAATCATTACTTGGGATCACTACGGCATTCGATGGCAATCAAAATTTAAAAAATTATTATTAAATTAATTAATTAAAAGCATGAACAACAAGACCGATCGAGCTTAATTTTAATAACTATGAAATGGTCTAATTTGATATTATTTTTTTATTTACATATGAGTTTTTAAATGAGTTTCTAACAATGCTTTTAATAATTTTATTCTTAATTTCAAAACATATTCACAACCTAATAAAGCTTAAATTTTCGTATAATTCTTGTAAAAAAACGGCGCATTGTCAACACATTAGTATAGATACTTGGATTATTGAGACGACCACAACTTACACCCGATGTCACTATGCCACAAAATTGCCCATTAATGATAGCTGGTCCTCCTTCATCACCAACACAGACATCTCTTCCACCTGGCAAGAAGGCACAGAACGCTTTATTTGTCAAATGGTAGTGATATTTTTTGCATTCACTGTTCTTTATTGCTTTCACCGTTACTGTTCTCACCTGATTGGGGGAATAAATATCGTTTTTGTGCATTAAACCCCAACCGTATATACGTACGTCAGCACCAATTTTCCAAGTTTTAGTGCACAGACCAATGATTTCTATATTTGGGCCAGTTAGGGAAGAATTTAATTTCAATACTGCCGCATCCTTATGATAACTTAAATATAGATATTCTTTAGGTAAAACAATTTTGCGAACTCCTGCTTTTACGCCCTCCTTATTATTACGGTATGTAGCTCCAGCTATTACAGTTAAATTTTTAGCTATTCTACGCTTAACACAAAAGGCAGATGTAATAACAATATAACGCGTTACTAAAGTGGCGCCACAGCACAATTTGCCTTGATCCCATAGTTGTACCAAAAATGGTGCCTGAGTTATGTTAGAGGCTGTGCCATCCACAATGCGTGACTTTATTTGGGAAGATGCAAAAGAAACATTAAAAAGAACGAAATTGCATACTATTAACAATTTAAGAAACTTTCTTAATTTTATCATTTCGCGAAAAAAAAACAGTTTATTAGGAATTGTGAACAACTTTCGACTTTTACTTTTTATTATATACTTTAGCTTCAATGCTCTTTTTCTTCTGTATTAACAATTTTCTAACGGAAGTGAAACAGTTATTTAAATAGTATTAATGTTTATTATTATTTATTTATTATTATTTACGTATACGAGGGTTGCATTTTATAATTCGATATAAGAGAAGAAAAACAAATATTAATCATTGAAAACCACTTTATTGTTTTAAAAAATATTCCCCATGAGGATCTGTACCCTTTTGCATGCTTTTGAACCAATTGTCGAAGCACTTTTGCCACTCTGATTGAGGTATCTCCAAAACATGCATTCTGAATACAGCAACCGCTTCTTCAGGTGTCGAATAACGTTGACCTCTAAGTTTGTTTTTTACGAACGGGAATAAAAAGAAGTCATTCGATGCCAAGTCAGGACTATATGGTGGATGACTCATCAAATCGATGGTTAAAAATGCAGTTGTTTGAGCCGATGTGTGAGAGCTCGCATTAACGTGGTGAAGAGTAGTCCATCTTCAAGGGTTGGTTTTCCTGATTTTTTGGAAGACAAATGATAAACAAATGGTTGTGTACCACTCGAAATTGACTGTTCTGCGTAACTAAAGTGATACGGTTGCGACATGTCCAGTTTTCCTGGAAAAACTGCCAATCACTTGCTTAGAAGTTCCTCGTGCGCGAACAGCTTTCGTTGAATTTGACTCATCTTAAAACACCCATACAGTCGCCGCTGTTTTCATTCGGACTCATACGCATAAATCCAGGATTCATTACCTGTCACGATATCACAGTCGTGTTTCGAAGCACCGCGATCGTATTTTGTGAGCATTTCTTCCGACCAATCGACACGAGCCATTTTTTGAGCGAGTGACAAATTGTGTAGGACCCAGCGCGAACAAATTGTTTTGACAGTCAAATGTTTCATTCATTTCATTCATTTATTCATGCAATATTAATTGTGTGCTGGTCCCACTAATGCCTAAGGTTGTCTAAATCTCACGATAGGTTACATGACGATCGTCCAATATCAGTTCACGCACAGCATCGCACAGTTTTCGAAACAACTGATTTTGGACGACCTTTATGAAATTCGTCTTGGAGTGAACTACGACCACGATTGAATTCACCATACCATCGATAAGCACTGATCCTTGATGGAGCTTCATCGCCAAAAATAGAATTGAGTTCATCCATGCACGTTCACGATTTAATTTCATTTTTGGGTCGAGTGAAATATTTTAAGTCACCGTAAACAACACAAATAGCGCTCGTATGTCAAAGCGTTCTGAGTACGTATAACCTAGAAAATGTCAAACTTTACGATAGAGCTGTCAGTTGTCAGATTGAAATACTAGTGTTGCCAAATTCCGAAACATAAAAGGCAACCCTCGCACAGATATATGTACTTATGGTGTGCATATGCACATACTTATGTTTGCATAAACAATTGGTTGCACACAATCCTTTTGTTTTGGGTTTTTTACTAAAAGTGTGGATATCATTTAAACTTTTATAAAATGTTCAAGTTTATAGATTTTGGGTTTTAAACGGGGTTTTTTATTTGGTGCTATATTAGAAAAAATATCCATTTAAAGAACGAAAAGGGTTTGTTCTCTTTTACGCGGCGCTCTTAACTGATAATAATGAAAATAAAAAATGTGCATAAGTTGCTGATAACGCTTTAATGATAGGATACACCCCTGCAACATACGTACTTATATGCTCACAAACGTATGGGTGCTTCAACGATCACCCACTGCCCGAACTTGAAAAATTGATTGCGTCTATGGGGATCTCAACATTAATAAGTCTTCTAGGATGGTATACCGGCAATGATCTCGAAACAATGTCCTCCGACTTTGTGCAACCTTTAGCTAACATTTTTGGCAATATGCATTATGCTGAGGTATTCCATATTTGCAGGAGAGTAGGGATGTTACATCGATCTCTAAAACGAGGAGGGCTGAAAACTACTGGCCAATAGCAAAGTGTTTAGCACTATCCAAGGTTATGGAAAGTTTGGGTTAACTATCATTTATTAAACTATCTGGAATCCAACGTTTATTAAGCGATCGCCAGTATGGCATTCGTAGAAGACGTTCTACAGAAAACTTTTTGAAATTTCTAACAAAAATATTTTGCAACTTTTTTTATTTTTTCGGCGAAGGTGACTATAGACCAGTGATCGGCATACACACATATTCTTATATTTTGATTGTGTTGGTTGTTTTTATACCCTTCACATAAGTGATAGGGGTATATATAAGTTTGTCATTCCGTTTGTAATTTTTATTTATCCATTTAGGGTCCCATAAGGTATATATATTCTGGATCCTTATAGATAGGGAAGCCGATTTAGCAATGTCCGTCTGTCCGTATTATGGTTGGAGCCCCCCGATGTCGCATGGACCCGTAAGTGGTATCAAACTATCAAAGATAGTCGCGAGAAAATCGGTATAGAAATTCAGCAAAATCGCCCGATAAACGACTGGGATATAAGCAAAAAACCAAGAATACCTCCTGTTTTTAGTCTACAACAACAAAGAAAATACTTTTGTAGTAATAATAAAAAAAAACAAAAAAACAACAAAAACAGAATCAGTCATGTTGATATTATTGAACCAAACCCAAAACGAAAATTTTATAAGTATTAGTATTCATACATATAACAGGGTTGCCATGCAAAGTTTAATTTAAACATTCTTAAAATCGCTCCTATGACTTCCAGGGTTCTCCTACAAAGGTAAAATGTAAGACCGACCCGAAATATTTTATCCATCCAAACATTTTTGTGGAACATACTTACCCTCTATCTCCAGCCCCTAACATGGCTGCCATACAAAATTTTAAAAATAAAGTAAAAACCGCTACAACTTCCCCGGAGTCGCCCCTAGAGGAAAAAAATGTATTACAGACCTCCATTAGTTTTTCCTCCCAAACGTATTTCTATCTCCACGCCCTAAGGGGGCTGCCATACAAAATTTACAAAAATGATGTAAAAATGCCCAAAAGTTCTTCAAAGTTGGCTTTAGAGCAAGAAAGTGTAAGACCGACCCCCATTAGTTTCTTCTCCCAAACATTTTCCTAGAACATACTTACCCACTATCTCCACGCCCTAAGGGGGTTGCCATACAAAATTTACAAAAATGATATGCAAATGCCCAAAACTTCTTCAGAGTTGGCCTTAGAGCAATAAAGTGTACGACAGACCCCCATTAGTTTCTTCACCTAACCATGTACCTAGAACATACAAATCCCTATCTTCACGGCTTAATAGGGTTGCTGCTTTACAAAATTTACAAAAATGATATGCAAATGCCCACAACTTCTTCATAGTCGGCCTTTGAGCAATTAAGTGTACGACCGACCCCCATTAGTTTCCCTTCTCAAACATATTCCTAGAACAAACTTACCCCCTATCTCCACGCCCAAAGGGGGTTGCCATACAAAATTTACAAAAATGAAAAAATGCCCACAACTTCTTCAGAGTTGGCCTTAGAGCAATAAAGTGTACGACCGACCCCTATTAGTTTGCCCTCCCAAATATATTCCTAGAATATACTTACCCTCCACCCTCCAACCTCTAAGTGGGTTGCCATACAAAATTTGTAAAAGTAAGGATAAAAACCCCTACAACTTCCCCGTCACCCGTGGAGCGTTAAAAAATGACACCGAACCCAATTTAAAAATTAGAAATATTTCATAAGTAAAAAAATGGTTACAAAGAAAAAAAAGTTTGGGATTTCAAAAGGCAAATGTGAAGGGTATATAAGAGTGACTATATTTTAATATTTTAAATATAATAGAATTGAATAAAATATATTGGCATGTAATGTTGAAAATCAAACTAGTGATTTAAAAAAAAGTTTCATAAATGCAAAGTGATTTAGGTTTACCAATAAATAACATTGCATTACTTTTTCCAAAAAAATTCATAAAACTAAGTTTCACCTCTCGAAAAAAAATTAAATTCCTTTTCCGATAAAAAATTAAAAAATAAGATGAAAAAAATTATATAAAAAAATTGGCGCCCAGTCTTAGTTTCCGAGTTAGGGGCGAGTTTAAGTTTTGGCCCCACCAGTACATATACTTTGAACGAAATTTTTCATATGGGCAGTAGAAAATATTTTTCAGCAACACTTCAGCAACAACATTATGAAATTTTTTAGTTACAGTGTTGAGCAGTATTTATTCTGCGAATTTTCCTTTTTCATAGCCAGCACTTTAATTGCTGGTGATTTTTACAATAAATTCACATCCGATATATAAAATCCCTGATAATTGCTTAAAAATTTGGATTAGAAAATAAGCGGGAAGCCATTAAAAATTTTAACAAAATAAAATGATTAAAGTCTTAAAAATATTTTACGTCTATATTTCATTTTCTGTATTCATAATAATTATTGTAGTTTTATAAGTGGCTTATTTGGCAGATATCTATCAAATAAATAAATGTCAAATCAGCCGTTCATAAACCGACAACAATTATTATTAATACATGCATATACAGTGAACTCGCGGAAACGAGAACTAATTTTTACCAAGGGTGTTCATGTTTTCGATTTTGTTCACGTTTCTGATTGGATATGTTTTAATTATTTTCTAACGAATTTAATTTTTTTTATCAATTTATTGTTACTAGTTCAAAAACATTCAAATCTAGTCAAAACTTAACAACGCTTTAACCCGAAAAGTCCAATTTAAAAATTTTAAAACCTAAGTTTTTTGGGTAATACATAATTGTCTATTTAATCTGATCACAAAAATCAACCTTTTGCAAATAAAACTATGTATATCGCTTATAGATCCTTTTATTGCATAATTCGGGGACTCCCAAAACTAATAAAATTAATGTAAACAAAAAAAACTCAGAAAAAACTGTTCACGTTTTAAAGCTTTCAATTGGTGAATTCACAAGGTCTTGTAAAATCATATATTGTAAAATAATAGAAGCAAAAAATATGACCGTTGTGAACAACTCTTCGTATGTTTGTAGGTGTCGTATTTAAAATCTACATACATCAGCTGATACGACCAAACGATAACAAAACAAACACATATATATATGTACATAAATCTAGTGCTGCTCTTGGCTTAACTTAATAATTTGTAGAAATTAGACCCATGAAAACACAAAATGGTCTATATCTAACCTGGTTAGAATCTCTAAAATCCATTAAAATAAGCAAAGTTTTAATAAAAAATTACATGAATTTTGTTATTTTTTTACGTAAACAAAAAACAGCTGATGTGTCAGAGAGCAGTGCCGGCTATTTTTGCCGGCGGAGGCGGCTTAAGGAATCTTCTTTGGCGGTTTTGTCTAAGTTTTTAGTATAGACATTTTTAACGGATGCGAGTGCTAGCGGCGCTTAAAATTAAATTAAAAAACTCGCCGTTTCGTTTTAGGCGCTTGGCGCATGACTTTGTATATAATATGACATCACAATAAACATATCAAACAAAGTTGTATTGTTTCACAACAAGTTTCGTATGAAAAGCAACAACAAAATTTTTATGCTATTGTGAAATTATATGACAATAATACAATATGCTATCGTATCGTACCTTGTGAATTCGCCAAATGTTTGTTCACGTTTTAGAGTAGTTAATGTTAAATAAAAAGTGTTCACGTTTCTGGATGTTCACGTTTCTGGATATTCACGTTTTCGCGAGTTCACTGTATATTGTGAAAGCAAAATTTATTTAATTAATTTAATTAAAAAAGCTGAAAAATATTATAAAAAAAATTTTAAACATCTTTGCGCGTGTTAGGAATATAAGCAAGTATGTGCATAGAGCAATACATAAGTAAATTCTCAAATAGAACCAATTACTACG
Source organism: Melanophora roralis (assembly GCA_963583895.1). Taxonomy (NCBI): domain Eukaryota; kingdom Metazoa; phylum Arthropoda; class Insecta; order Diptera; family Rhinophoridae; genus Melanophora; species Melanophora roralis. The sequence continues at coordinate 93,322,293 of OY757188.1, read as the reverse complement.
AAGAAAATTCATGTGTATGTATGGGCTTTTTCACAGTTAATTCCCCGATAAACGATTAATTTTTTTTAGCATTAACATGTTTTCTAATACTTACACTTCGTTTCTAATACTGACAGTTCTCATGTTCAAATATTTTACTTAATATTTAGTTAAATTAAATTTTTAATTTTTAACTTTATATATTTAATAAAAACAAGTGTTAATTAAAGTACTTTTTAAATGTTAATTGTATTTTCAAAATCGTTTACAATTGGAAAGTTAATTAAATGCCTAATTAATATTACAAATTTTTTAATTGAGAATTAATTTTTAATTTTTTCTGTGTACCACTAAAAAAAATTATTTATATATTTATGTCTAAGATCAGTTAACTTTTCTATGAAAATGCTTACATCTATAGTTGCTAAGGCGCTTAAAATATGTTGTTTATATATGTACATATGTATGATTATCTTAATTGGAAAAAAAAACATTTTCTGTTGCCTCTTTTGTAGCAACTTTGTATGTAGTCTCACAATGAAATTCTAAGACAAATATAAAACAATTAATTGTAAATATATATAAATTTATGGTTATCTAAAAAATTTTATACAAAGTATCAACTACATATGCACAAGGTGGGCCAAAAACAGTCAACTAATTTTATTTGCGATTCGTTTGGCGGTCGACAGGCAGCAGCTGATGCAGGTATTGGACTTTGTACGGGAACATGCGCAGGTCTTTACCAAAATTTGTCTTAGGAACGACCGGCTGATGGCTAATTGCGAGGCACAGCGTCTGGTCGATGTTTCTGGCGACAGCTCGACATCCTTGTCAACAGCAGTGATATCCTCAGCAGAACAAGCGCTCCGAAGCCGGCCACTCTTGGCAGCGTCTTGACTGTTTCCATAATCTTCAAGTTTGGCGGCAAAGCGGCGCAGTTGGTGCCCGACGACCGGGGAATCGGCAACGGAACCGGCAACGGAACTCGCGCTGCGCCAACAGCACAGACAAATTTTTGCACAAATAAATAGACACGATTATTCCGCGTTCTTGGGGAGTGTATCGCTTGTTCACTTGTATTTTACATCTGTCTAGTTCACAAATGTCAAAACAGATTTGACATTAGCCGCAATTTGCAAAAAATAAGAGCACCTTCCAATAAAGTGATTTATTTTTGCCCACCTTGTATATTGATACGAACAAACATGTGTTTTTTTAAAGAAGTCAAATGCAAGGTAGGCAACTGGCACTAATACCGATTGAAAAGAGTTTAAAATTGAAAAGTGATACCAAAATGATCTCTTTCAAAATACCTGCTTACGAATATCGCTTCAATATTAAAAATCCTAGAAGTTTTGCAACTTTTAACAGATGTATACATTTTAAAAGTTTGGAATATTTAAAAAAAGATGTTCAACAAAATATTTTTTTTCCGTAAGTAAATGCTGCACACTTGCCGTTTCTTTTGATGGTCAACAACTTTTTCAATTTGAAAATTTTGTGTATTTAAATTTGTTTTGGTAAATTTCGAATTTTTAAAAAAAAGCAAAAAAAAACAAAATGCTGTTATCGTGATTCGATCTATATATACGTATAACGACTTACTAACTGACTTTTCCATAATCGTACAGCCCAAAACGCGTAAAGTTAGAGACTTGAAATTTTAAATTCGTACTCACTGTACCTCTCCCGAGAAATAGATGTATTATTAGAAATTAAAAAAAGGGGTGACAAAATGGGTCAGCTTGGAAAGAATTATTAACTTGATTTCTTCTAAACTATTCTTAATAGAAACATAATTTCAATATTTTTCCAAAATTTTGGACCTTAAGTGGCAAAGAAGGCAAAATTTTTTTTGGTCCTTCAAACTTCGTTAAAAACTTCTCGAAAAGTCATTAACAAGTTTCTGGAATATTTTTTTTTAATTTGAACCCTAATTGGTAAAAGATGCCTAAAATTTTTTATTTAAAATTATTTTAACTTCTAAATCAATAAAAAAATTTAAACTTTTTTAAATTGCGTTAAAAAGGTATCGAAAATATATAAATACATTTTTGGTATTTTTTTTTAAATTTTGAAACCCAATGCATTAAAAAAGCAAAAAAATTATATTTTGGTATTCTTAGATTCTTTTTGCAACATCTTAACAAAAAAAAAAAAAAAAAAAAAAAAACAATCTAAATTGCTTTTGAGAGTTAAAAAGCTCAATTCAAAGTTTTTGGCTAGTTTTAGGCAGAAGGCAATTTTTCCCATATTGGTACCTTTTCTGCATTTGTTGAAATTATAAGTCTAGAAATATGAAATTAAGGCTTATTACCCCAAATAGATGCTGAAAGCCACCCAGAAGTAAATGGCTTTTGGTCATAATTGGTGTTAGAGAACAATTAAGTACAAAGCAAGTATACCCAGTCACCTGATCCAGCTTACTTGCTTTCGAAACGCAAATATTATAATAAAACTGTTTTCTGGCTGGTTTGAGTTGTTATCTATTACAGTCTTTAAAATAGAAATATTCACAAAATTTGCCCATTCGTATGGGTTATCTTACTTCCTACACTTCTATTTAATAATTTTCTTCTCAAATCAAGAAACCAAATAGGAACTAAATTGAAGCAGGTTTAAGGTCGGTATATGTTTCAGTTTCCGAGTTATATATAGCGTGTCCAAAATTTCATAAAAATAATATGGGGATTATTGCTCCCCCTGCTCCTATCTAACATTTTTTTTTCTGCAATAAAATTGAAGTCTAAAGCTGTACAGTTTTCGAGATATAGCGTCTAAAAAATTTAAATACCCGACTTTTACTACTATGTATCAGGTTTGTAGTCGATAGCTGCAATAGTTTTTAGATGTCAGGGCATTAATTATTTTTGCGCTATGCCTATGAAAATTTTCAATAGTTTGACATGAAAGCGTGGCCCGTGCGATTCTACTTGGCTTCGGAAACTTGATTTTAACAGATGGACAAGCAGACATGGCTAAATTGACTTCCTTATTTATAGGAATCTACATAGAATATATAAGCAAAAAATCCTAAATCGGTCTTTTAATATACATAATTGATTATAGTTTATTAAAGGGCACATGAAAATAATATTTTTTTTAATGCTACAAACGAAACTTGAAACAGAATGCCAGAAAAATGAAACAACTTACAAAACAGGTACACTACTACAGGTAGTGTTAAGAACCCAGCCAGGGCACACTGAACCAGATAATATTAAGAGCCCAGCTGATGAAAATAAGTTTGACATTTTTACGTTAAAAATATTTAATTTTGTATAAAATTTTTAATTTTTCTGACATTCCACCGTTCAAACACAAAAAGGAAATGCAGTGGGTGATTTTTTTGAATTCGCCTTGCTGTTACTTGCTTAGTGTACCCTGAACCCAGCTGATTATGAGTTCGTCTTGAAATTTTGTGAAAGTGATTGCCAGATTTATTAATTTTGCTTGAAATTTAAAATTTTTTTGACATTCACTTTCTCAAACACAAAAAGGAAATGCAGAAAGCGAGTTTTTTGAATTCGCTTTGATACTATCTGTGCTTTTGTAATTTAGAAAACCTTTTTTCTTTTACTGAAAATTTTTGAAAATAAAAATAAGTGTTTTTAAGTTTGGCTGGTGATATACATATACCATATATAGTTGCAATTGAATACTATAGAAATTACAAACTGATATACATATAACCTTATCACTTCGAAAAGGGTTAAACAAATACTTTTTTTATTCAATATTTTTAGTGCTTCGTTTGATTTTTATACCCTTCACATTAGTGATAACGGTATATATAAGTTTGTGATTCTATTTATAATTTCTTTTATATCCATCTGCGACTCCATAAAGTATATTATTTCTTGGTTCTTATAGATAGGGAAATCGATTGAGCGATGTCCCTTTGTCCGTGTTATGGTTGAAATCAACTTTTTGAAGACCCTTGATGTCGCTAAGGCATGTAAATGGTATCAAACATTCAGAAATATCTGCAAAATCCAGCAAACAAAATCGCCCAATAACTGACTGGGATATAAGCCAACAACCAAGACTACCTCTGTTTATTTCTCTAAAATTTATACATCTACAACAGCCCCGGAGTTGCCCCAACGCGGTGTGCTTTGCAAGATCGGCTCCCGTTAACTTTTCCTCCCAGACATTTTTGTAAAACATAATTACCCCCTATCCATATAAAACTTAAAAAAAAATTAGGGTAAAACTCCCTAAAACTTTCCCGCAGTCGCCCTTAGAGGAGTAAAAGGTATTACAGACCCCCATTAGTTTCCCCTTCCAAACATATCTTAGAACATATATAGGATATACCCCCTATCTCTATCGCCTAAAGGGGGCTTCCATACAAAGTTTGGGAAATTGTAACAAATCCCCCTCTACAGCTTCCAGGGTACCCGTGGTTAGGTCAAATATAGGACTAACCCAAACTAATTTTTTCTTGAAAACATTTTTCAAGAATATACTTACCCGCTATCTTTTATTAGCGACTATTTACCGAAATTTAGGGAATCACAATTGTGGAAAATGTGCACTTTTCTAAAATATAAAATTCTTTCTTAAATATTATAAAATAAATAAAAAATTATACAAATAATACATATAGAATATGAATATAATTCCAGTATTCAAATTCTAATAAAAGTGTGATATAAATAGAACAAATTTGCAGTCAATCTACAGTAGTAAAGTTTCAAATCGTTCTGCGCTGACAAAAAATCGTAGCGGGCTTCGAAAAAGGTTTACACTCAACTTTTATTGGAATTTCTTAATTTTTAAGAGAAATTTCCATTCTAAGGTAATACAATTTCAAAAATGAACCTAAAACCGAATAAATAAAATTATTATAAAATTAAGTTTAAAAGGTCTATATACTTGAATTAGGAATCTAAGGCAATAAATATATTATAAACAAATTTTTTTTATAAATTTCTTTAAATCTTACTAAATCTTTTTATGGCTCTTTTTAAAAAACGATGCATCATCAACACATCAGTATAGATACCAGGATAGTTATAACGAAGGCAGCCAGCACTTGACGATATAACACCACAAAACTGACCATTTATAATGGCAGGACCTCCTTCATCACGAAAGCAGGCATCTTTGCCCCCCGCTGTAAAAGCACAAAACATTGTTTTAGTCAAATGAAAATCAAGCCGCTGCGAACATAAGGATTTTGAAATGGTTTCCAATTTTACCGTTCTAACCTGAACGGGAAAGTAAATATCTTTTTTATGCATTAAGCCCCAGCCATATATCTGTAGGTAGGTGCCCAATTTCCATCGATTTGTACACAAAGCAATTGGTTGTATGTGTGAGCCAACAACTGGAACACTTAGTTTTAAAACCGCAATATTTTTGTGGTTGGGATTAAGGTTTCTGTAACTACGGTAACCTTTAGGTAACAATATTTTGTAAACAGTTGACCTAACACCCTCTTCATGGCGATAAGTAGCTCCAGCCACTACAGTTATATGTTCAGCTGGTCTAAATTCAACACATCTGGCTGATGTAACAATTAATGTTGTTGATATTAAAGTACCGCTACAAAATATTTTACCTCTATTTTGTAGTTGGACTAAAAATGGAGCCTGGGTAATGTTGGTGGCTGTGCCGCCTGCAATGTGCGACTGAATTTTAGGATGTACAGTAGAAACTTTCAAAAGAATTAAATTGCAGAAAATTGCAACTTTTAAAATATTTTTAAATTTAAACATCTTAAAGTTTAAGGTTTTGGGGTGTTACGAAGAACCTTTAAAAATATATACTGTTGCGATTGATGCTATTTATTGCAATTTATTGAAATTGTTAATAAATTTCTAATTCAAATGAAACATTTGTTTAAACATTTGCTTTGAACTTGCACTTTGAGTGCTTCTAAATTAATGCTTAATTGTCTAATAGTTTTTCATTTCAATTAGCAGGTTAAAATATAAAAACAGCTTTTGGATAAAAGCACAAGAAGTGCTTCTTTTCATAAATGCGGACCGATTTCGTAAAGTTCTCTTTTTCAAAAGCTACAATACATATCGACTTGAAACTTTAAAAACAATTTAACTCGATCAGGTCACTGGTACAAAAAGATCAATGTGAGGGGAGTATAGGATTTGGCACAGCTAATAGGTTGCCCTATTCCACTGACCAGACATTGAAGTTGCCAGCTATTTTGAGTGGACATCGTTTACGAGCTCTTGTAACCTGAATTCGTATATTTCATGGCATCAGTATGGTGAAGCACATCAGCTGTATACGAGGGTTGCATTTTATATTTCGGGATTAAAAAAGAATATATTAATCATCGAAAATCACTTTATTGTTTTTCAAAATACTCCCCATGAAGATCTATACCCTTTTGCATGCTTTTGAACCAATTGTCGAAGCACTTTTGCCACTCTGATTGAGGTATCTCCAAAACATGCATTCCTCAGGTGTCGAATAACGTTGACCTTTTAGTTTGTTTTTTACGAACGGGAATAAAAAGAAGTCAGGACTATATGGTGGATGACTCATCAAATCGATGGTTTGGGGTGCTTAAAAATGCAGTTGTTTGGGCCGATGTGTGAAAGCTCGCATTAACGTGGTGAAGAGTAGTCCATCTTCAAGGGTTGGTTTTCCTGATTTTTTGGAAGACAAATGACAAACAAATGATTGTGTACCACTTGAAATTGACTGTTCTGCGTAACTAAAGTGATACGGTTGCGACATGTTCAGTTTTTCCAAAAAAACTGGCGATCATTTGCTTAGAAGTTCTTCGTGCGCGAACAAGTTTTGTTGGATTTGACTAATCTTGAAACACCCATACATTCGACTGCTATTTACTCTTGGGCTTATACGCATAAATCCAGGATTCATTACCTATCACGATATCATAGACTTGTTTCGAAGCACCGCGATCGTATTTTCTGAGCATTTCTTTCGACCAATCGACACGAGCCTTTTTATGAGCGATTGACAAATTGTGTGGGATCCAACGCGAAAAACTTGTTTTGACAGTCAAATAATAATGCAATATTGAATGTTTGCTGGTCCCACTAATACCTAAGGTTGCCTTTTTCTCACGATAGGTCACATGACGATCTTTCTAAATCAGTTCATGCACAGCATCAATGGTTTTCGGAACAACAACTGATTTTGGACGACCTTCACAAAATTCGTCATGGAGTGAACTACGACCACGATTGAATTCACCATACCATCGATTAACACTGGTCCTAGATGGAGCTTCATCGCCAAAAATATAATTAAGTTCTTCCATGCACTGTTGCTGAGTTACTCCACATCGAAAGTTGTAAAAAAATAATCTCACAGAAAAGTTCACGATTTAATTTCATTTTTGGGTCGAGTTGAATCTTTTTAGCTATTGTAAAGGTACCTTTACACGGTAATACTTATATTACGATATGTCAAAAAATGTTGTGGGATAATACAAAATCTCATCATGTAAAAGCATTATGTATTGGGTAGGAGAGAATACGGATGCAAAATTTGACAAGTGTTCGGTAAATGTTTATTTTCTAAACCATTTTAGAAACTTGTGTATTCTCATCACATCAGACGTGTGAAAGATTGGCAGCACTTACAGCATCTAATGAAGGTGGCTACACTTAATGAAACAATACACAAACAATCAAAATAAAAGCAGATTTTTTTCATGTTGTTTTTGTTAATATTGTTGAACCTTAACCATATGGCGTTACCCCAAAAAGGAAGTGACAAGAAGCAACCGATTTTGATTTTACCAACCTCATCCGTGTAAACATGAAAAATAGTTAGAACAGATTTTTACTCTCTTTTTTTAAACACGGAGAGAATTTCATAATATTTTGATTCTACAAAATCTAATTACTTTGTATTACCGTGAAAAGGTACCTTAAACAACACAAATAGCGCTCGTATGTCAAAGCGTTCTGAGTACGTATAACCTAGAAAATGTCAAACCTTACGATAGAGCTGTCAGTTGTCAGATTGAAACACTAGTGTTGCCAAATTCCGAAACATAAAAGGCAACCCTCGTAATAACATGATCTCTTTCCTTGCCCGAGTAGAGCCTTTTCTTTTATCTCCAACATTCTAAGTAGCACCTACAAGTTGAGCCGTTCAATTTTTTGTAGTTTTGTTTTAATAATTTATTTAATATCAGATACATTTTTATTTATGTGGTTGTGTTAAGAGTACCTTTTTTCATACCGTTAGATCAGTGAGTAAGTATGCAAGTCTATCAGTCTGGAAGTTGTAGGTTCGATTCCTACCAGTGACCCTAATTTGCATCTTCTCTTCTACCCCCACTTTTTCTATGTGCCTCTACATCAACGAAGCGAATTAGCGGACCCAAAAAACTATATCCTTCGCTTTACCGGCAGCCTGTTCTACCTAACCTAACCTAAAATTATTTTTTTAATACCTAAAACTGTAAAACTGAAACTTTTAAAAAATTTTCAAATTTGGCAAAGTTTCTGTTTATTACATCATGCTTGAATGGCATTTTTTATAAAACGACGCAACGTTAAGATATTAGTATAGATGGTAGGACGGTTTAAACGGCCACAGCTAACACCGGACGAAACAACACCACAAAGTTGTCCATTGATGATGACAGGTCCACCTTCATCACCAAAACAGGCATCTTTGCCACCCGGTATATAGGCACAGAACATGGATTTTGTTAAATTCATTTGCAAACGCCGTTGGCACTCAGATCTGGCAATCGTTTTTACAGTAACTGTTCTCACCTGATTCGGATAATAAAGATCTCTTTCATGCATTACACCCCAGCCATATACATGTGCGTCGGTGTTTATCCTCCAGCGATGAGTACAACAACCAATTGGTTGTATACGTGGACCACCAATTGGAGAACGACCTTTCAATACCGCAATGTTTCTATGGTTACTGGAGCTTTTGTAGTTTTTGGGCACAAAGATTTTATCAACCGAACACCTAACACCCTTCTCATCCCGATAAGTGGTTCCAGCTACTATAGTTAATTGTTCAGCTGTTCGGTCAACAACACAGTCGGCAGATGAAATTGTATAATATCTTGATATTAAGGTTCCACCGCAGCAATATTTGTCTTTATCCAGTATGTGGACTAAAAAGGGTGCCTCAGTAATGCTAATGGCACTGCCGCCCGCAATGCGCGACTGGATTTCAGGAAATACAAAAGAAAATTTTAAAAGAATCAAATTTAAAATTGCTAAAAGTCTTAAAAGAATTCTGGGTTTAATCATTTTGTTAAAAATCTCCTTAAAGCTTAGCTTTCCAATAGACACTGCTTGGGTCTATTAAAAATGGCTGCAATTTATTAGAAATTTTTAAATGGGTTTCGAATAGAAACGAAACATTTGTTTAATGATTTACTTATGGATTTTTTCACATTTCTTTTGAATTACTTATAACTGTTTTAGTCTTTGAACAACTTTACCTATATGTGCTTATTATTAAAGGTTTCTTTTGTTAATCTGAAGATAAAAACTGCTTTCAAATTCCTTGTCAATATTTAATTTTTATTAGGATACCAATCTAAAGTAACTAAATTTTAGTGGCGCGCAGCCGAAGTATATATGTACATAAGTATTATAGATGACAATTGCCATGATGATATTGACTGCTCTTACTTGGGGTCTACACGTAGCAATATTTATTGCGGCAATTGTCAAATTTGATTGCTTTCATACAAATTGGGTACCGCAAATTGTCATATGTAGCAATCCATTTTACAATAATTACTTCAGCAATCGCCTAAGCAATTAGTGCCAAGAAATTAGCTGCCATTTTAGTGTTTCCGTCCTATTCATTTTTTATTTTTTTTTGCAACTGGTTGGAAGAAAAAGGTAGAAACATTCGCGTAGGAAGGCCATTCTGATAGGGGCACCCCCAGGAATTCATTTCTCCCCCAACAAATTTTTAAAATTTTATCAATAAATTTTAGATCTGATTTTTGGATCGATAATGTATTTTTCAAAAAGTTTCACATACTTTATCATAAGCTTGAGACACAACAATGCAAAGCGCGGAGCAACACTTCTTTTTCCTAAAGGCTTTCTTATAACCTGTACTAATGTGTGGGCTTATTCGATGTCACTATGTTTGCTTCTGAAGCCAAATGTTTGATTAGGAATGCACTTGTTGTCATTTAAGATTGGGGTCAGCTTGTTTTTAAGCAATTTATCGAACAATTTCGACATAGTCGGGCAACAAGATTATTAATTATGGGTTATGATTAGATTATGATAACAGTATTCTTAGTGCATCGTATATTTGATAACCTATAATCAAGATAATGACTACCCATTACCTAAATAATGATCACCACAAATATAAAATGGTAAGTTTCGCGAAAAACACAGTACAGCTATAGTATGGTTGTGGTGGTTATAATAATAATCTTTGTAACCATACAACGATGAAATTGTCCGTGATCTTATTCCCTTGATCATACTCAACCATGTTTTTTCTCTGCATAGCATAGCTTATTATACCTTAGCACATGACTCTCTCAGACCATTGTGCGCCGTTCTAAGAAAAGGGGACAAAATACGACATAAAGTAAAGGAGAGGAAAAATTGTAGAATAATGTTCGTTTGTTTTATTGGCTTTTTACTTTCATCGGAAGTGTCCTAAGGTGGTGGATAGGGGGCACTTAGTATATTGTACAAAAGCTGGCCAGCTAATGAACCTTTCCTTGGGCTGGAAAAACTGTTTTAGATTATTAATATCAACATTAATGATCAGGCAGAAGTTTTTCGAATTTATTTTGAAAAAGAAAAACTTTTTCAACGGAGGAAACAGTTTGTATATCAGTTTAAGTTTGGTAAACAAAGTCGAACGAAAGAGAAAAAGGCGAAATATGGAACGAGGCTCTTCTTGGTTTATCTACAAAGGATGGCCAAAGAGGATATAGAAGCGTTCACCGCCATAAAACGGCATGACGTTTTTAGGAGTAAAAAAAATAATGGCTGCACTATTGAACTTCTCCAAGGTAAATTCCTTCCTAAAAAGCTAAAGGCAAGTGTATCGATTTTCCCATCTGATACTCAGGTAGGTGGTAGACTAAGCTCTAAAACTGCAACGGGCACAAAAAACAAAGGCAGCGGGGAATCGGGGAAGGCGCTCAGGCCTACGGAACGAGCCGTCCAACCAAAAAACAACGAGGTTTCTTTAAAAGCCTACCACCTCAAAGAAGACAAAATTGGTTGACATTGTCTTTTGTTTCCATTCTCTTACTTCAAAATTTTTTTGCTTGTTTCTCGTACTGTTTTTTATTCTACTGGTTTAAAGAGGTTTCCAATCGGCTTGAGGATTTCTAGGTGGAAGTGCCCTAAACTAGGATAACAAGAAGTTAAAAAAAAGTCCCGCGTGAAATCCCCTTTTCTGATTCCCCTGATGAATCCAATAATGATTTCCAGTTTAAACCCTAAAACATCATTTAGTTTTTTGTGTAATTTTGTTTTATCCAATATTTGTCTCTATAGCTCCGTAATCTTTGGCAGTGGCAGACAAATGTTATATCGTCTCGAATTCCTCTGCATCCTTACAAATCCCATTATAGTTCGGAGTAACACCGTTCTATTTGCTAGTGCAAGCTCTAACCTGATAACATAGAGTAATGATCCTTAACATGGTCTCTAGACCCCTAATACTCCAATAATAGTGACGCGTTTTTGGTTTCACAGTTTCTCCTTATATGCATGTCAACTAAGTAGCCGTGCGACAACGAGAAATCACTTCGCAATTAGCCATCAGCCGGTCGTCCCTAACCCGAATTTGTGTCAAAGACCTGGGTATGTTTCCGTACAAAGTTTAGTCCGTGCATCAGCTGCTGTCGACCGCTTAACGCGTGTAACCTACGCCCAAGCCAACCTCAAACTCGAGGCCGAAGTAGACGGTTTTTCGACCAAAATCATAATGAGCGATTAGGCTTATTTCCACTTCAGCGGGTACGTGAACAAGCAAAGCTATCGCTTCTGGGGCACCAAAAATCTACGAGTGATGGAAAAGGAGCCATTACACCGGCTTAAAATAACTGGATGGAGCGCTTTTATTCTGAAGGCGGGGTTCCCAGGTCGCCTCATTTATCGTTTTGGCGATTTACATTGGCCCGGAAGATCGCCCGATTTAAACGTTTCACACTTTTTTGTGAGGTTTTTTGAAGTTCCGCGTTTACGTGAAGTTCTCGCCAAAGAGATGAAAAATGTCAAAAAAGAGCCCGTATAGCAATCAATTGCGACGGTGCCCATTTGGCATTTGGATGATATCTACTTAACCAGTAAAATTCTAAAGGTTCAAATAAACAGAATCAAAAAACAGAATCAAAGTTTTTCATTTTCGAAAAAAATGATAGCCAAACATGGGATGACTTGTTTTGGACCACCTTGTAGTTTATGAAGACGATGAAGACATTGAAATTTTTCAAAAATATAATTTCTTCAATTCAAACGATGGAAATAAAAAAGGCTACAAAATAAAATACCAGAGGTCAACAATATTCTTTTCAAGAAAAAATTTTTTATCTGTGTACGGAACCGTTCTTTAATATTTTAACAAAAACTCGTGCTGGAAGATTAAACAACATATTAAAAAAAACCCAATTTACTTATCCTAAAAACATCCTGTTTAATTTCTTAACATTCTTGTTTGTTCTTATTCCTAACTTATTTATTCAAGTTTCAATTATTTGTTTTTGGATGCAATTGTTAAATTTATTTTCTAGTGACCTCAATGGAGAACAACATATTGAAGGTTTTTCTTTAAAGAATTTTAATTAATTTTTTTTAGCCCAAGCAAACAAACTAATTAAACAATTATGTTTTAAAAAAATTCTTTGTTTAACTAAACTCGATAAAATTTTTTAGAATAAATAAATATTTATTCTAAATAAACTTTAAAATTTATTTAAAAAACTTTTAAAAATTTTTTATTTATTAAATTTGTAGTTTGTTTTTTTAAATTCTTGCAGATTGTAATATAGAAAATGGACTGTTCAAACAAATTAAAACTAACAATTAGGAAACGTTCGGGCCAATTTAGCAGAATTCTTATCGAATTCTGTCAGATTTTTACCTGCAAAACATATAAAGTGGGTTCGGAAATTGTTAGTTACTTCCAACAAAAACCTTAGAGAATTCTTAAGGAAAATCTAATAAAAATCTCTTAAAACAAAAAAATTTTTTTTAAACTCTTTTTTGAATTTTTTAAATTAAATGTATGTACAGTACATATAAAAAAGTTTTTTACAGATAATTTCTTTTAAGTTAAGTTTGATTTTTAATTATGATTTTATTTCAGATTTCAACTTACCTTTCCTCAAGTGGGAGTGGAACACCATCACTTTGTTTTGTAAATGCTAATGTCTCTTTTGTTTGCAGTGGGAAAAAATTGTTACAAAATAAACAAAGAGAAAAAATCCCGTTAAGTATTTACAGCGGAACACACAACCCAAAACAACAACAAAGCACAAAGGAATAAAAAGAACAGACATGCCTGCAAGAAATCGATCAGAAATCCTACACAGATACGTACGACGAACGTGAAAATTCCCTGTAAATCTGAAATCTGTAAGATATCTGTATGAATCAATGTTTGCCAGACTTTTCTGATACAGACATTGTCGATCAATTTTGCAAACTGGGTACTTATGTACGTACATATGTACATCATGTTTTAAACTCTTTCTTTTTTCCCTTTTTGTTTTCAAATAAAATATTTCTTAAAGGATTCTTCAGTCCTCCTGCCACATCTACCAATAATGAGTATGTATTACAAAATACATTTACATTTCAATCTTTATGCTAACATCAACAGAAAAATATAAACTTTTTAAATACACATACATATATAGTTACCTGAAATTTAAAAGGAGTCTTATCACTTACAGATGATGAAAGTCTGCACAGGAAGGAGTATAAGCTTGCTGCGTTCTTAGATATTAAGGACTTTAATATTATATGTTTAGCAACTGGAAATAAACACCTAAGGCAGGGTTGAATCAAAGGAACGCCTCAGGTAGGGATCTTGGCACCATTTTTGTCGATTATGTTGACCAAAACGAAGTTATAATTCAGCATGATTCAAAGATAGTAACTTATGCAGAGGGCTCGTCAATGGCCAATATAGGCGTTGCCCAAAAATACTTTCGAAGACAACTGCACTGCGTTCACTCAATACGGCGTTTTGAAATTATCCATAATGATAGGCCACAAGACAAAACATATTTATTAAAAACTAAGAGACTTAAAAGTGAAATTATCTTACATTGTTCGAGGTAATAACCCTTATTGTGGTTGGCGTTTTTAGTGTTTTGGTACCCTCTATATACGTCAATGTTATATGAAAAGCACCCTTGTCGTTTGTGTCGAACTTGACATCGACACATAAACGATTCATTAAACATTGGCGTATTTGTTAGACGGTACCAAAAAGCTAAAAACAACTACGCCAACGCCAACCACAATAAGGGTGATTAAATCGAAATTTTTCTTAATTGAGCGATTTTTCGACTGCAGATAGTTCGATTAAACGAGCCAAATTAATCATCAAGCGGATATTCTAGTCACTACCCTTCGCAACCTGACCAAACCTTACTTATACAAGGTGGGCCAAAAGAAGTCATCCGACGTGGTTGGGCTTTAATATTTTTCTAAATGAAAACCTTCGATTCTGTTTATTTAAACCTTTAAAATTTTATTGGTCAAGTCGAGAAGATAATATCGGCCAAATGGGCACCGTCCCAATTGATTGCTATACGGGCTCGTTTTATGGCATTTTTCATCACTTCGGCAAGAACTTTGGGCGACAGATTCTCGCACTCGTGCCGAATGTTGTCCTCGAGGGCTTTTAGGGCCTGGGGCTTGTTCACGCGAACACGGAACTTCAAAAAACCCCACAAAAAAAGTCTGAAACGTTTAAGTTGGGCGATCTTGCCGGCTAATGTAAATCGCCAAAACGATAAATGAGGCGACCTGGGAACGCCGCCTTCAGAATATCTGTTGTGGCTCGCGCAGTAGGTGTCATTACTCCGTCCTGTTGGAACCACATGTCCTGCAGTCCTTATTTGTTCAATTGCGTTAGAAAAAACTGGGCTAATATGGCCGTATAGCTTGCACCGTTCACTTTTGTCGTTTGACCAGCGGCGTCCTCGAAAAAAATGGTCCGATGACTCCTGCAGCGTAAACAGCGCACCATGCAGTCATTTTGAGCGGATGTAATGGCTCCTTGTGCATCATTCGTGGCTTTTAGGTGCTCCAGAAGCGATAGTTTTGCTTGTTCATGTACCCGCTGAGGTGGAAATGAGCTTCATCGCTCATTATGATTTTGGTCGAAAAATTGTCCACTTCGGCCTCGAGATTGAGGATGGCTTGGGCGTAGGTTACACGCGTTTAACGGTCGACGGTAGCTAATGCACGGACTGGATTTGTACCGGACATGCACAGGCCTTTGACCAAAATTCGCTTTAGGGACGACCAGCTAATAGCCAATTGCTAGGCACGGCATCTGATCGATGTTTATGGCGACAGCTTGACATCCCCGACAACATCGGCGATATTCTCGGCAGAACGGACGCTCCGGGGCCGGTCACTCTTGGAAGCGTCTTGTGTCGTCCCATATTCTTCAGGGCCAAACGACGCAGTGTTTGCGCAGTAGGTGCCAGACGACCGGGGAATCGGCCAATGAATTCGCTCTGCACCAACACCACAGACGAAGTGTTACGCAAAAAAATACACACGATTATTTCGCGTTCCTGGGGAGTGTATCGCTCCATGGCATGTTCACTTGTATTCAACATCTGTCAAGTTCACAAATGTCAAAACAGATTTGACATTGGCCGGCATTTGCAAAAATTAGAGCATTTTCAATAGGGTGATTACTTTTGGCTTGCCTTGTAGATAGCGAATGTACACACTTGCTATTTATTTCTGAGTGATTAGCAAATAAAATTTGTTATTTTATGTCCACCTAATGACGTTTCTATTCAAAATTTCTTTTTTATAAAACAAGTTCAAAGCTTTGGTTCCAATAAAAAAAGGTTTTGGCTGTAAAGTACTTGATCCAATTTTGCATGAATTTTTTTCATGAAAATCTATTTGGAGAAAATAAAGACTTAAGAATTTTGTTATTTATTTATTTAGTCATTTTCAGTTCCATTTTTTTTTTTTGTTTTTTTTATATATTACAGGAAGAGAAAATAATACCAAACATTATAGAAATTAAAATGAAAAAAAAATAAAAATGATTTCAAATTTAGTAAATCTAATAAAAGAATTTTAATCGATTTTTAAATATTCCAAATTTGTCTTTATCTGTATATATTTAGTAAATTTTTAAGTAAAAAAACAAAATTTTTTTTCAATAATCCTCTTACATTTTAAATAATTTAAAAATAACTAACTATAGAACTGGACATTGTTTGTCGTCCATGCTTTTTGTTTTATATTTCTCTTTCTTTGATACACTTTTATATATTCTGCAAATTTTTGTTTAAAATGTAGTTGTGTGTGTGTGATTGTTTGAGAGAGAAAGAGAGAGGAATTTACTGTAATATTATTAGCAAATTTTCTTCTCTTTTTTTCCTTTTTTAAAAAAATATTTTAATAATTTTGTTTTTTTTTTTATAAATACAAATATAAATTTAGTTGGTTTCTTTAATTTTTTTCCCATTTGAAAATATATTTTTATGCCTTAGAGAGGGTAGGTGTATGTGGTATTTGGAGATGCATTAACATATTGAGATGTTTCGAGCGTTTGTTAATTTTTTTTTAATTCATGATAATGCATGATTAAATAATTGGTTCTCGTTTGCTTTTTTTTATAAAATCTTAATAAACCCAAAAATCTATACAAAGCGTGTTTGTTATCTGCTTGTTTTTGTATGCCTAACTCTGCACTTAAATCTTTTATTTCAGCAGCCATTTAAGCCAAGTAAATATAGACTTTACGATCCTCTGGCGTTCTAGCCAAATATTCTCTTTCAATCAGACCCTCTATTCGTTTCTTGATTAAGACAGGCGATGGTAAGAATCTGGATTTTAATTGAGATGTTACATCCGATACTAATAAATTGTGCTAAAAATTACAAGAATAAAATTTTTATTTAAAGAATAATGTAAGCTTGTTTGAAAGAAAATTAATATAAACTTACTGGCATGCGCTTTCTTGCTTTCATTATACGCACAATTGCTGCTTCAATTTCATGTTTTCGATCCTCATCAACTTTACCTCTAGTTTCTTTACGTTCTGGTTCCGTATCTGCTTTGGCAGCCACAGTTTGGATTTTAACTCTGCAAAGAAAAAAAATAAACAAAATATAAAAAATTTCGAAAATTATAAAAAGCAAGACAAGCTGCAAATAGGAGGCTTTTGGCTTTTAAGTATTTTAAATTTGATGTAATTTTACAAGAGTTTGCCTTAGACTGTCTACAAACCCCTTTAAAGCAGCATATTTTCGTACCTGTGGAATTTCGAAACAAACGCATCGTTCACCAGGAACTCATCCGATGGATCAATATCCTTAGTTTTTGTTTTCGAGTTTCGCACCAGTAAGCGTTGTGAGGGCTTGCCCATGGACAACGATTGTATAGCTCTTTGTAATTCACGTTCGGGTATATCGGTTTCCTGTTGTATTTCATCGTAAGTCATAACCTCACGATTATTAAAAAGCATCAATATACACATCTGCATAACAAAAAAAGGATTAATTAACAAATTAGTAGATATTTAAAACAACAAGGGTAAATACCTGATACGTGGACACAGTTAAAATATGTTTACGCGTTGTAGTAGGTATAGTACAAGTACTGGAGCTAGATGAGGACATACTAGAGCTGGGGGCATCTTTATCCTTATCAGCTGCAACAGCCGCGGCATCGGCAGCTTTGCGGCCGTAAAACACTGCATTGAGGCAAGCATTACCTAAACCAAAAGTTATTCTAAGTTTTTTTACTTTCTTTTTCTATAAACAACATTTCAGTTACCTAATTGTGGCTGTAAAGTCAATTGTCGTCCAGAATGTTTATCCAAATAAAATTTTTTAAATATCTCATAGGCTTCTCTGGGCGCAGCTGGTATATTACAATTGGGTGTGGAAGTCTTTAAATAAAAGTATTAAAATTAATTTAATATTAGGAATAATTTTTAAGTTTTAGCTTACCTGTGTAGGCCAAAAACCAGTTGTGAGTATCCTACAGGTAAATTCAACAGTTAAATTTATATTATGATTACTTATATAGACTTTGAACTCCTCATTGGTGGTATTTGATATTGACATATCCTTGAACATTCCCTCTAATTTTGAAGTAAATTGACAGCCACATTCAGTCTGTTGGAGAAAAATATATTTAAATAATAAAAACAAAGAAAAACAATTTTTTTTTTAAATTTCCTACCTTCAACTTCGAAATCATATTCTTTTCGAAATCATCTGAGACTGATTTGTTAAGCAGTAAACGCTTGGCTAAATGAGTTTTATAATAACGTTCAAACACATCCTTTTCCAATAAGAATCTAAACAACACCATAGTCTTATCCAAAATAACCTCAATTTCTTGTTCGGACATCTGAAAGTTTGTATCTTTTGTTTAGTATTTTAAATAACTTAATTTTTTTCTGCCTATACTTACGCCTTTGCCACCCTTTTTCAATTTGTCATCAATGAACAGGGACAAATATTCCGGTGACTTTGAATTTAAATTAAGGAAATGTTCAAAATCAGAAGAGATGACATTCTTAAAGAGTCGATCGTTATTGAATGAATTATGCAAAAAGAGATCAAAACGATCTTTTAGATCAAGTAAATTCTGTACAAATGTTATGGGATTGGTTGTGCCATTCTCTTCTTCTTTGACCAACATACGTCCCTGTTCCCTTAAATAGGACGACATAGTGTCGGCTATAACTTTAAGACCCTCCTCTTTAAGTCGTGAAAACAGTTTGTAGGTGCAAGCTAAATCATCGGTTTTGGAGTTTTTAATCATATAAACTACACCTGAATTTTCCATTTCAACAATCGTGCGCATGTGCTTTTTGATCAGTTCATCTTCCACCACCCTTACGATGCGCGGTTCAGTATCTTTGTCTAAATAGAGAGCAGCTCTTGCTGATTCTTCTTGAATGCGAGCCTTTTAAAACGGAAAAATAAAATTTAATTAAATTTGTAAAATAATTATGCCCTTTTAAACTCACCTCCACTTTCTTTAAATATACGCTTGCATTGTTTTCGGCCAGAAACTTTTGCGATTCAAACTTATAAAATGCGGCTGATTGTGCCAAGAAAGGCTTTTCAAAATCATCCTCATAAACAGAGCGTAAATTAATGCCTAAAGCCATTAGCATTTGGCAAGCATTTTTAATGGCCAAATGATTTATAGCTTCGCCGCTGCGTTCATCCATTACCATGCCCAATAGAGTTTCACGCAAAGCCTTTTGAATTTCCGAATAGCGTACAATCTTAAAAAAACACACAATTAGGAAATTAGTTTTTTAATTAGTTGGTCTACAACCCTTACCTCATCTCTAAATAGTATTAGGCCCAAATTATAGACATTTTCTACTTCACGATTTTGCACATAAACACGATCCATGTACATAAGAATGTCGCGTATCATAACCATTGATGTCTGATGATCAGTCCAGGCCTGATTAAGTTTGGGCAAAAAATTATTGTGCAAACTCTCAAGCACATCTTTGCGCACCTTCTCCTCTAAATGTTCTTTAACCACTTCTCGGAGCCCAAAATACAAACGATGACCATATTTGTGTAGTACCATATTGTAGGCATTGCGATACAGCTGTTCGAATGAGAGACCCGAATTGTTTTTCTTTTGAATCTCTTGAATAGCGTTTTTTAGACTAGCCCATATTGTTTCCACATACTTTTCATCCATAGAAGCCTTTAAATGCAAAAAGAAGAAATACATGATATAAGAAATGGTTAACAGAATAAAAAGGGGAGTTTTTTGGGGGAAAAAAACTAAAAAAAATTCAAACTGTCAGTTTAACCTCACTTATCCTTCACACTTAAAAAAATGTATTAAAAATGATATGCTTTTCGCATAATAACCAATACTTTTTTTTATTACAATTCTATTTAGCACAAAAAACTAATTTTTATCGGATAATTTAAAACCAAAAACTTCAAAATATACTAACGTTAAATCCATTCGTTTTATATTCAGGCAACCATAAAGGGAACTTGTGTTGGATTTCAACTAATTTATTAGCAATAGAGAAAATGGGTGATTTTGGTTGATGCTTTTTAAAATTAACAAAACTTCTTTGTTTCCACGATGCCGCCTTTGATGTTAAGGGGGCTTCATTTCTAATACTGTTCGCTGGCGGATATAACTTACGATATCGGTTAGAACTAGAATCAATTCCAGTTGAAGTCGTAGGATAAATCAAGCCTCTTTTAGGACAGTGATCGTTGTTAAAGCCATTGGAGCTAGCAGATCGGTTGTTATTTCGGCTAAAGCTTTGAGTACTACTAGGGTTATTGCAGAATTTTTCTCCGGTGCTATTGTTATTTCTGTTACTACCACTGGCACCGGAAGTTGTGTTAGAATTATAAGAGTTGTTGTTGTTACGGTTGAATGCACCAGGACGGTATTCCCTGGGCATTGGAAGTTTAGTTTTAACGAAAGGTCTTAAAACGTTTGAAAGTTCAGAGTTGCGAGTTCGAGTTTAATTTTGGCAATTCTCCTTTTCCAAATAGTTAATGTTGAGTTTAGAGATTGCAAGTTAAACAAACACTTTTAATTTGATTTTTATGTGCAGATGAATTTTGTTTGTTCTATACAACTATGTATTTCAATTTGATTATATTGCTTTTATTAGCCCTTCTCCTCTCAAATCTTCTACGTTTATTTTTGAAGTAGTTTTTTAAAATCATTGGTTACTCAAAATTTCAAAACATTTTCTTCTGTAAAATATTGAGTTAACAAAAATGAAAAAAGGCGTTCTTGGTGATTTTTGGTATTCCCTAACTGCCGTATTCTTGTTGCTCTGTATACGTTCTTAACCCAACTTGTAAAGTTACACAATCTTTAATGGGCTTTAAATTTTAAGTTCAATTGCTGGTTCTTTAATAAGTTAAACCATTCAATATTTGTAATGACGAATCTTTTTTAACACAATTATAATTTTTTATGGTATTATTATTATTATTTAATAATAATTATAAAAACATATTATTAAAAAAATTTTTCTTTTTGTAAAAACTTAAAATTTTGTTTTGACAAACAATTCTACGGCGATTAAGTTAATTGATTAAAGTTGAAAGTTCTACAGAGCAGGGCAAAACGATAGTTTAAAAAAATCACGGCGGAAAAAAAATTAATAGAGGTTTCGTAATTTTAAATTTAAAATAAGGATCCTTACAAGGTTTATCACAGGAAAAAGGTACTAAAATCAAAATCGTTAATGTTTATCTTATACCTATAGACCCTAGAATACCTACATACATACATATGTATGTATATTGAGAAGCTTCGACTACAACTAACAATAAACAGGTAAATTATAAAGCCCATATTCATAATAAATAAATAGGGTTATTAAGCGCTTATTTGACAAATTTCTATGGAATGCATGTCAAAAAAGCCCTTAACAAACCTACTTGAATTTTTACGAATATCAGCGTAAATATGTAACTAATTTTTATCTACTTACCGGAAAAGCGCGTATGCGCATTTTTCCTTCCTTTTTGGGAGCGGTGCTCCTGATATTCATGGTCTTTAAACGGCGACAATTTTCCTCCACTTTATGAACTTTACAAACAGAGTTGTGGTTTGTCAAACGATCGTGATTGATAGACCGGCCAAAACCACAAGATTCACAATAACAATGTAGATTCAATTGTTGTTACTATTAAGGTGCTAAAGCTTTGCAAGTGTTTGAAGTAGTAAAACACAAAAAAACAAGCAGTGAAGACTCGGTAAAATAGTAATTTAGCGACAGAGCTGCGTTTATAGCACAAATAAACGAGTCAATACAACACACAGGCCAAAAATACAAAGCAAGTGTGCAGGAATCACATATATGTTTATATTTGTTGTTTCTTGTTGAAAAATTGCAGTGGACGACTATGTTGTTAGTTAGTACTGATTTTAATAATAATCTTATCGTTACAGTTGCAAAGCAGAAAAAATCGCTGGTCTTATGGATAAACAAGATTTGCAATTACTGTTTTAACTTTTTTTGTTGTTTATATATTGGTGCAGCTCTGAATTATTGCTTCCTCCACGCTTTTTGTTGAATGGCTTTAAAAACAAAGGAAAAGACAAAAACATCCGAAAATTATATTACTTAATGCAATTTTATCATTATTAATGCAATATTTTTTGTATGCTTGGTAAATTAAATAAAAATAAAAACGTTTTTTTTTACTTTTCACTGTCATCATTACATTTTTATTTCATTTTGCTGATTCTTTGCGTGTTCTTTTTTACCATAATACAAAGTTTTTCTTAAATTTTTGGGCACTTCTCTCTTAATTTCATTACTATATTTTAAGCAGATGTTAATGCATATATTTTTTTTAATAATAGTATACAATTTTAATGTACATATTTCAGTTTTAATAATTACGTGAAAATTTTCTCATTTTTTACAGCTACAAGAATTACCAACCAAAAAACAATTAATAAAATACATCAATGAAAAGAGGAGATGCCAGATGTCACAAGTAATTATTGTACGTCTGGACGAGACAAATGTCAAAATCTAAATAAATAAATCCGGTATTTTTATACTGGGTTTTTTTATATACTGAGCTTGACGTTTGTCTGGACATGAATTTGCCTCATCAAGACGTACAGTTGTATAAAAAAAATAGTTTTAATTAGTAGTAGTATTATGAATGCAATTTTTCGGAGGCCGATTAGCTTCTTACCGAATTTGATATTTTGTATTTGCAACTAATATATTAAATAATAATTACATTTAAAAAACTTAATATATTAAAATCTAAAAATCATTTATTTTTTATTATTAGGTCTGCTTTCAAATAATTTATTTATATTAATTTTCTAAAATTGTCAGCTAAACTATTTTTTTGTTTGTTTTTTTAACCATTTTTAAATTAAGTGTAAATAAACTATTTTCAAATTTAGTGTAAGCTTTAAATTACAGCTTTGTTTAAAATTTTTATTTTGTAAAATAGAAAAGCAAATAATTAACTTTGTAAACAAAAATTTAAACCATATACTTTCTAAGTACTCTTGATTAAGTGGACGTTCAATATACAATAAAAAAAGGGCTTCATTAATATACATATGTACATCCTGGTGAACAATTTTTACAAACATACTATGTATATAAATAAATATTTTTCGGATACGAATTTAGCTACTCTTTCGTGTAACTTCTTAAGGGAAGCGTTTGGTCACGTGAGTGTACCGTTTTTAAGCCCCGTAAACTATTTAACGTATTTAAGAGTTTAAAGTGATCAAATGCGGCTAAAATACTTTTTTTAAAAGAAATCTTGAAATTTGATTTTCATGCTATCCGATGCCTAATGTTACGTCTTGACAAAACAAATTTATGCTTAGACAAGTGTCAGAATCCAAATAAAAAATACAGTATTTTTATACTGTGTTTTTACATACTGAGCTTGACGTTTGTCGAGGCATGAATATGTATCGCCAAAACGTACAATAATTTATTTTGAGATACTATTTTTAAATTACGCTGTTAAATATATTCCTTTGTATATTTATAGTAAACGAAGCGGCAACGCTGGCAAATAATACAATTGTACTTTTCTTTTAAGCACCCTGTGAACTGTCATCAGACATTATTAGTACTTCTTTGTGGTTTCTTTTTTCCTTTAGTACTTGTCACGGCAGTTTAGGGTTTCCAGTGCACTGTGTATTCCCTGGAAATTTTTTGTCTGCATATGCAAGTACATATTTTTTAGCTTGCTTTTTTTAAAATTTGAAATTATTTACAGTCCAACACATTTAGATATTATTTAATTTATTTAGCATCGGAAATGTCTTTGTCTGCATGTTTTTTAAGTATCCACGCCGCTTAAGGTTTTCTGCTGCATAGAAGAAAACGTTTTGAAGTGTAGAAGCATTTACTGGTTTTAATATTTTCGCCCCCAAAAAATATTAAGAAAAAGTTTATCAATTTAAAAAAGTAACAAAGCAGTTATTTAAGCGATGACAAAAAATATGGATGACATGAATAGAAACTGGAAACCCTGTTATTTTATTGTTTATAAAATTTACTTTTTTACCTGTTCTTTACGCCAAAAATTTTAGTTTTTCAATAAAATATACTTTGGTTTTTTTAAATACAGCTTTTTAATAATCTATATTCTGCAAACTATTTATTTTTTAACGCTTTTTTGCTTTTGTAGGCGTATACAATAATTTGTTTAATGCACAACAAAAAATCTTGCTAAAAATTTTCTTTTATGCGGATTACAAAAATCTTTTGAAAATGCACGAATAAGCGCAGTACAGCGAGATGTCTGGGATTGTTTTAAGTTTAATTTTTTTCAAGTAAAATAACAATTTCCTTTATTATTAATGGATTATTTTCTTTATACTTCCAACACACTTTAGTATTACACGAAAGACATATAAAATGAAAAGATTTAGTGATGCCACACGTACAAATTGTTATCAAAGTTTCTTTTACACGAACTGTTTGTCACATATAATCTAAGTCTGCTTTTACAGTTGGACAGAAAGAAGACAGACATTTTTTCAATTCTCTTTTGTACTTGCCTTAAGCTTACATACTTGGGAAATCAGTAGAGGAACAGATTATTTTTAATTTTCTCTTTTTAATTTCGCTTGTGCTCTAAAAAACACTTTCAACAATATAAAATGCAAGGCATATCCATATAAGGCGGTCGCATTAAAAAAATTAAGAGAGTCGTTCTCTTACTCTTTATTTTTTTTATATGAAGTTTGACACCAAAATTGAAAAATTTTTCGAGTTTAGTGTCAAACTCCATGTAAAAAAAATTAAGAGTAAGAGAACGACTCTCTTAATTTTTTTTATTGCGGCTACCTTGTATGGATATGCCTTGATAAAATGACGATAAGTTGAGAAAAATATTATGAGGCAACAATATGAGAACACGAAAAATAAGTAAGAGAAAAAATGACCAGTACAGAGAGCCGTGTACGACACTCTCTACCTTTTGACCCCTCTCATGATACAACTAATCAGGTAATCTCGACCCTGCAATAACTACAAATTAGTTCCAAAGTGTCAAACAACAGCTCATAGAAAAAAAAAAAACGATGAGTAACAATTTTTGTTGTCTTATTTCCACAGGGAGAACATAATTTTGACATTTTGGCACTAATCAGCTGGTCCGACGAGACTACCTGGGTCTTTGTATCACGACCCCTCTATTCCAATTTTCGACTGTCTGTTATCTGCCTGACCAAGTGTAAAAGCAGTCTAGGAACAACTTAGGTTAGGGCCATAGCATTTTTGGCTCTTTTAAAAAAAATCAGATCCAGAAATAGATATTTTAACATAAAAATGATTATTTATGTCAAAAAAACTATTTTTGAAATAACTAAAAAATATTTATACAGAATTTCTTTTTTTATTTTTAGTTTATTTTGCTTAAAATTATGTATATTATAACAAGTTTAAATAAATCTGATTGCATACCCAAAAATTATGTTGCTAATTCAAACAATTAATTTTTAATTTAATAACGAGTTTTTTTCTTTCCGTGTACATCCAAATAAGTGGCTGAAATTCCAAAACTTTAAAGACTTTTTGTTAATTAATAAAACTAACAACAAAATAAATATTTTATATACATATAAACTTTATTTGAGATTAAATTTGCTTTTTATTAACTAAATGATCTCATTCTACTGGCATAAATACTTTTACCGAAAGGCCTTTTTCTTTGTGTTTTCAATTTAATTTTTTTCACATAAAATAAAAACGTCGTTTTAAGTAAATTATATTGCAATTAAGTGCAACACCAATACAGTTATACGACAGTTACTCCCAGGGCTGTCAGTTATGGCGATTTTACGCCAAATGTGGCGATTTTTTAATGCTCTTGGCTATTAAAATTTAGGCTTGACGCCATGGCGATATTGTTGGCGATTTTTTTAACAAACGGCAAAGTTTTTAAGCTAAAAAAATAAGTGAAAAATATATTTAATACAAATACTATGTATGTTACCTAAAATAGCACACATGAAATAGATGAAGCTGAAGTTTAAAGCTTACTTAATTCATCTTAAATTAAGTTTTATATAAGCAAAAAAACGTTTTTTTTTTAACTTTTTATATATACATGCACACATTCAATAACTTTACTCAAAGAAATATAAACATAACTCCTACATTACTCCTTTTTGTATAAAAATAACCTTGTTTGCCACAGATTTGCTTTAAGCGATGTTACATACAAAATTACTACAATACCAATGCTGCATTAGGTTAGTGTTTTATCCTAATCAAAGTTTTTAATATTTAACAACATGTTACTTAACAAAGTAACTGCCATTCTACATATCGCACCCGTTCAACAATACTGTATTAACTCAAAAACTTCAAAGTGTTCAGGAGAGACAAAAAACTGTTTTCTTAATGCTTAAGGAATTTTCTATTAAAAAAAGTTAGGCAATATTTAGAAAACTCATCAATTATTGTATTGCACCACATAACCTTTTTATTTGTTTATTGTTTGAAATTAGAAATGCGATTTTTTTATTATAATTTTCTTGAATTATTTTTGTTAATAAGAAGTAAATATTTTGAGTTGGGTTTGTTTACATGAAATTTATTGCTGTATTTAATACATTTTATTATTTGAATAACAACATAACTCAAAATACTACTATTTATAGCAAAAAACAATCATTTGTTGAGGCCAATCACTTCAAATAACTCAAAATAATTTTGTTTTCTTGATTCACAGAAATAAACCATTCCATCAGCAAAAAGGTCGCAACATGTAATTTTATTAAGAAAGAATAGTCAGAACTATAGGAATTTTAAACCATAGGTAGACATAAGTGTTATGTAATGTTTTTTGCCAAAAAGATAAAATAAAAAAATTTTGAGTTAATACAGTATTGTTGAACGAGTGCAATATGCTCTTGGTTATACATATTTTCAATCTTTCCTTTAAATTTCTTGGTGTACAAAAAAATTTAATTTTAACTTGAGTTAAATAGTTATTTCTTTTTATTTAATTAATTTAAAAAAACATTAATATTTCATATGTTTATTTAAGTAAAATAATTTTTGAGTTTTTTTTTTTTTGTCAAAACCAATAGATTTTTACTATGGCGAATTTTTTGGCGACTTTTTTAGTTTTTAAACTCAAAAAAATATTTTTTGGCGATTTTTGGCGATTTTTGATAACCGTTCTGGCGATGGACCCTGAAAAAAAACTGACAACCCTGGTTACTCCATGTGTTACTAGGTCTGTCTGCGTACACATATTTTGTATCATTTTGTGCAAAATGTTACAAAATCTTACAAAATGTTGTCTGCGTACTCCAAATCTCTTGCAGCGAGAGAGCCAAAAAGAAAATTTTTTGACAGTTGGAAGTAAGAGAACTTGCAAAATGTTACTGGAGAAATTTCTTCTTGTAAGATTTTGCAACTAGTTTGAACAGCTGTTTTTATTTACTAATTGAATGAAATAATTTTTGTGAAACGAAAATAAACATTAAAATTTAACAATAGTTAGAATTGTGTTGATTTTTAACGTTTATAACAAATTATAATAAACATAACATTTTACTATTGCCAGAAATGTCCAAATATACAAATAATTTACCGCGTACACATATGCTAAAATTCTTTTGCTTTGTTATTTGAATTGTTTACACACCGTTTAGCTGTTTTCTTGCAAAATTTTACTGGATACTGTCTGTGTACTTTTTGGTATATTTTTAGCCGACAGAGAAAAATTGGTCTTACTCTCCCAAAAAATATTACTGAGTATTTGCTACTGGAAAAGTACGCAGACAGACCTACTGTTAGTAATTTATTGAAGCAAAAAATTGTCTTTTTTATTTACTTTTATTCTTTTAGCTCTGTGATTTTCTTCAATAAGCGCGTATTTGCGTTTTTGTTGGTTTAATATTGTTATGTGTTAAATAAATTAAAGTTTGAATTAAAAAAATTTATATATACCTACATACCTATTGGTAGTTAAAAAATAATTGTAAAACACAGTTTGCATTTTTAAGAAAGAATTAATAAGTGTAAAACGTTTTTTTTGGGTAAACTACAGGTTGCCTATTAAATTTTACATTCTGTTTTTTTTATTTTTTTTTGTTGAAGAAATTTTTTTTGACAATTATGTACCAACAAAATATGTATGCTTGAAATGTTTATAATACCAACTTGTATATGAATTTTATGATGATTTTTTTAAAAAATGTATCCCCTTACTAGAGACTGCTTACTCGATTTCTATTATTTATTTTGACTCTTACAACTCGATTGTTTGTAATCGGCTCTTTGTTAAACAATGTAAGCCAAGAGTGTCTCTGAGGATCAAGCAGCACTCGGCTTTTACATGTACGCAATACGTGTACCAACAAAAAACCATTAAAAAAAGAGTGAAATATAAAAATGTTAGAACTACAACACAGGTTGTTATAGCAACTTCTCTCGGTACACACAAAAAACTACAAAAAAATTTTTCAAACAAATTCTTGTTCAAAATAATTTATTTTTTTAGTCAATTTATTTAATAGTCTCTAATAATGTTTTTATTTGATTTTTAAAGTAAACAAAATTTTCGCCTAGACAAATAAAATATTTAACCAGCTCAGCAAAATTTTTTAACAGAAACTAAAATTCTTGCAAAATTGTTTGTCTAAATTTACAACTTTCGTTGTAGGTCCTCAGCCAGACAAAATATTTACTGATTCTCTGAAATTTGTTACTGATTCTACAACTCAGTTTTTTCTGTGTGGTTCCTCTAAAGGCAGTCAGCTCAAAATTTTCCAATTCTCACTTTTTACAGAAAATCTATGTACAGTGGTAATTTTTACCCAGTTTTTTGCTCTACGAAAATTTAAAAATTTTTAGTTAAAAACCCAATTATTTGTAAGCAAGTAAAAATTATAAAAAAAAAATAAACAGGCAAAGATTTTAAATTAGAACAAAATTCAGCTATTTATAAATTAATGTTTATAAAAAGAAACAAAAAACTTAAATAAAAAAAAATATGAAAAGCAATCAAGGACAAATATTCTTTAATAATTTACATAAGTATGTAGGTGCATTACATTTAATGCTGCTGTTACTTTTTAAATCACTTTCTTTTCCACCAGTGTTTTACTTAATGTACACTAACACGTTAGTTTAGTTGTCTGTCTATTTAACTGTATCTTCATGGCATTTGTAAAAGAATTTTTGCATCTCTCTTTTTCACTTCTATGTACAGTTATTTTTTATATTAGTTTGTCACCATTTTTTTCACTTCTTTTTGTATGTTTCCGCAATAAATTAGGAACGCAATAAATCATTTTATTTAATGTGACGGTTCCTGCCGTAAAACAAGCAGACAGAAAAAAGCAGCCTTTGATAGTACAATAGTAGTTCGCTTGTACTAGTACTTAGTTAACGGGAACAGTACTCATCATGACAAAATGGAATAAAATAAAAAATGTCAGCAAACCGCAAACACTTAATATGAAATGAAGTAAAATAAATTTTTTTAAATGAATTAAACTAAAAGCAACAATAAAAATAGTGACAGAGTAATAAGATAAAATGTAAAGTAAAAATATTTTATGCAATTAATGTTTAATTTAACGCCACTATGAGTAGCTTAAGGGCACAGATACTTAAATATAAACAATAAAATCAGAGGCACATTTTTGTCCTTAAAAATTTTTTAATATTGAAAAATGCATAGTTTTCTATTTTTAAAATCATTCCAAATACATATATTGGGATATGTATACGTATTTTGTCTTAAAAACGGGTAATCTTTTGTCTTTTGTTAACTGATCGCATTGACTTTAAAAGCGATTTGCCGTTGAGGAATAATTTTGATAGTTTAAAGTCCAAACGTTATCCATCGTATTTGACTTTGCTCCGAAAATTTTATTTCAACAGACAGACGTAAATTAACTTTTTTCAAATTGAAAGTTTCTTTCAACATTAACGGAAAATAATAATTTCTTCTAATAAAAAAGAAATTATATGAACTAAAGCTAAACTAAAAATCAAAAAATTTTGTATTAAAAACAATTAGTTCAACAATAAATAAAAATTAACATATAACTCACACATGGCACGGTGCAAAATGATCTTTAATAATTTCTATCAATTTGTCGTTGACAATAAAAGAAATTAAAAAGTGATTACCCCTATTGTATGATATACAATAATAAAAAGCGTTTCGTTCCATCTGAGAGATGGACAAATGCTTGTCCGTTAGTCAAGTGTTGCCAAAGAGACTTTTAATGGAAAAAAGCATAGTTTATATAAAAAATAAACTTCGTCCTAACTTACAAAATAAAAACAGAAGGAAAACACTGATACCGTATACTTTTCTCTGTTACATGTAAGTTAAATAGGTGATGTTTACAACCATATACACTACTACCGTTCAAAGAGTACTGATGATGAAATTGCGTAGCTGCTTTCGAAAATGCATTCTACTCGGCTAGTAGCGGTAGAAAAATCTGCTTTTTTCAAATTGAAAGTTTCTTTCAACATTAACGGAAAATAATAATTTCTTCTAATAAAAAAGAAATTATATGAACTAAAGCCAAACTAAAAATCAAAAAATTTTGTATTAAAAACAATTAGTTCAACAATAAATAAAAATTAACATATAACTCACACATGGCACGGTGCAAAATGATCTTTAATAATTTCTATCAATTTGTCGTTGACAATAAAAGAAATTAAAAAGTGATTACCCCTATTGTATGATATACAATAATAAAAAGCGTTTCGTTCCATCTGAGAGATGGACAAATGCTTGTCCGTTAGTCAAGTGTTGCCAAAGAGACTTTTAATGGAAAAAAGCATAGTTTATATAAAAAATAAACTTCGTCCTAACTTACAAAATAAAAACAGAAGGAAAACACTGATACCGTATACTTTTCTCTGTTACATGTAAGTTAAATAGGTGATGTTTACAACCATATACACTACTACCGTTCAAAGAGTACTGATGATGAAATTGCGTAGCTGCTTTCGAAAATGCATTCTACTCGGCTAGTAGCGGTAGAAAAATCTGCTTTTTTCAAATTGAAAGTTTCTTTCAACATTAACGGAAAACAATAATTTCTTCTAATAAAAAAGAAATTATATGAACTAAAGCCAAACTAAAAATCAAAAAATTTTGTATTAAAAACAATTAGTTCAACAATAAATAAAAATTAAAATATAAAATAATATTATATAATAAAAATATAAAATAATTATAATTAATATTGTTATCGATTTTGATAGAAATTAGTATCTACACTAGAATAAATTAATTTTGTTATAATAATTTTTTTGGCATAATAATTACGGTCCCTGATTGATTTATAATAGTTTTCTAATAGAAGTTTCCAAGGTACATGCATACAGGTAGGAGCGGTTTTACAAAAACAACTAAAACGAATGTACGAATGTCAGAAACAGATAACCAAAACTCACAAATTCTTTTTTCTTCTCTTTTGAGCTTTTCTTAGATTCTACAGTTGTTGTTAGTAAAAAAGAAAAAAAATCATAAACATAAACAAATTTTGACACTGATTTACCGCTCCCACCTGTAATGAAAGTTACCAAAGGCTACTTCCATAATCTTTAAATTTAAAACAGACTTGAAAAAAATTTTTTTAAATCATTTTTTAAAGTCTACTCTAAATTAAAAGTCTGTTTTAAATTGTTTGTAAATATGGTCCATTTACTTTTGTGAGTTTAAAATTTTTACGTTATCTTAATCACCTCTGGCAACGCTGGCGTAAGTCTCTGTTCACTTGTATGATTGCTTAAATATTTTCATCATATATATGCGTTTTTTTGTGTCTTTGACATTTGTGGACTGCTGGTTGTGGAATGTTTTGTAATTTTTGATAATATTGTTTTTCTAAAAATTTGTGTCGGGCTGGCCATTAAAATTTATTGTTATCATAGTTGTTATTGCTTATATGTATATTGACTAATTTTTATAATCTCATATCCGCAAAAAATTATTATGCAAATTTTTATATTAGTAGAAATAAATAGAAAGTTCTTGTTGTTATTGTTTGCATAATATGTGCTAAAATAAATATTTTGTTAAATTTTTATACATAATTAAAATTTTTGTATTTAAAGTTATATTATATTTAGGGAATTTAAGGACGTTTTTTTACTAACACATAAACATAATATTAAAATTGAATAGCTTAGCTCTGTTGCATAGGAATATTTATATTTAATAATTTTTTTAAGTATAAATAAAACATTTAAAGCATTAAATATTCCATTTAAATTTTTTTAAAACTTAGGTGTTTGTTAGGCAGTGAAATTGTTAGAACCTGTGAGTAGCTATGGATAAGTATTGTAGCAAAAAAATCAAACCAAATTTTAAACAAAAAAATGTTTTGGAATTTTTTCTAAGAACTTTTCCGGCTTGGCTGCAATTAGAATTTTTCCTAACATCGAGCAATGCCAAAACAGTCTGAAAATTATTTACTTAAGCTTATGTTATTATTATTATCTTATCGAAATTAATAAATAAATAAAACTCCTGTGCTTTAGTTTTATTATTTTAACTCTCTAGTCATTAGAAATTTCTTAATATATGCTGCTCTTTTAATTTGAAAAATAATCTAAATTTATGTTTTTTGTTTTTTGTTGGTATTTTGTGTGAAATTCTTTTTGCATTGCATGCCAGTAGTGAAAATGACATAAGCATTTCATTTATATGAAAATTATTTAATTTGTTTATGTAAATATGACAAAAACAAACATACAAAACTAAAATTTTCAGAAAACTAAAATATAAACATCCTTCCGCTTCTATAAGAATAATAAAGAGAACCTAAAATAAAATCAGTTAAGGCATAGAGTAAAGCAGTATAAAAACCAAAAACAAAATACAATTCCAATGACATTGTTTAAATGAAAATTAAACTCATCCTCTGTTCTATTAACTTCTAATTTATTTTCATAAGTTTTTGAGTTTTTGTTTTTATTCTGCATATAGTACATACATACAAACATATGCATAGGATACTCTCAATTTTTTTGGCTCAATTTTTAGGTGAGAGTGGAAGAAAAAATGACTTTAAGAGATACTTTTTATGGTATTTTTTTATGAAGAAAGTTCGATTTCATCTTTCTATGAAAAATATTTATTTTTAAAAGCTCATTAAAAATAATTCGTTTTATCACTATATAATGCATAACTGATATGTTACTTAATGCTTTCCCAGGTTACATATTTAGATCAAGGGGTCAATATGGGTTAAAAAGATTTTACTTCCATCAGCAAGCTAAAAGTGCCCTTTTTAACCTTATATATCCTTTTTGCAACTGTTAGGAGCTGTTTGTAGAACACGTTTTTTCTTTGAATGAAATTACTCGCAAAATTTTGTTTGATTTTTTACCTGTTTATATGACTGAAGAAAGTACACCAAAACAAGCTGTGCTAGGTATTTCATATTTTTAATCGGCAAAAGGACCTCGAGCTCAATTATTTCAATTCCAAATCCTAATGAATTTTTTGCCTTAATTTTTTGTCTTCATGAGAAAGATGTACCCTTTAATACTTATTTTCCTTTGGGAAATTTTTTTTTCTATTTATTAAACCCATTTAAACCCACTGTACACTGTTAGAGTACAAAAAATGTAGTGTTCTAAAATATTTATCTCTTACACTACCTGCTTTTTTTTTTAAAAGTTTTTTGTGATATTAGGTACTTATGAGTGTAGAGAATTATTATTTTGATACGGCAACCCACAAGAATCTAACGGTGAGTTATCACACCCCTCCTTGTCTACAGTCTGAGGCATTCTTTTTTGTTTTTTTACATTCCTAATTGTAATAAAAGTAACATCTGTTTTATTTGCAAACAGATATAATCGGATTTAAGTAAGAGCGGAGACAGCATATGCACTTCTAATATTTTAGTATATTTTTTCTTTTCGATTAATTGACTTTGAAAGTCGACATCAAAATAGTTGATCGTTAAATGGGAAATTAATTATTGGCTTTGCATACCATTCCCTACTTCATTCATTTTAAAATTCTTAGAATGTCAAACAATAAATTTATTATTTCCATATTTTAAATAAATGAGATGGCTTTCAATACAGGTAAAAAATTATATTATTAAGGTTTGACAGTTATGTATACTAAACAGTTTTGAAATCAGTAAACTGACCAATAAAAAATACCATAATTCTTAATACAAACCACTGGAATTTTCTTACTTTAAAAACATCAGAAGTTCAATTTTGACCTGAAATTTCTATACAACTGCTATACTGATTTTATTAAGTTAAAACTGTAGAAAAGTTCAAAAAATCTTCTCTCTAGCACAATAACATATAAAAAAAAATATCTCCATCGATTCAAAAGTTATAGAATTTTGACGGATGAAAAATGATTTTCAGCTAATGTACGGTGCCTGTATTATGTACATGGCAAAAATAGTATTCCAAAACTAAATAGTACACGTTTTTTGCAATAACAGACGTCACCTTGAGAATCGCTCCCCATTGTTTTTTACATACCTTATACTTACGTAAGGTCTACCCTATTTTACTTGCATCACTGATGTGAATGGTTTACGAAATTCCGGCACTAAAAAGTAGTTTATGTAAGAGTTTTTTATATCCCCCAAAGATTTTTCTAAAAAAAGATCCATAACAAAACAAAAAAGGTTTATTTATACATTGTATTTACATGCTTTCATACATACTTACATATACACATAAGAACAACGGGTTCCTTAAATATTACGATAAGTAAAATAAATAACCAGTAAAAAAGCAACAAAAATTATTAAAAATTTATAAAACACAAATATGTTATAAATTTACAATTAAATGGATATATACACTTACATGTACATTTGTATGTATGTACGTATGTAACGTTTGCATGTGTGTAGAAGAGCGGAAATATAAAAATACTGAATGCATGATTGTTTTTTTTTTCTTGTGTATGATTACAAATGTGATGACACTGTATTTGACAGTTTAGTATGTGATGTAAGCACTGAGGATGCATGAATTTTTTGTAATGCAAGTTTTGTCTATTTGTCTGTCGGTTTTTTTGATATGCACGTGTGGTAAAATGTGTATGAATTTTTGCGTCTTTTTTGTTTTGTGTTACAGAATTAAATGAACGACGTGTGTTTTGTTTACATAAAAACCCCCTTTTTACACAACAAAACTGTTGTTCTTATGGCAGTTATGTGGGGGAATAAAAACTAAAAAATTACAAGGGTCAATATACATTCATAATATGTTTGTGGGACATATGTATTGACAGTATTAGTTTTAATAATGTTACGTTCTTACTTTTATACAAAATTTAGAAGACAGCTTAAGTTTGTCATCCTAATTTAGAAATGTTTAAAAAAAAACCTGGACGCCTTTAAACAAAATTGCCAATATTAATTTTAATTTTTCATGTGACTAAAAAATACAATTATGCATTTATAACTTGTAAAGATTTTGCGCTGACGCACAGTGTGGTGTGTGTGGCCAAAATTGAAAATAATATTTTTTATAATTTTAGAACTTGATTGATACAGTTTTATTACATAGTTTTCAAATAACAATAATCAAAAATAAATTTAAAAATATGTAAATATATACAAAAGTTAGAGCTAATCAAAGTTGAATGTTTAAGGTGAATGTGAGGAATGCAAAGAAAAATGAAAAATAATGCAAATATTCTAAGGAGTTAAAATAATATAAATTATCGATGAAGCCGGCAGTATTTGCATTTATATTATAGTGTGATATTACTAAAATATAGTAAGGCACTTTTTTTTTTATCCATTTAGCTCTCATATGTGTTTCGCCGTTGTTCTGAATGTGAACCAAAAAATAGTAATAATTATTAACAACTTGCAAGTTTGCCTGGCAATTAAAAAAAACTATCAAAAACTATTTTTTTTATAATTTAGTATAATATTAATACAAGTATGTGTATTATAAAAAAGTATGTGACATTTGCGAAACGTTGCGAAAATACGACTTTTTTCATTTTTTTCAGTGTCATCAAAGGTACAAATTAAAGAATTTTTCAATATTTGGCTCAAACATACTTCTTACAGAGCAGCCCATATGGAAATAATTAACTTTTTGGAAAAGAAATTCAAGACTAAAGTGGAAAATAAATAAAAGACTTAATTTTATTTTAGCAAATTTAAAACGCAAATGGGTAAACATAAAACGTAAATGGGTAAAGTGCTCCAGAAAAAAGGAGCTGTTTGAAAAAAAAAAACAGTTCGTTGCTTAATTAATTTTTCAATATTAAAGAAGAACACATATTCAATCTAAATATATAATCTAATATTGATTTTCAACAATATATATGCAGATTCTCTTTGATTTTAAAGACAATTTCGATCTGTAAAACAATAACTATTTCAAATTTTAAAAAACTGCTAAGAGAAACAAGGACTTTATATGCTGAAAAATAATTCTGCTATTTTATGCCTGTTACTGTTCACAAAATACTTGTGCATGGAGCAAAATTTATAATAAACTTCAGGATTCCAGTAGGAATGTTGTCTGAGGAAGCTATTAAAGCCACTCCCAAAGTTTTTAGAAAAATTTGTTCGAACCATACTCGAAAAAAAAAACAACCGTGTGAATACTAATAAAGACATAATAGAACGAATGATTTTTCAATCTGAACCAAATTTATCTATATACACAAAAGAAAATGGAAGTTATAATAAAAGGAGCAATGAAGAGATAAATAATTTCATTATAGAAGAAAATGCTGGATATAGTAAATAGTAAATTAAATTTAATTAATAAAGGATATATGGGAAGGACATGAATCCTTGCTCCGAAAACTTAGAAATTTAAAATTTTGTTATCTTTTATTAATTCAAATATTTGTGCCAAATTTCAACTCTTTACAATAACTTCTCCTATTTATGGCCGCTCGTTATATGAAAACACGACACTGTGTGACGCGTCGCTAGTGGCATTTCACTTTGAAAAGGAGGGAATTCAAATGATAAAAACTAAGGAAAATTTAAATATTTTTATGATACATTTTGGGGCCGATTTTTTTCTACGTGAGGTATAAGTTAATAATTTTAAAAATGCTCAAAGCGAACAAAAGCACATACACATATGTACATGTTTTCTTTGTTTAAAAAGCAAATTTTTTGTAAAAGTAACTTCAAATGGCTTAATGTTATAATTTAACTTGGAACCACTGTTCTGAAAAGAGATATAAAAAATAAAATGAAACGAAACCACTATATAAACTATGGCTAAACCGGCGATCCGTAAATACGCACCAGAGTTGCCAGTTGGTTACATTTGTTACATATTATGTAACTTTTTGACCTTCTATGTAACATGTAAAACTTGAACGTATTAGGCCTTATTTTCGTAACTTTTTGTTCTAGTCACAGAACAACGCACAATACTTGGGAAATGAGATATTTTGGACTACTTAAAATGTACTTACATATACATATTACCTCTAAATTGGGAGTTATTATACATCATATACAACTTTTTTAAAATCAAGTAGGCAGCTAGTGCTCACTAACTCATTTAATCTTAGAATTCATTCATAAGATTAAAACTAAATAAATAAATAAATAAAATCATGTATAACTAGTTTGTGTCATAACGCTCCATTGTGACGGGAATGACCATTTTAATTGCGTTTTAAAGGCAATTTTTCATAGGGATTGAGGAACTTTAAAATTTTAAAAAATATTCTTTAAACGACTGGTACGGGTGTTTTTTTAAGCTTGAAATTTAAAGTAATTTATAAAAGTCAAAAAATAATTTTTCCCGTTTTAAGTTGCTTTACGTGTTATGTACGATTGAATCAATGCTTTGTGTATTAAAAACCTTTTACAAATTTAACTTAAAAAAAAACTTATTATCTTAAATGTAACTTTTTAAGAAAAAACGTAAGTTCTGGGGTGAAAAAATGTACCTTTTCGTAGCTTCCCCTGGCAACGCTGATACGCACACGCGTGAGCGTGCTCTCTGAGCATTAAAACGAGTAAGAATAAAAAAATAGGTTTTGTAATCTCTTGTGCCAGGCGACCAGTGTGACCAGCTAGGATTTTCAAAATGTTTAATGGACACATTTAAAATTTTCATTCAATGATTGGTTTAACTTATACCTGCGAGCTTTTATTTTCGTTATACAAATTTGTTAAAAGCAAAATCAGAAATAAGCTAAATAATAAACATGTCAAAGGTCTTATCCGTATAAAATACTGTCAATATACATTTAACAACTATGAGAATGGAAAAATTATTTCGCATGTATGAAAATTTTACTTTAACATAAGCAGCTTAATTTTTAATATTACATTCTATCATATATTAAACTTTCAACTATGGTCATCCTAGTGCCATAAGAGACAAATAATTACGCTCAAAAACAAACAATCAACACAATTAAAACATAAGAATATATTGGTGTGCCGATCCCTGGTATAAAACCATCATATCCCAATAAGCACAAATTTTTTGTGAATTCCAATGTTGGAATTCCGGTGTGAATCCAAGCTTGAATTACATTTAAAATCCATCCTCTTTCCAGTCTGTTTGAAGTTTGTTAAAAACAACAACAAATTTGTTTGAAGCATACGTTATTTATGGCACAGAGTTGATGGAAAATCATTGGCGGCGGTGAAGATGATGATTTTATAATTAAATTTTCAGATTCAAGTTCAGTTCAACTTGAATCACACCGTTATTCAAGGCTGGAATTACACTATAAAGGTACTGTTTTGTTCGACTGTAATTCAATGGTTAATTTTGCTGGATTCGCTATTGAATTCAACTGTGTTTCAACTGTAATTCAACACTGGAAATTGGAATTTGTGACTTGATTTCAAATGTAATTCCACTTGAATTTCAGCCAAAATGCTTATTGGGATACATCCATACATACATACATAAGTATGTATGAAATTTTAAATAAAATCAAACCATAATTATCTTTTAAGATGAATAATTAAGTTTTTTGTCTCAAAATACTTTTTTTTAACACCACATCTGGTACGCCACTAGCAATTGTCAATTTTTCATTAAATTGTTGCTTATTTTTTTATCTTCTAAAAACAATTAGACCTACAAATACAACAATACTGTAAAAACGTTCATGCTGTCACAAAGCAAACGTAAATATTGTTTGTGTGTGACATTTTGAACAAACAAATAAAAATAAATAAATAATAATTAGGTGGGCTAACGAGCCAACCTTTTGTTTTAATACACCTTGGGGTTGAAAAAGGGCAAAAAGTAAAAATATCTCCTTAATAAAGAGTATTAATTAGAAAAAAAATTTGAATAGTTCAATATCTTGCTATGCAAAATTAATGCTTTTGCAAACTTTGCTTAGCAAAAGGCTACAAGTTTTGTAAAAAGGAAAGTTTTATTTGATTCAGAATGTATCCCCTAACCCTGATTGATCTTGCTTTAAATTACTAATTACGTATTAGATCTTGTAAAATAATTTTATTCAATTACTGAATTTTACAACATTTTCTTACATTAAGGTCTAGTTTTCATATTTAAACATTACCTTGAAATAAATTTCGATTTACCTCTTTCTTAAATTAGTAAGAGTTTTGCAAGTTTTTTGCATTTATTTATTATAAAAAAACGTAAGAAAAAAGGAAGCGGAAATAAGTCAGAAAAATTACAAATAAAAGAGGAAACAGTTAAAATTTAATTTTGCCAGGAAATAATAACAGGAAGCTTTGGTAAATATTTTGTCTCTGTTACTTTGACAAAAACAAAAATGTCACAGAAAAATTCAAAAGAAAATGAAATATAAAATGTGTTTAATTTAAGATTTCTTTTTAAAATTTTAATATTTTTAAGAAATTATTTATAAATTCATTCTAAAAGTTAATTTTTAAATTTTAAGTTTTTTACAGCAATAAATACAAATATAATAGAGTTTAAATATAATACAACAACTAGATGGTTTGTTTTATTTCTTGTATGACATCCTAAAGAGATAAATCTATGTGTTGAAAAATGCTAAATCGTTGTATAAAAAAATCTTTATAAAAATACTGGATTTTTTTATTTTAAGCTTGACGTTTACCCTGACATGGATTTGCCTTATCCCGACGTACAGTTATAAAATGAATAACATGAGATTTATTTGTTAAAAATTTACATTTTTTAAGAACATTATTCAACTTTGGCAAAGAAATTTCTAAAATATTTATAATAATATAATATTAGTTGAATAAAATTAAAGTTAAATTAATTAAACATAGAATCACTTCGGCATGGAGTTCTTTTTAACTATTATTTTAAGAAATAAAAACAAATCAGAGGCTGATCTAAAATATTTGTTTAAGCTGTTGAAGATTGTTAACTTGATGATAAGAAAATGCAAAATAAAAAAGCAAAAGTCAAGAAACTAAAGCCAGCAGTTGTAATTTAGCTATTTTTCTTTTGCGTATAAAGTTCGTTAAACTAATGTATGTCACAACGTTAATAATGGGTCCCTTGAGTTAATCACAAATAGTGTGATTTAAAATCAGGAGCCAAAATATTGTTTAAAACAATGAAGACAATTTTGTTTACAATTTAATTTAACAGTGAAGAAATGCCAATGGGGCGTATGAGTAATGTTTATACTTAAATTTATTTGTATAACGTATACGTAACATGAACACGGACTGTGCTTTTTTCTTACTATGATGATAAAAATATTTTTTGATAAAAATTTCAAATTGCATTTAATAGATGTCATTTAAAATATATATATGTATATAAATTTAAAAAAAATTAGAGCGCCATATTCGGCTTAGCCGAATCTTATAGATCCATTACATTGGTCTTTTTTTATCCCCCGTTAAAAATATTATTATAAAAATATTATTATAAAATTACTATGTGGCGGGTATAAAGTCGTTAACTAAGATGTAGAGTACACAAAATTTACTCAAATTGTACACTTAAAGGGAGGGCTAGGTAGGTAGAACAAGCGGCTGCGGAAGTGATGAAGTGATAGTTGTGCAGCCCACTTGGGTCCGTTTCCTCGGTCCCTTTGTGATACCATTCCCCTTGCTAATATTTTTTTAAGGTTTAAAAATCAATTTAGAGTTTTTCTGTAGTAAGTAGGCTTTAGTCGATAATTGTAGCAGTAATAATGACTATTCCCTAAAAGATATATAGGAAAAAGTGCATGGATTTTCTCCTAAAAAATTCATTACATCACGGTTTTGCTGATCGAAAACTGTGATCTGAAAATTTGAAGTTGAACAATTTCTTTTATCGTGACATCTGCCTTCATATTTTATCTTGTCTCACTCTTGCTAAAGGCATTAAAACTACAATTTCGTTTTTTCATTTACAATTATTAACAAGTTTTAAAAGGGTTTCCTTTTCTTTAGTTCATTGCTGGTTATGAAATTCATTAATTTTGTAAAAATTTATTTGTTAGTAAAACATAGGTAAAAACAACTTTTTCGTAAATGTCTACAAATACCGCTTAATGCTGATGTAAAAGTTTATTTCTAAAAGCAAATAATAATAAATTTAATTTATTTTTTTTTTAAAGCAGCGTTGAGTTAATGGGATTCTTTGCTTTTTGAAATACAGTACTACCGTTCAAAGGAAAAGTTTAAATAACAATTTATTAACTTTTTGCCCAGAAAACACTTGTTGTATTGTTGTTAGAAATTGTTTGCAATAAGTTTCAATCTGCTGACGTATTTTTCGATATGTGCGTGTGAAGTGAGTGTTTTGTGTTTCATGTTTTTGATTCAATAAATGAAAAATGAATCAAAATAATGAGTCACGTTTTGCTTGGAAGCCCTCTAACTCAAGTATTTGCTTTTTATAATGCTTTAATTTTTAGTTGCTTAATTTTTGTCACTGCGTATAATCAGAAGCTTTTTATTTGCCCTATTTGTCAAAATTTATTGCATGATTTGGATCCGGATTTAGGATATATAACTATCAATTTATTCTGTGTTATTAATCATAACCTGTCAATTAAAGGTTGTTTGTTAAAATATGTAAACAAAAGTTTTTATAACCGTGAATGATCTAAAGTCAAACAAAACTCACGCGCACGTCTCTATTTATTTTTTAATATTCTTTCTTGTTGCTGCGTAAAGGCATAAAGAACAAAGAACAAGATTTTATTTGTATTTACTGGTATCAAATAATTTCTGTGGAGGACATTTCATGAAAGAGACAGAGAGAGAGTTTACTAAGATTTTAGCACTCAGAAAAATATTTACCAGAAAAGGGAAAAGAATATTTATCAGTAAATGAATGGAACTTATAAACCAAGTGGCATTGCTAGCAGAGACCTGCGCCAACCAATTTGATCGGCGGCGTCTCAGAGCCGGCTGAAGCCGACACTTGATCAGCTAGCCGAATTATTTTCGGCTCATAGAAAATATCGGCTAGATTTAAAATTTTCTTGTTTTTATTTTTACAAAAATTCTCATTCATTTTTCCCCACGGACAATTTGTTGGATGTAAGTACCCTATCACCGCCCATACAAAGTTTTATTTTTTAAATTTCTTTCAATCGGTCCCACTGCTTCCAGGTTTCTCTACAAATGTAAAATGTAAGACCGACCTTAATTAATTTTTCTTCACAAACAATTTTGTGGAACATCCCAGCAAAAACTGTTGCTTCGCCGTAGGTAGGTTTGTAAGGGAATATCAAGACAGCAAAGCTTACAAACCTGCTTACGTATGGCATGATATTTGTTCGCGATGTCCCACTTAGTTGCATTTCATGTTAAGTGCTTATTTCGGCGCTGTGAATATCCAGTTAATTCATGTAGTTTTGGTGCTTCTTTAGTTGTTTAAATTTATTGCGTCATCGAAATAAATGTTTTGCCGTGTTATTATGTTCGTTACTTGACGAAAAACTAATGTTTTTTTTACTCACTGCCTTACAGTATTGCTTCCTAGTATGCACTTGAGTAAGCGAGTGTGTATAACAGTAAAAATTTTACATTTACTGCCATACACTATTGCATTTATTAAGGGAATAAATAAGTGCTTGCTGCGAAGCGCATTAGTATACTAAAAAAAGTATTTACTGCTTACAAAATCTCGATTATTTTTTGCTGGGATACCCTCTATCTCCAGCCCCTTACATGGTTGCCATACAAAGTTCAAAAAAACTAGGTAAAAACTCCTACAACTTCTCAGAAAACGTCTTCCTACAGTATTGGGGTTTCGAAAATCCAATGTGAAGGA
The DNA here is from genome assembly GCA_963583895.1 of Melanophora roralis. Lineage (NCBI taxonomy): Eukaryota > Metazoa > Arthropoda > Insecta > Diptera > Rhinophoridae > Melanophora > Melanophora roralis. The sequence continues at coordinate 93,278,925 of OY757188.1, read as the reverse complement.
TATCTAAGATTAGGCATAGCCGAATATAGCGATCTTACTTGTTAACATTACCAATGATGGCAAAATAGATACTCAGTTTTACTTAGTAGTTTTTTGTTTAAACTGCCAAATAACTTAAGTATTGAAAGCTGTTTATTACATAGAATCTTCTGAAATTTTTTTTGCCAATAGAGAGCAAAAAATTAGGAAAAAGTATAAAATGTAAATATGATCGGCGGCTCAGCTTGAGCAGATTTTAAGCGGAAAAATTGCCGGCGGCGGCTTCAACGGAAAATATTCGGCGGATCGGCTTAGTCGACTATCAGCCGCTAGTTTTTATTTTTGTTATAAAGCAATAATTAAAAGTAAAACCAGAAATTAGCCATTGGATAAACATATCGAAAATCATATCCACATAAAATGTTGTCAAAATACAATAAATATCAATGACGTTATGCTAAGTTTAGTAGTAAGGCAAAATTATTTGGCATTTATAGACGTTTTTCTTTAAGATACCTGAGTTGATTTTTAATATTACATTTCAAAAAAATTTGAATGCAATTCTTTCATATTTTAATTATTTAACTATAACCACTCTAGTGCCGTAAGAGAAAAATAATTACACTCAAAAACAAACAACTAAAACAATCATAACACAAGAATGTATGCGTGTGGGGATCACTGGCTTAAATTAACCTTGTTACTTCAATACAAATTTGATTTTCAAAATTAAACTTAAGACAGCATTAACAATTAAGGCGATTAAAATTAATTTTGAAAATGTGAGCTTAAAATCTGGCACTGAAATATATCGCAAATAGTAATAAATAAATAAAATAATTTCTCTCAGTACATTTAAGTTTTTCATCTTCAATTCACATGGCATTCTGAATATTAAAAATAAAACATAAATTTGAAAAAGTTTTATAACCATTTCTGTTGTTAGTTATCAAAGCTATGGAAACAAGCATAAAAAAAGAATTTCACAGATTCCTTTGTATGTTCGCATGTCAGTTAAAAGCATAAAAGTTTTGCTGGTTAACTTGGTTAAATCTACTTTAAACTTGATTTGTGTCTGCAGTGTTAAAGTAAATATAAATAAAAATTTGATTTATTCTCTGTTCTAGACGTAAGAAATAAATATTTTTACTCAGTGGATTTAATTTTATTTCAAACAATTTATTAAAACAAATAAATATAGACACATAATTAAAGATTGGTTCGGCTGGTCTGGAAAAAATTTGATTAAATTTTAAAAATGTTAAAAATTATATTTTGGTACATTTGAAATTTTTCAGATCATTAGTATAGAATTGTGTAGAAAGGGCAATAGACCTTGATAAAAACTGGAAGTGCAGTAAGTAAAAAAAAAGAACTTCTGTCACATTTTAAACCGACCTTGGTAATTTAGAATTTTAATCAGCTTTGCAGGACTTGGCTCATCTCAGCATACAGAAAAAATTCACATATTTTTTTTTAAACAAACATTTTTTTAAAATTTTAATTTTTTTCAAGGCAATATTTTATTAGACCCTAATAAAATTGTTATCTGATTTTTATGGCAAAGAAAATAAACGAAAAATCAAAAAATTGTTTTGCTCAATAGCAATAATTTTTTTATTGAAAATAAATTTTTTCCAAATAAATTTTTTCAGAAATTCAATAAAATTGTGTATCTGGTTTTACAATTTTGTTTATAGGACCGATTTTAGACAAACAAATTATTAAATTCTTTACTGATTTCGGTCTGAGACCTTCAAGTATACCGATCGACTCAGAGACACTTAATGAGTCGTTTTAAATATGTTCGTCTGTGTGTTCAACCGCTTAGTTGTCCATGTATTGCTTCCATCAAAGTACAAGTCGCAGTTTTGAAGATATTTTGATCAATTTTAGAGCAGATAAGTTTTTTGTCCCTGGAGCAAAGCCTTTTGTTTGTAGAGGTAATGCATTTTATTGGCATAGCTCCCATACACTTTGGGCTATAACTGACTCGAATATTACTTTGCTTTGACAAATTTTTGCATAAGCGTCTTACTGTATGTCATTAACCAGTGTTAAAAACCAAAATATGATCGGTCCATTTTTTGATATATCCCCCATAGAAATTTACTTCCGGAAAAGGCGTTTTTGGTTACAGCTGACTCGAATATTTCTCAATTTTGACAAAACATTGCATGTGTGTCCAAACTTATGCCACTAGCTGGTATACCGAAAAATATAATCGACCCATTTTTTGATAAATCCCCCATTGAAATGTCCTCCCGGAATAAGCATTTTGGACTATTACTAATTCGAATGTTACCCGATTTTGGTCAAATTTTGCACAGGTGTCCATCTCTCTGCTCTTAACTAGTATACTAAGCAAAAATATAATCAGTTCATTTTCGGATTTAGCCCCCATACAAATGTCTTCGCAAAATAAGCATTTCGAATATTATTCAAATTGACGAAATTTTGCATATGGGTCTAACTTAAGCTACCTTCACACTATTCTACAAGTGTTTAGATTTTCATTGGATTTTGAGAGAGCCAAATAAAATGATTTTTGGTTTGACTGTCAAAAAATCAAATAAGAAATAATGCGCATTACATTTTGTCTTTACACTATCACATTTGAAATAAAATTAAAATCTATGTAGTACTTAAACATCTGTTTTTGAGTTTAAAAAAAAAAACTTTAACTTTTAAAGCAAGTATTTTTTTATTTGAATTTAACAAAAGGGTGAAAAAATACTGTTAGGCAATAAAAAGTGACGTTCAATCTTGCAGTTAGTTCATCAGACATGTTTTTTTTTAACTAATTTCTGCAATAAATTCTTAATTTCACTTTTAATATTTACTATTTGTAAAAATTTTTGCTGGCGCTAAATCATTAAACAGCTGTTCATCAGGGATGGAACTTTTAGTAATATTTTAACCTTTGGACATTCTTCGGGTGATTATTGGTTTGCCGCATAAACATAGAAAAATGCATTGGATATGAAGCAAACCAATAATTCTTCGACGTTTTGTATATTTTTTTTGTATTTGTACTTACAGTTTTATAATTTATTTTAAATAAGGAGGTTGAAACTTAGGCCCGTAATAATTATAAATTTTCAGATGTAAAAAAGTTTTCGAGCGTCGCTGTTATACAAAATCTGTTTTCAAACTTATTTTATATTTATATATATATTTGTACATATGTGTGTATATGCCTTTAAGTTTTTATGTGATATTTTTATAATATTACTGGTTTTTAAAAGCGAGCTATAAAATCTAGTGGAAAAATTTATAATAGTTATCGTAAGTTTACTAAGACCATATTTGTCAGCCATTACATACATTTTTGTTAATAAACCTACCATAAGTATTTTCGCATAGTTTTCATATATCAAAAATTACCATAAGGTAAGAATTTATTAAAAATTGAAAAAGGCATTTGAATTTATTAAAAGTTGTGTTTCAGGTACATAACAAAATAGTCCAAAAACACACAAAAAATTATCCAAACCTACCCAAAAGCGCTTCAGGTAACAAATTTTCCACAGCAAAGAGAACGTTTGAGATAGATTTCCTTTCCTGTACAAGGGTTTCAACAAAATTTTTATTGTAGGTACATTTTTTTATAAAAATCTGTAGATTTCTTTAATATAAAATGTGATTTAGAACATTTAGATACATTTTATATATGATGTATATGCTATGTTTTAAAAATTGTATGGGGTGTAATCGTCTAAATAAAATTTTACTTTTTAACTAAGCAGCATGTGAGCATTTAAAAATTTTCAATTATATTTTTTTGCGTTCCAGCTATTTTGAGCAACTTTGGTAAGCTTTGAGAGTAATTTCTTTACTCTCATATGTCGGAACAAAATCGAGATCTTTTGGAACACGCTTAATATTTGTTAAGACTTTATAACTGATTAAAACAAATAAACAATGTTTTAAAAATTTTCTTGATTTGCTTTTGCGGGTTAATTAATAAAACGCTTGTATATAATAAATTCAATCAAAAAAATTTGTTTTATTTTTATACAAAGTGAGTTTATTTTGCTAAGAGACTCCATTTTTTGACACCTATCGATTTTTTAAAAAATATATAAATATACATATCAAAAGTAATAATTTTACAACACTTTTAATGAAAAAAAATTACTTTTACAACTTTTAAATTTAATTTCAATTAAAAATATTTTATTTCCTAATAAATGACTATAAATTTCATAAAAATATTATTAAAAATTATTTTACAATACCAAACTTTATATAAACTTTCCATGCCTGATTTTATTTATGGCTGCTGTAAATATGCAACTCTGATACATGCAAAATCTAATGGTTTAGAAAAATTTCTAAAAATTAAGAGAGCCATACTACTGTCAAATTTCTTTAGGTATTTTTTGACATTTCATAACATAATGTCTTCACACTATTATATTTTCTCATTTTATTTGAGTTTTTTGACAAGTGTTTTTACCCAGTATTATAGTCTGAAGCCACCTTTAATGATACTGACTATTGTGTTGAATACAAATATTATCGGCCTTTTTTTTGTAATAAAGCCACCACACAAATTTTGTGTAGGGTATAAAATTGGTCGTGCTTGACCGACTTAACTTCTTTTTCTTGTGATAATCGGCTACAACAGTGTTGTACACAAATGCTTGTAGTTGTAGTAAAACATAATGATGCCAATAACAACAAACAGTTTGTTTACATATGAAATAGAGAAATATTTTGTTTTGTACCGTTAGTTTTAAATTTTTAAAGAGTGACACTCAGCAAAGAATACTATGGAAAGGAAATTCAATAAAACCAACTTTTGTTAACAAAAAATCGAAATTAAAAAAAAACAAACTTTTACTAAATATGTATGGATGTATATATATATGTATGTGTAAGTGTGTATTTGTAAAACAGGAATGTGCTGTGTTATTCTAATGCAAAATATTTGTTCAAAAAAATAAATAAAATAAATAAATAAAAGACACAATATAAAAATAATTTTTTAAAAACGATTTCAAGGAATAGCAGCGATTGTAATTTTGGAGTTTGGTCGGGTGAGTTAATGTCAGCCAGTTGAATAAGAAAATATTTTGCTAAAATATTTAAATAAATGAAGGCATTTTTATTGTAGACTCTAAATTAAATTTAAACGAAACAATATTAAACTTAAGAAATAAGAAAAATTTGTTAATGTTTTGTATTGCTAGAAAAATATTCAAAGTCGAATGCATAAAGTTTTTGAAAGTATGCATTTTGAATATAAGCACATAGTCTTAAATTTTATGAGTCTGTCTGGTCTGCTTTAGGAGAATTTTTAATTTATTAAAGAATAAAAAAAAAGCAATTAATGGTTATTGTTTCTTTAACTGAAATATAATCTACAAAATAGTTATAAAGCCATGTTAGGTCACTTTTGTAAAAAAAACTTATGTTCATACATATGTATGTATCAATTAAGTTTTGCCTAAAATACTACTACTAAAAATAATTTTTTACAGCCGTATAAGTCCTAAGAATTTTCCACTACTCTGGCTATTTAAAAAATGCATATCATATTTATATTTTCTAGTTTTTATATAATTTAAATAAAGTTTTATTTTACTGTAAGCAGCAATTCATAACTACTAAAGAAATTAAATTTAAAATTCAAAACAACAATGATAACAAATTTAAAAATGTAAAAGAAACGAAAACAAACCTCAATGTCTTTAAAAAAATTATTTATTGTAGCAAATAAATGCTAAATAAAATGAATTTTTAGTTTTTGCAAATTAAGCAAAAAACTAAATATTATTTTTCTTTAAATAAAATAATAAATATAGACATTCACACACACCCTCACACACGCACAAAGAAAACTCCCATCTTGATAAAACCGAACATACATAGATGACATTATCTACAAAATTTATAGAATATTTTAATGCAGACAAAAACTTTTTGAAGAAAATGCTGTCTCTGACTACTTCACATAATACATACTTGAATTTCTATACACACTTCAACTCACTTGTATTTATTTTGTAGTATTTTGGCCAAATTTATTTTGTAAATGTCATCATAATGTTGGTTGTTTTTGTCTAAAAGCGGTGAAGCCATATTTTTAGTTTATTTGTACAAATGCCATGCTAAAGTGTCTTTTAAAAATCTGTCATACAAAAAGATTGTTTTGCATGATCTGCATTAAAAATACCAACGGTATGAGTGCAATTATTCAAAACTCAAACGTTTGATGACATTCTAGATTTTTTGGATACAAAAGCGCGTGCTAATGCTGCCACAATTATTATTTGTCTATTGAAAAGCAAAAGAAAATAAATGTTTGTGATATAATTTTAAATTATGGGTGGTAAAGCTAAAAAATTAAGTTAGTAGAAGAAAGAAAGGTTCGATTATTATATTGAACCTACCGCTACAAACAAGCGACCAACTTTGTCGTCAGTGACATTCATGTGTAAAGGTTTTTGGCCTTATCACAATCCCTCTTTCTTATTGAAAAACAAAAATTATTTTTACATAATTTTAAAAAATAAATGCACTTGCAGTTTTAACGATTTACACTGCTACAATAATTTATCATTGTGTTTTTTTTATTATCTCCTAGTCGTGTGTTAAGGTTTGAGAGGTTAAAAATCTTCAATATATCGCCATTTCTTTTAAAGGCTCTAGAAAAGATTCTTATATTCAACATCAAGAAAAATGTGGATCAGTATATCTATAGGAAGGCAAATTAAATGGAAACGGCACTTCACTCTGTCGTCTTGCAGATCAAAAAAGCTTTTTAAATCGCCTGCAGGACCGATATGGTCAGTTTTACGTATAGCGGCATAAAATGGGGAAAATAGTTTATTTATTAAAGAAATCGATGAATTTCCGTCTTAAAGAATTGGATATGGATTAAAATAAAAATAGTTAGGTTCATATTTTAAATCGAAAAAGTTTAAAATGATTACATATTAAATATATGGCTCTTTCTGAACGTTTTGATGAAAATGTCACACCCGTCTCATTTTCTAACATGTCTTCCTTTCAGCAAAGTAAAAATAATAAATCAAATATTATCAAAAACTCGTTAAACTCTTAAGAATATTTTACGCAAAACGATCTTAAAGTGTAATTTATCTTAAATTAAAATTTGTAAGGTCACACCCGTCACGGTTTTCAAGTAGTCACTGTCAGCAATAATCAGGTTTTTGCAGTGTCTTCTTGTAAAACGTACACAGAAAGAAAACTCGCTTTTTAAAATCAAGAATTTTATTCTTGAATTTATCCAAAATCTTTTCTGAAATTTTTAAGTACGATCCTTACTTACATTTTCTTAAGTCAAGCATATTCGGATTGCTTCAACAAATCAAGCAGAAAAAAGCTTGCTGTTTTAATATTTTATTTTACATTTGAAAACAAAGTGTCTCAGTGGCCTAGAGGTAACGCGCATGTGCTGCAGTGCAGAAAGTCACTGGTTCGAATCTAAGCTTCGAAAGGTACAAAAAATGAAGTTTTTAAATTGTAAATTTTAACTGTCTATAAAATAAAAACAAAATATAAAATTCTTCTTCTTTAATAAAGCTCCATAAGTTAAAGAAAATACATTTCATTTTCGAATTAATCCCGGTTTCGGCTTAAATCAATCTTTTTCACGCTTACATCAAGTACAGTTCCGAACTTAAATCAATCCTTTTTTGGCTTAATTGTGGCTAAAAGTAAGAAATTTGTACTTGAAAAATTTAACTTGCAGTAAGAAATTTCGTACTTGATTTAAGAAAAACCGTACACACCGTACTTTTGACACTGCTATGGCTTGATTTAACACCCCTAACCCTAACAGGGTTGCTATACAAAATTAAATATAAAAAAAATTTTAAAAGTCGCTCTCACAGCTTTCGCGGTGCTCCTACAAATGTTAAATGTAAGAACGATCCCAATGAATTTTTTCTCCCAAGCATTTTTGTGTGAAAATACTTACCCGTATCTCCAGCGCCTAACAGGGTTGCCATACAAAATTTTAAAAAATTAAGGTAAAAACCTCTACAACTTCCCCGGAGACGTCTTTGGAATAATATAATGTATCACAGACATCCAATAGTTTGCCTTCCCAAACATATTCCTACAACATACTTACCCCGTATCAAGATCACTTAAGGGGGCTGCCATACAAAATTTATAAAAATAATGTAAAAATACCTATAACTTCTCCAGAGTTGGCGTTATAGAAATAAAGTGTATGACCGACCCGCCATAAGTTTTCTTTTTCAAACATATTTCTAGAACATGCTTACCCCCTATCTTCATCGCCTAAGGGGGCTCCCATACAAAGTTTGGGAAATTGTAATAATCCCCCCCCCCCTACAGCTTCCATGGTGCTTGTGGATAGGTCAAATTTAGGACTGACCCCAACTTATTTTTTTTTTGCAAACATTCTCCTAGAACATACATACTTACCCCTTTTCTCCACCCCCTAAAGGGGTTGCCATACAAAATTTGAAAAAATTTTGGTTAAAACCCCTACATGTTGTGAAGCGTATATAAGATTCATCACAGCCGAATATAGCGCCCATACTTGTTTAAAGTAATCCCGACTAGTTGGATTTAAGAAAACTTAAGTACGGATCGTGCTTAAAAATTTTAAGTACTTAGAAGTTTTAAGAACGATTTTGAATAAATTTAAGAATAAAATTCTTAATTTTAGAACGTACTCTTTCTTTCTGTGTACCGTGAACCATAGGGTAGTTTTAAATCTACTTCAATATAGTGCAAAGATTGGTTATATGGTTTGACCTTAGGACATCATAATGTTTAATGCAACATATTTTCACGTTCTTTTGGGTTACCTTTGGAGTAGTCATGCTCTCTAACGGGCAGCTTCATATATGTATGTATAGACTGGTCGCATTATATGCAGTGTACTTATATGCATTATATATAAACGAATATGTATATTTCTATTTACATATATACCCAAATAAATTTATTTAGCATATTTGCATGTAAAATTTTTAAAACGTCAAATAAAATTTATTTTCCATTCATTTTGTTTTTTTAACTTTAAACGTTTCGCCTGTTGCACTAAACTTTTATTTATGTGTAAATAAGTAAGAAAACTTTTAACATGAATAAATTCTATTATGTATGAACATATGTATGTATGTATGTATAAATTTTCGCATGTATGAAAGTATGCAAAGCCATACATATTTTGTTTACAACATAAAAGCATAAAAAGTTTATTTTTTAAACTTTAGAATATATAAGTTTTGCCAAAGAGAAATTATGTAAGTGGGAATATATTTTTTGCATTAAATAGATAGTGAAAGAAAAAGTTTTTTTATTGCATAAGTGTAAAAGGAAAATATAAAAATTAAACCAAAGTAGTCCTTACTTAAATCCCGACTACTACAGTGTCAAAAGTACAGTGAGTACGCATTTTCTTACACCAAATACAAATTTTTTTAAACCAAGTTTCCTTACTTTTAACCACATTTAAGCCAAAAAAAATTGATTGAAGTTCGAAAGAAGAAAAGTTTCAAAATTTATTTTATAAATATTTAATATTTATTATCTGAAAAATTATTTTCTGTACTTGCCATAGCTGAAATTTAAACCTGGGACTCTCCGAAATGCAACACCAGCACGCTAGCAACTAGGCCATCGAGATACTTTGTTTTTTAAATGATAAAATAAATTAAAAACCAAATTATTTCTGCGTCAATCTTTGAAGTAATCCTGACTTGATTTAAAAAAATTAAGTACAAATAGTAATTTAAGATTTCAAGCACTTTTTTTAATAAATTCAAGAATTAAATTCTTAATTTTAGAATATATTTTTTTGTTTCTGCAAAAAAGCATTATGATATGTGTATATAGGTATTTAATAAAAAAAATTTTGATAATCTGCTTATGCCATGTTCACACATAGACCTTAATTGCGTAATTAACACATTGCGCACTTAAGGCCTTAATTGAGCTCAATTTACCATACAAGATTTCAATTAATAAATTGAGCAAGTACGATGGTTGACTTTTATGTTTTGGGATTCGTCAACACTAGTGATGAAATCTGACAACTGACAGCTCTATCGTAAAGTTTGACATTTTCTAGGTTATACGTACTCAGAACATTTTGACATACGAGCGCTATTTGTGTTGTTTACAGTAACATGGAAGATTCAACTCGACTCAAAAATGAAATTAAATCGTGAACATTTTCGTGCGTTTATTTTTTTACAACTCTCGACGTGGATTAATTAACTCAATGCATGGATGAACTTAATTCTATTTTTGGCGATGAAGCTCCATCAAGGACCAGTGTTAATCGATGGTATGGTGAATTCAATCGTGGTCGTAATTCACTCCAAGACGAATTTCGTGAAGGTCGTCTAAAATCAGTTGCTTTTCCGAACACCATTGATGCTGTGTGTGAACGATATTGGAAGATCGTCATGTGACCTATCGTGAGATTGATACAACCTTAGGCATTACATAAATATTGCAACAACATTTGACTGTCAAAACAATTTGTTCGTGTTGGATCCCACACAATTTTTCAATCGCTCAAAAACAGTTTGTGTCGATTGGTCGAAAAAAACTGCATTTTTAAGTAACCAAAACATCGATTTGATGAGTCATCCGCCGTATAGTCCGAAATTGGCACTTGACTTCTTTTCTTTTCCCGTACGTAAAAAACAAAAATGTAGAGGTGAACGTTTTTTGACACCTGAAGAAGCGGTTGCTGTATTCAGAATGCATGTTTTGGAGATACCTGAAACAGAGTGGCAAAAGTGCTCCGACAATTGGTTCAAACGCATGCAAAAGTGTAAAGATCTTCATTGCGAACATTATGAAAAACCGTAAAGTGATTTTCGATTAATAATATTTGTTTTTGCTCATACATCCCGAAATATGAAATGCAACCCTCGTAGTAGTAAATTACTTTACTAATTGAGTTAAACTCGAAGTGCAGCCCTGCCGGTTTAATGAGAATTGTGTTCAGTTAGTATGAAAACTTGAAAGATTTTAGTATGTATTAAAGACGTGCAAAGATATATCTGTTTACACCAGTTTGTGTGTTTTTTCAGCTGTTATTGCGTATTGATAAGTAGCTTCGTGTTTTTGGTACAAGTTGGTATTGGTGTTTTCTCTAATTAAATGTGGTGTGGTTTGGTAAAATGAGAGTTTCGTTGAAACAGATACATACAAATAATGATGGTTAACTATAGGTACTTTCGTCATTTTTCTTATTCTGCCTACATGAGCCAGTTTTTATATTTTTTAAATTTTGTTTAAATAAATAAAACAAATTTAGCTAAAAAAAATTAAAACTGCATCGTTACTATATATATTAAAGTCAAATTTTAAATTAAAATTTAAACTATTAAAGAATACAAAATAAATATTCATTATTTTATCTTAATTGTTGAGCTTGAGATCAAAAAAAATGTTTTTTTTTTAAATTTATTTTACTGATTTTAAACACTTTAGCTACAATAAACTTAAAAAATCAAACTTTTGTTTAATTCACAACCCTTTATATAAACGATCTTGTTTATTTGTTGTATCAACAGTTATAAGAAAATATGCATGGTACTATTGTTATTCAGCAAAAAAAAACAAATACATTACGCACGCAATGCAAAACATAAAACTACAATATTTGTTTATAAGAGTAGAGTGAGTGCGCAATAGTAAAACCATACAATGTCAGTTACACTTTTTCACACACTTATGCCAAAAACAACTAGTATGTACAAGGTATATCTGTTTTTGCAATACTTTTTCTTCGATTTGTGCACGTGTATAGTATGTATGCAATAGAGGAAAAATAAGGCGACCTGTGCCTCGTTTCTGTATGGTATGTGAGAAGTTCTTTAGTCGAGAAATTTATAGTCGCCCTGTCAAGGACAGAATGAATCAAAGAAAAACTATTATAAATTTTTTATGTTAACTTGCAATATATTAAAATTATATGACTCGCCCTGTTAATAACTGGAACACTTCTATAATCTTAAAAAATTTCTCGATGCGAAAACTTCTCGCAAGTTACAGAAACGATGCACTGGTCCCTACAACAATAACTTCATGTAAAAATGTTGTATATATTTTGTTGTTGATAAATTCTAGTTAAGTTGACAAAAGTGTTGCTTTCACACATACGGTATACACAACCATAATATAAATAAAAAATTTTCCAATCTAAGCTAGAAAACGTAAATAAGGGTCAGCTGATCAACTGCTCCCACCTTGTTCAATGTTCCTTAAAAATGAAAATAATATTTTTCAGCTGTCGTATGCTAATTGAGCAAGCTTAATTAACTGCTCAATTTACTTCAAATTGTCTAAATTTATGATGTATGTTTAAACATAGTATTAATATTTATATTGAATTTATCAAAATTAGAAGTTTTATATCAAAGAACAATTTGAAGAAGAATCTTTTATTTATATTTTTCTTTAATAGAAACCACAAAGCCAGAAAAAACTCAGACTTTGATAAAACTTTTTTCTACCAGTAGATAGTAGAAATTTTGCAACTTAAGAAAGTTAAAAATGTATGATTTACAGGATAACACAAAAATAAAACATAAATGTTTATGAATATCCTTTTATAATCCTTTAATAATTTTACTTTGTAATTGACTTTAATATTCAAAATAAATGACCAATTAAGGATAAATTTAAAATTGTATTATTATTTACTTAAATTCTTAAACCAATTTTGGTTATCTTTAATAAAATTTCTTAAAAAATGTTTTATTGTAAAGTTTTAGGAAGGAAATGTCAATAATTTTGGGAGTTATAAATGTTGGGAAAAATATATGAAACAAAAGATATGTAATTGTATGAAGAATTATATTTTAGCAAAGCATTTAAAACCAATTTAAAAATAATTTAATTGTTGAAAAAAGTGTCAAATTTAATCTTGCATAAAGCGATAAACTAAAAATATAAAAAGAAGACAATTAGGGATTCGTTTTGAAAAACCTTAAAGTTAAATAAAATACCTTGTGTGAATTTGTTAAGATTTTTCTTATATAATTGCACTACATACGCGGCAGGGGTTTTATGCATTTGTGCAGATGATTGTAACTCAAAAAAAAAAAATATAATGGCCTTATACCCACCTTTAAGAATACCGATCAGAATCACTTCCTGCGTGGATTTAACCATGTCCGTTCGTCCATCCGTCCGCCCAGCTGGACATTTTAAAGATATTTTGATGTTCTTAGTACTAGCAGAAAGTTTATTCTTTTTGGTGATGATCTGGCATTACAGCTTTCACACCTATTGTTGTGCATTTTCTAAAAAGTTCAAGTCATTAGGAAAATTGTAATGGTGAGGTAAAAATTATTTGATAAATTTCAAACCCTAATTTAATATTCAAATATGTTTTTTATTAAATATTTTATAGCACTTCTAATTATTCGTTATCCCAAAAAAACTTTAGGGCAATAAAAAATCGTTACATAGTGATGAAGAATTATTTTTATTAAACCAGCTTTGACTACAAATAATCATTACTTTGTTTGACTACAATCATACATCCCAATCATAGTATGATGCGCTTAGATATTTTTTCTTTGCGTGAACCAACTTGTATACTGAATAAAAATATTATGAGTCTATTTTTTATAGCTTCTATACAAATGTGGTGTAGGTTACAACTTTCTTACTTGTTTTAATTTGATGAGTTAAGATTAGTCAGGTGTCAATTTCTTGTCAAACCAAAACAAACCGGAATGGGTTCAAAACAAAAAATTTAATAAGAAACTTAAAGATCATAAAAGGACACAAATAACACCGAAAAAAATTTTTGTTGGGGGGTTTCTTTAAATATAGTGCACGAGTCTACCAGTCAGGGGGTTGTGGGTTCGATTCCTACCAGAGACCCTGGTAAGTCTGCTTCATTCTTCTGTTCTTTCTTTCTTTCTTATAAATTCTTCTCTTAATTTCTTATTTCCTTCCATCTCAACCTATTCTATCTGCCTCTCCAGGTAACACAAAGGGACCGAATTAAGCGGACCCAAGTGAGCTGTATCCTTTTCTTCAATGGCTGCCTGTTTTACCTAACCTTTTTTAATAAAAAAAAATAAAAATGGGAAATAAAAAAACATCATGTTAAAGGGCAAATATGCCAAAATATGCTGTTATATGGAAAATATGCAAAAATATACCCTAATAAATTGATGCCAAAATTTTGCGAAAGATCTGACAGGGATGATAGTAAAAATGGGGGTTTCACTTCAAAGTAAATAATTAAAAAAAAAAACAAAAACTTACAGAGGGTGGCAATGAACACTCTAAAAAATTTTTGTTAGTTTTTTTTATATAAAATAAAATGAAATAAAACAATTAATTTTTAATGATGTGTTTTTATTTACTAAAATAAAATAAAATAAAATAAAATAAAACAAAACAAAATAAAATAAATAAATGCTTCAAAACAGGTTTCATAAACTAGTTTGCTCTTAAAGGAAAAATATGCAAAAATATGCTGTTATGTGCAAAATATGCAAAAATATGCAATAATTCGATGCCAAAGTTTTGAATCGGGGGAATAATAATAACAGAAAAAAAATATGACTTTGCATATTTTTAATTGCCCTGCTAATAACATTGGTGAAGAGAGCCTAGAAAACATCTATACATTCTCAAATGAAATTAAATGGTGGCCCTCTCGTTGTTGTCGATAAGAATGCAAAACTTCCCTAAGTGCTATTGCAGAAAAGGTATTTTTTTATTTTGTTGTTATTGTTGTAGCACCTTCAAATAGCTACTAAAGTTCTATTAAAAAAATTTTTTCTTTTAAAATTTGCCCTTATTAACATGTACTTGTAGATGAACCTATATTAAGCAAATACATGTATGTATAAATGTGCAGTAAAAATTTGCACTAACAAGTTAAATATGTTACATTTTTAAAAATGTTAAAAGTGTTTTGCTTTTTGTACAAAAACAACACCAAAAAAAAAGAGAAAAACTTTCAAAAGCAATTTGTTGAAAATAGCAAAAAAGCGTTAAAAGTCTTCTAATTACTCTCTTTTGCCTGTTTAAGCTAAACTATTTAACTTACTTAAATAAGTTTGAATTTTTCTGACTATAAACATTTTATAGGAAAATTAAAAGTAAAAATTAAACTATTAAAAAAGCAAAAATTTTTTCGGAAAAATGTTAAAAGTTTTTGCTTAAAATAATCTCATAAAAATGTTTTAATTTAATTAACTACAGCAAGAGAAAAAAAGGTTTTTCTATTGAAAAATGCTTGACAGGATATTTTTCACTTTAAAAATTCTTAATTTATATGTAAGTAATTTAAAAAGAAATAAAGGACACATTAAACGAGTTTGCGTATATAGTAAGATTTATATTCTTTTAGTTAGATTCAATTAGAAAAGGTTACACAGTCAATAACATATTACAGCAGGATGTCAATGATAGCATCCCCTCAACAACATTTTTCAAAATATAAGTTTTGTTTTTATTTTCAAATAAAATTGAAAAATTAAAAAATTTTGAGAAAGTTTTCACTAACTCATTTAATCTAAGAATTCATTCATAAGATTAAAACTAATTAAATAAATATATAAAAAATCTTTTTGCAAAGTTTATAATTCACTGTCCAGGGTATGAATGCAGTACAGCGACTTAAAAAAAAATATTTTGAAGATAAAATGGTTTCGTATGAAAGTGTTCTAAGTTTACTTTTAGTCGAAACCTGGGTCAATGGTCATTAATTTTATATTTCTGAACTCACAATAATATAAAAAGTACCAAAGTTGGGAAAAAGTACTTTTTGTACATATGTATATGTAGTTCATATTGTACCATAATCTGGTTTTATAGCGCTTTATTTCATATTTACAGGCTCATTATCTGTAAAAAATTAAAAAAACTGAAATCCCGAAATTTTTCAAAATGATAATTTTTGTCCCCTTAATTTTTTTCAATAACCAGCCCTAAGCCCCCATGCAATGCATTGTGTTGGTTTTAGAAAAATAGGTAACGTAAAGGAGAGCAAAAAGAGTAGTGTTTATGGACCTTTGATTTAAATTTTTCGATATTAACTGTGACAAGAAAGACATCCTTAGGAAGTTTATTCCACATACGAACCGTGCGACTAAAAAACTGGCCAGTCGACCACAGAAGAGTGGGCTTTTCTTAAAAGGAAAGTATCACGCTAAAAATCCCGGGTTTCGGGAGCAACAAAGGTTGCAATTGATTTAAGACCTCCATCTACATATGCCAAACAAAAGTTTAAGAAAGTACTTTTTATCCACTTTTCTAATTTCAAGCTCAACCTGGGTTGTTAGTTCTTATCTGAACTCGAAACCTCTAAAAACGCAAAAGAAATCTAAAACTGGATTTTTTTTTCATACTTGACTATAGACCTCAGTCCTCTTAAGTTCATATTCCTCGACTTATAATCTCAGAAAATGCAAAAAAGTACATAATATGCCTTTGGACCTCAATCTGGGTCCATAGCTCTTAATTTAATATTTCTGCACTCATTACCTCAAAGAATTTTAAAGAGTATTAACATGCGTAAAAAATACTTTTAGTTCGGCCATTTGACGACTGTCAACCTTAATCGGGCTCAAAAGTACTTGATTTCTTATTTAAGGTCTTACATTATCAAAAATGAAAGATATGTAAAAAACCTGGAAAACTACTTTTGCCCAGTTAGTTGACCTTAATCAGGTTCAAAATTACTTAACTTCTTATTCCAGAAGATGCAGAAAAGTACTTAACAAATAAAAAGTACATATTGTCCAGTTAGTTTACTTTAAACTTTAATTTTGGTCAATTGCTTTTCATTTTATATTTCTAAAGCCAGAATCTCAAATATGCAAATAGTACTAAAAGAAGAAAATTTTTTTTAAGAACACGTTTTGCTTGCCTATATCTTTACCCATTTTGATTCGATTCTGTAAATTTCAAACGCTTTTTGAATAACGTTTCTATATAAACTAAGGTATTGGTTTGAAAGTTACAAACAGTACCTCAAAAGTACCAATATATAGTTTTTACCTATTTTTCACTGTTTAGGGTTTACAATTTTTTTCAAAAAAAGGAGCAAAAACTTATTTTAATTTTTTCGAGAAATTCGGTTCAAATTTCGAATTCAGTTTTTATCTTTATGATTTGAAAGTTAAAAAAATTACCAAAAAAAATTTAACCCTTCATAAATAAAAAACCAAAAACGTGTTCGTGCTTTTTCGAGACCAGTCCAACACAATTTGGATTATGTTTCTCTCCTTATTGGTTAAAAGGTTACAAAAAGTATCTAAAAAATACAAAGATTTTTCACCTTTTAGTGTCTAAAATTTCGAAAAAGTTTAAAAAAGTCGCCGTTTTACTTTTTATGTGGAGAACTTTTTGTTTCTATCGTATATAGTTTAGGAGATGGCAAATCACCGATTTAAACTTCTTTGACCAATTTTTACCCTCTTAGGAGTGTATCGTTCATGCTGTACGATGACGAATCAGCTAGTCAGTCACAAACGTACTCTTAATGATTGTCTGCTCTACACAACTGTAACACGTCGCAGATGCCAAAGTTTGCAACAACACTTGCTGACACAGTTTCTGAAACAAAAAGACAGTGAATAAACAATAGAAGGGAATTTTCCACACAAAGACAAATCGTTTAAAGTGTTAATAGCCGTTCAGCTAAAACAAAAATTGACATAAACAATATAAGCTGTCAATATGACAGATGGTGATGAATGAGAGTTCTCGTTAAAGCGGAACATGGAAATCTAAAAACATGTTCAGAAAATAACAATTGAAATATAAATTGAGGGATTGAATGTACCCAGCTGGCCACGTCTTTAAGACACTCTTAAAACTTTGTAGATGTAGAATCCTGCTCGCAGGTAAAGGACAGCCAGAACAAGTCGCCAACGGCCTTTTTTTAGCAAAAGTCGCGCAAATCATGCATGACTTAAAGATAATTGACAGCATATAAGACATTTCCCACCTTTTTGCATGCTTGATACAAGACTACTATTAAGACAATGTCTTTAAAGCAGTTGAAAGAAGACACTATTATGAATGAAAGAAAAGATTACTGAAAAAGACTTTAAAAAATAAACATTTATTTTTAAACCCAGAAATGTGCAATTTTATTTTCAGTTAAGCGAAGGTCGTGAATTTCTGGACAACTCAAACGAAAATAACTAGTTATTCAGTCAAAAGGTAACTAGTGCATCTTCATCTCCAATATTACTTGCTAACTTACAAGGTAAGCAAAGGTTTTGCTGGGTTGTCCTGAATTTTTTTAGCGCGTGTTTTTTGTACGTTGCCGCTTAGAGATAGGGGGACAAATTTAGAAAAATCATGCGTGGTATATTATCGACGAATATCTTGTGTACGACGCTTTGGCCAACTGGGTAAATATGTTTGTATGTTTGCACGTATATCGTCAATGTTTACGTAGTTGTTATCAATTAAACGGAATGACTTTGATTTAACATTGAAACTTATTAAAAATTTATTAAAATAAAATGTTTTATTATTTGTCATGTGTAAAGAAAATTAAAACCATTTAATTAAAAAAGATGCTGTAAAAAACTTTAATATAATTTATTGTATTTATTTTAAAAACGTTTATAAACAGATTAAGTGAAAACATTTTTGAAAATCATTTTATTAGTTTAAAACAAGTTAAACAAAACAAAAAAGCTGTTGCAATATTTTTGAAATTTTTTTCAATTCTTTTTCTCTCTCTGCTGAATTAATTTGACGCTTAATTTGTTTTCAATCCATGGTTGAGTATTTTTGTTATATTTTTAATGAATCTTGAATTTTTATTTTGATGAGAATGGTATGTAAGGTTTTGTTAAACTTTAAATCGCTAAATAAAACTAATTTTATATTTTTTTTTGAAACAAAACAGTTGTTTTATAAGGGCAGGCACATGGCGAAATGAGAAGGTGACTTCGTCCCTAAAACAAAAACTTCCCGTAAAAATTTAGCATGAATTTTGTTGTTGCTAATTCCATCTTGGTTATCGAAAATGTTGCGAACACAGATACACACAGTATACACAACCATTGTTTAACATAAACCCTTGTCCAAGCTAAGTTAGAAAACATATGGCGGAAATAAAAGTCAGCTGATCAGTTACACCTTGTTTAATATACCTTGGGCAGGCAGATCTCTAAATGACGTCATCCCTATTTTCGACAGCTTGTTTTAGTAAAGGAATGCTTGAGTTGGTTACACTATGCAACAAGCTAATTTTAAATAGGGTTCAGTGTCATGTTTCAACCCTCTTAGGGTGACTACAGGGAAGTTGTAGGGGTTTTATCCCATTTTTTTTTAATTTTGTGTGAAAAAAAAATTACAAAGAAAAACTCATTCATAAAATTTTTAATTTAGACTGTTTTTGTACTTAGGGGCCCAAATACTTAAAAAAATAAAGTGGCCATCAAATGTCAGGATAAAAGTTGAAATTGGTTAAATAGTGTTACCTGAATTTGATTTGTTCGCCAGCCCTGTCAGAAATGTCGTGAAGCAAACAGTTTAGGCGAGCTCTATTTTTAATCATTTATTATTTCAAATTCAATTTTAAAACAATTTTGTTGAAACACATTCGAAAAAAACAACTCTTGCTTGTTTTGCTTCTAATAAGCCACAATTTATTGCTTCTTGATTTAATATTTTTCATAAAATAATGAAATTTTTTACTTTAAGGTGCACGAAGGTGACCATTTAAAATTTATATTTTTAAACAAACAACGTGTTTTACTACATACTATTGCAATCGTTTAACTATTTGAAATGGTCGGGGATGCAAAAATAAAAGAAAAAATAGAAAACCCCTAATAAATAAGATGAGTTTGAAATTCAATTACAGCGCTTCCATTATAAAGCAGCAAAATTTGCTTTGGCTTTTCTTATAAATTTTTTGTCTTGTTTTTATACGAGAACATCTTTCCATCTTTTGTCCAACTTTTGCTGACGTATTTACCCACAGAAGCTTCCATTTAAATAACAACCATATAAAAATAACACAACAAAGCAAAAAGGAAATAAAACACTAAAACACCAACAAGCAGCCAATATTTTTTACATTTAACTCATAAAAGTGTAGAACATAAAACAAGTTGAAAAGAAGAAGAATAATGTATTCAACAACATCAACAACTAAACAATGCAATGGCATAATAGAAAACTTGTAGTGAACAACAACATGTTGTATATAACAAAGGTGGAAAAAAGTGAAAACAAAAACTATAGCAAAAGTTTGTACGTCAAACAAACAAAAATAACAGCAACAGCAATATGGATGCCAGTATGCAAAAAAGTCGACTTTATGCATACCCTGCATCATTCAAAGTTAAAAGTTATATAAATGGCTACAAATATTATCCTTTAAATAATTTCATAAAGAACCAAAGATGTAACTTATAAATTTTAATAAAAAAATTAATATTTTTTGAATATTCTAACTTGCTTTTACTTGATTCCTTTGTGCTGCATGTAGAGAGAGAGAAAAAAAGAATAGTTAGCAGAGCAGTGCCTTAAGCGAAACTCAACCCCACAGCTGTCAGACTGGTAGACAACACATTACTAACTTGCCACGGAGACACTATGTTGATGACTTGAAATCCTCAGAAAATATTAACCTAATCACTTCCTATTAATAAAACAGTAAGTGTAGAGTATAACTAGGTCGAACTTGACGACCTGCATGGGGTTTCCCTTGTTTTACATTTGTTTTTCTGTGTTAACAACCAACATATTTTTACTATAACTTACACACATGAAAACATAAATAGTTTATTAAGTTACAGGTCACAGAAAAGTTTTGTATACAAAATTAAGGATAAAAAAGAATAGCTCGTGCTATTCCCTGTTTTTCTTTGTTTGTTGAAGAATTAATTGTTTTTTTAGGTTTTTCCAAGTTTTTTACACTTTGTTTGGTTACACACTACACCGCTTTAAACAAAATTAGATAAAATAAAGATAAAAACGAAGCAAGGATACATATGTCTCCCACATATCCTTTTTAAAAAAATTTTGCGTTTGATTAACAAAAATGTTTTAAATTCTTTTATTTATCTTAAAGTTTGAATTCAAATCGTAGCATGGATACAACACATTCCTTTTTAGTAAAAACTAGCGTTCAACTCACAAAAGTTGGCTTTTTACCAAGGCCAGTCATAAACTTAAAAATATTTTTTTTTGGAAAAATTCAAGCGATATTAAAAAATCGGACCAAGGACATAGTTGTTTGTTTTCTAGTAAAATATTAAATTTTTTAACAAACGTTAAAAAAATGTTTATTTAAAAAAAATCATAGCAAGGACATGGATCGCTTCCAAATATCCTTTCTGGTAAAATATTAATTGAAATAAAATCAGCAAACGTTGAAAAAATTCCTTGATTTCAATAAAGATACAAAAATTAAAACTTTAAAAAAGAACTGATCAAGGATATGGATTTATTCGCTTATTAAAATATTGTGACAACATTAAAAAAGTGGGCATATTTCTCCAATTTATATAAAAAAAATTAGAGTTTAAAAAAAGCAGAGAAAGGACATGGTTGCTTTCAATACTTCCTTTTTAATAAAATATTGCCATTAGTTAAAAAAAAATTCTTAAAATAATTTTTAAAATAAAAAAATTAAAGTTTTGGGCAAAACCATAGCAAGGACATGGGTGCCTGTCATACATCCTTTTTTGTAAAAAATTGCGTTTAAATTACAACGGTTGGCACAATTTTTTTATTCACTTAAAAAACAAATACAAAAGTCTTAGGCAAAACCTTAAAATAGTCTGGACAATTTTTTAATTCATCTCAAACTACAAAAATAAAGTTATTAACTAAAATCGGAGTAAAGACATGCATGCCTGCCATATGTCCTTTAAAGAAATATATTTTGTTTAAGATAAGCTGGCATAATTCTTTAAATAATCTAAGGATGCAAATACATACATTTTTAGCAAAATCGGAATAAGGACATTAGTACCTGTTACACGTACAATTCATGCATACCATATATCCTTAGCACGATTCTTTAATTTATCTTAAAATACGAAAGTAAAAGTTTTAAGTAAATTACCCTCATGGAAGTGGGTGGCTGTCATATACAAAAGTTTTGAACAAAATCGCAACAAGGACATTGGTAACTGTTATGTATACTTTTTGGTACAATATTGCGTTTAACTTACAACAGGTGGACCATTTTTTTAATAAATTTTAAGATACAAGAACAAAATTTTATAAGCGCAATTGGAGCAAGGACATGGACGCCTTTCTTATATCCTTTTTGATTAAATGTAGCCTTAACAATGGTTGGTTTTTATTAGCCAAAACTTAAAATTTCAAGTAAAATTGCAATGGAATTGCCGTAAGCCCCCTTTATTTTAATTAATGCGGTAGATTTACTAAATTTAAAAAGTAGGATCATTTATGTACAAAAACATAAGTTCAAGCTTATAGCCAAATCATAGCAAGGACTTAGAGGTATATCATATGTCCTTTATAAAATTTGAACTTGCATTTTTTTAGAGATACAGGAAAATTAAGAAAGTATTTCCAGTAAAGTTGTTGGGAGTTTCTAGCCATATTTTAATAAAATGTTTAAAATTGCATTCCGTTTAATGCCATAACTGAGGCCAACCGACATTCTTACATACATATACTAAAAAGCAGGCCGTAAATGTTCAATTATATGTGACTTGACATTACGCCATAACCATAACCGTTGCCATAAAAACCAAAACTCAATTGGTTTCTAAGGTTATGGCGTAATGGTAAGTCCCCTATAATCAAATACAGTGTTGCCAATAAGTTTGGTTCAAACAGCAGTTCACTGTGGTATGGTTAAGTCACATATAAATGAACCTTAAAAAAGGAGGACAGTTCACTTGGGTCCGAAAAATCAGTGTATCTGGTGTTACTATTTGAGAGATAAATTATAAAAATATTTAAGAAATTTTAGGTGTAAAAAATTGATATAAAAAAATAACTTACAGCCCTCTAAAAATCTTTTAGTAGTTTTTCATCCAACGGAGGAACTGGATTAGGCTTTTATTGAAAATCAAACCACCAATCTTGAATCAAAATTTTTTTGTTTGAAGACTTTCGTTACCCAATGTTCATTCCTGTTAGTTTTTTTTGCTTTAGTTAACAGGATGCCAACAGGCACTAACCTTATTGCATGAGCATAGTTTGCTTCAAAGCTAATAAAAAAGTGAAGAAAAACTAAATTACGACGGCACTTTGCTGCAGGTATGAAAATTGGCTAAAACAAAACCAAGCTAAACGGTAAAGAAGGAAAAATAAAAAAAAGAACAAACTTGAAATAGTTTAAACACACACATATGCGAAAAAAAAATGTTGCAAGGTTAAATAAAAAAGCAACACATGATATGTCAGGGATGGAAAATTAAAGGGTAATGATGAGATATAAGGTAAACATATTTTACATTAAATAATTTCACATCTCAGTTCTTGAAATAACATGTAAAAATAATAGGATCTTGGTCGATTGTTTATGTAACAGTTTTTCTAAAAAATAGTTTTAACTTGCGTTTATTTTTTTGCTTGCTATCTAAGCTGTAAATTACCAACTAAGTTTTTATATTTTACAATAATTCCTTACCATTAAGAAGAACAAACAACAAATGAGTTAATGACTGAAAAACTGTTACTAACTGTGATTAATACACACTTTGCTGACTTTTTTTGTTTTGGTATTTTAATACAATTTGGAAAAAAAATCTTTAAATAAAATAAAAATATGAAATTTTGAACGTGACATTTGAACGTGACACATGTATCCAACCTGTGCGTAAGGAAGAGGGCGCGGATGGATTCAACGCTCAAAAGTAATTAAAATAATTTGTCTACTTGGCTGGATGTCCATTATTTTTTGGAGTTCAAATTAGGCGTTTTTAACATCCTCGACATTTTTACTTCTTTAAAATGAAAAAAATGTACATATTAGGAAATCGGAAATATAAAAACACAGAAATCGAAAAAAAAAATTTTTAATTACTTTTAAATCATTTAAAAAGCAATTTATTTTATAAAAAGACTCAGTAAAGTAACAGCGAATACACAGTTAACGATTATGACGTTCATAGAAAAAAATACTCATTATTTAGAGGCACTGCGAATAGGAGTTCATCCTATAAAATACTCAAATAAACAACAAGTTCAAGTATATTCGTGCAGCTCTCTAATAAGTATGTATGTTCAGTTGGCAAGTCAGTTTTCTTGTAACAGCTCCTTAAATAAGCCAATGTAATCAATTTTATTTTTTATTGATTTCCATCCCTCTAATATGTATTGGAATGTTTACACTGTTTAAAGCAAGAACCAGTGATTTATATGCAACAAGGGAACGCTAGCAATGTTTTTATTGTCAGCCAAGTATTGTTTGAAATTTTAAGAAAATTGACAACAAACAAAGTGTCGGAGTTAAAGAGGCAAAGAAGCTCTGCTACTAATACTTAAGCAATACAACTTTGTATATATAAAGCTTTGTGACTGATAATATTGCTTCTGCAAATTTTTTTTGTTTCTTATGAAAAAATAGCATAAAACAAGACAAAAGATGTTTTACAACTAACAACCCTTATCAACCTTTTTTTATAATTTTTTGTAAATCTTGCTTTTAGTGATTCTTTTATATAAAATCTTTTGGTCACATCACCGTATCATAAAATGGCTCTCATAAGCAAATTACCGTGTACTTTGTTAAGTAAGTTAATTAAATGTTCGCATATTTAAACGAATGTATGTGCTCTTTCTATTAAGTTATTTATTTTGGGAGTATTTCTATATTAAAAGTTTGTTCAAAAAATCTTACCGATTGGAACTATTTTTTTTTACTTCCCCATAATATAAAAATCACTTATTACAAAATTTTACTAAAAACATTCGAATAAATAACCCCTTATTTAAGAAAATTATTATAAACTTAAATCTTGTTTAAAGAAAATATTATTTCCATTAAAACAATTTACCATGTTATTTCCATAATGCCAGAGAAAGCTTAAAATGAAATACAAATTTGTATTAAAAAGAGATTTTAATTTAAATATATTTTTAGCACTTTAAATTATTTTCACTTTGGCTTAATTTCCTGTAATTTGGTAAAGTTTAATAGAAATCATAGACAAGAAATAGTAAATCTTAATGCTGTTAAGGGCCACAGTGGGTTTTTTTATTGAAAGAAAGCCTTTCTAGAAAACTCAAGTAATCATTTTTCAGTTGAAAAGTTGTCGATAGTATTTTTAATTTAACATCCCAGCAAAAACTTGGTGGCGATTAGTCATTGCCAAACAACTTACATTTCAATGACTATTACTTACCGTCTGCACTATTTAGAAGTTGTTAGATAATGAGTTACTTCTTATCAAAAATTTAGGCAGATAGTTTCAGTTTGAAAATTTCTTAACATATTATAACTAAATATTTTAAGCCAGTTTAAACCAAAACATCAAAGAAAAGAACTTTAAATGCAACAATGATTAACTGGGGTCCCCAGGAAAAGGTTATTTTAATGCCAGCAAAGTAATGGCTTATGTAAGTCCCTTTTTGTAAGCGAGCATGGCAAGTACTTATTTAACTCCCTCTTTGTAAGCGAGCATGGTAAGTACTTGCCTCCAATGTCATCGCCATGTTAAAGCAATGAGTTAAAATGCCAATTAGTAAGAGTTTTTTGGATTTTAACTCATTACAAAGCAATGTTAGTTTTTGCTGGGATGGTAATAGTCGACGATGAAATTGTCCTGCCAGATAATTTAAACTTTTCAATAAAGAGGGATGCCATTTTAGATTTCGTAAAAAACTATATTTATGTATAAAATGGAATCGAATGTAAGTCTACTCTTTAAAAAAGCTTAAGTGAAATTTAAGCCTCTTGTTTAGGTGAATATAATGCTTTTTATAGCTTAAATTTTAGGTTACATAAATATTGCAACACTAAAATATTTAGCTTTGAGATGGCAACGGTTCTGTAAAAATAGCTTCTCTTTAGCACTTTTATTTATATATTATCAAATCTCTTGAAAAGAATATTTGTAAAAAAATTTTTTCAAAGTTATCGATATCATAACATTCGCATTAAAAGAGATTTCGCCTTAACTCTACTTATGTATTAAAAAAATCATAAATAAAATTTTGTCAAATATAAAATCTAAGGGATACATTTCCCTGACGAAGCTTCCCATTTTTGTGGCAAAATATCGGAAAAAAGAAAAAACAAATATAAAATATATTGAGCTTGAGTTAAATAGGACAAAGCATTAAAACAAAAGGTCGAACAAAATAGGCGAAAATTTAAAAATAAAATTCTTTTAAAAAAGTTATCGATAGCATTTAAATTCTCTAAAAGCAGAATTAATTTTTATAATTTTATATTTTTAAAATTTATCGATATTTAACATTTTTTATATGTCGCCTGCTTAATATTACAAGGTTGTATAAAACATATTTTTTTATATTTTTATTTAATAATAGCTTCAAATTATTTGTAAAAAGTTACAACTTTTAGTCTTGGTTTAATGACGGCAGGACGTTTTTGGCCCCTTAAGCAACAGCGTTTCATGGTTGTATCTCATGAGTGGGCAAGAGTTTAGCAACAAAAATATGTACAAAGTTAGTTTTCCCTAAATTTTTAAGGATGCGCATAAAGCCTTGTCATATTGAGCAAGCGGTATGACAATTGATTAAATTATTGTCGATAGCTTCAATATTAAAAAAAAAACTTGTTAATAGTTTTAGGTATATAACTAGAGCTGCAAAACTATCGATAGTTGGCCAAAGCAACAGTTTCGATAGTTTGATGCTAAACTATCGATAGTTTCTGTACTGTCGACCTTTTCACACAAAAAATTATCTAAGAAAACTTTACTTAAATCAAGCCATAGCGGTGTCAAAAGTACGGTGAGTACGGTTTTTCTTAAATCAAGTACGAAATTTCTTACTCCAAGTAAAATTTTTCAAGTACGAATTTCTTACTTTTAGCAAAAATTAAGCCAAAAATGGATTGATTTAAGTCCGAAACCGTACTTGATGTAAGCCAAAAAAAGATTGATTTAAGCTGTAAACGGGATTATTTCGAAAATGAAATGCCATTTTTTTTTGACTTATGGACCTTTATTAAAGAAGAAAAATTTTAGATTTTATTTATACTTAAAATTTATAATTTAAAAATTTTTTGTACTTACCGAAGCTGAGATTCGAACCAGGGATTTCTGCACTGCAGCACAAGCGCGTTACCTCTAGGCCACTGAGACACTTTGTTTTCAAATGTAAAATAATATATTATAACAACAAGCTTTTTTCTGCTTGATTTGTTGAAGCAATCCGAATTGGCTTGATTTAAGAAAATGTAAGTAAGGATTGTACTTAAAAAGATTTTGGATAAATTCAAGAATTAAATTCTTGATTTTAGAAAGCGAGTTTTCTTTCTGTGTTAGAATACTGTTTAAGGTCCACCGTTTACCAAATAATATATGTTGGATTAATACAAAATTCCTTCAACGACTTGCTATTTTGGCATTAAGTTTTCCATTGATCACATTAAATGTTATTATATAATATTATTAATTGCATAAATTGTTTGTCTCTAAGTTGCGTCTTAGCCACCGGAAATATTCCCACGTGTAAAGCCGACGGCTTGCAGCTAATTGAGTTGAGCCTGTAATCGAAAGTTGACCTGCACAACTGTCAGAAAAGCAAACAAAATTAAAATGAAATATTAGCAAATTATTAACGAAATAAATTATTTATTTATTTAAATCAAAAGCAAAAGAAAATTGTGACGTTAAAAAAATTGTTGGCAAAAAGCTAGATTGATGTAGTCATATTTATGTCTGTGTGTGTACGTACGTATTTTTTAGGCAACATAAACATAAAACTGCCGAACTACCGAACATATTCTTAAATGTAATATTAAAGCAAAATAGTGTTGGCAATTTAAAGAGCGATAAAGTTATTTAAGCTGTAGTGTAAACACGGTATTAAGTTTTCTATTGCCAATAAATCGATAATTTTCAAAAGCTTTAGACTGCCGTATATTGCCCCCTGAATTATTTCTATAAGAACGCTCTTTTTTAATTTTTCGACTTTATTCCTTGCATTAAAAAGAAATAAATAATTATCTGATCCAATCAACTTTTATATGTAGTGCTTCACTGTGCTCTCCATACTGCCAGAGATTTAATGAAACATGATAAAAACCTTAGCAACGACACTGTGTTCTGCCAGTTTTTGTAGCAAAGAAAAACTTGAAGATGTAAATCCTTTCAAGTGACAATTCAAAGTCTAATTGCATTTCAAATAAATTGTGTCAACGCCTAATAAAGAAAGCAGAACATATTTTCAGCAAATTTTATTATTAGTGGAAATAATCATTAAGTAAATGAAGGCAGTTTTGGATTTAAGCAGAGTTTATGTGCTTTACTATTCAATAGTTAAGCGAAATAATTTCCAATTACACGCAATTGTAGAAGGCATAATTGTCTGCATAATTTATATTCTAACGTAAAACATTTTAACCATCCTTAAGTTTAAGGTTCTTATAACGTAATTAAGTATTCTTAGGTTTAAATTTAAAATTAAGTAATCAATTGGATGAGATATAACAAAACATTAATTTCTTTAAAATTTATCAGTAAAATTATATACAATTTGTATCTTGGCTTCAAAAGATGTAAGTAATATTTTTAAACATTTTTGCAATTTAACTGCAATCTTTTAATTGGTCAATTAAAAAAATATTGATTGGTTCATTAAAAAGGCAAACATATGTAACAAAAACTTTTTATTACATCAATACTTTGATGTAATGACACACAAATACTGAAAACAATTACAATAAAGAAAGATACTGTAACGCATGAACGAATTTTGGTAATGATTGATACAATTGATTTTTAATACCGCAAATTATATTCAAAAGGGCTGTAATTAAATGGAAACATAGTGTTGCAGTTTTTGCTGGAGTTGTCCTAGAAAATATGGTAAAAATTTTAATATTTTTAAACTAATTTATTACCTAAATATATAACTCGTTGCAAGTCTTAGATGAAACTTTTAAGTCATTAACCTCTTGGGTAGCTCAAAATTATATGGCAGCTCAAAGAATGTATTTTACACGTACATTACCATCAACTTGGCAATTAATAAATTCTTAATGTCATGCTCATTACATAATGAAGGAAAAAAGGGGTTATTATAGTTTTACCCAAAAAATAATTGTTGTTATTAATGTAACGACTTGTTTTTTAGCGCTCATTTTCGTTATCGATTTATTAACCAACTGACTGTTCAGGAAATAAACACAAGCTAGTTTTTATGCTAAAATAAATATAAAATAAATAAGAACGTCAAATGATATTTAATTTAGATCAATACGTAGGGATGCGATATAAGCTTTCTGAGTCTGATATTTGTTTTTGTTTGGTTTAAGGCATATTCAACAAGGTAAACTCAAGGCGAATTCAAAAAATTCGCTCTCTGCATTTCCTTTTTGTGTTTGAACGGTGTAACGTGAAAATGTCAAATTGATTTTAATCAGCTGGGCTCTTAATGTTATCTGGTTGAATGTGCCTTGGTTTGGTTTAACGATTTTTTTTGGCATATTGGTACACTAAACAAGGTAGAATTGAAAAAATTCGCCCTCTGCATTTCCTTTTTTGTGTTTAAACGGTGGAATGAAAGAAAAATTAAAAATTTCATACAAAATTGAATATTTGTAACGTGAGAATGTCAAATTTTTTTTAATCAGCTGGGCTCTTGATATTACCTGGTTGAGTTTACCCTAGCATGTTTAATTAAATAAAAAAAAACAACAACAGAAATATAGGTAAAAACGAAGTCTTAATTTTTTTCAAATCTTAGCCGTATGAAAGACAATTTTGCTGTTAGAAATTTCACAGAATTTTGTTTGTAACTTGTTAAGTTGAGCAAATACTAAATAATCGAATGTTGCATTTTTGGCCCTATTTTAACCACTATGGGAATTTCTTAATTCTTCCCAGACTGTAATATGTTTTGCCTTTAAATTGTTAAAAATATATGTATATAAAAAATTAAATAAATAACCGAATTTCACTACATTTCCTTAAACAATTTTAAAAATTATTTTTTAAACTTTCTAAGAAAATTAAACATTTTTCTTTAATATTCTCAGACTTTGTTTATGTTAACCATCATTTTCATCCCACAAGTGCTAATTTATATTAAAAACTGTATTAATATTTAAAACAAATTGGGGAAATTTTATTAAATTTGGCTAAATGGTAGTTTGAGCGTGAGACAATTTCCCACATAAAATTAGTTGGAGAGATAAAAACGCTGATAAAGCAACAAAGCAGAATAAGCTCAGGAACACAAAACAATTAATGATATAAGTAAAAGATAAATTATTCATGATATTGCATATGAAATAAAAAACTTATAAATTAAAAACGTTTGTAGCCAGTAATGGTGATAAATAAAAGGTTTTCTGTAAATTAAATGTCTTTTCATTGTTGTTGGTTTGAAATATGCATTCAAATGTGAAATTATGGTAAATACGGAAAAATACTAAAAGTTCCTTTTAACATACTTATTAGTACAAATGCATGCAGAAAGTCAACCTTTATGCACTAGTAAAGAAGGACACTTGTGTGGTGAAATATCATATTTACTATGAATCGGACTTTGCAGATGCTGAAAGAGATGTTTTTTTAGAGAAAAAAATATGTGAACAACTTTTGGCCAGCTTTTATATAAATGAAAATAATTAATATATGTTTATCTCAAATTAATAATAATTTAAAAAATATATATTTGTTCATTATTTGAATTTAATAAAATTAAGAATTATGGTTATAAAAATAAATCCAAATTTCTTGTAATAATAATTTAACAAAAAAAGTTGCTTCACTTTTTAACCAATATTTCTCTTAAACAGTGGCGCTGCTAAGCTCATGAATTCGCCTGAATTCTCCCTGTTGTTTAAAGCTTTACTAATGGCAACATCAATTGCATTCTTTTGCATTATGTTTTAGTTTTCTTTAACATTTTAAAGTGTTCTGATCGTTAATAACAAAACGTTATGTTCAATGTGGTAATAAGCAAAATTATTAGTTAGTTATTATTATAAAAAATAGTTTATTTTAAGTGCTAAATAAGATTTATTAATATCTTAAGTAAGAAAATAGTAAATTTAGTTAAAAGAAAGAGTTAAAATTTACAAAATTAAATGCATAAATTGTGCCGGTCGCTGTTTTTCTTTTGTTCGGGCCGTTCGTTGTTTTAAACGTGTGAGAGTGTGGTGAAAAAGTGCAATAAGTAAATTGTTGTTGTGGTATTTAAAAAAAGTGTGGGAAAAATATCAGGAAGTTAAAAAAAGTTAAGTGGTGTAAAGCTATAAAATGTTTTTTTAGTTGTGAAAGGTATCGCTTTAAATAAGGGAGGTGAGTAATATTAAAATTTATCCTTTTCTTATTGTATTGTACATTTATTAATTAGTTTTGTGAAATATTTTAAAAATGTTTTTATTTATCCTTTGGTACATTTTCTTAAAGAAACAATAAACCACAGTTTTTGCTTAAGTTTCTAGTTTATGTTAAAAAATTAAGGTACATTTTGCAGAACAGGTGGACTTTAAGGAGCAATGGCTAGCTATAGAACGATTAAGGATGGATTTTGTTATACCGATCTCCGCAAAATTTTAATTTTATTTAAATAAAATCGAAGGCGATAGAAAAATGGCAAAATAGGGGAAAAATTAGTAGCTTTATATCTTCCAAACTATGTATAGACGTGAAAAACAAAATTTAAAAAAGTCAATCTGCGTAGAAATAAGCAGAAATTTTGATTCCTAGGAAGTCAAAAAGTGCAAAAATATTGTCGGTACCTTTTAGATATCTTTGCAACATTTAAACATAAAGATGGAAATACATTCAAATTTATTTCTATATTTATTAAAACATGAGTCCAACTTTTGTATTTCTGCTGCTATATAGAAAAAAAATAATAGCACAGTTTGAGAGGTTTCGAAAAACATAAATATGTTTTAGTAATTTTGGAAATTTGGAACTCTAAGGAGTAAAAAGAGGAACAAGTTATGGTTTTGTACTTTTTGGACATTTTGTAATTTCTACTTTAAAAAAAAAAAAAAAACATAATTTGTAATGCGTTTGATAGGGTGGAAAAATATATAAAAAATATTCTTTGTACTTTTTAGCATTTTTTCTTAAAATACCACATTAAACAAAATTTGCCTAAACAGAGGTCGGAATTGAATTAAGCGGAACAAATAACTTTTTACCAACTTTTGCTTTTCTTTGCCTTGTTCTACAGTTACATATATAGGGAGTAGCGGACTTAGGCCTGGCCCATCTCAGGCACTTTTTGAAGTGTCGCCCTTTTTGATTATATGTGACATTTAAGACACATATAATTACTAACAGTCTTTTGTCCACTGCAGTGTAATTCAATTATTAAATATTGTTTATTATTTTCGACCAAAAAATTTATAAAGTTTTACACATAATTGGGGTGTTTTAAATAATCTTTTATTTCAAATTTTCTGTTTTGTTAATTATAAATTTCTAAACTTTTTGAGTTTTAAAAGATTTTATGCAAATTTTTTAATTTTATTTCTTCTTTCTTTTCCTTTTATTCTTTTGTTTGACTTTTTTATTCTTTCTTTTGACTTTTGTTTGACTTTTTATTAAATTACTAAATATAATTTACAAAAATCGTATTCCGTTAAAGCATATTTTATTTTATTTTACCATTAAATTTTGGCGCTCTTTATATTATGCCGCCCTAGGCCCTGGCCTCATAGGCCTAGGCGTAAATCCACCACTGTATATAGGAGTGGAAAGTCGACTTAGTTATTCGACGTAAGGTACTTTTTTGACACTATTAGTACCTTTGGAGGTTATGAGTGGAGAAATTTGAAATTAAGAAGCAATATAGAGGTCAAGGGCTGGCAAAAGTACTTTTATTATATTTTTGGTACTTTTTTGCTTTTTGTTAGATTATGAGTCTTCTACATAAAAAACTAACGACTACACACTAAAAATTATCTAAGAAAACTTTACTTAAATCAAGCCATAGCGGTGTCAAAAGTACGGTGAGTACGGTTTTTCTTAAATCAAGTACGAAATTTCTTACTCCAAGTAAAATTTTTCAAGTACGAATTTCTTACTTTTAGCCACAATTAAGCCAAAATAGGATTGATTTAAGTTCGGAACCGTACTTGATGTAAGCGTGAAAAAGATTGATTTAAGCCGTAAACTGGATTAATTCGAAAGTAAAATGTCATTTTTTTGACTTATGGAGCTTTATTAATTAAAGAAGAAGAATTTTATATTTTATTTTTATTTTATAATTTATAATTAATTTATAATTTAAAAATTTAATTTTTTGTACTTACCGAAGCTGAGATTCGAACAAGGGACTTCCTGCACTGCAGCACAAGCGCGTTACCTCTAGGCCACCGAGTCACTTTGTTTTCAAATGTTAAATGATATATTAAAACAACAAGCTTTTTTCTGCTTGATTTGTTAAAGCAGTTCGACAAGGCTTGATTTAAGAAAATGTATGTAAGGATTGCACTTAAAAAGATTTTGGATAAATTCAAGAATAAAATTCTTGATTTTAGAAAGCGAGTTTTCTTTCTGTGTATAGGCTTGTGTAAAGTTCAGAAGTCAACAAAGTGGATAAAAAAAAATACTTTTAATATATTATTGGTTGGACATATGAGGTCTTTTAACCCCTAGTTTTGGTACTGTTTTACCTTTTTTGGAATTATGAGCCTAGAAATATAAAATAAGGCCTAGCCTGGCCTGGCTTATTGACCCATTAGAAATAAATAATTGTGTGACATTTTTGATACACTTCTGTCTTTTTAAAATTTTGAGCCAGAAATATTAATTTAAGTACTCTTGACCCATAAAGGCCAAAAGTTCACTTAGTAAAGGAAAATTACTTTTTACTTTATTTTGCTTTTTTTTTAAATTATGGATCTATAATCATAGATTTGGAAATTATTGACACTTGTTAAGGTCAAAGATAGGTCAAGCATGCATATGTTTGTTAATATACCTAAGAAACAGAAAAGAATACATATTATACATTCAGATTTAACTCTGCATTTAATACTGGGTAATAAAAAACTGCACAAATTAAAAATTAAACAAGTTAATTAGTATTTATGTACATATATGCACGCAAACTTACATTTATTATTTTTTAGTTTCACAAACTTAGTTTTATTTAATGCAACTTAAAGGATCTCTGCGTCAGCCGGACGTTTTATAATTTTCGGCCCTAAATTGACAATAGAAATTTGCCACAGAATTTACATCTTTATGCATAACGTTAAAACTAAAACTTATTTGTCAAATAATTTTTTCAAATTAAAAATTATGATTCTCTTACGTAAACACACAGATACGTACCTATGTATGCCACCAGAAATTACAACAGCATCTGCCATAAAAAATAACACTAAAACAAAATATTTTTCAATTTTGACACACTCACATAGCCATTTGCATAAATTAACTAAAGTTAAATGTAAAAAAAATGTTTAAAAAACAACAAAAACCTGGAAAATGTTTGTTTTGTTTTCCTTTTTTATTTAAAAGCGATTTTATCCGCTTCATGATGGCAAATAATGAGAGCATTTAATGGAACACAAAGAATACAGTTCTATTCCCACATTTTTTGTTGTGTTTTGTATTTAATTTTGGATACTTTTTTGTAATTTAAATAATTTTAACAGGGTTTTTATTCATTATTTACATGCATACTCATTTAATTGAGGGGTTGTATGTGGAAAAAGCAATACACAAGCACATTCAAGGTTAATGATTTTTTTAAGCACTGGATCAAGGCATATCGATACAAGGTAGCCGCAATAAAAAAATTAAGAGAGTCGTTCTCTTACTCTTAATTTTTTTTACATGGAGTTTGACACTAAACTCGAAAAATTTTTCAATTTTGGTGTCAAACTTCATATAAAAAAAATAAAGAGTAAGAGAACGACTCTCTTAATTTTTTTAATGCGACCACCTTATATGAATATGCCTTGCACTGGATTTTAAAATGTAAATCAACGGTTTAAGTGAGAATGGAATGGTTTACCCTAAATAAAATTACTGCTTGTGGGTCTGACCACAATTGTATGGCCACAATTGCTTTCGCCTTGAAGACATATTAAAAAACGAGTACAAGTCCATAATAAATCGTCAAGGATATATTTAGGGCAGTTTAAATAAATTGTCCTAATTCGCATGCTTATTAGAAAAACTAAAAAACAAACGATCTGAAGTAATCTAGGGGTTAACAATGTTTTAAAAGAAAAATTATTCAGAACCGCGCAGCCTGTTTGTTTTCAAATCATGTTATAATGGAACAGTTAAGCAAATGAAAAAAGAAAGAAATATAATTTATATGGAAAATTATTCACCATTGTTTCAACTTATCTAAAAGTATAATAAATGAGAAGACCAATATTAAGCTGACAACTCAACACACGACATTAAAGTACGCCATGTCATCGTTAAGTCTCTAAGTCAATGTACAATAATACAAACGAACAAATCTTTTGTGCATTTTGACAAGTTGATGTATAAGAAGTAACTCTTTTGTATAACAGTTTGCTAATGCTGATAATTTTTAATATAAAATTTGCATAATTTCATGTCAGACAATGGGATATAAAGACTAAATGCGTTAAAAATATGGAGTCACACACACACACACACACACACACACACACACACACACACACACACACACACACAATTGTGGCATCTAGATAAGACAATAGAAAATGATTTTCTTTAATAAATTGTGGTAAATAGTATTTAAGTTTAATATCTATTGTGGCCCATTCATAAAGAAATAAAAGCTAATAACTGGTAATAATTCAGTGATAAAAAAAATAATTTATTGAATTATTTCATTGTTTAAAAAAATATTACATGGCAAGAGTTAAGCTAAATATTTGATGTTATTATGAAACGATGATTATAATGTGTTTTAAGTTGTCACATTAAATAATTGAAAATTTTAAGTAAGATTAGTGATAAGATTACAGTTGTTTAAATTTAACCAAATTACGTAAAATATAATAAAGATTTAGAAAAACCTAATTTTGGTACAGATTTGGGTGTCCAGTAGACCAGTCCAGTAATTGCTCATGTCTATAAGACTATAGATTGCAGGTTCCATTCCCTCCAGAGACTCTGGTGATGCTTCCTCTTTTTTCTAATCTTCCTCTACCTTTAAGCTACACCTTAAGCGTAACCAACTTTTTTTAGAAGTTTAGTGTCTCTAGCGGCCTTTCAAAAACTTCTGTAAAGTATTTTTTTCCTTAGAGGTTTCTCTAAAAAGGATTTTTCTTTTTTTTTTCGAAAGAAATGGTAAAGTTGGCCACAAAAGTAAAGTAATTATTACAAAACTCCAGTGTATAACTCTAATAATAAGAGTTTTCTCACATTAACTTTAGCATTTTTTTATTTAATATAATGCCTTTGACTAAAATTAAGAAACTTTGACCCCCTGTAAAAAACTTAAATCAGCTGGACTAGAAGTTAAATCTACAAAAATAATCTTTCAAACATGGCCTTAAAAAAAGGATCGCTATTGTGCTCTTTGCAAAAAGTTCTTTTAATTTGCTAGACAGTGTATCTATTGCAGGTGTAAGAATAAGTTTGTAAGGAATTAGTACTTTACTTTTTTGCAAACGCGTTATCATAGATTTCTGGACACTTACATACTAAAAGGCCTATGTGATGCATCCAAGACCATATTGTTTGGGCTTATTAGGTAGATCAGTGTAACAAGTTAAAAATATAACTTTTAACCCACTCGCAAACTTCATCTTAGGCGCAAATCATCCAACCAGAGGTACGGTCCTGTCAGAATGCTTTTATACAGGTTTCTGTCGACAGTTTGCGTGTAGCAACCGAAGAAAGAAAGAATCACTTAAGAAGAAAGATTTCAGGTGGAATTTTTTGTCCATAATGTTTTTTCTATTTCTTCAAAACCCATCGCCTACCTTTTTTCTAACAGAGCCTAATGATACTTTCTGATATACAATTTCAAACATCACTTTGTCCTTTGTAAATATTGATCTAACCAATTAGCTGTTTGTTTCAACTTTGTTGCCTTAACCCAAAATAAATAAGGTCCTTTAAAGACTTTAACGATCGTCTTTATGTGGAGCACCTTTCGTATTAATTTTCTCATAAAGTTACTTATTGATAGCCTAACTGCTTCCTTCTTATAAATATGTCAACAATAGGGCTGATCCACTTCAAGGGCATGATGGAATTTTCATTGCTGACTATGTCGCCGTGCTCCAAAACCCAATATTGTCTGACATAAGGAGATCCATAATTCCGGCAGCGAAACTCCTACAATTCTTACCAAACTAACTTATTGTAATGAGCCTTCAATGATCTAAGAAATGCTTGTCTTTTTTTATAAATAGTAATTTATCTAATCTCTGACTGACATACATATATATACTGGCGTAAATATTCGACAGTTTCTGTCGGTAAAGAAAGCTATATGTAGTAAATTCATTCAGCAAGCTGCAACTACCCGCAAACCAGAAACAAACGACGGCGTGCCTATTGCACACGGAAGTGAGTTTTATCAAGGTCAGCCTGCACAAGGTCTGTTCCTTTTCCTACCAACCGATTAGACGCGCTCAATCTGGCACATTTGATCGCCTTCCAAAATCCCATCTACTTACATCTCAATGAGAAATTAAAAAAAGGAGCATGTTCCTATTATCCACATATAAAATATTAAATAACAGTTTTTACACTTGTTGTTGTGCATATTTTTAATAAGAGAAAATCGTTAACAAAATTGCAAGGACGTGCTAGAAATAAAAAATAAATAAAAAATCTCAATTTTATATTCAAAAATGCTTTTGATTAAATATTTCATAGCTTTTTTATTTAGTCATATTAAACTATCTGAAAACATAATATGGTCATCTAGGAAAATATTTTGATTGCATTGAATCATATAATAGTTGTGTGCAACCGCATTATAAAGGTGCGATACCATTAATGGGTCTGTGAGATCATATTATGATCTCAAAAGTAATTATATGGTCATAGGTGATCACAGTATGGCAACAACACACCATGTTATGATTGTATGAGATTGTGTTTTGTGAGCCCGTAAAAACGTTGTAATAATAAGGAGTCATAACATAGTGATGAAAATATACTTTTATTTTAACTAAGTATGACTACAGTTAATCATTACTCTGTTTGACTACAGTCATACAATTTAATCATAGCAGCAAAGCTCTTAGATAAGGTCTATTTCAGCCACATTTTTTCTTTGCGTATACTGTCGCCCTTTCAAAAAAGATTTTACAGTAATCGATGATGACAAAATTAAAAAATGGTGTAATCCTTCTATTTGTTTTTAACTCTACGTAGGTTATTGCATTTCAAATCGATCTAACTACCTCTACCATCTTGTTCTTGCTTGGGCTTTCGGTCTATAGGTCTGCTACTTGAAGCTTGTAAGCTTTTATTTCTAAGCCCATTAGGGATAAGAGTAGTATGTACTTCAATAGATATCGAAAATATAAATTATATTTGGGGTACTTTGATATTATTTAAATCGATATTTTCCAGGCTCGTTTGACAGTTGTTATCAAGAAAAAAATAAGAGCAAATATACTGTCTCAATCTATCAAATATACGGTGTCTTTAATCCTTTCCCCATTTTTAGAACAATCAGTGTGTCAATTCTTTTTCGTGGCACATATGCCATATAAGCAAATTTACAAAATACTAGCTAATCCCCGGTGTGCTTCGCTACCCCAATCATAAAAAAATTACCAAAATATATAAACAAAAGCATTTAAATATTTTTTTAATTTACTGGTTGCCCCACATAAGTTGCAACAAATTATAAGTCAGCCATACTATTTAATTAACATATAAAAATTGGGAAATTACCAAGCTTATAGTTTTGGAGATATTCAGAAAGCTTTAGTTAGCAAAAGTTCTTTTACAAACTTCTAAAAAGTACCAAAATATAATTCTAGCCCTTTAGTATTCCTTAGCGCCAAAATTGAAAAAATGTACCAAACATACCTTGGTAACCTGACGAATGCGATTTAAATTATGTTTCTATCTTAATTGGGTTTCAAGTTACAAAAAGTACTAAAACATAATTTAAACCCTTTTTTTCCTTAGGGTCCAATAATTACAAAAGGACCCAAAAATGCTCTCATATTTTTGAGGCCTGTCGCACCCAATTTGAATTATGTTCCTATCTTTATTGGTTTAAAAGTTACCAAGAACGCCTAAAAAGAAACAAAATATATTTTTAACCCTTTTTTCCCCCTTTGGG
Organism: Melanophora roralis; assembly: GCA_963583895.1. NCBI lineage: Eukaryota > Metazoa > Arthropoda > Insecta > Diptera > Rhinophoridae > Melanophora > Melanophora roralis. Next base: position 93,239,586 of record OY757188.1, on the reverse strand, counting down.
TCCAAATTTTAAAAAAGTACGAAAAACGTAATTATATTTTTGTAGGACCTATCAAACGCAGTTTGAAAAATTTTTCTATCTTTATTGGTTTAAAAGTAACAAAAAGTACCAAAAAGTACCAAAATATAATTTTAACCCCTTTTTTACGCCCTTTCGGATCAAAATTAAAAAAAACTCCAGATACCTGTTTGTTTATTTCTTAAGGAAAACACCACACTTTTTAAATTTTGTTTCTATCATATATACATCAAAAGATAGTAGGTTACAGATTTTTCCCTTTTTGTCCCCTTTTTATCCCTTTATGGGCCCACTTTTTAAAAATTAATGTGTATTTAAACAAACATGTAAAGCTTAACACGTGTTATAAATTTCAGGTATTTAGCTCGACGCGTTTGATCAGTATGGCTTTGGGTAATTTTGTTACTTGACCTTCCCACACAAATAGGCGTTGTGTGGGCGTGGCAGCAACAAAATAAAAAAGTAGCCTATTGTTCCTTCCAGACTTGAGGTAACTCCCTGTTTAAATTTTAAAAAAGCGATCCACTGGTGTGGCCAGCTATAAAATACAAACATACATACAACCCTTCTTTATATAATAAATATTGGATGGGGCACTTTGCGAGGGCAAAATTTTTATTTTAAGGATTAAATAACTTGCATACAAGCATCGTTAACATTTTAAATTGCATTTGAAAAAGAACTTACTCACGTATTCTGACATCAAAAATATGTAAAAGCTAGAATATCTTAACAAGGTAAAGAACTGACCGTTTCTATTAATCAATCTTCAAAAAAAACGAGTCCCCTTAAACTTCTTTATATCCTGATGACATTTCTATTTAAAAAAAAAATATTATCTGCACAACAAAAGCTACTTGAATTTAGAGCACATTAAATCGTAAAGCTTTGTTGCAGTGATGAAAGCACATAATGTTCATGATGCATGATGACCAATAAAAATACTGGAATTGCTATTAAAGTTAAAAAACGGTAATAGTTCATCCCGACCTCATTAACATTATTACCTTCCACTTTAAGAAACTTTTAAGTGAAAATAAAAAACTATCAGGAACCCTTTTGGTGTATGTCGCTCGTTACCAATGCTTTGGAGTTGGCAGGGAATCAAACTGAAGAAGCAAAAATAAGACATTAAAGTTGTTTATTGTTGCGACTCCTTAAAAGAAAATATTTCCATGAACAACAACTGCACAATATAAGATCGACACATGTGTCACAAACACATTTCTGCAACAACAACTGAAGGGTAAAGGGGTAAATTGGAAGAAAAGATACTAAAAAGTGAGAACCATTAAAAATTGACTATTATGGCGCTTACATTAAGAGGAACAAAAGTATCCTTAAATATTTTAAAGTGCCATTGGTGCTAGTGGGAAATGAAATGTCATGGCACTTGCATTAACTTTTATGGGCAAACAGAAGTGGACAATGGACATTTTTAAAGTTTCTTTTTTAAACTGTAAAAAGACAAGGAGGTGTGTGTGTGTATGTGTAAGTTAGTTTTTAAGGACTTGCATAAACATAATCAGGGCAATGCAGCAATTTGTTGGGATGTACTTGAATAGAAGTTAAGAACTTGTTTGTGTTTACCGATTAAACGACTAAACTATAATGGAAGTGTTTACTGAAAATGTAAAGAAAACTCTTTTGAGAATAAAAGGATTTGAACATACATATTTCGAAAATTAAAATGGTTAACTTCAGGGACATCTCAAACAAACCCTACCATCGTTCAAAGGTTTTTTTGTTTAATAACAGGGTATATGGTGGAAAATTTATATTTTTAAATACGATTATTTCAAAAAATAATGAACGGTGCGAAGGGAGTGTGGCGCCACTGAAGTTATCGATTATGGGGATTTGTCAGTCACGATGTTGCATTGGTCGAGTAGGCATCCGCGTTCGCTGTGGAGACATTTTTGAAGAGTAATGATTCTTACGAAATTGCTTGTTGAATATTTTTACAAATTAGGTATTCCGCAAATATGCAATGAACTAAGTGTAACTTAAAATTGCTTGTGGGTGCAGAGATTCTACCCAACTGCTTCAGCTGTGAATGTCCCACGGCCAGGGACTAGTCGATCTTCAAGGACTCCCGAAAGTATTTGACTGGCTTAGAGGAGTTCACGTGAAAATCCGAGACTGTCTATATGAAAAAGAGCAGCCGTACTGGGACTTCCAAATGCAATTATTCATGAAACCTAAAAAAAAGTTCTATCCTTTTAAAATTCAAACCGTTTAAGAACAGAAAGAATGTGACATTGATTTATGCAAAAATTTTTCAATATGATGTTAAGGCGCTTTCGCACGGTAAATCCCATTTTTTTGAGCGATGACGCTTATTTTCACTTAAACGACCACATCAACAAGCAAAACTGCTGCTACTGGTCTCCAAGAACCCGCAACCACCCTCTACGAAAACAATAAAAATCATTGCATTGCCCCAGGGTGAATGTTTGGTATGCCTTTTCCACGAGGCCAGGCGACGAATGTCAACGGTGAAAATTATCGACGCATGATTACGGTATCGTTTTTGACAAACCTGCTAGATCATCCAAAGCACTCTTCACACACGTGGTTTCAACAGGATGGGTCGACTGAACACACAGCCAGAGCTTAAATGAATTTGTTTTGGAAAAATTCCCCCATGAGATCAGTTGCTTTGGGAGCATCCCATGGCCACCAAGGTTGCCCAATTTAACTCCCATTGATTTTTTTATGGGGCTACCTCGAAGAGAAGGCTTGCAGTGACAATCTCTAATCTCTTGTAGCTTTAAAGAAAAATATTCACCAAGATATCAGCTCAATTAAACCAAGCTTACTGCAGCGTGTGTTTTTATTTCAAAGGAAGACATCTGAATGACATGCTCCTAAAAAAATAAAATCCGCATTTCCATTCGTTCTGTGCTCCTGATAAAACTTTGTGTCAATTATTACGTTTTTTATTTAAGTTTAAAAATATAAATCTACCAGCAGTCACCCGTACAAGTGGGTTAAACTCCAAACACCGTGAAATTGCTGACACGCGTAGATCCTTTTTTATGCATTAAGCCATTGTGAACTAGACAGATGTCGAAAACAACTGAACAAGCGGAAAAATCATGTCTATTTTTTTGAGCAACAATTTGTCTGTGGTGTTGGCGCAACGCCAGTTCCGTCGCTAATTCGCCGGTCATCCGACACTGAATTCGCAAACACTGTGCCGTCCAACCTTGAAGAGTATGGGACCACACGAGATGCTGCCAAGACTGGCCGACCCCAAAACGCTAGTTCTACCAAGAATATCGCCGCTGTTAGCGAGTATGTCGGGCTGTCACCAGAAACATCGACCAGACAACGAGCCTCGCAAGTAGCCATCTGCTGGTTGCACCAAATGCAAAAATCTCGTGCATCAGCTGCTTCCTGTCGACCGCCTAACACCTGCAACCTACGCCCAAGCCATCCTTAATCTGGAGGCCAAAGTGATTGATGTTTTGACCAGAATCTTAATGAGAAATGAGGCTCATTTCTACCTCAGTGGGTACTTAAACAAGCAAAACTTTCGCTTTTGGTGCACATAAAATCTACGAGTGATGCACGAGGAGCCATTACATCCACTCAAAATGACTGCTAGAGGAGTCATCGGAGCAGTTTTTTTCGAGGACAGCGCTGGTCAAATGACAACAGAGGACAAGCGCGCTAAAGGGCCATTTTAGCCGAGTTTTTTCTGCCGCAAGGTGGTATTCCCAGGTCGCCTCTTCTCTCGTTTTGGCGATTAACATTGGCCCGCAAAATCGCCCGATTTAACCGTTCCAGACCTTTAATGGTGGGTTTTTTGAAGTCCCGTTAACAAATCCAAAACCCTGGAAGCACTTAAGAAAAACATTTAACACAAGTGCAAAAGTCTGTCGCCCGAAGTTCTCGCTGAAGTGGTGAAAAATGCCATAAGACGAGCCCGTATAGCAATTGATTGTTATGGCGCCCATTTGGCCGGTATCATCTTCTCGACCTGACTAATAAAATTTTAAAAGTTCAATGAACATAATCAGAAAACAGAATCGAAGTTTTTTGTTTAGAAAAAAATAAAAGCCAAACAACATCAGATGACTTCCTTGGGCTCCCCTTGTAAAATCTTTAACCTCCTAGTCCAGTTAAAGTAGTTAAAGGTATCTGGAGAATGTAATGCCCTTCTACTTTTAAAACAGATAAGATTGATTTTATCGCTACTATAATGGAATATGCTCTAAAGAAATCAGGAATCGATCCTAGTTTTTTCAGTAGAGCGCACCGATTTCTGGTCAGCTGGCCAGTGAGCTGCACTAAGCATTTCATAGAGAGTTCGTTATATAGTCGCACAGTTTGTATTTGGAATAAACTTGTTAAAGTGTCTTTCCGAAAATTTGTCCCAAATTTATTTTATCACTACCCCCCTCTATTCGCTATCACATAATCCATTTCACTAGTACCAACACAATGCAATGCATGGGTATGGGCCACCCACCAGTGCGGGTTTTCTTCTTTTATGAAAAAAAGAGCATAAAATTGTCTCAGTATATCCTTTAACAATAATTTCTAAATGTTAATTTATGCATTAATGGAAATAATTTAAATAAAATAAATATTTCATTGCAACAACATAATTTAAGATTGATGAATTATCAAAATTCAATTATATTTAATGATGATATCTTTGTTATTGTTGCCTTTTGTTCCCCAAATGTTTCCATTTCAAAATCGAACTTTATGCATTATTAAGCATTTTTAATGATTTCTAAATGCAATAACTTAACTTAAGAATACAAAAATAATAAGAAATCTCTTTATTTTTACATGGAAGAATGAAAAGATGAAGAAGAAAATTTTAATGTGAAATTTTGTGTAAAATTGTTTTCTTTCTTTATTCTGCAGAGTAAGTAAATTGAATAAATATTAAGTCATACATAAATTATTTAAAAGAAGAACATTTTGAAAATTAAACAAATTTTGCAAACATTCTTAAGCTCACATGTTGACTTATAAAATCTACATCATCAATCAACAATCTCTAGATACGTTTAGGTAAGCAGGATGTGTGTCATCCTTACATACATATGTATGTGTGCAAGAATGTGTCAAAATTTGTTTAAGCACAATCTGGCAGGGCGTGCTTGTGTGTGTGCGTGTGTGTCTTTACTTTTAGGAACTCAGCTAATTGTTAAGCCATCAAATCTCAAAGGATATTAAAACAACTTAAGTATTTTTATATGTACTTCCTTTCACCCTCAATGTTTACCGCCCACCCATTAACACATACACACACACTCATAGTAAAAGGTAAAATTTATGAATAATTGTAAATTTATACAAGTGTGACAAAGTATGGATGGAGTATTAAATCGTGAGGGGTTATACAATTTGCCAAATAAACAATTGATTAACGTTGCAAAATTATGATTTTCTTCGATTAAAAGAGAAGAAAGCAAATCAATCCTTAAACGAATATTTTTTACAAAATTCTAAGCTGAATGAATATTTAAATCTTGCAATTCATCAATGTGTAAAAGGTTGCTTGAAGGTTATTTAAAAATTCTATCATACCTGTTTTGTTCATTTACTTTAGCTTTCGTACTTGTTATACAGGGTGTCAGGTTGCAAATTTAAATTTTCAAATGCGATTGTTTCAAAAAGTAATAAACAGGGGGGAAGGGAGGGTGGCGCCATTGCAATTATCGATTGTGTGGATTTGCCAGTTACGATATTTTTATTCATAGTTTGGTATTCGGCGAATAAGTGAAGAGCGGAGTGAAAATTTAATTATTATAGGGGTGCAGAAATTACGCGCAACTACTTTGGCTATGAATGTCCCACGGCCAGGGTCCAGTCGATCTTTAAAGACTCCCGAAAACATTAAACTGGTTGAAAGCAGTTTACGTAAAATTCCAGGACTTTTAATACGAAAAAGAGCAGCCTCACTGGGACTTCTAAGAGCGATTACTCATGAACTGAAAAAAGTGACTTTGATTTAAGTACAAATTTTTTTATACCATATTGGAGCATTTTCGCGCTGTAAATCCCATTTTTTGGAGCGACGAGGCTCATTTTCACTTAAACGGCCACGTAAACAAGCAAAACTGCCGTTACTGGTCTGCAAGAACCCACAACCTTCGACTGAAACATCAAAAACTATTGCATTGTCATACTTTATCCGTGCATGAGATAATTGGACCATTTTTCTCGAAAATTAACGAGACCAGGCGATGAATGTCAACGGTGAAAATTATCGATGCATGATTTCGAAATTCTTTTTGCCATACCTACGAGCTCATTCATCGTACTCTGCACACACGAGGTTTCAACAGCATGGGACGACTGCACAGGCAGCCAGAGCTTCGATGAATTTGCTTCGGGAAAATTTCCCCCAAAAACTGATTAGTTGCTTTAAGGACATACCATGGCCACCGAGGTCACCCACAATATAACTTCCATGGATTTTTTTATGGGGCTATCTCAAAGAGAGGGTTTATAATGTCAATCCCCAATTTCTTGTGGCTTTAAAGGAAAATATTCCTTGAGGAATCAGTTCAATTGAACCAAGTTTACTGCAGCGTGTAGCGCGGAATACAAGGCTCCGTTTTGAACAGTGAGTTAAACTCGACGTGTTGAGAGCCACTCTTGTATATCTTCATGTTGAGAAACAGCCTTGAATAGGTCTAGTTAAACTTAAATGCTCCTAATAAATGTTCGTGTTAATAATTACGCTTATTTTATTTAAGTTTAAAAAAATAAATTTGCCACCAGACACCCTGTATTTAAAATTTTTGTTTGATTGAAGAAAAGGATATCCTAACACTTTCAAAGGCATTTTTATTGAAACAAAGGTTTTTTTAGTTATGACATTATTTAAGTAAATGGGTATGTATTTGTTTCCGGCTTATAAAGTATTCTTGCAATTAAGTCAATTTTAAACTGTAACCAAATGGTCCTGTAAAGTCTGGCTAAGCTTATTTAGCTGGGTTTGTTTCTTCTAAAAATTTTTAAACCAGACAAGTCCAGCATGCACAATAATTTTGAATCAGTTTTTGGTGCATTGTGCTAACACCAGTTAGATAAATATTTTGTACAGTCATTTATGGTCTTATTAGTCTAGGCTCTAGGTTTCCTAAGACAAAAAATTCCAAAAGCCTAATAGCGGTAAAAATCAGCTTTAAAGCAGAGCGAAAAAACCAACTTGGATGTTGCAAACAGGCAGGTTGTTGATCTCAACTTTCCGATATGCAAATAGTATTGAGATTGCAATGTCTGATTGGGAAACCTATAAACGCTCTCAAATCATTTTTTTGAAAAAAGAAGAGATTTGCCGTTGCATAATTTTCGAAACTTCTTTTTTTTAGCAAAATTCCAATACACCGTTCCAGTAAGAGTTGAACGCAGCGTCCTTAAGAAGCGATATCTTCTACCAAGTACAGCCGAAAGAGACAGTAAATAGTTTTGTGCCAGTGAGTAGGTGGAACAGTCTGAGTATTTTAATATTTGGAACCCATACAATACGCAAGCCGTTATATGCACCAAGTCAATCAAAGGTGCTAAGACATCCTTTTTAAGGAAATAATATAGGAGTTTATCCGGCCAAAACAAAACTACAACTTTTCACAGCAAAGAACAAAGTTCCATGTTTGAGACTACTACATTTAGGAAACTGCAAAATTTACCTCTCGAGCAATGCGAAATATCTGGGTAAGGGCTTACCTCAATTGTGGTAAGATAAGCGACCTAGACCTGGCATAGTCAAGTGTAACATATGGTCTGCCTATTGAATGACGTGAATTTAAAGCCGAAGTTTTTGCTTTCTTTGAGGCATTTAAGGTATTATATGGAAACAATTTTCGCGATAATATTGAATTTTTTGTTGGTAGTTAGGCAGCACTTCTCTTGCTTATACTGCTGCCTCCTTACTGCTCAGCAAATGTAGGAGTGTTCTTTTGGCTAGGTCGTCTGTCTAAAATAATTTTAGTCTGAGTTCCTGCGAATAGGGATCACCTTGGTTATAAAATCGTAAATCAGCTAGTTAAACTGCTATAGTGGTAGTGCTATAGCCGCAATATAATATGCCCCTCACCTTGCAAGAGCAGGACCTTCGGACAGTTTCTTGAAGTGACTAAAAGCACGTGGCATATTTTGGATATATGTAGTCTTTAGGGCGATATGATCCTCTTTTGATTGAAACTGTGTTTAATAAGGGTTTATCGCAATAGACTTGAAATCGCTTCTAATGACCTGTGCGGCAGTTTCGGAAATTGGGAAAAACAGAAGACGGGTTTTCATTTCCTCTGCGAATCTTTTGCTCTAGCTGACAGGGGTTCTGGTCAGTTTTATGCTAGATGATCATAGTAGGGTATCGAAATACAGGTTGAAGATGCCTCTTAGGCACGCGTGGAACTAGTGCTATTAGTGTGAGTCCAGGTTCGGGTTTTAAAAAACCAAAAACTTTTCGGTTAGTATGGTAACGGGATTATCCTTAACCATACCTGTTGTTAAGTTAAATAAAATTCGGTAATGCGAACGAATTCCATTAACATTTCTTAAGTTTACCACAACTGGTAAATCATCATATATAAAACATCAGTCACTGGACCTTTCAAAAACTGGGCTATAATACTGGCAATGCTCCGATGTCCTTTTTTTATGTCCTGCAATCAACCTACAACACAACACCAGTTCCATTAAGGTAGGGCTGCAAGTCTGAATGACCCGTTAGTACATTCCTTATCTTCAAGTAATTCAGGTTTCCTTAGTTTTAGAACTCCACTATTTTTATCCTCATTCGGGTCGCCCCAAATAATTTTGGTTACTCTGCCAAACGTCCCATTGTTTTCCAGCGTCCTGTTGGCAGTTTTTGCCCATTCCTTGAACTCGATATTTGTCGCAGCGAAAAGCTTTGTATTCCTCAAGCCAACTCAATGTTGTTCCTAGCCCTAATCCCTAGATTATCAGTCACCCTATAATTTTCAGGTACCCGTATAATAAGAACTTGACCCCTTTTCCCAGTAATCATTAATCTTTACCTTGTCTTGCAACACTGTTGAATGTTTGGTGACCCCAAAACAAATTGTTCTCATAGACCCCTGGCAATACGTATAGATATTGACATCCGTTCGACCTGCATGTATAGTAAACTGAGTAGCTTACTGTTGGGCTAGGAGTATAAAAGTTAGGAACCTAACTTAAATTTAAGGATGAAAAAAACACATTTTTTATTTATTTAACAATGATAAATATTTTCCTTTCAACAAAAAAAGAAACAAATTATTTTCTGTCAATTGAAAAGACATTGAAATATTTTTAGTTTAAGAATTTTGTCGCTACATTATTTACCAGCTGGTAAAATGTATTTAGATTTCACATCCAGTGACTTTGTGTAATGACCCTACAATAACTTGTCTAAAGCCTTTAGCATTAAATGTCCTTGAATGTCTCAAAAAAGAATGAACAAAATAACTTTATTTTCACTTGCAACTACCTATCACTGGCCCTTACAACATTAAATGATCGGCAGCTTTTTAAAAGTTGCCGCCAGATTTTTTTTCTTTACCAGAGTTTTTAAACAACAACGAAATAATACACTTGTTAAAATTGAAGTCGTTTAGCTGGATCAACTAAAATAAGATACAGATCTTTTAACATTTGTTGTTGTTGTTTGGTTGGTACGTGCAAAAATATCAGACGGCAGTATACGAAAGACATCATTTAATAACAATGTCGATCTTTAAAATGTACTTGTTAAGGTTTTGTTTTTATTTTTTTTTCTTTAACTCTTTATACTCAAAGTAAGTTAAGTTTTGTTTTCCTTTTTGCCAAATAAATATAGCTTCCATATCAGTAGCTTTATCAGCTTGTTATTGTTGCCTTTAGTGCAATTACATTAGCAACTACAACAAATAACATGGTAATAAACAACAAATATCAACAAAAGTAACAAGTATTTAAATAACAAAAAAACAAAAAATAAACAAATAAGAGCGCTATAATCTGCTGTGCCGAATTTTATTGTTGTTGTTTTCGCTCCGCAAATATTATAATAAAAATACTTTGTGCCGGGTTTTAGGTCGATAGTATTTCTAGTTTTTGAAATAGAAATCTTTATAAAGTTCTAATGTTTTTGTAATAGAAAGTTTTAGGCCGAGAGTTTTAACAGTTTTTAAATTATTTTGTAATAAATGTTTAGCAAAAATTGTTAATTTTTATGGGGGCTACCTCTTCGCCTGCCTTTATCCAACCAATTTTTTTTCAAAATGTAGAATTGGTGGCAAATTTATATTTTTAAATACGATTATTTCAAAATCAATAAACGGTTCGGAGGCAGGGTGTCGCCGTTCAAATTATCGATTATGCGGATTTGTCAGTCACGATGTGGCAGTGGTTGGATGAGCATCGAACCTTTACTGTGGAAACATTTTTTTAAAGTAATGATTCTTACGTAATTGCTTGTCGACAATTTGGTTCAAAGTTCGGTATTGGGCGATTACGTGATAGACAAAGTGGAAATTAGGTCATACGTGGGTGCAAAGCTTCCGCGAAACTACTTCGACTATGAATGTGCCACGGCCAGAGCCCAGTCGATCTTCAAGAACTGGATCTGAAATTCTATCCTTTTCAAATTAAAATCTTTCAAGAACTAAAAGAAGGGTGTTGGAGTGTTTTCCCACCGTAAATCCCATTTTTTGGAGCAACGAAGATCGTTTTATTGAAATGGCTACGTCAACAAGGAAAAACACAGTTACTTGTCTCCAAAAACTCTCAACCCTCGACTAAAACATCAAAAACCATTGCAATCGCGCATGAGATAATTGGACCATTTTTTTCGAAAATTCTTGAGGCCGGGCGACCAATGTGAACGGTGAAAATAATTGACGCATGATTATGGAATTCTTTTTGCAAAACCTGCGAGCTCATCCCCAGTACTATTCACACACTTGATTTCAACAGGATGGGCCGACTGCATACACAGCCAGAGCTTCGATGAATTTGCTTCGGGTAAGTTTTCCCCCAAAAACTGATCAGTCGCTTTGAGGACATCCCATGGCCACCATGGTTGCCCGATCTAGCTCCCATTGATTTCTTTTGATAAGGCTACCTCAAAGAGCGGGTCTGTAATGACAACCTCCAATGCCTTGTGACTTTAAAAGAAAATATGCGTCGAGAAATCATAAAAACTTGCGGCTCCGTTTTGAACAGTGTGTTCAGCTCAACGGAAGACATCTGGATGACATACTCTTTGAAAAATAAAATCCGCATTTCCATTCTACCGTCTGTTGCTCTTATACTAGGTTCAGACGTAGACCTTAAAAAAGGTTGCATATAAATTGTATTTTTGTATGGGGGTTACAGCGCCCCCTGTTTACCGCAAGGATCCGTTCTCTTTTTCACTCTATTTCTTATTTTTCTTAATGACCTTCTATTTAAGACTTCAAGTCCTGTCGACTCCTTTGCAGATGCAACAGAATGTGCCATACAGTCTTATTTGACTACAGGCCCAGCTCTTTGGAGATTGAGGCTATAAGACGGAGTATGAATGACACCCTGAACCGTGATCTGGTGCTAATCTCCGATTGGGGCCATGCGAATAGGGTTGATTTTAATGCCGGTAAGAGTTGATGTTGTCTTTTGACACATAAACGCACAGTGGACCATGCTGCATCGCCTTCATTAATGGATGGTGTAAATATTGGGGACACAAAAACTCTTGATGTTCTGTGCATGAAAATCCAGCTCGATGTCAGCTGGACGGAACACATTTTTCCGAAGCATTCAAATGTCTTGCTTTTTTCAAACGGTGTAGGAATTATTTTACACCATCTGATCTTCTCACCATTTATACCACCCATGTCCGATCGAAAATGAAATATAGCGCTCATGTATGAGCTGGTGCTCCGAAATCAATTTGTTAGATACTTGACCACGTCGAAAAACGAGCGAAGGTACTCATCGATGATGTTGGGTTAACTTACTTTCTTGATTCGCTCGAGCACCATCGTAATGTGTTATGTGTCTAACTGTTCTATCGATACTATAATGGAATGAGCTCTAAAGAAATCAGGTGCCTTGTTTCCAAAACCCCGAGCTTTGTTCAAGCTACGCGTCTTTTAAGAAAGTACATTCGTTTGTGGTCGGTTGGCCAGTTGATCGCACTAGCCTCTACCACTACAGGAAAAAACTCGTTTTTTAGTCGCACAATTTGTATGTGGAATAAGCTTTCTACAGATGTATTTCCTGTCACAGATAATATCGATAAATTTAAATAAAATGTCCACAAACACTCTCGCTATCTTCCTTCCAATTACCTAGTTTAACTGTTAAAGGGGCCATCCACTAAATGCTTGTTATTATAAAAAAATAAAAAAATCGGTTGAAACTGTATGTAGTACCATAGGCCCCATATATGTCACGCTACCTTTATCCGCATAAAGTTTTTCTCACAATTCTGTTACATTATAATGTAATGGGGTCGGGTTTGACCGAATATAATATTTTCGCTTGTTTCTAATCAACTAGGGTGCCCCGGTAGATCAGTGGTAAGTGCACGAGTCTACCAGTCTGGGGGTTGTGGGTTCGATTCCCACCAGAGACCCTGGTAAGTTTGCTTCATTTTCTTTCTTTCTTATTCTTCTCTAAATTTCTTCTTTCTTTCTTTGTTCCCTTCCATCTCAACCTATTCTATCTGCCTCTCCTGGTAACACAAAGGGACGGAGTTAAGCGGACCCAAGTGAGCTGTATCCTTTCCTTCAACGGCTGCCTGTTCTACCTAACCTAACCTAACCTTCTAATCAAGTATATTAAATGCTGTCGTGTAGGGTACTTATTGTAACGCTTCATTTAATTCTCCCTGCTGAAAGAAAATTTCTGTTTGTGAAATAAACAAGACTTTGTTGTCGGTATGTATGTATGTTATCATGATGCAACAATCTACAATTAAAGTTTGTTTAAAGTCATTTGTTTGCATGTAACTACAACTACTTGCAGCAATAAATGTCTGTTGGACTTTTGTTCTCTCTTTTCAGCCCAATAAGGCACTTGCTTTTTACAACCATGATTCCTGTTTTATTATTTAAGAATTGCACAGAATTCGAAAACTTTTACGGAACAAACAGCCCGCATATAAAAATTCATATTTCTCGATCTCAGAATTTGTTTTGTGCTAAAATGTTAAAAAAAGTACCTTTTAGTTATTGGTTTAAGGATATATATCAGTTTGTCATTCCGTTTGTAATTTCTTTATTATCTATTTGCGACCCCATTCTGGATCCTTATTGATAGGGAAGTTAATATAGCCATGTCCGTCTGTCCGTCTGTTAAAATCAAGTTTCCGGAGTCAAATAAAAAGATACAGACCAGTTATTGGTGTCAAACTATTGAAAATATACTGGAGACATTCGCTATTTAAAATCAGCAAAATCGGTTTACTATTGACCGAGATATAAGCGAAAACCCAAAACAACCCATTTTTTAGGACAAAATCCGTCCATATATCCCTATATATCTCAGTAAATATAGTCACTATTGTCACAAAACTTAGCACAGACTCTCTTAGAGTAGACATCTCAATAATAAAAAAGTTTTTTTTTTCAGATATGATCAGGGGAATTGGTATTTTTTCTACAATTGCACAAATTTGATGAAATATTTTATGCGCTATATCGCGGAAACTATAACAGATATCGAAATCAAATGTTCTACAAAAAGTAATCGGGCCACAAGGCCTACGCTCTAAAGAAAATATTTTTTGAGTGGGGGCTAAAAAAGGGGGAGCTCCCATACAAATTAACGATTTGTATGAAATTTTCGATTCGCTATATCTCGGAAACTATAACAGATATCGAAATCAAATGTTCTACAAAAAGTAATTGGGCAACAAGGCCTACGCTCTAAAGAAAATATTTTTTGAGTGGGGGCTAAAAAAGGGGGAGCTCCCATACAAATTAACGATTTGTATGAAATTTTCGATTCGCTATATCTCGGAAACTATAACAGCTATCGACTTCGAATATTCTACAAAAAGTAATAATCAAATAATTCATACATTTTGGAGAAAAAGTTGGAGAAGAGCAGGGGGACTAGAACATTTAATAAGTTTTATTAACCTTAAAATATGAATAATGTCGAAAACTTTGAAAACTCTCGACCTCAAACCTTCTTCATCTATTTCTATTATTCATACGAACGTTAAAATTTTGTATATTTTTCTATGGACTTTATAACTCGCAGAAGGTTTTTTATTATATTATTTGCAGTACAAAATTACTCGGCTGGGTATATTTAAAGACCAATGTGAAGGGTATATAAGATTCGGCACAGCCGAATATAGCGCTCTTACTTGTTTTTTTTTCAGTTATTCTGCACATAACCAAAGATAACATGATTAACAAATATTCTTAAGTTTTGTGTTTTTTGTTTTTAACAATTTTTTTTTTGCCTAATCAGTAACTTATTGGGTTTTGATGCTTATGTTTTTGAAATTGTCTTTTTTTTGTCATTTTCAAAACATATAAATTTTTTTTTATTCCTGAATAGTTTTTTTTCTGTAAAATAAAAATTTAATAAATATCTTAAATTCTATTAAAACTGTATTGGGAATTTTTTACAACATTTCATATAAAATTTAATTATCCTGTAATTTGTTTCATCTCTTAAAATTTTTGTAACAAAAAAGAAAACTTTTACTTCTTGCGTTTAGGCTTCATTTATCCTTTTTCACAGCAACTCACACACATACACGCATTGAACAAATTAAATACAGTCAGTGGTCGTAAAATGTTGTTGCACTCATACTTCCATCTCTGCCAACATTTATTTCCGTTTTGTATCAGGATTTACCTGTGTGTTATTTGTTTTGTTTTTTTTTTTGTTTTGGTTTGAAAACAAGTTAACAACAAGGAAAAATGGTTTAAACAGAAACACACTTTTGCATCCAACACATATTCTCCCCAACACACACAAACACAAACACTTTAATGACACATAAACAAGTAATAAAGTTGAATTTCCCTGTAAACCTAGAAAAATAAAACAAAAACAGAAATAAAAATATAAACAAAAAATAATAATAAAAATAACTGAGTCCAACACATAATATCCTTATCGCATGTGGCGGCAACACGTGCTTCATACCAAAAAAAGGCGAATTCTACAAAACTCTCACATTCTTTAAAAACAACATAAAATTAGGAAAATTAGAGTTTTATTGAATGCGCACACTCTCTTGTATTTCTATTAACAGAAAGTCCTTTTTCCTGTTAATCGCTTAGAAGGCGATTGGTAAACATCAGGAGCTTATTTTAAAACACATAAACTGAAACACAACATTTTCGATTACAGTACCAAAAAGTTTTTTAAAAAAATTATTTAAAAATATTAAACTCCTTATTTGGAATTTGGAACTTCTAGGGTATACTTCATTAAAGTATACACAATGTGGTTAATTATATAGAACAAGGCCTGCATAAGTGATGATATATTCTGGCAGAATTCCTGGATACAGAAAGAAAGAAAGAAAAGAGAAGCCTTAGAGCAAACCAATTCGTGGTCAGATGGAGAATCTTCATGCTTGAGAAGGGGCAGAAGTGACAAGGAAGTCACTACAATGCAGAGCTTTTTAACATCTGTGGTGACTTCTAACAGTCAATGGTAGATATATTGAGGACTTTAATTGCTGAAGGAAGGAAGATCGTGAAATATTCTGATCAGGAAAAGTACATATGACATAGTTTGCACTTTATGTATCGACGTCAGGAAACGGGTTAAGCGTAAATTCTGAAGCGTGAATCGGAGTTTCCAGGAGTCTTAAACTTAAGGAGACGGAGTTAAAGCTAGCATGTAAGGTTATATACATTAGAGCATTCCTTGAAAGCAAGCTGTCATGATTAAGAAATACACAGGAAAAGGTCAAAAGGGGTCTTAACACTTACTTAGTATGTATGCGAAAATTCCATAGAAAAGAGCTGGCATCTCCGGTAATATAAAAAGTAGACCCCAAGCGGCACCAGACCTACTTACTGAGTACTGGGTGATGGAAATGGCAAAAATTATTTAAGTGAGACTAAGCCAGTCAGGATTAGAAAAATTTCTCACTACTAGACACCCAAGGATATTATGAAAAAGTTGATTTTAAAATCTTTGTATAGGCTGGGGATCTAAGACGGACTATATGGTCACAGAGGTCAGTAAAGAAGGAAGAAAAAAATCCCTGAAACGGATTGTTGGATGGGATCCAAAGTATGTATGAGTGGTATGCAGTTTTCACTGGTGGATCTAAGATGGACGGGTGATGCCATCAGAATAATAATAGAATATCTAATAAGGAAAGCGTGTTCTGGCAGAAGAGCAAAAGAACTTATAGTGAAACATGTTTAAAACAATAATAAGTTCACTCTTAATGTTGACATGCAGGCAGCACCTAAGGCCTTACATCAAGTCTAGATTTGTGACAGATTGTAGAAATTCCTTGGGTGAAATAAAAGTTTTCTGAAAGTCAAACTGTATTAGATTCCGGAATCCTGTAACATAGTTAGAACTTGAAATTGAAGAATAGCTCCTTCGTAGTAGGTTGCCCATTGAGTTGGCAAATGAGGAGGAAAGTTTGGGACCACCAAACCCTTTTTATCACTTGTTCAGTGGGCGAGCAGGCAGGATTGTAGGGAAGCTAGTGCTAGATGGCCAGAGCTGAGCTCAGCAGCCTCTAGGTTGCTCATAGACTGAGGAAGATTGTGTTCGAGAATTTTAATTTGGGTCGTAACTGGAGACAGTTCGGTTAAGGATAGGACATACAGATGGGTTGGCAGAAGTTTTTTATTTATTCGTCATCTTTAGGTTTGTAATCAGGTAGCTAGGGATTTGATAATGTAGAGCGCGGTTTCATATTGGTTCTTCAGTTTAATTCTTCTTTTCCGGCCTAGGACTATCTCTTTTCTCGTTGTTATTCTACTAGCTTCTTTTTTTCCTTACTTGATGTCCTATTTTTCTCTTATGGGTAAGCAAAATGGTTCCAGGTGGTTTCCAAGTTCCGATATGCCAATTGCTGCAATCATTAAAAGCAGGAAATAAACTGAAGCTTTCCAACTTGCTATGAGCTGGACATCTGTCCTCTTGAAATCAAAGAATGAGGGAATTCGAACATTGAGATAGTGTTTCTTCGAGGAACTCCCACTGGGCGTACTCTCACTATTTCTTTGTACGAGGTGCCGCTAAAATTACCGTGTATGCAAATGGCGTAGCAGTAAGGGCTAGGTAGGTTTGCGGGATTGTGTATAACTGGCCAGTTGGATTTGAGACATATTAATTTTTCCGAAGAGAATATTGCGAAGAGGTCTGGAGTTCGACAGGGAGAAACGGAATTATTTACTGAGATACCATATGGACACTGCAGAATTATTGGGGATACGAAATGTCCCAAAACTAGCACTGGTTAATACGAACATCACTGGCCGATTTTTGCCTATACCACACCACCTTAAACTTCTTAGCGAAGGGTCGAAGATGTAAGGGGAAGCCAGACTTGCGCTTTCCTCTCGAGAACTGGTTTACAGAAATTCCTACAAGTTTCCCAATGACTGCATTGTCTTTCAAGCAAAAATTTTTTCGGACAAGTTGGCCGCTGTTCTTTTGCTGTCCTTCTAGACTGAGAGTTCTTAAGTGAATATGCTTGTTGACAGTCAGGCGGCGATCAAGTCTATCTCCTGTTGATCACATTTTTATTATTGTCCATTGCGCTTGGGTACACTGTCTTGGGTCTCATCTGTTTGAAAACCGGGAACAATTTTCTGGGATCGGTAATACGAGACTACAGGCATTGGCCAAGGAAGTGTGGATCACACTTGAATTTATTACGTTAAATTTAAGTTATCAGGTTATTATTTCTTCTTGTCTGGTAGCACTAGGTACCTGAGGCTATTACTTTTTAGTCATTACAGAAATCCTGCATAACTAATTTAATTTCAAGTTTTTAATACAGAAATACATAAAATCTAATTCTTTTACATTCTTTCTTCGAAGATGGCCTAAAACTGTAAAGTAATAATAAAAAATAATACTTTTTCTATTAAACAATAAAGGCATTAAAAAGGTCTATACTCGGCTGTGCGGAATATTTAATTTCGGCAATTCTGCGATCCCGCATCAGTTTAACAACAAAACAACGGTTTACTTTTTGATGCAAATATAACGAAAATATCTAATTTCCAAATAAAATTGTATATTAGGGCGTTACTTTTGTCTTTTATTTATTAAAAAAATTTTTAATTATACCAACTGCCCACAAATGACTAACAAAAACAGTTGCTTTCAAACCACTTCCTTTTAAGCACTCTCTTTCACTGTCAATACATGTTTAACATAAACCAATGTTAAAATCAAAAACTGTTAAATCCTTAGCATTTCCACTGTTAAAACATGTTAACATTTCAAAAAACAATGTTAACTAACTGACCTTTCCTGTGTGAATTTGCAGTGTGCTGGTGTTAATAATTATTGTGCTCATAATCGACCAAATACTAATGACGTTGAAAATTATGACGTTTCTTCTTAAATTAATGATGTTATTGTTTAAGTAGTTTGTTGTTTAAAAAAGTTTCAGTTGTTGGAGGTAAAGACGAAAAAGGCGAAATTTTCTTTAAAACAACTTCATGGGTACAAATTTTTTTCCTTTTTCTTTTGGTTTTTTTGTTTTATTTTCTTCTGGTAAGAAGTTGCCCTGTCGGACATTCAGTTAACTTAAAATTAACTTGAAGCTAACTATTTCTCAAGTAGTGGTGGTTGAAACTTGCATTACTTTTATATGGAATTAACTAACTATTTTAACATTGCGATGTCCTAGGAAGTAGTCAATTGTCCGATTCTGCATTACTTTTAATTAACTTAAAGTTAACTTTTTGTAGTCAAAAAAGGATTGATTTAAGTTCGGAACCGTACTTGATTTAAGCCAAAAAAGATTGATTTAAGCCGCAAAACGGGATTATTTCTAAAACTAAATGTCATTTTTTTTTTGACATATGGGGAGCTTTATTAAAGAAGAAGAACTTTATATTTTATTTATATTTTATTAATAATTAATATTTACAATTTAAAAATTTCATTTTTTGTATTTACCGACGCTGAGATTCGAACCAGGGTTTTCTGTACTGCAGCACAAGCGCGTTACCTCTAGGCCACCGAGACACTTTGTTTTTAAATGTAAAATAATATATTAAAACAACAAGTTTTCTTCTGCTTGATTTGTTAAAGCAATCTAATCTTATTTAAAAAAAATACTGCGCAGTGTTTGTATTCATTTTGGTTAATGCAAATTTTGCATTGCGTAGTAGTTGGCTTTAAGTTAGTCTATAGAAGCTAACTTAAAGCTAGTTTTTTTTGTAGTTAGCTACTCATTTGACGGCAGGGTGGATCATTCTTCTGGTACATTAAGTCACATAAAAAAGTATGTGTGTGTGTGTGTGAATGTGTTTGAGTGTGAGAGCGTTTTGTTGGCAATATTAGCCTGATTGGTGTTGCAGTTGTTGCTTTTGTTCTTGCTATTTGTATCTTAAAGAATGTGATGATGACAACGTAGATTGAGTTGAAAAAAACTCCACAAAATTTTTTCTTTTGTTCTTGTTTATTATTTGTTTTGTTTCTTTTTTAAGTTTTAGTTTACATTTTGTTGTTGTTGTTTTCTTGTTTTCTTTTTCATAATTAACTTCATGGCCAAATTAGTGGATAATTTAAATGATTAAAGCGCAAACTATATATAACTTAGACGTGTATGAGAATTTAGATTTATCGCTTGAAACAAAAACGCATTTGGTTGATTAATTTTTATTTGAGGGATAAAATATAACTTGTTAAATTAGAAAAAAATGAAAACAAACAGCAAATTTGTCTGGGAAAAAAGATATTAAACTACATAAATAGGTCAAAAATTTTAAATATATTTTGAGTTTTTGTTTTCAAAAAAGAAATTATGTGGCGCCTTGTAATTTGGAATTTATTTTCTAAACTCAATAAAAAAACTTTAACGCTTTGATATTTACTTTTTTGTAGTTAAATTAAGACCATGAAATGATAAAATTTATAATATCTTTGCCAACGTTCTCACCAGTATTTTAGGAATAACACGAGTTGATAAGTATAATATCCACATTTAAGAAACAAGTATTTCTAAACTTTCTTTTTTTAGGTCTTTAGAACCTTAGGGATCATGCGTCTCAAAGAGTTTGCTTTAATTGACTTTGTCCAATGCTCACTTCTTCAGTTTGTCTCACGAATTGTAAGTTTTAGTTGACGACACCACGTGTGGCTTGGGCGCCCTCTCCTTTAACTGCCTTAGGGGTTCCATTCCATGGCATTTCTGGTTAGGTTGTTCTAGGTCCTACGCAACGCAGAAAGTCAACGAAAAATAACTGGCCGTTGGTACTGAGAGTCCACGATAATCTAAAATATATATGTGAATCGGAAACATATCTATTGAAAAGAACCAGACCAAAAATTCTTTAACATTAAATCATATGAAACTACCAACTTTACCCACTGTACATTAGAGAAGCTCTGGCTTAACCAGCCACTATTCTTAGCACCCCGACCCTCTCTCTTTACTAAAAACCGATTTAAGCATGAAAACAGGGACAGAAGGACTCAAAGGCTCAAAATGGATCTACGGTTACAAGACTGGTTATACAAAAGGGTAACTAAAACAGTACTAAACTAATGTTCGGCAGTATGGTAAATATCAACTGATAGAAACGTAGCGTTGAAATCTTGTAAATTGTCTTGACAACATGACTTCGAATAAAAACGTTAATATGGACTACCCCGAGAAGGTTTGGAGACGATTTTAAATATTTAGCCAACTGAAACACCCGCGCGCTAAGAATTGGAGCTAATGACAAATCGACGACGAAGTAATGGATTAAGGAGGCTATAAATCTAACCATATACACGTTTTGTAGACATTAAAGGGTTACACGAGGACAGAAGAGCTGTCCAACCGTAAACCTCCAGAGAAGATATATGCTAGAAGCTCAGCGCTGTTGATAACAAAAGAACGCGGAAAAAGCTGTTTCTTTATAGATGGTTTGGGAGCGGATAAGAGAATGGGACTAAATGTCAGAGTTTAAAACTCGGATACCAAGATCTATTTTCGCCTCTCGGACGGCAACATTGTCCTCCAAGCGAAGATCCAAGCAATTACAGAATATTTGGACAAATTTAAGGCACACACAGGTTTAACGGATGTGACTATCTGAACGACTGCCAAGCGTTGATAAGACCAATACTGGTTGTAAGCACAAGATCTTGGAAAGTATCGCAATACAAAGAGATAATCAATGATTAGTCGGAATATGGTCATGTACGTTGTATGTGAGTGCCTAGACATCATAGGATGGTCGTTAATGAATTGTCAAATAAAACTGCGATAACGTCTAGAAACCAGCAGTATTTTACCTAAAAAACCCGAAGCTACTCGGTACTTGGGGCCGAGTAGAAAGAGTGGGAAGAAACCGCCCACAGGGCAGTGTGGAACAATGAGACTGTAGGCAGAATGACAAGAATCGTCTGGGGCAACCCGAATAAGTACAGGACTAGAGGGACTCTTAAACTGAAGAAACCTGAATTGAGCAAGAGGATGAGCGTCCTGATGGACCACTTAAAGCTACAAGCACACTTACATCGAAAGGGGGATCTCGATACGCAGAAGCGACATTGAATCGCTAGAGCATATTTTCTTTGTCGCTGCCTAGCTTGAACACAGGCAAGAGCGCAATGTTTCATGTCTGATGTTTTACCAGATGTGGCTCATGTGATAAATAAAAAATGTTAAGGGCAGTCTTTTTTTTTTGTGAACCTTTCCCTTAAAGATCTTTTTTCCTTGATAGAAACGTAGACCAAGCTGACCACTAACTAAGGCGTACTTCCTGAAAGGCTTCAGGCCTTTCTTGATGTCCCCTTCTCACACCCTAACCTAACACTTACATATGTATTTTGGCAAAGATAATGGTTGCTGCTTTTGGCCAATTATAATTGACGACACGATTTTATATAATACCTTTGAAAATTAAAATCGATTAGGGAACATCTTTAGAACTGGATTACTAATCGAGTTAAATATCCCGTTCAAGGTTTAAGGCGTCATAGCGCAAATCTGCCAGATAAATATAAAAAGCCATTAGGGTTGCAATTGATTTTAAATTTGCTTTTAGCGACTAAATTTATATTATCTTGGATTTTTCTCACATTTTTTACTTAGCCCTTGCATAAAGAAAACAGAATTTCTTAATAAGCAGCATTTGACTTTGAAAATATCGAATCTATTTTTTTTCGCCTCTTCATTTTTACATAACAATTTATTATTAGTACTTTTTTGAATTCTAAATTGTTCTAAATCATAAACCACATTAACACAAAAAATTTTTCAATTTCCCATGGCATCTTAAAAAAAAAGAGAAATAATTCGCCAACCAACTCATGACGAATGATCAGTCAAATGTTTGTTAATTTATCATTGTGGCTGTTCACTAAGGAAGTGGCAGCTTTAATTCTAATTCGTACCATAACTGAAAACATTTCCCAATTGCATGAAAGGAAATATAAACAATGAGATTTCTTAAAAGAAAACTAAAAAATTTACAAAAAAAAATCAATGATCAATTGAACAAAAACAAAACATCACAGCGCAACAGTAAAAACCACCATCTTCCATTACAAACCAAGAAAACCTCAAAAAAAAACAAACATTTTCAAATAAGAAAAAAAAAAACTCAAAATAAAAGTAGCCACGCATGCGCAAATCATGCTTCAACAATTGCAATCAACTGACCAGAACATCTTTAACGAAAAAAACAAGCAACGGCTGCAACTTGCAACAACAAATAATTAAAAGAAATGTAAAGAGTTGTTAAACAACAACAAAAATAATGAAACATTAAAATAAGAACTAAATAAAACGAATTGAAATCAAAGAAAACTCAACTCTTAATTAAAAGTTTTCATATTTAAGTACAAAAGAAAAATTAACCACCACAATTTAAAAGCATTATTAAAGTAATAAACAATTTATAAGGCATAATAAGAACAAGAAAAAAGTGGTGGAGAATATAAGGAATTTAAAGAAAAATAAAACCAGGTTTATGCGGAAAAATACGTACATATTTTGAAAATAGACGGTGGTCAACAATTAAAAAAAAATAAAACCAAAACAAACTATAGGGTAGCTGATCAAAGATGGTACCAAAAAACAAGCACGAGCGCTATATTTAGCTGTGCCGAATCTTATATACCCTTCACAACGTGTAGGGGTTTTTACCATATTTTTTTTTAATTTTGCCTGGCAACCCCCTTAGGGGGTAAGTATGTTCTACGAAAATCTTTGTACAGAAAATGAGTTAGGGCCAGTCCTACATTTGAACTATAAACGGTCTCCCTTTATATCTCTAAGGTCAACTTTGGGAAAGTTATGGGCGTTTTTGCATAATTTTTGTAAATTTTGTATGGCAACCCCGTTAGGTGATGCAGATAGGGGGTAAGTATGTTCTAGAAATATGTTTGGGAGGAAAAACTAAGGGGAGTCTGTGATAAATTTTATTCTTTTAAGGGCGACTCCAGGAAGTTGTAGGGGTTTCTACCGTAATGTTTTTAAAATTATTAAATTTTATTATTATTATTAAAATATGGCAACCTTGTTAGGGGCTGGAGATAGGGGGTAAGTATGTTTCACAAAAATCTTTGGGAAGAAAAATTAATTGGGGTCAGTATTACATTTGACTTTTGTAGAAGCACCCTGGAAGCAATTAAAAAAAATTAAAAAAAAGTTAAACTTTGTATGGCAAGTTGCTCTGCTCTCCAAGCATTAGCTTCTTACCAACAATGACTTCAAGTTACGAGTCCGCACTAAAAATCAGGAATAATTTTTTTTGCAAAAATTGTGTCAACCTTGTCGCGGACTGTTAATACAAACCTCAGTAGTTCTTGCACTCATAGTAGAGTCGACTGTCGTATTACAAAATTAAATTCAGCATGAAACCCTTTATAGTCTTTCGATATGCATCTAAACCGCTGCTTTGCCAAATCATCAGCCATTTCATTACCGCCATAGGCCTCTGTGTCCACGAACCCAATATACATCTTAAAAGGTCACAAGTAATGTGTTTCATGTATTGAAACTCAATCTAGGATTAAGTAAGATGTGGGAGATTGTCTTGATAACCACCTAACTAAGTTAGGCATGACCATTTGGATATTTGGAGGGCTATAAAATGCTCAGTTCTGGCTACCCGCCCATCTTCGACCATTACTTGAAATGTTTAAAAAGTACTTTTCGTCCATTTAGTTGACTTACGAATCTGACTTTCAAAATTTGGCCAAAAATAGTTAATTTAATTCTTTAGGATTAATATTCCCAAAAGCCAAAAAGTCTTAAAAATGTGGAAAAACTTCGTTTTGTCCACTTGATTGACTTTTGACCTTGATCCGGGTTAATAGTTCTTAATTTCATATTCCTAGATTTTAAATCGCTTAATATGCAAAAAAGTACCAAAAAGTAAAAATATGTAGTACTTTTTGCCTACCTAGTTGACTTTCGAGCTCTGCATGGGTTAATATTTTTCAATTTTATTTAGCTAGACTCGCCATCTTAAAAAGCCAAAAAAGTCCCAAAAATATGTATAGATACTTTTTGTCTATTTAGTTGATCCTAAAACTTTAAATCGGTCAATAGTCCTTAAATTCACTTTTCTACTCTCCTAATATTAGAAGGAAAAACAATCAAAATAGTGCTTTTTGTCTGCCTCGCCGATTTCATATTCTTAATGGGTGTGTTGGATTTTTATGTGGGTCTATATTCCTTAACTTTCTTTTTCCAGACTCCTAAGCTTACAAAAAGCAGAAAAGTACCAAAAATGTAAAAAAGCACTATTTGCCTACATTTTTGACCTTCGACCTCTATATGGATCAGTTAGTTTTTGTCTACTAAATGGGCCAATAACACTGAATTTTATATTTCTAGGCGCAAAATCTCCAAAAATGCAAAGAAGTACTAAAAACGTAATCAAATTTTTTTGAAAGCTTTTAAACGCAATTTAAATTATGTCCCTTTATTATTTTGGTTTAGAAGTTTCAAAAAGTACTTAAAAAAACAAATAAATTATTCTGTTTTAAATACGTACTTATATATTTTTGAGACCCGTCAAACGAAATTTGATATATGTCTCTATCTCTATTAATTAAGATGTTATAGGGTATGTCTGAGTGGCAAAAAAAATATAATTAACCAGTTTTACCCCTTGTGGTCCTGTATTTTGAACATGTGCTAGACACGGGTCCGTTAAGTCGTAGTCAGTCACTAACAATTGCTTCATATGCGTATGTATGTATATAAGTCCATATGTACATATGTACTTATATAGACAATTTGCTGCTTAGAATTAGAACAACAATGGACTGGAACAATATTTAAGCCGCCACAATTAAGTTGAACCACATGTAAAAGTAGATGTTTGTAAAAACTTGTTTAATATTGGTAACAACAAGAAAACAAATACAGTCAAATCCCGTTAATTCGTACCCCGATAAATCGTAATTCCCGATAATTCGTAATAAACTGTCGGTCCCTTGAAAAAATCTCGTTAATTCGCAAAATTTCCATACATTTTGGTCCCCTCGCTAATTCGTAATTTTTTTTGAAAATAAAATCTTCTTTACCTCTTATAAATCGTAATTGTTTGCTAACTACCACTTATAATTCGTAATAAAAACAACAGAAACATGAAAAGAATGATTTTTTTACCGCTATTTTTTTGCGTAGGTTTTTACTTTTGCTTGCGTGTGTGTTTATACCTTGGACAACCTCTGTGAGAAAAGTCTGAAACAAATGCAAATCACTCTTTTTTTTTTAAATTAATTTTAGATTACATTATCTTATGTATTTTAAGTTAAGAAAATGAATTTGTCAGTTTTATTTTTTGTTTGCTATTGAATTTACATACATATATGTACTTATTTTAAGCTAAGTAAATGAATTTGCTATTTTATTTTATATATTTATTTTATATATTATTTTTAACAATTGTTTTTTATGTTTTTTTTATCGTTTTATTAAATAAATTGAGAAACCCCGTTAATTCGTATTTATTTTATTTTAATCCCGTTAAATCGAAATCCCGCTAAATCGAAAACCCCTATAATTCGTAAGAAATGGCCGGTCCCTTGCGATTACGAATTATCGGGATTTGACGTAAATCACGTCTATGTTAACATTTACACTGTTAAGTTTAACATTACGATGTAAATAACATTTTCTTAAATAACATTTATTATTATTATAAGCTCTGACTCTTATTAGCTCCCTTACTGTTAACTGGTTAACAAAACCAAAGAAATGTTAAGGAACTGCAGTTGGCTTGCAACGATGCCAACATAGTGCTTTTGGCACTATATTTGGTGCTTTTCAATGCCTCAAAACGCCAAATTTTAAGCGTTAGTGCCAAACTAGGAGCAATCACTAAGCTGATGCTTTTTTGATTTTTCGAGTGTTTCTTTCAAATTTAAATATTTGAGATTTTTTTTTGCAATAAATATATTCAGTGACAGTTTTTGCAGAAATCAAAATTTTTTTTTTAACTAAATCTAAATGCATATTGGTATATTTATTAGAAATTGTAGTTAACACTTCATTCAAAATTAGTTTTAGATCTCTTCGTAAAACTATACAAATCGATTATTTTATGTGTAACGCCGTTTCAAAGGCTCTGTATGACCCAATTAACGTCAAATTTTTTCTTAAGTGCCAAACTGAGTTTTATCGGTGTTCGTATGTTCAGCAGTTTTTTAAATATATTTATTAAAAAACTTTAACGTGAAGTCAAACAGAATAATTAAATGTGGTTCTTAAATTATTATTTTTAGGCGTTACAAACATCTGGACAAACGCGTTATACCATGTGTAGGCATAATAAACTTGGTGCTTTTTTTGAGGTTTAAATTACGATATTTGGTGCATCATTTTATGTATGATGTGCTTTTTGCCTCCAAAAAGTTTGCATCACTGTTGGTTTGTTTGTTTTGGCCTAAACCACTGTTAACTGTTACATTATCAAGCAAAAACATGTTAAAAACAAGCCAAGACATGAAAACAAGAAAAAATCTGCAGGAATGTATTTTCTTGTTGGCCATTGTTGAATTCAGTCACCTGCAAGGGTTTAAACGCGCCACAACGTGTTCTGTTGTCAAGTCGCACTACGAATACGAAAGAAAGTTAGAATTTTATTTTCTTTTATAGTTTTTATTCTCTTTAAAAATAGTGAAATTAATGCCCATCCGAAACGTGGCTTTTAAATAAACAAAAAGAACATTTCTTTTAAACAATTTAATTTTTTTTAATTTTCGGTTTCTATAATTTGTGTTTGGTTTAACAGAAAATATTTAAGTGATTGTTTTAACTTATTTAAATATGTTTGTGAGTGTGTGTTAATTTTATTAACGAAAAATAAAAAAAATATTTAAAAAAAAATTAAAAAGGTGCAAAATAAAATTTCAAATAAACAACAATATTAAACGGTTAGTAAATCTGTTTTTAAATGTTTAATTTAAAATTTCTTCTTCTGTTATTTGTAAAAAAAGTTGATGTAAACCTGTCTAGTCTAGTTTAGTCTGCCAGTTGTTGTTTTCTATTTCTTTCTTGAATTTAATTTAAAAAAAAGTTAGTGCAAGACAAAGTTTTTTATTGTTTTAAAAAATTTTTAGTGGTCAGTTAAAAAAAAATTAGCAAAACAACGTGAAAAAGATTCCTTTCGATTCTTAGAAACATTTTTTTATTAAAAAAAAAAACTAACAACACAAACATCAATATCATAAATAAAAATGAACGTGAATAAATAAACCATTTTTAAACAGACATTCATTTATTTATTTATTCATTCTTTTTGGTATTTTATACAAGAACTATAAACCCAAACAACAATTTTTTTATTTTAATACAACCAAACAACAACAAATCTGACATACTCGCAGGTGTTAAGTGAACAGTGTTACCGAAGCCGGTATAGAAATTTACATCATTATGGTTTAACACATAAAAGAAACAAACCCCAAAAATTAAAAAACAACCAAAATAAACAAAGCGATATAGAAAAAATGCAAAATCTAGCAAAAATTATTAAGGCTAAATATGGCAAATGATAGGCATTCAAACTTGATTTTGGATCGGGTTTTTTTTTAATTTTAAAAAACCTACAAAAATAACAAAAAGAGCAGAAACTCGAAGTCAATAACTATTAAAAGAACGAAGTCGGAGTTGAACCCTTAACTTTCAATCAGAGACGATGGTTATTATGACATTTCTTTTACAAATTATAATTTGCTGATTTTATTTTTTTTTAAATTGATGGGTTTTCTTAGTTTTTAAAGAAAAATTTAAATAAGCTTGAAAGCTACTTTTGAAAAAATTTTACCCAAGAGCAAATTATTCAGCTAAAAGTCAAAATAAAAAATTATATATTTCTGCACAAAAATTTTAGTAAAATAAAATTTTCGGCAAAAATTTTCAATTAATAAAATTTCAGTTAATCAAGACCTACTACATTTTATTCTACACCAGATTAAAATTTATTTTACATCAGTATGAATAACTGTACAAATTATATTAAATTTTATAAAGGTGACTTTGGAAGTAGACTTTTATAGACCCTAGTAGACTATAGACTGGTGGTCGCGAAACTTAGTGCAAATATTTCCGGGCTTTAAACGTTTCTATCATCCGATAGCCGGGAATTTCATGCTATAATTACCCTTGACTGGAAAAATATTAAGTCTGTGTTGTTTCTATAGTGAAAAATGTTTATGGGTGTTCTTTAGTTTGCGGCGTGAAACTTTCTATAGAAAGTAGAACTAATAATCGACCGATCCTAAACAATTTGGTAAGACTGTTTTGTAATTCAAATCGCTGGTGGCCTACGTTTTATCGATTAAGAAAGTTATTCGATTAAATAATGTTTGCAAATATAAAGAATACTTAGCCCCAAACAAATTTCTAAAAAAAGCTTGATGATTATATTATTTTGTAACTCTTTTTTTTTCTTGAAAACTAAAACAATTTTTTTAAGGTGTTGAAGGGAGCTAATAAAAATCTGTGCCTAAACCTAGTGATACGAGATATATGCAGTATTTATTAGCTTGGGATCGAGAGTTTCACAAAGTATATTAGTAGCTAGCCTGCTATTTTAATTTTATTTTAAAACAGAGATTTAAGTACGAGGAAATACTATGAGACTTAAATTGTAAAACTTATAAAAGTTATATTTTTCACTTAACATTTTTTTACCTCAATCAATCATATTAAGAATCATAAACGGAACAGTTTTTAAGAAAGGGTATATAATAAGAAAGCTGCATGATATGACTTCCGGACTTAATCAGGGTCAATAACCCTTCATTTCTGGGTCAGCAGCCCTCAATTATATGTGTATTTCTAAACTCATAAACATTAAAAATATTTAGTGGCATATTCATAAACAATTAAAATTTTTTAAATTTAAAATAGGCTTCTTAGACGAAATTTTTATTTAAAACGAGTATTTCAAATCAATTTTGAATTTAAAATTTTGTATGAAAAAAATTGTTTTCCACGTAGTTGACTTCCGACCTCTGTATGGGTCAAAAATTTATAGTTTTATTTTTCTAGACTCATGGTCTTAGAACAGATAAAAAAGTACAAAAAAAATTAAAAGTACATAGTCGCAAAGAGGTACCGAAAATGTTCAAAATCTGGATTAATAATTTATGTCTTATACTTTAATACTTAAATCGAAAAGTATCTTAAAACTTTAAAAAGTAAATTTTGTGTTGTGCATTTGAAACCATAATTAGACTCTGTAACTGTCTGTCAAGTGCATTTAAAGTTATGTTTATACCTTTATTGGCTTAGAAGTTATGAAAAGTACCTAAAAAGTACCAAAATATAATATTTACCTTTCTTATGTCTCTGGACTAAAGTTTAAAAAATATACCTTAAGCTAATATATGTATTTTTGAAACCTTTTAAACTCAATTTCAATCATTTTTCTTTCTCTTTTAATAAAAAAAAATCACAAAAAAAACTATAATATATTTTGTCTTCTTTTTTTACCCTTTAGTGTACAAAAAAAAGTGCCGGATACCGGTCCGGTTTTTTAAGTTAAATAAAATGCATTGTTAATTTTGTTACTATCGTTTATATGTAAGTAGTTAGTAGCAAATTATCGAGTTTTTCCTAATTGGCCCTTTGTTGTCCCCTTTATAGGCCAAAAAGGTACATTACATATTGTATGGAAAAAAAGAATTATTTTTTAATTGAATAAATAGTTTTTTTCAAATTCAGGAAACCCCAAATTTGGCATTTGCGTTTTTAAGGCAAGTTTTTTTTTCCTAAATTGTCTCTATTTTAAATCTATGTGCACATGCATATCATAAGTATATCATAAGTGGCAACACTGCTTCCTACTGATTGCCAGCATCTCGTTTTTAGTAATTGTATGACTTTTACAAATAACTTAATGGTAGAAAATACCGATATTTATTCAGGCAACTAAGTAAGCTAATGTTTTTTTATATTTTACAACAAATATATACTTACATACCTGCTTAAAGTGTGTAGTTACAAGTGTGTTTGTATTTTTGTTTTCTTTCATCAAATGTGTTTATCAAGCATGTAAAACGCTAACGTGTGTATGTATGAAAGTCTGTTTACTAAAGATTTAGAAAAAACGCGGTCAATTCACTTGATTAACAATAAACTGAGAGCAACAATAAAAGCACATTCATCGAGCAACTTGTTCTATTTTACTTAAAGCTTGGAGAAGTTTTGGTATAATTCTTACCTCCAACGATGTGATTAAGTTTAAAAAATTTTTTAATTGATTTTAATGCTTTTTAGAGGCAAATAAAAAAGATCGAATTAACATGAAACATAAAAAAGTAATGAATTAAAACTAATAAACTATATTACAACATCAAAACTGCAAAGCCGAAACGATCACAATAGAAATTGACGACTTTTTTTAATCAATAAAAACTAATTTTAAAGGACTTAGAAAAAAAAACTAGATTAGGGGGCTCATTTTGTTTGGTTTTTAATTGTTATTTCTTTAACTCAATAAAACCAAATTTAATTATTATTTTCATACTAAAATTAAAATGCCAAATTTAGCTAATTTTTGGTTAAATATGCAGTTTTCTACACTAAAATTTTATATATTTCTGACATTTCGTAATGCAGTCTTTCGTCTTAAGATGTAGATAAGAATAAAATTTTGTAAAGGGCTACTTCTTATTTTAATGAAAATTAATTGGTAAGAAAGGCCACCTGTGTCTCATGATTTTATGCATAACAATTGTACAAAATTTCCAACTAATTTGTTACACTAGAGTCATTGTTTAACTTAATTAATGGCCAAGAAATCAATGAATCGAATAACTAACCGACATTCCCCTTGTTTCTAAGTAATAAATGGCATTTGACAATTACATCCCAAACAAGTTATTGTGGTTGTTGATGTTGTTATGACTGCAGTTTAGTTACCGTTAGTGCAGTGTAACAATTAAATTTTTTTTAGTTTTGTAATATAGTCTGTTCTATTTAATATTATTTCTTGTTTTTTTTAAATTTATGGTCTGCCATTTTAATATTCTCTTCTGGTCTGCCTGCCATTTTAGAGCTCATTTTGTTTTTGTAGTAAATCTCTTTTCCAAGTAAAATTGTATTAATTAACGGTTAGCCGCGATGTTGCCGGATCTTAAGTTTTTAAGTAAAGTATTTTAAAGTAGTTATTTTAGGTTATAAGATTTTTAGTATTTTGAATTAAAAAAAATTTAAACCAAAAAGCAAAAGTTAAACTTTACAGCAGCTTTAGGAATGCAAAGGATTTTGAAATTAAACACTCTAACAACGTTTGTTCTTTCAAACATATTTTTAAGTATTCCTATTCAAAAAAAAAAAAAATAAATAAAACATATGATGATGAATATTTGTTAAACTTAACACCAAACGATATCAAAAAGAAATATCAAAAAGCAATTATTTTTTTAATAAAAGAAGCTAATATCAAAAATAAATAATAAATTAAATTTAAAAAAAAATTAATATTGGACTATTCCACGTAAAACGGTCTAAGCTTGCGAAAAATCAATATTTCCTTTAACAAAATTAGGTTTTAATGAATGTCGAAAAGAGAATTATATTCACCTAAATATAAATAAATTGGTACATACACTTTTTAATTTACATATTTGGCAAGAATTATAAAAGATCATATAAAAAATAATAAACTTTTTGTTGTTTACGTTTTGATGAAAATGTTGCACCCGTTCTAAATAAATTGTTTTTAAGATATAAGCATCAAATGCGATCCTTCCTTTACAATTCTCTGAAATTTTTTAATACATATGTAAGGTAAATCCCATCACAGTCTCCTAAAGTCATTGTGGGCAGAAACTATATTCTTTTAGTACCTTTAAAAGCATACCATCCTTGAAAGTTAAAGCCTTTTTTAAAATTAAATTTTTTTTGGGTTTGAGTTATAAAAAAATATGTAAGTAAAATGGTCGTACTCGTCGAAATGAAATTGCCTTTTTTGAAAAAAAAAAAAAATATTTTAAATTTTTTAAAATACATATGTAAATAAAATAAAATCACAACCGTCACAGTTACGCAGAAAAAACTTCCTGTTTTATCTAATGTAAAAATTTTTTTATATCTTAGTTATACAGTTTTGCATTTTCGATGACGATATGTTGAATTTTTTATTTTATTTATAAGAATAAAATTTAGGTTTTAGAATCAATAACTTAAAAAGCTGTCTGATCTTCCGTTTTCCCTTGTGCCTGCTTTTTCTTTTAAAAAATTCCAAAATAATTATTATTTTTCTTCCCTTTTAAAATATATGATATAATTTTGCCGCCAAAACTTTAAGTATATTTGATATTGTCAAACATCAGGAAAAAATTTTACTCCTAACTTCTTATAAGGTAAATTAAATAAATTAGATATGGCCAACAATTAGACATTTTCTGGCAACACTGTTTACCTGCCTATTGTACTTGAGTCTGCCTTAAGCATTAGCTTTCGTGATTGGTTATCATTAAATTATTTTAATTAATTTTTTACCTGCAAATTCCTGGCTTGCAATTTTTTTATGTACTTTTTATATCACAATCGTATAAAATTTCAGTTTGTAACAGTTCATTTCAGTTTTCATTAATTAACACCTTCTTAACTAACAGCAAAGTGCAATAACATCTTTATCATCATAATTCAGAGCAACCGACAACAACAAAATTTAATGTAAGTTACTCTTCTTCTTCTCCGACATTTTACTGCAATTTGTTATTGTATCGTGTGTTTTTTTGTGTTAATATTTTTGGAAAGTGTGTCTGAATTGTCTAAGTAGTGCTCTAATAAATAAATTTTAAATTATTTTGTTAAAATTTTTTTTTCGTTGCAATAAAATATTTTTTTAAGTGTTTAAAAACAAGCAATAGTAAAACATTTATAAGTAAAAACTTAAATGTAATTTGAAATTGCCGGTGTTAATTGCTATAATGCAATGAAATGTGATACAAAAGAAAAA
The DNA here is from genome assembly GCA_963583895.1 of Melanophora roralis. NCBI lineage: Eukaryota > Metazoa > Arthropoda > Insecta > Diptera > Rhinophoridae > Melanophora > Melanophora roralis. Next base: position 93,205,996 of record OY757188.1, on the reverse strand, counting down.
AAAATTGGTGTTAAAATTTTGAAAAGTATTCATTTAGTGCAATATTTACATATATGTATAATTGGATTTGTAAGCAGATTAGTATCCATTAAGGCATGTTTGGCAGGGTCTTGAAGGCTCTTTGTAATCAAGGATAGGTTCAAAAACAAAGTTATTGGTAAAGAAAATATCAAAGATATTTTAAACTAATCATTGAGGATATACGCATATAAGCGACCGCAACATTTTAAATTTATGAATGAACATTTCGCTTGCAGTAAAGTTAATCTACAGTCTAGGACGATTTTTTCAAACCAAATTTGGTACATTAAAAACTAACTTTTAATTTTGAGTTGTTACTGTTTATGATCTAATGTGCGATATGTACATGTTTATACCAATAAGGATGGATGTTATTGTTTAAATAAAAAGGATTGTTTTTAAAATTTTTAAAAAGTTTTTATAGGTAATGATGTGATGTATGTGTGTGAATGTATAACTACATACCTTTGTACCAAATATCTGTATTAAGATACACATGCGTAAGGTTTGCTAACGAGGAATTTCCGTGACTTTTCAAGGAAGTCCTCTTTTAACTAACATGAAAGGATTTAAGTTACCAAAAAAGTCTTTTAAATGTATATCCTGTAAACCTTTGATTTGAAGACAGGATATGAAACGTTATATGGATTTGAAATCAATGTAGGTTTAGGCGCTTTAAGGTTTTTTTGAAAAGGAAATAAAGTAGAAATGGTATAAAGCGAATATAAAATATGTATACATATGGAAACTTCTACATAATACGACCTAAAATAGGAAAAAATATTTTTTCCTCCTAAAAAAACATCGACAAATAAACGTGCGAAAAAGAATAAAAACGATTGATATATAAATAAATTGAAAGATATTTTATTTCTTTCCATTTGAAAAAGATTTCGAGCGATCGTAAACGAAAAAATTGCTCTAATATTTCTGCTTTTTAATAAAAATGTCACACCTGTCACATTTTATAAAAAAGTTTTTCTTAAAATTTTTTTTTTGTAAAAATAAAGTGTTAAATACGATCAAGGACACTTCAAACCACCATATAACTAAAAAGTTAAACCTGTTTTAAATAATATATTTTACAACGCGATCCAAAAAATGAAATTCTTTAAAACTCTTACTTGGGGTGCACACGCTACATCATTTCAGTGGTTATTTTGAGCGTAAATTGTGTTCTTTCAGTGTTTATCTACTAATAAACGTTTAAAAACATTCCATCCTTTAAAAATATAGACTTTTTCTTAATAAATATTTTGAAATAGTTGAGGGAGAGAGTGAGCAAAAATGTTAGTAAAATAGTTGCACTCGCCACAGTGGAATTGCCCACATGTAAGAATGTATGTGCTTCGATTATAAGCACATATACCCTTTTAGTTTTGGGCCTTTTAAAAATACTTTGTTTAAATTTTTCAACATCAAAATTGTTTTTAACACTAGCAAAGTGTTAAATGCGAATCAGTGTTTTAAACATGCAGTTAAAAGCTAAATTTGAGATATTTTCACACAATTTTGACATAGAATCTCTAGTTTTCTATTTTGAATAAATATTTGTAAATATAATCTCAACAAAGACATGACTTTCCTATTTTAATCTGTAAAATTAATTTTAAAATTTATATTGCCAGACTTAAAATTTTCAAATACATATGCTTAAATGTTTCAAAAATTTTGAAAAATAATTTTTGTCCATTTACGACTTTCGGATTTTCGACCTCAAACTAGGTCCGTAATGTATTTTCTGGACTCATAGTCTCAAAAATGCAAAAATGGGCAAAAAATGCGACCAAAGTATTTCTTGGCCTCTTAAGCTACTTATAAATTAAATATTGGTCAATTGTTCTAAGTATCATATATCTTTACTCATAATCTCAAAAAAGTACCAAAAATGTTGAAAGATACTTTTTGTCCATTTCGTTCCGATACATTCTAAATTAAGGAGATTTCTAGGCTCGTAATCTCAGAAAATGGAAAAAAGTAGGGGAAAATATAAAAAGAACTTTTGGTCTCAACTTCATTTCATTATTCTAGACAAGCGGTATCCAATGAAAGAGGATGATTTATGAGAGTGTAGTTTTCATCCCCTAGAGACATTCTTGGCTTATACTCATGATTTAAAGAAAGGCAAAAAAGTACCAGATATATAATAAAAAAGTACTTTCTGTCCACTAAGTTAAATTTTGACCTCTACTGTGGTCAATTTTAGATATGAATCAGAAACCCCAAGAAATTTTTCGAGACATTTGGCGTAGCAAAAGGCATATCACCGGAGCTTATTGAGGCCCAAGCCTCCTTGGATTTATCTTCTGACCACTCACCCACAATAATCACTATTTGCAGTCCTCGCCAAATTGCAAGTAGTGAGTTTTTATTAAATAAAAGTGTAAACTGGTTAAAATATAAAAAATATATCAGCACCCACTGCTCTGAAAACCAACCACTAAAAACACCCGGAGACATCGATGATTGTCTGAACGGCTTAAATGAAAACATTATAAAAGCCATTGAACATGCTTCTTCTACTTACCGTCAGGCCAAGTACAACAAAATTTATTCTGCCGATGTGGAAAAACTTTTATCTGAAAAAAGGAGAGCCCGAAGAGAATGGCAAAAGCATAGATCACCTCAACTTAAAGCCAAGTTGAAGTAATGTACAAACCGATTGAAAAATTTGCTAGAGGTTCACCGATTGGCATCTCTTAAGGAACACCTCGAAGGTCTAGACTCGACTCCTCAGACGAATTATTCACTATGGCGATCAGCGAAATATCTTAAAAGACCCGTTATCGCGAAACCACCCCTACGTAATCTGAGAGGATCCTGGGCAAGAAGAGATGAAGAAAAATGTGATCTGCTCGCAAGTCATTTAACAAATGTCTTCACTCCAAATACATGCACTGGCATGAGTAAATTACCACCTGTTGTTGCTAGATGCCCTATGGAATTACGTTTTCAGTTGTCAGATGTCGTAGAGGCTATCAATAATTTAAATGCTAAAAAAGCTCCTGGCATTGATGAAATCAGCAATAAAATGCTTATGGAGCTGCCATGCACAGCAAAAAGAATAATTCTTTTTATGTTTAACGCCATATTACGGCTCGAACACTTCCCGCCAGTATGGAAAGTTGCCTTGGTAAAGATGATCCCTAAGCCGGGAAAAGATCCTTCAAAGGTGGAGTCTTACAGGCCTATAAGTCTGTTACCAACTATGTCCAAATTGTTTGAGAAATTGCTTAAAAACTAGCTGACTCCGATCCTGAATGAAAACAACTGCATTCCAGATCACCAATTTGGATTTAGAAATTAACATAGTACCATCGAACAAACCCACAGATTGGTACAGGTTATAAGAAAAGCCTTTGAGGAAAAGAAATACTGCTCCGCGCTCTTCATAGATGTCTCTCAAGCGTTCGACAAAGTATGGCATGAAGGCCTGTTAAACAAATTAAAGCTCAACCTTCCATCTAATATTTTTAATCTACTAGAAAAGTACATAACCGGTCGACAGTTTAAAATGAAAGAGGGAAACCAAATAAGTTGTTACCAACCAATAGGGGCTGGTGTACCTCAAGGGAGTATCCTTGGTCCAATCTTGTACTTGCTTTACACGGCAGATATGCCAACAAACAGTTTTACGCACACGTCTACCTTTGCTGACGATACCGCTTTTCTCAGTATTCATAAAGACCCTAAAGAGGCCACAAAACAACTTCAACATCACGTATCCCAAGTTGAAAAATGGGCAAAGTTATGGGGTATTAAAATAAATGAACAGAAATGCACCCACGTTACTTTTACGCTACGCAAAGAAACGTGCCCCCCAATTCTTATTAACAACCATACGGTGCCTCAACGAATTGAGACGAAATATCTTGGCATTCATCTGGATCGCCGCCTCACATGGAAGCCTCATATAGATTCGAAGCTGACTCAAATGAAACTTAAAGCTGCTCAAATCCACTGGCTAATGGGTAGAAACTCTGTGCTACGACTGGATTGTAAACTTCTACTCTACAACTCGATTTTAAAACCAATTTGGTGCTACGGTATACAATTATGGGGCACTGCTTCCGCCTCCAACGTAGAAAAAATACAACGTCGTCAAAATAAAATCCTAAGAATGATAACTGGTGCTCCTTGGTATATTAAAAACAGCAACATCCACAAAGATCTGAAAGTTCCACTAGTTAAATGCGAAATTTTTAATTATGTGGACAAGTATTTAAACAAGCTGGAAATACATCCAAATCCGCTCGCTCGAAACATTTTGCAACATAGTGGACACACCCGTCTGAAAAGGAGGGATACTATTGCGCTTAGATGAAATTATTTATTTCCTTATGATAACTTAAATTTTAGTCTGGCACTGGCCGGACTAATATTAAATTTATAGCCCTAAGATTTGAATACTTATTGTTAGTTCGCCAAAGGCGGAGATTCAATAATAAAAATATGAAAAAAAAAAAAAAAATTTATTCAGTAATTTTCTTAGCTAAAACTAAATTTCGATCGTTAAAAAGCTAAAGATAAAATTATTCTTTACTCACATTTTAGCAGTTCAAAATATTTGACGCTAAACATTTTAATTTTTTGGTGATTATAGAATTCAAAACAAGAGCTTTAGTTGCAGCGAATTGAAATTTACCAAGTTGTCAAATTAAGCAATATAAATTACAGAATTGCACTTGTAGCGAAAAATTGCTAAATATTAATTTTTTAGATTTTTGGCGATAGAGATCTGGCTTTAGCGAGTTACAGAACAAAGTGGCTGTTCAATGTAATATGAGTTTGTTTTTCGAAAAGGTACCAGAAAAAGCCTGTTTGTTTCTATTACTGTTTTACAATAAATGTTTTTTCTAATTTTTATCCCAACAACTTTCTATAATAAATACATATGACAAAGAAATTTACTTAATATTTAAAAGACATACACAGTTAATTATTTAACCAAAAAATTGTAAATCTACGAGCTAATAGCTTTGACATGTTAATGATTTGAAAAACGTCATTATATTTGGCTTTCATAATAAAAGATGAATTGGTATTATTAATGCCAACCCCGCTATTGAAAAGAAAGCCATTATGTAAGTCTTTAACCCAATCAATCTTTCTATAATATAAAAGACAATAAAGTGTTAAAAGTTTTTTTTATTAATGTATCAATATGAGAGGAGTTAGAACAATATTTGAGATCTTAATGCGTTTGTCAATCAATCTTTTTAATGAATCCGTTTTAAGGTTTCAAAAATAAAAGAAGTTAGATTTGTTAGACGTTGAAGTCTAAGTTGGGCAATTTCACATTAAACAAGTCTTAGCAGGAAAACAACAAATAACCAACTCAAGGCACAAAGGGAATTAAAGTGGTCGATATTAGAAAAAATATACATATTTTTAGTTTTTATTGATTTGAAAATTTTTTAAAATGGTTATATGTATATTGGATAATTTCCTAACCCGCAACTGACTTTTGGAACCGTCTGTTTAAATCTCTGAACTCTTTTGTAAAGTCCGTATGGGGTGTAACATAATCAGAAGGTTGGTCAGAGGTCCAATTCGTCGTAAAAGCCACAGGAATTGCACCTCTGGTCCTGGTTGGTCAAACGTAATAACGCCGTCTTCCAAAACTTCTTATCGAAAAGTTTCTTTCTGAAACGGAATTTTTACAAAACCGCTGCTTGTCAATAAACAAGAATTTTTAAAGCATCGAAAAGATGTTAAAAATTTTTTTTTGTTTCAAGCTGTTCCGTTTAGAAATAGTAGTTTAGTTACCAAATAAAGGTGGGTAGAAAATTAGGGAATTCGTAGAAATCGAAATTAAATTATTTTTGTAAGAATTCCCATAACAAAAGCCATGACACTTAAATTGACTGAGTAAAATTTCAGCGCTAATACAAAGTTGACGTATTTATATTTAACTTTCTTTTAGAAATTGAAAATTCCACCAAAATAAACTTTGATTTCAAAATACTTTTTCTACAACAACACAATTTTTGTCTATTAAATAAATGTAGTAATCAACACATTTCACTTTCAAAATGAAAACAAAATTTAACCCAGTTAAAAAAAATTTTCATTTTTTAATGGCAATAATTTAAATAACAAGTTCCTTATCTTAAAACACATACGATACCGATGATTTTAAATAAACACATTCGTTTTAATTTAATGCATTTTACACCTTAAAAGAACAAGTTCAATGGAAGTGCAACCCATGCATTTACAATTTGTTGTTTTTTTTACATTTTTTTGCTGTTTTTTTGTAGCCAAACTGGCGTTTGAGTTTGAACATTTTAATATAAATTTCTTTTAAGCCGTTTTACATTTGCATATTATTTCCATAACTTTTTAATATTTAAGCTAGATTAGTTTAGGTAGTTTCATTGATGACCTTATACTAACAGTTAAACCAAAGCAAACAAGTTATAACATAAAATTGTATTAGTTTGACACGAAAAAAAAAATACACACATACATACATATTAAATACAAGGCGGGCCAAAAGAAATCATCCTATTGAAAGATGCTCTTATTTCGGCCAATGTCAAATCTGGTTTGACATTTGAAAACTAGACAGATGTAGAATACGAGTGAACAAGCCATAGAGCGATACGCCACCCAAGAACGTAGAATAATTGTGTCTATTCGTCTGTGGTGTTGGCGCAGCGCAGTTTCCCTAGCCGATTCACCTGACGTCCGGCACCGACTGCGCAAACACTGCGTCGTTTGGCTACCACTTTTAAAGGTATGGACGCTACCAAGAGTGGCCTTCGCCCGAGCGCCCGTTCTGCCGATAATATCGCTGCTGTTGGTGAGGATGTCGAGCTGCCGCCGGAAACATCGACCAGACGCCGTATCTCGCAATAAGCCATCAGCCAGGCATCCCTAAGGCTTATTTTGGCCAAAGACCTGCGCATGTTCCCGCACAAAGTCCAATCTGTGCATCAGCTGCTGCCTGTCGACCGCCAAACGCGTGTAACCTAAGCCCTATCCATCCTCAATCTCGAGGCCGAGCGGTGCTCATTTCCATCTCAGCGGGTACGTGAACAAGAAAAACTATCGCTCGCTTCTGGTGCACCGAAAACCCACTAACGATGCACGAGAAGTCATCACACCAGCTCCAGGTGACTGCATGGTGCGCTGTTCACGCTGGAGGAGTCATTGGGCAATTTTGTTCGACGACGCCGCTGGTAAAGCGAAAACAGTGGACGGTGCACGCTATAGGGCCATGTTAGCCAATTTTTTTCTGCCGCAACATGTGGTTCCAGCAGGATGGAGTAACGGCACAGACTGCGCGAGCTACAACCGATATTCTAAAGGCGGCGTTCCCGGGTCACCTCATCTCTCGTTTTGGCGATTTACCTTGGCCCGCAAAATCGCCTAATTTAAGCGTTCCAGACTTATTTCTTGGGGTTTTTTGAAGTCCCGTGTTTACGCGAACAAGACCGACACTTTGGAAGCCCTCAAGGACAACACGGACACGAGTGCGAAAATCTTACGCCCGAAGTTTTTGCCGAAGTGATGAAAAATGCCCTAAAATAAACCCGAATAGCAAACAATTGTGAAGGCGCCCATCTGGCCGATATTATTTTCTCTACTTGACCAATCAAATTCTTAAGGTTCAAGTAAATATAATAAAAAAAGAATTGAAGTTTTTCATTCAGAAAAAAAAATGAGAGCCAAACAACATCGAAAGACTTCTTTTGGCCCACCTTGTAGATATTAGGGTACAGCTAACAGTTATCAGCAAAAGTTTTTGATTATTCCGTTGCTAAGCAAATCAGTTTTTTCGACCAAAAAGCATTTAATATTCATGAAAACTGTTACAAAGCGCTAAAATTTTAATTTAGAATTAGAGGATTTGCAATAAAAAAAACTTGCAATTGCTACCCGTTTTTGCTGGTAACTGCTTTTAAATATTGCAAAGTTAAACGTCTAATAAATATCTATTAAAATCGTTAAATTTCTAGTCGTCTTAAGCCTCAACTTCCGACTAACTGTCAACTACAAATAATCGAATTATACAGTTTCCCCTATTGAGCTTGTTTTAGCTTTAAACCTTAAATTAAAATCTTTTTAATATGTTGACTTCGTCGCTTTTGTTTTCGTTGTATTTTTTTTTTTTTTTGTAAAATAAGATAAAAATTTTTAAATGGTCAAAGCCACCACTACAAACAAAGAAACTGAACAGGAAATTAATATGAATTTTGATTCTTTGATGCTCTTCTAATAAGATTAATAAATTTTTTAAAATAAAATTATGAATACATACATACATACATACATACATACATACATACATACAGACATATTTATTAATATATTTTTTTCATCTTAAGAAGTTAAAAAAAAAATAAATAAATATGTGAGTTTAAATATCAGTGAAACCTTTAAGAAAAACACACACACGTACTTTTACATTTTTTCTTAGAATAGAAAGTGGTAGACCGACTACAATAAAAAACATTAAAGATTACATAAGAAGATTTTATTATTATTATTAGAAAAAAATGTGCTTTCTGTGATATACTAAAAATTAAATTTTCCAAATAAAAAAAAATTAAGAAAAAAAGCGGAGGCTTATAATTCTAAAAACATATATTAAATTTATACAGGGTGTCTGGTGGCAGATTTATTTAAGACTTAAATAAAAAACGTAATAATTGACACAAAGTTGTATCAAGATATTGTACGATATAATAAAGATTCTTTAAGATTTTTTTAAAAGATTACGTCATCCAGATGTCTTCCGTCTTTAAACACACTGTTAAAACAGAGCCTTGTATTCTGCGCCACACGTTGCAGTAAATCTGGTTTAATTGAGCTGATTTCTCCACGAATATTTTTCCTTTAAAGCCGCAAGAGACTGGAGATTGTCACTTAAATCCCTCTTTCTAAAGAAGTCGCATCAAAAAATTCATTGAAGTTAGCTCGGGCGACTCCGGTGGCCATGGGATAACCTTAAAGCGACTGATAAGCTTTTCAGGAACATTTTCTAAGGGCAAATACATCGAAGCTCTGGCTGTGTGTGCAGTCGCCCAATACTGTTGAAACCACGTGTGTAAAGAGTACGATGAATGAGCTCGCAAGTTTGATAAAAAGAATTTTCATTGTTGGTCCAATTATCTATGCGTAAATAAGGCGCACCAAACAGTTACCCCGGGGCAATGCAATGATTTTTAATGTTTCGATTGAGGGTTGCGGGTTATTGGAGACCAGTAACAGCAGTTTTGCTTAAGTGAAAATGAGCCTCGTCGCCCCAAAAATGGGATTTAAAGTGCAAAAGCGCTCCAACATCATTTCACAAAAATTTTTGCGTAAATCAAGTCACTTTCTTTTATTTCTTGAACGATTTGAATTTTAAAATTTCAAGAATAATCGCTTTTGGAAGTCCCAGTGAGGCTGGTACTTTCCGTATTGAAAGTCACGAATTTTCACGATTACTGCTTTCAACAAGTTTATTGTTTTTGGGAGCTCTCGAAGATCAACTGGGCTCTGGGTAAGGGACATTCATAGCGGAAGCAGTTGCGCGGAATCTTTGCATTCACAAATGAATTAAACTTACACTCGGTCCATAACGTATTCGCCGAATACCAAACTTTACACAAAATTGAAGACGAGCAATTATGTAAGATCCTTTATTCTTAAAAAATTTCTCCACTGCGAACGCGCGATGCTCACTCAACTATTACGACATCTTGACTGACAAATCCGCACAATCGATAATTCCAACGGCGCCACCCTCCCTCCCCCCGTCAATTTCTTTTTGAAATAATCGTATTTTTTTGCAGCATTTTAAATATTTTTGCATTATTATTTGTTATAATGTGGAATAAGTGAGTGTAGAAAAAAACTATTTGTAATTTTTATTAAATATATTTAATGATGTTGAATGTTTTTCAAGTTGTGTTTATATGTTATTTATTCGAATAAATTGATTTTTGCTATACGTATTATATTTGTTAACTTCTAGTAATGTCTTTTTATATTCTTGCTCTTTTTAATTTGCTTTGGCAAACTAAAGAAAGAAGCTTAAGCAATGTTGGTAGATTTGATGCAAATTTAAGCAACTCCGTTTGCTTTATTACTTAATTTATATGAAATAAAAAAACAATATTAACATGTATGGAACCAACTTTCTTTCTGTGTACTTATTTAAGATATGCGCCATAATTAAATGCAGTTCTTATAACAAACAAATAATGTAAAATATAAAGTGCTACAACAACAAAAAAACTATTTGACCCGGCTTCAAGTGTCTGAGAAGTTTGTCAACATTAACAGTGACCTTTTCCGTAAAAGTTAATGATGCATATTTTAATATTAGGCTTTTTGTGTTTGTTTTTTGTTATTTATAGAGCGTAAAGGGAAAATATTAAAAAGTTTTCATTAAAATTTTTTTATACTTTCCCTAGTTTTGTTCTATTTTTAGTTTAAATTATGGGCCATTGCATTTCAGTACAGTAAAGCTAGCTGTACTCTTGCTTTTTTTAATTTTCTTTATTCAATATTTTTTAAGAAAATGTAGATTATTTTAAATTTCATGCAGATATTATTTAAAAACCACCTACATACAAACGTCTGTACTTTTATTTTTTATAAAAGGAAAATTATTCAAATAGAACAAATATCTACTTAACAATATTTGAAGCTTAAAATTTTTCAAACTCATAATTGTTTATTTCTCTAAAAGAGAAATTGTTTTGTTTGGAACAATTTCCAAAATTGGATTTTTATATCTAAAGGAAGAAGATTAGTTTTAAGTATGGCCAAGGGCATACTTTTAAGTTTATGAAAACTGCCGAAATATTTTCACTTCTGCTTTATAGAAAATTTTCAAATCTGTTATCAGTTTACTTACAGACACAAATATTTAATCTTTGTAAACAAGTTTAGGAAAACTGTAACATTAATAGATTTTTTTTTATAAAAAAAAAATTTTTTTTAAATAAAAATTAGAAAATGCCAAGAAGGGTAAACAAGTTTCTTTTATAATTTACAAAAAAAAAAAAAAAAAAAAAATTAAAGAGTTCCTTAGGCTTAAAAAAAAAACTAAAACTTCCCACAAGTTTCTTGATGAATTTGAATAAATATTTTTTCAACTATAGAAAAAATTAAATGCCTTAAGCAAGGGTTTTCTTTAGCCTACTAAGGAAAAAAGTTAAATATGTAAAATTTTTTTAAGTTAAAATTTGCAAAAGTTAAAACGAAAAAAATCATTTTTCTAGTCAAGATTACCATCTTTGTCCAAATATTAATTTGCATATATTTCTTTTGGCAATTGTGAAGAATTTACATATTTGTTTATTATAAAGGTTTTTTGAGAGAACCTGTTTTGCCTACAAAAAGTGAATATAATTAACGATGGGTATTTTAAAAATTTCGGTTTAAAATTATAAAAAGACTGTATAAATTGGCAAGTTATTATACAAAATTGGTTATTAACAGGCCAACCAAAAATATGCAAAATCATATCTTTTGCTGTGCGTCACATTAACCCCAAATGTTATTTATCCGTTTCAGAACTTTTGAAAAATTTTGGCATCGCTTTGTCAGCGCTCATTTTGCATATAACAACACATTTTAGCATATTTTGCCATTAAAAGCATATTGTGTTCTTAAACCGGTTTGAAAAGATTTTTTTAATTTTTTATATTGAATTTAAGAAACCTAAAAAAATCTTTCACCCTTTGTAAGGTTTTCCTTTTTTTAATTATTTGTTTTCAAGCGAAACCCATTATTATTATCATCTATTTCAGAACTTGCGCTAAATTTTGGCAGCAATTTTTTAGGGAATGTTTTTGCATATTATAGCATATGTTGGCATATTTTTATTAAAACCAGTTGTTAAATCATTTTTTTTTGAATTTGTTTATCAACTTAATTTAACAAAAAAACTGTCGAGTGTTTATTGTCACCTTTTTTTTAGCTTTTGGTTTTTTTGAAGCGAAACTAATTCTGGCTTGTTTTGGTTAGACTAGTCAACTGGCCAGTAAATCGCATTACGCATTACAGAAAAAATTCGTTTTTTCGTCGCACGGTTCGTATATGGAAAAAACCACCTAAGGATGTCTTTCCTGTCTTTCGTTCACAATCGGGCCAGTTAATTAAAAAAATTTCATATTTTTTAACTCATGACCTCAAAATATGAATCAAAGTACCAGTAAAGGAAAAAAGTAATTTTTTCTACTAAGCTAATTTTTGATCCTTAATGTGGGCTAAAAACCATTTATTAAAAAAAAAAAATTAAGAAAAGTACCTCTTGTCCACTAAGTTGTCTTTCGACCTCAATCTAGAGCAATGATACTTCAATTTCATGTAACCAGACTCATCCAAAATATGCAAAAATAACCTTAGAAGAGTGACAAAAGTAATAAAAAGTATATTTTGTCTACTAAATTGACGTTCTTCCTCAATCAATGTCAGTGGTCCTTACTTTCACATACATATCTAGGCTCATTATCTCAAAAAATAGAAATGAAAAGAGTACCTAAAAATAAAACGTGCATTTTGTCTTCCCACTACTATGTACTTATGTCTGTAAAGTCTAAATTTATATTTCTAGACTTATTATCATAAAAAAGGGAAAAAGTACCTAAATTGTTGAAAGGTCCACTCAGTTAGCTCTCGACCATAATCTCGGTTAATAGTACCTAGTTTCATACTTATTGGTGGAAAAACTCAAAAAAACCCTAAAAGAATGCGAAATAATGCCACATAGTTGACTTCCGACTTCTTTTTGGGTCAATAGGCCTTAATTCCATACTTCTAGACCCATTTTATATCTAAAAACTCAAAAAAATTCAAAAATGCAATAAAAGTTTTTTTGTCAAATAAAGTATAGTTTCAACCTCAATTTGGAGCAACTATTTTTAATTTAATGTTCTTAGGCTCATAAGCCTAAAAAATGCAAAAAGTACCAAAAATGTAAAAATGTACTTTTTGGCCAACAATTTCCAAAAAAATATCATAATCTTTTATTTAGATTTTAAATATTGCCTTGAAAAAAATCAAGAAAAATGGTCTATTAGTGTGGCCAGCAAATAAATACGAACAACAAAAATACTATTTTTTTTTACTTGGTTCATACAAACCAGCGTTGCCAGTTGGTTACATTTTATGTAACTTGTTGACTCTTTGTGTAACATGTATAATTTAAACGTAAGATGTAATTTTTGTAACTTTTTGTACCTATCACAGAAAAAGGCAAAATATTTGAAATATTTGGTAAGACGAGATTCACACACATGAGGTATACTTGAACAGTTTTTATTCAATTCTCTTTTGAACTTGCATTTATGTTCACACACGTGTCATTAAATTTTGTCAAAACATCAACAAGCAGCCAACTTCGCGTATAAAAAAAAGAAAAGGAATAACTAATTTGACGAATACGGTCAAGCATGTACCAACTTTTATTCTCTTTTCACGTCACTCCTAAAAGATGAAGACTGGACTAGTCGGACTTGTTGCGAGTGAATCGCGTCTAATAAAGAACATATTTTAAGCTACATAAATGTAGATTATTTATTACCTCTAAAGTGGGAGTTATAACACCAAATACAACATTTAATTATAAGGTTTAAGTCATTTTTGACATAACGCTCCCTTAAAAGAACAATCCCATTGTAATGGAAGTGGCCATTTTAATTACATTTTAAATGCAATTTCTCCTATGCACGGTGGGTGGGACTTTAAACTTTTAAAAATTTTCTTTAAAATACGGTTACGGGTGTGATCTTATGAATTTGGAATGAAAAAAAAATTATTTAAATTAAGAAAATAAGTTTTCCCGTTCTAAATCGCTTTACGTCAAGCTGTCGAAATACAGATAAATACTCATAATAAAATATTTATGCTTTGCGTTTTGCGTAATAAGGCCCTTAAAATTTTTATGTATATTTTAAATACTTGTTATAAGTTATTGCACACTTAAAGTTTTGTTGTTAATTAAACTTAAAAAAAACATTGTTAATTCTCAAATGTAACTTTTTATAAAAAACTTAACTTTTTCGGGTGAAAATATGCAACTTTTCGTAGCATCCTCTGGCAACGCTAACACAAGCGTATACGGCGTTAGTGCCTTGTTCTGTTTTTATACCCTTCACATAGTGATAAGGGTATATATCACTTTGTCATTCCGTTTGTAATTTCTTTATTATTCATTTGCGACCCCATAAAGTATATATATTCTGGATCCTTATAGATAGGGAAGTTGATATAGCCATGTCCGTCTGTCCGTCTGTCTGTCTGTCTGTCTGTCTGTCTGTCTGTCTGTCCGTCTGTCCGTCTGTTGAAATCAAGTTTCCAGAGTCAAATAAAAAGATACAGACCAGATAATGGTTTTAAACGATTAGAAATATCCCGCTAACAATCGCTATTTAAAATCAGCAAAATCGAAACACTATTGACCGAGATAGAAGCGAAAACCCAAAGCAACCCATTTTTTTAAGGACAAAATCCGTGCATATATCCCTATATATCTCAGTAAGTATAGTCACTATTGCCACAAAACTTGGAATGGATACTCTTAAAAAAGGCACCTAAATAATGGAAAATTTTTTTTCAGATAGGATCAGGGGAAGTGGTAGTTTTCCTACAGTTGCACAAATTTGGTAAAATATTTTATGCGCTATATCTCGTAAACTATAACAGCTATCGACTTAAAATGTTCTTCAAAAAGTAATTGTACGCTAAGGGCTACACTATAAAAAAAAAATATTTTGAGTGGGGGCAAAAAAAAGGGTAGCTCCCATACAAATTAACTATTTTTATGAAATATTCGATACGCTATACCTCGGAAACTATAACAGATATCGAAATCAAATGTTTTACAAAAAGTAATTGGGAAATAAGGGCTACGTTGCAAAGAAAAAATTTTTTGGGTGGGGGCAAAAAAAGGGGTAGCTCCGATACTAATTAACGATTTTTATGAAAAATTCGATACACTATATCTCGGAAACTATAACAGATATCGAAACCAAGTGTTTTACAGAAAGTGATTGGACATCAAGGGCTACGCTCTTGAGAAAAAATTTTTTGATAGGGGGCAAAACAAGGGGTAGCTCCCATACAAATTAATGATTTTTATGAAATATTCGATACGCTATATCTTAGAAACTATAACAGCTATCGACATCAAATGTTCTACTAAAAGTAAGTACATCAAGGGCTATGTTTTTAGGAAAAAATTTTTTAGGTGGGGGGTGAACAAGGGGTAGGTCCCATACAAATTAACAATTTTATGAAATTTTTAATACGCTATATTTAGGAAACTATAACAGATATCGGAATCAAATGTTCTACAAAAAGTAATTGTACATCAAGAATTATGTTTTTAAGAAAAAAGCTTTTGGGTGGGGGGTGAACAAGGGGTAGCTCCCAAACAAAATAACAATTTTTATGAAATTTTTAAAACGCTATATTTAGGAAACTATAACAGATATCGAAATCAAATGTTCTACAAAAAGTAATTCGACAACAAAGCCTACTATTTGAAGAAAACATTTTTTGGGTGGAGGATGGACAAAGGGGATCTTCCATACAAATTAACAATTTTTATGAAATTTTCGATATGCTAAATTTATGAAACTATAACAGAAATTGACTTCAAATGTTTTGTAAAAAGTAACAGGATAAGACCTACATTAAAAAAAAGTTTTTTTGGGCAGGGGCAGGGGAAGGGGTATCTCTAATATAAACTAAGAATTTTTTTGCGATACGCCACATCTGGAAAACTATAACAACTATCGACTTCGAATATTCCACAAAAAGTAATAATTAAATAATTCATACATTTTGGAAAAAAAGTTGAAGAGGAGCAGGGGGATTAGAACATCCCATAAAAACTAACAACTTTTATTAACCTTTTAATATAAATAATGTCAAAAACTTTTACTTTCGACTTCAACTGTCGACCTCAAACGTTCCTCATCTATTTCTATTATTCATACAAACGTTAAAATTTTTTATATTTTTCTACGGTCTTTTAAACTCACACAAGGATTTTTATTATATTATTTGCAGTACAAAATTACTCGGCTGGGTATATTTAAAGACCAATGTGAAGGGTATATAAGATTCGGCACAGCCGAATATAACGCTCTTACTTGTTTTTAACAAACATAGTTTTGAATAAACCGGTTTATTCGTTGGCAGTAATTTTAAAAATTTATACTTGTACGTGACACTACCCCAGTTTTTTATCATCATTTCCACTTAAATTAGACGTGTATAATACTTTATTTAAAAAACCTAGTTTGCCGGCTACATTTTAATAAAAAAAAGACATAGTTGGATCGACTTAGGTGTGGGCAGGTAAAAAACATGGTAAAAACTTCCACTATTCGTCCCAACTAAGTAATTGAGCCTTTATCATGTATTTTCTTTGCCCTTCTAGTTACTTAACATTAAATTGATTTTTTATTTTTATTTAAAAAAAATAACCCAACATTTTTTTTAAATTTCTTTTTAGAACTCCACCAAATAACACGATATCAGCTTAGGAAACAAAAACAACAAAATAAGTAAAGAAAAAATCCCCGACCCTTGGTTCTTTAAGGCAATAAAAAAATTTTGTTTAAAACAAAAGTCAAAAAAGGAATCAAAATACTTAAAGAATTAGGAAGAAAAAAAAAGAAAATTCAAATTAGAAACTCAGTAAAAAAGAAAAATCAAGTGTTTACATTTTCCTTAACATCTTTAAACAAATTGAAGCCAAACAACCGGTCAACATAAAGAATCAGTTTTTAACATTATTTTGACAACATTTTAATCTTTTAAAGTCTTGCCTTTAATTTGACATTCACTTAACAGTTTGTTTATGTCAGAAAGAAACAACCAAAAGAGATCTACAGATTTTGTGTTAAAAGGTAAGTAAATAAATTTTGTTACGTTTTTTACCTTTAAACATAAATTAGGATTTATGCCACAAAGAAAAATGGAAGAAACAACAACAAAGAAAACAAAAAATAGATAAGAATGAAAAAAAAAAAAACAGCAACAACACAAATCATGAAATATTATAGATTACAAAGTTGTCACTGACACATTGTTTGAATATGAAAAAAGAAGAAAAAAATTATTATTTCAACAGAAAGGATCTTATCATAAGATGAAATTTTCGAGCCAAAAACTAAATTATGCAAAAGTTACAAGCAAATTAATAATAAATTTTTAATAATTTTAAATTGTTTAAGCATTTTTAGCAGGCACTGCAAATAATAATTATTTTCAAATTTTCAATGAAAAAAATATTTACAAGAAACCATTGGAAAGTCAGGTGAAATACATCATCTTGATGGCACTAAACTAAATTTTTTTGAAAATCAAGTGCTTTTTAAATTTCGGATTTTTAAAATTTTTTCCAAAAAATAATATCGTTTTTTGTTGTCAAGAAATAATAAATACATTTTAATATTTATTTTGGCAAAAATTTTTTTTATATTTTTTATTAAAATAAAAATCAAAATAAAAGAAAAATATAACTCATAAGCTCATAACTGATTTTTATAAAAATAAAAAAAATCAAAACAAGCAAATAGCGAATATTGGTTTGTTGGATTCTTAAAAAATCTTGAACGTTTTGGTTTGCTTATAGTAATTCTCAATTTGTTTATTGAGGTTATTATATAAAGACAGAAAATATTCATCAGGCTTTTTAAGAATTTGGGTTGAAGTCTACTGATGATGTGGTGTAAGAACCAATGAAATGCATATAGACAAACTTAACCAACAACAAACCCTATAAATAAATAAAAAAATATATAAAAATAATAATAATTTTTGCCAAAATAATAAAAATCAAAAAATATTGATTATCTTTTGACAAAAATAAACCAAATAAAAAAAATTTCAAAAATAAAAAAAAATTATTATATTTTGCGATTTATTTTTTTGCATAATTATTACGGTCAGTTCCGAGTTTTTGCCACACTGAGTATGCTCCTACAAGGTTGCACTCAAAAATCTTAAACTAAAACGCACGTTTAGTATTTTACTATGCGGCATTTAGCTATTAAAAACACAAAAAATCATAAAACACTAAGCTATTTCTAGGACGAACTAAACGTTTTGTTTACATTTTCTTTAACTTTTTTTTATAACTTTGGACTGAACTTTCATTAAAAAATAAAAAAAATTTCTGCAAGGAAACATCAAATTTCACGTTTAGCGTAACACACCACTAAACATCTCGCTTAAGTTTTCCAAAGGAGCACAGAAAAAAATTAAAATCATTTTCAATTAAAAAATTTGTTGATATAATTAAAAAAGTGTTTAGATTACAACCTATCAAGAAATTCGCATATTCAATTAAATAAAAATTTTAAAAAGTTTTAATTAAAAAAATATTATAGCAATTAATTGGTTTAATCAAAATAAAAACAAATCTAAAATTCAATACAAATAAATTAAAGTATTAACTGATTTTTATATATTAAAAAGAATTACACTTTTCAAAATATTATTTAGGATTTAATCCCAATTTTCTTGTTAATTTATAGGGTTTGTTGTTGGTTAAGTTTGTCTAAATGCATTTCATTGGTTCTTACACCAAATCATCAGTAGACTTCAACCCAAATTCTTAAAAAACCTCATGAATATTTTTTGCCTTTATATAATAACCTCATTAAACAAAATGAGAATTACTATAAGCAACTAAAACGTTCAAGTTTTTTTAAGAATCCAACAAACCAATATTCGCTATTCGCTTGTTTTGATTTTCTTTTTCCTCTTACATTTGAATAACCATTGGTAGCCCCTTAATACATTTAGTAATAACCAATGGTTATTCAAATATAAGGGGAAAAAGAAAATCAAAACAATCGAATAGCGAATATTGGTTTGTTGGATTCTTAAAAAAAAATATTTACAACTCAGTTTTTTCTGTGTGATGATTTGGTGTAAGAACCAATGAAATGCATACAGACAAACTTAACCAACAACAAACCCTATAAATTATTAAAAAGAATTTTTTTTTTTTTTCATGTTTATTTAATTAAAATATATATTGTGTTTAATTTATATATAAGTATACATTACAAGTCTCAACAACGACTCGAAACCAAGGGCCGTTTGATTACAAGTCGAACACTCTATCCTCTCAGCCAACAAGGCATTTTATTTTTTAAGGTGCTAAGCTTAGTTTAATTTCCTTATCTCCAGATCCAAAAATTTAACTCCAGCAACTGAATTTGAGGTGAGCCTTTCATTAGCAAAGGCAAAACAAAGCTTTAAGTAAAATTAAAACTTTTTTTAAGAATTTATAAACAAATATCGTTGTTGTCATTTGCGTTTCAAAAACGATTAATTGAGACAATTAATTTTTTAATAAAAAAAAACCTTTTTAAAAATTAGTAAACTGAAAAAATTTGGGAATATTAAATTGTTTCTGTGAGTGAAAATGAAGTTAAGTTTTAAAAAAATGGTAAATTTAGTTCTCACTTACAAACAAAAAGCAATCGCGTTTGCCGTTTTTAAAAGCATGTGAGTTATAACGATTTGGTTTACAAGCCATTACTACTGCCGTTTGAAGAGCGTTGTTAGTAAATTTGTAGCTGGTTTCGAAAATTAATTTTTCTTAACTGGTGCTGGTAAGAGAGCTTGTTTTTCAGATAAGTTTCTTTCAATTAACACGTATTAAAAGTTCTAATTTATTCTTAGTAAAAAGAAATTGGATAAAAAGTAACTAAAGCAGAAAATAATAAAGTTAAATTTGTCTCTTAGCTATGAGTTTAACAACGAATAATAATCTTTTTTACGCGTTTTTTTATTTATTTATAGTCGAACTTTTTTTGAGATAATTTGGTGTTCTTCACTTTAGGCTCAAGTTCGATCCCTACAAAATTCTTATTTTTTGCTTTTTAGCCCACTGGCCTTTGTACCACTAAACCAAAGTAATGTTTTGTGTACAGGTTCGATTCAACTAGAAAAGGGTAGGAAAATCTTGTATGTACTCAGTTTGGTGAAATCGGTGACCGTTTTATTTTTGTGGATCCTACCCTTTAGAAAACAGTTTTGGTTAACACTTTATTCTCTATTATTTTTTTCATATTTTTGTACTTTTGAAATAAATTGTGTTGTAGCGTATAATATTGTCGGGCTTGGCCGGTTAAGACTTTCTTACTTGTTCACATAAATGTATGCTAGTACTTAATTTACTATAAAAATTACAAATCCTTAATATAACCGAAACGGCAACACTAATGTTGATAAATAACTTCCCCATGTGTAAACAAGTGAATCTAACAAACAACAAAAAAAAAACGTGACATCTTCTGAAGAAATTATCGGCTTAGTGTAAGGAACATGTCTAAAAGTGTAACATTTATCATGAAAAATTTTTAATTTTTGTTTTTCACTAAAGGTGTTTTATGAAAAGTAAACATTAAAAGAATTATTATTTTAAAAAATTGTGTTAATGTATTTTTCCAGCTTTATTTGAAGAGAGATAAAAATTTTTTCTCTATAAAAAGATAAGAAAAACTTACATCATGTTTCTTTTTATCGTTTGAAAAATATCACAAGTTCTTATCTTCTTTTTGAATCTTTATCATGTACATAATTGTTAAATTTTAATAAAAAATTCTATTAGAAGTTTTAAAAAAAATTTGTTTGGAAAAAATGCCTTCTGTTAACAATAAAAAAATGTATGCTTTTGAACAAATATTGACTTCCAGGTGTATTTAGCTGTTAGCTCCAGTACGTATGTGTGCTAAGAGTTAGAGCCGCCAATAGCTATAACGGAAGGATTTAGAGAATAAAAAAATATCTGTATTGATTTTTGATCATAAATATCTGGGTAAACATTGAACTAACGAAATCGGAAGGTTCGGGAAATTTTGTCTCTAAAAGGACGCCAATCAAATGGTGATTGATTCTCGACTTGATCAATAAATCCGAGCATGATAGCATATTGGCATAGAAATTCATTATGGGAGCTCCTCTTTGCCACCCGCAGGGCTTCCGGAGAGGCTTGATAATTGATGTTAAAAAAAAATCTTGATTAAAATTCTTTTTAATTTTAACAGTTAGACATACTAAAGGCTATAAATTTAACATTCCAAAATTGCTTTAGCTTGTGCTACATGTGCTGCCTTTAAATAAATAAAATTAAAATGTTTCTTTAAAAGTTCTTTTAAAAAACTTGCATAAAATTAAATCAAAAATTTGATTCTTAAAATGTTTAAAAAAAGCTGAAGTATTTTTATTCAAATATGTTAATAAATGTACTTGGAATTGATTTTGTTAAGTCTTTCGTTTGAAATTACAAAACCAACCAGCTGATGTTAAAACAAACACTCACGCACATATCCCGTAAAAATAAAGTTGCTGCAGCATTTATTTTAAAAGTAGATTCCCATAGTCATGCATTTCTTATCATGTTTTTGCCTTGGTTTTTTAGGAATTATCAAATATCTTTCGTACATTTATTTAGTTGCGTTATTTCTAGTAATGCATTTTTGACTTGCAATTCTTTTTCGTGATTCCTTTTTTTATGTTCAAAACTCATGCTGAGGTACCTCCCAACTGAAAATGTTTTTTTGGTTGCAAACATCAAATAAAAAACACCAAAAATACAACAAAAAAATCATTTTCGATTAAAAAAATTTGTTGATTTGATTAAAAAAATGTTTTGATAACAATCTATCAAGAAATTCGCATATTCAATTAACAATTTTAATTGAAAATTTCAAAAATGTGTAAATTAAAATATATGACATAAATTGATTGATTTAATCAAAATGCAAACAATTCTACAATTCAATAAAAATAAATTAAACTATTGGTAGATTATTATATAAATATTAAAAAAATTATTTTTGTATCGGTTTTTATTATTACCGTTTGTTTATTTATGTTCATTTAATTTAATTATATATTATGTATAATTTACATTTAAGTATACATTACGAGTCTCAAGAACGACTTGAACCATGGGCCATTTGATTGGAAGGCGTACGCTCTATCCACTCAGCCAACAAGGCATTCCATTTTTAAAAGTATTAAACTTAGTTTTATTTTCTTATCTTTACATTAAAAAATTCAACTCCAGCAACTGAACTTTAGGCGAGCTTTGCAAAAGCAATGGAAAAAAATGCTTTTAGTAAAATTAAAGTTTTTTTAGAAGAATTTGTAAACAAACAGCATTGTTGGCATTTACTTTTCCAAATCGATTAAAATTTTAATTGAGACTATAAAATTTTTAATTAAAAATACAAAATTTTTTCATTAAAGAGTTAATTGAAAAAAAATTTGGCAGTAATTTTTTCTGTGTAATGAGACTCAGCTAACTGCAACTGTTTTTAGGTGATGCTATATGGCCACACTCTCTTGCAATTCCTCGTTATTTTTCAGCGTTATTAAGAATTAAGGGGTTTCATATCAAACTTCTTCAACCGATACCACCTCGAGTTATCACTTACTTGATAATCACACTGTTGCTCTAGAGTTATCTTTACTCAAATTGCTAAATGGCGTCAATAGTAAATAAAAATATGGAAACTAATTCAGCGGCTAACGTTACACCTTTATAAAATTCGCTGAAATAATAACTTTATTTTTTTGGGTTTAAATCATAAATTATTCATGACTTTAAATTATTACTTGTTAAACTAACATTTTCTTTAAAGTATAGCAACTGTAGTGTAGAGTAAATTGTTTAGTGGTTGTTGCACTTAATATGTTGTTGATGTTATTAAAATATTAACATATAATTGTAGCATTTAGTTAGTGTTGTGCATTTGATTTCCCAGTTGGCCAAATATTCAATAAAGATATTGTTTGAAATGATGCTGTTAAGAAATGTTTAAAGATTTTCCCTGATGATATTTGTTGTCTATATTGTTTTCAAAGATATCACATAAGAGTAATTACTAACGACCACATAACGAAATTACCTTCCAAGTGGTCTTCTATAAAATTTAAATAGTGCTTATATTGCAAAATGATTCATAACGCCTTTATTTATGTTTTTTGCGACCATGTATAACTCTAACTAGTAAACTTAGAGATTATGTCAGATTGATGTCCTGAAGCAGTGACCAGCTGGGTTTTAACCTACAACTCTTAAGTTATACAAAGGTCATTACTCTTCTACTTTTAAGCAAACGGTACCGCTTACCAACAAATAGTACTCCCATATACAATTAGGTAACATTCATACATCCATATATGTATTGGTGTTGCCACCAGTAAAAATAATATGATAAAAAAAATTGGTAAAAAGAAAACATTTGTCGCTTCTTCAAAAGTGCAAGGTAAGTTTAATATATCTTCACGTTAAATGTTAACTTTAATAGCTTCATTACTTTAACGCTAATGTATATGTAACGCATCAGCTGATCTGTTTGCTTTAAGTACGATTCCCCTACCAGAGGATTTAACTTTCTTTGACAAATTGTGTGAGTTTCAAATTCGAAGGCATGATACCTACCTCCGCGTTGTTAAGACTTCTTTTACTATTTAGATCACGGTCAAAATTTTTGTTAAGAAGGAATCTCGTAAAAGCACAATTAAGGAGGTAAAGCGCATATTTGAGAATTTGGGTCTACTTGAAATTACTGTCCAGGAAAAGATACGACCGACTGGCTCTTATATTGTAAAATAATTTCAAAGTGCCCTTTCTTGATGGAACCCAATGGACATATCAAACTAAGTAAAACTTAAATAATTACCAGATTTTGTTAAAAAAACGCCTAAAAGAAGGAAATTGTGGCAACGTAGCAGAAGCCATCAGACTAAATATACTATAGTTAGCTTAAGGCTAAGGTAAGTGGTCTTAGATTGCTATAAAGGTAGTGCACGGGGCGGGGTGGCTTTAGGGTCTATCCATAATGATAAAATAAAGGACGCTGACACCAAGCTGTGTAGATTCTTTTTAATGGCTTTCGAATCCTCGAAACAGTGGTTACGCTATTGACCAGCACTGATGTAACGCAAAATCAAACTTTTAAATTGTACAACAATAAGGACGAAAGAGATATATTGCGAAAGGAGCAATTTGCTTTATTTGAAGCCTACTACTTGCTTGTGAAACTTTTAGGTTGCACAAAATATTCTAAGTCTTGTTGTTCTGTGTTTCACAAAATAATTTAAAGGTTGCGGGTCTACTGACCTTCAATAGCAAAAGGTTACGGCAACCGGTTAATATACATTTTCACATCAACGCCTTTTCTGCGGTTGGTGTCCAAATAGCACTAAAGGTGGTTTTATACGAGATGTCTTTTACATATGACCTGTCAAATTTTTCACTGCAAAATTTATACATGTCGTGTGAACGCGTGGCAACATTGTTTGTGTGAAATACATATTTAAAAGTCACATGACAAATTTTCAATTAGAGCGCGTTCTATTTTAATCTGACAAAGCATGTGTCATCAGCTGTTTTTACAACAACAACAAGGGAAAGTAAGTTTTTTATTTTGGTGTGGAGGTTATGTCAGATGTAATTACATGCGTACGTGTGAAATCAAAAATTGTAAACCATCTGTAAAATGACAATTTTAACAGACATACGTAATTACATGTGGATTGCGAAAGTGACAAGTCATGTGTAAAATACATTTCATATAAAGCCACCTTAAGTACCCGAATAATCGCAAAGTCAAAAATTTTGACTCTTAACGGAGATCTAAACCCTTACGTAGCACAACCACTATTGGTTTCGACAAGCACTGTAAGTGATTTCCAGTCCACTCGGTGGGACAACTACTTAACGCGATGTATGCGGACAGGGACGAGTAGTTCAAACCACTAATAAATTTGTAGTTTGGCAACGCTACTTTCTTTCTTTTTCCATTAGCAATATTACAAAGGAAAAAATATTTAAAATTATAGCTTAAGGCTTCTTTCGCTTTTTGATAGCTTTAAAAGGTTACACACGATTACACGAATTAATTATTTTTTAAGAAAAAATTTTTTTTTGTTTTTAGCTTTTTATGCCTTTTGGGATTAAACAAAACCATATAAATATAAGATATTCTAAAAAGTACATAAGTGAAAAAAGTGGCAACGCTGCTGTGTCTCGATGAAAGCTTGTATGTATGTGTATAACCAGGTTTATTTAACCATGTTTTCCAATGTTTTTTTTCTTCCCCCTCATGTTAATGCTGTTGAATTTTTAATAATTTTTTTTCTTTATATTTCGTTGCATTTATGCATTTGTGTTGTTGCTTTTTTTTCTAAATATTCACTTGTTGTAAATGCTCTTTATGCTGTTGCAGTTGTTGCTTTTACTTGGTTAGTTTAATAGGGATAAGTGACAACAAAAACAACAACAGTGTTTTGATTATCATTAAAAGTGGGTACATTTGGTTGAATTTTTCTTTTTGCCCTTTTTTCATTGAGATCCGAGCTTGACCCTCTTAAAATGCAGCAAAACTAAATGTAGTATAAGTTTGTTGGCCATTTAGACATTTTAACAGTCATGATTATGAAAGTATCTCTAGAAAAAATACACTCGTAATAAACACAAGTGGAAAACAAATAAAAATGTAATCTATGCTAAAGCGAAACAGGACATAAAATTGTTTGTTTTTGGTATTTTTGTTGCTTATTATTTTCGAAAGACTTAAGGTTGAGTGAAGGATAAGGATGCTACAGAATTAAATGGTTTAAAAACAATTTAAGTATTTAATAAAAGAAGTTTTAGTAAAGGAAACTTAAAGCGTTTTTTTGTTAAGGTTTTTAAATTAAAGAAATTTCCGATGAACTGATAAAGAAAAGGCTGCGAAAATTGGTTTTAAGCCAATTATCTTAAACGAACATTGCAAATATACCACAATTCGAAAAGGTTTGGCTAGAGTTTTCCAATTTGCTTTGAAAAAAATTTTTTTAGGGAAAATGAATCGACAGTATGGCTTTTAATTAAAAAAATTTAAAGCCAAATTTACGTGAGAACATCATTGTTTGTGGTTATGTTTGTCTACGTGTCCACTGTATATCAAGTTTCCAGATCGCAATTTGGTAATTTACCGCGATAAAAACTGAAGCGTTTGAACATCTTAAAAAGAAAAGAGTTTCGGCTAAATGCAGCCGTATTATGGCAAACATTTTATTTCTAATTCCAACAAACAAACAATTCAGTGACACAAGTTTTAGTGATTTTTACATTTAATCACAACCATTTTTTTTTTAATTTAAAATTAAAGTCTTTGATAAAGGTGGCTTTATATGATAATGCATGTATAATGACGACATGCCCAAAAACAGTGTAAAATAATACAAAATTTTTTCATGTAAAAGCAGAATGTATTGAGTGGGAGACAATACGTATGCAAAATTTGTCAAGTGTTTGTTCGGTCGGTAAATGTTTATTTTCTAAATTAGTTTTTAAGCTTACGTAGTTATTCTCATCACATCCGAGGTGTGAAAGATTGGCAGCACTAACAACAAATAATGGAGATGGCTTCATTTCACAAGCAAGAAACAATTAGAAACACCATTCGTGTAAACATGGAAAATATTTAGAACAAATTTTTTTTTATTTTCTTAAGCACGAAGAGAATTTTATAATAGTTTGATTCTACAAAGTCTTAATACTTTGTATTACCATGTAAAGCCACCTTAAGTTAAATAAATAAAGACGCTTTCTTTTTGTTAAAACAAATTTTTATTAGGTCTTACATCTGCTTTTTTTGGAAGACAAATGATTTTGAATAAAAAAGTCAAAGTTAGGATTGCCAGGCAAAGTTAAGGCCAAGTTTTTCACTTACCTAACATCTTCTTGTTTGTGGATAGGTAAAGCTTGTAAATAGGATTCCGAAATTCGGACTTAAGCCTTGGACGCCTTGAAATTAATGTACTAATTCGAAGTGCCTAATTTAAAAGGGTGTGTTTTCTTGAGGCTGATAATATTGCAGCCAAAATCTTTTCCTGTCCTTCCATTCTTCACACTTTTTTGTCTGGTGGATATCAAAATTATGTCCGCAAACCTTATTTACTTTTCAACTTCCAAAGCGTGTTTCCTTCATTTGTAAGCTACATGCCAGGGTTCCCCGGTAGGTCAGTGGCAAGTGCACGAGTCTACCAGTCAAGGGGTTGTGGGTTCGATTCCCACCAGAGACCCTGGTAAGTCTGCTTCATTCTTCTGTTCCTTCTTTCTTTCTTATCTATTCTTCTCTAAATTTCTCCTTTCCTTCCGTCTTAACCTATTCTATCTGCCTCCCCAGGTAACACAAAGGGACCGAATTAAGCGGACCCAAGTGAGCTGTATCCGTTTCTTCAACGGCTGCCTGTTTTACCTAACCTAACCTAGCTACATGCTGTTAGGGGGGGCGGGAGGGGGAATTATGTATCAGGCATATGTGTGCCAGCAATAATGAATTAGGGTCAGTCCTACATTTGACCTATACATGGGCACCCTGAAAGCGGGGCTTATCAATTTCTCAAACTTTGAATGGGAGCCCCCTTAGGTGATGGTCGTAGGAGGTAAGTATATTCTAGGAATATTTTTGGGAGGGGAAATTAATGAAGGTCGGTCGGTCCTACGATTTATTTCTTTAAGACCGACTCTGTCGAAGTTATGGTCGTTTTTACATCATTTCGGTAAATTTTGTATTGCAACTCGTTTAGGTGATGGTGATAGAGGGTAAGTATGTTTTAGGAATATGTTTGAGAGGGAAAAGTAATGGGGGTCTGTAATACATTTTAATCCTCTAGGGGGACTCTTTAGAAGTTGTAGTGGTTTTTACCCTATTTTTTTAAGTTTTTTGTGGCAACCGTGTTAGGTATAATACTAATTTACGGTTCTTAGCGCTTATTTCAATGATATTATCATATAATGACTACTAAGTACGCACTTTGTTTTTGCAAATATTATTTATAAAATATCAAAGCACATAAGATCGCTAATTGTTCAAAGTTAATTTTTATCCATAAAAAATGTACAAAACCAAAAGTTTTTTACCCTTTTTTGATTTTTTTCGCTTTTCTTCAAGTTACTTTTGCTTTAAACAACACTTTTTTATATTTTTTTCTGCTTTTTATCATCATAAGATAAATTTCTAATGTAAACTGGTCATAAAATATAAAGTGGTTTGTAATGGAGAATTCAATCAAAATAGTCTTTTATTTCCCTTTTATTCAATTGGGTTATGCCTGTCTAAGACGCTCCAATACTGATAGCCTAGGCTTGAGCAGCAATAAAATTTTATTACAAATCAAGTTAAAATACTTAGTAAAAAACGAATATTGTTTTATAAAAATCTTCATTCATATTTACCACAACAAAATATGACTTTAATGGATTTTATTACAATGAAAGAATCAATAAATTGATAAACTTTGTGTTTGAAAACTTTCGAAAAATCTGTTTTTTATAAAACGTTATTGACAAATTTTCATTTTTCAATGAAGTTTTTGTTATTTATTTATAAGTTTTTATTTATATCTTGATATTATTGTAAGCTTGTTGTCAAACACCTAAGACTTAAGAAACCTTGAAATATTAAAACTTGTTTAAACATTAAAAGAAGAAACATCTCATTGCCTTTGTCATCGATAAGTTCAAGTTAAAAAAAATCAATCCTAATTAACCTTTAGGTTGTCTTTTAGAAAATATAAATATTATTATTCCTTATTTGTAAATTAACTATGTTTTTATTGATAAAAACTAAAAAGTTTATCTGCTTGTAGTTAAATTTTTATGTCGTTAGCTGAAATGCCAAACCACGTTACTAATAAAAAATCCCAAATTTACAATTTAAAATATTTTGGTATATTTTTTTAAAAGATAATTTTTTTCAGTTACAAACAAAACTTGAAACAAAAGGCAAACAAAAAAAAAAAAGAAACGAGCGTGAGGCGGCGATCAAGGTAAATGCCAAGATATTTCGTCTCAAATTGTTGATGCGAACCGTATGGTTGTTAATAAGGATTTGGGAGCACGATTCCTTAACTTTGCAAAGTATGTAAATAGATTACGCCAGGTAGAAGAGACCGTTAATGGAGAGAATACAGCTAACTTGGGTCCACTTATTTCTGTCCCTTTGGGTTACCCGAAGAGGCAGATATAAGGGATGAAGATTGAAGAAAAGAAGAAAAATTTTTAAAATTAAAAGAAAGAAAAGAAGAATGAAGCAAACTTGCCAGGATTTCTGGTGAAAATCCAACCCAAAACCCCCAAACTGGTAGACTCGTGTGCTTACCACCGGTCACCCGGGGCACCCTTAATACCCCATAACTTCGCCCAGCTCTCTACTTGGGTTACGTGATGTTGCAGTTGGTTCGAGTCCTCTTTAGGATCTTTTTGATTACTGAGAAAGGCGGTTTATTGGCAAGTCTGCTGTGTAAAGCAAAAACAGAATTGACCCTAGGATACTTCCCTGGGTTACGCCTGCCCCTATTGGTTGAGGGCAACTTAAGTAGTTTCCTTCTTTTTTCCTAAATTGTCGACCAGTTATGTTTTTTTTTCTAATAAGTTGAAAATATTGTCTGTTATGCTCAGCTTTAATTTGTTTAACAAGCCTTTATGCCATACTTTATCAAAAGCTTGAGAAACATCAAAGAAAATCGCGGAGCATTGCTTCTTTTCCTCAAAGGCTTTTCTTATAACCTGAACCAATTTGTGAGTTTGTGTGAAGGTACTATGCTGACTTCTAAGGCCAAACTGGTGATTTGGAATTCAGCTATCATCAATGAAGATCGGGGTCAGCTTGGTTTTAAGCAATTTTTCGAACAATTTGGACTTAGTTGGTTACAGACTTATAGGCCTCTAAGGCTTCACCTTCGAAGAACCTTTTCTAGGCTTAGAAATCATGTTAATTTAGGTAACTTTCCATACAACAAAATATAAAATGATAATAATAATTCATTTTGCTGTAAAAGGGTAGCTCTAAAAGCATTTTGTTGCTTATTTTGCTTTTTTGCACTTAAACTATCGATAGCCTCTACGACGTGAAGAAGTTGGTAACGTATTTCTGTAGGACGTGTAGCAACCACCTGGGGAAATTCACTCGTGTCAGCACGTAAATTGGAAGTGAACACATTCTTTAAATAACTTTCGAGTAGATTGCATTTTTTTATCATCATTTCTACCCCAGGATCCTCTCAGATTACGTAAGGATGGTTTTGCGATAACGGGTATTTCAAGACGTCTGGCTGAACGCCATAGAGAATAATTTGTCTGAGGAGTTTAGTCAAGACCTTCAAAAAATTTCTTTAAAGATGCCATTCTATATACGTCGAGAGAGTTTTTCAATTCGCTTTTACATACACTCTTTCAAATTATTATGTCTTAATAACATTTGATACCTTCTTTGAGTGATTTCTCTTTGATGTTGGCTGCAGACATACAAACGTTCGCATGTGTCTGGGAACACATAATTATAAATTATACCAATATGCATACATATGTACATTTGTTAATATAATTTTTAATTTCTATTAATTTATTTTCCATTTTTATTTTTTGTCTCGTGCCGAAAAAAACTTTGCGAAAAAAAAAATAAAAAAAATATGACAAAGTGAAATCTTTTCAATAAACCTTAATCTTTAATCTAAAAGCTCTGTCAACAAAAATGAAAAGATAAAAATTTTTCTAAGCAAATTTCCAAGCAGAATATTTGTAAAGAAGAAACTGCAATAAAAAAAGTTTATTGAATTGCTACTTGAGCACATACGCTGCAGTGTGAGACAATCACAGAAGTGTTCTATTTTATATACTTTCAACATTGTTCTTTTTTTCTTTGTAATTTTATTTAGTTCTTTTTATCATAAGATCCAGCGTAGATAGTTTAATTCAATAGAGATTCAATTAAAAGAGTTTTTTTTTTATTAAAAAATCAAATTTAAATAGAACGAACGCCAAAGCAACAATGGAGGAAAAGAGAAGAATAAAAAGAATATAAAAATGCTTATTTGGCCTAATTTTAAAACTACTTTTATTATTAATGAAACTGGGATATAATAAAGATAAAATAGTTATAAAATAGCTAAAACAATTGTGAATACTTAAGCTTAATTTCATTGGGCTCTTTTATATGTTTCTAATTTCATACCCTTCACTTAGTAAAAAGGGTATATAAAAGGTATATAAAAGTTTTTCATTATAATAAGAGTTTCTAAAATATTCATTTGAGACTTCGTTGAGCATATTTATATACATATTTTACAACCTTACAGACAGAAAAGAAGAATTAGCCATGCCCATCTGACCGTCTTTCAAAATCAATTTTGCGGAGCCGATTCAAGTCCAACACTACGCGTTTTGATGTCAAACTATCAAAAACAATCCTAAGCCGAGTATAACGTTCTTATTTATTCTTGAAATCTTGTTTATGAATGAAATTGAGCTATTAGTATAAACAATTAGTTATGCCTAACTTCGATATGTTCGTTTTTTTGTTATCGATAACATTTATTAAAAGAAGTCAAACCATCGATAATATCTTGAATTAACGTGAAATAATTAATACATTTTGTGCATATAGAACAAGTGAAGTTACAAACTGTTCATTTGTGGAAACAAAAATCAAGTTATCTATAGCTTTTTTTTAAATTTGGATGATTTTTTGCTGCATGGGAAAATTCATATCGATAACTATTGGCTAACAGCTAAGAGTGTCAACCTGTGTTAGCATTTCAATATGAAATGTCTTACGTGGCCAAATTGTGAAATTGACCTGAAAGAAGTTTTGTAGAGCATTTCTGGCTATTTTACGGTCAACATAATAGGTGTATTAAGCAGGCTTTTCGTGTCGATAGCAAATCTGTTAAGTGGGCCTGCATGTAGCAGGCAGTGGAATCGGCTCTAATTTTTCTCAAAGTAAGTAAGACAACTTTTGAATCATTAAGGTTAGGTTAGGTAGGTTAGATAGAACAGGCAGCCGTTAAAGAAAAGGGTAGAGCCCAATTGGGCCCGTTTAAATCAGCTCCTGGAGAGGCAGATAGAATAGGTTGAGATGGAAAGAAAGAAAAAATTTAGAGAAGGATAAGAAAGAAAGAAAGAACAAAATAATGAAGCAGACTTACCAGGGTCTCTGGTGAGAATCGAACCCACAGCCCCAGACTGGTAGACTCTTGCATTTACCACAGATCTACCGGGGCACCAACCATTAAAGCTAGACTTATCGAAAGAAATAATCAAAAATATATGCCGGCAGATATATGCCGGAAATCAAATTTAAGCTTAATCCGATTATAGCTAAAAAACTTATTTTAACAATTATTACGTCTTGCAATGAAGTTTCCACTTCTTATGCGGTTAAAAAACACTTGCTAGATATGTTATCGCAAACTTTTTAAACAGAAGGCAGGTAATCGAAATTTTCGGATTTAAAAAAAAACGTATTCTATTGTTGTTAAAAGTATTTTAACGACTCTTTTATTAATAAGAAAGCAGTCAATTACTTTGATCACCTTTGAATTTATTTATTGGTAAATTTTTAAATACAAGAAAAACTTATCGATAAGTTGCGAAAAAAATCCAAAATAATTTAAAGCAAATATTTTAATAGTTTTTAATATAAAATTTGCAAAAGAGTTACTTAAAGTTAAGAACGCGCTAACTTTCAGACGTATAATTGAAACTATTGATAACAATTTTTTAAGGGCCAACGATAATTTTTGGTCAAGAAAAGTAAAAACACAAATATGTTTAAAAAAAGGTTATTTAAAAATTGTAAATAAATTTCTCAAAAAAAATATATTGTGCTAATTTAATTGAAACTCTAAAAATACCGATAACTTTAATTGCAAATCGACGTCAATAGGAAATTGATTTTAACTATTTTAACTCAAGTTATCGATAACTTTTCTGCACGGTATGAAAAATATCTCTTATTGATAAATAAAAAAAGTTTTTGATAAATGTGTTCGATAAAAATTAAGCAATCGATTACTCTTTACCGATAAATAAAATAATAGATTTTATTACTAGAAAAGTTTTCAGTATAAAAATAATTTTTTAAATCATTTGATAAAAAAGTCAAGGAGAATAAAATAATTTTAAAAGTAACTGTTTAAATTATCGATAATTTTCATTATAAAGCAATGAAGGCAAAAATTTTTAGTGTTAAGTTTTTTTCATCTTTTATAAATTAAAAAAAAAAAATGTATATCATCAAAATGTCTAAAAGAAAAACTTTTCTGTAGAAAAGTTTTCGCAAATATTCTACAAAATAGTAAATGTTACCATTAATAATTTTATATTCAAATTGCTCTTTAAAACGAATTTATTTAATCCTTTAGATTAAACTCGTTTATACCTTTGGGAACAAAACATACAACAGCCATAGAAAAAGTGAATTCTTAACCCATATATGTAGACAAGTTATTAAATATGGTTAAGTAATGCCTAATTCACCTGGTTTATTTTTTCAGACAAAAGAAGAAAAAGTTAAACTTTTCATAAGCTGAAGTAGCAGAAAGAAGAAAACTTTTGCCATTTATATAAAATTAATCCACTTAACAGTGTTTCTTTCTACCATCATATCTTTATACTTGTGAGTGTGTGTGTGTAAACATCCCAGCATACCATTATCGGAGCGCTCTTATATATGAGCTCATATATGAACGATTTTATGAGCTTCTGTGAGTGTTTCCTGCGTGCATATTTCTGAGCTCATAAACGATCGATTTTATGTGCTTTTTATAAGTAATTTCTGCACTCTGACAGATAACGGTAAATTCCAGCTAAGCAGAAGAAAGAAGTTGCTCAAATTGATTCATTAGTGAATATTTTTGGAAGCGTAAAGACAAAATTGTGAGTTATCTTATAATAAATACAAAAATAATACATATGTAATTGAAATAATGAAAAGAGCAAACTAAAAAATAAAGCAAATTAATAAGTGAACTTCGTCCAAACAAATTAAGAAAAGAAAATCCAGCATGTAGTATTAAAAATAATAGTGTTGTTGAAGAAAATAGTAACAGTGAACGTATTTTAGAAAGAGAGAATGTAAACGAAAACTGGAATAAGAGCTCAAAATGCGTTTTAAAAAAAGAGTCATAAAATACTCTTTTATGCATAAAATTTAGAGCTCTTTCATGAGTGACCAGTTTAGTGGAAAAAGCCACTCAAAAATGAGCGTTTTATGACTGTTTATGATTATTTTATGAACCCTTTATGAGCGTCAGCGTTCCGACAAAAGAGTCTTTATGAGCTCATTTAGAGCGCATATGGTATGCTGGGATGTATGTGTTCATGTATTTCTATGATAAATGTTTCTTACTTTAAGGACTCCACAAAATGTAATTTTTTTATGAAGTAAAAATTTTTTTTAATGCTGTCAGTAACAAATACTATAAAGCTACTTAACAAAGTAAACTTACATTTTACTATAACTTTTTTTTTTGTAAAAAAATTTCAATTCAATTGAGTTCTTGTAACACTTTCATCTACACGCACTTTTACACATTTACCTCCACTAGCATTCTGCTGCATATGAATACTCTTTGGCAAAGTTTATAAAATGAAATGCCAGAGTATTAGGTATATGAAGGGTAGTAATAAGTTTAACACTTTTAAACTATTTCTTTGTCTGCTTTTTGTTTTACAGAAGTAACAAAAATTTAACCTTTAAAATTTATGTTAAGCACACACACACATACACACTTTTGTTTTAAATGCTGAAATTGCTGATACAATTTTGTGGCATGCAATAACATTCACATTTAATTTAACCACTCATTTATCTCTTCAAAAAAGTTAAATTTCATATAAATTTTTTTGTTTAAATTTTTATTAAAACTAAAAAGTTGAAAAAAACTATTTTTTTTCTTTTCACATTATTTGCTGCTTACAACAAGTGATGCGCGCAAATTTTTTAAGTTCGTTTTGTAAGCAGCATTTTTAAGTATTTGTAAAAATAAAATCAAACTTTTGGAAATGAAAAAGACAAATAAGAGCGCTATATTCGGCTGTGCCGAATCTTATAAACCCTTCACATTGACCTTTTTATATATCAATAGGGGTCTGTGTCATAATTTAACCCTCTTAACGTGACTACGGGGAAATTGTGCGGGTTTACCCCAATTTTTTTCCAATTTTTAATGGCAACCGCCTTAGGTGGTGTAGATAGGGAGTAAGTATATTGTAGGAATATGTTAACAAGGAAAAATGAGTTGGGGTCAGTCCTACATCTGACCTATTTACGGGCACCCTGTAACGTGTAGGAGGGGTTTATTACAATTTCCCAAACTTTGTATGAGAGCTCCCTTAGGCGATGGTGATAGGGGGGTAAGTATATTTAAGAATTATGTTTAGGAACATTATTTCTCTTAGGCCGATTCGGGGAAAGTTATGGGCGCTTTGACATCGTTTTGTAAATTTTGTATGGTAACCCCCTTAGTTGATGGGGATAGGGGGTATGTGTGTTCCAGGAATATGTTTAGGAAGGAAAACTTGTGGTAATCTGCGATACATTTTATCCCTCTAAGGGCGCTTCGGGGAAGTTGTAGGTCTTTTTACCCAAATTTTTTTGAATTTTTTATGGCAACCTTGTTTCGGGGCTGGAGATAGCGGGTAAATATAATCCATAAAAATGTTTGGGAGGAAGTGGAATCGTGGAATCGTGAAAAGCGGAATCGGTCTTAAAGGTTTTTATGTAAACATTTTAGAAAAATAAACAAAGCTAGTCCTGGTTGCTGGCTTATATCTCTGTCAGTTATTGGGAGATTTTGATGAATCTCAATAGCGAAATTTTTGCAATTATGCTTAATGTTTTGATATCAAAAGTTGGTCCGAAAAGTATCAAGGGGCCTAGGAAACTTTATTTCAGCAGATTTACGGACAGACGAACATCGCCAAAATATCTTAATATAAGGATAAGGAAATAAGGAATAAATGTTCCCTGCCCGTTTCTGTTTTTTGTATGAATATCTGGTCGAAGATGGACTTACCAGGTCTAAATTCACACTGAAAATATTCTATCAGTTCGCTGGCTTATAGTTTCGATCGTTTACATAATACTTTAGAAAGGATTTTGTATTTAATAGAGAGAAGACGTATACCCCTCTAGTTGATCTCTTTTTTTGTGAATAAGGCAGAGTAACGTGAGGCTTCACTCATCAGGCATAATTTCCAGAGTGCAAATCTTGCATTACAGTTGGTACATACAACTATCATACTCCTTGTCCTTAGTTTTAAACAGCTCAGCAGGTTTTTAACCAGGTTGTAGCTTAGTGTACTGGGACATTTCAAAAAAAATTATTATTCTTCACGATTTGGCTAATTAGGAAGGTTAATAATAACTTCAGGAATTTTAAATTTAAGTAACAAAATAAACTTTTCGCCCACTTTAAAATATTTTTAGGGCTTAAAGTCAGGGACCATAGCAAATGTGAAAATAAATAAAAAAATATTAGAAATAAAAACTAAGAATTTGAACGGTTTTTAATATATAAAAAAATCTTATTTAATTTTTTTAAACTTACTTTGCTACAAAGTATACAAGTTCAACAAAATCAAATTTGGACTTAACCATGAAATATTTTCAATTTCAAATTTCACTTAAATTAAAATAACTTTTTTCTTCTTATTACTTCTAAAGTATTTTAAATCAAAAACTTTTTTTTTGAAGAGGAAGTTAATAGACTAAAGTTGGTTTTGTTTTTGTTTTGAGCATAAAAAATAAGTGATGCTATCGATTTTTAAAAAGTTTAACATTCTTTAATTTTTTTTACCATTTTTCTCTTGTTGTTGCTGTTGTAAGAAACAAAAAAAATGTGGCCGACAAATGCTACTGACATGTTGATGGCAAATTTAATATAGAAACTGACACAAGTTCTTCTACTACATACAATGGCCAATCAATCTCAAGCTTTTCTAAATTTTTTTCAAATATTTTTTTAAAAACAGGGCTGGAGTGAGAAGCAAAAGGGTCATTAAAAGTTGAGGAAAAAATTTATTTAAATTTTTAAGAGCTTAAAAATTAATAAATTTAGAAAAGATTTTAAATAACAGAAGAAGAGGGGTAAAGTATAGTCGTAAAGGTAAAACGTTTGAAATTGATTTAAAGATGTAATTTAAGGTGGATGCAAAACAAATTATTTTGAATAGAAACCCAGTTGATCAAATCTTCGTGGATGGATGGCATTATATCTATGATTTTAAAAAGATATTCCCAAATTTGTTACTCACAGCTTTTTGATTATAATTGCTTCAAAGGTAATAAAAAAGAAGTCTTTTTAAACCATTTTTGGAAACTTTGTATAACAACCCCCTTAGGTGATGGGGATAAGGGGTAAATATGTCCTAGGAATATTTTTTTTATTTATTTTATTCCTCTAAGGGTGACTCCGGGGAGGTTGTTGGGGATTTTACCCAAATTTTTTAGGAGATAGGGGGTAAACATGTTCCACAAAAATGTGTTTTTGGAGGCAAAATTTTTGAGGTCGGGCTTACACTTGAACTTTGCAGGAGCACCCTGGAAGCTATGAGAACGATTTAAAAAAAAATAAAAAAAAATTTAACTTTGTAAGGTAACCCTGTTAGGGGGCGGAGATAGGTTATAAAAATGTTTCACAAAAATAATTGTGAAAAAAATTAATGGGAGTCGGTCTTACATTGCACCCGCGTAGGGGAAACTCCGGGGCAGTTGTAAAGATTTTGATGTAAACATTTTAGAGAATGTGAAGGATGGTATGCTTTTAAGCAATAAATAGAAACTAAGCACTGAGAGAACATGATTTCTACTAAGAATGACAACTTGAAGGATTTGACGGGTATGACCCAACAAATTTGAATTTAAGAGACTTTTGACTTTGGGATCGACTTGTGTAAAATATACATGAGAACGGACCTATTTTTTTTATTTTCACAGTAGTTTAAAGTTTTTTTTAATTTTATCTAATTTATTATGTCTACAAAAAATTATTTTTGCATAAGGAAAAGCCTTTTAGAAAATGTGACGGATGTGAAATTTTTATCAAAACGTAAGAAAAAGAAGAGCTAATAATTCAGTATTTGACTATTTTAAGTTCTAGCGAAATAAATAAAAATAAAACATGGATCTTTTTATACATTCATTTATATTTTTTATTCCCTTTAAGACGTAAATTCATCGAATTTTTTTAATAAAGAAAAAACAATTTTTTCCAATTCTTGGCCGTCGAATTGATCAAATATAATTACGTACAGCATTGCCACCTATGCCGCCATTAAAAAATATCTTATTGTTTCTTTGCCAGTTACATTTATCAGTTGTAATTATGTTACTTGGAAATTTTGTTTAACAACTTCTTTTTTTTCGCTCTTAGTTTTCCTTTTGCCTTTTGTTTGTTTATATCGTTTTCATTTAATGGATCACATTTGTAATATTTTTTCTTCTTAAAAGTCTTGCGTACATTTACATCATCGTTATTATTGTCATTATCATCTTAATTATGGTTTTGTTATAAAAAACAATACATCATTATACTTTATGATGCCATTAAAACATACCAAAAGGATAAATTGAACAACAGCCAACTGCCAATAACTATTATCTATAGACAACTATAACAGTGTTTACAGCGATATTTCTCGCTACACGACACAAATGTGAACCATAAAATAAATAAAGACTAAAACACATAGACGACAGTAGGATAACAACTACAAACTGACAAAACTTACAATAATATTGAGCTGCATGAATATACTAACACCAATGTCGCTAAAGTCAAATTAGGAACATTTTAATTGCTCTTAGCGGCAATAAAGATATATAGTGTAGCTGTTATGATATTCACCACACCACATACAGGGTGTCTGGTAGAAAATTTATATTTTTAAATACGATTATTTAAAAATGTAATAAACGGTGCTAACGGAGGGTGCCACCTTTGGAATTAGCGACTGTGCAGATTTGCCAGTCATGATGTCGCAGTGGTCGAATGAGCATGCGCGTTCGCTGTGGAGACATTTTTTAAGAGTAATGATTCCTACGTAAATGCTCGTCGACAATTTTGTTTAAAGTTTGGTATTCGGCAAATACGTGAGGGAATGAGTGTAAATTTGATTCGTTCGGGGGTGCAGAAATTCCGCGCAAACAGGGCGCAGTCGATCTTCTAAGACTCCCAAAAACATTGAACTGGTTGAAAGCATTTTAGGTAAAAATCCAGGACTTTCAAAACGGAAAAAACAGACTGACTGGCATTTCTAAGAGCTTTTATTCATGAAATTTTAAGGAAGGATCTGAAGTCCCATCCTTTGAAAATTTAAATCATTAGAGAACTGAAAGAAAGCGGCTCTGATTTACACCAACACTTTTGTGAAACGGCGATGGGGCGCTTTCGCACTGAAAATCCCATTTTTTTGAGCAACGAGGCTCATTTTCACCTAAACGGCCACGTAAACAAGCAAAACTGTGGTTACTGGTCTCCAAGAAACCGCAACCCTCGCTTGAAAGACAAAAACCATCGCATTGTCCCAGGGTAACTGTTTGGTTTGCCTTATCTACGCATAAGATAACTGGGCCATTATTTTTCGGAAATTCTCGAGGCACGGCGACGAATGTCAATGGAAAAAATTATCAGCGCATGACTACGGAAATCCTTTTGCCAAACCTGCGAGCTCATCCATCGTACTCCTCACAAACGAATATTTTTTAGGATGTACACACACTGTACACACAGCCAGAGCTTCGATCAATTTGCTTTGGCAAAATTTCCCCAAAAAACTGATCAGTCGGCTTGAGGGCATTCACCGAGGCTTCCGGATCTACCTCCTTTATTGAAATCGGTGGAATTGTTCTGTAGCAATATGTTTGCCAAATTGGTGATTGGGAATGTGGTTGTAGCAATTAAAGATCAGGGCCAGCTTAATTTGAATTATTTTCTGTCCACCTTTGAGCGATTTTTTCCAGGTTTAGAAATCATCTTTATTGTTTATTAAATTCGTCTCTGCAAAGCAGGTCTAAGTTTTTTTTTTCAATTATGCATAGCCTCAGTGATATAGAGAAATTTGAATCAGATTTCTATAGGTCGTTTAGCAGCAATAGGCGGAAATTCCTTCATGCTGGACTATGTATTGGGAGTGAAAACGCTCTTTTAATGATTTGCGAAAAGATCACATTTTCCCTCATTTCTTGCCCCGGATTCTCTCAGATTACGTAGTGGTGGCTCTAAGGTCTTCTAAGACCTTTTCTATTAAACGCGACCTGTGGAACTGATAAGGTGGGAGCACCAGTATGTATTTCAAGCTGGAAATTTTTTTAAGTTGCTAATAACGGGTTTTTCAACAGGTACGCTACAAAAGTTGAGCGACGAGGACAGCAGACGACGCCATATTTCTTGCTGCTCTTTTGACATTTCTCTTCAGTAAGGTTTGTCATTTCATGATAGAAATATAAAGAAGCCAACAACGAGTCGAAATTATTAAAATTTACTACCGATATTCGGAGTCAGTGGCCTCAACGCTAAGAGCACTACGTCAAATTTATGGTCTTAAGCGATGAGGCTCATTTCTGGCTGAATGGCTTCCACAATAAACATAATATGTATGCGTTATTAGTCAGGCAGCAATTCACACGTACTCCATGAGTTATCATTTCATCCCGAAAAACTTACGGTTTGGTGCGGTTTATGTGCCGGTGACGTCATTGGGCCGTGCTTTTTCCGTGATGATCAAGACCGGCACGTTACTGTGAATGGGAATCTCTACCGTTCAATGATAAACGAATATTTTTGGCACCAGTTGGATGATATAGACTTGGAGGACATGTGAATCCAACAGGACGGCACCACAAGCCACACAGCGAATGTCACATTTTATTAATTGAAAACCAATTTTGGAGAACGTGTTATCTCACGAAATGGTCCAGTCGATTGGCCGCCTTGGTCGTACAATTTGACGCCTTTAAACTATTTTCTGTGGGGCTACGTCAAGTCTATGGTCTATGCCAACAAGCCAGCGACGATTGATGAAGTTCGAATGAATATCGAACGTGAAATTGCAGCAGTATCGGCCGATTTATGCTTGAAAACCGTCGAGAATTGTGATCAGAAATTTTTCTATGCTTTCACGAATGCTTAACTAAATCAAAAATCGGCCAACGTCTGTAGTTAGCAGTGTGGTTTCCAACGCAATTTCTGTTTTTTTCTCACCCTGAGATCATCTTTTGACTTTTCAAATTTAGATGACGTTTAGACGAGCTGCATCACCACACACGACACAAAAAGAAAGCAAATTGCAATAAGTTTTGGTATGTCAATAGGTTTGACAGTTTATGAACGTCACAGGCGCAGATTGTTTGTGTAGCTTCTCTACTGTAACTTCACGGTGCGGGTAGAACGACCTCGCCTTTAGTCGGACACTGGTAGCCTAATTGCCACTTTTAAAGTAAAAAAATTATTTTTAAGTTTTATTTAAATACAAATTCTGTATGGGAATTTCCCGAATTCTACATGGGAACTTAGGATTTGGAACTTAAAAATAGTTGTTTAGCTCGAAAACTAGCCATTATATCACTAGTAAGAGAGGAAAACTAATTTTGCTGTTAATAACATGCTACCATTATATTCAGCTGATTAATTCAAAAAAATATTTTAAGTGTCCTTTGACTTAAGTTTTCCTTAATGAATTGTAGTAACAATGTTTGCTGGGTTTTACACTTGTTAAAACAAGATAATAAAAATAAGTACAAGTGGTTGATTTTTATTATTTTCCCCCCTCTTCTTTTGTAAAATAAGCAGCAACAGCATGACGACTGCGATGAGCCTCATATTATAATGCTTTCACTAAAAATTACCTGCCATAATCCTTTTATTTGAATTCGTTTAAGTGTTTGTATGTGTATGTTTGATTAAGTTATAGTAGAATGAAAAAAAACGTATTCATTCATGTTAACAATGATAATGATGGGGGGTAATGATGACTGGATGTTAAAAGTAAATTAATAAGACTGGGCTGAATGTAGATGGCGTTACTGACGGTATGCAATTATATATGTGTGTATCTGCGACTTTATTCACATTTAAATAAAAGTTAAGAAAAATAAGAATAAAAAGCAAAAATCTTGGTTAATCAAAATGCAAATTGCGCTTTGTTTTTTGTCCATTGTTCTCTCTTCTTTTTATACGCTCTACGAATAAACGTTTAAGCAGATTTTTTTGTAACAGACACACGCACACACTTTCACACATACACGATTATTAGCTTTTATAACTGAACAACAATAGGCCTCTGTGACCTAATACCACATTTAGTGTTATTATGTTAGATTTGCAGACAAACAGACCTACAGACCAATCTAACACAAAGGTGAATATTACAATGGCCTTAATAACAATGTTTTTTAATTTTTTTAATTTTTTTTATACCTCCTCCCACTTCTACTTAATCATCATAATCGTAATTGTCCAAATCAGTTTTATTTGATAAAGTCGCTCATTTTGTCTTTGTGACACAAAAGAAAAACGCAAAAAAAAAAAAAAAATAAACAGAGATGAGTTGATATAATTTCATTTGTATAAAAAATCTATTATTTTCTTTAACGTCTTCACAGTTTTTTTTGCCATTGTTATATAGAAATTATGCTGCTATTTTTTTGTTTGATTGTGATTACTTGCACTTTAAACAATTTTTCCCATTCCCGTTGCTATTATGTTGTATAGATGTATGTATGAATGTATGTATGGTTGTATGTACATACGTATGTATGTGTGCATATTATGGAAAACTATATTTGTTGATAATTGTTGAGGATCGCGGGAGTAAGCAGAACTTTGCTTAGAAACGTTAACAATAGGTTTATGGTTCAAATGCTGCTTAGCACTTTGCTTTAAACTCCACATTTATGCTTAAGCAGCAAACAGCATAATACACTTAAAGAAATTTTTTTGCCCACATTTATTAATTAGTACTTTTTCTCTTACCAAGAATTTATAACTTCAGATCCATTTAAATGATATAAGAATAAGTTATAAGAAAAAAATGTTTTTAAAACAATATTATGAGACATAGTTTCTTAAATTAACGTTATATTTTTCTTCTTTCCCCGCATAGTCGAGAATTATCCAACAACTGAAATATACCCTACGGGGAAGTGGACTGGTTTAAACTACTGACGTGAACGGTCCTTTAGGATAGGGACTGGTTCTAGTTCCTGCACTTTATATGAAGAGAACCTGTCACTTTAACATTGCGTTGTCATTGGAGAGGGCAATGGGTTCAAAACTAACACCATAGAACGGGTTACAGTCCAATCCTATATAAGCAAATCTTGCATTAATTGTTTAAGATCCTGTTCAATCTACTTTGTTTGTATTTACGCGTGTGTGTGTGTATATATATAATCAAATGTATGTTTATGTGTAGGGACTAGTATTCCTATTTTTTCCCTGAACTCTTTAAAACGTTTTAACCAGTTACTTGATGTGTGCCTTTTTAACCAGTCACGACCAACAACTTTTGTGCAATTCATGTTTTGTACCTGTAACAGGACGGGTGCGCCGACCAACTGCCACCAATTTCCCGCAGGGTATTTTAAGTTTATGGTTAAAATAGTCGAAACCAGTGCTTAGATTATTTAGCAAACAAGATTTTCAAAAATTTTCTCAAAATTTTTTTGAAAAAGATTTTCCACATAGATGGTTTTTGGTAACCGGTTTTTGTAACTGGTTTTTATAACCGGTTTTTTGGTCATTGCGTTTTTTTAAAGCAAATTATTTAAGAGAAGCGTACATTTCTGTAAAAGCCTTAACTTTTTACTCTTAAATAAATAAAATTATCTTCGAACATATTTTATTTAAAATAAGTCAATATTTTGAGTTTTTGTTATTGTTGTAGTGTTAAACCGATTTTAATGTGGCGGGTGTGACCATTTTAGTAATATTTTTATTATAACTCTTACATATTAAATCTGTAATTTAAACACGTTACGATTTCCAAGAATAATGTGTTTTTCAACGTTTAGTCAAGGAAAGAAACATGATTTTTGCCTTAAGCCCCCACTAATTCCATTACGGGTGTGACTCCTAAAATTTTGGGTTGAAAGAATTTAGATTTTAAGTTTGTATTGTGTAAAAATAATAGCGAGTCAGCTTAATTATTTTGTATTACTAATGGCTTTAAGCGTTTTTTTGTATTACATTCTAAGCTTCTAAAAAAAACTATTTATTTTAAAAAAAATTCGAAAATTTGGACCTAAAGAGGTAACACTAGGCCAAGTAGAAAATATTGGTGCTTTGCCTTCTTCTTTACTCGATAAAAACGAAATTTGAAAAGCATTGTATTATACTCAAAAAGTTAACGGACCTCATAGCTGGACTTTTTTTTTAAATAAAAAGGGGTAAAACCGTGTCACAATTACATTTTGGTTCTTTTAAGTTCCACTTTGTTACATCTAACCACTGGAGATGGGAACAAAATTCAAATCGTGTTGTGAAGACCTCGTAAGTGTTTTTTTGGTACTTTTTTTAATTTGGCATCTGAAGAGGTACAAAGCCCGAAGGGGTAAAATTTATGTTTAAGTATTTTTTGGTACTTTCTAAACAGAAAAAGACCGAAAAATCAGTTAAACTGCGTTAGATACAAGGTGTGCCAAAAGAAGTCAACCG
The DNA here is from genome assembly GCA_963583895.1 of Melanophora roralis. Taxonomy (NCBI): domain Eukaryota; kingdom Metazoa; phylum Arthropoda; class Insecta; order Diptera; family Rhinophoridae; genus Melanophora; species Melanophora roralis. The sequence continues at coordinate 93,161,494 of OY757188.1, read as the reverse complement.
ATATTTTTTGGCTCTTATTTTTTTCTAAACGTTAAACTTCATTTCTGTTTTTTGTTTATGTTTATCCGAACCTTAAGAATTTTATTGGGCAAGTCGAAAATATGATATCGGCTAAATGGGCGCCGTCAGAATTAATTGCTATATGGGCTCGTTTTATGGCATTTTATATCTCTTCGACGAGAACTTTGGGTGACAAATTCTCTGCACTCGTATCGAATGTTGCCCTTGAGGCCTTCCAGGGTCTTTGGGCTTGCTCATGTAAACACGTGACTTCAAAACACCTCACAAAAGAAGTCTAAAACGGTTAAATCGGGCAATTTTGCGGGCCAATGTAAATCGCCCAAGCAGGAGATAAGGCGGATATAGGTTGCGGTTCGCGAAGTGGGTGCCGTTGCTCCGTCCTCTTGGAATCACATGTCCTTCAGTCCTAATTTGTTTTATTGCGGCCACTGTTGTCGTTTGACCAGCGGCTTCCTAAAAAAAATGACCCGATAACTCCTGCATCGTGAACGGCGCACCATGCAGTAATTTTGAGCGGTTGAAATGGATTCTCTTGCATCACTTGTGGGCTTTCGGTGCCCCAAAAGTGATGTTTTTGCTTGTTCACGTACCCGCTGAGGTTGAAATGAGCCATGGCTTATTATGATTTTGGTCGAAGAATCGTCCACTTCGGCCTCGAAATTGAGGAATTGCTTGAGCGTAAGATACACGCGTTTGGCGGTCGATATGATGCAACTAATGCACAGACTGGACTTTGTACGGGAACATGCGCTGGTCATTGACCAAAATTCGTCTTAGGGACGACCGGCTGATGGCTAATTACGAGGTATGGCGTCTGGTCGATGTTTCTGGCCGCAGCTCAAATCCTCGCCAAAAGTGGCGATATTCTCGGCAAACCGGGTGCCCTGGGGCCGGCAACTCTTGGCAGCATCTCATGCGGTCCCATACTCTTCAAGGCTAATGGCCGAATAGCGCAGTCGGTGCCGGATGACCGGGAAACGACGACGGAATTCACGCTGCGCTAACACCACAGACGAATTGTTACGCAAATAAATATAGACACAATTATTCCGCGTTCTTAGGGACTGCATCGCTCCATGTCTGGTTTGCTTGTATTCTACATCTGTCTAGTTCACATACGTCAAAACAGATTTGACATTGGCCGCCATTTGCAAAAATAAGAGCATCTTCCAATAAGGTGATTTATTATGGCCCACCTTGTAGATTTAAAAAATTACAAAAATGTTTTCCATACCTTTTTGGAATTTTTACTTTATGGGGTGAAAATTGAGTAGAAATAAATAAGTCTATTTTTATATTTATTTTTTGTACAAATTTTTCAATATTTCGCCACTCCGTTGTGTGGCATCATCAGGAGGTTATTTTAGTTAATTATTATATTTGTTATATTGGTTTTTAAATTCGCTTTTGGCTTAAAAAAATAGACTTATTTATTAATATTGAAAAAGGTCAAAAAACTAGAAAATTGAGTAGAAATTGTATTTTGGTAATTTTCGTAAATTCGAAATTTTTAGGACATTTTTCTTCCAAAGCAATGAGTGCATTATACTCAGCGATAATTATGATAAGATTATAAGTCTAGAAATATGATAGACAGGTATGTTGCCCAGAGTGGGGTCCAAAGTCGGAAAAGTACTTTTTAAAATTTTTTTTACTTCTTTGGCTTTTTTCAAATTATGTGTCTAGAAATATTAAATAAATTAAGATTGAAGTCCAAACTTAATTAAATGGACAAAAAGTACTTTCTTTAAATTTTTTTCTTATTTGAGATTTTGAGTCTAGACATATAAAATGGGTATATATTGACGCAAACTAAGTTCAGAAGCCAAGTAAGCGGTCAGTAAGTATTTTTTCACATTTTTCTATTATTTTACGCAAAGAAACGTGCCCACATGGAAGATACAAAGCTGACGCAAATGAAACTTAAAGCTGCACAAATCCATGCACAATGGGTAGAAACTCTGTGCTTCATCTAGATTGTAAACTTCTACTCAATTTTAAAATCAATTTGGTGCTACGGTATACAATTATGGGGCACTGCTTCCGCCTCTAACATAGAAAAAATACAACGCCGTCAAAATAAAATCCTAAGAATGATAGCTGGTGCTCCATGGTATGTCAAAAACTGCAACATCCATAAGGATCTAGAAGTTCCACTTGTTAAATGCGAAATCCTCAAATATGTGGACAAGTATTTAAATAAGCTGGAAACACATCCAAACCCGCTCGCTCGAAACATTTTGCAACATAGTGGACACTCCCGTCTGAAAAGGAGGGATACTATTGCGCTTAGATGAAGATAACTATTTATATTATGAGAACTTAAATTTTAGTCTGGCACTGGCTGGACTAATATTATTTCCTTAGTCTTAAGATTTGAAAACTTATTGTTAGTTCGCTAAAGCGAAGATTCAATAATAAAAAATATGCAAAAAAAAAAAAATTTCTATTATTTGGCATTTCTTAAAATTTTGTGTCAAAAATAGAAGGTTGAAATTCAACTGTGTAGACAAAGAGTACTCTTTTTACTATTTTTGGTGCTTTTAAGGTTTTTGAGATTATTATTCAAGAAACATAAAATTAAGAACTATTAATCCAGGTTGAACTTAAAAGTCGATTTGGGTGGTTGAGACTTATTTTTTTGTCCTTTTTATTATTTTTGCAGATTTTGGATCCATAAAATGAAATAAATTATTTATTGACCCAGACCAAAAGCCATATTTTTGTTTTTTTTGCCCATTTTTTGGGATGATGATGCTAAAAAATATATCGCTAAGGGCTTTTGACCCAGATTGAGAATAAAAGCCAATTAGGTGGACAAAGAGTATTTTTTTCCCATTTTCTGTACCTATTAGCATTTTTTTAAGGTGGGTTTCGGACCAATATTTTTCAAGGGCACTGACACTGTTTTTTTTTCAGATTGTATTTCTTAATCAAGAACTCCTTTTGTGCCTAAATTACTCACAGTTTATTTACCCTTCTTCTTTGTTTGGTTGGCCTTTTATGCATATCTCGCGTTTGCCTGCTTCAGCAGCTTAAACACTTTTACATCCAAAGTTAATTGTGTTTATTTTTTCGTTTATTTTTTAAGAAAAATATTAATAAAATGACGATGCTAGACTAGAAACGAAACTGAAAAAATCACAAGCAAACAAATTCTAGTTTAATACTTTATTTCAAGGGAGTTTACACAGTTTGTTGGTCGTGTATTAAAGTGCATGAAAACCCCAAAAATTAAGCTGCAGCTTAACAACACCTCTTGTTTTTTTTTTGGAGGTAAGAACTACCTTCATTTCCACCGTCATTATCATCAGCATCATCTATCACTGTAGTCACTTACCATTGGCAACATTTAAGCCACTAGTACTATTACTAACAGCGTAGTTATGGTCATTGTCGTTGTCATCCGTTTTATTTCTATCGTCGTGTGGCAGCACAACCTTACAGCTTAACACCATAAAAGATGATTAAGACCATTATAAGCTTAAAATTTATTTTTATCCCACTACCCAGCATACCATTATCGGAGCGCTCTTATATATGAGCTCATATATGAGCGATTTTATGAGCCTCTGTGAGTGTTTCCTGCGTGCATATTTCTGAGCTCATAAACGATCGATTTTATGTGCTTTTTATGAGTAATTTCTGCACTCTGACAGATAACGGTAAATTCCAGCTAAGCAGAAGAAAGAATTTGCTCAAATTGATTCATTAGTGAATATTTTTGGAAGCGTAAAGACAAAATTGTGAGTTATCTTATAATAAATACAAAAATAATACATAATTGAAATAATAAAAAGAGCAAACTAAAAAAAAAGATAAATAATAATAAGTGAACTTCGTTGAAACAAATTAAGAAAAGAAAATCCAGCATGTAGTATTAAAAATAATAGTGTTGTTGAAGAAAATAGTGAGAGTGAACGTAGTTTAGAAAGAGAGAGTGTAAACGAAAACTGGAATAAGAGCTCAAAATGCGTTTTAAAAAAAGAGTCATTAAATACTCTTTTATGCATAAAATTTAGAGCTCTTTCATGAGTGACCAGTTTAGTGGAAAAAGCCACTCAAAAATGAGCGTTTTGTGACTGTTTATGATTATTTTATGAACTCTTTATGAGCGTCAGCGTTCCGACAAAAGAGTCTTTATGAGCTCATTTAGAGCGCATATGGTATGCTGGGTACCTTTGCACATGCTTGTATAAGTTTTCTTTATATCTTTTGTTCTTAAACAGACAAAGACACACATACAGAATCCTACACGTTCACAAAAATATAACAAAAAATGTAAAAAGAAAATTTTTTTTGAAAAAACAAAAAAAAAAAAAGAAAAAAATTTTGTATAAAAATAATTTTATTTTTAAACAAAATTGCTAAAAAGGAAACACAAAATTTTGAAAACATTTTATAACTCACACGAATATTTCTAGATTTTAAGTTCACACAAGCGAATGAAAAATGCATCATCCATTGAACCAACTGCCGCTAGCAACACCAAAACATTGTTCGTTCAACTCCTCCTATATCTCGCCGTAAACGTAACAACAATTCCTTTATACTTACAACATCTTTTATGGTTGCAGAATTAGTTGTACTTACAACAAAGGAACTACTTCTACATATTTTATGAAGTTTAATTTACTAAAGCTTTTCAAGATGCTTTACGACACTAGAATCTACACTAGACTACACATTTGTGGCAGCGGAGCGAAAGGAACTTTAAGGCAAATGTATTAAAGTTAATAATGAATGTTTTACAAAAGCTACTAAACTCTAACAACTGTTATATAGGTACATACAGATGAAATATAAAGGTGCAGAGACCATAAAAATGGTGCTTTAGTTAATAAAGGATGAAAACATACGAGGCTAGTCCGAAAAGTAACTATAATTATATAAAGAATTTCTTAATTTGCTTTTAGAGCGTAGAGCCACTAAATACCCTGCCCAGATTGTAGTGCATTTGGGTAAATTAGTTTCGTTTTGGTTTTGTCATACCGCGTATGCAAATCCTTGCTTTGGCCAGAGCCAACCAATCGTATATGCGAGCTACAAAAGGTGCTGCTACTCATCAACGTTTCGCTTTTACACAGATGATCAATTTGATTTTCTGTTACTCTCTCTGGGGATCTCATCATAGTTTTATGACACGATTTATGAGGGAACATCAAACTTTCAACACCCAGCTCTTGTAAGTTTAAGGATTAATTTGTCGCCGTTTTATGAACTTGACTAGTTCCATGTTTGTATCTTAAATTAGTACTATAAAGTCCCTTTTTAAGATTGCTGCGAATGACACCTAAAGAATTCCTAGAATTTCTTCAAAGATTCCCATAATTCGGTTGATGCCTAAACTTGGACAGTCGTTGTTTTTAGGGATCGGGAATTAAATCGAGCTATAAAATATGTATGTAAGATGCACATGCAAAACAACAGGATCCACCATGGGACGGCAAGGACGGCATTCATTCCGTGCTAAAACTTTTAAAGTGGGCACCAGTTTTTTTTAGCAACAGAAGGGATCTAAAAGGCATATTTACGGTTCTTACGGATCGTAGGGAAGCGCTTCTACAATGGGGTTTGTGAGTTTGTTGGCCGAAAACATCATTGTAAAATGTTATTCTTGATCCCGTAATACTCAAAGTTTTTATTTTTTTAATTTTAAAGAATGGAGAAGCAATGGCTGAATAATCTGGCTTCGGTGATTGAAAACATAGCTTTAAATTCTGGCTGGGAAAGGTAAGTTAGGTTAAATAAAACAAGAAGCCGTTATGGTAAAGTATGCAGCTCAATTGTATCCGCTTAGTTCGATTCCTTTGTGTTACCTGGCGAGGCAGATAGAAAGGAAATAAAGAAAGGTAGGATGAAGCAGACTCACCAGAGTCTGTGGTAAGAATCGAATCTGCAACTCATAGACTTGTAGACTCGCGCATTTACCACCGATCAACCGGGGCACTTCTAGAAGTAGAAAAAATGAAAGTAGTCCACTTGTTAAGGAAGTAGTATTACATCAAAGCCTTGAAAAGTCCAACAATTAATGGGATGTGTGGCTTAATATTTTAAGTTAAAATTTCATACCAAAGATCAGAAGCTCGCCACCAAAGGTGGTCAATTGGATTCAGACAGTGGCTATAAAATTCATACAAGAGACCCTTTAACTAACGTCCACTGGTGGCATGATATATCTTATAGTGATATAGTTCCCAAGAGAAAGTGAGGTCAATATTAATATGGAAAGTCTACAGGACTTAAACGCGCACTGCGTCATTCAGGTTGGTAAGTGGTTGAAGGAAGGGTTTTTGGTGAATTAATGAAAAGTTTCAATGTCAAACTATGTTAGATTCCAGACCATTGCGACATGATTTGCAATGAAACTGCTGACAAAATCGGAAACCTAAGCATATGGTTGCCTTATATGCCAAATCCTTAAAGGGAACCGGAGTGAGATTGCTTACGAATTTTTGTGCTAAAGCCTAGCACCATTATTGGCATCATAACTGGATGCTGGATCCCTTCAGGATAAAGAAGAAAAACTAGAAATTTTAGTGTATGTTGTCTGTCACTGCCCGAGATAAAGAACCATAGAATCAAATAGTTGAGTTAATAATTTCACAAGGAATCAATTATTTTTCTACATTTTTTTAATAAAAAGTTACAGGATCAAAATAATAATATTATTTCTTATAAAAAATATATTAAAAAAAGTACCAGGGACGGGTCCCTTTTTTTTTTAATTTTGTTTCTCTCGTGAATAGTTTTGGAGAGAGTACATGATCGTGAAATTACTTCTTCGGGGATCCATACCTCGAAAAAGGTATCGGCAGTCGAAACTACGAATTTATAGTTTGAGCGGTGCGATGATCAACCACTCATTTAGTCATTTAGTTAGTCAGGAAGTCAATGCATAGCTTTATTCCTCTATTAATATATATATATATATATATATATAGGTATATATATATAGATTCACAACTTAAAACGTGATGTCCTGCCTACTCGCAAGAGAATAAAAGCGTTTAATTACAAAAATCCTACGCAAAGTTAATAATTTTTCTGGAAACTGCAAAAAAGCGCCATTGCTGGCATTAAGTTATATTAGCAATTAAACCTGTAATTGAGACAATAAAGCTGTTAATTAAAACATCACATACGCTAATACCGTGTTAATGAAAACAAACTAAAAATTTTTTTATTAAACCTGAATTTGAGTTTAAAATTTTTTTAAAAGCACTTTTTACATTACCCTCGCAAGAAAATTTTATTGTAGCTATTTGTGTCTTAAACATAAATATACAAATAGGAGAATTAACATAAAAATATAATAAGAATTTCAACCATTTTGCGGATTCCCTTAGCCCAAAATGTGCATTGTTAACATGTATGTGTTTTGTATAACAGACTGTTCTTCGTTGTTAAGATACTTAAACCTTAAAATAGCGCAAAGTAGCACTTTGAAGTTTATGAGTTGGACTACATATGTACATACATACATGCATACTTAGATTTATAATAAAGAATATTTTTCTTTATACCCTTCACATGAGTGATAAGGGTATATAGAGCTGAAGTTTGTTAAACCCCTTTTGATTTTTAACACATAAAGAAGAACGGGTATGTTGTTATAAATTGCTCGAAGAACTCTGATGTCACAAGGCACCGTTGGTTTGCTTTAAGTGTATCCGTAGTCGGAACACTGGGATTTTTCAGCCAAAAGTTAATGATTTTAGTAGCAGGGATTAAATATATTAATGAGTCAGGGAAGGGTACATAATATTCGTTACAACCGAATATATCACTTGTGTTTGTTTTTATCCTCAAATGTAGATATTTTTGGTACCAAGTTGTATATAAATTAAATTTCTCTGTATCTAAGCAAGTGAAACAGAGAATGCAAAGACCTAAAACATAAAGATTAAAATAGAAAAAAGAAAACCTGTATGATAACTTAGCACAATAGGCCTAAAACTTAAGGTGCCATAATTTTAATATTAATTAATCACCTTAACAGTATAATTTCTAGAGAAATTGCACAGATTATGCTCAACAAAGAAACTGGGGTTTTCTATTATAAATATGTTTCAATAAAAATGACAAAGACTTATAACTTTAATTAAATTTTTACAAGAGTTAAGATTTAAAAAAAAATTTTTGCAAACCCTTTTTAAACATAAACATGCTCACATACATTAAAGTTTATTGATAAGGACAGCTATGTTACTAAGTTATTTGAAAGTTTAAAATTGAAAATCAATTTATTTTTATCCCCCCACATTCTTTGAACTCCAATAAATTTACTACATCCCTTATTTAAATAATTCAGATAACATAAAAATACAAATATACACTCATACGTTTATATGTATTCATATATACATGCACACACACATACATTCAAACGTATCTGTATAAATATTTATTGCTAAACATACATCATGCTGACATGTAAAATAGTACGGACTGGCAGACCAATAAAACAGTCAAATTACAAAAATTTAGAAAAAAAACCCAAAATCACTTACGAAAACTATTTCCAATATTTAATAGAAAATCGAGAAATTGATGAAGTAAATCATCATCATTTTTAAATAAACAAACAAATCTACAAAGATTATCAATTATTTAAGTAAATAAGAAAAAAAAACAACAACAGCTTGAATAGCAATAACAAACAACAACATGACGTGATGAACATTATTTGTCAAAAAACTTGAAGACCATATTACAAAGACAAACCAACAAACATTAGCCAAACAAAGAGAAATGACAAAAAGTGTATGTGATCACACCAGATTGCAATAATGTCAATTGTTGACAAAATTGTAAAAACTATTAAAAAGTTTTTTTGTTGTTGCTATTTCCAATCAAAATCTGGAATAAAAAAAGCTTTTGTTAAAGACTTGCTGCTGAAGAAAGAAAAACAAAGCCAAAAAGGAAAAACTAAAACAAGCAAAAGTAGTTATTATCGGTCAAACTCGAAGTTTTTATACTCTACACCAGTAATCGGCACACTCATACGTTCTTATGTTTTGATTGTGTTGATTGTTTGTTTTTGGGCGTATATATATGTCTCTTATGGCACTAGGGTGACCATATTTAGAGTATAAAATATGATAGAATTGCACTAAAAAAGTTTTGCAATGTAATTTTAAAACGGCTTAGGTTAAAGTAAAATTTTTATAAATGCGAAATAGTTTTGCCATATTACTTGGTTTTGCAAAATGTATATTGATAATATTTTATGCGGATAAGACCTTTGACATGTTTATTACCTAACTTATTTCTGAATTTGCTTTTAACTAGTTTTTATAACGAAAATGAAGACTCGCAGATATACGTTAAATCAAGCATTGAATGTAATTTTAAAATTTGTCCATTAAACATTTTTAAAATCCTAGCTGGTCACACTGGTCTTCTGGCAGAAGATACTGCAAAACCAATTTTTGTATTTTTACTCTCTTCAATGCTCGGAGAGCACGCACACGCATGTAGGGTTTTACCAATCATTGCTCTACACCATATAGGCTTAAAGTCATTTTAATGTCGATCAATGTGGACTAATTTTCAATTACACCAATCGCCTAAGAATTCCCTATTGGATCGATTAAACAATTTCCATCTGGCTGTGTGTTTATGCGACCTTAAAGTACAGGGTATACCCTTCACATAGTAATATTTAAGTTTTTAATTTTGTTTGCAATCTGTATTTGCGACCCCATATTCCATTGTCATAAGTTATAGATCCTGCTAGATGGAATGTCTATCTGTCCGAGTTTCGAGAGCCAACAAAACTTTACGCAACACGTTTTGAAATCAAATTATCAAAAATTTTCTTGAGCAAATCGCTGTTCAAACTCAGTTAAATCTATTCACTATGGACCAACTTAAAGGCAAATACATGAGCTAAGCTACTTTGTATTCCCTGTTTTCCATGTATGTATTCCCAATCTTTTTTTGCTTTTTACTAACGTAATGTAGTTAGACCCTACTAAAGTAAATTTTGTAAACACATAGTGTTCAGTGGCATGGAACTAAAGCTTATGGTATAATAATAATTCTCGTATGGTTTGTTAATAAAAATTGAGAGTTGACAGAAATTGACTTTACTCGAGGCGTTTCATACAATACACTTTGGCAGTCCATACGGGAATTGAGAAGACCAGACAAGTACTCTTGTAATTAGTGTAAAAATTCCAAACACGACTTTTCTAAGAGTACGATCAATCGATAGCCAGAGACTGTAAAGGTTGGTTATTGGAAGACTTACAGACTTGGGTAATCTACAAGAACCTGTCTTAGGCTTAATGTGATCATGTGGTTAGCTCATGCTCTAGCTTGGGCCAGGTTGTTCTTAATGATGGTGTGGCATGATTCCTTACCAAAAGATTTACACATCTATTTAAGGTTAAAAGGGTATTAAAAACTTATCTGTCTAGATTAAAATTAGTAGGAATTGGACGGAAGTCGAGTTCCGAGGCTGACCAGAGTCCTATCGCATCCCACGGGAATCAGAAAGCCGCCGTATGCGTGTGTTGCACGGTCTGATTATTGGTGAGGTCTCCCTCGGGAGTACACCTGATGCGGGTCTACCCAAAAACATGAGCAACTGCTGGAGTAGGCTTATTACTGAAAAGTTGTAAGTGTGCTTGGAATTAAGTGAGTAGAGAGACTGGTCTCGGCTGGGAACCCTATGATCTGAAATAAGACCTCGTCAGCGTAGTAGCAAATGATAAAATGGCCGGCATTGGCATGTTGAAGCATGTGCGTTATTTGGTCCTGACTCAGAGTGAGAAGATTGGTTAAAAAAATAATTGAAGCCAAATAAAAAGATTTTACAGAATGAGCTGGGTGCCGCATTGTGGAGGTGCGACATGATAAAGTCGTAATCGTTTTCGCTTTTCACAAGCGTGTGGAGATGTGTCTTTGTTGTAGCGGCTCTGTTTTGATTGGGAAATGATGAAGTCAAAACTGGAGATGCAATTCGTGTTAGACAGCTAACTCTTTAGTCTGTTAATGGCTAGCATGGGGCCATGATGAAGATTTGCTACTTGGGTGGTCTAGAAAACCATCTGGGGTGCCATGTCACACGCAATATTGTGACGGTGTTAGGTAAATATGAGATTGATGCCGACGCGGCAGGTGCTCATGTAAAACTATACACGTCTGATTCTTAACTGTAGTTTTGGCTGCTTGTTCGTACAATGTAGCTTTGGTTGTCTGTTTGTTCACTGCGTCCGTTCTCGGCTGACTGTTTCTTCACTGCTTGAAACAGAAAGCAAATAGCTATTTTGTTTTACTGGAGATACAAAAAAAATAATGTGAAGGGCATACAAGGGTTGCCAAAGCCGAATAAAGCAATTTGACGCTCTCAAGTGTTTAAATTTAATAAAATTTTGTTTTTAAATTATGTTTCAGTTTAATCGAAAAATTTAGTTTGTCACTAAATATTTAGTTAATTTTATCTGTTTTAAATATTTATTTTTTAAAACCTTAATAAAACCAGTATTGCCAACCCAAATGGTGTAGGTTTAATGACGACGATGATAATTTAAAGTCGTTGATGTTTTTGATGCATTTAACATAAATTGTTTTGTGTAGTCTTGTTAAAAGAAAAATGATTGAGAAGTTATGTGTCACAGTGGGTTTTTGTGTTTGTAGGTGCATGCTTTTCTTCTTTCTAAAACAACACTGGAAAAATAGTAAAATATATTTTCTTAGTAGGTTTTGTTGTTAATTTAAATTAGCTTTATTTCGTTCTAACACCATATTTATAGTCAATTTTAAATCAAGTTCTTGAACTACTTAAAGGAAAGTCTCTTTTTAAGTGTAATAATTTTTATAAACCTATTGAGAATTATTAAAATTAATGAAACACTTATGAATTCTTTTGGTAGCTCCAATATATATTAAAAGACAATAATTGGTTACTCAGATATAGAAGGGAAAAGGAAAATCAAAGCATAAAATAAAGAACAATTATTTTTTGGGTGAAGTCAAATAGCTTAATATATATTTTTTAGAATTTTATTCAAATATTGTCAAACAAAAAATCAAATCTTAAGTAAAAGTTTCTTTAAATTGTACATCTACAAAAAATGTTTCAAGTGTTGCCTTGAAAAAAGTTTGTGATTTTTATTTAGCGAAATATATTAAACAATATTAAATTGTAGTTTTTCATATTTTTAAAAATTTTTCTTTAATTTAGAACTATTTCCTAAACAATTTTTTTAAGTGTAACTGCTCATATACTTGAATCATAAATGCCTTATATCTCCTTATACATCAAATCCCAGTTCGGGTGTGTCTCGAAATTTGTTGCTGCAACGACTTAAGCATCATTTTCATGACACACTGACATGAGATTTTCTTATTATTACCGGCATTAGTATGAGAGTGTGAATTTTCTATAGGAAAACACAAATTTTTGTAACGCGTGCTTCTATTATCTGCATGGTTTTCTCTTTATCTGTCCAAATATCCAAGTGTCTGCCTGCCAATCAATTTGACATTACAGAAAAAAATATCTCAAGTAAAAATGCGCTTAAGGCATCATTTACGAACACAGATGGGTGTGGATGGTAGAACATATAAGTTTTCCATAAATCTCTGCAGTTCTGAAGTTATAAACGCATCTTCTTGTTTTCGTTTTTATCACTACAGTTTTTGTATTTTGTAGGTTAAATAAAATATTTTGGTATCTTTAACCTATATGACTTATTGCTTATAAAATTAATTAATCTTAAGTGATAAATGCATAAACTAAAGGGTCTTACTTAAAGATTATTGCATGAGTTTTCTTTCTTCGTAAGTGTGACACATATTTATAGTTTTATTAGATTTAGTGTTAATATTGCTGCTACTGCAAAAAAAAAATAATTTTTATGTTGATTGTATTTCTCTAACACATTTTTTTGCTCACTTTCTTATATATTCTCATTTTTCATTTTGTAAAGAACAACAAACGCATTAACGTCAAAAGCTGTTTACGTTTTTTGTTGTTGTTTTAGTTTTTTCTATTAAAGTTTTTTTGTTGCAGCTAGAGAAATCAGTGAAATTGTTTTGTTAATAAAGTTTGTTTTATAAAGAAAATTTACATTTTCAACAAGGGGAACAACAGACAGCGACAGCAGCATCATAATAATTGATGTTTAAAACAACAACAACTCTACCAACTAAGTTTAATGAAAATGTCACCTGTTAAACTGTTAAAATCAACAACAATATGAAAAAAAGTGATAAAAGTGAATGGCAGTAAAAAATCAGATAAAAAATTATTTTGATATTTATATTTACTTTTTTCAGATTGACAAAAAATCACTTTTTTTAAATTAATTTGTTCATTGAGAAAAAGAAAGTAACAAAGAGGTGATTTAAAATAAGTAAGAGCGCTATATTCGGCTGTGCTGAATCTTATACTAATGCCCTTCACATTGGCCTTTCGAAACTCTGTACTTTTTTATTTTTATCCATTTTTATTATTTGGGAAATATTTTTTTAATTTTTAAACAGGGGTCGCTGCCATATTCTAACCCTCTTAGGGTGACTAATTTATTTTTTTTAAATTTTATATGGCAAGCTCCTTTTTGGTGGAGATAGGGGGTAAGTATTTTCTAAGAAAATGTTTGCAATACAAAATTAGTAGCACTGACCCACATTTTACCTATACACGGGCACCCTGGAAGCTGTAGGGGGGAATTAATTACAATTTCCCAAATCTTGTATGAGAGCCCCCTTAGGTGATGGTGATAGGGGGTAAGTATGTTCTAGGGATATGTTTAGGAGGATAAACTAAATGGAGTAGGTTGTTCACTTTATTTCTCTAAGGCCGACTCTGGGGAAGTTATGGGCTTTTTAACACCTTTTTTTTGTGAATTTTTAATGGCAACTCCTTAGATGATTGAGATAAAAGGCAAGTATGTTCTAGGAATATATTTTGGGAGGGAAAACTACTGGGAGTCTGTGGTACATTTCAATCCTCTAAGAATGATTCCGGGGAAGGGGTTCCTACACTAATAATTTTAATATTTTGTATGGCAACCTTATAAGTGTCTGAAGATACGGCATAAACATGTCCCACAAAAAGCTTTTAAAGAAAAAAAAATTGAGGTCGGTCTTACATTCGACTTTTGTAGGAGCACCCTGAAAGCTGTGGGATCAATTTAAAAAATAAACTTTGTATGGTAGCCTGGTTAGGGGGCGGAGACAGGGTATATGTAAGTATGTTTTACAAAAATGTTTGTAAGAAAAAAATTATTGAGAGTCAGTCTTACCGTGTAGGCGCAACTCAGGAGCAATTGTATAGGTTTTTTGTACAAATTTTTTCAAACAGAGGTAGCCTTGGTTTCTGGCATACATATCTTGGTCAATTATTACGCAACTTTGCTAGATTTTAATAGCAATTTTTTCGCAGATATTTCTGATACTTTGATATCGCTAGCGAGTCTATGCGACATCGGGAGGCTTTAAAAAAGTTGATTTAAACCATATCAGGGACAAACGGACATCGCTAAATTGAGTCCTCTATCTCTATCTACAAGAACCAAGAAAATTTATACATAATGGGGCCGCAGATGGATATTCAAAAAAATTACAAACAGAATGACAAACTTATATATACCCTTATCGGTAATGTGAGTGGGGGAAGGAGGGAAAAGTGATATATCGTCTATGTATGACAACTCAATTTCTGCTGCGTTGCCAAACGTCAAACAAAACTTCTCCATTGCCAAAATATTAAATAATTGTTATTTAATACTGTCAACGCTTAGTTTGGAAGTTGCCATCTGTAATATAATTTTGGCAACTGACAACCGAACTGTGATTGGATTGTCAAAGTACGTAGTGAAATCTTTGGAGAACGATCTAGGGAATTCACGAAGTGACATTTGCTTCACCTAACCAGCCAACAGAAACCCAAATTTATCTTACCGCCATAAGTAGAAAATGGTGGGGGGGTTAGCCTTGCTACAATACAGGGACGGTTAACCTAAGCTATATTTAATGCTTTAGAGACACACCTGAAGGCAATTAAACACGAAAAAAGATACAATCACAGATACGTTCAAAAAACCTTCTGGGTTTGTGCAATGCAAGTGCAAAGCATAGATTTCAGACCATATTTGGGGTTTTATCGACCAAAGAGGTCGATTTGAGGGTACCTTTTTTAAAAAAAAGCGTTTAACTGAATAAGCATCAAAACCAAAATCTGCACCGATCTACAAAGGAAATACCTTGATGGAATCGATCTACTACTTATCCACTTAAAAATGCGGCAAATGGGATAACATCATCTATTGACCAACAATTGGATCACGGTACTAACTTTCGGTGACAGTGTAATAATTTTTTTATTAGGAGAGAAATGGAAACTATATGTCCCACATTAAAAACCGACAAAGTATCAGGGGAAGCTTGGAGTTGCTGGAGGCTTATATCTCTGTTAGCGATAACCTCTTCTAATTTTTATTAAAGATCCTGGAACTTCTAATCAGTACCCTCTAAATATCCTTTCTTCTTCTTTTAAATAATAACTAGCACTCAGGGGATGGCCCCTATACATGCATTGCATTGTGTTTGTATCAGAAAAATGGGTTATGGGAAGGAGGATAAAGGAGGATAAAGGAGGAAGGAGGATAAAGGGAGTGGACATTTGATTTAAATTCCCGATATTTACTGTGACAGGAAAGACATCACTAGGAAGTTTTTTCCACATACGAACTGTGCGACTTTCAGATGTTTTTTTCTTCATTAAGTTGGACTGCATGAAAATGAATCTAAAAGGCAAGCTTTAGGCTTTCGGGGTTTTACAAAAGTTATGTAGGTCTAACCAAATCCACCTAAAACCACCAAATCGCCTGTTCTCCTTTAACGTAAACATCACCTTACTTATATGTTAATGAGAAAGGAAAACAAAATATCTTTTTTATTTCTTTTTCGTTTTGTAAGCTATGACAAAGTTCACTTTTCCATATACAGTATAATTTTTTGTATTAAAAGTCTCTTTGGCAACACTTGAGCAACGGTCAAGCATTATCCATCTCTCAGGTGGACTGAACCTTTCTTTTATAATTGTATTTTATACAATAGAGGGTAAATTTTTAATATTTTGTTTTAACGACAAACTAACCGAAAAGAAAGATATCAAATTTCTTTTATATAAAATTTTTTTTCTGTACCTTTCGTAGCTGGGATATGAACTTGGGACTCTCCGAACTGCACCACTGAGGCACTTTGTTTTTAAATCTAAAAATATATATAAAGGCAGCATGCCTTTCTGCGCGATTTTTTGTAGAAAACTTCAGTACGGATCGTCCTTAAAAGTTTCAAGTACGATTTTGGATATATTTAAAAATAAAATTTTTAATTTAACAACATCTCTTTTTTTTCTGTATTCGGTGTTAAGCCATGGAATATTTTGCCAAATGACTTACAGACCTTACTAGTATCTACAAACCAGATTTCCCAAAAAACAATGAGAAAATGATCTCGAACATAGATATATGGAAAAGAGCATGGAAGACTTTAATTCATGTCCAAAACATAGGAAATAAGCGGAGGGGCATAGGTCATATTCCTTGGAGGCAAAATGACGATGTGGCGAAAATTACGTCATCTTGGAGTCCCCATGAGAGCTGGGAAAAGGGAGATGGCCTTCCTCAGCGGGAGCGATCGGTCAGAAGTAATGTTAATGGCACAATTTAGCCCAAACTACGTAAATATTGTTACATTTCTCTGCATGACACTGGAACTCTAGAAAAAACAAGTAAGAGCGCTATATTCGGCTGTGCCGAATCTTATATACCCTTCACATTGACCTTTCGCAATCCCAAACTTTTTTTATTTTTAACCATTTTTTTACTTATGAAATATTTCTAATTTTTAAATAGGCTCTAAGGCCAACTATAAAGAAGTTGTGGGCATTTTTACATAATTTTTGTAAATTTTGTATGGCAACCCCCTTAGGGCGTGGAGATAGGTGGTAAGTATGTTCTAGGAATATGTTTGGGAGGGCAAACTAATGGGGGTCGGTCGTACACTTTATTGCTCTAAGGCCAACTCTAAAGAAGTTGTGGGCATTTTTACATAATTTTTGTAAATTTTGTATGGCAACCCCCTTAGGGCGTGGAGATAGGGGGTAAGTATGTTCTAGGAATATCTTTGGGAGGGCAAACTAATGGGGGTCGGTCGTACACTTTATTGCTCTAAGGCCAACTGTGAAGAATGGCAACCCCATTAGGGCGTGGAGATAGAGGGTAAGTATGTTCTAGGAATATGTTTAAAAGGGCAAACTAATGGGGGTCGGTCGTACATTTTATTGCTCTAAGGCCAACTGTGAAGAAGTTGTGGGCATTTTATAATTTTTGTAAATTTTGTATGGCAACCCCATTAGGGCGTGGAGATAGGGGGTAAGTATATTCTAGGAATATGTTTATGAGGACAAGCTAATGGGGGTCGGTCGTACACTTTATTGCTCTAAGGCCAACTGTGAAGAAGTTGTAGGCATTTTATCATTTTTGTAAATTTTGTATGGCAACCCCACTAGGGCGTGGAGATAGGGGGTAAGTATGTTCTAGGAATATGTTTGGGAGGGCAAACTAATAGGGGTCAGTCGGACACTTTATTGCTCTAAGGCCAACTCTAAAGAAGTTGTGGGCATTTTTACATAATTTTTGTAAATTTTGTATGGCAACCCCCTTAGGGCGTGGAGATAGGAGGTAAGTATGTTCTAGGAATATGTTTGGGAGGGCAAACTAATGGGGGTCGGTCGTACACTTTATTGCTCTAAGGCCAACTCTGAAGAAGTTGTGGGCATTTTATAATTTTTGTAAATTTTGTATGGCAACCCCATTAGGGCGTGGAGATAGGGGGTAAGTATGTTCTAGGGATATGTTAAGGAGAAGAAACTAATGGGGGTCTGTGATACATTTTTTTCCTCTACGGGCGAGTCCGGGGAAGTTATAGCGGTTTTTACCTTATTTTTTAAAATTTTGTATGGCAACCATGTCAGGGGCTAGAGATAGAGGGTAAGTATGTTTCACAAAAATGTTTGGATGGAAAAAATAATTCGGGTCGGTCTTACATTTTACCTTCGTAGGAGAACCCTGGAAGCCGTAGGAGCGATTTTAAAAATGTTTAAATTAAGCTTTGTATGGCAACGCTGTTATATGTATGAACACTAATACTAATAAAATTTTTGTTTTGGGTGTGTTTCAATAATATAGACATGACTGATTCTGTTTTTTTCGTTTTTTGTTGTTTTTTTTTTGTTGTTCTTTTATTATTACATGTAAAAGTATGTTCTTTGTTGTTGTTGTAGACTCAAAAAACCGAGGTAGTCGTGGTTCTTTGCTTATATCTCGGTTATTTATCGGGCGATTTTGCTGAATTTCAATACCGATTTTCTCGCGACTATCTGTGACAGTTTGATACCACATTCGGATCTATGCGATATCGGGGGGCTTCAGAAAGTTGATTTCAACCATAACACGGACGGCGCTGCGAATTGTGACCCCATGTAAAATTACCCCAAAGTAAAAAATGTCGAATGACCCCAATTTTGGGGTTATTAGTCAACATGAAAGTTAGGCCCAATTTTTAAGTGAAATATTACCCCAAAAACATTGAAAAATTGCCCCAAGATTGAAATGAAATATGGCCCCAAATTTGTGGTATTTTTTCGTTATGAAATATTGCCCCAAAATATATAATGAAGATTCACCCCAAAAAATAAAAATTTAAACAAAAAATTAAAAAATTAGTTTTTCCTTATAACTTATAAAGCTTTAATTTATTGATTAAATTATTACTTATTTCAAAGTCGATAAACAAAAGTAAAATTAAATACACTAATACTTATATAAAAATGAATATTAATAATTATAATGGTAAGTTTTAATTTAATATAAAAATAATTTAAACAAATACATCTATGCATTCTTCTACAAATTCTCTACAATAAGGACAATGGAGTACATTTGTAGTTGAAGACAGTTTTATTTTGCAAAAACTGCATATTTTTAAATGTTTGCAAGGAAGCAATACGACGTTTGCAATTACGTCTTTGCAAACAACACACTCTCTTTCATTATCTATTGATTTATTACCATCGTCGTTTTCCGAGACATCTTCCTCAGTCTCTGGTGTCTCTTCAAATATATTTTCAATTGGTATCATATTAGTGCATATACCGTAGTCTTTCTGCACCATTCGGGAAAGAAAATCTGCAATTGTTATTTTGCCAGAATCTAAATGATCAGTAGCTTCTTTGATTTTCGTATTCTTTTCTGTGCTGTTTTTCCTCCGTTTTTTTAAAGGACTACCACAACTGACCAATGTTTCAAAATGCCTGCTTTTGAAAAATTCTTCATTTCTAATTGCTTTTACAAACTTAAAGAAATTTCCATTCTTCTGAATGCATTTTCCCAAAACACCATTGTATGCTTCAATCGCAGAAGTAGTACGAGTATTTTGTTTATATACGCTAAAGTTTTTACATCCAACCTATTTATAATATATACGTTACATTAAAGTAAATTTAAATTTAAAACAAAGCTAACCTTTTTTATCCATTGTGTTTCAAAGTATTTTAAAAATCCTGAAAACTTGCTTTCACTGTCCATAAGATAAATATCAGATTTAATGTGCGCGAAAGCCTCCTTAATTAACATTGGTGGAAGTAGGGGAAGCACCATTATTTTGTGGTACAGTATAGATGCATGCTTAGATGATCTGATATATTGTAGTAGAGGTTTTCGACTACTTATATTTCTACGCAAAGCTTGGCAGTAGTGAAACCTAAGCAGTAATAGAGTTACAGATTATTTATATGATGTGAATATTACTCATTGCGATAATCTAAAAAAAAGTGAAATTTTAACGTTTCAGTATAAACCAAAAAATAATTTGAAAATCGCGCGATTTTCAAATTATTTTTTGGTTTATACTGAAACGTTAAAATTTCACTTTTTTTTAGATTATCGTAAAGTTTATTGAATGTTTCAATAAAACTTACCAGCAACCAACATATTTGCTATTGGGAAAAATAGTTTGAACAGAATTTCTTAGACCTTGTTCATAATCAGTTATTATAACTGCGGGATCTATATCAAAAATATTGTCTTTAATATACAGAAACAAACTTTCATACGCTTTTCTGGTCTTTTTGTCCATTAAAATAAAAAATACTGGAAATACCTGCGATTATAGGTTTAGTTAACTACCCATATAACATACAAATCAATATTATTCTGATGTTCTTACTTCTTCCATATACTCTATGTATATAATAAGTAGTTGGTTAAAGCAACCACGCGGAACAATTTTAAATGTAGCATCCATCAAGTATGTGCGTTGGGAATGTAAAATATTTTCCTCGATAAGCTTAATGCTTTTTTGCGATGAAAAAATGCAATAAGAAAAATTTTCTTCATTGATGCATGCCGAAAAGAAAGGTTTTTGGCCTTCAATATCCAGCGATAAACCATAATTCTCCCACACCTTTTGAATATTAAAAGCCTCTACGACCTCCACTGCATTTCGAGGAGAGGAAACATAATTTTTTGAAGCAATTTTTTGCAGACCTCTTCTTATTCTACAAAACGCAATTTCTTTCGTATCGTTTTGTAATCTAAGAAGAAAATTATTTTTTAATATTAAGAAACTTCGATAGTAATAAAATCTGTCTTCACTTACGTTTGACTGACATTTCTAAATGCTGTTCTTACACTGCTTATTGCATTTAGTTCTCCTCCTAAAGTTCCTGCAATATTAGCGCATTCTTCTTTTATTTTGTTCAATGCATATAACTTTTTATACTCGGCCTCTTCATGACCATGACTGTGAGGTACATTTTTATGGGTCGGTATACACGTTCCATTGGACATATAAATAACTCTAGCCTTGCAATCGTTACGCCAACACTCGTATTTAACAGTATCTTTATACACCGATTTCTTCTTATAAATCATATTTTCACCTTTTACAAACAAAAGTTTTGAGTTAATTTTTTTCCCCGGAAAAAATACGCACTCCATTCTAACTTTTATACTTTACTATACTACTAATGTTTTAAAATTTATACCATTCAGTTCCTATTTACTCTTATGACTGAAGATTTTTATGCTTTGCAATATTATTTAACGATTTCAAAACAAATACCGAAACAATTTACAGTTATAAATCACTTAATTTTTATAAAATATTTAATAATAGTAATTGTGCAGAATCACCCCAAATTTTTGTATTGGATTTTTGGGGTAATTTTTCATTTTTATAATTTCAATATATTTTGATGTTATCAAATGAAAAATAGCCCCAAAGTAAGATAACAACAATTTATGTGGGGCCTTTTTTCATTTCATTACTTTGGGGCATTTATTCATTTTTGCAATAAAAAAAATGTAAAAATATCCTAAAATATCAGCAAAATCGCCCCAATTTTTCTTGTTGTTGCAATATGTACAATTGCTTGGGGTCATTCGACATTTTTTACTTTGGGGTAATTTTACATGGGGTCACAATTCGCAGCGCCAACACGGACAGACGGGCAGACGGACAGGCGGACAGACGGACAGACGGACATCGCTAAATCGGTTTCCCTATCTATAAGGATCCAGAATATATATACTTTACGGGGTCCCAAATGGATAATAAAGGAATTACAAACGGAATGACAAACTTATATATACCCTTATCACTTATGTGAAGGGTATAAATATATGGTTTAAATGATTTAAGTGAATTTAGGTTAACTAATTCGGGTAATTAGGGTTTTGTGCTAATATTTGGACCGTCAAATGAAAAAATCTATGTAAAATTTTACTATCTTCTTTTCTTCGTTAACTGTCTGGTTCGATGTGAAGACAAATTTTGGTTGAGATAACTGTTGTGCTTTAAAAAAAGAAACCCTTAATAAAACGGGTCATTATCAGTGTACAATTTCCCCTAGCGCTTATGTGTATGAACGTCCTCAGGAAATATATTGGAAGGACAATAAATACCGTCAGTGCTACTCTATCCACATAAAAAGTTCTAATGTGATCATCAAGTAAAATATGTGTTTGTTTTTATATATTGAAGACCGTCAGTGTTTTTATATAAAATCTAACTATTATTAAAGGTACCTTTACACGGTAATACTTATATTACGATATGTCAAAAAATGTTGTGGGATAATACAAAATCTCATCATGTAAAAGCATTATGTATTGGGTAGGAGAGAATACGGATGCAAAATTTGACAAGTGTTCGGTAAATGTTTATTTTCTAAACCATTTTAGAAACTTGTGTATTCTCATCACATCAGAGGTGTGAAAGATTGGCAGCACTTACAGCATCTAATGAAGGTGGCTACACTTAATGAAACAATACACAAACAATCAAAATAAAAGCAGATTTTTTTCATGTTGTTTTTGTTAATATTGTTGAACCTTAACCATATGGCGTTACCCCAAAAGGAAAGTGACAAGAAGCAACCGATTTTGATTTTACCAACCTCATCCGTGTAAACATGAAAAATAGTTAGAACAGATTTTTATTCTCTTTTTTTAAACACGGAGAGAATTTCATAATATTTTGATTCTACAAAATCTAATTACTTTGTATTACCGTGAAAAGGTACCTTAAGAAGAAGTATGTATGTGCATTTGCCAGTATTATAAATTAATGCTGTAAAATTGTTTATGGCCGTTTACAGATCCCAAGCGATATAATTTTTTTTTATCGTGTGATAAAATATTTTATTTAAATTTAATAGAATTCCTAATTGAAAGCATATGCTGAAATGTTGTTAAAAGTAATTTATTTTTTTTAACACATTTTTAAATAATAAAAAAATGCTTTAAGCATTTTATCATAACTTTAGGAGTTTTATATCTTTATTTTAATAATCTGCTATAAAAGAGTAATTTTGAGCCATAGTAAAACAACTAAGGACAAAATTGGGTCAATTGTTTTAAAGAAGTTACTGTTGCTGTAATAACCTTGACGAAATAAATTGAAAAGAATATGTCCAATAAATTAAGGACATCCCAAACAACAAAATTGTTTGAAATCAGTCAAACGTGTGGCAGAAATATGGCCCAATTTAAAGAATTCAGTCAGACTTTGGACCGCAACATATTTACAGTTATTATGAAAGACCGATTATCGAAGTTTTGCAATTGCGTAAGAATTTTTAGTATTTTGCACATCCAAGTTACATACAACTTTTAATTTTTGTTTTGAAATCGGACTTGTATATCATTGGTCTAATATGGAAAAGCCCCAACTCGTAATTTTTAGTCGGGATTTTTTTTGGCTTACTGTGATATATTAGCTACTATTTGTCAAAATAAACGAAAATCTGGGCTTATAAAAAATACGAGTTAGGGCCTTTCCATATAAAGGTAACGATATGCAAAATTAATTGTTAAAATTCTATTGTTAAAAACATTTTAAACATTAATTTAAAATTAAACCTTTGCTAAATTGCCTTTTGGCTTATTCCTCTTTAACATTTTAAAATTAATTTACTTTTTTGTATTCTAATTTTTTCTATTGACCCTTTACTGTTTTAATTAATTTACATTTACAAATTAATTGAAAAGAAAATAAAAAACTAAATATTTGATTTTACATTTACTGATATCAATGTAATTGCTTTTTGAAATTACACAGTTCTATTTGCTTTTTTAATTTTTTAATGCATTTTTTTTGGATTTTTTAAACAAATTTGACATTTTTGTATTTTAATGCCGGTATTCAGAATATTTATACTTGACAGTTATGTCACAGACATCTGTAAAATAAGCCTTGAATAAACCTGCTATAAGAATTATGAATACAAGCATAAAAGCTAAATATAATAAGCAAAATAAATAAAAAATTCAGGTTAATTAAGCTTTTTTAAGCAAAAAGCTAGATTTACTTTTTAGTTATTTCAAAGTGTGTAAAAACAATTATGTTAAAAAAAGGACGAAGCCTAACGAAACATTACAAAGGCTAAACACTCTAGGATTTTTAAAATGTTTCATTTCTTTGTACATTTTAAAACATAAAATATAATAAATTCCTTTGGTACTTATTCTTAAACATCCTTCATTCAAATCCTTAATTTTTTTTTCTTTTCAGGTAATATTTTCAGTCTAATTCACATCTTTCTTGGAAATCTATTTTTAAATTGGTAAATATTTTATTAACAAAAAAGTGTTTTTGTGTGTATTCATATTCGTTTGTAAAAGTTTTTTTCACATAAGTAATTTCTTAAATATCCATCTGCGACCCCATAAACTATATATTTTCTTTGTGCTTTTAAAATCCAGCAAAACCGCCCAATAACTGACCGAGACTTATGCCAAAAACCAAGATTCCTTCTGTTTATTTCCCTAAAGTTTGTACATAAAAACCTATATAACTGCCCCAGAGTTGCCCTTACAATCTTCAATGTAGAATTGACTCCCATAAATTTTGCCCCGCGAACAACTTTATGGAATATACTTACACCCTATCTCCGACTCCTTATAGGGTTACCATTCAAAGTTTAATTTTTAATTTTTTTTTAAATCGCTCCCATAGCTTCCAGGATGCTCCTACAAAGATAAAATGTAAGACTGACTGCAATTACTTTTTCCTCCCAAACATATTTGTGGAACATACTTATCCCCTATCTTCAGACCCTTAATGGTTGGCATACAAAATCTAAAAATATAGGATAAAAATACCTACAACTTCTGCGGAGTCGTCCCTAGAGGAATAAATTGTATCACAAGCCCCCATTATTTTCCCACCCCAAACATATTCCTAAAACATAAAAAAATTACAAAAATTATGTAAAAACGCCCCTAACTTCTTTAGAGTCGGCCTTATAGAAATAAAATGTATGACCAATAACTAAACATATTCCTAGAATATACTTACCCCCTATCAGAATCACCTAAGGGGGTTGCCCAACAAATCTTACAAAAGTGATGTAAAAACGCCCACAGCTTTCCCAGAGTCGGTCAAATAGAAATAAGGTGTACGACCGCCCCACATTAGTTTCCCTCCCCAAACATAATACCCCTTTTAAACTTTGGAGATTTTCTTTAAAATAAGTATTTGGGTGGAAAGCTAACCGATCATGCTGGTTTAAAACAGCGATTTGAAAACGAAACCGTCTCTGTGAAACTTGCCTGAGCTCCGAGAGCTTGATTTCAGCTGGTGTGCAAATGGGTAGGCGAAGAGACAGCTAAATCTTTAAGAATCCAAAATATATAATGTAGAAACTACAAATTAAATGACAAACTTATTTATGTCCTTATCAATATAAACAGATTTTTAGTTGCGAAGCTTACAATCATAATTTTTTTTATTGGAATGTTATAGTTAAAAAATAAACCAACAATAATTGTGTTTTATTTTCGATATGTTCTAAAGAGCCGTTAACAAATCGCTCTTAACTGCAATAAATTTTAATTTTTTCAATAATCAATTTACGTTTTACAATCACTTTTAAATGGGAACTAATGGCTCGCTCTGCTTAACTTTGTTCAATTAATTTTAAACAAAATGATTGTGGGTGTGTTTCAGTTGAGTGTGTGTGTGTGTGTGTGTGTGCTTGTGTTTGCATCCATAATTTGTTATAAAAACATTTATGTTAAAATTTTCCACATAAATTAATTATATTTACTGTCTATCATTTATAACCAATTAAAAGTTTACAACTGTGTAGTAGCGGTGGTAGATTGTTGGTTTGACTCCTTTTAACCAGAATACTTATGGCCACAAACTGTGAAATAGTGGTGGCATTTGATAATGTATTGCTGCTTGTTGTTGTAAACTGCAAAACATAAGTAAAACAGAAACGTCTACAAGAGATTATTATCGCCCACTTGATAAGCGTAAAGTATGTAATTCAAGCATAATTGTTATTGTTTGTTTGATTTAATCACGTAAAAGGATATGAGCGTGAGTGAGCTTTTACCGGTGTAATTAAAGTACGACCTTATGATTTTCCTTTTTAAATATAAATTAGTTAAAAGGAAAAAACTTCTGCTAAGATATATTTTTAATTTTGTTTTTTCTGAGGGTGAGTTGTATAACTGCCAAGTTATCACTCTTTTTTACTTAAGCGGGAGCTTTAGTAATAGAGAGTGATGTGAGTGTGTAGTTGACCATCATGTTTTTGCTTGTACTTAAATGAAAAACTACTCATGATACCATCTCTAATATGCACATTAATATAAATATCAGCAAATTAGTTTAAAGCCATATAACTTATGCTGTGAAGCATTTACAATAAATATTTTAATCATCAACAACATTGTACTCGTTCATACTTCATCATCACCATTTAAAGCATTAAACACAGATGCATAAATGCACATCAAGTATTGAAATAAATTTGCATACATTTTATGGAAATTTGCAGACACTAATACACACATGAATTTTAAAGGATGACGAGCTGCTGCATATTTATAAACATAATTTGTTTTAATATTCCAAAAAAAATTTAAAAATAAAATGTTAAAGCTGTGTGAAGAGTGATTTCGAAAATTAATGGATTAATTTAAATGGAGCAATATAAGGAAATTGTTTTTGATTGAGCGCTTACAATGTTGAGTTTCCTCCTCTCTCTACTTTCCATTTCATTTAAAAAGAAAAATGGGAAGTAGATTGATTGATTCGTACCTAAAATTAAAAGATGATTATTCAAAAATTATGGCAGATAGCATGATTAATTTTTGCTTTTTTTCTCATTCTCAATTTTTTTTTTAGTTCCAAGCCGGCTGGTCAGGTATACCGATATATTCCTCCTTAGATTTAAACGGAATAAGTTTAATCAAATAGGACTCCTAAGACTTTACAAAATTTTGAAGGGGCCAATCAAGAGAAGACCAAAGGTATAAGATAAAGTGTTTTTCCAACCTAAAGTGGTAAATGGACCTTGATAAGAAGGTAGCTAAAAAGCAATTAAATGGGTTCATTCATTTGTTAAAAAAATTTTAGAACTAAAGCCTAGCGATATTCACGAATATATATTTTCCTGTTATTGTTATTGTCTTGCTGAAGAAAATAAATAAATGGACTTTAAAAAAAATGCTTCGGTGCTAAATGGAAGCTCCCTTGAGCGCCCGCAACATGCCCTTGATACCATACTTAAATGCTTGCCTTTTTTTAATGGTATCACCGTTAGAAGAGCCTTAAAACTTAGGGAATCGTATATCCGGCGTGATTCTCAACTCGCACTTTGGTCGTGGCTTAAAATATCAGACAGATTTATTCCAAGCAGACAGTCGGACGACGACGGTCAAAACCTATGAGTCAGAGATCTTTAAAGGGTCAAGGGAATAGGGATACGTTAAGTTCCTAAAGACTGTTAGATACTCTTATGTTTACATAAAGGGTTATGGAATTGATATATATATATTCATATATATAATTATTTACTGTAAGGTAGTGCTGTAAGTCCCTTAAAGACATGACTAGGTGCAGGCTTGCAATTTGACTTACCGTATCCATGAGTAAAGAAGACCAACAATTGCAAAAGCCTACTAAAGAATTACGACAATATATTTATAAAACCTTTGGTTGATTACCAGTTGTTAATTACTAATTGTAGGCACTTTGCTAAAGAGTTTGGGCCTTCTAGACCCCTGATTTAAAAAGGAAACTGTCTGTGTATATACACAACATCCTTCATAAATACCTAAAAATTCATTTAGTTAAGCAAAAATCTGGGAATAGCGATTTTATTCCAATCAGTATATATTGATTCAGCAACTTCATCTAGGAATGATTTAACCAGTTATTTGAAATAACTGTCCTGGCCTTAACATAAAGAATACTGGCATTGCTTTCTGCTACTCTCCAAGCGGGTAACTACAGGCGCCAAGTGCATACTAAAGTGACCGATATTTAAAACTGGTATGTACACGTATCTGGGGCTTATTACTGATATCCTGTGGATTCCAATGCAACTTGTGGATGGCATCCCTTTTGCTCCCGGCAGCATCCGCACTAAAGGGTGGATGTTCTACCCTGGCTTCTATTGTACTTCAGGGGAGGCAACCAAATGCAATTGAATATTGTTCAAGACAGTGGAGGATATATTAAATCGTTGCTCCTCTATCTTCAGATTTTGCCTGGTGGAACTTGCAAGTTACGATGGGTTTAAGATAAAAAAGCCTTTTTGCAACTTTGTTGCCGTTCTCTCATCAAGAAAAGCCTTTATCTTCTTGAAGCTGAACTCTACTATCACAAACTGTAAATTAGAGCATCTTATAAACTCCTTGGTAGTTGAAGCTGCCTTTCAGTGTATCTTACAGCCTTATATCACTGTTTCTGGGATGTCTTACTTAATATGTCTTGAATATGTTTACTCATAATAAGACAGCAACCAAGGCACCTCCGCAATCCTCATCTGCTCCTTAACTGTCTAAGCGTGGCAAAAATTTGTTGGTAAACCTTTTACTGTATTAAGGGACATAAAGGTATTGAAGAAATTAAGAGGACAAAAAACCTTAAACAGAAGAGCCCATTTGACAACGGAAAAAGCAATTGATGTTTGTGCCTCACTGAAGATCTTTAACTGAAGTAAAGATTCTGCAATGCGTGCTAGAGCCACGGCGATTTGGATAAACAACACTTTGTCAATCGTAATCTTGCGATAAGGAAACGACGAGGTGTTTTCTATCAGTGCGTAGAAAAGATTTTGGGTTGGTATCAGGTTATTCTAAGAGAGCAGCACAAATGGCAAGTAATGACTGAAGGTTTGGCGGTATAGGAAAGGCAAAGTGACTGTGAAGCAAACTACTTTAATTGTGCTGCCTAGCTATTCTGCACACCTGGGAAACTATCTTATCTCGTCTAATCTGGAATAAATGTCAGGAATTGCTTTGTCGTGACTGTTGCCATATTCTACTAAAGTTTGGACGTAGCTTGCATATATCCTAATTTGTGCCTTTCTCTGGAAGCAAAGAAAGGGACTTTAAAGAAGCTTTCAGTAGTGGCTTGCTCTAATCAAAGCCGCTTTAATCGTTTACATGATTTTAAAAGAATGTGGTCTTAATACATTTTGGAAAATTTTTTTTTAAGGAAACACTGAGTGCACAGACTGCTTTAATTAAGTGGCTACATTATATTTAAACAGTTTGAAGTAGGTTGATGGAGTTAAGAAGAGGAAACCCAGGACTTACCAAAAAATCAAAATCTAAAAAGTTTTAAAGTCAGCTTTAACTAGCTATAGAATTGCAAGTCTTGATTTTAAAATTGAAAAACATGCCCCAATATTAAACCTTTTTCTTAGCTGCATGATGATAACACAGCTACCCGATTCACACCCGATGGAGACGTTAACAATAGTTGGACCAGGTAATGCGGGGGTGTTTAAATTCCGATAGTTTCTCTAGTTCCACGGTCAGCCGCAAAATATTGTTAAATACATATATGTACCTCTTCATCCCTACCAATATTTGTTAAAGGACAGCGTGGTCAGGAAATGTTTGAAAGAGCCCCAACCGACCCTCAAAAGATCGATTCTACCCCAATAAGACCAGGTTGGGTTAGACCTTAAATAAGTTAAATGGAGATCCCCCTCGCTAGATAAGGGAGCTGTGGAGACCTTGGTCACGCCGAAAGAAAGATTTTTTTAACATATCTGTTGCCCTGCTTGGTACTCCGTGCAAAGAAATTTGGGCTTGTCCCTAATAGAAAGTATATCCGGAAATACTTTCCTTCGTTAAAAATTTAAAAACCGCTGCTTAAAAGTTGGATACGGGTTTTTTAAAGCTTAATGTGAAAATGTGCAAGGAGGAAATAAGCCTAGGCTACCGTTGGATTAAATTATGTGCACATAGGTTAAGGATAATTTAGACCGCACCATCAGAGACAGATTTAAATGCGAAATCTTCAGAATTCTGTGGCCTGGACTGCTCTCAGTGAGAGCAGAAGGGATCTTAGTGATACTTACGGGGTTCGATGTATGAACCGGGTAAAATACATGGATTGTATCTGATCCATACCTCTCTAGGTTGTGCAGAGATGAGGTATTACTAAAAACTGGGAAACGCCTTAACTACCGCTATCTAAGAATGAAAATTCGCAGACAAAGATGGTTGGAGAAGTACTTTTACTTGGATCCTGATTGTAGGTTAGAGGACCTCATGGGACTCATCAAGGGTATAAGGTGTCCTGTGGTAGCTTTTTAAAGGGTTTGTCACTTCTGCTTTATTTAACGGATACTAAGTTGTTTGCTCTTCTTTTTTATTTTCCATCTATTTAGCAGTATCTCTTTAACTTTTTTACTTCATTTTTCGTTTACTGTTCTTTTCCTTTCTTTTCTGCAGTGAGTCTGTGGACTTCTGGGTGAAAGAGGCAGTTATTCTTCATCACAAGCCTTTGCAGCCTTCTTTAACTTATGTGGTTATCGTATAAGTGTTGCTCGAATAGGTAACGAAATTCTTTGTAAAGAACAATTGACAAAATAGTCGCTGTTTACTAAGTTTTTCTCTCTGTGTAATGTACATTTTTTTTATTTTCTTAAAAATGTAAAGAGCATTCACACACACATAAATGTAAAAGTATTTGCAAATTTTTGTTATAATTTTTAATTTGTCGTTGGAAATATCATGGGCCATGTGTTTCTATACGGATTTGGATTTATTTATTTAATTTTTAAATTAAATTCATATTTATCACTTTGTTGTCAGGATAAGTTATAAAAACAGCAAATAAGTAAATAATTGGAATAATAATAATTATTATTACAATTGTTGAATTGTAAATAAATTAATCAAAAGCCATCATATAATGTTAATGATAATAGGTTGGAAACAAGCAAATATTTGTCGCTCGTTCGATATAATTTCCATTATTTATCATTTATATTGCAATCACAACGAAATTTTTAAATAAATTTAATTTATAAATTATAATCAGTATTGAAAAGAAATAAAATTACTAAAAATATTTTTAAGAAAGAAAATACATTTATATTTTAATAATTTACTTTGCTTTTGGTCCTTTGGGAATCTTTTTTTTTATTTTAACATTTTTTTTATACTAAAAGTTAATTTAACGCTCATATTTTAGAAGATTTTAGGGCTTCCATTGAAAAGTACTTTTTGTTATTTTAACATTATTTTCAAGCATAAATCTTTGTGGTTGGTGGCAGTGCTTTATTAAAATGTTTAAGTTTATAAAAGATATGAAAAAGTTGTAATAAAGTTCTCGTCCTTTACGCGTATGTTATTAGCAAGTATGTGTTAATGTAAAAATATTTATGTGTTTGTGCAAAAAATATTTTTAAGCTGGTTAAGTTACAAAACCATTATAAATCATCGTTTTAAATATGACAGTTCACCATAATAACACGCCAAGGCAAGTGTACGAATGTAGTGGATCCCTAACCCTACAGTTCTGAAATGTGACAAAGAACTAAAAGTTTAAAGAAGCAAAACAATTACTTGACTCAAATTTTATGTAAAAAATTTATTTCAAAAAGTAACGGCGGTAGTTAAAGTTATCAATTGTGGGGATTTGTCAGTCACGATGTCACAGTGATCGAACGAGTATCGCGCGTTTACTGTACAGATATTTTAAAAAGTAATGATTCTTACGTTATTGCTCCTCGACAATTTTCGTCAAAGTTCGGTATTCGGTGAATAAGGGATGGACCGAGTATCAATTTAATACTTTCATGGGTGCAGAGATTTTGCGCAACTGCTTCGGCTATGAATGTCCCGAAACATTGAACTGGTTGAAACCAATTTACGTGAAAATTTACGACTTTCAATACAGAAAAGAGAAGCCTCACTGGGGCTTCCAAGAGCGGTTATTCATAAAATTTCAAAAAAGGCTTTGAAGTTCCACCTTTTGAAATATAAATCGTTCAAGAAATAAAAGAAAGTGACTTTAATTTACACAAAATTTTTTGTGGAACGATGTTGGAGCGTTTTTGAACTGTAAATTCCATTGTTTGTAGCAAGGAGGCTCATGTTCACTTAAACGGCTACGTCATTAAGCAAAACTGCCGTTCCTGTTCTCCAAGAACTCGAAACTCTCGATTAATATATTAAAAACCATTGCATTGTCCCAGGGTAACAGTTTGGCGTGGCTAGTCCACGCATGGCTTGGTGACGAATGTCAACAGTGAAGATTATCGAAGCATGGTTATGGATTTCTTTCTACACACGTGTTTTTAACAGGATGGCGTAACTGCACGAACATCCACAGCTTCAATAAATTTGCTTCGGGAAAATTTTCCCCAAAATCTAATCAGGCACTTTGGGGACATTTCATGACGTCCGATTTAACTGCCATGGATTTTTTTATAGGGCTTCCTTAATTAGAAAGTTAGTAGTGACAATCCCCGATCTTTTGTGGCCTTGAACACAATGATCATTTTTTAACAGTGTGTTCAACTCGACGGAAGACCTCTGGATGACATGCTCTTAACAAAATAAAATCAGCGTTTTCATTCTATCTTTTAATGCTCACAATATAACTTTGCTATCAACTATTACGTATTTTATTTAAGTTTGAAAATATACATCTGCCACCAGACACCCTGTACCACGAACCGCAGGATAGTAAATAACACTTATTTACTTACTCATTCTACCATACAGAGAGATAGTTAATGAACACTTTATGTATGTATATCATAACATGCTTTATTTAAAACATTTATACAGTGTAAAGTACTTAAACCATGAAAAGATTTTTTTATTCCTTATTTTAAAATGCAAAAAAAAAAACTGAACAAGAGAACCAAAGAAAAAAAGACAAGTAGTAAAATGTTCATACTTTACAATTGTCATTGTCCTTTTTTATTATTCTCTTATAGTCTCTGTGTTTTTTTGTTTGAAGGATTCTTAGTGGTTTGTTTATGCGTATGTGCTGTTTTTTATTTTTCATTTATCTGGGTTTCGTTTAATTTTTAAGCTTTTTAATTTTCAAAGCCCTACACCAACACATAATATAATCGTGTATTTCAAACATTATATAAAATTAACTACAGACATGAAATAATTATGAACGGGTTCAACTAATTATGTTTTAGATTGTGCAAGCTCTGGAGTATGGAGGGCAATGAAATAGACTAACCCAACACCCGTTTTGAGTTGGCATCATTGGAAAAGAAGTAGACTGGAGCAATCGAGGAAGTCACAGTTAAGGTCGACTTGGTCGCACCTAGCGTCTACAATTAGAGTGTTAAAAAAAAATGATCGTAGTGATAAAAAACAGAGTCTTGGAGAATACTCCGCACACTAAAATCCTTGTTGGTGGGGATTTCTAGCAATTTAAGAAAACTGCATTGCACAATTACCTTGCACAGATATTCAAGAAACTTGACTTTCTTCCGGTAACAGACTATTGCACAGTTTTTCCTCCTTTTTGTTCTCTGGGCTTCATAATGCTTCGACGACATCCTAAAAGTTTTATATTTTACATACAAAAAAGCTCATCAGGCAATTCAATTGGAAACTATGTTCCTTAGATGATAATGTCAAAAATATGTCAAAAGTCATAAAAAGTATAATTTTACTGGGAATTTAGTCCTTAATTCTGGAAAAAGAAGATCTTCAGTTAACTTTGAATAAAAAGAATAATTTAATCAACTCTCAAAACTGCAGTAAAGTCCAGAGATGAAGCATTTTGAATTTGTTGTTCTTGCAAAAACGCCGATACTGATTCGCTACGCAAACAGGCGAGATCTCGTTTGAACAAGTACTCAGAGGCGAGAAGGTTCTTTTTAATTATTACGTGGGTGCTGCTTGCTGCCCACAAAAGCTTTGGTCATGTGTAAACATAGCTAAGACTGGTTCGTCGATTCCTGCTCTATTAAGGAATAATAAATTACTCATTGATCAGATTGAAAAAACTAAACATTCAGCTAAAATATTTGCAACTTATTTATATTTGCCTACAATGCAACTAATCAATACCTAAACTTAAAAGAATGCCTGGTTGACATATTCTTGTGAGCTCGTGCCGTTTGTTGGATCTCCTGAACCGGATGGAATACCAGAACTGGTTTGAAAACTTTGCTCTTCTCCTTTGGCACGCTTGCTTGGGTATTATGCTGGAAAGTAGCTAATTCCGCCGCAATCCCTGAAGCAGGAATATGCGTAAGCCCTCTAAAAAATTACCGGTCAATATTTTTTTAAAGCATTTTCAAAAGTTATGGAGAGTATGTTTAACTACCTCCTAGTTACCCATCTGTAGTCCAACGGCTTACCAAGCTACCGCCAGTATGGCTTTCGCATGGTAGATTCGATGAGGGACCTTTAATAGAGTGTGGATTATATGCTTCTATCTAAACTTGTTGGTTTTAGCGACGGTGAAAATATTTCTTCATCTGCATCAAGCTTTCCCAGAGATCGCACTATTTGTCTTGTTCTAAATGGAATATCTTTCAATGAGAGCAAAATCAATTCAAAGGTTTCCAAAGGCTCCATTCTCTCTCCTAATTTATTGCTAAAGTTTTTTCAATGTTTTTTTTGCAGACGAGAGCAGCATATGACATTCATACTGATGTGATGGATCTTGCTGCATCGTCTCTTTAAATGAAGACAGGAACTCTTAATATTCCAGGCATGAAATTCCTGTGCAAAACAGGACGAAACACGTGAATTGGCTTTTTTTCAACGCGCGTAGTATTTACAAAAACATTGCAGCATTAACCTGTGTTGTTGTTGTTCGGAACTATGGTACTTAGTAAACTTTTTGTATAATTAAGCTTAATTTGTATGGTTATCGGGTGTTATCGTGTTGTGTACATTCAAGACCCGATTAGCGTTTGTGCTCCTGGTACCAACTTGCCGTTGTCGTTTTGATTGCTGTTGAATTCGGTACAAAAACGGCAAGGATGCTGTTCATTTAACATTCCCGTATTTGTTGGCAGTATTTTTGCTGATTTACAAAGTGCTTGGCCATCAGTTGATGCACTCAACTGCGATTGATCCATAGCTTCCATATAAATTCTGCTTCCGGAAATTACATTAAGCTTTATAAGCTACGTATAGGTATTAAATAATTATTGTAAAGATCGGTTCATTTTGGGACCTACCTCCCATTGTGGAACTATACCTTTAGATACTAGTAACCGCCACAAATATCTTAACATTCGACCCAAAATTTGGGTTGAAAATATGTATATGATATAAAAGCAGCGTTGCCCCATTAGAGAAAATGATGTATGAGCATGTGTGGGTGCTTTTCCACTGTCTTTATTATTTAAAAGAAAAACAAGGCAATATGCGCCTGTGGCTTTGTTATTGTTACTTCTTGTAGTTACTCGTGCCTGTGTGCATGTAAAACCCGATTAGTGTTTGTCCCCCAGGGACACTCTGGGCTAACATTATATAAAATGCGATAACTTTTTAGAGATTTACAGTAGTTACATAAGTCCATAATTCATCATGCGACCTATATTAGTCTTATTAGCGAAGGTAACCTTAACATTTCTCACAGAAGTTTGTAATGGCGTAAAATCAGAAAGATAAAACATGTAGAAAAATTAGGCCCTAGGTCGCACAAAAAACCACCCTCATGAATATAAGGGCACCCCCAATTAATGCTAATATAAATATTTTTAAATATTTATTTCAATATATTTAATTTTCTTTTCAACACTTAAGCCTTGGCAGTATTTTCTTGGGGTATTTCAATGTTAAGAAAAATTATTTTCGCTATAGTTTGTACACTGTAAGACCAAAGAAGGAGACATTGCTTCCTTACCTTTCTCCTTTGTCGACGTAGTCTGGAAATGCTACCTTTTTTAAGTAACGAGTCCCAATTTGACTGTATAGAGGAACAAATCACCCCAATTTTTAATGAGCAAGGCCTTTAGTAAAGGTAGCCCCGTCCCTGCAGAGTTATATGCAGGGTAAACTATGGTTGGGCTTGACTGACAATAACTTCTTTAGTTGTTGGTTTTATGCATTTGTGTAAGAGAATATTTAAAGGCTTTAAATGTAAAATTTTCTGAATACACAACATATATTTTTTTATATTTAAAGGATTTTCTTGCCTTTGTTTTACTTAACAATCACTTAACGCTAAAGAAAATCAGTCTTTCATTTGGTTGGTTACATTAAGAACGATTATTAAACAAAGTTATAATTTTTGATTTATTATTGAAAATCTTATTTTATATATATTTTCAAGATAGACGTACTCTTAGGTAAAAATTTTAAAGAAAATTTATATAAAAAAAGAAACGTTTGATATTCTTTAGTGCCACCTAATGCTACACACGCTATACTTCATTGACAACTGGTATAGGTAAAGAATATTAAATATCAATTTTACTTTAAATTTTTTTTTCTAAAGTTAAGGTTCAACATTTAATATTTTGCAACACTAAAAGACCTAATTAAATTTAATTGTTTTTTTTAATATTTTGTTTACCCCAAAAGCGCCCTAAGCTTACAAACAACAATAAAATGGACAAAATGTTCCTTCGACCAAACTCCTGTTGCTATTTGTAGCCTTAAGTCCTTTTTATTTATACATAATTGTTTTCCACTTATTATGCTGCCCAACCACTTGTGTTTCCTTTTTTTGCTTCAGTGCCTAAAATTATTTTATTATAAATTTATTTTTGGACCATTTTTTTATGTAAAAATCCTTGTTATAATTTGCTTAATAATCACTTTCGGAATTACTCAGGTAAGTGGGATATTTATAACAACCTCAAAATAAAAAAAAAAAAGTTTGGACAAACAAAATCTTATGTTGTTGTTTGTTTGTGTAAACAAAAATATTATTTATGGCAACTGATTTACACTGACAGACATAAATTGAGAAAAACAACACCCACACCCAACAACTTACCCTCCCATCGTGAAACAAAACTTTTACGTTATTAAGGTACGAGGGTTGTTTTTAAAGCTTAAGACAGCAAGAAGCGGTTCTCATATGTAAGAATCGATTAAACTGAATAACGTTAACATATCTTAGGGTAAAAGTTTGTATTGGATCCAAGGAAAAGTAAAACCGCTTGAAAGGGAACTAACGAGTTTTCCTTCAAATTAAATAATTAGAACGAAAGCTTCCATTTAAATTGAAAAAATAAAGGAAAAGAAGGTAGATGGTCTTGTTTTTTCGCTCTTAATAATTCGGCGAATGCCAACATGTATTAATGTTTCAGAAAACGATTTAAGAAGCGAAAGTAGGTCAAAGTCTGTTTTTAGGGGATTTATAATATTTCTTTCTTTATCAATCTTCCCTTCTACTATCGACTTATTATTTTTGCCAAAAATTGTCGTACTAAGCCTATATAAATTCTAAGGCTACTTCTTTTAGATATGAAACCTTCTAGCGTCCTACCACAGTTCCAGGGCTTATATTTATATTGGTTTTTCACCCAATTTCTATTGATATTCAATCGCCAATTTCTCCTCCGTATTTTTAAATAAGTTTGACTTTGATCCTAAAGTAGTCTGTTAAATATTGTGTCGGACCAGAAAAGTTGTCAAATTCGCCATAGGCCAGTATTGCACTTTTATAGAAAACCGGATTTCACGCCCACATGGTTAAGAGTGTCTTTAGAGAATACAGAGCGGCCTTTTGCATATTGAGCTCACTCTCATTAGGTTCATTTTGATTATATTTATTCTGAGACCTTCATGTACTGTACAGTTCCCCTTTTGGACAGTGCTTAATATTTGGGCATTGTTCTAGACTCAAAATTGTCATGAAAGCTGAACACCCAGCATAAGATAATGTTACGGAAGCCTACTATACTTCTTTTATGATCTCGCCGCGAAGTGACGGCTATAGTGCGTCCAATTCTTACACACGAACCTCTGGTACGGTGGACTGTACCCTAAAGGCACTATGGTGAAATAAAAAAGCAAAATTCAATGGTTGGCTTGGACTGAAATTATAAGCATAATGCGTTCTAGTCCTTCAGAGGCACCAAGCCCATCTTGCAAGCAATGCAACCCAGCAAAAAATTTCGAAAATATATTCGAGTAAAGAATTCTTAATACAAGACAAAAGAAATTCACTATTTTTTTCCTTGAGTTTAAAAACTACTTACATATGGGCAATTCCATTGTGACGGGTGTGACCATTTTGTTAAAATTTTTGCTCATAACTCGAACCATTTGAAACTTTTGTTTGAAAAAAGGTAATAATTTCCAAGAAAAGTATGTTTTTAAGCGACTCATAATAAGAAGACATTGCAAGATCATAATTTTGAGTCACAATAGTCATTTGAAGACTGTGTTGGGTGTGACCTTACAAATTGGGATTAAAGACAATTTTGACTTTAAGACCGGGTTGTGTAAAATATTATTCAGAACGTGTTTAGTTTTTTATTTTTACTGTAAGTATTTTTAATTGTATTATGTATATTGTATATTAAATGAATTATTATTTCCACCAAACCCTTTGTAAAATGTGAAGGGTGTGACATTTTCGTCAAAGCGCAAAAAAGAAAAGCTGATTATTCGGTATGTGATTTTTTTAAGCTCTTGCGAAATTAGCAAAAAGAAAATATGATCCAATTTATTTATATTTCTTTAATTTTTTCTTCTTTTAAACGTAAATT
Source organism: Melanophora roralis (assembly GCA_963583895.1). NCBI lineage: Eukaryota > Metazoa > Arthropoda > Insecta > Diptera > Rhinophoridae > Melanophora > Melanophora roralis. The sequence goes on along the minus strand of OY757188.1, from coordinate 93,122,958 downwards.
CATTAACATTTTTATTGCAAAAATAATCGACTTTTTCCAATTTGGGTCGTTTTATGTGGAATTGACCACATGTAACTTGTTTTTTTTTATTTAAATGTTAATTGGAATGTAATTGGTAATAAGATAGAAAAATTAGCAACCAAAAATATATTGCATTATGTTTCAACTTATTCCAATTCTAATGTCCAATTTTTTGCCGGGAAGCTGCCATTTAAACGAACCATGTACATGCACGGGACGGGCCTTGCGGCTTCTTTCTCTACGTCTCACTGTGGGTTGAAATGGTTTCAAAGTGATGCTTAGTTGAATTTTTAAAATTAAGTTTTTGTACTAATATTTGGCATCGGATAAAACAAGATAAAATTCTATATCACTTTGTAAATTTTCAAGCATCTATCTTGTCAGCTGACTCCGTAGTGACGTGTCAAAGTACAAAATTTTTTGCAATTTTTTTATAAAGCAAAAAAAGTAAAATTTTGAATTAAACGAGTCCGTAATCTCCAAATTTAACGTTAACAAAGGGTTATTTTAAGAATGAAACTTTCAATTTCAGGTATTTAAGTGTATAAAAATGATGTAGTGTTTTTGAAAATATGTGTGAAAATATTTTTGACGATTTTTTTAATAAAGATCTAAAATTGGCCTATTTTTGATGTTTAGTGAACCATGACTTCTAAGTTAGTTATGGTTGGGTTTTGAATCTTATCTTAAAGCATGTAATCTTAGCTTAATAATACAAAAAAAAGTTTGCGGTCTTGTTGCTCCATTTTTAACATTTTTTCTGTTGAAGTCGTGTTTTTTTAAAGTCATGTCATTAACAAAACTAACGTGTATTTTGTTTTGCTATAGTCATTTGTTTAATGTCTACTATTGTTGTTATTGTTGTCGGAGGATTTTAATTTCAATAAAATAGGTGTGTGACCAAGTTTCTGGCTTCTTCGTTCACAAGAGTGTTAAAATGGTTTTGTATGACTTCTATAATACATAAAATTTTAATTCATGGTCCCGAAATCATAAAATATGCCCTTTTACTGATTGGAGAACGTTCAGAAGAAGCTTAGGAAGTCAAAAATAAGGATTTTAAAAATTATAGGGAACACTTTGCTCGCAAATTGCAGCCGAGAAAAGTCGAATGAAGATATTCTAAATAGGTTTTTTCTCAGTTCAGATCCATTCATATCTAGTATTGATAAACAAAATGAGCGGAAAGAAAAGCAACAATTATCAAATTCCGAATTGCAGCTTTTGCTATCGCCGATTATTTCTCAAGAAATACATGATAGTGAGAGTAATAATAGCGAAGATTATGATGATGAAGGTGAGAATGTACATAATATGGTTTCTTTTTAAGTGAACGACATTTATTTATAAACAAAATAAATTATAAAAATTTATTTCGTTACTTTTTTAAAAAAAGGTGTAAAATTCTCAAAATTGCTCAAAACCCAAATTTAGACTTTAAATTAAACTTATATTCATTTTATGCAAAATATATATTTATTTTTTAGAAAGAAGATAGTATAGGCTTTGGTATGCTTCTCATTTTTTAAAAAAATCACTTTCCATTTTAAAATTACGGCGAAAATTCTGAAACAAACTATAATTTTCCGAAAAATAAAAATGTCTATAAAATTGTAAAAAAACGATTCTTCCGTGTATCTTTTTTCAGAATATGCCTTTTTATGCATATTTAACGATTCGAAAATAAAAATTTCAAAAAAATTTAAATAAGGCTCCCATGAATTAACCGCCACTTTCGGGGTCATCGAACCCACTGTGCGTCTGCGGACTTCGTTATCTGATTTTAATGTCAACCAAAAAAAAAAAAAAAATAAAATAAAAACAAACACGAAAACAAATATTTGTCCAATAGCATAGAATAATTTTTTTTGAAAATGGAGCAATATTTTTTTAAAATTCTAATAAAACTCTTTATCTGATTCTACAATTTTGTTTGTAGAGTTTAAATCAGTAAAACATTTAACAGAATTAATAATTTTTTTACTTAAATAGAAAGTTAAAGAGTTGTAAAAATAGTATGTTTCAATAATCAGCGTATATTAAAACTTGCTTTTAACTAAATTAACCAATCATCAAAAAATTTTTTTAAAACATTCTTTACATTAAAAGGTTTTTGAAACTATAAAATTTGGCAAATATTTTCTTTAAAAATAGATATAAATAAATTATTGCCCTGAAGCGAGATTTCGTTTAAACTGTGCCTTCCTGTCGTTTGTTAAAACAATTGACTGCCTTTTTGTATTTGTCCCTGCGGCTAAATTTCAACTTTCACACAATCTCTTTCACGTTTTCGAGGTTTTTTTTTATTAAAGCACTGAAATTTGTTATTTTATATCCTTTTTTGTGACCTTTCTTCCATTTCACTCCCAAACACACCCAAACATACTAACACATTTTTGTTTGCATGTTCTATACATAAACATTGATAAATTAAATTTAAACAATAAAAATAGGAATTATGATAAAACTCTTTTTAGGTTTTGTTATTTTTTGTTGCTGTTTAATGGAAGGAATATCCTTAAGAAAACGATAATAAATGAATTTCCATTATAACTGTGTTGTTCTTCATCATTATTAAAGTAATATTATTTATGACGTTAATACGGATTTGGTTGAATGTTCAAATGTATTTGCGGTAGTTAACACTGAACCAGTTTCCATTTTTTCCTTCAGCTTCAATTGATTTTAATTTAAGCTTTATTACGGTTGAGTTGTGGTGCTGCTGTGTGGCGCCCTTACGAATGTGGTGGTGAATACTGATGGTGGCAATAACCAAAAATGATAATAAGTCTTTATTAATGATCTTGTGTTTGTTTTTGTTTTTTATTTAATATTTGTTGCATTTTGTTTGTGTGTATTAAATATTATTAAGTATGTGACATAAACGTAGTCGTTATTCAATTTCAACTTTTAAAAATAAAGCTTTAACTTGAAGTAATAAAATATAACATTGAAACTAAATGAATACAAATGGGGTAAGAGCTTTAACGTGATTTAAACACACAAGCAAATAAGTAAATAAAATGAATAAAATAAAAAAGAATTTATTGTGACAATCAATTTCGTTGATAATAGGTCCGTTCAATTAAATCCCAGTAAATCTTTGCAACGAGAGAATAAAAAGAAATTTGGGAAATTTTTATAAAAATTTTTTTATAGTTTTTTGACCTTTTTGATATTAATTAATAAGTATATTTTTTCGAGCTTAAGGTCTATTTTCTATATATATTTCACAATTTTTTTTCTTTTATTCTCAATATTTCGCCACTCTGTTGTGTGGGTGGCATCGTCAGGAAGTTTAATTACAGAAAAATATTCGTTATTATTGTTCTTAAAAAAAATTTTCGGTTTTTTTTTAATTTTCAATAATAATTTTTCTAAGGGCACTGCTACACGTTCAATATATATTGTGATATTTGGATCGCGATCCATTTAAGTGGATTGATGGATCACGCTCGTATGCTACATGTTCAATATTTATCACGTCAGTATTTACGTTTTTTTTGTGCTGTGCGGGTTAATTCCGATTCCACCGGCAGAACACACTCGCTTTCACTGTCTTCTGCCATTACCCTTTCTAACAACAAACTTTACACAAATTTTGTCAATTGCTTTACTTTTCATTAATTTAATTTTTTCCACTGCGAATTTTACTTTATTTATTTTATTTGACACTTTTTACTAAAATATCATGATTTAATATCATGAAAATTGCTACACGTTCAATATTTATCACGCGATCCGCGATCCGGATTTTGGATTTCATATTTTAGGCCATTCTGCGATATGGATCGCGATCCATCAATATTGCATGCTACACGTTCAATAAATATCGTGATACTAGAAATATCACGATATTTATTGAACGTGTAGCAGTGCCCTAAGCATGAACTTCAAAATATTTTTGTCACAAAAAATTAATATAAAAATAGACCTTAAGCTCGAAAAAATAGACTTATTAATTTCAAAAATATTAAAAAGTAGTTGAAAATCCGCATGTGCTTCATGAATAGCCACTTCATCCACAATAAATCACTGTTTGGTGCGGTTTGCATATTTTTTCGTCGACAATAACAATCGTCACGTTACTGTGAATGACGAGCGTTATCGCGCTATGATTACCTAATCGGTTTTGGCCCGAATTGGAAAACATAGACTTGGTTTCAACAAAACGGTGCCACAAGCCACACAGCACACCTTACAATCGATTTATTGAAGTGTAGGAAGAACAGGCAGCCGTTGAAGGAAAGGATACAGCTCACTTGGGTCCGCTTCATTCGGTCCCTTTGTGTTACCTGGAGAGGCAGATAAAATAGGTTGAGATGGAAGGAAAGAAGAAATTTTTTTTTATTATTTTTTTTTATTGTAGAGAAGGATAAGAAAGAAAGAAAGAAGAGAAAATGAAGCCAACTTACCAGGGTCTCTGGTGGGAATCGAACCCACAACCCCCACACTGGTAGTATTGAACGCGAAATAGCAGTCGTTACTGCCGAAATGTTAGACCGAATCATCGAAAGTTGGGTCCAACGAAGTCGGGCCCCATTCGTTAATGTTTTGATTGTATTTCAAGTCAATCATAAAGATTTGGAAATATCTTTAATGGTTTGCGTTTTATTAAAAAAGAAAGTTTAAAAGTCCTTATTGGAAAACCCTTTATTGTTGTTGCATTTGTATTTGCTTAGGTGGGTTAAAGTAAAACACATCTGTTTTTTTAAACTAGCTTGCACATCAAATATTTCATAACATTGCTTTAGGGAACTTTAAAAAAAAATAAAACAAAAATAATTATTTGTTTAGTTACAAAAATAACATTGTTTTATAATTAAAATAAAATTCTTGACATTTTCATAATTTGTATATAATTGACCCACGATTTGATTTGTTTATAATTTTCTAAATAAATTAACAATTTTTAAGTCGAGTTTTATTTACTAATAACTTTTTTTTTTAAATAATAAAATAGCTGAAAATAAACAAAATAAGAAAATATACATCCTATATAAATGAAATCCATATATATTATGGTGTTGTATCGTCCCATCTCTGGATTAACTTTATAAGAAAACTTTTTTTAGTTTAAGGTTATTATTAAAAAAGATGATAAAGAATACCAAATAATTAAATAAACATTTTTATTAAAGTATTTTTGCAGTTTACAGGTTCACCCAGGGATGGAACTATGTATGCATACTTTACATTAAAATTATTTGTTAATAGTAAGCCTTTAAAATATTTTCTATTTAAGAAGGGAAATATATTTTTTAATTAAACAATTAAAAATTAATTAAGTCTTTTAAATTAAAAAAATTTTTTCCATGTAAACAAAGTTACCCTTTAGCTTCATTTCTAAAGAAACCCAGTTAACCCAATTCAAGCGTTTTTTTAGGTTAGAATTTCAATTAACAAAAATATTACATTACTGTTTAACATTTAATTTTAATTATAATTTAGGTATATTCTTTCCCTGGTTTTGATGCACTAATAACGTTAATTTTTCATTCTAACACAAACTATTTGTATTTGACACAAGAACATAACATAACTAATTACATCGTTAGTCATTTGTTAATTTTAATTAATGGCATAAATTGTTAAGTAAACAACAAAATCTTTAATAAATATTAATTTATATAACAACTTGTTTATTTAATACCTATAAATGTGGAAATATGAACAAACAAACATGTCCATAATTTATAAAACAAAAGTTTTATGACAGGTGTCGAGTGCTGTCATTTATTAACATAACTTTTAATGTTTTAATGTTAAACAGTAACGACATCTAAGTACGCTTAATAGAAGCAATTAAATGCAAACTAAAAGTAAGAAAGATAAAGTTGAGAATTTAAGAAATCAAGAAAAATTTTTATTTGTTTTTGTTTCGAATGTATTTTGATTATTTTTGAGCCCTCCCCATAGTAGTAAGGGTATATGTATAAATATCGTTCTGTCATTCCGTTTAACAATAAAGTGTGTATATATTCTGTATCCTTATAGATAAGAAAGTCGACGTAGCCATGTCCATCTGTTCGGCTATTAGATTAGTCAAAATTAATGCGGAGGACTATTTGTATAAAGGAATAACAATAATTATTGACTGACTGATTCCGTATCGTACAGCAAAAAGGGCTGAAGCTTAAGGCCTGATATTTACTTTGGATGTTTCTCTTGATGTATAGATCCACTATGATGGTATTTCGGGAAGTTCAGGCTCAAAGGGAAATGCAAATTTTCCAAATAGGGTACAATTAGTGAGTTGGGGTTTCCCTAATAATACATGATATGCACAAGCAAGCGTAAAGAAGGGTTAAAACTATATTTTAATACTTTTTAAAACTTTTTGTAACTTCTAAGCCAATGGGAAATGAATCCGTTTAAACTGTGTTCAAAAGGTCTCAAAAAAAAGTATGATTTTGGTTGCTTTTTGAGGCTTTGGATCCTTAGCGGGTTAAAATTGTATGTATGTATATAGGTACTTTTTGGGTGATTTTCAACGCAATAAAAATAAAAATTAAATTTAAAATATTACGTCTATACATAGGTTTGTGGTGCTTTCTTGCAATCTTATACTACTTATGATCCAAAAAGGGTACAAATTATATTTGTTTCATTTGAGGTACTTTTTATACCCTTCACATAAGTGATAAGGGTATATATAAGTTTGTCATTCCGTTTGTAATTCCTTTATTATCCATTTGGGACCCCATTAAGTATATATATTCTGGATCCTTATAGATAGGGAAACCGATTTAGCGATGTCCGTCTGTCCGTCTGTCCGTCTGCATGTCTGTCCGTGTTATGGTTGAAATCAACTTTCTGAAGCCCCCCGATATCGCATAGACCCGAATGTGGTATCAAACTGTCACAGATAGTCGCGAGAAAATCGGTATTGAAATTCAGCAAAATCGCCCGATAAATGACCGAGATATAAGCAAAAAACCACGACTACCTCGGTTTTTTGAGTCAACAACAACAACAAAGAACATACTTTTACATGTAATAATATAAAAACAACAAAAAAACAACAAAAAAAGAAAAAAACAGAATCAGTCATGTCTATATTATTGAAACACACCCAAAACAAAAATTTTATTAGGATTAGTGTTCATACATATAACACCGTTGCCATACAAAGCTTAATTTAAACATTTTTAAAATCGCTCCTACGGCTTCCAGGGTTCTCCTACAAAGGTAAAATGTAAGACCGACCCGAATTATTTTTTCCATCCAAACATTTTTGTGGAACATACTTACCCTCTATCTCTAGCCCCTGACATGGTTGCCATACAAAATTTTAAAAAATAAGGTAAAAACCGCTATAACTTCCCCGGACTTGCCCGTAGAGGAAAAAAATGTATCACAGACCCCCATTAATTTCTACTCCCAAACATATTCCTAGAATATACTTACCCCCTATCTCCACGCCCTGAGGGGGTTGCCATACAAAATTTACAAAAATGATATGAAAATGCCCACAACTTCTTCAGAGTTGGCCTTAGAGCAATAAAGTGTACGACCGACCCCCATTAGTTTGCCCTCCCAAACATATCCCTAGAACATACTTACCCCCTATCTCCACGCCCTGAGGGGGTTGCCATACAAAATTTACAAAAATGATATGAAAATGCCCACAACTTCTTCAGAGTTGGCCTTAGAGCAATAAAGTGTACGACCGACCCCTATTAGTTTGCCCCCGCAAACATATTCCTAGAACATACTTACCCCCTATCTCCACGCCCTAATGGGGTTGCCATACAAAATTTACAAACATGATAAAATGCCCACAACTTCTTCAGAGTTGGCCTAAGAGCAATAAAGTGTAAGACCGACCCCCATTAGTTTGCCCTCCCAAACATATCCCTAGAACATACTTACCCCCTATCTCCACGCCCTAAGGGGGTTGCCATACAAAATTGACAAAAATTATGTAAAAATGCCCACAACTTCTTTAAAATTGGCCTTAGAGCAATAAAGTGTACGAAAGACCCCTATCAGTTTGCCCTCCCAAACATATTCCTAAAACATACTTACCCCCTATCTCCACGCCCTAATGGGGTTGCCATACAAAATTTACTAAAATGATAAAATGCCCACAACTTCTCCAGAGTTGGCCTTAGAGCAATAAAGTGTACGACCGACCCCCATTAGTTTGCCCTCCCAAACATATTTCTAGAACATATTTACCCCCTATCTCCACGCCCTAATGGGGTTGCCATACAAAATTTACAAAAATTATAAAATGCCCACAACTTCTTCAGAGTTGGCCTTAGAGCAATAAAGTGTACCACCGACCCCCATTAGTTTGCCCTCCCAAACATATTCCTAGAACATACTTACCCCCTATCTCCACGCCCTAAGGGGGTTGCCATACAAAATTTACAAAAATGATGTAAAAATGCCCACAACTTCTTCAGAGTTGGCCTTAGAGCAATAAAGTGTACGACCGACCCCTATTAGTTTGCCCTCCCAAATATATTCCTAGAACATACTTACCCCCTATCTCCACGCCCTAATGGGGTTGCCATACAAAATTTACAAAATTGATAAAATGCCCACAACTTCTTCAGAGTTGGCCTTAGAGCAATAAAGTGTACGACCGACCCCTATTAGTTTGCCCTCCCAAATATATTCCTAGAACATACCTACCCCCTATCTCCACGCTCTAATGGGGTTGCCATACAAAATTTACAAAAATGATAAAATGCCCACAACTTCTTCAGAGTTGGCCTTAGAGCAATAAAGTGTACGACCGACCCCCATTAGTTTGCCCTCCCAAACATATTCCTAGAACATACTTACCCCCTATCTCTACGCCCTAAGGGGGTTGCCATACAAAATTTACAAAAATTATGTAAAAATGCCCACAACTTCTTCAGAGTTGGTCTTAGAGCAATAAAGTGTACGACCGACCCCTATTAGTTTCTTCTCCTAAACATATTTCAAGAACATACTTACCCCCTATCTCCACGCCCTAATGGGGTTGCCATACAAAATTTACAAAATTATAAAATGCCCACAACTTCTTCAGAGTTGGCCTTAGAGCAATAAAGTGTACGACCGACCCCTATTAGTTTGCCCTCCCAAACATATTCCTAAAACATACTTACCCCCTATCTCCACGCCCTGAGGGGGTTGCCATACAAAATTTGCAAAAATGATATGAAAATGCCCACAACTTCTTTAGAGTTGGCCTTAGAGCCTATTTAAAAATTAGAAATATTTCATAAGTAAAAAAAAATGGTTAAAAATAAAAAAAGTTTGGGATTGCGAAAGGTCAATGTGAAGGGTATATAAGATTCGGCACAGCCGAATATAGCGCTCTTACTTGTTTTACATATTTTTCAAAAGATGAGTATACAAATTTATAAGAGAAAAATAGTTATGGACCCCACTTAAGGCCGGAGTTTTTTTTACTTTTTTCCAATTTTTGAGTGATGAGTTTTAAAATATTAAGTTAGGGACTGTTGACTTAGTTTAGTAATAAAAAATGAGAGTTTTTTCGCATATTTTTAAGACTATGAACCTAGAAATATGAAATTAGGGTCTATTCCGCCCGATTCAAGTCAACGAAGTAGACAAAAAGTACTTTTTTTAGTGTGTGGTAACCATTTTGCTTTATTTTAAGATTATGAGCTTAAAAGTATGAAATTAAGCAACAAAAAGTACTTTTTTACATATATAGTACTTTTTTGGGCTTTTTAAAACTTAAGTCTTAAAACAAGTTATTTGGAATTATTGACCTAAATAGAGGTCGAGTATCAATTAAGTAAACAAAAGTAATATTCAAAATGTCTAGTTTTTTGAAATCTCTAAGATTATGAGCAGATTACGAGTCTACAATTAAGGACTTTTTATTCACTCAAGGGTCAAATCTTAACTAAGTCCTCTTTTAATGTTTGGTACTTTTAGCCTTTTTTAAGATTATGAGCCTCAAAATATGAAGTATGAAGGACTATTAACACATTTAAGGTTCGCAAGTCAATTAAATAAGCTAAAAGTACTTTTTTTGCTTTTTGTTTTGAATTGATGAAATTAAGGACTTTTTACTTCTATTACGACATCAAAAGTAAACTAAGTAAGCTAAAAGTACTATTTCACAATTTTTGAACGTTTTTTTTGAGATTATAGATCTAAAAATATGAAATAAAAGACTTTTTAACCCATAAAAAGTGGAAGACCAACTAATTAGACAGAAAGTACTATAAGTTGAAAAATATGAAACTAATGACTTTTGACCCATATACATTTCGAAGGTCTACTAAATACTATTTTACGTTTCAGATATTTCTTTTTTGAGTCTTAAAATATGAAATTGTTGACTATTGACCCAAATAGGGTTCAGAAGTTAACTAAGGGGATTAAAAGTACTTGGTTTTCATTTTTGGTACTTTTTTAATTTTTTAAGAATATGTGTCTAGAAATATGAAATTAAGAGTTATTAAATCTTATTGAGAAGAAGTCAACTAAGTAAACGGAAAGTAATTTTCAAAATATTTGAGTGTTTTTTAAAATAATGAGTATGAAAATTTAAAATTTACGACTTAAAACTCAGATTTATGGGCCAAAAATAAGGGCTTTGACCCTTATCCAGGCTATAAGCCAATCAGGTGAACAAAAAGTGCTTCTTCATATTATTGTTACTTTTATGGAGGACAGAATGCACCTCTCTTATTTAATATCCTCTTTGGATTGGAACTTTTCTGTTTATGATTCCAAAATATGAAAAAAATATTCTTTTAAACCAGATTGAGGAAAGAAGTCATACAGTTAAGCAGAAAGGATTTTAAAAATATGTTCATTCAGAAATAGAAAATAATATATTCTTGATAAATGTTGTATAAAATATAATGTAAATCATAGTTTGCCTTCGAGCTAATACTGTTTTTAAAAAAATATATTAAACAGCACTTACCAAGTGGCTAGTGGAAATATAAAACATGAATGAAAATCCATCATTACTTTATGCGTTAATGGTTTTATTGCGACTGGTTTTTATTTATGTAAACAATAACAATGTCTTTTTAAATATGGAGTTACAATATTTGCAGTTGTTTCCTATAATTATTTTATTTTTTTTTGCTTTAAATAAATAAATAATAAATAAATTAGAAACAAAAATCCGGATGTAAACGCCATTTTTCTTTGAAGCAAAAATGCATTTGTCTACTTCAATATGGGCGTGTGTTTGTCTGTTTGTGTATAATTATTTCCGTATGACAGTCTTTTGTAAAGTATTTGTATTTGAAGTAAAGCATTTGTTTCATATAAGGATAAAAACAAAAGACGCGTAACAATTCACTACTTTTTGTTTCTCTTTGTTTTAAAAACTTTTTTCTTTTCAAAAATGAAAAACGTTACTCTTTAACTGATTTCCTAATAAATTTTTCGTTTTTAACTGAATGTATATCTGTGCCTGTATTTGTATTTTATTATTTTTATATTTTTTTTTTAATTTCAGTAAATTTAGGTTGAAGTTTTGTCTTTGTCATTATTAAATATTTGTTACATTTTCAAAGTTAAATTAATCTAAATGTGTTGGTAAGCGAATGTTTTTGTAGGATTACAATAAATATTTGTTTGCTGATGTAGGAATGTAACAAATGTTTACTTCAAATATGCGGAATATTTGTGTATTTGATACGAAATTTAAATTCATTTTCATGGTTGAGTCTATTTTTTTTTGTTAATGTTTAGTTTTGAAAATATTTTTTATATATTTTTTAGGGTTTTGCAAGCAAATCTTTATACATAAAATTATTCCGTTAAAACAATTTAAATTTTTTTTCACTTAAAATAAACTCTTAAGTACGAGTATTAGATCTACAATGAAATTGATACGCCCATCTTGCTTAACATGATAGTCAACGCTGGACGTAGCAACCATACAGCGTCGCCGGATATTATCTTGGACTTAAAGTCTATTAAAATGATTTCATCGGATGTTGCTAGAAGGTCTGCAAGCCGAATGGGAGCAACAAGACAGTTCACACAGGCGCCATAGGACGATGACCGGATTATTGAAAACCTTATATGTAACAGTGACTACGTGGTCCCGAAACTAAGCTGCACTAAGAACTGGAGAATTCTGATGACTTCAATTTCTTTAAAGGCAAAGATTATAGCAGCTACGATGGCAGCTGATCTTATCCAGTTCTCCTAGATTTTCAGATGGCGATCAATGCAACCATAAGAAAAATTCAAATTTACTGAGTTCGGTTACGCAAGAGTATTTAATGAAAAGGTGGCTGACAAATTGGCGAAACAAGGAGTTTATTTGCCATCAGTAAAGAGAAATGAGTTTAAGTGCCCCAATTAAGTTATTTAAAATGGAGTGCTGGAAGTGCTAGAGCCATGAGCTTCGGGATCAGCACCACTTTGCGAAGAAACTCTAGGAATATGTAGAGATCCTTTGACGCCAAAGCGATGGCGTCTCTACCATCTCTTTAGAGGAGTAATTGTAGATTCCTAGTTTGAACAGTAAAAAGTTATTGTTAAACAGCGGGCTATGTAAAAGAGCAAGATGACTGGTTAGCGATAAGCTCAGGTTTTGTGTTTTACCAGGTGTTGAGGAAAAACGGTAAAGCACACTACGTGCTACTTTCTACCGCTCGTGCGCTTCAAAGTAAACTGCTTAGGGAGTTAGTTATTCATAAACCTAAAGGAATTGTCTGCAATTGCTTAAACGGGGTATCTGTCCCAAAAGAGTAAAACATTTTTAAGCCTAATACATGGATGTAATCGGATTAAAATAACTAAACTAATGCATATTCTTGGCTGGTAGCACTAAGGACCAAAAGGGTCTTTGTAGACTTCACTTTACACAAAACTTATACCTTAGAATGGGTTGGCTCGCCTAAGCTCATATTTTCAACTTATAACTGTGCGTATGTTTGTAATAATCGTTCCATATAAGTCCAACTGCCGAGAGCAACTTAAGGCTAACTTGCTTTTGAAAATAAAATAAATTGCGTTAAACGGTATAACATAATCGGGCTTGACCGACTTTTACTTTTTTCTTTAATTTTGCATTGCATTGCAGCAATATCTAAACATGTGCAGTTAAAGTGCAATGCAAATAAAAACCTTTTTTTAAGAAGTTTTTTTTTCAAAACTTTATACATGGTTCTTACTAGCATTTATTTAAAAGTATTTTACATACGAATAGGGCTTATATTTTTCTAATTTTTTTTTTTTTTGCAAAAAGCAAATACAGCAGTTTATTGTATTGACTCTGTTTTATAAGTCTTTACAGTTTAGGGATTTCACTCAAAAGTTGTATTTGACAATTTTCGACTCGCTTTACCAGTTCTTCAAACAAAAAGATTCATAGTTCGTAGTTTTTATAAATTGTTAAAAAAATACTAAAATAAAACGAAGAAAGCTATTTCGCGGTCTCTAAGAGGAAGCATATAGAATACATATACAACTGGAAGTCCCGTCTAGTATTTTTTTATTTTCTTCTCCACACTGTGTTGTTATTACAAACAAAAAACTCTCGTTACAATCCCTAATTCTTTTCTATAAACAAACCAACCCGGAAAGTATGCTGCGATTTTTATTGCATGCAATGCTTTGTTGTTTTTGTTTTGCCTAATGACGAAAATAACAAAAACAGAAACTAACTGTTGGAATTGTTGTCTCTTTGTGGGTGTAAGTGTATGAGTAAAATAAAAATCAAAACTAAACTATTCTTGAATGTATGTAAAAAGGGTTGCCGAAAAGTTATAATTAAGGAACAACATTTCTTAAAGATTTTTAAATAAAAAATTAAGTATTTTTGAAAATAAATAATATTTTTTAAAGTCATAAAATTAATGTGAAAACCAGGGATCGCAAGATATAATTTTTTTCGAATTTTCAAACAAAAAAACAGACACAAGGAAACATTGGATAGTACAGTATCTTGATGGTATAATGCTAGAGTTTTTGAACATTAAGTCCCATTTTAATTGTTTTGCAAAAATAATATTTTTTTAAAAATTTTTTTCTATAACAAACAATTGTTATATCTTTAATTGTTATAGAAAAAAATACCGACTATTGTTATTTGTATTGATTTTCTTAGAAACTTGAAATGAAAATATGTACATTTTTGCTACAAAAAAACTTTATAAAATTAAGAAAATATATTTTTAATTTTTTAAAAATCTAAAACTAATTATTATAGGTTTTCGACACTTAATTTTTTACAAAATTATTTTTTAAGTCCAAAAAAACATGAAAAAAAGTTACAGTCAGTTAAGCCTGACTATAATATACCTCACACGATATTTGTATTGGGGTTATATGCAAAAATGGACCGATAATATTTGTATTCAATATAAAAGTTGGTGGTATAAAGATATTCGATCTATTTATAGCCTATAATGCTTATTCCGAGAGGACATTTGTATAGCCCCCATATATAAAATGGGCCCCCATATATAAAATATGGGCCAATAAAACTTGTAATCCGTATACAAAGTAGTACAAGAGTCAGTTATAGCCTAAAACTCTCGTTCCGGGCGGGCATTTGTATGGGGGCTATGTAAGAAAATCATCATCATCACCCAAAGTAATAGTCTTCGTGCCAGTGCCAAAGAACTTATCTGTGGCAAACTTTGATACATGAATACCCAGCCGGACAGATGGATGAACGGACGGTTCGACATGCCTAAATCGACTCAGGAAGTGATTTTGAGTCAATCGGCATAGTTGAAGGTGGGTATCATACCATTTTTTTGCGCGTTACAAACACCTTCAAAAACGCCTTATATCCCCTACGACGTATGTTGTGCGGGTATACATAGCAACAGCATGGTAACACTTATCCACCATAATCACTATTATTGTCTGTACCAGAAAATGCAGTCAGAAGCATTTTTGTAATGCATTCTTGCAGCAGACTGATTTCACACCATAAACATAAAAGCACTTTTTTACTGTTGTAATGTACTACAACATTCGTTCGTTTATTTGTTTGTTTGTGTTTTTATTTGTTTTTGTATTTGTGTCAAATATTTAAGAGTTGCGTATACGCCACAATGACTTTATTGAATGCGTTGTTTTTTTTGCTAAAACTGCTGCTGTTTTAATGTTTGTTATTTTATAACTAAAAAAATCTAGTGGAGTTGTGTGCATATGCAGAATCCCTTAGTTTTTGAGAGTTTAGCTGTTTTGGTTTTTGTTAAAAAAAAATTCTAAAAATCTTTTTAGCATAAAAAGAACATGTTAGCGCTTTTGTGTGTTCATTTGTTTTTATTGTTATTGTATATGATTGTATGTATGATAATGGTCTATCACACAAAGTGCATCGGATTTAAATGGATGTATTTTTTCTTTGCTTTCTTTGTGTTATGAAGGAGGATTTGTTTAGATTAGGCGCTAGAAAATATATAATGAAATGTAAAACTTTAAATTATGTTCACGTGGAAATTCAGATTCAAAACCTTAATGTAATAGTAGATTTTAAACTGAAATCTTAAAAAAAAGATTTCCGACTATTATTTGTTTAAAATTTAAAATCTAAATTTATGTACATATGTATATTATATATTGAGACTTTTAAAACTAAACTTATTTCCAAAAAGCAATAAACGATTATTTTAGTTTTCTATTTCCACATACCTTAGGCTTTAAAAACATCTTTTATAATTTTTTCATTAAAAAATTCCAAAATTACTTTATATTATATTTTTGGGAATTCAAGCAATTTCCGTTGTTAATTTTTTAAATACGAATATTTTAAATGAAGTAATTCCTTTAATGCCACAGTCTACTTTTAATGATTTTTATGCTGGAAAAATTTTTTACTGGTTCATATTCTGCAATAAATGTCATCATCGCATGTCTCTAGCATTTTCTTAATTAAAATTTGTTGAATTTATGGCAAATTCACAAAAAATACAAAAGAGGAAAAGAATTCAGAAATTTTTAAATTGCCAAGAGTTTTGCAATGTAGATCAAGATTAGTTAAGTACAAAGATTATTGAAACAATAAATAGTTATTTTTTTAAAGTTAAGTTCTTTCATTAATTTAAATTTTTCGATCGTGTCAAGCAGTTATCTGATTATATTCACACCACCCACATACGTGGTAGGGGTATTATGCGTTTGTGTAGAGGCTGGCAATGCCCAAAATAAAGGGTCTAAAACCCACTTTTGTGTATTAAGATCGGCTTAGAATCACTCCCTTAGTCGATTTTAGCCTGTCCGTCCATCTGCCTGGGCGTCTATGTATTTTGTGATTACGCTACATTTCGCAATTTTGAAGACATTTTGATGGAATTTGGTACAGATAAGCTTTTTGGTACTGGCATGAGTCCTGTTGTTTTTGGTAATGATCGGTCTATATTGTGCTATAGCTCCCATATAAATGTCTTCCCGGAATAAGCATTTCGGGTTATAAATGGCTCGAAAAATTTTTTATTTTAACAAAACTTTGCATATGGGTCTTAGTTAAGCCACTTAGCCCTGGTCTGGCTTGACCGACCTTAACTTTCTTACTTGTTTTAACTTAGGAAGCACCAAAAAAGAACTGATTTCTATTTTAATTAATTTCTACCGGTTTTAGAATTATTTCGAATTATAAAAGATACAAAATTTTGTCCAAAAAATTATTAAATTTTTGTTTTTGAAAATTATTAAAAAATATAAAGTAGAAAAAACTTTCTTTTTTATTACCCAGTCATTAAGCTACATACGATTATTTCAAAAATTTATAAATAATTTTTAGTTTTATTTATAATAAAGTCAAGTCACCTTTACCCAAGAAAAATTAATTTTCTGCAGGACTGCTTCATTGATTTCATCATAATTTTTAAAGAAATAGTAAAATTTTTCTACAAACAATACTTTGTAATAGGGTACGAGTTTGAAAAGATAACATGTTAGATAATCTGCTCTTCTTATTTTAATTTTTTTTTCTTATAATAACGCGCCCAACATATTTTCTAAAAGGCTTTTCTGGAATATTTTTTTGTTTTTGAAGAAATAAAATCCTAAAAATCGTCGAATCATCAAATACCTCAACCAAAATATGTGTGCGCATTCTCTATAAAATTTTCTACAATTGGGTCCTTAAGTCAGAATAACTTTAAACTAAAATTAATACAAATTTTTTATTTTTAGTTTGGCTTAAGTTCACATAATTTCCTTTTTATTAGAAGAAATTATTATTTTTCGTTAATGTTGGAAGAAACTTCAATTTGAAAAAAGCTAATTTTTCTACGGATACTAGCCGAGTAGAATGCATTTTCGAAAGCAGCTACGCAATTTCATCATCAGTACTCTTTGAACGGTAGTAGTGTATTTGGTTGTTAACATCACATATTTAACTTACAGGTAACAGTGAAAGGGATACGGCATGACTGTTTTCTTTCGTTTCTACTTAGTAAGTTAGGACGAAAATCAAAAATATGCATTAAAAAACAATTAGTTCAACAATAAATAAAAAATAACATTAAACTAAAATTTTTATCATCCCACTCTTCACATTCTTCTAGTGGCCACTTTCTTTCTGTGTCTACAAAATAATGAAACGGTTAAAAAGATTAATTTCTTCTTTGTAATTTTGTTTGGGCTTATTGGACAATATGTGATATGTGTCAAATGAACCTTTAATAAACCTACTCTAATTGTTATGAATATCATTTTATATCTTTTTTATATTTAAAGATGTAAGTAAAATGGTCACACCCAGAAGAGAGTTGCTCTAGGTTTATAACACATCGTGTAGGCCCGACTTTGTAGAGTAGAAGGTTTAGGATGGCTTAAAATAAAATAAATTATAGTGTAAGGAACTATAACATCACTCTTGCATTACTATAACTTTCTTATGTATTATCTTAAGAAATTACCAAAATGAAAATTTAACAACAAATGTTTAATGCATTTTACGAATTACAAGTATCAACTGTGTAATGACCTCAACAATTGTTAAGCATTAATAAATATGTTTTTTCTTCTTTTCAGGTACGTGACATTCTGTTCGAAGATTTAATAAAAAAATATCATAATCGCTAAGGTAAATATTAAAAACAATAATTGACTTTTTTTAATTCTAATAGTAAAATATTTAATTTTTCTTTAAAAAAAAAAACTATACAATTCAGATAAATTTGGTAAATTTTTCGGACTTTCTAACTTTCTAACTTATTTTAAATAATACATACAAAATTTAATTCGCCTTAAAAAATCCTGGCAACAAGCATTTTCTCCCTAATGTACTGCGTTGTAGTTACCCCTTTAGCTGCAATAAATATACCCTCAATTTAACCAAAACAAATTTAACACTAACATTTACTTACTTTACCATTCAAACCTGTACCATTCAAATTTCTATGCACAAACACAAAATTTTTCTCTTCAAAACACCCACAAAAAATTTGAAAAATTTATTATACAAACGAATGGAGAATGTTTAACTGAAAAAAAACTGCAAAGAAAAAACAGCATTTTCACACATACTTACAAAAACGTTTTTTTAACCAAGAAAATAAAAATAAATTGTTCAGCAACATTAATGAAAAATGTAAAAAAATATTTATTTAAACGCTTTATTGCTTATTTATTTAAGGATTTTTTTTGCAAAAATAAAATATTTTGTTCATTTAAGTGAACACGGAACTGCTTGTTTAAAAACAGGAAAACAGTGAAACAAAAAAAAAACAACATAAACTGACAAATGCAATGAATAAATAAATGTTCTTTTATATGTTTCATTTATGTTTTTTCTTGATGATGGCAAAATGTTAATAAATAATTCATTGTGTTAAAACATAATAATTTTTTCAACATTTTCTATAACGAATACTGTAGTTTAAGAGTGATAGAGAGGATTAACAACACAATTGTTAATTGTTGATTTTTTTTTATTTTCTTAGTATGTATGTACTTAGTTCTTAGAAGAAATCATAATGTTAACATTTTCAAAGATGTGTATTACTTGAAACATAAACATTTTATTTTCTTGTATGTTCCAATAAATTACTTACCAAAATTATTTATTTCAATAAAGGGACCTCTTCATTTTAATCCCTGGTATTTAGGCATTATTTATTTATGTTTAAAACACTGCTGAGGCAGTCTGTAAATAACTTGCTAAATGGCAAATATTTCTGTTGGAAACATTTTTTTTATTGTTTTATTTATTAATTTTTTATAATATTAAAAACATAAATAAATAATAAAAATGCCTGTTCTTGCGCCAGAATAATCTTTAATAATTTTGATTGATTTTAATTGAATAAAATTAACACTGATATAAATAATTGTTAAAGAGTGATTACACAAAGTGTGGCTGAAAGCTCGAAACTTTTTAAACACTTTCAAATATCATACAAATGATGATTTCATTTTGCTCATTTTTAAATGACATTAAAAAAATTAGGTAAAACAGTTTTAAAAATGATTACGACATGTAAAGTTTTTTTAAAGTATGCCAATTAAGGATGCACAATGGGAAATAATGTTTAAAAAAGTTAAAAAAAAATTACAAAAAAAATTAAAAACAATTGTTTTAAAATTAAAAAGTTAAAAAATTATATTTATTCTAATGATGATAAAAATAAAAAAAGTTTTAATTATTTTTGTCTGTTTGGTGGCTGCCATTACTCTTGCTCCAAACTTTTTAAGTTTTTCTCAAATGCTAGCTTTATACTCGAATAACTTAATGGCCGGTTTAAAGCTGTAAGCTGGTATAATTTCCGATATTCTGGCACCTCTTTTCTCAAAATGTGGACATCTGCAGCAGCCTTGAAGTCGATAGCTGTTGCGGTTTCTCTGCTATGGCGCATTTTACATTTTAAAAAACATTTTGCTTTCCCTGATTAATCCAAAAATTTTTCTTAAATGTGGATATTATTTTTAGGGTTTGTTGTTGATTAAATTTGTCTATATTCATTTCATTGGCTCTTACACAAAATCATTAGTAGGCTTTAACCAAATTCTTAAAAGACATCATGAATATTTTTTGCCTTTTTATAAAAACTCCAATAAAAAGTAATGACTACTTGATTTAACTGATAAGTATTTATGCAACACAATTATTAGGAAATTTTTTTTTAACAGGACTACAATTGTTTAAACAATACAGTAAACTAAAGCGGTAATCCTTTTTGGAAAAAACGGAATTTTTTCAGCAC
Source organism: Melanophora roralis (assembly GCA_963583895.1). NCBI lineage: Eukaryota > Metazoa > Arthropoda > Insecta > Diptera > Rhinophoridae > Melanophora > Melanophora roralis. Next base: position 93,102,814 of record OY757188.1, on the reverse strand, counting down.
TGAATTACCAATTAGTTTAACACATAAAATATCAAATTTTGAAAAACAACAACATAATAAAACAAGTAAGAGCGCTATATTCGGCTGTGCCGAATCTTATATACCCTTCACATTGACCTTTCGAAAGCCCAAACTTTTTTTTATTTTTTATCCATTTTTTTACTTATCACATATTTCTTATTTTTAAATAGGGGTCGGTGTCATATTTTAACGCTCCACGGGTGACGGGGAAGTTGTAGGGGTTTTTATCCTAATTTTTAAAAATTTAGTATGGCAACCCACTTAGAGGGGGGAGAAAGGGGGTAAGTATATTCTAGGAATATGCTTTGGGGGGGGAAACTAATGGGGGTCGGTCGTACACTTTATTGCTCTAAGGCCAACTCTGAAGACGTTGTGGACATTTGCATATCATTTTTGTAAATTTTGTATGGCAACCCCCTTAGGACGCGGAGATAGGGGGTAAGTATGTTCTAGGAATATATTTGGGAGGAAAAACTAATGGGGGTCCGTGATACATTTTTTTCCTCTACGGGCGACTCCGGGAAAGTTGTAGTGGTTTTTTACCTTATTTTTTAAAATTTTGTATGGCAACCATGTCAGGGGCTGGAGATAGAGAGCAAGTATGTTCCACAAAAAAGTTTGGATGGAAAAAATAATTTGGGTCGGTCTTACATTTTACCTTTGTAGGAGAACCCTGGAAGCCGTAGGAGCAATTTTAAAAAATGTTTAAATTAAGCTTTGTATGGCAACCCTGTTATATGTATGAACACTAATACTAATAAAATTTTTGTTTTGGGTGTATCTCAATAGTATAAACATGACTGATTCTGTTTTTTTCTTTTCATGTTGTTTTTTTATTAGACTCAAAAAAACGAGGTAGTCTTGGTTTTTTGCTTATATCTCGGTCATTTATTAGGCGATTTTGCTGAATTTTAATACCGATTTTCTCGCGACTATCTCTGACAGTTTGATACCACTAACAGGTCAATGCGATATCGGTGGGCTTCAGAAAGTTGATTTAAACCATAATACGGACAGACGGACATCGCTAAATCGGCTTCCCAAGAATACATATACTTTATGGGGTCCCAAATGGATAATAAAGAAATTACAAACGGAATGACAAACTTTTATATACCCTTATCACTTATGTGAAGGGTATAATTAAATATTTGCTCTCTTAACATATACATAATTGCATCAATGTTATATTAACAAAAATATTATCCAAGAACCATAATTTCTCATTGTTGTTCTAACAATTCAAATATCAACCAAAACCAATTGAATTATTGTAAAGTATTTTCCACAAACTTAGCATTTTTATTATGAATAAATTTAATAAATTTCAAATATATGTTTGTAGATATTTTCAATAACTGAAAAACAATTTACCAATAATCACCTGTATTTATTAGGCCGCCTATGTGTGTGTTCATTAGTTATTTCTTCATTTAGTATTCAAGCTACAAATTTTTATTTTATTTTTGTGAATGTACTTTCATATTTTTGTTGAATCCTTTTTTATATTTTAACCAAATATTTACTTGTTTCCATTTTTTCAAAATCTACGTAAAATTCTTTAACATATAAATTTTTAAACAATAAGTTTTCATATAAATTTTATTTTTACGAATATATTCGTATTAAATAAAAAATTCAGTAGAATATTTTTGGGTTGTATTTTACACACTTTGTTGTTCATTTATTTTCATATTTTTTTTTATTATTTATCGAAGGAAAAGGGGGAAATTTATTTCTTTTATTTTGCACAAAAGTCAACAACAGAAAGCTTGTAAAAATAAAAAATGTGTAAAAACAATGCAGCAAATTAAATTTATACTTTGAATTATACATGTAAAACAAATTTACTTACATATTGTATAAATTTATGTATTTTTTATTTTATGTGTCCACAATGGAGCATTTCATTAAAGATAATCGATAAAATTATATTGATTGCAACCACAAAAGTTTATTATTTATTTGAAAAATGTTTTTCTTAAATTCTGTAATTAAATTCATTAAAAAAACTTATATATGTATATATATTTTAGTTTGGTAAATCCGAAAAATGGTTAAAAGTTTCTGCTTAAATTTTAAAATTTAAAAATAATAAAATAAAATAAAACTATTATTTTTATATATATAAAGTGTTTTTTATTTCACAATATAGTTACTATAAAATTTTTTTAAACATTGTTTTCAAAGTTTTCTAAAATTTCACAATTTATATAAATTAAAAAAAATTTTGTTTGCAACTTTCAGTGAACCCCCTTACTATTTACTTTAACACAATGTTGGCTAAAATATTTAAACATATTTTTGTTGATACCGGTATTAGCTAGTAAAAGTGTTAATGCGCTTATTTTTACATATCAATGTTTTAAATATCCACCAGTAACAGCAGTGTAATTCCGTTAATACAAATAAAATAATTATAATAAAAATATTAAGCGAAATATTTATATTAATTTTTGTAAAATGTATAATTAAAAATTACTATTTTGTGTGTAAGCTACTAAGGCCTGCTCGTAAATGTACCACTGCGCTGTATTATGACTTTTAGAGTAACAAAAAACAAAATTAAATGCACTGACTTAGTTAAAAAATAATTTTTAAATAAAAAATTTCTACAACTCTATCATTAGTTTCCTGTTTTTACATTTTTTTTTTCAATCTTGTAGAAGTTTGCGCTCGTGATACCGTGCAGTGATACATTTACGAACTGGCACATTATGTATAACAAGATATAAAAGGTTAACGTTAATAACTGATTCATCATCGCACAGCCCAAGCTCTTTCAGTTAGAGACTTCCTGTTCAGACTGAAGGTACCTCTCCCGATTTAAAGACTTACTTACAAAGAGCTTTGGCAAATTAGGACCCAAAGGATATAAAAAAAAATTTACCGAAAAGGGGAAACCCCGGTTTTGCACCTCAATTATAGAAAATAGAAACAAAACTAAAAAAAAACTTTTTTTAAAAAGATAAACATACTCGTACCTGATACGGTTTTTAAAATTTGAACCCGTAAAAATGAAAAGAACTTAATATTTTATTTGGTACTTTTTAGTTACTATTTTAAGTTCTTTGTCAATAAAGACAAAAAACAAAATTCAAATTGTACTTTTTTAAAATATTGCTCAATAAGGGATAAACATAGGATGAAAACTCTATTTTAGTTCTTTTCAAGTGTTTTTCGTTACTTACAAAGTAAAAGTTTTTTAAAAAAAATATGGTTACCTTTTTGGTACTTTGTGCAATTTTGAGATGTAAAATCAAAGACTATTGAGCCACATACAGAACGGAAGTAGACAAAAAGTACTTTTTTTAATTATTTGGTACTTTTTTTTAAATTTTTAAAAATTAGCGGTCTAGAAGCATTTAATCCGTATAAAGGATTTTTTTCAGTTATTATGATTATTAGTCTATTAATATGATATTAGGAACCCATATAGGTTGAAATCGAACTAGGTGGATAAAAAGTAATTTTTCCACGTTAGTAAAAAATTCGCCTATTTTAAGAAAATGGGCTTAGAAATACGAAATTAAGAATTATTGGCTTATATACAGATCGGAAGTCAATGAAGTATGAAAAATTATTTTTTTATATTTTGGCACTTTTTTAAATTTTAAAGGTGCTGAGTCTGGAAGCATTGCCCATTTAGAACTATAGACCAAAAGTGCTTTCCTACATTTTTGGTACCTTTTTTAATTTTTTAATTTTGGAGTCTGGAAGTATGAAACTATCGGAAGTTCCTCCATTTGTGGACAAAAAGTACCTTTATCCCATTTTTAGATAATTTTTCCGGAAATCAATATAAGGGGGAAAACTGCTTTTTCTCCACTTTTAGAATTTTTGCTTTAGTAATCTCGAATATATGAAATTAAGGTATATATACTCATATAGGAGTCGGAAATCAACTATCTGAACAGAAAGTAATTTTTAACTTTTTGGTACTTTTTTCAAGGTTTTTAAATTATAAGTCTAGAAATATAAAATTGGTGATATATGACTCAAATGGATGTCCAAGGCCAATTAACTAAAAAAAGTTATCATTCACTTTCTTTTGGTGATTTTTTAAATAATAAATTCTTTTTCAATTTTTTTACTTATGCACTTCTTATATGTACTAAGTACCCCGCTGCATTTAGCACTTTTTTTAAAAAAAATTGTCAACTCTTGTAGCCAGTAAAGTGGTGCTTAAGTAGCAAAGCCCGTCTCCTTTAAGTAAGTCACTTTATGGAACTAATTTTTTACTGTTTTTCTTAACTAAAATTAATTTAAACTTAAGTATTAAAATGGATATTAATACTCGTACAATAAATCAATTTTTCTCACTTTAATTACCGTAAGAAGCAGTTAAATACATTTACTTCAAAACCTATTTTACTGTTCAACGCTTTCTTCGGGAATCGCTATTTAAAAAGTAATTAGTTGGGAATGGAATTTAGCTGTTTAATCTTTAGCATCATGTACTTTATTACATCCTTTGTGTGCTCCAAGTGTTTTTGTGTTTAACAAATATTAATGATGGTTTAATGTACAAATAGCTGCTAATATTTGTAATAAAATCTATTTGTAATTAATTGTTAGTTTAAAAATGTTTTAAACTTGTGTAAACATGATCCTTGCTAACCGAAAAATAATTATTTGCGAAAACCAAATAAATATATTCCTGTGCACAGAAATATTTTTAGAGGTTTTCATAACCATTACTTATGAACACATCTCTGTATTGAAGAGTTTTGAATTATCCTTGAGTATACGTTTTTGTTTGTAGTGTATTACAGTTTGTTGTTGTTTGTAGTGTAGTACGGGATCTACTTTCCGTCATTTCAGATTTTTATTTCTTACATATGTATTTGTATAATTTGTAAATTTTTTAGTAAAAAAATTGTTTGATTATACAACTGCAACTATGAACTGCAGGGCAAGCATTTGTGACCACTTAACGTAAATATACTTTATTATCCTTTTGCCTTTTAAAGCTTTTTTTTGTTGTTGACTTCACTTGTTTTCCTTTTAACAGTCAAAGCGTTAATTGTTTACAGGGCTTAAACAGTAATCCTTTATTTTGAATTTTTTTTGAAACTGCTAATTTTATTCATTGTCCTTTGTTGCATTTGCAGCTACGCTGCTGCATAGTTGCTCAACGTCTTATACACTGCTTCAACATTTATAATTAAGTAAATTGTTACTATTTTTTATTCGGGTTTTTTTTTGTAAACAGAGATCATTACTTTAAAAAATAGGTGTTTATTGTTTGCATTAAAACTCTTCTTATCATAAGCTTTACCATTAAACTTTAAACATTTTAAAAATTTACTTCCTACAGAATCCTTTTGCTTACTTTAACTTGCTGCTGGCTTAGCTTTATCATAAGCCCAAAACCAAAGGTGCTTGCAGCACTACTTGGTTTCCCATCCTTCCTCCTGGTTAAGACTAAAATGAAATATTTAAAATGTTCTTGACCCACTGACAAACTTCAAAACAGACTAGAAAATTTATTGCAAAAATAAAAAAAAAATAAATAAAAAAATAAATTTTAACCCAAATGCAATGAACTGGCACAAAGTAAACACAATTTGCATATTAAAAGAAATAAAAATGAAAGAAAAATCCACATCGAAAGACTCAAACAAAAATTGGATTTTCAAATGTAATTCCTAAAATTAATGTAAATATTATTACGTTTCACCCCTACATCGAGACAAACACAGAAGCACAATTTTGTGGCGATAAATACTTAAATTGTAAATTTTATTTAAACTACTTTTATGCTAAATCTAATTTTACAAAAAAAAAAAAGGAAAAACCCGATAAAAATCACCAAAAATAAATAAACAGAAAACGTTTCTTTTGCTGCCGCCTTGTAAAATTGTTAATTTGGTTTACTTATGCAAAAAGAGCTGCTAAATCGATAAACTTTAAGAAATGCCGGCAAAAAAATGTAGATTTAGATGGAACATGAAAATATGTTTGTATGTATATTTTCCTAAAAAAAAATATATTTTTACCTCACAAACAGAAAACTCTAAAACACCTCTTATTCACAAATCGCAGCAACTTTTTTTAGTTTAAAATGTAAACATGTAAACTTGCCTGCCTGGCAGCCAAACATCATCACATTTAAGTTTCTTTTAAGCAGCTTCGATGACGTTGTCTCGGGTAGTTAAAGTATAATAAATCTGTTTTTTTGGTAGCTTTGAAGCAGCGATTCCCAATTTGAAGACAAGTTTGCTTTACAAGCAGTTTGCTGTATTTGCTGCCTTTGGTACTTAATATCTAAGTATTACACTGGGGAGATATATCGTCCATCTCTAGCACGGCTCATACTTAAAAATTTTAAATGCGACTTTATTAAAACTCAAGAATTAAAGTTTTGGTTTTAGAACATATTTTTTTTCTGTGTACATTCTTGTAGATTATCTTCTATCAGTGGCTGTTGCTGCTACTAAAGGTGCGTTTAGATTGTGCTAATATTTGTGCAAAATAATAAAAATTTTGTTTGTCCTAGTGTAAACACTCGAATTTGTTAGCCACCAAATATTTTTCGACTGTTTGTTGGCTAAAAAATTCTTTGTTTGTGAACAAAGCTTTGCATAGTGTAAACACTTTGTCAGCACGTCGTTACAAATATTTGCCTCGATATTTTGTTTGTTCTTACAATATTTTTGGCGGAACAAATAGCGACAAATAATTGTAGAAACGTGGTAAAGTGAGGCCAAACGCAAAAAAATGGTAATAAATCTGTATCTTCGAAACTATTTGTCCAATTATAAAATAATGTATGAAGGAGTCGTAGAGGAGGACCCAAGGTTTTAGAAAATAAAATATTGGACTGCCCTGTATATACATACATTGAGCTACAGGGTGCCAAAGTTGACCTCCTCGGGCTTACAAAACATTTCTATGCTTATAACTTTTGTAAATATCAACCAATTTCAATGATTTTTAGATTTATTTGATGAAAATTGAAATCTGAAAAGAAAACATTATCACTCTTTCTTATTACCTGTTACAGTTTAAACGATATTTGGGTTTAAAATTTAAAATTGTTGTTTTTGACCTAGACTTTATTTGGTTTGTTGCAAATGTCTGCAATTGTAGTTATGCTAAAAATATTTTTTAAAATATTTTTGTATTTCTAAAAAGTTTGTTAAGCCTGCACAAAAAAAAATTATTTAATTATCTTTATTCGTCTAGCCGTGAAAAATATGCAAAGTCAAAATTTTCAAGGTGATTTCAAAAATGGCATAATTTTGACAAAAATTTAGCACAATTGATTAACTTTTTTTGCAAATATTTGTAAAAATAATTATTTCTTTTTTAACGTTTTTGGAAAAAGTAGGCTTCAGTATATATTAGTAGTATATTTTTGAAAGGATTTAGACGTGCACCCTACGCCAGGCATAGTGTCGAAAATATGGAATTTGTCAACGAAATTTTAAATTTATTGGCCGAGAAAAAAAAACGCAAGCCAGTTTTTTAAAAATTGGCCCGAAATTAAAATAACTTATCTTTTGAGTTTTCAGTTTTAATTAAGTTTTTCACCGCCCGCTCAAAAATGGGGTCACGAGGGTAAATGTTATTAATATAGGCAAGTTTTAAGATGCGTGTAATATAATAGCTCAGAAAATAACTTTAAAGTTACTTAACTCTTTTTGTTTTTTATTTAAATAAAAAATAACATAATATTATAATAAAGTTTTAAAATCCATTACGTTATCATAAATCAACAATATTTTATAAACTTTCAAATATAAAAAATTTTCACAAAAAAAAACTAAATATAATATTTTGGAATTTTTTTAATCTGACCCCTTATTTTTTTTCTAAAGGTAAAAAATATGATATGTAAGCAAATCTCCATCTGTTTACCTTTTCAATTATATATAATATTTGTATATTATTAGTTATTTTATACTATATTAACTGCCCTTAAAACAGCTATCTTGCGTCAAATTTGTTGAAAGTCCATTATTTTGTAGGGTGTGTATATACATTAGCTATGGCATAGTGATATATGAAAATTTTTGCAACGAGATTTTAAAGTGCTCCCGGCTTTTAATTTGTAAGACTTGGAGAAAAATACATAGGCAAAAAATGGGGGAGCTTGGTTGTGGGTAAATGGCGCCTCATCTTTTTACGTTGCTTTACAAACACAATTTGATACTATTTGGCAGATGGATTTCATAAACATAACAACAACATTATTTGACAGATGTTTGTCATACACACCGGACAAATAAAATTATTTGTGCAGTGTAAAGGGGTATACAAATATTTGTACCAAACATGTCTGACACCAAACTTTCTGTTATTTGTGCAAATAAAATTCAAACAAATATTAGTGCAATCTAAACGCATGCCCAAATATTAGTCACAAACCATACTATTAGCCCAAACCATTATTTGTTGTGTTTGGGCAAATATTAGCGTAGTCTAAACGTACCTTAAGCCACGAATGAATACATTTTTCCTGCTTCGAAAATAGCAACGCTTCTTAAAAAATTAGAAATTTCTTAGGTACATATATTGATGCATTTAAGAATCACTGCTGCAAGTCAATCTAAAGTATTAAAAACTTCACTTGTTTTTTGTGTTTCTTTTGCAAAACTTTTTTTGTGTGAATTTTTCCTTTTTGTATGTCACTACTGTAGTTAAAATAACAATTTCAAACATATTTTTGCTTCTTTAACTCCTTTTTATTTTGGTGGAGAAAATAACGGAATTCCTGGCACAAATTGCTGCTTAAGGCAGCTAATGCCAAGTTTGTCACCACAAAAGGGAAAAGAGGGAATTATGGAGGGGAAAAGGAAATGTGGAAAGACGTTTGAAATTGCAATAGAGTTAGGTAATTGACATAATGCTGCCTGGTTCTATTTGAGCAAAAAATTATGTGAGTAAATTAGAATATCTTCTTTAACTAATATACGCACACACACACGGAATAGTTTTGAAAACACCTTAACTCACACATTCTTTCATCGAGAAGGAAATATACAAATATACGTAGGTTTTAGTGCTCATATGTATGGGTGTATGTGTGTAACATCACTTTAAAGCAGGGGTTGTCAAAATTCTCATTTAATGAAATGCGTCTGTATTGGATAAGAGAAAATTGCCCAGCAAACAAAAAACTAAGCATTGCAAATGTGATGAATTTTACTTTTTAAAGCAAAATGGAAATGAACTTAAAAAAAGTTATTAAAATTAAATAAAAAATATGCCTCAGTTATTACAGAATTAGACAATTTTTTTTTCACACATATTCCATTGGGCGAGTTCAATTTACAGTTAAAACTTAAAAAATTAAGTGTATTTAGGTATTATAAATTAAGTTTTCCAAATTCAAGATTTTGTAACAATTTCTTATTAACAAAATATGTTTTAAATTTGAAGAAGTTAATTTATTTCTCTGCTTGGAACAAATAAATTTTAAGTTGGAAAAAATTTGTTCGCAGCAATATGTAGAGGGAAAAAGGGATAACAACTTCAAAGCATTTCTTTTTAACTCTGGAAAATCGAAATCATTTAGATTTTTCCAAAATTCTATTCCCATTTTTTTTGGAGCTTGGACTTCGGTTCGAAGAAATATAAGTTGTGATTGTATATTGAACTCATATTGAGTAACATCACAGTTATAAGGGTTATTCAATAAATCCAATTGCAGTTGAATACACTTAAAATCTGCAAACCTGTCTTTAAAATTGTTGAGCAGAGTATTAAAAATCTCAACTCGCTTGGTTTTCGCAGCATCGCACAGCGATTCGCGCAATAAAGATGTTTTTTTAAAACTGGAAAAGTCATCTGACTCAATTTGGCAAAGTATAAGAAAAAGTTTTGTTTTAAAATTAAATAAAATTTTACAAATATCAGATATATTATTATCTTTTCCTTGAAGCTCTAAGTTGAAATCATTAAGCAAAGAAGTTGTATCAGCTAGGAAAGCTAGGTCTGATATAAATTGTGTATCTTTTAAAAAATTTTTTGCTGACTCATCGATATTTTCTTTTTCTAAAAACTCTAAGACTTCCTCTTTTAAATCATATAGCCGGTTAAGACAGTCGCCACGACTGAGCCAACGTACCTCAGTGAACATTTTAAGATCATTAAAAGCTGCGTTTTTAGATTTTAAAAATTTTACAAATTTTCGATGAGTGCGGGCATTGTGTCCTCCTCTTATTTTATTTATTATGCGCTCTGCGGTCTTCATAGTAGAGTCTTGAGTAATAAATTTAGATGCAAGCGCGGATTGATGGATAATGCAGTGAAAGTTTTGCATTGCCATTTCACTATTTTTTATGTAACCTATTAAACCTGTGTTTTTTCCTACCATTACATTTGCTCCGTCTGTGCAGACACCGACAATTTTGTTTACATCAACAATAGGAAAAAGTTTATTACTTACAACTTCCATCAAAAGTTTTCCAGTTACATGTCCATAAAAGGTTTCTAATGTCAACATTGATTCAAAAACATTAAAATTTTTATCAATGCATCTCACACAGATAACCAGTTGACAAAGATCATTGATATCTGTACTTTCATCTAAACAAAACGAAAGAAATTTACAGTTTATCAATTTTTCTTTAATAGAAGACTCCACCGAATTTCCTATTTGGGCAATACGCCTAGCCACAGTTTTGACTGACAAGGGAATTGACTTTATGAAATCTGTTCCATAATTTAACGTTTTGAAAGTTTTTTGTAAAATATTTTTTGCTAGCACTCCATCCGTGAATGTCTGCCTTTAAGAGCGATTTCTAAGCATATTTGGCTTGAAATCTCCATTTTTAATTTTTTATTTTGCAAAATTCCCTCATTTCGCTCTTCTTGAAGAACCCATTCTTTAATTTTTTTAATATAAAGGTTTTTTTGCTTAATATAAAACATTTTCCTCTTTTCCTCCTTTAATTTATTTATTTCTTTGTGAAAAAGGTCATAATGCCTTTTAATTGAAAATGTTTTCTTTGTTTTAAATGTTTGGTAACATAAAATGCATTGCATGTTACCAAAAGCATTTTTAATGACAAAACAAAAATTTTTGTCTTCCATTATACTATTTTGTTTGCTGGTTTATTTTGAAATTAAATCAAAGCTGAAAAAACAACAAAGCTGAAAAAAAAACAGTAAGCATCCGCCCATGTGCACTCGTTAACACTCAATTAACGACTGAAATCAAACTGAAATAAAAGAGAACAAGCGTCGGTGTGAGTTTGTTTTTATTGTTTTTGTAGCACAATTGTGCACTAAAAATGAATTTTTGACAACCTATGCTTTAAAGGAATGAATGACAATGAGTGAAGATTTAAAAGAAAAATTTACAAGTTTCATAAGAGTTATGCCACCTAAATATTGATTGAAATCTTATAAGATTTAAGATTTTGTGACACTTTTGATAAATTGTTTACTTAAAGAAATTTTTTCAAAATGTTGTTGATAGTTTTTCTATTAAAAAAAAAAGAAAAAACTTCAACAAAATCTCTTTCTTTTTTGCCTTCGTTGGAAATGATGGAGCTTATCTTTAAAATGTATTTCATTGTATATGTTGCCTTAAACTTTTTAAATATTTTCACTTGCCTTTATTTAAATTTAACCTTTTTCTACAAAATCCTAAATTTTTTTAAGGACATACTTTTAATTTACTAAATACCTTTGCTGTTTTAAAAAATTTTTGTTAAGGGATTTTTGGCTTAAGAAAGTAAACAATTTACAAAGTTTATTTTAATTCCCTCTAAGTATCTTAGTGACAACGATGATAAGGATGCCAATGATGTTGCCGTTGAAATGACAAAATTAGAATTTATTGATTAAAAGCAAAGTTTGTGGTAAATAAAGTTGTAACGGCAGTAGGTAGTTAGTTAAAGTCTGCGTTTACAAAATATATATTATTCTCTGATTTTATGTGCACATATGCATGGGTTTTGGCTTTTGCTTAAATTAAAAGGTGTTGGTACACCACAGTTCTGGATTATTAAACAGAATTAATACAAAGAAGTTACGACTTTTACAGGATCCTTTAATATGTATTTCTTTAGCGATGAAAACTTACTGTCTTGAGATGTGATATAGGTTTCTATTTATTTTCCAAAATTAGTCACTCATGCTCACGAAATGAAACGCGTGACAAAGTTGTCACTTCCGTGACCCTTAACTTTTTGTAGCTCTATAAACTTTAAAAAAATGTTTTTATCAAAATTTAATAAACGATTTTATTTTCAAACTCCTCACCTTATATCACCGTGAGTGATTTCGATAGCTTTTAAAAAAAAATTACGTAGCCAATACCAAAACGTAAATCAATTTAATTAGAACTTATTTATTTTTGGAGCAAATACTGTTTTTAACTTCATTCGAAATTAATTGAGCTCAACAGATTCTTTTAAATGTTGCCAAGTTGTTTTAAGCTTCTTTGTTAATATAGCACATTCGAATTGTAACAGAAAAAAATTAAATTTTACAGCTGCTTTAGTTTGCACGAATTGAAAAGTTTTTAGCATTCCAACTTATTATAAATCAAATTATGTTTTTCCTGGGTTCTTAAGCAAAAAAAAGTACTGAGTTATTTGACCTTAGTGTTCCTTTTAAATAGCAGCCCAAAGCAAAAGTATACATTCCTTAGTAATGAAAACCCGTATCCGATTCCTCACTTATTTGCATTTTCCTTTATTATTTTGATACGGCGATGACATTTGAGGCAAGTACTTTTAATGCTCGCTTACAAAGATATACAGGGTGTCTGGTGGCAATTTTACATTTTTAAATACGATTATTTCAAAAAGTAATACATGGTGCGAAGGAAGGGTGGCGCCGTTGGTATTATTGATTGTGCGGATTTATCAGTCACGATGTCGCAGTGGTCGAGTGAGCATCGCGCATTGGCTGTAGAGACATTTTTAAAAAGTAATGATTCTTACATAATTGTTCGTCGGAAATTTTGTTTAAAGTTAGGTGTTCGGCGAATACGTGATGGGTCCAGTGTTAATTTAGTTCATTCGTGGATGCAGAGGGTCCGCCCAAATGCTTCGGTTATGAATGTCCCACGGCCAATGCCCAGTCGATCTCTAAGGACTCCCGACAACATTGAACTGGTTGAAAACAGATTAAGGGAAAGCGACTTTCAATACGGAAAGGACTTCCAAGATCAATAATTTATGAAATTTTTAAAAGTTCTATCCTTTTAAAATTCAAATCGTTCAAGAACTGAAAGAAAGTGACTGATTTACGCAAAAAATTTTGTGAAACGATGTTAAAGCGTTTTCGCACTGTAAATGATATTCTTTGGAGCGATGAGGTTAATTTTTAATTAAACGGCCCAAAAACCCGCAACCTTCAATTGATGTATTAAAAACATTGAACTGGCCCAACGAAACTGTTTGATGGGCTTTATCCACGCGAGAGAGAATTGGACGCAGAGCACAGGGCTCTGTTTTGAACAGTGTGTTCAACTCGATGGAAGACATCTGGATGACATACTCTTCAAAAAATAAAATCCGCATTTTCACTCTATTCAATGCTCTTAATAAAACTTTGTGTCAATTATTACGTTTTTGATTTTAGTTTGAAAATATAAGTGTGCCACCAGACACTCCGTACTTAGATAAGCTATTACTTTAATGGTATTAAAACATATTATTATTTTTAAGGCCTCCAATAACTCTTTGTTGCTTTTAAAATTTTTTTCTTTGATGTTTTCTTTAAAACTGGCTTAAAATATTAAACTAAAAAAAGCTAAAATATGTTCAAACTGATAGTTTAAAATTTAGATAACAATTTTAACTTATTATCTAATAACTGCTAAGTAATGCATAGCCATTGAAAAGTAAGCAGTTTTGCAATGATTAATTAGAACCAAGTTTTTGCTGGGAATAACAAAAATGTCATTGTTTTATCTTAAAAAAATGACTTTTTACCCAAAATGTTCTAAATGTTCTTCCACCAGAGAACTGCAGGGTTTATTTTTTTCGTGAATTAAATTATCGTTTTAATTTCTTTCATTTATTTTTAGCTTCTTTCAAACTTTAAACCCTTATTAAGATGTCAAAAAACAAAAATAAGCAAAAGCAAATTAAAAGGGGAAAATTGTGGTAATTACTTAGCAAGAAGCCTGATAGCTTTTTACACCTTTCGAAAGTTTTCAAATAAATTTTAAATTATGTAAAACAAACACAAAATAATAGTAATTTAAGTAAAAGTAAGAAGGATTTTAAAGAAGCAATAAGGACAAAATTTTTGGTTTTGGTAAAAGTTTTTTGCTTCTTTAGAAGGGCTTGTTGTAGGTTAAGTTTGTTGTTATACATTTTATCATTTTGTTAATTCTTACACCATTGGTAGACTTCAACCCATAAATATTTTCTGCCTTTATGTAATAACTTTAATAAACTTATTGAGAATTACTATAAACAAACTGAAAACATTTAAGAGTTCTTTTAACATTGGGATCAAATCTTTTATATAAAAAGTTGGTTTTTTATTAATTCCAACGAAAACGGCTAAACGGATTTTAATAAAATTTTCAAAAAGGACGTAGGCAATCTTTCGGAAGAGGCTATAGGCTAATATTTTTTCGCAAATTTGGACTGGGCGTGGCATCGGCCATATAATTTTAACAGATTTTTCACACACTTCAATAACTATTATGACTTAAGTCTCTTAATTAAGTACAAGTTAATTAATTATTTATGTGCTTATATGGGCGGAAGGAAAGTAATGGGCGTGGCACTTCCCATAAAACGAAAAAAGTTTTTTACGTATACTATCTCAACAAATTATAAAGCAGAAGTTTTCAAACTGTGAACGGGTGTTTATAATAATAACATGCATAATTGGGCTGAGTATGGGCGGGAGGAAATAATGGGTGTGGCACCCCCTATATAACGAAAAAAGTTTTTCATATATGTTTTAATAATTGTAACAGGCAAAGTCCATTAATTTTGTATGGGTGCTTATATTGTAAAGATTTTAAGTCGGTTTGCAGCACCTCCCGTACAGTTTAATAGTTATTTTCGTACAAATTAAAAAATGAAGCACCTTAGTTGCTTAAATATATAAAGAAAATTTTTTAAAAATTACATAAAACCAATGCCTTCAAATTAACAAAAATTATTGATGGGTTTAAAAAAACATTTTAAAAAATAATCCAACTGTAGCAATTTATACAACATTCCTTTAGTATAAGTTAAATGAAAAACTTCAAAAATTTTTTTTGTTTTTCGTTATTTTTATCTAATCCATTGAAACAATTTTTACATCTTTTCTAAAAAAAACAATAAACAACCCTTATTAAGTCCATATTAATGTTTTGTGACGTCAGACGCTTTCGAAATCAATTTTTATCGTGTAAAGATACAAAATCTCAGAAACCACTAAGTAATAAATTTTATCACCAAAAACCCATTTTAAAAGTACCACTATCTGCCCCTTAGTTTGTCTACTCATCTGTCTGTGTGTTTGTATTAAAAAAATTGCTAAAGTTTGTTCTTTGAAAACTTTTTCCATTTAAAAAGGAGACAACATTAAGAGACATGCCACTTACCAACCAACTTGCTTCCACACTTTTAAAAAACAATATTAAACTTTTATTTACCGTAACACAGGTTGTCAATAACAAGTTAAAGGATTTCGCTTGTGAGAAAAAACAACAAAAAATTAAAAGAAAATTGTTAACTTTTTAAAAGTTATATGAGCGTTTCCAGAATGAGGAATGCGACATTTTACGCTTTGAAGCAAAAAAAGTATTAGAAGTAATCCGAAAAATTTGATTCTTTCTATTCATTTTAAAGCATTTAAGTAGTATTATTAGAGTGCAAAACAAATATGTTATAAAGTTTTTTGTGTTAAATATATGAGCATTTAATACAGGGATGCGCACGCGACACAAAATGGAAGTTACTTTTGACTGCATCTAGAAAAATGCAATAATCTGCGAGTCGCAATGCAATATTTAAAAGAATTGTTTTCAATTGTTGTAAAAAGAAACAATAAGTTTCAATAACGATATTCATTTAAATTGTTTTTAGTTAGCTTAAGCATGATAGAGCACGCGACATTTGTAACGCGACAAAATTTTCCATCCTGTTGGAGTTAAATTAACTTTACAATTTTCTAATCTCAAAAGTGAATCTATCTGTATTATATAATTCTATACATTTTTATTGACATATTTTTAAGAATTTGATATACATATGTACTTGAGCATGAGGCAAAGTTAGTAAAGCTTTCAAGTATCAAATATTAATCATAGAAGAGAAAGTGGATTTACAAGATGCCTTTACATTTTATTCCCCTTAAACTTTTCCATTTATGTATATGACATCTCCTTAATTGTACCGACACAACATTGGCATAAGAAGGTCATTCTGGGGGATGCAATGCACCCCGCAGAATGCATTCCCCCATGACCCCCCTCCCAAACATATTAAAAAAATTTTTTAGAAACAGTTTCTTTGTTCAAAACTTTTTTGTTATACCTTTAGTTTCCTTTTTTTAACCACTACCTACGGTGAAGAGGACTAGCCTTAGACTACTGACGTAACCGGTTTCTTAGGGCACTTTATATGAAGGGGACTTGTCGTTTTTTTATCCCGTTGTTCTTGGAGTGGTTCAAAACTTACACCTCGGAGCGGGTAATAGGCCAATTCTATATAAGCAACTTTAGCGTTAATTGTTTAAGGTCCTGTTCAAGCTACATTGTATTTACGTGTGTGTGGGTGTGTGTATGTATGTAAAAACAGATGTATGTATATGTGAAGGAACCAGTATTTCTATTTTTTTGTTAACTCCCTTAACATTCTTTAATCAGTTACTTGAGATTGACCGATCACGGCCAATAACTTATTTTCCAATTTCTATATTATTCCTGCAACAAGACGAGTACGCCGACCAATTTGGCACACATTCCCGCAGGGCTATAACACCATCGGAACACTTTATTTACGTAAAGCTTTAAAATAATTTTTTAAAACTTTTTTTGTAACCTAGATATCGCATAAAGAAAAAAAAAATATTTTAAAAATAAATAAATTAATAAATGAGCAACGCGACAAACGTTCGCAAGAAAACTTTTGCATTTAATGTGGTATTATTGCGGAAAAAATTGTGTTTTGGTTAACTACATATTTTTTTTTGGTAAGTTTAATATTTCCAGCCATTTGATTTTAACAATTGTGGCTTCTTGATAGAAAATGTCGTTTTGAGGGAAGGAACGCGACACTGAAAGACGAACAGAAAAAATTTTATATTTTTCGTTAATCAGCTTTTTAACTAATTTACTTAACTTGTTGTTAAATGAATTGTATGAAATAATTTCAAACATAATATAAATATTCAATAAACAATTATTAAACGGAAAATATTATTTAAAGTAAAGAATATATCAAAAATAAGCATAAATATTTTTGATATATTCTTTACTTTAAAAGTAATTTTAGTTGTTTTAACTTCTACAAATACTTTCAAATTTATCAATTTGTCCAAATTAAAATACATTTTTATTATACTGTTTAAAAAATAATTTTTTTGTACATCTTTAAAATTTCGTTCTCGGTAGACTTTCCGCTGGAAATACCCATATGTAGTTAAGAAGTATAAACAAACTTCCGTCAGAAAGGGCATAAATATTTTTAAAACTTAAACAGTAACAGCGGAAATTATTAAGTCAATTAGAATGACCGTCTAAAACCCCATGACCTAAAGAAAACAAATTTTAAGGTTAAATAATAATAAAGAGCAGTGTTGCCAGAAGTTAAAAAAGCTTACTACCAAGACGTATAATATCTGGAAAATTATTGTCTTTCTATTTACCTAAACTTATCACATTTAACATAAAGGCGGGAATTTTTAAGTAAAAACAAAAACCAAAATTTTAAAGACTAAACTGGCAACCCTGGCTCAAAGTCACAAATTCTTTTTTTTTATATAAATAATGGCCGATAACAATAAAAATTCATGTCAACTTTTAATGTCTCATTATAACTGTTCTCCATTAAAAAAAAATCTTTTTAAAATGTTATCAAACTTTTAACTTTTCAAACATTTGACATTCTTCTTTATAAAAATAAATACTTCCCTTTGAATAAACAATCATTTGCATCAATATTTATTTTTAGCACAAAGTTTTGAATACTCTTTATTAAAGACAAAAATATCAAACAAAACTGCTTTAAGCAACCAACAGATACTAAAGTCTAATAAATATAAATAAATTTTTATTTATATCTTTTGTATGTTTAGCAATAGAAACCTTTGAACTTTTAACATTTAACCACCAGAACTAACAACAAAAGCAATAAAAATAGAATATTTTTGACTTCTGTATAGGAAATCTATTCTAACTATTTAAGGGCTGAGGTGGCCATAGTTTACAAATAAAAGTTGTTGGTTTTTAGTTTTTAAACTTTCTAAATTTAAGTTTATCTTTAAAGTACCTGTTTTAGTTTTAATGTTTGAACATTTGTTCCCCTTTCAGGCTTTAAAAACAAACTTTGTATTAAAAATTTCGCTCAATAAATCTAAAATAATTTTAAAATATTACTGAAAATAAAAGGGTTAGAATATAAATAAGAACCATAATCTTTTCATAGGATATTATTGAAAAATTTAAATAAAACATTTTTTCCCCGTCAAATTGTTTTTGATGTCTTTAAGGTTCGTTACACAAAATTTAAGAATTTTTTTGTAAAAAAATTTTCTGTTTAATTTTGAGTTAAAGAACTACATACGTACCTTTGAAATATTCTAGGTGAATAATATTTGTTTTTTTTTAAATATGTATGTTATGGTATTGACATTTGCATCTTTTCGTGAATATATTTACAGCTGTACTTTAAGCCCCCATAATTATAAGCGTTTGTGTATACAGAAAGAAAACTCGCTTTCTAAAATCAAGAATTTTATTCTTGAATTTATCCAAAATCTTTCTTGAAATTTTTAAGTACGATCCGTATTTAGAATTTCCTAAATCAAGCCTATTCGGATTGCTTCAATAAATCAAGCAGAAAAAAGCTTGTTGTTTTAATATATTATTTTACATTTGAAAACAAAGTGTCTCGGTGGCCTAGAGGTAACGCGCTTGTGCTGCAGTGCAGAAAGTTCATGGTTCGAATCTCAGCTTCGGTAGGTACAAAAAATGAAATTATTAAATTATAAATTTTAAGTATCTATAAAATTAAATATAAGACAGACTCTTTTTTCTCTTCTTCTTGAATATAAAGCTCAACAAGTCCAAAAAATGACATTTCATTTTCGA
This sequence comes from Melanophora roralis, assembly GCA_963583895.1. Classification (NCBI taxonomy): domain Eukaryota; kingdom Metazoa; phylum Arthropoda; class Insecta; order Diptera; family Rhinophoridae; genus Melanophora; species Melanophora roralis. The sequence continues at coordinate 93,083,556 of OY757188.1, read as the reverse complement.
GTCAATCCCATTTTTTGGCTTACATCAAGTACGGTTACGAACTAAATCAATCCTTTTTTGGCTTAGTTGTAGCCTAAAGTAAGAAATTCGTACTTAAAAAAAATTTTTTTTGAAGTAAGAAATTTCGTACTTGATTTAAGAAAAATCGTACTCACCGTACTTTTGACACCGCTATTGCTTGATTTAAGTAAAGTTTACTTAGTTTATTCTTTTTCTGTACCTAAAATATGGGTTCTTTGAAAAATTGTCCCAAAGTGCAAACGTAAAGCAGCCCAAAATTTTCTATTGAAATCAACAAAACAAAAAATTAAAGCCATTTTTTATTTCCAAAATTGGGGTGATATTTAATGAAAAAATAGGAAAAATTAGTCCAAAAAATCTAAGGTGTTGTAAAAGGAAGAAAAAAATTGACTCAAGTAGAAAAATAAAAAGATGGCCCCGAAATTATATTTAAAACATGCTTTTGGTTTTAATTTAAATAAAACACAGCTTATCTTATAATAATTTCTATTTATTCGGCTCTTAGTTCATTATTAAAATTGTAATAGCCTAGAATGTAAATTTTTATCAAAAATTAAGTTATTCCGATACTAGCCGAGTGCAATGAATTTTCGAAATGAGCTACGATTTTTCGTCAGCTCTCTTTTTATTCAGTACTACTGTAAAATGGATTTTTATTTGTTTTATTCAAATAAACTTTAATTGGAAATCGAATACTGGAATTATATTCATATTCCATATTGTTTAAATCAAACTTAATCCACATACAACTCTATGTTCTATTATTCTCATTTTATTGGCATTTTACTTTAGTCACTTTTTTTTATTTTCATTTTAGAAAAGTGTTATAAAATTTCGTGTCAAGAACAATGTGATTTTTTTTTATTAAATATAATTAGGCTTTGCATAAAAAGCGATAAGGGTAAAAAGGGCTAGTAGACTTGAACCGTTAGATTCGCAGTAGCCTTTAAACTTCAGGGGTTTTATGCACTGTCTTCGCTAAAAAAAGTACTTCTGTCCTTTTTCCCGGCCGGAGTCTAAAGCAAAGCCGGGGGCTCGAATCCACTTGGCTGAAGGCCGGCTGTTTACATAATTGTTTTTGACGAAGGCCCAAATTCGTTCTTCTAAATTGTGCTGGAGCTTTGTAAAAAAGGTTTTGGCTGGCCCGTTTTTCGCCAGGCGCAATGGTCTTAAACTCTGATGGCCTGGGTCCGCCAGCTTAGCTGTGGCATTCGGCCAGATTGCGTTTAATTAAATATTGGTGGCAGTAGGCACTGAACGTAGGAACTTTGGTGACATAACTTAATATTTGAGGCAAAAAATATTTTTTCAACTAAGTTTAAAAAATCATTCTCAAAAAACGACCTGTACTTTGATTAGGAAACATATGTAGGTGTTCATACCCAGCCAGACGATCATGGGTTTGTCAATTTGGAAACTGATTATGAGTTGAATTCGGATACACTTTTGATGCTTTGTAGTACTTCTTAAAAGGCCAAACTAGGTTTTATTTCTGGTTATAATTTTTTAGCAGAGCAGTATTCGAATATTAAAGGCTTTGAGAAAGAATAATTTCCTTATCTTAGGGACGGCGCTATAAACCAACAAAATGTGCCGAATTTCTTCAAAATATTTATAAAATTGCAACCTCTAGGTGCTTACAAGAATAAATGGACACCCAGCCAGATGGACGGACATGCATAAGTCGACTCAGGAAGTGGATCTGAGTTCATAAGTCTACCTAAAGGTTGGCTGGCCTCTGACCATTATTTTTGGGTGTTGCAAACATCTGCACAAAAGCATAATACCCCTATCACGTGTAGAATTTTAGCAAATTTCTTCAAAATATTTGTAAAATTGCAACCTCTAGCGTGTTTACAAGAACACATGGACCCCCAAAGCAGATGGACGGACATGCATAAGTCGACTCCGGATTCAGAGTTCACAAGTCTTCTTTTAGCAATTTTCTGAAATTCAATTGGTTTTTTTATTTTAATACAACTTGGTAGCCCCGTCCTTTACCACACAAAAATGTCGTTTAAAAAATAGATTTTGTTTTTCTTTGCTCTTATGTTGCAGTTTTTATTTAAACCAAAAGCTTTTTTAACTAACAGAATAAAAAAAACCAAAAAAACTTCACCTTTTCGTACACATTCATCCCGTAAATGCATTTGACATTTTAATGAATTCTGCTTTAGTAACTTGAACCTGTAAATTTGTAAGAAAAACATCTTAAGTCGATATAAATTTTTTTTGTAATATACTTCATGAGTGTTAAGACTTCTGTTAATACTTCAAATATAGGGAAGATGCTTTGTATGTGTGTGTGTGTGTGTGTATGAATTATAAAGTTAAAACTAATCAAACTTCTAAGGTACTTCATTCTTCTCTTGTTTTTTTTTTGTCAATTTATATTTTGATTTTTTTTTAAATCTCCCTGAAGAAGCTTCTCATAAATTTGAAAATAAATATTGGACAATAATACAGTTAAAATAATATAAAAACTATTGACCTCAGTCAAGCTTGATTAAACAAAAATTATTAAAAACAAATGTCGAAAAAAAAAGAATTTTAATATTAAAAAAAAATATTTTTTTTTTGGTCTGTTTTGTGATTTTTTTTTTAAATATTTTGTAAAAGGTATGAGGAAATTTTGTCGAAAATTCTTACAAACATTAGCTACTTACTGTAATTTGTTCCTTAATATAATAATTATTTCCTCGTTTTATTAATATTTTTTTCATCACTTTGCTTCATTTTAGGAACTTCTCAACTAACTTTAACAACTCTTTTTCCTTACGGTCTTAAAAGTGGTAAGTGGCAAACATTTTAAAAAAAGCGTTTTTTTCTTTAAATTATTTAATCTCATTTGGTTGAAAATTTAGCCTTAAGTCTTTTTTGCTTTTAAAACAGTGTGTAGTCAAAGCCAAACATTTTGTTGCATGTGTTTGTTCAGGTGTAGGTTTTTTTGTTGCATTTAGTGCATATTGAAACCAATGCACTCATTTAAATCACAAAAAAATGTTTAAGCAACCACAAAAAATATGTTTAAGCAACAACAACCAAATGTGTTTTAACACCCAAAAAAAGGAAAAAACAAGTAAAAGCGCTATATTCGGCTGTGCCGAATCTTATATACCCTTCACATTGGTCTTGTAATATACCCAGCCGAGTAATTTTGTACTGCAAATAATATATAAAATACCTTGTGTGAGTTTTAAAGCCAATAGAAAACTTTACAAAATTTTAATGTTCGTATGGATAATAGAAATAGATGAGGAACGTTTGAGGTCGACAGTAATAAAAGTTTTTGATATTATTTTTAAAAGGTTAATAAAAGTTGTTAATTTTTATGGGATCTTCTAGTCCCCCTGCTCCTCTCCAACTTTTTTTCCAAAATGTAAGAATTATTTGATTATTACTTTTTGTGGAATATTCGAAGGTGATAGTTGTTATAGTTTCCCAGATGTGGCTTATCGAAAATTTCAAAAAATTGTCAATGTGCATAGGAGCTGCCCCTTCCCCTGCCCCAGCCCAAACAACTTTTTTTTTGAATGTAGGTCTTATTATCCTGTTACTTTTTGCAGAACATTTAAAGTCAATTTCTGTTAGTTTCCTAAATTTAAAATTTCATAAAAATTGTTAATTTGTGTGGGAGCTACCCCTTTTTCACCCCCACCCAAAAAATTTTTCTTTAAAAGCGTAGGCTTTGTTGTCCAATTACTTTTTGTAGAACATTTGATTTCAATATCTGTTATAGTTTCCGAGATATAGCGTATCTAAAAATTTCATAAAAATTGTTAATTTGTATGGGAGCTACCCTTAGTTTACCCCCCACCCAAAAAATTTTTTCTTTTAAGTGTAGGTCTTAGTACACAACTACTTTTTGTAGAACATTTTAAGTCGATAGCTGTTATAGTTTCCGAGATATAGCGCATAAAATATTTCACCAAATTTGGGCAATTGTAGGAAAAATACCCCTTCCCCTGATCCTATCTAAAAAAACTTTTTTCATTATTTAGGTCTTTTCTTTAGGAGCATCCGTGCCAAGTTTCGTGGCAAGAGTGACTATACTTACTGAGATATATAGGGATATATGCACGGATTTTGTCCTAAAAAAAATGGGTTACTCTGGGTTTTCGCTTATATCTCGGTCAATAGTGAACCGATTTTGCTGATTTTAAATAGCGATTGTCTCCAGGACATTTCTAATAGTTTGACACCATTGACTGCTCTGTATCTTTTTATTTGACTCCGGAAACTTTTCCACAGACGGACAGACGAACATGGCTATATCAACTTCCCTATCTATAAGGACCAAGAATATATATACTTTATGGGGTAGCAAATGAATAATAAAGAAATTACAAACAGAATGACAAACTGATATATACCCTTATCACTATGTGAAGGGTATAAAAACAAACAAAAAATCCACAGATTTTTAATAATTCGTTATTTAAAAATTTTTTCCTTTAAAAAATTTGTCGGATTATAGTAAGACTAGATTATTTTTTTTTAGCAGCAGAAAATGTATTTAAATCATTTTTAATTAACCAAATCTAGTTTTGAATCAATTCAGAGCTCTCAAAAAATTAAAAAAATATGTTCTTAAAATTTTATTTTCTAAATCAAATGTCTTTCACAAATGCAACCTGTTCTTTAGTAACAAGAATATAGAGACACTTAGACCGACGGACAGGCATGCTTAAATCAACTCAGGCGGTGATTTTAATTCGATCACTTTAATTGAAGGTGGTTCCTAATTTTAAAAACTAAAAAGCGTAGTAATTTCAAATATATAACAAACCATAAAATATATTTTGTTTCTGCTATAAACAACATCATCATTTTTTTTGCCGTAGTTTTTGTTAATTCGTTTTAAAAATATAGACAGTTGCTTAGTGCATCAGAATAAGGGGGGATTATTTTGCAGTAAAGAAAACTTTCTCTAAGTTTTAAATGAAAAAATAGACATTGAAAAAAATTGCAATTTAAAAATTAAATCCATAACAATTTTGCTTTAGTTATGTATATAAAACTGCAGAAAATAATAATAAAAAAATTTACTTTTTTGTTTTTAAACAACTTTGAAATCAAAACGATGAAAAAACTGCAACAACTTAAACTTATGAAAAACTTTTCATACATTTTGAACACAATTCATATTGTACAAGAAACAAGTTGTTTTTGTTATTATTTTGTTGTGGATTTTTCGAGTAAATTGTTTTATTTTATTTCTAAAACCAATTACCCAAACAAACAGCAATTTAGATAATTTTATTATTTTTATTGTATTTTTAAAAGTTAACAAATTATTGCAAAAGCTGCACAAAATTATCAAACTCATTGCAGAAATTGCAAATTGTTTTGGGGTTTAATGCACATTTAGCACATTTTGGTCTTAAACGATTTAAATTAGGTTGTAATGCATAAGACTCTTAGTTTCTGTTGTTGGTTTTAACGCATAAAAACAACATACATATGCGCTTGCGGCTGCTTGTTTGTATGAGAGCTTTTGTAAATTTATTAACAATTGCCTTAAGTTGTTGTGTTGCGCATGCGTAACCTTTTTTAGCTTAAAGCTGTCATTTGTAATTCAAAGTAATCATGTAGTTTTTTCTTGTTTGCTTGCAATTGTTGCACTTTAACAGTGCTTACAGGTGTTTTAACAAATTTCCATCAAATAATGAAAATAAACAGAGTTAAGTAGACAAGCATTCAGGTAGAATGATGGTGTTTTGTTTTTTATTTCTTGCGATAAAGCCACTTTAAATGGATTTGTACAAACATACCAGTTTAAATATTTTTGTCTAAGTTGTTTTATAATCGCATGTAACCTACAAAGAAGAATTATGTCTATGAAAAATCACAAAAATCTGGGTTAAGAGGTCTGCGGAAATTTATTTTCTTTTATACTTTACAAGCAACTCTTTGCCAAAATGGCAACTTTTTTATTAGATTTCTTAAATATATTTACATTATTTACTTAATCTTAAATTATAAAAAATTAATTTGGAACAAGCAGCACTTAATATACGGCACCAGCCAAATATAATGCATTTTCCAAAACAGATACGGATTTTCATCATCAGTACTCTTGAAACGGTAGCAGTTTTTTTGTCTACAGACATCACCTATTTAACAAACATATTATCCAGAAAAGAAAACGGGATTTTTTTCTAAGTTAGAAAGAAGTTTATTGATCAAAACATATACAAAACTAATTTTGTTTTATTAATTTACAGCTTTATTTGTGAAACAAAAGTTGTAGAGAAAACAATAACATAGTTAAATGTTGTTTGGTTGTTGTCTACCCATGGTAGCGCTTTGACTTTTTCTAAAAAAATCAAAATCAGTACCTTTGTGTAGTCGATGTTGTGAAAAACTCTCCGAAACTTCACAAAATTTTTTTTATGAATGTATCTATTTTTTTCATTTAAAAATGACTTAACGGAATACTTCTTAATTGATTTACAGTCAGTTACTGTAATAATCTTATGGTTTAAGGTCGCTAAAATGCTTAAGTGGTCAGCAGAGAAAGGAGGTAAGATGGGCTTACACATTTATAGGCCAATGGCATAGGACTTAATAGTCTATATTGGCAGTCCCCGAACCACACTCGCATGCTTAAGGCTTATTATTTAATCGCATGAAGAAGAAATAATCAACAAAAGGCGAACCTGAACGAGTCCTAGCAATTTGTTTGCTTACAACTTAGAGCTAACAATTTACGACTCTGATAGGCAAATCTTTAAATAGCCCTTAGGGAAGCCACTGGCCTTAAACTTGAGGAAGTAAAGAGTAATATTTTCCAGATCCAACATTATGTGTGGGATCCTCTGAAATTTTTCTGAAACTTTTATTTCATTATGCAGTAATTGTGCATACTTTCCTGCTAATAAAATTGCCCTTATCACCGTCTTAAAAAATTTCAGCAACTTTTGCTCACTTCGGAGCTTAAATCCGTAAAACCTCGGGTCGGATTAAGACGCTAACACTCTCGGCCTCCACGTTTGGCTTTCAAGACAGCTTAGTGTCCAGAATAACTCCCAAATATTTCGCGCTTTCATAAAGTCAATACCGCTTCGTTCAGTGTGGGGGGTTTAAAGGAGGATTCTTGTATCTTTTTGTAAGTAGCATGTCTATGTCTTAGGGGGGTTGAAAGCTGGTTCGTTCTCTGCGCTCCACTCACAAAATATCTAGTTTGGCGTTTAAAAGCTCCCTGCGAAGTTTATTTTTAACAGTGGCCATAGCTAATGAGATACTTTGAGATACATGCATATTCGGATTTGGTCCAAAAAAACTGGATTGTCAAATGTTTTTATTTATATGTATATAAAACCGATCTTGCTGATTTTAAAACACTATCTACTTAAGAATATTATTAACCATAGAATCTGACTTAGCTTCGGGAACTTAATGTCAATATATATGGTTAGAAGCTAAATAGGCTTCCCTATCCATGATAATTTAGAAAGAAACTTACTATATGGGAATGCAGATGAATACTGTAGAAATTATTAACGGAATGACGAACTGATACACCCTTATCAATTTATAAAGAATGTAACAAGGTTTCAATTTGAGTTACAAGGATTTTTGTAGGTTTCTTTATACTGACATATAGACAGACAATTAATAATGCATTGGTAAAATATGTTCAAACTGAAAACAATTTAAATTTTTTTTGTAATTGCTTTACTTAAATTGCAGTTAAAAATGTTTCTTTTTGCTACTAATATAATAATTAATTTAAAATTTACGCACTTTGAAACTTAAAAAACTACTAACAGTAATGTTAACATACAAGTTAAATTTATGTATAATATGACAAGAATTTCTTATTTAACAAAATACTTTAACTTGTAGCCAACACAAGACATACATATGTATATATTGCTTAAAATCCAAATATTTTGCAACAGTTTAATTACTTGAACATTCTTTTGCAAAGCAATCAGCAGGCCTCAGAGGCTGGGACAGACAGATGGACACAAGAAATATATGTTTTTTTTTAAGCAAAAATAAAAAAAAAATAAAAATCCACAAAAAAATAATTAAATACAGTTTATATATATAAATTCATTAAGTTTTTAATTTGTTAAACATTCAATAATTTTTTTTAACTTTAAGTTTGTGTTTGTATAAAATTATAGACCAAATAAACCAACAAACAATTTTAAGACAGGTTAAAAAAACTAAATAAATTTGTATTCCTTAAAAAACGTAAAGCATTAAAATTTCAAGAACTTGTTTAAACAATGTTCAAATTTTGTGATTTTTTTTACTTAAAATGATTGTTGGGTTATTATCATCATCTTTAGTTTTATTTTTTAATTTGCGTTTAGGTTAAATTTTTTAATTTGTTGCCGTGCCTTTGATGACTAATAACGATTATTTTAAGTTTAAAACAACTTTTTTTACTAAACAATTTTATGTAGTTTTCGCCTTTTTTACAGATAATTTCCTTTTTAAAAATATGATTTTTAATTCGATAAAATTTTATGCAAAATTGTTAACGCTTAAAAAAATATTTCATATCTCTGCTTTTAATAATGTACAATTTTATGGTTTGTCTTTTGAAAAATGTTGATACACAGAAAAAATTATTTGTGTATTTTATTCAATTGACAAACTTAATAAAAAAATACAAAAGGGTGTTTTCAAACTAATAATGTAAATTGTCCAAATAAATTAATAGAATTTCAACCATAGCAGGGATGCTTATTTAAAATTTCTTTAAAAACGGCATTTTGTAGTTTAACGCTTTTGTGCCCTCGTTCTTTCAAGCATGCAACACACTTTTATTCCAGGCGATGAACTAAAACACAAGTAAAGAAACGAATTTTCAAATAATATGAAAAAAATTAAAAATATGAACTTGTGTATTATTACATTATATCCCTAGAGATAAAAAACCAGTGGGTAGTTTAAATTTGCAATCTGACTAGTTGTCTGTCTGTCCTTGTTTCAACCAAATTTAAAAAACGATATTCCGATATTTAAAGAACAAGATTTTTCATAATATTAAAACTATATAAAAATTAATTTTTTTTTGCAATTAAAAATTTTTTACTTTTTATGTGTCGTCGTACAAAAATTCGTTTTTAATGAGTGTTTTCTTTTTGATACATTTCGTATTTTTAATTTATTTTGATCAAGTTTTTTTGTGTTGTTGAATTATTGATCTGTTTTTTTTTAGTTCCCAGGGTCGAGTCGCTGTTAAAACTTGTAATGCAAACTAAAATTTGTTTTATTTGTAAATTAAAATAAATATTAGAATGATATATAAATTTAAAAAATTATAAATAGATAATAAATAAAAATAAATAAATAAATAAATAATTTTTTTAAAATTATTAATAATTCAGCAAATACTTTTAATCAAATCAATTAAAAAGTTAATAAATAATTTTGTTGCATTTTAATTAAATTTATTAATTGACATTAGAATAAGAGCAAACTTTTTAAACTTAAAAATTTAATAATCGATGCTATTAATTTGTTATCTGGCTGAGATTCAACACAAATTTAATTGGAATTACAAATTTTATAATTAAAATCAAATGATCTATTTTTTCTAGTTTTTTGACCTTTTTAATGTTAATAAATAAGACTATTTTTTTAAGCTTTAGGTCTATTTATATGTTTATGTTTTTGCAAAATTTTTTCAATATTTCGCCACTCCGTTGTGTGGCATCATCATCATCGTTATTCGAAAAGCCAAAAGCTAATTTTAAAACCAAAATAACAACTTTAATATTTAACTGAAATAACCTCCTGATGATGCCACACAACGGAGTGGCGAAATATTGAAAAAATTTTGCAAAAAAATAAACATATAAATAGACCTAAAGCTTAAAAAAATAGTCTTATTTATTAACATTAAAATCAAATGTTTATATTTTCTGTGTACTAAACTTTAAATTAAAAATTTTATTATTATTTAATTAAGAAATTCGCAAAACATTAACTATAACCATTTCTTTTAATACTTATAATGTTCTTGATTATAACCCGCCGTTCCTTCTTACATAAGAAACGCCATTTCATACTCAAATAACTTAACTTGAACAAAAAACTTAAAATATCCAAAATTAATCTACTTGCAATAAATGTTAAATACATTTTTATAATTTGTTGAATAAAGGGATTAACACTAAATGTTTCATGCTACATTTAACACACAACCAATAAATAAAAAAACCACGATTAATGGGAAACGATATTCATCCGCAAGTAAATGTAATTAAAAAAAGGAATGGTATAGACAGATATATATTATACCTTATTGCTCCCCTTAAATGGGTATTACCACATTTTGTACTCTCATCCAATCAAATACTTGTTTTGAATGCAGATCTTACAGAAAAATAACTTTGTATAAGATTTGAAGTTAATAGATCTTAAATATTTTCAAATTTACTATATCCTAAAGTTCATAAAATGTATCCGCTTATATGGGGGATACCCCACTCTTCGTGCTTCTAGCCAATCATATTGTTTTTAAAAATTTAGAGTTTTGCCAAATAACAATTTCGAACAATAACGTTCTTTGGACTCATTTATGACACATATGGCAAATATCCTTGAAAATTTTTCAAGCATTAATTTCTGAATGTTTTTGGCAGCAGAACTAATTCAAAAGCAGAGAAATAAGGTACTATACGAAGTGAAGCCAAAAGAGTCAAGATGGACAATTTTTCGTTACCTAAATGCTTCTTGAATGGCAATTTGCAATATATTCTTAAAACTATTAAGCAATAAGTTGTGGAAATATTTAAGCTCGCCATGCTTCATGTTTTGAATAATGCAAAACGCTTTCTCTAGAATCCGTTTCACTTTAAAACAGGATATTCGAAACTGGCTTGATTCGTTCTATGTCTCAATAGAAGGTCTTTTGGCGCAGAGTCCTATACTGCCAAGAAAGTATATGGGAAAAGGTTAGCGATTAAATGGACAATACTTTAAACTAATTTATATTGCGCAACTATTTGAAAATTAAATCAAAAAATTAAAAAAAATTAAATTTTTACTTTATTTTAAAGATTGGACTAAGTAGTAAAGCGATTAGATTGATCTGTTTGTTAAAAACCTTAATCATTAATCTGACCTAGGTTAGGTAGAACAGGCAGCCGTTGAAAGAAAGGATACAGCTCACTTGGGTCGGCTTAATTCGATTCCCTTGTGCTTCCTGGATAGGCAAATAGAATAGGTTGAGATGTAAGGAAAGAAGAAGTTTAGAGACGGATAAGAAAGAAAGAACAGAAGAATAAAGCAGACTTACCAAGGTCTCTAGTGGGAATCGAACCCACAACCCCCAGACTGGTAGACTCGTGCACTTACCACTGATCTACCGGGGCACCCTAATTTGGCCTAATAAATAAAGGAGCTAAAGCTTTAATTTTTAGTGGCCACGCGTTTTAAGACAAATATTTAACCAATCTGGCGGTTCCCCTAATTATAAGCCTTCAAAATTGCCACTAAACAAGAAACTTTGTTCAGGGCACCTTAGTTTGCTGTTTAAAGGATTCTTTACATAAAATATAAAAAAAATACGGAAATGTTTAGCTAAATCGCAAACACGTTCACATTAATTTTCTGTGCATTCAGTAAGAGTTTTTTTAATTTTTTACCAAAAATCACGTTTAAAAGATTATCACGTTAGCACAGGCCAAATACAAATGAAACTTAAATCTGATTGTACGCCAGTAAAATTCTACATAAATTTAACAAAACAATTAAGTCACCAACAACTATTATGTAAAGCCACAGCGCTACAATAATTTTGGGAGTTTTTTTATTTAACAAAATTTATTTCCTGGCGTTGTTTTGCAAGAGACCTTTAACAAAAATTTTTTAAAACCATTTGTGATAACAAAAAGAAGAAAAACTGGGAAAATATAAACCAAGAATAGAAATCACAGTAAATTGAATGACACAAATCTAAAGTAAATACACGTACAAATACTTTACACATACACACATACTCAGCCTGTTGACATAAATTTATATCCATAACAGGGTTGCCAAGTCAAATTCAGCAAGCCACCGTGAATCCCAAAATAATAACCCTAAGCTTGTAGTAAGCCAAAAACAAAAAAAAATTGAAAAGTTGTCATTCGGATTCTTAAGCTCTCTTCTACAACTTTACCACTCCCTTTGAAAATTTCTGAAAGTTTAAAACGTCCTTGCTTTTATCATATTTCAAGCTGTAGTTGACCAGAGAGAAGAATAGAAAAGGACAGAGGAAAAGAGGTATTTCGCAGTAAGTACAGGAAACTGAAAAGTTTTGGGTGTGAGCGTATCGAGATGCGAGATGGAGTCAGAGTGAAGACCGAAAATTTTGCCAAATAGTTAAGCATCAAGGCACATTGTCCTGCAAACATGAGAAAGGTAATAATGTGCTGGTATCTTCTAGTAGCAAAGATGAAGATATCACAGAACCAATTCCAGAAGACGGTATTGAGTGCATACTGCCTAGCCAGAATGCGACCGAAATAGCCCTTACCCGGCTTAAGTGTAAGAAGGCAACAAAAGCCGAGGGATTGCCAGCTAAACTATTTAAGACTGGAGGCGACACGCATCAGCATACTTGTACAATCTGGCTAAAGGAACGCATACCTGAGGATTGGAACACCAGTGTATGTCCTTTGCACACAAAAAGGGTACAAGACAGTATGTGCCAACTACAGAAAAATAAATCTCCTCTCTATAAATTACAAAATTCTCTCCAGCGTATTGTGTAAAAGGTTGAAATTTAAAGTCATCGGAATAGCTTGGCCAAATCAATGCGGCCTTACACCTGGCAAATCCACTATCCACCAGGCATACACACTACGTAAAATCCTTGAAAACGCCTAAGAAAGATAGAAACCATCTAGTCGTTAACTATAAAGCTACTTTTGACAGCTCCATACGTTCAAAGGTGTTTAAAGCTATGTCTAAGTTTGGTATCCCTGCAAGATGGCCTAAACTGATACGATATTGACATCATGGAACGAACACTGCGAGTTCTAGCTTCCATCTTTGAAAAAGTTGAAAATAATCAACCAAAGTGAGTCTTACAATAAATACAGATAAAAACCAAGTTGATGGTATCAACACAGAAGACGTCCAGTAGATTTAGGCAGACAGTAGAAAAAGTCAACGGGTTTATCTACCTCGGCACCGTCATTAACCAAACAAACAACATCAGTTTGGATATAAAAATAAGAACAATATTGGCCAATAGATGCTATTTTGTACTCAGGAAGCAGTTTAAAAGTAAAGCCACCTCTCGTCAAACAAAAATCACTTTCTACAAGACACTGATACATACCGTCCTTATTTATGGTTCTGAAGCGTGGGTACTTGCGTAAGCAGATGAGGCAGTGCTTGGAGTTTTCAAAAGGAAAATTTTTCGGAAAATCTATTAACCAATCTCCGTTGAAAGAGAATACCGGTGTGAGCTGTTTGCCGATATTGACGTAGTTACGCGCATAAAAATTCAATGTTTATGTTGTGAGAGTGTATAAAAAGGCCCCTGTTAGGAAGAAATTATATTGCGAACCTAGTGATGGATCAAGCAGAAGAGGAACACGAAACTTCAAAGAAGGGATCAAGTTAGGAAAAACTTGTCAGAAATCGGAGCAGAATCGCCGAAGATGAAAGCGCAAGGAAATTGATTCTTAGTTCGGCTAATGGAACAAACGTTCTGTAATAGCTTTCTAAGCTCATAAGAAATTAAATTTTTACTAAAAATAATTTAAAAAAAGTCGAAAGATTCCAGCAAAAACTATAAAATTGCTAAATAATTTAACTATAAACATTGTCAAACCAAAAATGTTAGAACTTTTTTCAACCTAAATTTCCCCCTTAAACATTTGTATCCCTACAAAAACTCTAAACGCAAAAAATAGCCCAAAACTAAGTGTAAAAAACTCTAACTTGGCAACAGTGATCCATAAACACGCCAACATTTATAAAAAGTACAAAATAATGAAACACAGTCATGTTCATATAAATAGTAATTTTTGTCGCAGCTACAAAATGCATAAATATAAAAATAAATTCAAAGAAAAAAAAAATATACCAACACATAGGAAGATGTGGGCACACACATTACAATTTATAAAAAATAAACAGGATTTTATGTTTTTCAAGAGCGCGCGAAACGGTACATTACTCTAGACGCACGCACACATACTTAAAATAATAGTAAAAAATAATAATGACAGTAATACAAATGTACGTAAATATGTTTACTTGATATAAAACACGATTATCTATGCCAGTATATACATATGTTTATGTATGTATGCATGTATGTGTATGTGTATGTATAAGTATATGCCTTAAAGTAGACACTTATGCGTTCTTGTGTTTTTTTAATAGTTAGTGTGACACTTTGCTTTACTGGACTGTCAGATGGTTTAATGCATGAATTTACTACATTAAGAATCATGACAAAAATCACGCCATTAAAGTAGGCACAGTGGGGGCAGACAGTTTTTCAATTTTCCAGTAAAAGAATTGTATTGATAATAAGATAATAATTATGATTAACGCAAAGAAATATTACGCGGATTCAAAACAAAACCCGTGATCGAGTAGTTTTTCCATAGGTCATTCGAACTGCACCTTGATACTCCACTGAGGTCAAGAAGTATATAGGCGCCCAAAAATGTCTGCTTCCGTACTGCTAGTCCAGGGCGTTCGCAGAGATAAAAAGTCGTTACGTGGCTTAAAACAACTAGTTTGAATAAAAGTTTAGATGACAAATTTTCGGCAGCTTCTTTTTTATTGTTCCTTCGTCAGGTTACTGCTATATCGATCTACGGAAATTGTTTCTGGGGTATCTTAATCGCCGCTACTATCGGATTCTTACAGTTGCTAACAACTTCTTTTTCCATATCCTCAGCACACTATCGGTGCCAGTCTATAAGTACCTTTTTTATCTTTGCAGGAGGGTGTGCCTTTATCGAAGCCTTTACGCTCACACATACGCCTTTCTATTTCTGACTTCCTCCTGCGGAATATATGTTTCTCCTCTATTCTTTCCTCTTGACGAAAGACGCTTTGAAATAATAGTAGGGTCGCGCTGTTAGTGGCATTTTGTACGTCAGTAACACTACGACGCTTCTAGTCGTACTTTGGATTCCTTGGGGAGGGCTTTTGGTACCTAAGTACGGATATTGCATCTTCCACAGTGCGAGCAATGCCTTGCTTTATGCATGCAAATGGGTCAATCGAACAGAGTAAGCAGTTGCTGTCTGTTGAGTGTGCAGCTTTCCGACTTCGAGCTTCAGCGCTGTGTCGAATTGTTCGTTTCTCGCTACACTTAGACGTGTGCACAACTTTGCTGCAAAAAGGTTATGATCCGAGTCTATATCTGCTCCTATGATTAGTCGTACGTCTGACCAACAAACTGAATGCCTTGCGCCTGTCAAAACATCTGGTTTCTCGTTGTTTAGCCTGATGATCCTCCGTAGCCTTATGTAGATACATATGTATATCCAAAAGTCGAAATCTAGTGCTGTTAGCTATCTGATATTTTCTCATGGATGCTTAGTTTCCTTACTATTGGACCAAACATATTATCGCTTTTCTGTTTTTTATGGTCAGGCCAGGGCAGCGAAGCGGTTGTGGAATATATTTTTGGTCTTTAAGTCCCTATTTTCAGTTAAAACATGCGCACAGATAAGACTGATTTTGAAGAATAAGTTTTTTATAAGAATAATGGGTAGACATTCAAACACAAGGTTTATTTCAAAGGCGAAGTGTTTGGTCCTCTGGCTAACCACTAATCTACAGCCAATTTCATAGCGACAGGTTTCCTCTTGGGGTCGTTGTATATGAGGTTTTACGATAATGGATTACAAATACGACTTCTCAACCCATTTTTATTATTATGATTGAATGCTCGGCACATTGTTGCTTAATAACTTCAATGTGTGTTTAACCCAGCTAACCCAGGTTACATCCTTAGGAGATCTGTGACTACAGTTGAGCTAAAGAAGGCATAAAGATTGGTTTGGGTTTTGTCAGGTTAAAACCAATCAGACTCGCTACTTAGTATGCAGGATCTTCTACATCATCCATACCCCTATAAAAAATAATGGTTATTAATGCTAACAGTTAAGGATATGTAGGATGCAACAATATCCCTGCACAAATATTTTTTAAATTTTTGGTCTTTGTCTCTCTAGATAATGGTTAGTGAAGGAATCATTATGCTAAGCAGAATGTATGAGATAGCTCTGATATCCTTTAAGGTGGCTTTACATGGTAAAACAAAGTATTTATACTTTGTAGAATCAAAATATTATGAAATTCTCTCCGTGTTTAAGAAAAGAAAATAAAAGTTTGTTTTAGGTATTTTTCATGTTTACACGGATGGTGTAACAACAATTTAAACAAAAACAACATGAAACATTTCCGCGTTTACTTCGGTTGTTTGTGTTTTGTTTTATGAAATATAGCCATCTTCATTAGATGTTGTTAGTGCTGCCAATCTTCCAAACCTCTGATGTAATGAGATAACCTAAGTTTCTAAAATGGTTTATAAAATAAACATTTACTTAACAATTGTTTAATTTCTCTCTTCCAATACATTATGCTTCTACATGAAGAGATTTTGTATTATCTTACAACATATTTTAGCATGTCGTTATACATGTATTACCATGTAAAAGCACATTTAATGATATATATTCCCACGACTAATATTGTTTATTCCTTAAGACTAGTACTTAAGCATCTTTTTAAGATAGTTGTTACAGTTGATTTTTTTTGTTAATTTTCTTCAAAACTACATTTGACTTCGAAAACCAACTTTAAGCCCATTGTGCCTTAATGCTTGACAACAACAATAATGATGTTGGTTAAAATTAATGCATGCGGTATGAGTTTTTAAACGAAAGATGAGTGTGCTGATGAGGTTGATATTGTGTGGTTGTTGCTATTTTGTTAGCCTAAGTGTAAATGGGTCAGTGTTGTGTAAGACTATAGGCCAAGTTTATGTGCTTGCTTGTGTATACTCCAAACGTGTTTGTTTTTAGGTTATAGAGGATAAAAATTGTTAGTTGCTTGGTTGCCTTAAATATTTTTTTTTTTATTTCTTTTCATCTCTTAAGTTTGTCCCATTTTTCTGTGGTGGCTTCAGTCACATGTTTACATACATTGGCTTTAACATGTGGTCTTAGCTTTTAAACAAAAATGGATTTGGTCTATTTTAAAATACTAGTTATTGAATATAAGGAAAAGGGGGGCATCCAGTAGAAACACACAAGAATCCAAGAATAGGTGGCACAACATATTTAGGTGCTTCTTTGTACATGTTATCGTCATCATTTATAAAGACTTTTCAAATGTCACATGCATCTTGTTAAAGCAAGCAAACAAGCATGCCGTATTGAATAAGAATAAAAAAATAATAATTGCAAAAGTTGCAACAACTATGAATATAACTGCAAGCCGAACTGACCAACAAGACCAGTTTCAAAACAATATTGGATCATTATGATGATATGCAGCATAATCACTTTAATAAAACTCTTTATAGAAGTGTGTGTGTGTAATTTTTTCCCCCAGTATTGGTCTATTGTCAACGATGTTAAACAACAAACTTTTCAAAAAGGAAACTGTAAAAAGTGATTCCGTTGTGTAACAAGTTTTTGTGGTTACATTTGCAGTTTTGCTGTTGCAGTAAAAAACTATTTGTTTCAATGTCTGTGTTAGACTACAGCCGCTGTAGCATCTATTACCCTTGTGTAGTGTCAATCATAGCGCATTTTTTGGTTTGTTGTCCTTTTTTTCTCCATTCGTTATGAAACAATAATTAATGGCTTTCCCTCTCCCTTTTCCTAACATCATTTGGCATCATCATTATGCATGTAACACATGTTTATCAAACAAATCTATTAATTAAGTTGCATATGGAACCTTTTTTTTTTTTTGAGCGTATGCAGTTGCTTATTAGCACGGACTTGTTTAGAATGTTGCACAATTCTAATACATATTCTTCTTGGCCGCAAAAAGCCTGTTTGTTTCTTTGCTATTGCATCAACATAACGTTATTATATCTTGTATCACAACTGCAATAATGATGCCATTTGTTATGTTCAAGTTTTTTTGTGACTCCGTACGGTTTTGTTTTGTTGCCAATTTGGTTTTGTTTGTACAGTTACTTAAACTGTGGCTGGTTTTTAAAAACGCTTTAAGTCTTCTGACATTTACAATTGAATGTTTGTTACATATAAAAACCAAATTAAGATCTTGATTTTGAAATCACATTAAAATTTGTTTAAGCTAAGACTTGCTCAACGGTTGGTGCAACTTTAAGTTTTTCAATTGGCCAATGTTAACGTTAGAGTTGAAGTAACTGTGTCAGCTATTATTTAGGGAACCAAAACTTAAAAATTGTCTTTACATTAAATTCATTTATTGGTTTAAATTTGTTTATTGAAAGGTTTAGGAAACGAATGAATTGTATAATTAGAAAAAATGATTTTAGGAAGGTAACTTGTCATATTCCTCCGGAATTTACTTTGGAATTTAATGATTGTCCTTTGTAGGTTGACCGCATCCGGCGATGGTTGAAGAATAAAAAGAGGAAAAAATAAGTTCCTCTGGCAAAAAAAAAAAAAAAAAAATTTAAAATAATCAATATTTTTCTTTAACTTTCGTTTCTTCTTTTTCCTTTAAGGCTTAAGTTAGGATCTTACCTGCCCCCGAATAATACAGCAAAGTGGGGGATTAGTCCTTAAATCAATCTGTAATCGTTTTATGTTAGTTGTTGCAGCTGCTTGATCTAGTAAACTGTATCTTCCTTTAGTAAATAAACGTAGAGACACTTTCTGCACATAATGCTTTTCACAGGGTACATGTTCTGGGTTTCACCTTGCATACAGAAAAAACGACGGTCAATGTGTCAGCCCTGCCAATGTGTTGCAGTGTATATTTGTGGTTATAGTACCCAGGACCAATAGATCCTACCTTCCAAGTGACAGAAGCTCACAAGATTTGCTTCTAGATAGAGTCAGGAATCTCTTGGCCTCTCACTGCTCCTGGGCCAACTTCCCACGAGAGCAGCATCGAGACACACCACAAAATGGCTCCGGACCAACAAGACGGTGGTTTTCCCCGTAATTTTTAGGAAGGTCGGTACAATCGTTGCCCACATGACCCGCATGATTTAATAAGAAATCCCATATTAAAAGCATTGACAACTCAATCGATCGAGTACAATTTTGAATCCAAGGTTTTTCTACACTTGAACTCGAAAACTGTGCTCTACTTGCACCCCCAGGAAAAATAAGAAAAGTAAGAGAAAAAAGAAGGCCTCTAAATCTTTTAAAGACCATACAAAATAAAATCGCGCTACATAAGCTCTCTGACACCTCTTAGATTACCTTGGACTCCTTGGATCTAACGCTTTGCTTTCTGGCTTCCTAATATCGAGCAGTGACACAGAACGGGCTCCGTCGTTTCTTTTTTCTCCTCACCTTAATAGATCCTTTAATAATTTGTAGTGGTGCAATCCGATTTGATCATCCTGCTCCAACAAAACAATATTCCGTAATGTCCAAAATTGCCAGTTTTAGCTGCCGAAGCCAAACTGTGGTACCTCGTGAAGTGAGAGCTGGTCGTCATGAACTCTCTTGCGTTACTACCTTCTGTCCAAGCAAGATTCGTCATGTCTGATACCCATGGTGTTATGTTTGCATAATCATGCTTTATTGGTAGTGTAACAGTCGGCTTCAAATTTGCCAATTTAAGGAATGATGTATTACGTTTGAGCTCATTGGCTCTGTACCTCAACATATTTTGACATTGAAAAGGTAAAAAAATACCCTGATGCTTCTAAGAGGAACTTTGTGGCTGCAAGCGCATAGTGAATATTTGTTTAAGAAAATGCCCAAATGTGCACATGATTTAAGAAACATGGTCCATTCATACGCAGTGCATGCGGGTATCGGCTAAATAGATTATGGTAGGGACGACAGCAGGAGTAGCGTTTATGAACCGTTGATTTGGATTTTTGGATATTAAAGTAACAGGAAAAAATTTTTAAAAACTTTATTCAATAAGCAAATTTTGCAATTAAAGAACGAATTTTCTCTGCAATAAGTAGTACAGCTCATTATCCTGTCGACCATGAATAAGTGTGCTCTTCTCGAAAGACGCGTATCCCGGGTTCTGGAAACAGGTTCCATAATTTTTTAAGAGTACTTTAAATTATACTACTGAAAAAAAGGTAAAGATATCCCACAATACTCAAGTGAATTGAGATGGTCAGATACCCCAATGCACCGGTAAGTTCATTAGCCCGTATTGTCAGTTATAAATTTCCATACAAGTTTAGACACAAGAAAAATGAATTTCGCTCATTGGATGTCGCATGTTCAGATAATCAATAGCTTCTGCATTCAACCACTAACACAGACGATCCAGCATGATCTATTTAGCGTTTATGTGTCAACAGACAACATTATGTCTAACGGGCACTAAGACCCTTTTCGCCCGACCCTAATAGGAGCTTAGCGTAAGATCGCTGTTAAGTTGGTCTTCTAGCCTGGCGGTCATAGCTTGATACTCACCAGGCTGTGTCTGCCTTTCTTTCTTCTGTAATCTTTCCTTTCACTCATTTTGATGTTTTTTTTATCTCTTTGTCCTGGCATGTAGCACAAAGTGGGCGAATTTACTTACCAAATCAAGAGGGGGGTTTCTTTTCACTGCTACATGCTCTACCAACCTTCGGTTGGTTTCTGTAACAATTTGTTTGCGGCAAGCAACAATTGCTCCCCCTAAAACATTGATAAATCGTTGTTATTATGGCACTTTTTTGATGTAGTAATGAATCTAAGCCACTATTGTGACCTGATTCAAAATCTTTTCCCCTTTTGAATTTTAGAAAAATAATTTTTACAAATATCCTTTCGAACTTTTAATAAAAACAAATCAAACGCTAATTTTTCTTCTTTGTTGAGCTAAACGTCTTCTAACTATTTATCACTTTTTAATTAAAACGTTTTGCTACCACTTTTCATTATAACATTATTTAACTTATATTGCCCTCAAGAAAAGTCTCATTACACACTAAAATTACATTTCAAAAAACCAATTAACTATAGCATTCACCAGGTAATTTTTCACAGCAAATCTCTTTTTCATTTTTATTTTCTTTTAAATTTTGCTACAAGAACATTTAGACAATGTCCCTTTTGAATAGTAGGAGTGATGAGACATTTATGCGAATAAATAGCTTGAGGTAACCGCAATCTGTAGGTGTCATAATTGTGACAAATGTTACTAGATTGGAAAAGCAAAGAGAAATAAAAATATTTATTACAGGTGAATTATGACAGAGACAAAATTTTAAATTTATTACATTATGGTTGGAAAGAATAGTGGTCATAGAAAAAAATTTAAAGAGAAATAGATGGTATTTAAGTATAGGCTATAGATGAATTATAATGTACTTTATATAGTAAGAAAATGTTATTCTTAAATGAAGATTTAAAGAAATATATTTTAAAAAACGACTGATTTAAAAGATATTTCATCTGATCTTTTAATATCTGTTTTGGGGCAAAAAGTTTTTCACATGTCTCTGTATAGTGCCCATTACTTTCAAGCTTATATAGGGTTTGGTTTCAAAGGCTGATGCAAAAAAGCCTATTCGTCAATACCTCAACATTTTGGAACCTTCTGGACCCATTGTGCGGTCCTTTAAAGAAAAAGATCAGGTATCAAGTATAGATGAAAAATAAGTTTTTAGACATACAAGAGGGAAAAAGATAGTCAAAGACCGAAAAAATATGAAGCACTCGTGTTAAATCCCCTTCTCCGTGGTCAAGTTTTCGAGATTTTTCTAAAAACATTAAGAAATGTTCTTTAAAGAATCTTTCACCAAACCATTAAAAGCTATGGTTCTTAACTGTAGGACAGTGACAGATGGCATACTTTGACGTCCATAATTCCACTCTATCATGCTCCTATCTTCCTATAATTGTGGCCAATTAGTGGTCTCACAGTTTTTACTTTACACATCAATTAAAAAGAACGCGCTTCTCGGCGATTTTATTGCCAAATGCACTGCAGCCACAGAACTAAAAACAGTCTGGCATTTAGGAACACCGTAACTACTCCAAGGGCCTTCGTTTAATTTTTTACTAACCAAGACTTGATGCAATGCACCTTAAGGTTTCAAGGGGCTTTCTGATCTTCGTTATAAATAGTAACCTGACTGTTACTTAAAACATGTTTGACTAAGTATAAGATCGGTTGTCCTTAAAACAAAAGGCTACACCAGATCCACCAGATAGTATCACCACCAATCAGGACAATCTCATTTCGCGTCCTATGAAAAGCCATCGTCCCCGGTGCCCATGTTAATCTTTGATCCGTCAGTGGAAACTGCACACCTTTTGTACAGACTCTGGAATGGTATTCAGTTATCCCTTTATGGGATTAAAATCATTGCTGTCTTTTCAGAATTGACCTCTGTAAGCTTAGATCTTAGATATCTGGCTTTAGTATACCCAATACGCAAAAAAGGCCAATGGGAGAATGATGTCTAGTACCGCTTGAGGTGTGCTGCTCATGGCACTTAAAACACTATGTCTTCTGTCCCCACATTTTCCAATTGATTGCCATTTCTGTTTTTCCAGCTTTTTCTTTTTCCCTGATTTATTTTAACAATCTAACTTGCATTTCAAGTGTTTAACTTAAATATATCTACAAAACTAAAGATTTTTATTTTCATTTTGATTTAAGTACACTTTGAACTATTCTTCCCTCCTTTGATTTATATACACCTTCGGAAAACTGCACGTTATTCACTTTTTATTGTTTTAACTGTTTGTTCTCCTTCACAACCTTTAGTTTAACTAAAACGTTTGCTGAGATTTTATATAAAAATTATGTTTTACTGGCGCTCTGTATGAAGGGTTGTTTCACGTCTGTTTTACGTTTATGGAATTTATTCGTTTTTTATCATTATTTCTTATATTTCGTATGTGTAGGAGAATTCCTTAAGTGTGATTAAGTTTAATATATTGAATTCTTCTTTTTCCTTTTATTAAATTTTTACTTCTTTTCTTTTTATATATTTACGTATATGGCAAAAAAGATTGCTGGCCAATTGTTTTGATTTGACATGCCATAAATTGTAAAAGTAGTAACAAGATAGATACGATTTATAACACAATTTTTTAAAATGTTCTACCTAGAAAAAATATTAAATGTCGGGTGGTTTCTAAGTAAATAAAAATTGTTTATTTAAAGCCCAATGGTTTTAAAATATTTTTATTTTCGAAATTTTTCAATTTCAGATTTTTTTTGGGCCCAGCTCCTGTTATGTCTTTTATGTGCACAGAAAAAAATATTCTTATATTTTATTTAATCAATGAACTTATTAAAAAGCTTCAAGGGTTTCAACTAATATTTTAATTTAATCAGTTAAATATATACGTTTTTTGTAAAAATTTAACCATAACGCTTTTGTATGTTGAGTGTCCCAAAATAAAAAACACACATAACCGCTCTTGCAAAAAAGAATTTAAATTTTAAAAATGCAGTGTCTCTGTAGTCAAGGGGTTGGTTGATGAACAAAGAAGTGACAGTTGTCACTCGTAAGATTTTGCTTTGACGATGTTAAATTTTTTTTGTATGGGCAGTGCCCCATAATTGGTTTTATAGCTGAGTTGTAGAACCGCATCTATATGCGACTTCAATATAAGGCGACAATTCTCACATAAATAAATAAAAATCATTTTCAATTAAATATTTGTTGATTTGATTAAAAAAATGTTTGGATTACAACCTATCAAGGAATTCGCATATTCAATTAAAAAATTTTGATAAATATATTAAAATTTTCAATTTAAAAATTAAGTAATCGATTTAATCCAAAACAATCAGTCTATTTTTTAAAGTGTTAAGCTTAGTTTGATTTACTTACCACCACATTCAAAAATTCAACTTAAGCAACCGAACTTGAAGAGAGCTTTGCATAAGCCAAGGCGTATCGATACATGTAATTGCAAGAAAAAAATTAAAAAAGTCAATTTCTTACTCTTTTTTTTTTATATGAAGTTTGAGACTAGGTTAGGTTAGGTAGAACAGGCAGCCGTTGAAGGAAAGAATACAGCTCACTTGGGTCCGCTTAATTCGGTCCCTTTGTGTTACCTGGAGAGGCAGATAGAATAGGTTGAGACGAAAGGAAAGAAGAAATTTAGAGAAGGATAGATAAGAAAGAAAGAAAGAACAGAAGAATGAAGCAGACTTACCAGGGTCTCTGGTGGGAATCGAACCCACAACCCCCTGACTGGTAGACTCGTGCACTTACCACTGACCTACCGGGGCACATTGAAATTTTTTTTCAACAGATGCATCAAGCTTCATATAAATAAGAAAGAAATGTCTGTCTACTATTGCGGCCGCCTTGTATCGATACGCCTTGGTATAAGCAAATACAAAACAAAAAACTGAAAAAAGATTAAACTAAGCAGAGAAGAAAAGGATAAAGATTGAAAATAACAAAACAAACAACAATATTAAAAAAAAATTTAAAAAAATATTGACCCATAGAGCATTTACCCTAGTAGCTTCTGATTGACAGGTTGAGACTCTAACCAGTGGGCTACAGAGACATTTAATTTTCGAAGTTTAAGTTTTATTTTTATCATAGTACGACTTTTGTTTAATCGCTACATAAAACGTGCACATAAAAGCTTTAAACCAAATTAAAGTTTTTTTTTTAATAATTTGTTAACAAACAGCATTGTTCGCATTTAATTTTCAAAAACAATTAAAATTTTAATTGAGACAATTAAAGTTTTAAAAGAAAACAAAAAGTTTTTTGATTAAAGAGTTAATTAAAAAAAATTTGGGAATATTTTTTGCTGTGCAGGTAAATGCCAATGTGTTTCGCCTTAAGGTAATGAGGCAGCATCTGATTATTTATAAGAATTGGGGAGAATGATTTTCTGTGTAAAGAAAAGGAAAAATCGGTGTGTTTCTGTAGCTTTGATGTAGTAGGCTCGATGCCACTTTCACACATCGGTATCAGATTTTAGGATCCTACCCTAAGGAAGCCAGCCTCTACCTACTGAGGACAACTTAAGTAATCTTCCTCTTTGATCACAAAATGTTGACCGGCTAATTACTTTTTTTAAATATTATGACTCATGGCAGTGCACGTTTTGGTAGTGAATTCTTTGCTCACACTATTTACCAAAAATAACTTTTTTTGTCATTTCTTCCACAAGATCCAAGATTACGTTTTGGTGGTTTTCGAAAATGGCTTTTCTAAGACACTTGGCTGACCTCCATGATGTATAATTTGTCTAAGGAAACAATAGATAAGATAATGATTTTGTTTTACCCTTCGCAAGGTCTGCTGGGATTAACTTGGCAGCTTTGGTTTTCTTTTCGTTTTATTCTACAGAAGTAAATGTACAAATATTTGGTTGGTTTTAAGGATTCCATTAAAAAATTCCAATTAAAACAAAGTGTAAAATATGTATCTGCAAGTTCTATTTTTGGAAATACGCTTAAAAACAATTCAAGATTAATAAAATATTTAGGGCGGGAAATATTGAAGTAGAAGAAGATCTGAGAATAAATAACAAACACAGCCTGCTTTTATAATTCAAATTTGAATTCAAAATATATATAATAGTTTTTGTGTTTTAAACACACACATAACTATAATCAGGCTAATAAATTCTAATGATTTTTACTATAATTAAGATAAATAAAGGTTATAACAATTCAGTATTTACTAGTATATCCTTATTAGCAGGTTTCATTTTCTAAAAATAAATTCTTGTTAATTCATTTGGTTTCTTAGTTAATCTAACATAAAATTATTTACTTCTTTGAGTTAATTTAGATATAAATATGTATTAAAATCTTTATTATAACATTTATATACATACATTAACACTCGTTTCATACATATGGATGCCGGAAATACAAAAGGATACATAAAGAAAATATTATACTTACAAGAACAAGCTTGTTTAGAATAGTTATTCAGCACAATGCGACCTTAGTTTAATGTTCCATAAGTGTTTATTAAACCAACAATATAATTATAAACAAAAACTAGGAACTTTTACAAAACTTAGTTTCGATTAAAAAAAATCCAAGAATTTTGAATTTTTTTTTTAATTTTATTTTTGGACAACGATATACACATTCTTTAAGGGAATACTTTATATAAAGAATGAAAAAGCATAAAACTAAGTATAATATTTAAGTAGTATTAAGTATTTTATTCTATCGCCATACAAGTCGTAAATAATAATTAAAATTTGAATTAAAATTAGTTGGTCCTTCGAAACATCAGTTCATTAGAGACCATACATGGTCATTTATTTAAATGTATATGTATTTGCTACTGTTCATGTATGTGAACGATTATAAGTATTTGTTAGCAGGAAAGAAAATAATATTCCTTGTAACACTACTTTGCTACCACTACTAAGGGTGTTATTAATAAGCACAACCAGAACAGTTAAGTAATAGAGCAGAAAGGCAGGAAAAAGGAAAGCAAGTAAAAACATAAATACCGTAACTGAATGCACGTCTGAATGAATAGTGAAAAGGAAATGGAAACTTTTGTTTACGGGAGTGTTGGTTAAGAAATTTAAAAATAAAATATTTAAAAGTAAAGTAAAATCAGGTTCGGTATGGCATTAAAATTTACTGTTTTTGTAACGGTTTATTATATAAAACTAATTTTAAATTTGACTTTATTTTGTCATCAATGTTGGCTTAAGCTCTTTGACTCTTTCGCCTTTGCGTGGGTGAGGGACCAGTACGGGCGACTGTGCTGCCGATGCACATGCCAAGAATGGTGCGAAATCCGGTAATCGGGCAAGTGACCACTTTGGTGGAATCCGCCTCTCTTCTTGTAAACTTCGCGTGGTAGGAAATTCCAGAATCGCAGGGGCTAGAGGGTCCACCCAACCCAGATGTGGAACTATTCGAATGACCTCGCCGAGGATAGATCCGGGTCACTCAAGGATGAGGACACCATGACCGAAATAACCGGCAACTGTCAATTTGGTATCCATGCCAGTAGATTGGGATTGCCTTGTAATGAGTTCCGTAGAAGCTGTCAAGGCAAAGAGAAGACTGAGAGCACACATCACCTCTTGTGCTTTTGCCCGGCACTGGAGGACACTTTGGTACCGGCTGACTGTACAGCCGGTTGGACGTGGCCAATGTTGGTCCCACCAATATCTTTTTTTCGCCTATTTTTTTCCCCAGGTACTAGGGTTGCATTTTATATTTCGGGATTAGAGAAGAAAAACAAATATTAATCATCGATAATCACTTTATTGTTTTTTAAAATACTTCCCCATGAAGATCTATACCCTTTTGCATGCTTTTGAACCAATTGTGGAAGCACTTTTACCACTCTGATTGAGGTATCTCCAAAACATGCATTCTGAATACAGCAACCATTTCTTCAGGTGTCGAAAAACGTTGACGTATAAGTTTTTTTTTAAGTACTGGAATAAAAAGAAGTCATTCGGTGCCAAGTCAGGACTGTATGGTGGATGACTTATCAAATCGATGGTTTGGGGTGCTTAAATATGCAGTTGTTTGAGCCGATGTATGAGAGCTCGTATTGTCGTGGTGAAGAGTGATCCATTTTCGAGGTTGGTTTTCCTGGTTTAATGGAAGACAACTGGCAAACATGGTTGTGTACCACTCAGAATAGACTGTTCTGCGTTGCTCAAGTGATACGGTTGCGACATGTCCAGTTGTTCGGAAAAAACTGGCGATCATTTGCTTAGAAGTGCTTCGGGCCCGAACAACTTTTCTTGGATTTGACTTATCTTGAAACACCCATACAGTCGACTGCTGTTTATTTTCGGGCTCATACGTGTAAATCCAGGATTCATCACCTGTCACGATATCATAGACGTAATTTGAAGCACCGCGATAGTATTTTCTAAGCATTTCTTTCGACTAATCGACACGAGCCTTTTTTTAACGATTGACAAATTGTGTGTGATCCAACGCGAAAAACTGGTTTTGACAGTCAAATTTTCATGCAATATTGAATGCATGCTGGTCCTGCCTAAGGCTGTCTCAATCTCACGATAGGTCATGTGACGATCTTCCAATATCAGCTCATGTACAGCATCAATGGTTTTGGAACAACAACTGATTTTGCAGGACCTTCACGAAATTCTTCATGGAGTGAACTACGACCACGATTGAATGCACCATACCATCGATTAACACTGGCCCTTGATTGAGCTTCATCGCCAAAAACAGAATTTGGTTCATCCATGCACTGTTGCTGAGTGAACCCACGTCGAAAGTTGTAAAAAATAATCGCACGAAAACGTTCACGATTAAATTTAATTTTTGGGTCGAGTTGAATCTTTTGAGTTATTGGAAACAACACAAATAGCGCTTGTGTGTCAAAACGTTCTGAGAACGTATAACTTAGAAAATGTCAAGTTGTCAGATTAAAACACTAGTGTTGCCAAATCCCGAAATATAAAAGGTAACCTACGTATCATTTTAATTAACAAAATAATTCATTTAAATTTAGACATCAAAAAATTAACTTACAAATTCGTCTAAAACTAACTACATTTTCTGTCATTTGCAGCAAAACACAAGGTATCAGAACAAAAATTACAAAATTTAATATTATTAAAAAATAACTGACAAAAATAACTTCAACTGAAAATCAGTATTTTTGTTAAGTTGAAGCTTTGAATAACCCTTCAAATCAGTTTAAAAAAAATATTTTATTAAAATTTAACTGTTTTTTCATTTAACAACAACTTTACGGAATATGTACTTCCTAAATAACTTACAGTCAAGTGCTGTAATAATTTTAAGGTGTAAACAACTTGTGTCCCTTCTTTCAACAGCTTTTTGTTTTAACTAACAGAAATTACCTAAAAAAATAACTTTTTTTTTTAATTTGATCATGATTATCTCAGTTTTTTTATATTCAATAATCTGTTACATTGCTTACATTATTGCCGTAACAATATTATTGTTGTCTGACGAAAAAAATACATTAATCTCTTTACTAATAGTGGTGATTTGTAAATATCTTGCATTTTTTACTTGCCTTATTATTTTAATAGTTAATTTAAGCATATTATAATTTTTTGCAACCATAGAATTTTTTAATTATTATTTTATCTTATTACAAACTATGCTTTAAATAATTTTTCTTCATTTTTGTATTCAAGTGTGTTTGTAAGTAAATTAAAAGCTTATCTGCAAAAAGAGTATCTTATAGCCTTTGTAAATCTGATTTTAAACTAAACTGAATTTGTAGATGTTATTATTTTATTTAAAAAAAGTAAAATAAATATCATAATTGCATTGCACATGTGAATGTTTGGATGTAATATCTAACTACTCATACGTATGTGTTAGAAAAGGATGGGTTTGTTCAAATGAAATTAGCTTTACCTTTGCAAATATATATATTTTTTTAAATATTCTACACTCAAAAAAATTAGTGAAACTAAAATGTATGAAATTCGTTGTATATTTAACGAAAATATTTAAAATTGTTAAATATTTTTTATAAATTTTTTTGTATAAACTACGAACATTTCGTATATTCTACGAAAAAAATAAGAAAGTTTTTTTTCGTATATTGTTGCATGAATTTTTTTTTTAGTGTATTGATTCCCCCTACTCTTTGGATGCCGGCATGTGTTGGTGTTTGAAAACTGCTTGTAATTACTTGTTTTATCATTTTCCGTACAAGTAGTGCCATTAATATACATAAATGTTTGTATTTTATTTGTGTAGTTTTGAAATGTTTGTATTAGTTATAAAATTCTGTGGAAATCTTTTAAAAGAATTTTAGTTTTACATGACGTCCTTTATTACTTCTTTTTTTTTTTAACTTTTTAAGTCTTGTATTGAATTACCTTGTGTTTTGTGGAAAAATAAAATCATGCTGTGGCAGATGTTGCCATTTTGCAAGGTAATGAGAAATCTGTCTGTATCATGTAAAGGAAAAATTTATGCTTTTCACTAAAACGTCTAGTTGTCTTACATTTCATCTAAATCTTACTTAAATTATTTTTACTTTTGTTGTTTGGGGGACTGTTGCCTTGATTTTATTTTTACTTTTGCTGTTTTATTTCCTGTTAAATCTTGTTTTACTAAATATATTCAGCACAATGTGTTGAACATAATATTTTCTAAGGTTCTAACCAGCCATTAGATGCTTTTGCAATATACGTCCTCGCTTTCCTCCCACTTTGGATGCTGAAAAATTTTCTTCTTTAGTGCAGCTTCATGTCGTTTTCGGTGTTGTTTGCAATTAAAATCATTTCTAAGTAATTTCAGTTTAATTTAGATTTTTTTTTTTTTAAAAAATTTTGTATGCATTTATGCCTGTCGGTGTATCTATCAGTTTGCTTTTCAGCTTTTCTCTTTTTATCGTTTGTTATTTTTATAATCATTTCTTTAATTTAATTTCTTTTAAATTAAATCAAGCCTTTTGAAATTTCATTTTATTTTAAGTATATTTGTTGATGTAGGAGTGAATGCAATTTAAAGTTTCTTTTTATTAATAGATTTGGCCCTTCAATACAAAACTTTAAAGGTTGTTATTATTACTTAATTGTTGAAATATATTGAATTTTGTATTTTAATCAATAAGCAACGCTGTGCCACAGTTAAACAATACACGGTCTTGCTTTAGCGAGATTGGTGATGTTTTTTTTTAAGCAAACTGCTTAAAGCCGTTTAATGGTGTTGTTAAAAAATTGTGCTAAAAAAATTTTCCTTTTTTTTTTGCTTATAATATATAGGAAGAAATCTGTTATTATTTACTTTTTTAGCTTAGGAAACCCAGAATTTTGCCAAGAAAATTTGATAAAAAAAAATTATAAAAATTTGATTGATAAAAATTTTTATAAAAACGTCGTTTGAAGTTCGTAGCTGACATGTCTAACAGAAACCTGCAAGAAATATTATAGAAAATAATATAAAAACTTTTTAAATTTTTTTATTTAAAAACTAACGATCCTCTCTTTGATAGTCTTTCCCGCTACCACATAAAACCACGCAACGTAGACATGTTGTTAAGAAATTTTTAATATTTCCATACGGATTTAGCTAAAATGGAACATGTTGTCTAATATTTTTTTGCAGGGAGAAAATATTTATGTTGGTACTTTTTACCCCCAATTTGTTTAATTTTTACCCTTTTTACTTCATTTGTATGCAGTGCTTTGTATGATGTAAGAGTTCACTGCAAGGGGCCCAGTCCAATTTTTCTCCTCACCCTACAGCTATTCGTGTAACAGCAGGTTTCGGGAAATATATGGCTCGACGATTCCGCCTTTTCTACAAAAACCTTCAAAATATGTTAATGGTCGCATTTATAACCACCTGACCTAAGCGGGTATCAGTAGACTGGAGTGGCAATTTCGCCCCTCTTATTCTTGAAAAACATGTACCTTTCGTTTGATTTTAATGTTCCATATCCTTTCAATTGACATCCCCCATACGTCCAGAATGGAGGTAAGTAATGGTCAAATAAGACTTCTGCATAGCCAGTGTGCCATTTTTTGTCTAGATATAATTCTTCTACGTATCGCTCAGCATCAGTGAGCTTTCACAGCCCCTTTCTCCGAGTAGTGCTTTTTATTTAATTTCCGATACCGGATAATTTTTAGGTATTAATCTCTTTGGAGTATTACAATTGTCCCACTCATAAAAGCAAGCTTTTCAAAGGAAAAAACAAGTTTTAGGTTTATCTATTAGGTGCAATGTTCAAGGCCTTTTTCGTCCTTTTTCAAAGCTGATTCGGATTTTTTTCTCCTACCCAGCAAAACCGTTGTTTAACTAGTAAGTTAGTAAGTAATATTGGAGAAGATTAAACAAAAGGTAACTAGCTTTTGATCGAATAATTATTTATTTTTGTTTGAGCTGTCCCGAATTTCACGACCCTCGATTACTAAAAAGACAGTCAAGTAATTAGTTACTAAGTATTAAGTGAAAATAATATTAAAATTTTAGGGTTTTTAAAGCGAAAATATTCTACAAAGTATTTTTCTTGCATCCTTTTTTTATTCGTAACCAGAAGGTAACATATAAAATAATGGAGCCTATTACACAATTTCATAAAGATTTCCATGGTTAGAAGCATAACCACATCGCCTGCGTAGTTAAGTAAGTAGTTGACATTTTTCGTCAGGTAAAGGATCCAGAACACTGTTCTCAATATTGGCTTTTAGTTGAAATTCAAGTTAATATTTTTGGAAGTAAAGCATTAGTGTTTAGTGCACCCACAGGGAAATAAAGTTAACTACACAGAAAAAATTATTCCCAGATTTTTTTCAAATAACTCATGAGTCAAAAAATTTTAAATTCCAAATGTAATTGCCTTAATCAAAACTTTAATTGTTTTTGAAAGTGAATGCCAACAATTAAGCCTGTTTACAAATTTTTAAAAAAAAGCTGCAGTTTTGCCTAAAGGTTTTTTAGTTTTTGCATTTGCTTATGCAAAGCTCACCTCAAGTTCAGTTGCTAGAGTTAAATTTTTGAATATGTAGGTAAGTAAATGAAACTAAGTTTAACACTTTAAAAAATAGAATCCCTTGTTGGCTGAGCGGATAGAGCGTACGCCTCGCATTCATATGGCCCACTGTTCAAGTAATGTATACTCAAATATAAATTAAACATAATAAATACACATAAAGATATTAATTTAAATAAACATAATTAAAAAGAAATAAAAGCAAATAAAAAAAATATTTTTTTAATATAATAATTCGAGTAGATAATACTTTAATTTGTTTTTAATTTTTTGTGTTTTTATTAAATCGATTAATTAATTTTTTAGTTAAATTATTTAATTGAATATGTGAATTTCTTGATAGGTTGTGATCAAAAAATTTTTTTAATCAAATTTTTTAATTGAAAATGATCTTTATTTTTGACTGTGTAATTAAATGTGTCATCTTTAACCCTAAATTTGTTACTAAAACAAATTGAAAGCAAAAATTCTACTCTAAATTTTTTTATTTATAATATTTTTCACGATTTTTTTTTTATTTCGTTACTTTAAATTTTTATACCCTTCACATAGTGATAGGGTATATATCACTTTGTCATTCCGTTTGTAATTTCTTTATTATTCATTTGCGACCCCATAAAGTATATATATTCTGGATCCTTATAGATAGGGAAGCCGATTTAGCGTTGTCCGTCTGTCCGTCTGTCCGTCTGTCCGTCTGTCCGTCTGTCCGTCTGTCCGTCTGTCCGTCTGTCCGTCTGTTGAAATCAAGTTTCCGGAGTCAAATAAAAAGATACAGACCAGTTAATGGTGTCAAACGATCACAAATATCCCGCTAACAATCGCTATTTAAAATCAGCAAAATCGGTTCACAATTGACCGAGATATAAGCGAAAACCCAGAGTAACCCATTTTTTTTAGGACAAAATCGGTGCATATATCCCTATATATCTCAGTAAGTATAGTCACTCTTGCCACAAAACTTGGCACGGATACTCCTAAAGAAGGGACCTAAATAATGGAAAAAATTTTTTCAGATAGGACCAGGGGAAGGGGTATTTTTTCTACAATTGCACAAATTTGGTGAAATATTTTATGCGCTATATCTCGTAAACTATAACAGCTATCGACTTAAAATGTTCTACAAAAAGTAATTGCACGCTAAGGGCTACGCGTTAAAGAAAAAATTTTTTGGGTGGGGGCAAAAAAAGGGGTAGCTCCCATACAAATCGACAATTATTATCAAATATTCGATACGCTATATCTCGGAAACTATGACAGATATCGAAATAAAATGTTCTACAAAAAGTAATTGCACGCAAAGGGCTACACTCTACAGAAAAAATTTTTTGGGTGGGGGCAAAAAAAGGGGTAGCTCCCATACAAATCGACAATTACTATAAAATATTCGATACGCTATATCTCGGAAACCATGACAGATATCGAAATAAAATGTTCTACAAAAAGTAATTGCACGCAAAGGGCTACACTTTACAGAAAAAATTTTTTGGGTGGGGGCAAAAAAAGGGGTAGCTCCCATACAAATCGACAATTACTATAAAATATTCGATACGCTATATCTCGGAAACTATGACAGATATCGAAATGAAATGTTCTACAAAAAGTAATTGTACGCAAAGATCTACACTTTAAAGAAAAAATTTTTTGAGTGGGGGCAAAAAAAGGGGTAGCTCCCATACAAATCGACAATTGTTATAAAATATTCGATACGCTATATCTCGGAAACTATGACAGATATCGAGATAAAATGTTCTACAAAAAGTAATTGCACGCAAAGGGCTACACTTTACAGAAAAAATTTTTTGGGTGGGGGCAAAAAAAGGGGTAGCTCCCATACAAATCGACAATTACTATAAAATATTCGATACGCTATATCTCGGAAACTATAACAGATATCGAAATAAAATGTCCTACAAAAAGTAATTGCACGCAAAGGGCTACGCCTTAAAGAAAAAATTTTTTGGGTGGGGGCAAAAAAAGGGGTAGCTCCCATACAAATCGACAATTACTATAAAATATTCGATACGCTATATCTCGGAAACTATGAGAGATATCGAAATGAAATGTTCTACAAAAAGTAATTGCACGCAAAGGGCTACGCCTTAAAGAAAAAATTTTTTGGGTGGGGGCAAAAAAAGGGGTAGCTCCCATACAAATCGACAATTACTATAAAATATTCGATACGCTATATCTCGGAAACTATGACAGATATCGAAATGAGATGTTCTACAAAAAGTAATTGCACGCAAAGGGCTACGCCTTTAAGAAAAAATTTTTTGGGTGGGGGCAAAAAAAGGGGTAGCTCTCATACAAATCGACAATTATTATCAAATATTCGATACGCTATATCTCGGAAACTATAACAGATATCGAAATGAAATGTTCCACAAAAAGTAATTGGGCCATAAGGGCTACGCTCTAAAGAAAATTTTTTTTGAGTGGGGGCAAAAAAGGGGTAGCTCCCATACAAATCGACAATTACTATAAAATATTCGATACGCTATATCTCGGAAACTATGACAGATATCGAAATGAAATGTTCTACAAAAAGTAATTGCACGCAAAGGGCTACGCTTTAAAGAAAAATTTTTTTGAGTGGGGGCAAAAAAAGGGGTAGCTCCCATACAAATCGACAACTATTATAAAATATTCGATACGCTATATCTCGGAAACTATAACAGCTATCGACTTCGAATATTCTACAAAAAGTAATAATCAAATAATTCGTACATTTTGGAGAAAAAGTTGGAGAAGAGCAGGGGGACTAGACATTTAACAAGTTTTATTAACCTTCAAATATGAATAATGTCGAAAACTTTTAAAACTCTCGACCTCAAATCTTCTTCATCTATTTCTATTATTCATACGAACGTTAAAATTTTGTTATTTTTTCTTTAAAACTGGCACAATGTTTTTTATTATATTATTTGCAGTACAAAATTACTCGGCTGGGTATATTTAAAGACCAATGTGAAGGGTATATAAGATTCGGCACAGCCGAATATAGCGCTCTTACTTGTTTTAAAAATAAAATATATAATAAAATGAAGTCGGTTTTTTATAAAATTATTTTTTACAAGATTCTTGAAACAAATTTTAAGTTCTTAAGGTTTTATTGTTTTTATTTATTTCTTTTTCAACTTTAATAATTTTGTATTATTTTTTCGTACTTATTTTTGCTGTAAGTAGTAGATTACTTACACATTAAAAAAATAACTTTAAATTAAAAATTCTTCGTTTTCTTTCTTTCAGGTAGTTACAGATGGAATAAAAATTTAATAACAACATAAAAATGTAAGTAAGTAACAATTTAAATTTTATTTTACTTAATTTGAATAATAAAACTAATTTACTTTTTGATTCTTATATGTAACATACATGTTCACTATTAATTTAATTAAAAAATTATTTCAATTTATCGTATCGTTTTTTTCTCATGTGTTTTTATAAAAAAATATACGAAAATTTATTTTGGCTTTTGGAGTTTCCCCTAAAATTTTGCTCAATACTCTAGATAATTTTTTTAGCTCTGCCATTATAACTAATTTTTACAATTGCTTTCAACAGGATGGCGCCAAGTTAATGGCAAAACAAGATTTCTTTTAATATTTGCAAATTAAGATTTATTTTCCTTTTTAAGCTATCTGTCCTAATGCCAGTAGTTTAATACTTAAAAAGCTTTATTATTTCGTTATTTTATTTTAGAAAATTATAGTTAATTTACAATGTATATTATATAACATTGTGTCACCCTGTATACAAAAAAAAAATGCTTAACAATACCACAAATAATTCAATATTAATGTATTTGCCAATATTACGAAGTTCAATAAAAGTTGTAAAAAAAGAAAAAAATAGTTAAAAAAAAATCAAATATAAAATCATATGAAATGTTGTTGCTTAGTAACGGTCACTTATTAGGGTGGTAAAAATGTGGAAAATAATTTTTTATTTTAAGTTTTTATGAAGCAATTTGTTTTTAAAACTAATTTTCGATGTTGCTTGTAAACATGAAAATTTTTTATCCTTAAATTTAAATAACATATAAAATAGACGGTAAACATAGTTCCAATAAAAAAAATAATTCAAAAATATTAGTGAATTATATATACAAATACATATATTTTTTTTACACATACATATATTTTTATTTAAAATTGCTTAAAATGTTTTCTTACAAATTTTAGGATCATTAAATAACTTAACACCGCCCTAATGTTAAAGATTATCACATACTTAACATTGTTGTAAATATTAAAGTTATTATATTGAGTTGCGTTCTTCAAATCATTCTCACGTTTTCCATTGCATTTTCAATAAAGTCAACATCTTAAAAATTAGATTCCAACAAATGCACACACACACATACACTTATCCACACATACTTACATACATATGTATATATTTTCGGAAGACATTTTATTAGTTCTTTTTTAATAATAATAGCACGGACAATAACTACAAAAAACTTCAAACAGAAGTGGATACTTGTATGTACAGTTAAAGAGCCATTTGAGTTTTTGTAACTTTAATTTAAATTTAATTAATACATTTTTTTAAGAACATTAAATTTGCTCTAAATTAATTAAAAGTGGGTCAATCCCTAACGATAATATATGTGAAGTATTTCTTTTTAGCTTCGGTTGTTAATTTAATGTGCAACTTTTCTATGGAAGCTGGGCCTACTCCAGACCCTTCGGATTAAAGAAGACTATTCGGAATGACTTTTTTATCAGCACCTGTAAAATAATTATGTTGGTAATGGTTAGTTTTGTTGGTGAGGCTTTTAGAGCGCCCATTGAAAACTAAGGACCAATATTGGCAAAATTTTGTGCAGAAAAAACTTTACAACTTTTTATTGATTAAAAATTTTTTAGAATTATCTTTTTTTTTTATTAGATCCTAACAACATTGTTATATGATTTTAATTTAAGCCAAAATAAACGAAAATCGAAAATAATTTTGTTCTATAGCAATTACGTTTTTAACTGAAAATAATAAGCATTTTTTTCAAATAAATTTTTTCAGAAATCTAATAAAACTATATATTATATATTATATTATGGGACCGATTTTAAAGAAACAAATTATTGATTCGGTTAAATATTTTACAATTTTTTAGAATCTAAAAAAATAATAATTTAAAAAAAAAATTGTGTGCTTGAGTAAAAATTTGTGAAGTCTTTTTTATGTACTCTAGAGTCTAGACTAACACGATGAAATTTTTCATGAAATTATTTCCATGAAATGTTTGTTTGTAGACAAAAGGAGAAGAAAGCCTACTTTTCGACACCCCTTTTCGGGAAACATAAAAATTTCAGCAAGCAATTTCATGAAAATGTTTATCGTGTAAGTCTTGTATAGCATTATTTATATTAAAATTAGTCCTGGGTGCAAATAACGGCATTCGATTTGAATCAAAATTCTACTCGGTCGATCGAGTTGTCAATGCTTTAATAAAGGAATTCTTATAAGAATTTTTAGTTTCGATTTAAATCGAAAGCCGTAATTTGCCCCCTGCTTAATTTTATTTAGATATAGATATACTTATGTGGGAATAAACATGATTTCGAGGTTAAGTCCATCTAAAGAAACCAGAGTCAATAAATTATCATAATTTAAGAAACATTTTCGGCTTAAAAAAATTTGTTACTTATGCCTATTTGCAGTTTATGCAATTAGTGATAAGGGTATAATCAGTTTGCCATTCCTTTTTTAATTTCTATTATATTAATTTACGACCCCATAAAGTATACATATTCTAGATCCCTGAAGATTGGGAAGTCGATGAAGCTATATGCGTCTGTTCGTCTGTTGAAATCAAGTTTCGAAGAATTGAAATAAAGTCACACGGAAAGCGCTTTGAAGTCAAACTTTCAGATATCCAAGACAGAACACTGTATAAAATCAACAGGACCGAGATACAAGCAAAAACCTACAATTACCCATGTTTTTAAGTAAATTATATATGCATATATCTTAGTAAATATAGCCACTGTTGCTACAAGACTTGGCACAAAAACTTTTAAAATGTCAAATTCAGGAAAATTTTTCTGAAAAGGATGAGGGAGATAAGAGCAGGGCAGATCTTAGTTTGGCATATTCCACAGCGCACTGCTGGTTATGGTAGCTGACTAGAAAATAATGTTTTTTCGGCACAGAGAAATGCTTGCGTGGCTCGCATTAAGCGTTAAGATACCGTCGAGCTTTGCAATCGTATAGTAGTACACATTTTTCACTACTGCTAAATATTTTGAGTTTGGTATTTTAAGTTCAAGACCTTCAAAATTACACCCTGCGTTATTTTAACCTTTTTGCATGTTTTTGTCGCTTCCGCTACTTGTTGTAATAATGCTTTCCAAATAGCTCAACGTTTTGACATATCTGATATGCTGGTCCATTAACTACTTAGAAGTTATCGGAGTTTACACCATGAATTCTCATAGACTTTTTTTGTTATATTTACGTTAAGATCAGCTCCAGCCGCTCTTTTGGCAAGACTATGGATTTTCTATAACATTTCGCTTTTTTTAAGGTCAAAAAGCAAATATTGTATGCGTAGTTTGTTTTAGTCAGATTTGCTTAGAGACAGCACAATAGTGTGCGGTGGCCTTAGAAACGTTGTCTCGGTTGTTCTCGAACGTTGACTTTTATTGATTTGGTATCCAAATCGTCATGTAAAATTTGGGGGTGTACTTTGTTCTACATTTTTTTTGCAGATATGTTCTGTAGAATACACACAAAAAACTACAAAAAATTTTTTTCAAACGAATTTTTGTTCAAAATAATTTATTTTTTTAGTAAATTTATTTAATAGTCTCTGATAATATTTTTATTTAATTTTTAAATCAAACAAAATTATCGCCTAGACAATTCAAATATTTAACCAGCTCAACAAATTTTTTTATCTGAAACTAAAACTATTATTTTTTCAATAAAATTCTTGCAAAATTGTTTGTCTGAATTTACAATTTTCGTTGTAGGTCCTCAGCCAGACAAAATATTTACTGATTCTCTGAAATTCGTAACTGATTCTACAACTCAGTTTTTTTTTGTGTATGTTATGTATATGTATGTTCTTTGGACTAGTTTTTTTTAACAAACCAAAAAGTCTTAATTCAAGTTAAAATTAAAAATTATAAATTTTATATATTAATTTTATATATTATAGTTGAAACTTAATACTATTAATTGGATATTCGTCGAAATGTTCGCTCGTAATGCTTTTTATTTTTATTTTGAATGTAATGAAGGCACTTTTTTAGAAGGCCTAAATTAGTCCATAAAAATATCATGAAATCATCTTTTTATGAGTAAGAATAAAAATTATCTGCAGGTTGTAAAATCATAAAGTCATCCCTTAAACCAATTAAGAATTGAAAAAATCTAATAAAAAAGGCAAGTCAAACCGCAGCTTAATTTTAAAAGAAGCTGTGAAGATTAAGTAAAGAAATCCGAATTTAAAGAAGTTTTAGTGAATTTAGATAAAAAGATGAAAAATGAAACATTACCTTAAGAAAAAAATAAGTGAAATAAAAAACTCTACAAACATATAACCAAATATAAATGTGTTAAGACATTTTAAAGTGTCAACCATGTCCAAATGATTGATAGTCATGGTAAAAGATAAGACCATAAGTTATGGGTTTGCGTTGAAAGCTTCAAGAAAAAATGCATTAATCGAATTAGACCCTTTTAATGCCATAAAACGTGCGTTTTAAATATGTATACTAAAAATGTTGTTAAGGCTTGAGTTTAGGGTTTATTTAATATTTTTTTAATGGACTGGATTAAATATACATTAATGTTATAGCAAAGTATAAAAGTCTAATATATATTTGACATTTTTTATGTTATATATGAAAACGATGTAAATGAACAGACTTTTATTTTCCCTTTCGAGAAAAATGGTCACATAAATTTTCTTTGAAATTTTTTCCTTTGAACATGTGACGTTCGAAACAACTTAGTCTATTATTTCACTGTGATTGACAAGAAGAAATTTCAAGACGTTTTAAATAAAAATTTAATAAATTAAAAATAGTAACAAAGTAGAAAGCATTTTGATGTCTAGGACTGCTAGCCATACCGACTGCAATTAGCCATTTACCTATCCAGAAAAAAATTCCAAAATTTTTGAAATGCTATTAATATGTTGAATTTAAAATTTATCGGCTAATTATCATTTGTTGTATCTGGCAGTCATTTTGGCTTATAATTTTATTACAGCATAGCATTATTGTCTCCCTACTTGTGATTTTCTGCTTCTTTTTTCTCTTGCTTCTTCTTTTTCTTTTCTTCTTCTTCATTAGCGTATCCGTATACAAAATTCGGCATTCACATTATTTATTAACACGCGCAAAATAGGCTTTAAGTGAAAAATTACAAATAATTTTTTGTTTTCGTTTGATAAATGAAGTCATAAGTTATAAAAAGCAATTTTTTTTACAAACCCACTTAAGACTTAAATATATTTTTAAAAAATTATTTAAATTTGCCATATTTTGATTATTACAAATTTTATCTGCTCTAGTTTAAAAGAAACTCGTTTTTAGGTTATAAACTAAATTTGTTGCACCACCCCCACATGTTCATTTTTTTATTTAAGATTTAAAAATTGCTTTTAAAATACGAAATCAGCTGCTTCTTTATTATCCATCACAAAAATTTGATTAACAAAATAAATCCATCATGAACAAAAAAAGAACATAAAAATTTTTTTCTTAATATCATCAATAAAGTTTCCAAAAGTAAATCTCTGCAGTAATATATCATAATTTTTTGTATTTTATTTTATAATTTTAATCAAAGTTTCAAGTTCAGCGCTAATGAAATGAAGATATTTTTTGTTTTGCTTAATCATACAAGTGGCTGGGCAGCGTATTTTTATTTTATTTGGGAAATAATTTTTTTGTGCTGTTTTGGCCAAAATAAAAACCATAAATTTTAAATGTTAATCGTTTTTAAACTGGTTCTGTTTAAATAATATAAAGTTTTAATTTGCATAAAAAAAGTTAATGCATTTAGAAAACAAGTTTCGGCGACTGACAATGCCAAATAATAAAAAATCCTAATATATGACATTTTGTTTGGCATCGCCAATGTTGGGAAAATATTAAAACATACTTTTTGCTTTGTGAGTATCTTCTTTTAGCCTTTTGTCGCATTCTTTAATAAAATACAAGTTTAGTTTAAAAAATGTCATTATTTTAGCCTTTACATAAGTGCTAAGTATATGTAAGTTTGTCTTTTTGTTTGTAATTTTTTTGATATCCATCTGAGACCCCATAAAGTTTATATATTCTTGGTCCTTATAGATGAGGAAGTCAATGTAGAGATGTCCGTCTGCCCGCCTATCCGTGTTATGGTTTGAAGCTCTCCGATGTCGCAAAGACCCGTAAGTGCTATCAAACTATCAAATGGACCTGCAAGTAAAACCGCTTGATAACTAACCGAGATATAAGCTAAAAACCAAGACTACCTCTGTTTATTTATCTGAAATTTGTACATAAAAACCCTAACAACTGCCCCGGAATAGCCCCTACACAGGTGCGATATAGGACCGACTCCCTTTAGTTTTTCCCCGCGAACATTTTTGTGGAACACCCTATCTATGCTCCCTAACAAGGTATCCATACAAAGTTTAATTTTTTTAATTTTTTTTAACTCGTTCCGACAGCTTCCAGGGCGCTCCTACAAAGGTCAAATGTGAAACTGAGCCCAACTAACATGCTTACACGGCCTATAACAGGGTTGCCATACACAATTTGAATAAAATACGGTAAGAATCCCTCCAACTTCCCCGGAGTCGCCCTAGAGGAAAAAAATTTATAACAGACCTTTTTTAATTTCCCTCCCAAACATATTCCTAGAAAATACCACCAAAACGAGGTAAAAAAACCTATAACTACCCCAGACTCGATCTTAGAGAAATAAAGTGTTCGACCTACCCCAATTAGTTTCCCTACGCAAATGTATTTCTAGAGTATACTTACCCCCTATCATCATCGTCTCTCATTAAAATATTGAAAATTGTTATTATTTTTTAATTTTAATTTCTTTGGTAAAATTAATTATTATTTTTAGATTTTTATAAAATTTTTTTTTGATTTTTATATTTATTATAAATTAATAATTTTTTTGTCGAAAAGACTAATTAAAATTCAAAAATAATATTTATTTCTCGAACATAATTATAAATTAAGTTATCATTATGATTATAAATAACAATTATATTTTGAGAAACAATTAAAAACCAAAAATTTGGAAAGCATTTTTAAAAATCTTCTTTAAGCCATAAAGATGGTGTATTTTACTTGACTTTCCGCTGTTTCCTTGTACATATTTTTTTCCATTAAAAAATTAAAAAAGTAATCATTATTGAGTCTCTGAAAAAACCATTTGTCCTTCTTACAACAAAACCCATTAAGAAATCACTCTGTCATTACAACATGACAATACGGTGTCATCTTTGGTATTCATAAATTTTTTGTGGCACAATAGCAGTGATTTTTGCCGTTTTATGATATTTGTCTTAATAAAACATTTACTAAACTTAAACTTTAGATTCGCTGCTTTTTATAAAACTGTTAAATGGCAATTGATGAGCAGCGACAGCAACAATCAACCAAAAACACCAATAACCAGTAAAACCACTACTTCCATTTACTAAGGCCACCAGCCAGTGTCTGCCTTTGCACATTGGGTAAGATTTAAAAAAAAACAGAAATGAAGTCAGAAAGTTATAGCCAGTCAATCACGACCAAATACACAAAAAAGTGCCTACACAATACTGCAGGTGAGGAAATGGGGCTTAAGCGGGCCTTATACCGACATCCGTATGATATTTG
Source organism: Melanophora roralis (assembly GCA_963583895.1). Classification (NCBI taxonomy): domain Eukaryota; kingdom Metazoa; phylum Arthropoda; class Insecta; order Diptera; family Rhinophoridae; genus Melanophora; species Melanophora roralis. Next base: position 93,040,155 of record OY757188.1, on the reverse strand, counting down.
GGGAAAACACGATTTTTGGTCGAAAGGGTGCTATGAAAGGTAGGGTCAAAAATTTGGTAGCGCCTAATAAAAGGCCCTTATTTAATTACAGACATATGGAGTTAAAATTATCTGAAATTTCCCCCTTTTGTGAGGTAAACTTTGTTGCGATACAAGCATGCATTAAGTATTTTAGAAGGCAAGCATGATTAATAAACCGATCTTTTAAACATTTCTGAACCAAACCTAAATCTTATAAATAGTTTTTTATATCATTATAAATTTAGGGTTTAAGCGGTAAAATGTGATATATGGTTTTAGGTCTTCTAATGTAGCCCTTGTAAATGATGCAGTCACACTTTTAAGACGCTTCTAGAGAAAAATTGGATACAAAACATCACGGAAAAATATCCGATACTAATAAAAAAGCCGAGTCATGATTTGAGAAAATTTAACTGAGAAAAGCATACGGAACATTTTTCACATAGCCTGCTTGTGATGCACAAATAGCGGCCTTTGAAAACTAATAAGGAAGTAGGTAATAACATTTAACCTAGCACAACTGAACATATAAAAACAATAGAACACATACATATTATTCAACGCCTATTCTATCTTTGTAGACATTGAATATGTTCTAGTCCTACGGTCGTACCTGGCATCCACAGTAACGCTCTAGACCTCAGCCAAATACTCTGTGCAATAAATGCCTTAAAAGCACATTATACCCCTAGAGAAGATAACATGTCACTCGTAATTCTCATAATAAAGAGCCAAACGAGAATTCCATTTCTTTTATCACTAATCAGTAACTTGTGGGTTATTAACAAATTGGACCTCAAGCTTGAACAAGAAATTATTTTTGACATACCAAAAAACTAAGACCTCACAGAATGTTACGATTATAAAGCTAAAAGGCATATTAGTAAAGGCAATATCCAAAGCTATCTCCGGCATAAGCAAACTGGGTTTGGCCCACAAAATTCTTTCAGTGTTCATTTAAATGCCCTGCAAATGATTGCGGAACATAACGCTGAATGGCAGTCCCCCTTGTATGTGGCGTTTATCGACTTCAATTAAAACTCATCTTATTAATCCATATACGGTTATCAAATGCTGGGTTGTCTAAGCCCATGTTATAAGCAATAGCTTTAAGATTCAGTTATATGTGACTTACCATAACGCCATAACCATAACTGTTGCCATAAAAACCAAAACTCAATAGGTTTCTAAGGTAATGGTTATGGCGTAATAATATGTCACCTATAATCAAACACAGTGTTGCCCATAAGTTTGGTTTGAACAGCTGTTTACTGCTTTTTCATCGTGTAAATCCAATCTAAGCCAGAAAGATATTATTTTCAACTTCTACCCTTAAATTAATATTTAGAAAATTATTACAGTAACTATCTGTAAGTTATTTAAAAAGTATTCCATAAATTTATTTTTTTAATGAAGAAACAGCGAAAAAAGTTTGTAGAAAATAGAATAGATAGAATTTCGTTCTAAAAAAGAAATTCCGTTTGCCTTTTTGGATAACATGTGAGTTCGAAAAGTTCAAAAAGTACGGAAGATAAAAATCTGTAGCTAATTTTTAAATGCATTCTACTAGGCTGGTGCTAGTAGGAATTAACATTTATTAAAAATATTAATTTATTCTAAGAAATAAAATTTTAACTAAAAATTACTTAAAGCTAAAATAATAAAAAGCAAAAATGGTTAAAGTTATTTTTTTTTTCAAAAATTTCTGTAAGCAGTTCTGTAATGCTTAAAAAAAATTAAAAATTAGGCTATTTTTAATTTTCAGCAATTTAATTTTTTAGTGTTTGACTTAATATGCAATTTTTTGTTTATTAAAATGAGTACCTTTTTTAAGCGGCTTAAAATGAATATTCAAATGTTTTAAGTTACCTTTCGAGCTGATTATACCTAGATAATATAAAAAAATTGGCGACAGCGGCTACACAGCAATACGACTACTTTTATCGTTGAATTTAATTATTAATTTTTTTTAACCTTCCCACTGTGCACTGCGATCCACATTAATGGCAGCAAACAGTAACATTGCTCATTATAAATTAACACACAAAAGGTATTTAATAAAAAAAAATTATGTAATTTATTATGAAGTTTGTATATAATTTAAATATCAACGTAATTTAAATGTTAAGTACGTTTAAGGTAAACACAAATAAATAACGACAAATTTAGTCAACACAATAAATATTGAATGAATTTACCACTTAAAATATTTTTTTTTTCAGTAAGCAAAATTTGGCGGTAAATATTTAACTTATTTCTTGTATAGACACTTAAGAAATCGCTTATAAATAACATTTATATTTTTTTGCCTTAAAGGTTTTGTTAAATGTTTTTAGATTCATTGGGTAAACTGTCTTTAATATCGTTATCTGAAGTACCTTTACTTATAATTACCTAATAAGTACTTAATAAATAAACATCTTGTTGTTTATATATTTAAGTCTTTTAATCTATTAAAATTGACTTCCTGGCTTTTTTGCATTCATGAATTATTTATATATTAAATGACAAACAAATAATTTCTTTCATTAATTCTGGCAGAGAGTCAAGCAATCACTCATTCTTATGTTACTGGTTGTCTCTGTGGGGTAAGTAGGTGTACGAATAATAACGGTTTTTTGACAGCGTTTCATTAGCAGTAACAGCACCTGCCCTAAGTTTTAATATTTTTGGTATGCAGTTGAAGTTATCTCCTAATTAAAATTCCTTAATCGTAGGGGCTTAGCTGACATTTCAAATATTACTTAAAAAACTTTAATAAACTGTGCAAGAATCGTTTTTGATACAAGTGATTTTCCAAATACGTTTCTTATGACCTTTTTATAAGGAGAATTTATAAAGTAATCCCTTTAGAGAAAACTTTTCTTCAGAGTTATTATAATAATTTTCTTTGCGTATTTTTTTTAAATTCTGAATAGGGAAAAAATTGTCAGCGAAAAATATAAATTTGTTAAGAACAGTTACTATTCATTAAAAAAATTTAAATCTAATTAAAAGAAACCTAAAGAAATTAAATAAAGCTTTTAAAGAATTTGTGTCTAAATATTTTTAAGAATGGCAAACGATTTCTGATGTATATTTTTAAAGGGCTTCTATAGCAGGAAACTTTAAGCATTTGATTTCCTTATTTATTTCTTTATTTTTATTTTTTTTTTTTTTTTTTTTGAGGAGCGAACATATATATTAAATGTTTCGTGAAAAAGCTTTTGCAAAAATTTTTATTAAAAAAATTACATTCATAATAAATTGTTTAAAAAGAAGAAAATCTATTCTAGGAAAAAATGAAAGTAATTTTTTTAGATTCCAAATAATGTTCTTATAATTTTTTTTAATCGACCCTGCGGGAAATGTGTGTCAATTGGTCGTCGTACTCGTCCTGTTAAAGGTACAAAACATGAATTGGACAAAAGTTATTGATCGTGGTCGGGTAAAAAGGCACGCACCAAGTAACTGGTTAAAAGGTGTTAAAGCAGTTAAACAAAAAAACATAAATACTGGTCCCTATACGCAAACATACATCTGTTTTTATATACACACACACGCGCGTAAATATAAACAAAGTAGCTTGAACAGGATCTTAAACAATAAATGCAAAAGTTTATTATATTGGATTGGCCTGTAACGCGTTCGGAGGTATTAGTTTTAAACCAATTGCCCCCTCCAATGACAACGCAATGTAAAAGTGACAGGTTCCCTTTATATAAAGTACAAGAACTAGAACCAGGCCCTACCCTAAAGTTTTTTTAGCTTTCACTTTTTTAGCGTTAGTTAAGAAAGAAAAATTTTTTTTGAAAAAAGAAAAAAATTTTACCGATACAAACCGAGTAGAATGCATACTCGAACCTACGATTTTTATCGTTAGTACTCTTTGTTCGGTTGTTAGTTGTTATTTGGTTGTAAACATCAGCCGTTTGAACCACTGGTCTCTGTGCCCACGGCACAAAGTTTTTTCTATTTAAAACTAACCAAATCACCGTTTTTTCTTTCATATACTAACGCCATCTAGTAGTGTAGCGCTTAAACCATCTATCAGATTGGTATTGACATTTTATAAAAAAGTTTTGAGGAAGAAAAATGTTTAATTCTCTTCGATTTTTTCAACTTTTAAAATAGGATAAATATTCGAAGATAGATTTTTTTCTTTTTTGTTTTTAATTTAAAGTGTCCTTTGAACACCTAAATGTAAAGGAACTTTTTCTAATATGCTCTAAATTTGAAATAAAATGTTCAAAAGAAATTTTCATACAAAATCAGTTTTTAAGGTCCACTTTAATAATGTAAGTTAAGCTGTGCCTAACCAAGAAAACGAAACTGTAATTGTAAATGTCACTTTTATGCATGATAGGCCTGTTACTCAATTTTACAAACACCTAAAAACAAATTGTAAGTATTTGTTCGCTTTAAGTACTTATTTATAATAATGATAATAATAAGTAATAATAAGTTAATTCGGTTACTAAAAATTTTTGAAAAATTTTTAAATTTTTTGCTGGATCCAGTAAATTTATTAAGAGCGTAAAGTAACAGTGGTATTACTGAGTATGTTAAAATTTTTATTGGGTATTTTTCCGCTAGTAAAAAAATCCAGTTAAGAAAATGAAGCAAAATCAATTAAAATCGGCTAAAATTTAAAAAAATTTCCTTTTATTACTCAAAATTAATGCAATTACTGACTGAATTTTAAGGGGAAAGAGAACAAATAAAAATATGTTTTAATATTCGTTTGTGTAGCTTGTCAATCATCCTAAGCATGTTGTTTAATTCACAAGTATAAATTATTTAAAATTTTTTCTCCTAAGAAAAAGAAATATTTGAACACAAAAGGAACTAGACTGACAAATTTTTTTAAAAACAATTTTTTATTTTATAAAAAGTTTGAAAAACTTAAAGCTCAGTAATCTTCCCTTTCATATGTCACGCCATGGACCGTTAACATATTTACAAATCATTACAAAATCTTTATTTTTTAGCTTTTGACATACTCTTTTTTAATTTAATTTATTTATAATTTTGGTATCTGAATTAATGTACAGCTTTCATGCACAATTTACTTTTTGATTTTTGTATTTAATTTTTTTCAATGAATTTAATCTGATTAAGTTTTGATCTACAGTTTTGGGAACAGGATTATCCTAATATTGCCCAACATGCAATTAAGAAGTACCATCTGGCTGGGGGCCAACTGATATTTTGCAATCAAAGCAAAACTCAATTAATTGAAGATATTTTTTTTATTTTAGCAAAGGTTAGTTTTTTTGTAAAGAAACCAAGCCTTTTAAGATTGAAAAAAAAGGTATATTAAATATACTGGAAAGCCTTATTGCAAATTTCTTTTTCGACTTTAAATGCCACAAATATTTTTTGTTAATCCTCATAAAGTTCTGCATATGATCGAGGCTTTATGCTAGTAATTGTTGTGGACAATTTTTACAGTTCTTGTAAAGTTTAATCTATTATTGACTCTACCTTTTATAGGTGCACTTTATTCGAAAACCATGTTAGTCCCCATAAATACTTTATGCATCGTGGTATCAAAGACAAATTAAGATTAATAATCTTGTAAATAAAATTGGTCAACAGTAGGCCCATATTTAATCACGCGTCCTTTTTCGCCACTAGTCCAGTTGACTCTTAATAAATAAAAAAATGATGGTAAAGTCAGGCTTGGCTGACTTTAATTTTTGTACTTGTCCGTATTTTGCGAACAATAAAATCTCACTCGACTTTTTTAATAAACGAAAAAATTTTTATTTGTTACAGGTAGAAATTCAACAGCTTTTGAAATTTAAAATTAATTAAAAGAAAAACATTTTACTTATTTAAAATTTTAAGATCCTAATCTTTGTTGCCTCATTTATGTACATTTAATGCTTGTACATTTGTAAAGAATTAATAACGTAATTAAATGCGCAATAATGTATTGTAAAGTAGATAAGGGAAACAAATTTAAAAGCTTTTAAGTAATGCGATTGTACTTGTATACACCCAGTTGGCCAAAACATCGCATAACAAAACCGCATTAAATTTTTTATTGCTCCCGATTCTAACAGCGCCCGGAAATACAAATCTCACTTTAAAATCTTAAAAGTTTACAATATAATGCCAAATTTAGTTGTCTATCGAGTTGCTTACTTTTTTTAATTTTTTGAAACTCACTTTTGCCTATTTGTTCGGCTAGTTCGGCCCTTCAAATCTTATGTATGTATAAGAAATATTTTTAGGCGACTATAGCTTCACATTGCCATTAGACAAGCAACATTATCGCAATGATTTTTTTGACTTCTCCTCAATATCATGTCTTGATGATATGGCCATTTGGGCATATACAAAGTTATACACACACATATGTGTGTGTGTGTGTGCTTTTGAAAGATTATTATTGTTTATTTTGCCAACAAACACTAAATGGCCTAATGGGCTTGCAATGAAAAAATCTATGAACATTCTATGCACTGAAGGTTGTACCAAAATTTTACAAAAACCATTTAGGTATATTAGAAATTTAATTTAAGGTTTAAAACGGGAATTTTTGAAACAATTTTTTTCAAATAAAGAAGAAAAATACAAAACAGAAAATAACAAAAGATGTTTTTGTTTTATTTCATTAATACTAAGTAATGGTAAAACTATCTAAAAATTATAGGTATAACATAAGATAAAATTAAATATATATAATAAAAAGACTTCCTTTATGACTCAAATATTACATTATTCGATGCAGAATTTTAAACTTTGTATTTCATTTAAAGATTGAGTTAATTTTTGCATAACCTTTTCGAAAACTAATCATTGAAACTTTAGTAGAAAAAGTTCTGTGGAAATATGTGGCGATATTTAACATTATAACTCTGTATAGAGCAACAGAATCGGCGACTGCCGGCTATAAGCTTCTTACTTTTAATTCTAAATTAAATTAACTTTACAGTTTTCTTTTCGAATTTAAAACAAGCCAATTTTTTTAGGTTTTATTTAATATGTACTTACGAACTTAACAATACTCCTACAAATTCTAATACATTTTTTAAAATTTCGAATTATATTGTTAGAAAAAATATCTTTGAAAAATGTGTAATCTCAATAAAAAAGTCCAATACCTAGAAGTAATAAAAATAAAACAAAAAAAATAAATATTTAAAAAATATGTGAAGCCACAAATGGCCATTCCAAGGTTAGTTATTGTTAAATATATATTAAACAATTAATTAAAAGAAAACCCCAGTTGTTAAAAAAAAGAAATTTCAGCCCTAAGAACAATTAAATTTTGACAGGTTATTTATACGCATGTCTAAGCAGTAAATTTTTAATATAATTTATAATTGAAAAAAATGCTTTAAATAGATTGTAAAAAAAGGGAGCTAAAAAAAATAAACTTGCAAAAAATAAAATAAAAATTAATTTTAAAAATAAATGCAAATCATTCAAATTTTCGGTGAATATATTAGATTGCTTCTATTCAATTTACATCTTCTTTTGTTAAGCCTTCTTTTTAAATATCACGATTTCAATTTTCAAGCAAACCAATCAAAATCCTTGTACTCGTAACAATAAGAAAATAAACAATGACTTTCAATTTTGCCTATAAATAGTACATTCAAACAAACATATTTAGTGTGTGAAAATAAAGTTTAGTCCCTCAATAACATTATTGTAAAAAGGGTTAAATTTTTGTGAACTTTAAGAAATACATATAAATTATATATTAAAGCGCTTTAAAATATATTGGGTGTAGGCATTTGAAAAAGTTTTAAAACAATCAAATTTTAGGCACTTTTATTGCATATTTTTGTTGTTTAAATAACAAGTTAATTAATTTTTTAAATCAAATTTTTGTTTTCGTGTAAAGCAGAGTTCTGGATGTCTAAAGACGTAAGTTTACACTCAAAAAACCAATTCAACATATTAATGAACACGTTCGTACATTGTACGAAATCTTTCGTTATTTCTCATTGCGAAATTCTTGCGTATAATATACGAACTATAATTTTTTTTAAATTGCACTTACATTTTGTTTTTGTAATTGAATGAAAAATTTGTTTATATTACGAAAAATGTTCTCATAATAAAATAGATTAATATAAATGGTTTCATCTAAGCGCAGTAGTATCCCTTCTTTTCAGACGAGTGTGTTCACTATGTTACAAAATGTTTCGAGCGAGCGGATTTGATTCCAGCTTACTTAAATACTTGTCCACATAGTAACGGTATTCGCATTTAACTAGTGAAACTGTCAGAGCCTTGTGGATATTGCTGTTTTTAATCAACTTTATTATAAGAACTTAAATTTAAGTCTGCTACTGGCTGGACTAATATCAATTACTTAGTTTTAAGATTTGAATACTTATTGTTAGCTTGCATTAGCGAAGATTCAATAATGAAAATATGAAAAGAAAAAAAATTACGAAAAATGTTTTACAAAAGCTAATCGTCACTTTTAAAGAATTACTTGTTTCTGGCTTAAAACTTCTGTGTAATTTACAAATAAAAAAAGCTTATGAAACATTTTTGTTACCTTCGTTAAATTATAAAATTTTTTTACTAAATTTTTAGTAGTAACTAAGAAAATTTTGTACATATTACCAAAATAAATATTAGGAAAGGTTTTCATTACATTCGTAAACTTCTAAAATTATAGCCGAACTTTTTTTGTAACAAAAAATTTGAAATTCGTAAATTTCGATAATATCGTATTTTCTAGGCCGATCGATTCAGTATCACTTTATGAGTCGATTAAAACATGTTCGTTCGTTTGTCCTTTTTGCTGAAAATCCTTGAATTTTTTGTGATTAAAATAAAGGCCACATTTATGGAAACACTTAAGCACTAATAAGTTTTTTAGCATGACCTACTGGAACTGGTGATAGTCCCATACAAATGTCCTCCCGGAAGGCAGATTTTGGGATGCCACTGAATATTTTTCCTGTCTCAACTAAACTAAAAGCACAGTCTATTCGGACTACTTTCAGAGAATCAAGTAAAAAAAACTTGTTTCTTTTATACATATATTTGTACATTGAAAAACAAAGAGCCTCGGTGGCCTAGATGGTAGCGCACTTTTGTTCCCAGGTTTAAGTCCCAGCTAGGGCATGTACAGACAAAAGTTTTTAAGCTATAAATATTAAATATGTATAAAGTAAAAATAAAACATAAAATTCTTCTTCTTAATTAAACTCCGTAAGTCGATAAGTTGGTTTACGCTTAAATTAATAGTTTGAAGCTTACGTCAAAAACGGTTTTAAATCCTTTTATGGCTCAAATATTGCTAAAAGTAAGAAATTCGTTCTAGATAAATCGTACTTGGTGTAAGAAAACCCGTACAGCTTACTTTAACTAAAGATTAGTTGTTACATTTTTTGTGTGTAGATATGTGTTTTTATATACATTTTAACAATAAAAAACATCTTAGTTTTACACCCAATAATTTTTTAAACATGGTTAAAGTAATTAAAGGTTCGAGTTGAATAACTTTGCTTATTAGATTGTTTCAGAAAATATATTAGAAAAATACACTTAAAATCATCAATCATTTAAACATAAATGACGAGACAAAAACAGTAATTTAAAAAATAATCAAGAAATGTAAGGGTATAATCCCTTTTCTGATAAGCTATTTTATTAATTACCAGCATGTATAGGATTTTTTGTTTCATATTTTTATGTGCTGAGCCATGAAAAGCTATAATGCATATGTGTAATCCTGTAAAATACATCTGCCTTGCTTTGCTAACGGTTTGTTTTTATTTATACAGGTGGACCAAAAGAAGTCATCCAATGTTGTTTGGCTCTCATTTTTTTCTAAACGAAAAACCTTTTGAATTTGTTTAGCCAGATGGGCGCCGTCACAATTGATTGCTATATGGGCTCGTTTTGTGGCATTTTGCATCACTTCGGCAAAAACTTCGCGTGACAGATTCTCGCACTTGTGTTAAATGTTATCCTTGAGGGCATCCAGGGTATCGAATTTGTTCACGTAAACACGAACCTTAAAAAAATCCAACAAAAAAAGTCTGGAATGGTTAGATAAATCGGGCGATCTTTCGGGCCAATGTTAATCGTCAAAACGAGAGATGAGGCGACCTGAAAACGCCGCCTTCAGAATATCGTTTGAAGCTCGCGGAGTGTGTGTTGTTGCTCCGTCCTGTTGGAACCACATGTCCTCCAGTCCTAGTTTGTTTAATTGCAATAGAAAAACAAGGTCCTATAGCGCGCACCGTCCACTGCTGTCGTTTGTTTAGCGGCGTCCTTAAAAAAATGGCCCGATGACTCCTCCAGCGTGAACAGCGCACCCTGCAGTCAATTTGAGCAGATGTAATATATCCTCGTGCATTACTCGTAGATTTGGTGCCCAAGAAGCGATAGTTTTGCTTGTCCACGTACCTGCTGAGGTGAAAATGAGTCTCATCGCTCATTATGATTTTGGTAAAAAATTCATGCACTTGATTGAGGATGGCTTGGGCAAATGTTACAAGCATTTGGCGGTCGATAGGTAGCAGCTGATGCACGAACTGGACCTTGTATGGAAAAATTCGCTTTACGAACGACCGGCGGATGGCTATTTGCGGGGCGCGTCATGTGGTCGATATTTCTGGTGACAGCTCGGCAAAACGGGAGCTTAGGGGCCGGCCACTCTTGGCAGCGTCTCGTGTAGTCTCATACTCTTGAAGGCTGGTGGCCAAATGACGCAATGTTTGCGCAGTCAGTGCCAGACGACCGGGGAATCGGCTACGTAATATGCGTTGCGCTAACACCACAGACGAGTTGTTATGCAAAAAAATAGACATGATTATTTCGCGTTCTTGGGTAAAAAAAATAGGAACGAAGAAGCAGCTTTTTGAATGGAAATAAAATGTAAGTTGGCATGTCATGATAACGTGCGATAATATAAATTCTGGTTAAAAACATTTTATACCTATCAGATCATCTTTCGAAAACATAAATTTGTAAAACTTAAAAGATTATTATTTACATTTTGCATTTTCCGTTTGTAGGTTATCTCCCAATATAGACTTTTTTGCTTTTCGAAACGATGTCAAGAGTATAACACGCATTATAAAATATGTTCTTAAGGCATAAACGTTTATCGAAAAAGCTTAGATTATAAGCCAAAATATTTTCCCTATTAAACCAACTTAAATATACATGTAAATATAATATTCTACAATTCTTGCCTAATGCGAATTTATATTGACACGTCTACGTGATAGCTACACTCTACCGATAAATTCTTTTTTTTACTATTCACTGAGAAAAAAAATGTACAAAAATTGTTGCCTTAAATCCTTATTTTTTTATTTTTAATCTTAAATTTTGCTATATTTTCGATACGGAATAATAATTTGATATGATTTTATTATACAAGAAATTTAATAAATTTTATAAAAAGCTCTGCTTTCTTATTAAATCTCTTGTAACAACTTTAAAAATCTAATTAAGAGTCCTACAAAAATAAACAATGTAAAATATTCTTTTAAAAAAATTTTTTGTCAAAAGCATTTTATTCCTCCTCCCCACCAAATGTTTAAGTAAAATTAGCTTTATTTGTTTCTAGATAATTTCTTAATGTTTGGCTTTTTAAAACACTACACTTTAGAAAAAGTTAAACAACAACAACAAGAACAACAAAGAGAGGAAATAGGTATGCGTTTAATGATGGCGATAATGGCACAGATGGCACGAGGATTAAGATTAAAGCAAAAAATTATGGGGATATTGTTACTCATATGCTGCTTAAATGTTATTTGTTGTACTTGTTTATTTTCAACACTCACTCACATACTTATATACTCACATACTAATACACATGCAGGCACGCATAAATAAGGATGACAGCAACACCAAATAAACATTAACTAATCTAAACTGACGACGACAATGATGATAATAATGATGACGACAAAGTGGAATATATGGAAAAAAAATTTTATAATAGTGTTGATGATGGTGATGGTAATTTTGATGATAATACACATAAGAGGTCTGCAGCGAATAAGTTTTCAAATGCACTTGTATTAGCTTGCAGTGTGAGAGTGCGGAATAAAGCTAAATCGTAGTTTGTCAAATACAAACATTTATGAATTTTGGTACAAAAGAAATACCTTAAAAAAGTAAACGGAAATAAGAAAATACTACAAACCAAAACTACAACAGGTTCTTGTGACAGTACCTGTTGCCACAATAAATATTTTTTATTGTGGCTTTCTTTTGTTTTTGCAATAAAATAATGTGCTGCTTGTATGTGTTTGACGTTTTGTGTATGGTTTGTCATTTGAAGAAAAAATATCAGACTATGTTGTCATTATAATTTCTTTAAAAAAATTCAGTATATTTTGTTATTGTAACAAAACCAACAACTAAATGTAAATTGTGTTTGTTGCTGATCAACTACTTTTGCGAGTACCTAAATTTTTTCGGCAGAAAAGAAAAGAGAACAAAAAATCTCAAAAAAAAACCCTGCCAAGTAGCAGGGAATCCATATTTGACGATTATGACTTTTATAGAAAAAAGGACACATAATCTAGAGGCACTACCAATAAGAGTTCATACTTTAAAATACTCGAGTATGTAACAAGTTTAAGTATATCCGTGCAGCTCTCTAAAACACATTAACTTTGTAGCTGAGAGTTGGGGAAAGGATGTTGCTGATGAGTGTGAGATTAGATTACGTTTGCTAAAAATGCTTTATTTTTATTGTTACTCATACGCTTACGTATATACGCACATATGCCGGCAAAAGTATAAAAAACATACATACGTCCATACATACATACATATGATATTGCTCTACATATAAAAAACCTTTTAATTTTAAACAAAAAATAATTATGTATTAGGTCTAGCCGGACAATGTTATTATCTACACCCCAACTTCTATTTTAGGTTGATTGCGGGTACACTTTATTAAGCTGAAAAGGGGATTTAGGATTTCTTTGGTAATAATTAGACAAAGGATTTTACGCGGGAAAGAGGACTAAGCTTAGAGCATATGCTAGTAAATGTAAAGGACTCTTTGGGGAGTAAAAAAGTCTATAGCTTTCGCATTCTTGTTTTTATGCCATAAGGTAAATGAAAATCACTATAAAAAAAGGGGTAAGAAAAGGGCTGTTTCGGTATTTTGTTTAATATACATACTTATATCCCTCACAATATATACAAAACACCAAACAATCCTTTTCAAATCCATAATGTTCCTTCAAGCTACTTCGTCGATCCTAAAATTTATTAAAGAAAAAATTTTTATCTCTGTTACCAGTTAACCTGATACTTCGTTAGCGCAATTTTAGAAATTAATTAAAATTTAAAACAACCTTAATCAAGAATCCCAAACTTTTTATAATACTAAAGTAATTTCTGCCTTAAGTTATGACTTTTAAAATTCATAAAACAAAATTTGCCAAGAAGGAACATACTGCCAATGGCCTAACACTATTCCTATTTCCCCAATTTCTACTTTTATTTCCTAAACTAATAAACTTAAAAATACATGCAAAAAAGATTCCAAATATAAAAAAGTACTTTTTGTCCCCCAAACAAATAAAATATTTTCGAGAAAGTACTTTCTGTCTTCCCTCTTGACCTTTGACCTTAAATAAGTTAAATAGGCTAATAGTTTTTTAGGTTTCTAGGCTAATAATCCCAATAATTTTAAAAAAAGTACCAAAAAATATTAAAAAAGTACTTTGTGTCCACTTCGTTACCATTGTTTATCAGTAGGTTTCAATATCATAATTTTAAACTATAATTGTAATAATAATTTCAAAACAACTTAAAAAGTACCAAAACTCTGGAAAACACTTTTTGTTCATTACGTTTAACTTCAAAATCATTTTGAATCAAAAGGTCCAAATTAAATGTTTTTACACGTTGGTCCCGTAAATTGACTTCCGACCTAAATTCTGGTCAATAGTCTTTAATTTTATATTATATGTAACGAATTGGCGATTTTTTTTTCTCTTTGGCTTATTTGTATTTCCTTAGAGATCTTAACATCCAGAGAGGTATTCACGGTCTAAATTTTAAGTTTTTATAGGAGTATGTCTTATAAGTATCGGAAGGATACCTTTAATAAATCGGTATTTGCAAACACATATCCTTACTTTTTTATTAAAATTAATTCAAGACACATTTCCCAATTGTTGGGGTAACTTTTTAGTAAAAATAAACTAAAATCAAAGAAAAGGTTCGCCTTTCAAGATAAGTATTTTTTGGCCTTACATTTTTCGAATATTATTCTCTTCTTCAATGATGGTATAGGGTATAAAAAAGAACATAATACGTATGTTTTAAGGAGTCGTACATGTGTTTTAAGCAAAGTAAGTGCATCAAATGTGATTGACGGGGGTTTCCGTTTCCCAGATTTAGCCTCTAGATAAGTGTAAGTGTGTTCCTGGTATATCTTAAAATGTCAAATACAGAAACGTGACAATTTTTTTTTGTTGTAATTTTTAATGTTTTTTTGAATCTTAAAAACATATTTTAAAATTTTCACAGTAAGTTTTAAGATTCTCAAAATAACACCAGATTATTATTTAATGACAAAATAATCTTATCGCTTATATCGTCAAACAAACCGTTAAGTACGTTAATAAAATATTGATGCATTTGTTGTAGATCTTTTTGTTCAAATCAATTTTTAATTTTTATATAAATGGAGTTTGTTCTAACTTAAACATTTTTTGTATATAAAATTTGTTTATCAATGCCTTAAAAAATTTTTTATTTTTGAAATAGATATAGAGAAATACAAATACATATGTACATATTAACAATTATAATTTGGTTTTTCCATTTGTTTTTTAGTGTATTTTATAAACTGTTTCTATTTTACATATTATTTTATTTTTTCAAGAGGCTTTTTAGTTCATTTTTATTAAGATAATTTTATTTGAAAGATTTTACTTAAAAAAGTTATTTTTCCATTACAAGACGAGTGTAATGCCTTTTGCAAAACCCGCTAGAGTTTTTATTATCACTTCACTTTACTTATATCAAAATGTTAAGATATATGTCTGAAAGTTTTGATTAAGTGTTTTTATTTGTGTAAATATATTTCAATTTTAAGTAATATAAAAAAGTTGTTTATTTCAGCTTTTGTACTTCTTTTGCAAAAATTTTTAACTCATGACACCTTTTCTAAATCTTGCACATTTTGGCATTTTTTAATTTGTTAAAATAAACTTAAAAACAGCTGATTCATCAAAGACACATTGTAATGCTCAGAGACGTTTTCATGAGTTAACAACAGCCAAAGCTAAAATATTTTTAAGCAAGTAAATTACTTTTCGGATATTAAAGTAACTAATAAATGTCCGGCAAACTTGGAAGAACTTTATCTTACATGTAACTTTTGAGGGAAGGTTTTGTCAATAGATTAACATTTAGTAATTAACAACAATTTTTATTTATCATTTGCTTAAAAGAAATATTTTTAATATAAATGAATGTATTTATATATTGGCTTTCTTTTAATTTTTTGTATAAAATAATATTTTCTTTAGTTTTAAATTAGGAAAACAGTTCTTTCTTTTAACCTCAAGATGGGTCAATAGTCCATAACATTTTTAGACTCATAAACTCAAGAGATGTAGAAAAGTACCAAAATTTTCAACAAATATTTTTTGTCCCCTCGGTTTACTTAAAACGAAAATCTGAGATATTAGTTCATAATTTCATACTTCTAAATTCAAAAACCAAAAAGATGTAAAAACATAATCAAAAAGTCGAAAATGTAATTTTTGTCCACACAGTTGATTTTCATACTTGATATGGATCAACAGTGCCCAGTTTGGCAAAAAAAATCCCAAAAATTATTAAAAATGCAGGAAAAGTACTCTTTGTCCTTTGAGTTGGCTTTTGGCTGTAATCTTGATTTATAGTAAAAAAAAGTGCAAAAAACTAGCAAAACATTTGGAAAAGTACTTTTTGATTACATATTTGACTCAGACATAAACTTAAAAGATACAAAAAAGATACAAACGCAAGAAAGTACTTTGTGCGCCCTAAGTTGACTTTTATCTCAACCGGGGTCAGAAGTCCATAATATAATAATTTACACTAATAAGTTAAAAAAAGTACAAAAAATTAAAAAAGTACTTGTTTGTCCACTCAGCTGACTTTTGACCTCAACTTTGGTCAGCAGCCCATAGCTTAAAATTTCTAAATTTATTAACTCACAAAAAACAAAAAAGGGCCAGGTATGCAAAAAAGTACTTTTTGTTTATTCAGTGGACTTATGACCTCAGTCTGGTCCCATAGTCCTTTATTTAAAAAAATTCGACAAAGTCTAAATACTAAACATAAGTACTTTTTGTCCACTTAGTTGACTTTCAAACACAATCTAGATCAGTAGTTCATAATTTTGAAAACATTGATTTATTGTCTGTAAAAAAATCAAAAAAGTACCAGTAGTATGAAAAAAGTACTTTTAAACCAACTAATTTACTTCCCGCCTTCTTCAATTTCTATAGTTTTTTTATTTTTTATATCAAGAATCAGTGTCCTAAAAATGCCAGAAAGTACCAAAAACGTAAATAAGTACTTTTTGTTTACTTAGTTGGCTTCCATATTGTTTCCAAGAGTTGGTTGATGTTTGCAATATTGTGGAAGACTTTGTGTGAATTTTAATAACCTGTGCCGAAATTAAATAAAAAGTACCTAAAAAGTACCAAAATATTAATATTTCTCTTTATACTCCTCAGGCTCAAAATTTCGTAAATAAAATTCAAAATTCAAATTTTTTAAGGTTGACAGAATGCTTTTTTATTTTAAGAATGTCTCTATTTTTACTGATTTAGAAATTACAAAAAGTACAAGAAAGTACCAAAGTATAATTATTAATCAAATATACAAAAAAAAAAAATACGTACTTTAAAATTTTTGAATTTTAACTTAAAGTAAATTTTTTCATATTTTATACACTTTACGACCTTTTCATAAAATAAGAAAAAATTAACAAATAAAATTTATCAACACCCTGAGGAAAAATTTTACTTCATATTTAAGTACAAGAAAGTGCAAATTACAGGTAGAGAAGGGGTTTTACAAAGTTAAAGCTACTAAATATAAACAGATCTAAAAGCTTAAAAAACAACAAAAACATAAAGAAAAATGTCTGTCTGTTGAACACACGTGTTTTTGTTTTTCTCTTTACTCATTAGAAATGTATAAAACAAAAACAAGTGCAAGGAAGTGTTTAACATGTTACAACATCAGCTACATCGTTTTTATGTTTTCATCTGTATTTTTTAAACCAAATTTCTAAGTAACTACTTTCGTCAGATGCAAAATTTAACTAGAAGAAAAGTTAAGAAACAACTGTAAAGGAAACACACAAATGCAAAAAACAAAATGTCGTTATTTACCATTGAATAACAAACTGGGACTAAAAATAATTTTGCCACTTATTGGGTGAAAAAATTATTTGTAAAAAATTTTAGGAAAATCGCTGAAATAAAAAAAATTTAAAAAAAAATTGACTAAGAATTTGTCTATTTATGCGAATTTATTTAATGTTAAATTTTTTTAAAGTTCTTTGCTTATAGACATTTATAGAAAAATTAATAGCTTAGCTTCATATAGATAAATGGACCACTTATTTTTTATATGTGGTTAAGAGTTGAAATAAAGTAACAAGTACTTATATGTGTGTAAAGCAAATGGTAGCACACAAATCTACAGCACCTTTTTTAATATTGATTTCATTAAGTGAAATACCTTTAGAAAAAATAATAAAGAAAATGTAAAAAAACCTAAAAGAAAAAAAACTTAAAGAACATATTTCCTAACGAAGTCGTAAATATTTTTAATTATAAGGATAACATTTTTTTAGCGAAAAAATAATGCAGTGAAATAAAGTATTATCTTCTACTAGAAATAGCTGTATTAATGTAATAATTTATATTTTATATTTATAAAGATTACTTACAGCTGTGGTAGCATTAAAAACAAGAGTTTTTAAAAATTTTTAAGTAAAAAAATTATTTTGTTTTTACTGGTTAATGTTTTTTTGTTGTTTGAACAAAATATGCTCTTTGAAAAAGGAAAAAAAAAATTATTTAATTTTTAAACAAATTTCTATAGGGATTAACCGTTTTAAAATTTGCAATTAATTAACTGAGTAAATTAAAACAAACTTAAGAGGAAGTAGATTAATTATATTTATTTACTAATAAACGGTTTTGCATTAATAAAATTTAAATTATAAATTGTAGACAATCCATTATAAACAAAAACTTTTTAATTTTATTTAATTTAAATAGCACTAATTAAATTAATTTTTAAAAACACAAAGTAATGGTTAAATCATAAACTATTAGCAAAAAATTATTGTGATGCTTGTTTTTGTTAAATAAATACAGCCTGCCGGCCAGGTATACTAATATGTTGGTTTTTTAAATTTTTGAATAAAAAAAGGATAATGGCAATTATGTATGAAATACAATATCAGATAAATGTTCGCCCCTGCTAACCTCACAAATGCGAGCCCTATTGATCATATTTTCCACTTCATTCTTATACATTTCACGCGGTATTTCATTAATTTCATCATGAATATTTTGTTTGAGTTGCTCCAACGCTTCTGGTTCGTTTGCATTAACCTTGCTTTTTAGATATCCCCACAAAAAGAAGTCCGAAACAGTCAAATCAGGCGACCGTGGAGGGCAATCAGCATCACCATTTCTTGAAATAATTTTTTGCGAAAAGGGGTCTCGTAGCAATTTCATTGTAATCCCGGCTACATGCGATGTGGCACGGTATTGGTCAATACCACATGCTAACCAACTCCAAAGCATGCAGTTTTGGCATTACAAAATTTTCAATCATATCACAAATCGCTCTTCATTGACAATAAGGTCCAATGGTTCCTTCTGATTAAACAGCACAACAGACTGTCACTTTTTGTGGATGCAAAGGTGGCTAATAAATAATTTGAGGGGTTGCCCTTATTCTGTTTATTCACATATCCATTCAAATGAAAATGTCCCTCGTCACTAATTATGATTTTTTTTCATGAAAATCAGGGTTTACAATGGGTTGTCATGTTTTGACGATTAAAACGCGTTGGTTTGTCGATATTTTTTCAAAAATAATTATTCTACGTCTCTGCTTTACGACTACCAAATAAGAACTGTCAACACTAATGTTTATAAAAAAACGGCAAAACCAAGTAGTATACCTTGCCCGCGGACACCCTTTATAATGTTTAATAATTTTTGCAATAAAAAAATTTGAACATATTTTGGAGTCAAAAATTGATTATAAAACAATTAATACAACCCTATATGAGACTTTTCGAGCCAACTGACCAGACCAAAGTATGTGAGGGAGCAATGCCGTACTAACAGTTTTTTTTAACGAAAATGATATATAGAAAATTTTTTTGATATGGACAAAATGAGGGAAAGTAGGCATGGTTCAATTAAAAGAGTTTCTGGTAGGATTAGGACTTTATACATACGTATATATCCCAGCAAAAAAGACATGCAAAAGAAGCAGTAAGTTCATTAGTGCTAAAGAGAAAAAATTTCACAAATTTTAATTTAAAGAAACAGTTTTTTTTAAATTAAAATTTTTTTTAGGTTATATTTTATTAGATCCTCATTTTTATGTCAAAAAAACAAAACGAAAAATTTTAATGAAAAATTAGGCATTTTTTCCAAATAATTTTTTTCTTAAATATAATAAAATTGTTGGTTTGGTTTTACAATTTTGTTTTTTGCGCCGATTTTAGACAAAAAAAATTAGTGATTCAGTTTAATGTTTTACAATTTTTTTAGGATCTAATAAAATATTGACTAAAAATAATTATAATTTTTTAATTGTGAAGTTTTTTCTGTGTATTGATAATGAACTGGTTCATATAGGCGTGAAACATGCGTAAATTATCATTAGCGTGCCATTGGCAAGCATGGGTTCACATTTAAGGAATTTGATCCTCATTACAATGCGGGCTTTAAAGTAATTAAGTTTCGATGAAAATTATCATTTTGACATTGGCTCAAAAAGTTAGTTAAAAACCAATGAAAGTTCTATTTAAAGTTTGTACAAACATGTGAATCACTACAGTTTCTAAACTATAGATTCACAAAAGCACTTAATTTTATTTTTAAATGCATTCGAATATTTTAAATTTGATATTGTTTTGGAACGCATTGTAAGAAACAAGTGCCAAAGAAATCATGAAAATATGACTTCTCTTTGCACTACTGGGATTATGTAAAACCCACTGTGCGTATACTTAACATACAACTGTTCAATTCACAAGCTATCATTATACGTGCTGTAAGTCGTAGAAGCTATGACTGTTTGATAGTTATTTTGTCAAGCTTTAAAAAGGTTTAATATATATTAAAATGAAAATAACGATCAATGACATTAGAAAAATATATGAAGAAACGCTGTACAAGCTGTAGCAATTAATTCCTCAAAAAAACAAAAACAGCTTTACGACTCCGACGATTTACAATACGTACAAGACGTTGCAAATTGAACAAATTTATTTATGTTAATTTTGTAGTTTAAGAACTAAATAAGTAAATTTTTCTATTTGCATATTAAATGAAATATATGTCGCTTATTTTATTAAAAAGAAGCCATTTCGATGAAAACGCTTTTTCAGTTTTTGATTTGCTTACATTTACTAGGAAAGACAATCTGCATTTTCTCTTCAAACATAAAAAGTAGAAAAAATTTTAGGATAAAATCAATAGAAAGTATAGATCACAACATAATACACAATTCTGCATCGCTAACTCCAACAATGCATTTTTGGGTTATGACGTTAATTAAGCATATGAGTGATTTGTACTTATTATCTAGGTGCGACTGTGCGTATACTTAACATACATTTTGTGGTGCAATAATTAAACAGATAGAGAGCATTCTTATCTACATATTAAAACATATTTATTAAAACTAAAAAAAATAGTGTAGTCGTCCATATGCTGTATAATATGTATTTTAAACTTTGGTTAATATTAAAATTCAATGGTATTTAGAACACAATTTATGTTTGAATAATTTTTTATTTCAAAAATGTTTTATATTTTCTTTGACATGTTGAAATACAACAATAGTGCGATAGAATAACATTTTCAATTCGCAAGTAAATACCCTAGACGACTTTGTGAGTTTAAACATTTTGCTTTTTTAATTTTCTTTTTAGTTTTACAGAATGTCTGGTGGCAGATTTATATTTTCAAACTTAAACAGAAAAAGTAATAATTTTATTAAGAGCATTTAACAACAGAATGGAATGCGATTTTATTTTTTTAAGAGTGTGTCATCCAGGTGTCTTCCTTCAAATTAAACACACTGTTTAAAACAAAGTCTTGTGTTCTGCGTTACACACTGCAGTTAACTTGGTTCAATTAAGCTGATTTATCGAGCAATATTTTCCTTTAAAGCCACAAAAGATTGGGGATTGTCATTATAAACCCTCTCTTTGAGGTAGCCTCATGAAACAATCCACGGGAGTTAGATTGCGCGACCTCGGTGGCCATGGGATGTCCCTAAAGTGACTGCCATGTTTTGGGGGAAATTTTTTCTTAGCAAATTGATTAAAGCTCTAGCTGTGTGCGCAAGTTGTTCATCCTGTTGAAACCACGTGTGTAAAGAGAACGATGTAGACCAGTAACGGCAGCTTTGCTTATTGACGGGGCCTTTTAGGGGAAAATGGGTCTCGTCGCTCCAAAAAAATGGCATTTACAGATGAAAACGCTCCAAGATCGTTTGCGTAATTCAAAGTTACTTTCTTTCAGTTCTCGGATGGTTTGAATTTTAAAAAAATGGAACTTCAGACGCCTTTTTAAAATTTCATAAATAATTGCTCTTGAAAGTCCCAGTGAGATCGCTCTTTTGTTGAGAGCCACCCTCGTATATATTTATATTCAGAACCACCCTCAAATATATCTAGTCTTACTTAAACAAACCACACTTGTGCTGACCCGATAACGCAAGTCAGTACTTTCACAATGTCGTTGACCCGATAATGCGAGTCAGCACTTTCACAACAATTCTGACTTCTATGAAGTCAACATGTTTGGTTTAATATAAGTTATAGATTAGAATAGTTAGTAAGTCAGATTGTGTTTTACAATAAAATAAAGAACAACTTGAAAAATAGAATCACAACAGCTTAAAGTTTTGGAAGTATTTGAAGATCGACTGATCCCAGGCTGTGGGACATTCATAGCCGAAGCAGTTGCGCGGAATCTCTGCACCCACGAAAAATTAAATGTACACTCCGTCCACACATATTCGCCGAATACTAAACTTTGAACAAAAATGTCGACGAGCGAATGAGTGGCCACTACGACATGGTGACTGACAAATCCGCACAATCGCTAACTCCAGCGGTGTCACCCTCCCTCCGCACCGTTTATTACTTTTTGAAATAATCCCATTTAAAAATATAAATTTGCCAATATACACTCTGTATAATATTAATATGACTTAAATTGTAATTGTAAAAGGTTGTAAAATAAAGTAAATTTTTTTAAAAATCAATTAAAGAAAACTTAAAAATAAGTGGTTTTTAATTGATTTACAAAAGACTAAAACGTAATTTTCGTTTGATAGGAAAACTTATTAGTTTCTAAAATAATTATTTTTATATGAAAAATTTATTGCATTAAAGTCAACTTAAAATCTTTTTAATAACTACTTATAAATATAAAAAAAATTTAGCCTAAATGGTAAAACATTCAAAGAAAATAGAAAATTTACAGGCAATTTTTTATAACTTTTTGTTTAAGGACGAAGTGTGTGGATGTTGGTAGTTAATGCTTTTAAGGACATAATGATTTCTCCCCCAAATGAGGGTAGATTTTCTTAGTCACGTTTATAATAAAATTACGATATAATATAATATACCTTAAAATTTTGTAAAATGATAATGTTTTTTTATGATACAAGTAATACTTTTAAGTTTTTATCTTTGACATTAAAAAAAACACAAATTTAAAAGGTGGAAAATATTAAGTTAGTTTAAAATAGGCACGTAAAGTTGGGCACATATGCCATTAGAAAAGTTTTAGTTCTTAAGAGAAACTAAGTTGTATCTTTTGTAATTTAAAGTACTTGTTTAAGGACTTGTGGAGGACATTTAGTTAAGAATTTATAAAACAAAAGGGAATTTTCTGTACAAATTTTTTAGTAATTAATTTCCCCATGAGGTGTTATAGGGGGGAGGGGACTTAATATTCTAAACTGTTTATAATTTGAAACAAAATAACTATTCCCTACCTAGAATTCAAACTGTTGTACAGTTTTAAATTTAAATTAATTAAAAAACAACCCAAATAAACCAAATAAATACATCATTAAAATAATTAGTTGCAAAGTTATTTATTATGGCTTTAACTAAAAGCACGTATTTAATTGTTAATCTTTTAAAATACATCAGCAAGAATTATTTTGTAATTAATTTTCGAAAGAGAATTTTTAAGTAAATCAATAGTCATTTGAATAAGTGGGAATATTGAATGAAAAATTAACACCTACATATAACATTTAATTTAGCTTAAAAGGTTTGAAAAATAAATTTAGATTTAATGACTCGTTTCCCTTCTGCTTCTTCTCTTTTTTTTAAATCAACAATGAGTTACACAGATAATTCAAAGTGTTTTACTTTTAATTGAAAGGAAATGTGCTGTAAAAGCCTAAATAGCGTGAACATTAATTTAAAAAAGAACATTTGTTGTTCAAGAAAATTCATTTAAGAAATTAAAAACGTGTATGTTTTCTGTAATGATTGGGTTAAAATGGTGTTTTTTGAACGCTGCGGGATACAAAAACAAAAGAGTTTATCTATAAGATTTTTTTTAAATCCTTAAATACGTAGGCAGTTGCAAGTTAAATAAGGGCATATTTAATTTAATTTTCTTTAAAGGGAGTGCTAATTTCTTAGGCCTTATAATGTTAATTTTAGGCGGAAATTTAATTTTAAGAATACTAATTAGCCTTAACTCTTTGTTTTAAGTTTTTAGTGAAAAATCTTACTAATTGGGCATTTTTGTGAACGTGACCATTTTATTTAAATTTTTGGTTAGATTTTAAATATCCTAAATTTTTAATTGAAGAAAATTTTGTAGTTTCCAAGATGGTAAGGATTTTAATACAGGGTGTCTGGTGGCTAATTTATATTTTTAAGTTCGATTATTTGAAAAAGTAATAGATTATACGGAGTTAGAGTTTCGCTGTTGGAGTTATTGATTGTGCAGATTTTTTAGTCACGATATCGCAGTGGTTGAGTGAGCATCGCGAATTCGCTGTGGAGTCATTTTTTTAAGGTTAATGATTTTTACTTAATTTCTCCTCGACAATTTTGTTCAAAGTTCGGTATTTGGCGAATACGTGTTGGACCGAGTGATTCCGTTGGACTGCAGAGATTCCGTGCAACTGCTTTGGGCAGGATCCAATGGATCTTCAAGGACTCCCGAAAACTGGTTAATAACAGTTAACGTAAAAATCCGCGACTTTCAACACGGAAAAGAACAGCCTCACTGGGACTTCCAAAAGCGATTATTTATCACATTTTAAAAAAGGATCTGAAGTTTCATTCTTTTAAAATTTAAATCATTTAAGAACTGAAATAAAAAGTGACTTTGATTTACGCAAAAATTTTTTTTAAACAATATTGTATCGTTTTCGAATTGTAAATCCCATTTCTTGGAGCAACGAGGCTAATTTTCACTTAAACGGCTACGTCAACAAGCAAAGCTGCCGTTACTGGGTCAAAAAACCCGCAAGTTTTGATTGAAACATCAAAACCCATTGCATTGTCGTAACGTAACTGTTTAGTGTGCCTAATCCACACATGAGAAAATTCGACCATTTTTTTCGGGAATTCTCGAGGCCAAGAGACGTGAAATAATCGACGCACGATTACAGAATTTTGTTTGCCAAACAAGCTTATCTATCAAACTCTTCATACACGTGGTTTTACAGGATGGGGCAACTGCACACGCAGCCAGAGCGTCAATGAGTCTGCTTCTGGAAAAATTTCCTCCAAAAACTGATTAGTCACTTTGGGGGCATCCATGGCCACAGAAGTCACCCAATCTTACTTTAATGGATTGTTTTATTGACCTCAAAGAGAGGGTTTTTAATGACACTCCTTATTCTCTTGTGGCTTTAAAGAAAAATATTCGTCAAAAAATCAGCTCAATTGAATCAAGTTTACTGCAGCATGCAGCAAAACATACGGCTCCCTTTTGAGCAGTGTATTTAGCTCGACTCTTCAAAAAATAAAATCCGTATTTCCATTCTATCGTCTATTGCTCTTAATAAAACTTTGTTTCAATTATTACGTTTTTTATTTAAGTTTGGAAATATAAGTCTGCCACCAGGCATCCTGTACTTTTAACAAGCTTTTTGGTAATACAGAAATAGGCAGGTACCGAAAAAAGTTCCTTTCTGTTCAAAATGGATACTAGAACACTTTGATGCAGTTTTCTTAGCCTGTCCAAGGACTTTCAACGGCCTGCTTTCGTTTGGCAGAGGGTAGTGATAAAACAAGAAAGAAGTGATGTGGTTTTTATTGATAAAAATTACTACAAGGAAAATTCAAAAGACATGGTAGCCGGTTTCGGACAAAATAAGATCTATTTTTGCTAACGATTACAGAGAAAATGCGAAAGGCCTGGTATTTAGTCATTTCTTAAATAGGATCGAGTTTTAATAAAGATTACAAGTCAAACTCTATAATTGCAAGGAAAAAACGAGACTTTAAGAAAAGTATAATACTTTATTCATAATTACAAGAGAAAAGTACAAGAGCCTATTACGTCTAAAAAACGACCTGTCATTTCAATCGATTTAAATCATTGATAGGCATAAAGCAACGCTGCGCAAATTTCCTCTTTAATCTTTACGTGGAGGGGCAAGATGGTTTTCGGGTCATGGGATCTTTTCTGATAATGTGGCTTTGAGCAAATGAAAAATGCTACATTTCATTCAAATCAAAAGGAAATGACTATTTTTTTGGACTCCTCGTCCCTATTGGTTATCTTTTGTTCTTCTTAAGTTCTTTATAATTGTTAAAGTTTTCGAAAACCATTTAATCTTCTTTAAAATATATTTTTATAAAAACTAAGTTTTGTTTCCCTCTGAATACTTATGTATTTCTTTTAAGTTTTAGCTCACAAAGTTGATATAATCGTATTAAACTAATTTTATTTTTTTCCTCTTTTTCTTTGCAGTTTTCTACACATTTAACCACAAGGTAATAAAAATCTTTTTTTTTTAACCTCTATTTTGTAAAAGCAATTGTTATTTTAACGTTTTGGCAATTTAGTTCTTTCCTTTTGTTTCTTATTTCCCTTGACAGTGTTTTGGTAGCGATTTGTAGCTGAAAAATGTTCAATAAATTCTTTATTATTAAGAGATAAATTTCGATTAATTTTCGATTAGAGAATATTTTTTTTACGTATTTCTTGGTTTATTGGAAATTTATAGACATTTTGAAAAGTTTTATATTGGGAAGGAATTCCTTTTAAAGAAATTATTGGCAATAATTTAACCACTAATCTTGTTAAAATTTAATATTAACTTCTGGTAATTCATGTGATTTTCTATATCGCAGTTTTTTCCATGTATGATTTGAGAAAATTAAGGCACGAAATCATTGTTTGTTGTATAATTTTCCGCAGTGCAATCATCTTTTCAATCAAACCATCACACAATTTCAAGATACTTTGATTAATAAGAATTTTTTATAAAAAAAATTCGGGGGGAGACCGCGAGGCTCTGCTATGTTTCTGTTTAAAAAAACTGAAGAAAAAAAATTTTCAGAAAAGGCAGAAGAAAACAAAGAGGAAAAGTAAAGGAATAGGGTTTTCAAAATAACCTGCATACCAGTCACCCGAGTCTCATTACTTATACGATAATGTTTTCTAGTTAATACTACGAGGTTAGGTTAGGTAAGATTAGGCTAAGTTAGGTTAGGTTGAACTGACTGTCCATAAAGACAATACATAGTCCCTCTGGCTCTCTTTTGTTCCCAGACAAAAAGAATTGATAACCCGTTCCAGTTAAACAACTTCAATGTAATTACCTCTAGGGTGTGCAAATCCTAATAGTTCCATTTACTTAATTTCAGATAAGACCCTGGACAATTTGCTTGGGAGCGTCCGAGGACTGAACAATGACACAGGAAAAATTAAACAGTCTTGCTCAGGCCACATACTCTTGCATGCCAAAGAACCTGCAAGTTTTGTTTTTGGCATGAGCCGCTGTGACCTGTTATTATACTCACTAAGAGTCACTTCTTGAAAAGGACAGAAGAAACCTTAACATTCCCCGGGTCATTAAATGTTTACATTCATGTAGAGGCAGACCAGATTCAATACCTTTAATAAAGGACTGAAGTAAAACACTTACGTTCTAGAAGTTGTTAAATCAAATGATCTTCTATATGCTTCTGCAACCCTGGCTGCTGACAAAGTTCCCTATTTATTACACGTCCGCTTATAAATCGAAGTTCACACCTGCTGGACAATTTTCCTTAATGACTTTAAAAATCGTTAACAGACCCCACCAACCTAGAGTAAAGAGTTCCTTTACAATGGCCTTAATACTCTTTAGTCAACACTTTTTCTCCATTTAAAATCTGTGTTTTCTGATATTAATATCCTAATCTGATAAAATATCGGATAATGGGGGTCTTAATGCTCTCTTTTGCTATGCCAACAGCAGGGTTGTCCCAATGTGACAAAGCTTGTCGTACGGTGACCGTTACTCAGTACAGTATTACATGAAAGAAATCTGTATTTGCTCTAAGAGTCTTATGCAGATTCCAACGAGATCTGAGATGATTTTTTTTCTTCATAGTCTAGACAGTTTTTCTGACTCTCAACGTAATAAAAATCTCCATGCAAGTGTATCATTATAAGTTATTCGCCTTTCAGTTGCTCAATATCTCTTATATTTAAAAAACAAATATTTGCTAAAAGATAAACATTTAATTTTACATTAAATTTATTCCTTTTTTGTTCCCACTGTTCATTGTTAATTTTTTCAAGTTTTTTCCTTTTGGTCCGCAAAGGAAAAAACTTTGTTTATTTAAAGCACTATTTAGTGATTCCTTTGGTATAATAAAATCCTTTTAGTTTAAAGTTTTTTTTTTTTAGTTTTTCTCTTGTTTGCCTTTAGACAAATATCGATACTAATAAAAAAAGGACAATCAAGTGGTATCGTCAATTTCGTGATGAAAGCAGTTAAAAAAATAAAAACAAAAAAATAAAAACAAAAAAATAAAACTTAAAAAGAAATAAAATACTAACTAAGAATCGTAAAAAATGTTAAAAAAGAAAACTTGGAAAATTAAGCAAAAGGATGATGTCCTTGCAACAAACACCAAAATGAGAAGAATAAGTTTAGCAAAGTAAAATAGTTAAAAACTAACATAAAAACATTCATGTTTATTTGTTTTGTCAATTGTGTTGATTTTTTCTTGCTATTCATTTTATATCTACCTTTATTACGAAATAACACAGTTATCAGATTAACACACAATGATAAAGGGAAAAAAACTTTAAAAATAAAAAAATAAAAAACAAACCACATAACGATTAAAACTCATACACACGTAGAAAAGAAATACACTCGATGATTGTAAGCCAGCAGTTTCATGTGAATTAACTAATACACACACATATATACAAAAAGGATTTAGATATAGATATTGATACTTTTCTACAAACATTGACAATAATCAAAACAACATTCATTCAGACGAACATGCACACATACACACGCGCACGTAAACACGTTTCAAATAAAAACATTTATAGAAACAACATTAAAGTTTGTTTTGCAAGTAAGCAGCCATGTTATGTTGTTGTTATAATGGTGGTAAACAGTTACACAAGAATACAGGAAACAAGTTAAAAAAAAAATAAAAACACACACAAGCATATACATATACAAAAACTGATACAAAATATAAAAATAAAAAATACAAAATATTAAAAGTATATACAGTGAACTCGCGAAAACGTGAATATCCAGAAACGTGAACATCCAGAAACGTGAACACTTTTTATTTAACATTAACTACTCTAAAACGTGAACAAACATTGAAAGCCCTCAAACGTGAACAGTTTTTTCTGAGGTTTTTTGTTTGTTTACATTAATTTTATTAGTTTTGGGAGTCCCCGAATTATGCAATAAAAGGATCTATAAGCGATATACATAGTTTTATTTGCAAAAGGTTGATTTTTGTGGTCAGATTAATAAGACAATTATGTATTACCCAAAAGCTTAGGTTTTAAAATTTTTAAATTGGACTTTTCGGGTTAAAGCGTTGTTAAGTTTTGACTAGATTTGGATGTTTTTGAACTAATAACAATAAATTGATAAAAAAAAATTAAATTCGTTAGAAAATAATTAAAACATATCCAATCAGAAACGTGAACAAAATCGAAAACATGAACACCCTTGGTAAAAATTAGTTCACGTTTTCGCGAGTTCACTGTAATTGTAAAAAGTAGTTGAATTTCTTGCAAAAAGTTACACTTTCAGTAATTGACTTTAAAAGAAATAGTTTTGCTAAAAGAAATCCTTTAAAATTATACATGTTTTTACAAATTCATCAAAATACTTTTATTTATTAATTAAATATATTTATTTGCTTTTTGTAGTTAAAAACATACATAGTTAAAATTATTTATTGAAAAAACGTTTTAATTTTGTTTATCTAATTTTTTTTCAGTGTATTTTCTTAATGAGCCGACTTTTATGTACACACGTAAACGCTTAAACAAATATTTATTTTAAAAAAAGTTTGAGTTTAGTTTCTTAAACGAAACGTTACAATAATAATCTATTAATTTAATTAAAACTGATGATAAGGTTGTTTTGTTTGTTTTTTGGTGTAATTCGTTAAGAAAATAAAAGTGAAAAGGGGTAGTTAAAGTGTGTGAAAAAGTAACGTTACAATACCTGTAATGTCCTTATATAAATTATCCATACTAAATGAAGTACTGGAAATATAAAAAATTTAATTAAAAAATGCTGCAAAAAAAATTAATTGAGTCTTAAAAAAAAATTGTAAGCCAACAAAAATTTGTAAGAGCTTCTTAGCATTTAAACAAAATTTCAAAAAAACCCTTCTTAAAATATCAAACCGTTGAAAGAGCAAGGACCTAAGTATGGAAGTTAAGATATTTCATTTAAAAATGACAAGGATAAATAATTTTTATTTGTATTAAAATTATAATATTACAACAAATACCCGGCTTCCTAGGGTTTAACGTGAAAACAGTTTTATGCATTTTAATATGAACAAAAAAAATAGTTTAGAAAAAATATGGAGTTTTAAAACATGGCATCAAATGACTTACTTTTAAATACAAAGACAACATTATTTGGAAACAGTTCTTTCTGTAACTGAATACAAAACCGACAATTCTCAGTTCTTTTTTTTCAATTAATATATTGAAAAGAAAATTTCACGGACATCTAGAACATGGTGAAATTAGGTATCAGGTAAACGCATCGCAAAGAGAATTTTTGACTCTCCTCCTTTTTTTTATATATGGAGTTTGACAACAGGGTGGAAATATAATTTGTACCGTATTGTCCAACCCTATATATAAAAAAGAAAATAGAAGAAGAGTCGAAAATTCTCTCTGCGATGCGTTCACTTTATAATTAATTTACCATGATCTAGCAAGAGCAGAAAGTATTACCTCCAACCTCTAACGCTAACACCTAAAGTGGCCCATAGACAAGACAAGCTTTAGCACACAATTATTTGATTGCAGAGTACAACTGACAATTTGGGAACCTTTTGAACGATTGAACTGCATAATGAAGTAGAATCGAATGAGTTTTTATGATTATTCAAAAAATTTCGTGGTGAAATAAGTTCAATTTAGCAAAAGCTCTTTGGCACCTGCATCTGCTAAAGTGATTTTTCAAAATGACGTTTGCTCGCAAACGCTTAGGCAGTACATGGTTGATGGTAAGGAAAGCTTGTATGATGTACCTTGGCCTAAAGCAAGAGCGGCTGCTATCGCAGCAATGTTTTAAAAAGGGCTACCCCAACAAACAAACATTTATTACCAAATTGAACAAAAAATTAGAAATCCAAAAAAATTAAAAATAAAACAAACAAAACAAAGGAATTAAATTTTGTACTAAAAATTGAAACCAACCGCCACTTCCTTCCGTCGTGCTATATCGGCTTGATTAATAAAAATTGTATGTGCTGATTTCAGTGCTTGATATGTACGGTAATACAGCTGCATATTTACTGAGTTCGTTACAATACAGGGGTAGTTAGAAAGTGGCAGATGAATTGGCAAAGCCAGGGCCTCATTTGCCCATGAAAGGAGCAATGATTGTACGTTCTCTCATTTAGCTCTATGCTTTGGAGGATTGTGTAAAGCTTCCAGTGTGGAGACCCTATGACCGGGGGGCAATAAGTCTTCCCCTATCTATTTAATGAAGCAATCATGGAATGCTAGTGGGTATAATAACAGTTTATTGTTGGGCAACCCTTTATGCCAAAATGGTAGGACGACTGGCCAGCAACAATTGCACTGGGGTGTACTGGGCGATACAGAGGGTTTCAAGTGTATCTT
This sequence comes from Melanophora roralis, assembly GCA_963583895.1. NCBI lineage: Eukaryota > Metazoa > Arthropoda > Insecta > Diptera > Rhinophoridae > Melanophora > Melanophora roralis. The sequence goes on along the minus strand of OY757188.1, from coordinate 93,008,551 downwards.
GTGTCACTATCCGGCGCTTAAGTGCTCCAAAGCGAATTCGCTATGCACTCATTTATTTATTCTAAAACCTGAAGATATTATCTGGGATTGGTAAGACAGACTATTTATATTGCAACTGAAGTCACCGGGCTATAATTTCATTACATCGAGCTAGTCATATTGATAATCGTTTTTTCTTGTCTAATAACACTAAGAATGCAAAGGGTGTTTGCGTGGTCTTCGGGACCAACCAGTTCAACCTTACCTAACCTAACTTACATAATCGGTTATTGTTTCTGTTTGAACGATAACTCTAGGGACCTTGAAGGTCTCTTGGGCGTTTTTTAGGCCAGCCAGTTCAACTTAACCAAACCTAAAACATTTATTATCTATAACTACAAAACCGTTCTAATTAAAAAATTGGTTTAATATTTCTAATTTTTTTATCATACACTTTATTATAGTGACTAGAGTGCTCTAATATAGAATTATTAGCCCAAGCTGGGGATAAAGACAAAATCTTCATCTTGTCTTCCAATTATCAATGAGTAATGAATGACCTTTAGCCAATCCCTTTTAAATGCTATTATTTTCCAACTAACGTGTTAATTAATTTAATAAAAAAATTGTTTGAAATAATGAAAAAACACACTAATTTCATAACTACTCAATATATTTAAAAAGAATATAATAGTCAGTCAAATCCAATTAATTTAATTAATTACAGAACTATAACATTTAGAAAAATTATAAAAAATTAGATAAATATTGGGAATTTAACTTATATGGGACCAATGGTAAATGAACCAACTTAAAGTCCATAATATGAAGAGGACATTTGTATGCGGCCCATGCGTAGAAATTGGTCGATCTTTTTGATCTTATTTGTCCAGAAAAACATATTTATTTAAGGTTTTAGAAGATTACCATAGGACAAGCGTCAAACTCATAATCGAGCTTTCCTTGTGCAATTATTTTTAGAGTTTAGGTAGTCCTGAACGTCGTGACGGCTTCTAGTAAATACCGTCCAAAAACTCGTTAAACTTCATAAGCAGGTTTTGGGCAACATGACGCTGGATTTGCTCTTTTCCAAATTATTAGCTTAAAAATGTGAAAGTTTACCTAATTATGATACCCATTGAATATATATGAATAAAGATTATAAAGAACAAAAATGTACTTACGAATGTTTATTAAGTCCTTATTGACATAAAACCTAATTTACTACTTTATATCTGATTATAGGGGCGGAAGCCGGTAGTCATGGAAATATAGATTACAAATAATTTTATTTATCACTTAACGCGAACACGTAAACACTTTTTAATTATTTTAAAATGTCATATCTCTTCTCTGATTATAACTCCCCAACATTGGGGGGGGGGGGACTAAAAAAAATTCCCTTAAAAGAATAACGAATTATTTTTAAAATAAAACACACAATTTCACATACATAATTTTACATACAAATTTACATATACATACGCACAACAAACACACTTAAAGAATTCATCTACCAAGTATGTATGTTAGATACTTCAAAAAAAATATCGTTACCTTAATATAGAAAGGCCGTAACTAGTGTTACTTTATTGTTTTGCTTTTTAAGCCCAAATTTTACTTTTTTCCATTAATTTCCCGCTCATATGTCACAATTGGTAAAAAAAAATCTTCACTCAAAATATACAAGTTAGGGCCTTTTTATATTAAGGTAACGATATAAACATCAGTGTGTAAGGATACAAATTTTTTTATTTTTATTTAAATATACTCTGGGGAGTTTATTGTTTCTTGCATTGAAGAGGAATATTTTGTTCGATTTTCAAGACAATAAAAAGAGGGGAGAACAACAATCGATAAAAAAAAGTTTAAAATAGTCACAATGATTACTGTCATTTTATTTATTTTTAAAAATTGACAATCATAAACATATATTCACATATTTACACATAATCTAAAAAAACTCGTGTGATAATATTAAGGGTAGATTTAAAACAAACAAAAGAACAGAGTTTGCAATCATAAAACAGTTTCGGTTGTAATAACCTAATTTGTTGTTGACGATAAAATAAGTTTGTGTCAATTTAATATTGTGACGGTATCATCACAAATTGACTGGAAAATTCCAAAGTAAAGCTACAACTGAAGAACAATGATTAAAAGTAGAAAGTTTGGAATCGAAATAAAAGAACTGGGTTGCAAGGTACGTATGGTAACTTAATAAAAATAACCAAAACTTACGGGCGTTAAATGTTTTTGACGAAATATTTAGTCAAGATAAAAACAAGGATCATATACACAGAAAAAAACATAAAATTTCTTTTTTTTTAATACAAATTTTTGCTCTTTTATTTTGGCTTGAGTTCATTATATAATTTCTTTTATAAGAAGAAATTCATATTTCCGGTAATGTTGAAAGAAACTTTTATTTGAAAAAAAGCAGGTTTTTTCTACCGATACTAGCCGAGTAGAATACATTTTTCGAAAGCAGCTACGCAATTTCATCATCAGTACTCTTTGAACGGTAGTAGTGTCTTCTGGCTGTTCTTATTCTTTTTTTTTAATAAATAGGTTTCTTAAAACAATTTTATTTTTCAGACAATATTTTATTAGATTTTAATTTTTTTTTTTTTTTTTATTTTAAACGAAAAACCCAAAATAATATAGAATCAATTGATATTCATTTTAAGGATTTTCAGAATTCGTGGATAAGTTTTGATGTATGTTGTAGGGAAGGTATTATGATACCTAAGTAATAGACCAAAAGACGGCTCAGGTGTCGATAAAGATCCCGATATTTTTAGCGAAACCCCCAGAGCGCAGTATTTACAATTTAAGCCTGGTGCTGATGCCACTAGACGAAATCGGAGTGCCAGTCCCGGATTGTATTAGGAATCTATAACCAGACCAGCTGCCGCATAAACATACACTATTGGCATTTAAGGCGATACTTTCTGATTTTTTTTTGATTGAACGGAATTCAGGCAGCAGAATTTTCAGGGGCTGTCGTTGCGAGATATATATATATACGGACAGTCTTCTTTGAAAGTCATGGGTCTAGATTCCCTGATTTATTCACAGGGTTGCCAATTAAATAATTTTGTAAGTTAATGCAAATAAAATTGAAAACAGTCCAAATTCATTGGCTGATTGGTAGAAACTCTGTACTTCGTCTCGACTGTAAACTTCAGCTCTACAACTCAATTTTGAAACTAATTTGGTGCTACGGGATACAACTATGGGGTACTGCCTCCGCCTCCAACATAGAGAAAATTCAACGTCGTCAAAATAACATCCTAAGAATGATAACTGATGCACCTTGGTACATTTAAAACAGCAACATCCACAAGGATCTACATGTTCCACTTGTTAAGTGCGAAATCCTAAACTATGTGGACAAGTATTTAAATAAGCTGGAAACACATCCAAATCCGCTCGCTCGAAACATCTTACAACATGGCGGGCACACTCGCTTGAAGAAGAAGGACACCGTTGCCCTTAGATGAAACCATCCGAAGTGAATATTTTTATTTGAGAACATTAATTTTAGTCTGGCACTGGCTGGACAAATTTTAAACATTTATTTATAAGATTTGAATACTTATTGTTAGTTCACAGAAGTGAAGATTCAATAATAAAATAAATATGAAAAAAAAAAATAAATAGAAAGTTGCAGCATGTGTGTGTTCTTGCCATAGGGGCCGCATAGGGGCGATTGTTGGACGCAAAAATATTCCACATGTAATGTGATCAGCATCAGGTAGTCCAACATGAAAGGTACTGACGTTAGTTATACTGCATCTTGCAATTGTCCTGTAGTACCACAGTCAACTAGCTACTTCAGCTTGTATTAAATTTCAGTCATCGGGAAGTCTGAACAAAATCTGGCCTCTTGTTTCTATAATGAATATTCTTTCACCAACACCAGTTATTTCTTACATTCTGCAGAAAAAAAGATTTCAGTGTGCAGTAGTGAACTAAACTGGAACAATAATTACAGTCAGAGTTATGATTAGCACCGCCAAAAGACCTGTCGAAAGCCAAGTGAAGAGGGCCAGATCGTGTTAGTTGGAGTCAATTCCATTGCGTTTTTTAGGATCGCCATATTGCTTGTCGTCTTTGCCATATGCATACGATTTGCGGCAGAGTCCTAAGACTTATTACAGACTATAACTCTTTGAAGGAGAATTGGTTCTATTAACAGCTATTAAAACCAGCTGTCGTTTTGGGGAGTGAGACCAAAGGACTTACCAGTGGATCATTTTTACACATACGTATATCTCTGCTTATACTTAGCGACTCCCACCTCTACGTTCAGCCTCCAAGGCAATCTGAATGGCCCCCAGATATTTCGCGCTATCTAAAAGCCTTAGCCTGTTCGTTAACAGCACTGGCTTCATTTTATAAGACCTGCTTAATAGCCCGTTCTCTGAGCTTCACTCACTTGGTATCCGCATCGTCACCTTTATCTATCGGATACAAGAAGAACATATACTCCTGAGTTACATATAAAATGACATCTCCCACAGTAGAAGCGATGAAAACTCTTTCGTTAGCAACTCTCATTATTATGTCGAAATTTAAAAAAATTGGAGCATTTATCATAAAGAGCGGATAACGTATTGAGAACATTTTTAAATCGACCTGATTGTACACAAATGTTATGTCTTAGGGGCCAGAATGGGAAAGGAAACTAAAAACGCTTCATTAAAATTAGTTTCAGAAAACAATAAAAAATTTTAAATTTTAAATACTGGAAATCCAAACAAAACAAACATTAAGCTTTGATTTGTTTCAAAATTTATCTTATCAACACAAAAAAAAAATAAAAACTTTTTTTAGTCAAATCAATAAGTTTTTAAATTGAAAATAATTTTTACTTTTTTCTGTGAAAGGCTGTTATGTTGTGTCTGTTTATCTAAATGCAATCCGTCAATTGTTATGTATTTTAAATTTTTTGAGTCTTCCAGTTTATATATCCTTTTTGTAAGTTAACTTTTAACTTTATTAATTTTTAGCTTACAGGTCCTGCTAAATCTACCTAAGCTTTTTTATTTGTGTTTTTCTTTAATTTTTGCATACAAATTGGCAGCATTGAAAGTTAAAGCTAACAACTTTCATAACTTGTAAAAAGAAGGAAGTTTATTTAGCATAAGAATAGATAAAAATGATGGTGATAAGTAATATGCAGCAATTGTTAAATGACAAAATAATAAAACTGTTAGAATTATCGATTCTATGTTTTTACTGTCTTTGCAATTGACAATTTATGTTAAAGTAAAAGCTTATTTAATTGGCAACATTGGATGTAAGTTGTATGTAAAATACAACCTAAACTTATATACATATTTTCTCTGTTCATTTTTATAACCTGTAATTTATTATTCGTTCGTCTTTTGTCATTAACAGTTGCAAGACATTTCGTTTTACAAATATAATAATAATTTATATAATAAAGGCATTTTATTATTAAATGATAAAAGAACATTTGTTTAAATAAAAGAAGAGTGGAATTCGCAATTAATTTTCTAATAGGTTATGGGCCTTTCTAGTTAGAACTGCGAATCTTACATTTTTAAAGATAAACACGCGCTCAATATTTATTGTTTGCCTAAGAAAGGCTGTGTATTTTGTTTAAATACTGTGTTTAGTCCCCGTTGGAACTGTGGTTTGTGTTTGCTGCATCGAGTTTTGGTGTTGTCTTGGGCGTTGCTGCTGTTATTGTTAGTTTGCAGAAAAGAAGAAAAATGGCTGATGTAAGGCTCTTAATTACAAAGTTAAATCGCAATAATTATGAATTATGGAAATATCGAATGCAGTTGTTGCTGAAAAAAGAAAAAGTGTGGGATGTTATTGAAAATGACATTCCTACAGAGCCAGATGCAAAGTGGCTTGAACGTGATACTGAGGCTTCAATTTTAGTTGGCCTGGCAGTGGAAGAATCTGAACTTTTTCGTATTTCAAACTGCAAGTATGCTAAAGAATCCTGGAACGTTTTGAAATCTTACCATGAAAAATCAACATTGAGTAATAAAGTAAAGTTAATGAGATCAATTTGTGAGTTAAAATTACAACCAGGCAGTGATATGGATAAGCACATAACCCAAATGAAACTTCTGTTTTCAAAACTACAGTCACTAGGAGAAAAAGTGTCAGAATCGTGGTTAATTTCAATGTTACTAAGTAGTTTGCCCAGTGTATACGATACACTTATTACAGCTCTTGAGGTACGTGATGAAAAAGATTTGACAATGACGCTAGTTGAAAATAAATTATTAGAAGAAGACGAGAAACAACAAAAGAGAATAGCAAATGAAACAACAGCGCTAAAATTTTTTAATAAGGCAAAAGGAAACAAAAATAAGAAAATAATTTGTCATTTTTGTCATTGTGTCGGCCACATTCGAAAAGATTGTTGGAAATTTAAAAATAGCAAGCAAAATAGCAAACAAAACGTTAAAGTCGCAGAAAATAGTGAGAACGAAAATTCTTGTTTTGTTTTGAATAGTAAACTTGATAATTGGGTTTTGGATTTGGGCGCTACGTGCCACATTTGTAGTACAAAAGATAAATTTATTAGTTTTGATCCATTTTGGCGTGAAAAAGTCACCGTTGCCAATGGTGAAGTTGAATTCTCATCCGGAAAAGGTTGTTGCAAAGTAATAATGGTAAACAACAAAGGGGTTGAACAGGTGATTACTGTTAATGATGTACTCTATATCCCTAGCTTTAAAGGAAATTTGTTATCGGTGAGAAAGTTGTCCACAAAGGGATTTAAATTTACATTTAGTGATACAGGGTGTAAAATTCTAAACAACAACAACACCGAAGTTGGTATCGCTAACTGTGTAAACAACTTATATGAATTAAAAACCAAAAAGATTGAAAGTACCATATTAAGCGCCTGCAATTCATATAAATGTCAACATTTTTATCACAAATTGTTTGGTCATAGAGACATTAATGCCGTCAAATCTATGCAAACCGGTAAGCTTGAAAACAATTTTTGTATAGTAGATTGTGGTAATCGTAGTACTTGTGCTGTATGTGCTAAGTGTAAAATGAGCCAAAAACCGTTTGCTAAACAATCGGAACACAAAACTGGGGAAGTACTGGAGTTAATTCACTCTGATATCTGTGGCCCCATGCAAACTACTACACCTGGTGGAAAGAGATATTTTGTCACACTAATTGACGACTACAGTCGTTTTACAACAGTATATTTATTGAACGAAAAATCTGAGATTTTTGATAAAATAAAAATCTACGTTCAAATGGTCAAAAATAAATTCGGAAAAGCCCCCAAATGCATTAGATCAGATAACGGTGCTGAGTATAAATCTAAGAAAATGTTTGAACTTCTTCAAAGCAATGGAATTAAATCCCAGTTTACTGTACCCTATTGCCCACAACAGAATGGCGTGGCTGAGAGAAAAAATAGGTACTTAATGGAAATGGCTCGTTGTCTTCTTGAGGAAGCAGGTTTATCTAAAAAGTTTTGGGGCGAGGCTGTAATGTGTTCAAATTATTTACAAAACAGAATAATAACAAACTCTATACCTTGTACACCTCACGAAAGATGGGAGGGTTGTAAGCCTGACGCAACAAATTTTCAAATTTTTGGCACAAAAGCGTATGTGTTTATTCCAAATGCAAACCGAAAGAAATTGGATAGTAAGTCGTCTTTATTAACTTTCGTAGGATACGATGAACAATCTAAAGGTTTACGATTTGTTGACACATCTACATGTAAGATCATCATCAGTAGAGATTACAAATTTGTTTCTCCTAGTCATAACGTAAGTCATAACACAAGAGAAAAATTAAAACGCGTTTCAAACGATCTAGAAATAAACATCTCTAACAAACGTGCTACTGATGACTTTCCAATGAACGACGACTCTGACGCTGGTTCATTTTGTAGCCTAGAAACAGATCTTCAATATTTTGAAAATGAAACTACTCCAGAAGAAGATAATGTAACACAAACTGAACAAAGCGTAAGGAGGTCAACTAGATGCAATAAAGGTGTTCGTCCAGCCAGGTATGTAAATTTGTCAGAAAGTGAAAATTTGATTGAACCAAAAACGTACAAGCAAGCTTTTCTGTCCGAGCAACGTAGTCAATGGATCTCCGCCATGAAAGAAGAAATGAATTCTTTAATAAAAAATAAAACATGGGAACTATGCAAAGCTCCTCTTGATGCAAATGTTATTGGCTGTAAATGGACGTACAAAATAAAACGTGGTGTCGATAAAAATATTCAGTGTTTTAAAGCTCGTCTTGTTGCTCAGGGGTTTAAACAAAGATATGGTTATGATTATGACGAAGTGTTTGCACCTGTTGTTCGTCAAACTACCTTTCGTTTACTTTTATCTGTTGCTGGGGAAAAAAGAATGCATGTTGAACACATCGATATTAAATGTGCATTTCTGAATGGCCACTTGCCGGAAGATGTGTTTATGAAACAACCTCCAGGTTTCATAGAAGGAGAGAGCAGTCTAGTGTGTAAACTGAAGCGAAGTTTATATGGTCTCAAACAATCTGCGTGCATTTGGAATAAAGCTCTAAATGATGTTTTGGTACACGGTGGTTTTACACAAAGCAAATCCGATCCATGCCTTTACACCAAAATCATCAATGGGGAAGATATTTATGTGCTTATTTATGTTGATGATTTGGTAGTAGCATCTGCAGATGTGGATAAAATAAACAATGTACGTGATTTTCTAAAAGACAAATTTGAAGTTAACAGTCTTGGCACTATTTCACGCTATCTTGGCATTGAGGTAACTAAAACAGATGATTTCAAGTATAAAATTCGTCAAAAACAATATATAGAAAAAATGATACTCAAGTTTGGTCTTCAAGACGCAAAAATATCAAAATACCCGATGGATCCATCTTATGGCAAAAGTGAACAACAACCGTTATTGAGAAACGATAAATACCAAAGTTTGATTGGTTCGCTGCTTTATATTGCTGTCAATTCCCGTCCAGATATTTCTGCAAGTGTCTCAATTCTAGCCAGAAAAACAAGTAACCCAAGCAATGAAGACTGGAACGAGTTAAAGCGTGTTGCAAAATATTTGAAAGGGTCATCGGACTTGTACTTAAACTTATTTGGTAGCTGCGAGAAACAAAACGAACTTCTTGGCTATGCTGATGCAAACTGGGCCGAATGCCGAGTGGACCGAAAATCAAATTCCGGTTACGTTTTCTTAGTTAATGGAGGCACAGTCAGTTGGGCGTGTAAAAAGCAAAGCTGTGTTTCACTGTCATCAACCGAGGCCGAATTCGTTGCCCTATCCGAAGCAGCAAAGGAAGCAGTCTGGATAAGAAACGTATTGTCTGACTTGAACTGTCCACAACATTGTCCAACTATAATCTTCGAGGATAATAGAAGCTGCCTTAATTTAATTACAAATGAAAAACTAAGTAACAGGTCAAAACATATTGACACGAAATTCCATTTTGTCAAGGACTATGTGGAAAAGAAAATAATCGACTGTGTATACTGTCCTTCAGAAGATATGCTAGCAGACATGCTGACGAAACCGTTGCCCATTTCAAAACTCCAAGCTCACAGACTAACAAGCAGCATTTACTAATTCTCAATTGAGGAGGTGTGTTAGAATTATCGATTCTATGTTTTTACTGTCTTTGCAATTGACAATTTATGTTAAAGTAAAAGCTTATTTAATTGGCAACATTGGATGTAAGTTGTATGTAAAATACAACCTAAACTTATATACATATTTTCTCTGTTCATTTTTATAACCTGTAATTTATTATTCGTTCGTCTTTTGTCATTAACAGTTGCAAGACATTTCGTTTTACAAATATAATAATAATTTATATAATAAAGGCATTTTATTATTAAATGATAAAAGAACATTTGTTTAAATAAAAGAAGAGTGGAATTCGCAATTAATTTTCTAACAAAAACGAGACAAAAGGATAAAATAGAGCAAATGATGGACATGTGTAGATTTATTTGCAAATAATAAAGATAAAAATATAAAAAAATATTATATGACTTGGACAAAGTACGTATAAAACAAAATAGCCACATTTGGCAAAACCGAATTTTTTATGCCTTTTTTTTATAATAAAAACTTATCGAAAAATTTCCATAAACAAAAGCATTTTTCATCATAAATATTTTGTAAAACCAAAATTATCTATTCATATGCAAAAATAAAATAAATGTAGAAAAATATTTCCGCAAAAAAAAAAATTAATTGCATATATCGGTTAAGAAGGGGATTTGTGGGTTGAATGATAAAACTAGCTAATAAACTAAAACTCTTTTGTTTGTATTTCTGTAATTTATAAAAAGACGTTTCATTAAGCAAACATTTTTTTCAGAGATAAAAAGGATAAACATAGGTTACGTTACGAAGGGTAGGGGCGATTGCAACTCGCTACTTCCACCTAGAGTCCCTAGGCCCATCAGTAAAGTCAAAAAGAGAAATAGAAATGACAAGAATTTTATAGGTAAAGCGATATAGAAATGAGGACAGAGAGCAAGAATGCCGTTCGCAAGAAGTCAGCAATCTTAGGCTCTGAACCACCTATCTAACCAGTCGCTAAACGCTTTTGATGAATTCTATGATGTTTCGCAACCCACAGCCAGGGACCTCACCAAGTCCATCTAAGAAGCACCCTCCCAACCACCTCTGTCGGCAGATCTGCGGCCTTCACCAATGGTAGACAAGATATTCTATCCTCTTTATTTCCTCCTCGTCCCCGCACAACCTGCAAAAATCTGGAGTGTTCCTGTCCCATTTCACATCTCAGTGCTCTGTGAGGGTCCCAAATATGCACTTTAGAACCTCCCTTGCTTTCCTTGAGCAGCAGGTCCGTGTCCCTTCAAGTTTAGCCAGCCTTCTCTATTACCCAAGTCACTGTCAGCCCAAAAGAGAAACCTTATTAAGGCCTCACTGGCTCACAGCCAAGTCTAATTACCGGGGCTGATACCCTTTTTGCCAGTTGAGCGGCTGCCTCATAAAAAGGTGATTATGTTTAGGTATATTTAAAGGACGAAAGGTAACTTAATATAAAAGTTTTTCTAAAAGGAAATTCCAATTCCTTTTTAACATTAATTTTGCATAAGTGGTTTGAAAGTAATGGCTCAACATATTGCAGCTTCCTTTAAGCTAATTCGACTTGTTATTGTTTTAAGCTTCAAAAAAAAATAAATTTTTACTTCATTTGCTACACTTTGCTAAGGAAAATTTTTGAAAAATTAATTTAAAATTGTTGTGCCTAAATCTTTACTATAAAGGCAGACAAACTTTTTTTTACTAGACCAAAGACAAATAACAAAAGAAAACAAAAAGTTAAACTTTTTTACAACTTTCACTTACAATTTCAAAAAGTTTTAGAGTTTTTACTTTTATTTTTTCAACCGTGTCAAGATTCTAAAGTGATAGAATTGAAATATTAAAGCAAAAAATTCTAATTACAAAGGCTTAGAAAACAAAACAAACTCTTCGTTTCGAGTGAATAAAAATGATTCAAGTGAGATTTTAATATTTGTTACGACGGCAAAGGATTGAAATTACCCTCCAGGTGTAATATAGAAAAGAACATTGACAATTATTTAAGTTTTTGCTGTGGTGTTGGCAGCTTTATTTCTCTTAAACACCCTAAGAACAGATTTATATACTTGGGTTAGAACACAATCTTTAGCATCATACAATAACACGGCTAATATAGGCTGATGAAAGCTGCTTACTAAAAAAAATATTTTTGATAAGATGTCATACATGTGTCGCCGAGGCTGCATGTATTAAAGTATGAAGTTTTAAAAATAATTGAAATCAAATGGCCTCAACTCTCGGTGACATATTTGAGGCATCTTATCAAAAAGTTTTTATTTTTTGGTAGCAGCTTTCATCAGCAACGAGTGAGGTTTGTTTCTGAACTTCATTTGACTTCCAAACTGGTGTTACCAGACCTTCTTTAGTCGACTCATTTTCCATACTAAAGGATGCTGCAGCTACTTCTCGCAAAGTCCGCCCCATGATGCCAATATAATCGGCGGAAGCTAGTACCGTATCGTTATCTTAATTTAGAAAGACTTTGAAATTTTGTTGTTTTCCAACTTAACCCATGATCGTGTATTACTTGAAGCCATTCTGCATAAGCGCATTAGTTTTGTGGGTAAACTAAACTAAGACATTGCTTAAAATAGCTTTTATGGTGTCGGGATCTCAAGAGCAGCTTTTTTGGTCGACGAACTGGTGATGAGTGTCAATTTGTTATTATTGACTTATACTGCTATAGTTGTCGCATCTTGTCTTATTTCCTTTCTTAAGCAAAGGACAAACCACACCAAGGTTCCAGTCATCTGGTATGCATTTTTCTAGCCAAATGGTTTTAATAAGTCTGTGCGTACTCCTTAGCGATTAATATTATAAGCATATCCTTAGAAATACATTTCATTATTTTAGAAATATGAAATACAAGCCTGAACGTTAATTTTATCAATGTAAAGACAACTTTACTACAAACTACATTAGGCCTAGTCCAATAATGACTTGCTAAGAGCTATAATTTATGCGTTAAAATGCCTAACGCAGGTGTCATTGAAATTGGGTCTGTGATGCGAAATTTTTGTTTATCACAACACAGTTAAACTGGAATCTTGCCTAAGAACTCACAGGATCGAAAAATCCCCCTACTAATGCTTATAAGAACACCGTGGATGCATTAGAGGCATACAAATTAAAATTATGTTTCAAATGCTTAAGAGTTTAGTCATAGTCTTTAAATGGCACACAAATGACACTCAAAAAGCATTTTATTCCAAAAGAGAAAAAAAAATTATTTTACTTATTTAAAAAACAACTTTTTTCGCTAAATTTTTTACAAATACCCACACTTAAGTTAAAAAGGATATAATGCGGTATACACAATTGACACACACAACTGATATACATATACACAAACGTTTGTGTGCCAATCGAGTTTGGTTAAATTTTAAATTAAAACGGGCACATATACAGCCACATACTAACTTTTTGACGCACTTCTCATTATCCGCCATATGGTAAAGAGTTTTTCTCAACACACATCCGTTTTCCGTTAAATTATCCTTTCAGAAACGAATGCAAACATTGATATAAAAAGCCAGATACAAAGTGTTTGACAGCAGTGACGGCGACAAAAGCATTGGTACAAGGCATATGCATTATAAAGTAGTAGCAACGATATTGACAAGAGAAAAAAATAAAAAAAAAACTGAAAAATGTTTAAGTTTATAAAAATTATAAAAGGGTTAACAAGCTTTATTATATTAGAATTGAATAAAATATGGTAAAGAAAAGAATATCGTTAATCGCTGACTGACTGACCCTCCAAACAGCTACAAAATACGCACTTAAAATTTTAACTGTAGGCACTTATATCCGCTAAGGTGGGAAATCCTGACTCTTAGGGAACAAAAGTTTGCCAAAGAAGGAGAACTCCGAAAGTTGATGTCTCCTAAACTATACACGACAGGGACAAAATTAAAAAAGTTCATACTCTCAGTGCCTAGCAATTTTGATACTGCTAAAGTCTAATTCGTAGCTTTCAAATCAATTAGGACAAAAATGTAGTTTAAATTGCATTTTGCAGGTCACGAAAAAAAGTTTTTCTTGTTCTTCTTTCCAATTTCGGACTCCGAGCTGCAACATCAGCGCACCACTATCTTGGACACCGAGACGCTTTGTATTTAGATGTAAAAATATATTTAAAAACTAAAAATTTTTTTGCTTAATTTTTTGAAGTAATCCGTCTTGACTTGATTTCGTATCGTACTTAAATATTTCAAGTACGATTTTGGATAAGACTATAATTTTTGATTTTTAAATCTGTTTTTTCTTTCTGTGTACAGACCCCCAAAACTGAGTGAACAAAAAGAAGTCCTCCTTAACATATTTGGTATTTTTTTCCATTTTATGGAAGTAGGAGTCCACAAATATGAAGCTGACGCATGTTGACCCAGATTAAGGTCAGTACCTTTTCGTGGTAGCTTTTTCGAGCATCTATTGAGATTATGATTCACGATATGTAAACTTCAGAACTAATAATTTAAATTGAGACCAGAAGTTAATTAGGTGACAAAAATTGATTTTTACACATATTTGGTACTTTTTTCCAATTTTGGACTAATAAAGTCTCGTAATATGAAATAAAGTACACAGAAAAATTTAAAAGTTAGTTTCAATTAAGAAATTTGTAATTCCAACTAAATTTGTATTGACTCTCAGCCTACAAACAAATTGATAGTATCAATTAAAAACATTTAATTTAAATGGAACAAAATTATTAATCAACTTTTTAGTTGATTTAATTAAAAGTATTAGTTGAGTTTTAATAAATTAAGAAAAATAATTTCGTATTTATTTTTTATTAACTTATTTATTTGTTTGTAATCATTTAATTTAATTTTTTATTACATATATTTTTATGTTTATATTTAATTTAATTTTAAAAGAAAACTTGTTTTTATTTTATATACATAACCTGTCTCAGCAACGACTCGAACTTGGGGCCTTATGGTTGCAAGGCATACGCTCTATCCACTCAACCAATGAACCATTCCGCTTTCTAAAGTTTTAATTTACACACCTCCACCAAGTCAAATAAGTACAACTCAGCACAACTATCAAAAACATCAAAATAAAAAAGAAGAAAACTTGAATTCTGGTTCTTTAACATTTAAATGAATGCCCACGGTTTCCCACAAAAAATTTCTTTTGCGTCCCTAATTTTGAGTTTTGCCCAGCTTAGTGATCATTTTAATAAGCTCATTGGGGTTTCTACTCGTCATCGGGTAGAAAAAGGGCATAAATGGCCAATTACAATTTCAATGTATTTGTAAGGCATATACGTTTGTACATTTGGATGCAAGTCTGTACAACAATACAACCACTATTTGCAATAATTTGTAGTTTCATTCGTAAATAAATTTCCTTCTGGTTTTAAGAATTAGTTCTACTAAACATAGGTATATCTACACTATAACATTGTTTTATCCAATCCTTTTTTCCGTTTTAACGTTCTTCTTGTTCATTCTATGTCTGCTTAGCTTTTGCTTCTGCTTGCATTTTGGTTGATTTATGCAATAGAAATAGAAGTAGAAATAGGAGCATTGCTCTTAGCTTCCTAAAGCTTTGTTTGTCTATGTAATCGTCCTCCTTTTAAGAGGAGTAATTTTTTTTGCAACCCATTTCCACTCGTTTGCATCTCTAAAGAATTCTTGAATTAAAATAAAGTTTTAAAGGTGAAAAAGTGTGCAGAAAAACTCACCTTTTTTGTTGTTTTGATTAAGTCCTGCATTTATCATCAATTGCATGGCTTTTGAACAAGTGCTTTGTTTGATTTTTACAAAGGAGTTGCAAAAAGTATTGACAATCACCGTTACAGTATTAGGCTACAAAACAGATGCTTTAGAGTATTTAAGAATTAAACACAAAAAATTATTTTTTCTTAATACAAGGTAAAATTTCAAATATCTTATTTTCATTTGTTGGACTTGGGTTTTTTGTGTTGAGCGTCACTTTTAAAAAAAGTATGCTCCTAATGTTACAAGAAATGCGTTTAGTGTTATTGATAGCTTTTTAATAAAAGTTAATTTTTTTTGTACTTTTCAAAAATTTAACTGTCTGTTGGAAAATATACATAATTTTTTTTTCTTAAAAATATTTAATTTTTATAATATTGTATTGAACGTCACTTATAAAATTTTTAATTTTTTATACACTTTTGTACGATCTTTGTTCTGGCGAATAGCCAAAAACGATAAAAAGGAGAGTAGTTTCAACTTAAGAAAGGGCAGAAGCTAAATGAAAGGAACCTGTGTATGAGATATGTACATAAGTTTATAAAGATTGAGTAACGCTCTACACATAAGCGTAAAAAACCTTAATTAATATTAAATAAATTAAACATTGTTATATTAAAACATCATTCCCATATTTTTATTGTTTTGTTTTATTTATTTTAATTTAGCAAATTTTTCAAAACTCTATCCGAAAACGTACATTCAAAGTAAGAATGAGTCATATATAAATGAGTTTACTTTGGAATGTATGTAAATTTAAACTCAAATTTTAATGTCAGCAGTTAGATAGATAAATAATTATAACTAAACATTTTGTTTACTATCGCGTTTCTATATTTTTTTTGGGGTCGGAATATACAAACGAATTAAAAAGCATTGTTAGTTGATGAAGCATGTGCTTAATAAATGCACTTGTGTATATACCTTTGATATCTAACAGTGCTACCAGTTAATTTGTATTTATATAAAAGATTTACTGTTGTACTGACTGATTTATCATTGCACAGCCCAAACGCGTTAAGCTAAATACTTAGAACTTGGATTGTAGCAACCTTCTTCGATGTATTGATTCATTAAAAAGAGATTTTTAGAATTTAAAAACATCAAATTTAATTAATGATATAGTCGGACACCTGTTTGACACTTCTTTGAACATTTGCACCCTTAAGAGACAAAAACGGTTAAATTTATATTTTGGTACTTCTTAGATACTTTTGTAATTTTTAAAGCAATTAAGATCGAAATATTATTTAAACTGCGCTTAACTAGCCTAGAAAAAATATTATTTGTTGTAAGTTTTTTTTGAAATTTTTGCGCCAAAAAGATAAAAAAGGGTAAAAACAATATTTTGGAACTTTTAAGGTACTTTTGTAACTAAATATAAAACAAAGATAGAAACAGTATTAAAATATGAATTATTACCCCAAAGGAGGCCAGAAGTCAACTTACTGGACAAAGAGTACTTTTTTATATATTTGGTATTATTTGATATTTTTTTAAGAAATAAGATTTGAAACTACCGACTATTGACCCAGATTAAGGTCAACAGTTAACAACGTGGTACTTCCTCCACCAAAAGAGTATAATCTTTTTTTGAGATTATGAGCTTAGAGATATAATTTAAATTGACCTAGGTTGATATCGAAGGTTAACATAGTGTTCAAAGAGTTCTCTTTTCACATTTTTTTGTACTTTTTTGTAATTTTTTCGAGATTATTAGTCTAGAAAAATGAAATTAGGGCTGTTGATCCAGATTCTGGTCAAAGATGAACTAAGTTTGCAAAAAGTACTTTTTGAAACTTTTTGGTACCTTTTTGCATTATTTGTTCAGATATATGAAATAAAGGTCCATTGACCCATATAGTAATCGAAACTATGCTACTTACACAAAATGTACTTTTTTGCATTTTTGGTAATTTTTTTGAATTTTTTTTTAAAACTATGAGTCTAGAAATAGAAACTTTGGGTTTGTTGACCATGGTTGAGGCCAAAAGTATACTTATTATCCTTTTTTAAACTTTTTGTGCATGTTTTGCATATTTTATGATTTGAAGTAAATTAAACTGGATATATTAGCCCGGATTAAAGGCGGAAATCAGCCAGGTGGACAAAACAAAAAATTTTGCCTTCATTTTATATTATAAATTTGAAAATATAAAATAAGAAATAATGATCAAAAAAGAGGTTAGAGGTTAACTAATTGAGCGAAAAGTATTTGTTACATAATTAGTTCTCTGTGCATTTTTTTTAATTTATGACTCTAGAAATATGAAACTAGTGACTATTGACCCGTGTTGAGATCAAAGGTCAACTAAGTAAGCAAAAAGTACCTTTAAGATTATTGGTACGTTTTTGTATATTTTGAGACCATGAGTCTAGAAGTGTCGAGTGACCTGTATCGAAGCAGAAAATCCACCAAGTAAATAAAAAGTATAATTTTGGTTTATTCTTAAACATTTTAAAATAAAAAATCTAGAAATATAAATCAAGAAACTTACGACATATGTTAAGGTCGAAACCCATGCATTTGTTAAGATGTGTTAACACTACAACCACCCGTTTTTCTTAAGATTACTGGCAACACTTATTGAAAAAAAATATTTGTTTGAATTGTGGGATTTTTGGTTTGGTCAAAGTTTTTGCAATATTTTTAGCCACAAACTGGCTAATGTCATATTCAAAAAATATGGTTTTAGCCTGCATAGACAATAGATTTTCTATATGTCAAAATTGCAATATGTAAAGAAGAGTTTTGAATAAATAGATAACTAATGGTTTTGCAATTAAATAAATATGTAAAAACCACTTTAGTATCTTGATTTTAAAATATGCAATAGTTTGTTTTTTTGGGTTACAATATTTTAAAAAAATTTGATTAAAATGTAAATTAAATGACAGGAAACAAATGCAGCTAAGGGAGACGTAGAAGTATATTTATGTGTGTACATAACTAAACAAACAATGAAAAATAAATCAATAAAAATTTAAAAAGTTTTTAAAAATTAAAAAATTTATTTTACCACAATGAAAAATTAAGTTTATCTTTTTCTAATGGAATCAAAATTAAAAATTTTAGCGCTTTTTTTCTAAAATTTTTTAAAAATACCATCCCATGTTAGTGCAAGAGTTAAATAGTTTTATTTAAAATTAAAAAAATTTATCAACATATAAAATATTTTCATAATTTGTTTTAAATAAAAAGGTGTGTTTTCTCAGCCCACCTTTCTTTAAACTTTAAATGTATTACTTTGAAATGTTATAACTCTTCTTCAAAATCTTATGACAAATTGTTACTCAGTTGCTGTCGTAAACTTTATTTAATCTTCACTACACTCCTTATATCTATTTGGTTTTAATAAATATTATTACAACAACAAAAAACAAAATAAAAATCATAATTTTAACACTCTTGTGTTTGTTTATTAAGACAACAAATATTTTCCAAAAAACCTACAATTATTTAATACCCAGTGTTTAGGTGCGAAGTAGAAGGCAGCAGCAGTCAACAATTTCTGCTAACCTTGTCTTACAACTAGAGTATGTAATTAAAACTTTGGATTAACTTGACAAATAAACCTAACACAAAAGGTGGAAGCACAGCAAGAAAAGCGAATAATTTTATTAAAAATTATGTTCAACATCTCACTATTAGCAACTTTGTTTGAAAATGAATAAATAGAGACAAACACAGAAAACCTACTCAGGCAGCTAAAAGATAACAATAGTGTTGAGAAATGACAATGAAATTATTTAAGCAAAATATTATTTAATATTATTTTGTTTAATAAAATGGAATAAGATTTTTATATTTTTTTTTTTACCTTTTCCATTTTTCCATTTATTTATTTTAATGCAAAAATAGACATTAAAAAGCATATTTTTGCAATAATGTTGAACTTAGTTAAAATATTTGTAAAATGATATCGTTTAAGGTTTATTTAAGTTTTTTATATTAAACATATAATTTAAATAAAAACTTAATTAAAATTTTAAAAAAAATTTGGAGCACGTTTTTTTTGATTTCGTTTATAACGCAGCACTTCCTTTTCCCTCAGTCAGTTACTCACGAATGCTACTTCTTAATGAGCATCCATGCAAAATTTAACTTCATTAAACTTAATTTAAATGAATAGTAAATAAACAAGTTAATTTTAAATGAAAAAACACCTACACACCATCATCAACCTCAAAAGTTAATAACTTTACCCCTTTTTAAAACGCACACAAATCCAATTGCAACGCAATTTTAATTAACTGAAGTTGTAAATTTAAGGTGTGCTTAGTTGCATAATAAATAAAATGTTTTTAAGATGAATTCACTACAAAAATTTTTTAAGATTATTCAAAAAAAACCCAGCGATTTGGGTGCGCTTTATTTAAAATTCGGGTTTGTCACAGATGGTAATTTTGTTCAAAAAAATATATCAATGTGACTCTTGAAATATTCAGAAAATTGTATTCATGTAATAAATTTGCTTAAGTTTGTAGTTCATAGTTTGTAGATTTTAAATTTCAACTTTCTGCTTTTTACATCATATGCACTTCTTACGTTTTTTCTTTAATTTCATAAATTTAATTTTATCTAGAATAAGTTGTTGTCACTTTTTAATATAAAATATATCGATAACTTTAGCGATCTATAAAAATGTTATTTATAATGATTTTAGAAGATTTTTATTACATAAAAAAATAATTTAAAATAAATTTTTAATAAAAAGGTGTTGGTTATCTATAACAGTCCTTAATTTTCAAATTATCGATAGCTTTAGTTACATAAAAACTGTTATCGATTACTGAGTTCAGATAATGTTTACTTCTTTTTTTAATTTGAAGCTTTAAGGCTGATGCTCTTTACATAAAAAACCATCGATAACTGATATTTTGCAAATAATAGTTTGAGCCCCTACTTCTATGCATATTGATTTCTAATAAGCAAAACAAGACGTAAATTAATTAGATTCTTCGTATAACATCTTACTTAAACTCACAAAAAGACACAAAAATAATTAAAAATTACATCGAGTTATTTGTAATTATAATGTCAAATATATCGTTAGTTTTTCTTCTCCAAAGAGAAAGAAAACGTAAATTCTATAAAGAGATTTTTTTATAGTCACGAATCTTGTAACCCTATCACCAGAGAACTATCTTGAGTTTAAATATCATATTTTGAAAATGTTATCGATAACTTAAATTTTTTAAAGATAGTGATAGACTCTTTCATATTTTCAAAAAAATAAAAATAAATCTTCCGTTTTTTAAAAGGGTTATCGGCAACTATTATCCCCTTCGCATTAGTAATTAAAGTATATGAGGCTATGAGTGCAACAGCGGCCAAACCCACCAGCTTACCTATTGCAAATAAATGCAATTTTTTTTCAAATATTTTATACAAGTGATTCTCAGTACATAATAACTTTTATATGCCACTGTGCTGCCATCTACCAGCATTAACTAAAACTATTTGTTTAATTATTCTAATGACATTAGAATGCGCTTTAGATACTAGAACTACTATATTTCCAGTTTTCAAGGTTTTGTGGGTTAGACCACTGTTGCCTAATATATAAGTTTGTCATTCTGTTTGTAATTTCTTTAATATCCCTAAAGAAAGTTGATTGAGCGATGCCCGTCTGTCCGCCTACCCGTAATATTTCAAAATTAAGTTTCTAAAGCACCTTGATAATTTTCGGACCTGTTTTGATATTTAACAGAGATTTAACCCAGCAATCAAGGTTACTTCTGTTTATTTCTCTAAAATTTGTACATATAAATCTCTACAAATGTCCCGGATTTGTCCCTACACGGGTGCTCCCACAGCTTTCAGGCTGCTTCTACACAGGTCAAATGTGAGACCGGCCCAAATTATTTTTTTCCCAAATATTTTTGTGGAACATATTTACCCCCTAACTCCAGCCCCTAACAGGGATGCCACACAAAAAGCCTTACAACTTCTCCGGTGTCGCCGTTAGAGGAATAAAACGTATCACAGACCTACATTGGTTTTATCTGCCAAGCATATTCCATGAACATCCTTACTCTTTATTACCACCACCTACGGGGGCTGCCTACAAAGCTTACAAAAAAAAAAATGAAAAAACGCCAATAACTTCCCATAATCACCTTTAGAGGAAAAAGTGTACGACCAACCCCCATTAGTTTCCGTTTTCAAACATATTTCTACAACATACTTACTCCCTATCTCCATCGCCTTACAATACAATGCCATACAATGTTTGGGAGATTGTATTAAATCCACGCCTACAGCTTTCAGAGTGCCTGTGGATAGGTCAAATTCAGGACTGATCCAAACTCATTTTTCCCTGCAAAAATTTTTCTTAAAAAACCTTTTCCCTATCTCTACCCCCCAAGGGGGTTGACACACAAAACTTGGAAAAATTAGGGTAAAAACCACTACACTTTGTGAAGGTTATACAAGATTCAGCACAGCCGAATATTGCGCTCTTATTTATTTTAAATTTAAATCGTTTTTGATAATTTTAGTTTTTTGCAAAAAAAATCTGGATAACGATAATTTTATCGATAACTGTTAATCTAGACAAAAGTATGAAAGTTATTACATAAAAACACTTATTTACTTTAGCTATTTTAAATTTTTATTAATATATTTTAAGAAGTACAATGTCGGTCATTTAAGTTTTTTTAGAGACATTATTTTAAAAGTTTAAAGTATGACTAAAGCGAACAAACATTATGACTATTTTTCACTTAAAATAAAATAACATTTTTAGTTTTCCAACCACCAACCTTAAAATTTCTTTAATATTAATTTATTTACAAATGCATTTTTACACAAAGAACAGATGCACATTTTTTATTTGCTACTTTTGGAATTTAATTAAAGTTGCAACTTAAAATTTAACTTTCTGTTTGTATTTATTTTCTTACTGTTTTTAAACAACAGCAAAACAAACTTTTTCTCAACTGAATAAAAGTCAGCGAGAAAAAGTTTAAAATAACTCAAGAAGAACTGTTTTGTAATGAAATAAAATAAATAAAAATTCTTGCGAGTTTACTATATAAATCGTATTAAAATAAATACTTTTTCCTTAACTTTTATTTTCTTTGTTTCTTATAGTTGTTGCTACATGCAACAGAAATGGCAACAAAACACCACCAATAACACATAACATTAAAAAGTAGGAACAAGTTGTTGCATCTTTTATCAACTTTAAAAAAAATTACTTCAGTTTGACTTATGGGTAAACAAAACAGTAGTGAAAGAAGGCAATAAAGAAAAGGAGTAAAACAAATTTTTATTGAAACAGAAAAAGTGCAACAGTTTTTACACGCACTTACATGCATACAAATTTATAATGAAAAAAAAAAGATTTCTGTTTGTATTTAATATTAACACTTAAAAAAATTATGTTGGTAAGATAAAGAAAGTAACCTGATGAAAAAATTGTGGTTGGTTTCGAAAATGCATTCCAATTGGCTACTTTTGGAAACACCTCATTTGTTTTTAACGGGTCGTCTGGCTTACACTGGATGATTAAACACTAAACTGGACAATGATAGGGTTGAGATGATTTAAGTCACCAGAACCTGATGGCCTTATGCCAGCGGCCAAGCCGCGTAGCATCGAGATAGTCACCCCATGGCATCTCCGCGTTAACAAGGTTTGCCGTTTCCTCATATTTTCCCATACAAAAGGCAGATCGGTAGTGACGGGTTTTCCCGCTGAAATTTCATGCGTAAGGAACGGGCTGTCTACCAACCCTTAGAAAACGAAGTTACTGTTGTTAACAAACACACTCAAGCTTTCTGCTTTTAAGCGTTCTGTACCAAAGGAATTGACACTGGCTCTCTTAGACAGCGCGACTGTCCTGGGGGTCTAAAACGGTGGTAGAAATCGACTCCGACCCAGTCGTTTTTCTTTTATAGCGTTGAATTACTCTATAAAACTGCATGCTGTAGGCAGGTGACGACAACATATTGTCACCCAAGTATTTTTGCAACAGTCTGTTTTGTTTCCAACTCGATTGGCTACTGCACACCGAAACCTTTTGTCTACAGAAAATTATCCTTCTATATTTTAGAGGGAGTGGCAGAGGGGATTACATTCTCGGGACCTGTTGATCTGAAGGTGTATACGGACGGGTCTAGAAGAGGAATTTATGTTGAATGAGGTATTTTTGTTACACAACCAGGACGCGGAATATTATTCAGACTACAGGATGAAAGCAGCGTATTAAGGGTTATACTGCTACCAATTTGCAAAGCGCCTTACCGGTTGTGGTACTGCAGAATATTTGGCAAAAATGTCAGCATCTTTATTAACAGCTAAACTTCCATTTAGAGTCTTACTGATGTATACTCCTCTTGCGAACTCCGAGTGTACGTAACACTGGCATACTAGCTGAGACTAGATTGACTGACGAGATTACATATGGATAAGCTGGCCAAAGGTGTATCCAAAACGCTCCAAGTATCTCCTCATTCCGGGTTAACGGAGGATTAGGGATATTGTATTCACTATTATCACTATTAGAGTTCACTGTCAATTTGTCGCCCATAACAGCAAGATCGAATTGCTTTTCAACGACTTTCGTACATGCTGTCAAGATGCGGAGAAGGAAATAAACTTCTTTTGCTTCTGTCTGTAAGTGGACGAAATTTGGGTCAGGTACTTTCTAATTAGCATTCTTGACTATCTGTTGGATGTGGCTTATGACTTGTGAAGTTTGCATTACTTTATAATAATTTTATTTGGAATTCGGTAGTTTTTTTTTACCAAATAGAGCCAACAGCTTATTGGTTTCAAGTTTACTTGAAAGAATTGCGCACTTTTGACACTTTCGATATTCATATCTTCCTAAAGTAAAATCAACAAGAAAGTACAGAGTTCAGCTTTTAGTTCAGCATGTCAAATAATATTAAAAATAAATTTAAGATGTTTTAATTCAAATTCTGGTAAACTTGTCTTGTGACAAAATTTTTATTAAAGCAATCTTCTATTTGTTAAGCCTCCTAATTTTGCTATGTATGTATGTAAATATAAATACAAATTTATAAAAAAAAACTCTTTGCGCTTAGAATACTAAAACAGTCATAATATAGATTAATTTTTATTAAACAAATCCTTCTTATGTTTCATCTTGTTGGTTGCGATATCAACCTGGCTGGCTGACTGGCAGACAAACAACATATAATGTTGCTATGATAAACGAATAATAACTTGAGAATAAAATGTTGTATAAATACGATAAACTGAAAAAGAATAAAAGAAATATGTCTCTTGATATATAATATTTTAAACATAAAATCAGATTTATTTCTTACTAAATGCTTTGTTTCTATGTTTTCGTCTGTTTTGTGTCGTATTTTTAAATTCCTCACAAGCGCTCTACTTTTTTTGTGTGACTCACAACTAAATTCCTTGGTTTCTCTGTTATTTTAAATCACTTGCAATGTCTTGGCATAAAAAGGAATAGTATTTTTCTTTCTTTTTTAAAAGGGGTCTAGAAAAATATTTGATTTGAAAATAGATTTTTAAACAGAAAATTTTTAGGAAATCTATGTGTCAGACCAAGCAAGAATTACCCATCAAAATACTATTTTTGAGCTCATCTAGTCTTCTTCATGATATTATATTGCAAATAAACTACGTATTATTTTAAAATCCCAGATATTTACAGCATTACTTCAAGTGAATTAATGTTCTAGCCATTTGTACAGGGGGTCTGGTGGCAGATTGATATTTTCCAACCTAAATAAAAAACCTAATGATTGACACAAAGTTTAATAAAGAGCATTGGGCGATAGAAGGGAAAGCGGATTTTATTTATTAAAGAGTATGTCATCTAGACGTCTTGCGTCGAGCTAGACACACCTTTAAAAAAATAGCCTTCTGTTCTGCGCCGCACGCTGCAGTAAACTTGTTTCAATTCGTCTGATTTCTCGACGCATATTTTCCTTTAAAGCCACAAGAGGTTAGCGATTGTCATTATAAATCATATCTTTGAGGAAGTTAGATCGGGCGACATCAGTGGCCATAGGAATTTCCCAAAGCGACTGATCTTCTTTTTGAAACTACGTACGATTGATGAGCTCGCAGGTTTTGCAAAAAGAGTTTCGTAATCATGCGTCGATAATTTGCACCACTGACATACATCGCCTCGCCTCGCCTCGCCTCGAGAATTTTCGAAAAAAAATGGATAAGGCACACCAAACAGTTAGCTTGGGGCAATGCAATGGTTTCTGATGCTTCAATCGAGGTTTGCCGGTTTCTGGAGACCAGTGATAGCAGTTTTGCTTGTTAACGTGGCTGTTTAAGTGAAAATAGGCATTGTTGCTCCAAAAAATGGGAATACCAGCGCGAAAATGCCCCAACAATGTTTCACAAAAATTTTTGCGTAATTCAAAGTCAATTTCTTTTAGTTCTAGAACGATTTACGTTTTAAAAGATTGGAACTTCAGATCCCTTTTAAAAATTTCATAAATACATACTCTTGGAAGCCCCAGTGATGCTGCTCTTTTCGGTATTAAAAATCGCGGATTTTTACATAAATTGCTTTTTAAGATATTCGGAAATCCTTGATGATCGATTGGGCCCTGGCCGTAGTACGTTTTGGCCAAAACAGTTGCGCGGAATCTCTGCACCAATGAAAGAATTAAATTTACAACCGGTCCATCACCTATTCGCTGAATACCGAGCTTTGAACAAAATTGTCGACGAGCAATTACGTAAGAATCATTAATTAAAAAAAAATGGCTCCACAGCGAACGCGCTATGCTCTCTCGACCAGTGCGACATCGTGACTGACAAATCCGCAGAATCATTAATTCCGAAGGTGTCATCCTCTCTCCGCACCGTTTATTATGTTTTCAAATAATCGTATTAAAAAAACATAAGTTTGCCACCAGGCACCCTGTATAATTTAGCATTCCATTCACCGAACACAATATTTTCTTATATATGTATTAACATATTTATTATAACAGCCGGTATATCATAAAGTCTTCCACACTTGTGTTATGACATGACTGCATACATGACAAAGCTAACTAACAACTTTAAAAACAGACTCACACACTACTATATAATGCAAAATGACGAAGAAGAAAAACCAAAACAAATTTTGAATTCAAATTATTTCTTCTTATACATATTGCATATCAACATGAGCTCACATACATCACTGGAATCTTGCACAAGAAATTTTAAACTGTTATAGTGTATGAAATACTTTGCTGCATTTTTAAGATTTTTGCATTTTCTATGGATCTTACTAAGTATGTTTACAAATACGACATTTTTTTTTTAATTTCTTTAAAAAATGTCACACAATCTACTTGCTTCCTGCCTTGTTCGTTCACACACAAATTCTAATAAAGTTTGAATAAAATATTTTCCATCGTGCGCATAGAATTTCTCAAATGCAGTAAAATTAATGAATGAATCCTTGTGTTTACTTTTTAAATAAAAAAACCAACGTGTTTTCTTAGTTAACATTTTTTTCTAATGTTTAGCGAATTCTTTGGGAACATTTCAAAGCTTAGGCCACTTGTCATAAATATTTTTAAAAAACCCGTCCTTCAGGTGCTGTGTTATTCTATTATTATTACCTTAAGGCTATTATGCATTTGCCATGATGTTTAAACTTCCAAAAAGAATTTCTTAACATCAACTGTTAACTATACTGGCTGGACTAAAAATCACTTCTGAGTGGATCCTTCTGTTTGGCTGGGTATGCGATTCGACCCAAATCAAAATTATTTGTCTATCTTCTCTATTAAAAAAAAGTTTGGTCTTAAATACACCTTACTTAAATATTTTGAACTTATCGCCTTTTCATATCTCAATCAGGGCACACACACTAATACAAGTACAGGGTGTTCGCCGGCAAGGCGACTGACCGATGTTTGTGAATTTCGTCTACGTATTTGCTGGGGTAAGAAAGAAGCTTTAAAAGTACTCATCGTGCACCCGCTCCTTTTCTATATTTCGATTCTCCGTCTCACTTCTTCACTGTATTTTCCTTAATACTACAGGGTGTCTGCCGGCAAGGTATATTACGTTGTTTTGTCGCCGTTTTGGTAAACACTAGTTTTGACAGTTTATATTTGGCAGTCGTGAAGTGAAAACGTGGCAAATTTATTATGGAAAAAATGTTCGGTAAACTAACGTGTTTAAATCGTAAAAACATGACAACCCATGATTTTCATGAAAAAATCATAAAGAGTAATGAGGCACATTTGAATGGATATGTGAATAAACAGACTAGTCAGGCTTGGGTAATGGAAAGCCGTCAACTTGTTCATCAATCACCTTTGCATTCATATAAAGTGACAGTCTGGAGTGAAATTTGGTCAGGAGGAATCATTTGACCTTACTTTTACTAAAATTGGCAGCAATATCGTAATTTGATTTAAAAATTTTTAATGCCACAATTGCATGCTTGGTCAACATATGGTAGCAGCAAGACGGTGCCACATTGCATACAACCAGGATAACAATGAAATAACTGCGAGACCTCTTTTCACAACAAGTTATTTCAAGAAAATGTGATGTTGGTTGGCCTTTGTGGTTGGCTGATTTAACCGCTCTGGACTTTTTTTACTTGGATGTCTAAAAAGCAAGGGTTGTGCAAAGAAACCAGAAATGCTGTAGCAACTCAAGCGAAATAATCATGATTAAACAAGTAAGAGCGCTATATTCGGCTGTGCCGAATCTTATATACCCTTCACATTGGTCTTTAAATATACCCAGCCGAGTAATTTTGTACTGCAAATAATATAATAAAAAACCTTGTGCGAGTTTTAAAGCCCATAGAAAAAATAACAAAATTTTAACGTTCGTATGAATAATAGAAATAGATGAAGAAGATTTGAGGTCGAGAGTTTTAAAAGTTTTCGACATTATTCATATTTGAAGGTTAATAAAACTTGTTAAATGTCTAGTCCCCCTGCTCTTCTCCAACTTTTTCTCCAAAATGTATGAATTATTTGATTATTCCTTTTTGTAGAATATTCGAAGTCGATAGCTGTTATAGTTTCCGAGATATAGCGTATCGAATATTTTATAATAGTTGTCGATTTGTATGGGAGCTACCCCTTTTTTTGCCCCCACTCAAAAAAATTTTTCTTTAAAGCGTAGCCCTTATGGCCCAATTACTTTTTGTAGAACATTTCATTTCGATATCTGTTATAGTTTCCGAGATATAGCGTATCGAATATTTGATAATAATTGTCGATTTGTATGGGAGCTACCCCTTTTTTTGCCCCCACCCAAAAAATTTTTTCTTTATGGCGTAGCCCTTTGCGGGCAATTACTTTTTGTAGAACATTTCATTTCGATATCTGTTATAGTTTCCGAGATATAGCGTATCGAATATTTGATAATAATTGTCGATTTGTATGGGAGCTACCCCTTTTTTTGCCCCCACCCAAAAAATTTTTTCTTTAAGGCGTAGCCCTTTGCGTGCAATTACTTTTTGTAGAACATTTCATTTCGATATCTGTCATAGTTTCCGAGATATAGCGTATCGAATATTTTATAGTAATTGTCGATTTGTATGGGAGCTACCCCTTTTTTTACCCCCACCCAAAAAATTTTTTCTTTATGGCGTAGCCCTTTGCGGGCAATTACTTTTTGTAGAACATTTCATTTCGATATCTGTTATAGTTTCCGAGATATAGCGTATCGAATATTTGATAATAATTGTCGATTTGTATGGGAGCTACCCCTTTTTTTGCCCCCACCCAAAAAATTTTTTCTTTAAGGCGTAGCCCTTTGCGTGCAATTACTTTTTGTAGAACATTTCATTTCGATATCTGTCATAGTTTCCGAGATATAGCGTATCGAATATTTTATAATAGTTGTCGATTTGTATGGGAGCTACCCCTTTTTTTGCCCCCACTCAAAAAAATTTTTCTTTAAAGCGTAGCCCTTATGGCCCAATTACTTTTTGTAGAACATTTCATTTCGATATCTGTTATAATTTCCGAGATATAGCGTATCGAATATTTGATAATAATTGTCGATTTGTATGGGAGCTACCCCTTTTTTTGCCCCCACCCAAAAAATTTTTTCTTTAAGGCGTAGCCCTTTGCGTGCAATTACTTTTTGTAGAACATTTTAAGTCGATAGCTGTTATAGTTTACGAGATATAGCGCATAAAATATTTCACCACATTTGTGCAATTGTAGGAAAAATACCCCTTCCCCTGGTCCTATCTGAAAAAAATTTTTCCAATATTCAGGTCCCTTCTTTAGGAGTATCCGTGCCAAGTTTTGTGGCAAGAGTGACTATACTTACTGAGATATATAGGGATATATGCACCGATTTTGTCCTAAAAAAATGGGTTACTCTGGGTTTTCGCTTATATCTCGGTCAATTGTGAACCGATTTTGCTGATTTTAAATAGCGATTGTTAGCGGGATATTTGTGATCGTTTGACACCACTAACTGGTCTGTATCTTTTTATTTGACTCCGGAAACTTGATTTCAACAGACGGACAGACGGACAGACGGACAGACGGACAGACGGACAGACGGACAGACGGACAGACGGACAGACGGACAACGCTAAATCGGCTTCCCTATCTATAAGGATCCAGAATATATATACTTTATGGGGTCGCAAATGAATAATAAAGAAATTACAAACGGAATGACAAAGTGATATATACCCTATCACTATGTGAAGGGTATAAAAAATGAAATATTGCGTAAAGTGTGTGAGAATGTAATGAAAAATTTGCTTAAAGAGGCACGCATTTCTAAGGCTGTACATAATTGCTAAAATTCCATAAAACATAAATCAATATAAGATCTATTTTTTTTAAATTTAATAAATAATGATAAACAAACAAATAAGTATACCTTGCCGCCATATATATCTCTTACCATAAGAATTCTCTTAGACTCTTACTTACAAAATTGTTTGCCTAAATATGGTGAAAACTAAAAATATTAAATTTTTGGTTAAAAAGAATTGATTCCTTCAAAGCTAGCACTAGTCTCACATATGTTTTACAGTACATACGTACATCATTCTTCTTGTAGTTTGGCAATGAATGAATTTATGAAACTACTTTTTTTTTCTTGTGAATCCTCTAATAATTTATGTCGCAGTCATCAGAATATTGTACACTTGTGTATGTGTGGGTATGTGAACCTAAACTTTATTCAACTAAACACTTTAATAATAAGCCATATTGGTTTTATGCTTTTGTTTCTTTGTTCTTCGCTAAAAGAAACTTTATAACTTTTATTCTTTCTATGCAGTATGTGTTTGTGCAAACGTGCAAGAGCTTATTTAGTTGCTGCACACACACATACACACACCAACACAAACGTATATGAAATATTAAAATATGCAGGAAATGACTCAAAAACTCTGCATGTGTATGTTTTTAATAGTGCGTGAGCTTGTGAACTAGTATTAGTAACACTTTATAGCGACGCATTTAAGTACGTTTAAGTTAAAACTGTAAGTACAAACATGTATCGTGTAGATTTATTTAAGTTTTTGGTTTAACAAAATTTTAATTCTCGATAGAAATAAAGTTTTTGCAATAAATAAACACATATATATGCATATGGAACAGAAATATCTTGTTTAATTCTACAGCTTGTTTAAGCGATATCGTCAGGGGGTGTATGTGTGTGGTAAAATGCTGCTATTAATTATTAATCTAAGCATACCATTATGGTTTTTGAATGCAACCAACAAAACTTTTGCAATATCTAGCAGCACATAGAGAAAATAAAGAGTTATTTAAAGCTTTTGGTTATTAGAAAACAAAAAGACATCTATACAAGTGGTTTAATTAAGTCAAAGTTATATATATTGAAAAACTTTAACCCCTTAGTGTGTTAAAATATTTCCAAATAAATATTATAGAAAAAATAACACAAAAATATGTTTAGAAACTAGAAAAATAAAGAATTTACGTTAAGATTTTTAGAATTCATTTACGCTTTTGGCATGAGACACGTAAGTTCATAATACTTATTCATTATCATATTTAACACGTATAATAAATATGAAAAAAGGTAGTTAAGCAAATACCGAAAATAAATACAAATGTTTTTCTTAAAAAGCACAACTGAATTATATATGAAAAAGTAATTTGTTTAAACGTTTTTGAAAATGAAATATTGTCTAACAACTTAAAGTTGTTTAGCAAAAAAAAATATTTCAAACTATAAACGCATTATGTACTTAATTTGATTCAAAGAAAGTTTTTATGTTTTGTCTTAAAGCATTTTTTGTGATATTTTCATCAGTTTTTATAGAAACAGTTATTTTTATTTTTTTTTAAATCGGAATAAATATTACTCATACCACCTGATGTACACTAATTGAGATTTATTATGTTTGAACTACAGGACGTATGATAAATATTTTCTTTTAATTAAAAAAAATACTGGAACACTTTTTTTGTTCTTAGTAAATATAAAAAATTAAGTACCCATCAACATTAGATGTTGCTAAATTTTATTTATACATATTTACATACATATATATATCTGCAATACCTCTTATAAGCCTTAAAACCCGTGTCTGTATATGAAATGTTTGTAAAAATATTTTAAAATGCAAACCTGCCCTCTGTCTCCGAGGAAAAGTGTAACTAAGAGACTTATATAATGTGATTTACTTTTAAATCCATATACACTATAACGGCTTTCTGTTAACATACGTTGTCATTAACCTGCGAATGTCCTTACTCTCATTATTGTTAATTTAACTACCCATCGTAAATACAATTCATGTTCGTGTTTTAAAATCACTCATATCTCTTATTTAAAATATTTTCGAAGTGAGTCACAGAAGACAAGAAGCCACCACATAAATCTCCAAAATTATTAAACAATTAAAATCAGTTTAAGCCACTCGAAGGAAAAAATGTTTGACTTCTGATAAGTATTGATAATCAGTTCTCCACCCTTTGGTTAACTGCTGTTAAAAATGTCAATTTGACAGAGTAGTTGGGCTTATTAAAACAACCTCACATCATTCACAGCAGCTTCGGCCTACTCTTCTTCTTACCGATTTTGGCTGATTGTTCCTCACAGCTACTTTGGCTGACTGTTTTTTTGGCTTGATGGAATATTCTATAGTAGGAGAGGGACTTGACTTTTATAGTAGAGGTTGCCTTTTGGGTAATCATTCAGTGGTCTGCTGGTAGTGCATATTACTGCAAGTTCCCGCTTAGTCCCTCGTTGTTTGGATTGATTAATTTGTTTTCTGTACTTAAATACCTCCTTTGGGCTAATATTGTGCTAAGTCCCTTATATGATTCTGCGTGTCGTAGAGACTGGAAATGTCACATGTTTCTTTTCTTACATCTTTTACTAACAGTTTGTGCTCTCCACTAATATTTTTTTTGTAATATTAAAAACTTTTAAGAAATTTTGATTGAACGAATAAAATTTTCGACGAGTGAACTTATTTATGCAGCATTTTTTGATTTCGCAAAAAATTCCCTACTGAAATTGCAAAAAAAATTAAGAAACAATTTTCAATTGCCTAAGTAACTCAGTTTTTTTTAAATATGTATTTTTTAAATTTTATGGCTTCTTGATTTAAATAATCAATATTAAATATTAAAAATCTTTATCTATTTCTTCTTTTTCAGGTAAATTTTTTGGAATTTCTTTCTTAATACTACCCTAAGTGTAAGTATTTAAGCGCAAATTTTTATTATTCATGCACTCATCTCTAGGCTTACTTCAAATATAAGAAAATTGAATATAAAATGCCCACTATTTTGCTGTTTTGTCTTAATATTCTTAAATCGTTTGGCAAAATAGTCTTTATTTTTCCCCTTTTTTTCTTAGTTTTTTTTTGTAGCCTTTCATTTATGGACATCATGTAGATGTCACTTTGTTTTTTTTTTTTTTATTACAAAAATATTTCCAAATTATTAACATCTGCTCTAAATGTGTATATAGACGTGTGTATGTTTGCAACTATTTGCGTCAAAGGAAAGAATAGTAACTAACACAATATACAACAACAAAACGCAGAGCACACTCGTATAAACAATATCCTTAAAACTAAAAGATATTTTTTGGTAGACTTTGTGTATCATTTTGCTAACATGCTATAAGTATCACATACTTTAATAGAGCACAGTGGGCTACTTTAAAAAAAATAATAGAATAATAATTACATTTTAGATTTGTGATCCAGAATCCTGACCCGATTAGGTAACGTATGTCTGGCTTTTTAACCAAACTTACTTCAAAAGTTAGCAACTCTGAAATAGGATTAAAATCCACTTAAAGTTTTTGTATACACAACAAAATTAAATTAAAAAAAATATAAAAAATCTTGTTAATACCAGGAAATGTAATTCCATTGTAATGCTTTTACTTTTTATGGGTTTCCCCACTGTGCATCATTATGTAGTCTAAGAGGATGACTCTTAACAAAATAGTCATATTTGCTAGTACGAAAACAAAAGCCATGAAATAAAAATCACAAAACAACACGTGACAAAAATGTTAATTATGTTAAATAAATAAAGTATTTGATAAGATAACTTTTAGCATAACAATAGTTCTTGTACATTTAAGAATGCTGGTAACACTTTAATGCATTTAAAGTCAAAACAATTTATGTAAATTTTTTAGATTTAAGGAAACCAAAGATTTAATTTTATTATGTTGGAGAATTATATATTTTAATCCTTTAGTCGAAAAGAAATTCGATGACCAAAAAAATCTAATCTAATGGGTATTGAACAAGCCGAATTAAAAACTTGCACCCTAATGCGGTACCCAAGTGTTTTCTTTATATTCGATAAGAATTTTTATTACAATTTTTGATTTTGGTGTGTTTTTTTTGTTTTTATTGAAGGTTTTTAATTTAATAAGACAATTTATAATCATAAACCATTTTTCCTTCTACAAGCTGTCAGATTTAAGATTTTTTTTGTCATGTCATTTCATAAGTATGTATTAATATGCTCTCGTGTTCCTATTAATCGTAATATCTTTTAAAAATAAATAAATAATACAGGCTGTCTGGTTACAAATTTGTATATTTAAATACGATTATTTTTTTAAAAGTAATAAACGGTGCGGAGAAAGGGTGGCGCCGTTGGAATTTATCGATTCTGCGAATTTGTCAGTTTTGACGTCGCAGTGGTCGAGTGAGCATCGCGCAATCGCTGTGGAGACATGTTTAAAGTAATGAATTTTACGTAATTCTCGTCGACAATTTTGTTTAAAGTTCGGTATTCGGCGAATAGGTGATGGACCGAGTGTAAATTAAATTGGCTCGTAGGTGCAGAGGTTTCGCGCAACTGCTTCGGCTATGGATGTCCAACGGCAATGACCCAGTCGGTCTTCAAGGACTTCCGAAACATTGAACTGGTTGAAAGAAGTTTACATGAAAATCTGCATTTTTTTAATACAGTCTAACTGCGATTTCCAAGAGCGATTATTTATTTAATTTTAAAAAAGAATCTGAAGTTCCATCCTTTTAAAATTTAAAGCGTTCCAGAACTAAAAGTGACTGACTTTGATTTACGCAAAAAATTTTTTGAAAGGATGTTGGAGCGCTTTTGCTTTGTAAATCCCTTTTTTGGAATGACAGGACTCAATTTAACTGAAACGACCACTTCAACAACCAAGGCTGTCACTAATAGTCTCCCAGAACCCGCATCCCTCGATTAAAATATAAAAACCATTGCAGTGTCTCAGGGTAAATGTTTGGTGTGTCTTATTCACGCATGAGATAATTGGATAATTTTTTTTTCTGAAAACTCTCAAGGCCAGGCGACAAATGTCAACGGTGAAAATTATTGACGCATGATTACGGAACTCTTTTTGCCAAACCTGCGAGCTCATCCATCGTACTTTTTACACACGTCATTTCAAAAGGATGGTTCAGCCAGTGCTTGGATGAATTTGCTTTCGGAAAATTTCTTCCAAAAACTGATCAGTAGCTTAAGGGGCACCCCATGGCCATCTAGGTCACCCGACCTAACTCCAAAATGAAATTTTTTATGGGGCTACTTTTAAAAGAGGGTTTATAATAACAGTAACAAATCTCTTTTGGGTTAAAAGGGAAATATTCGTCGAGAAATTAGCTTAATTGAACCAAGTTTATTACAGTGTGTAGCACGAAACACAAGGTTTAGTTTTGAGCAGTCTGCTTAACCCGACGGAAGACATCTGAATAAAATTCTCTTTAAATAAAAAAACCCGCATTTTCATTATCTCGTTCAGTGGTTCTATTCAAACTTTGTATCAATTATAACGTTTTTTATTTAAGTTTGAAAATATAAATCTATCCATCAGACACCCTGTATAAGAAAAGGTTGTTTATGTTTATGAACATCAATTTTTTGTTATCATGTCTTTTCGTCCGCTCATTCGCATATTAAGTATAATTCATTACACGAGTGTCTTTTATTTATTACATCATCAAATAAATGACACATCAATTTCTAATTGGATTAATGATGATCGTTATTTGTTTTGTTTTCTGCTTTTAGTTTAAAGTTTTAGATTGTTAGGAGCCCTTAAATTTTAAGAGTACGAGATAGAAAATTTATAATCTTAAAAAATCTTTAGGGATATGTTAAAAATAATGAAAAGGAAATGATTTTCTAA
This sequence comes from Melanophora roralis, assembly GCA_963583895.1. NCBI lineage: Eukaryota > Metazoa > Arthropoda > Insecta > Diptera > Rhinophoridae > Melanophora > Melanophora roralis. Next base: position 92,972,627 of record OY757188.1, on the reverse strand, counting down.
AAAAAATCTTGTTCACAAGTTTGGTATGATTTAACATTTCTATGTATGTATGTATATTAAACTCTTTCTAAAATAAAAAAATATTTAGCACTTTATTGTAAAAGGTTTAAGGAATAACTGCTAATAAAAGCTTTTTTCTAAAGTATTGAGAAGAGGAGTTTAAACATTAACATTGTGTAAAAAATTTAAAATTCTTTGTATCCTTAAAATAAGAAAAATATTACAAAATAAGTTGCTCTAGCAAAGTGACTTTTAAATATATTTCAACAAAAAAATTTTTACATGAAATATTACAAAAGCAAAACAATAATAAGTTTCCAAAATAATGGGGTAATAGTATGAGGCTTTGTTTTTTACTCAAAAAATTGGCCCCTTAGGAAGGATTTGTGCTTTTACTAAAAAAAAAAAATTTTTATTAAAATAGAACTTAACGACAATTATTTGACTCCAAAACCGGCCTAAATTTAATTTAGTTCTTGAATTTTGTCCATTTAATGTGCAAAACAGTTGAAAAAGTATTGAAAAAAGAAAATGAAGCGAACCACAAAACAAGTATTTTTTATAAAAAATTTTGTTGAATTTTTTAATGGAGGTTACAACTTTAGTTTCTTAACTTCTTCATTAAAAGACAAATTAACATAATTAACATCAGTAATAAAGGTCTTATTCCTTTGAGCCCTTACTTAAACGCACTTTTCAAGCCCACACAGACATACACAATTCCAACAAGTGATTCTTTTATCTTTAGCCACGGCCATCAATCATGTGAATATAAATGACATCAAAAACCCACCCCTAACAAAAAGGGACTAATTTTTTTTTGCCTGTAACCAAATTATTTTATTTGTTTAAATGTATGTAGGTTTTGGTGGGGTCCTTTTTTCTTCTCTTTAGTTTAAACTTTTTGAATTTCTAATTAATAAGGTTTTTAACACTTCACAACTTTTCTTTTACAATTTATAAATGTTTTGGGCTTTTTTTTTAATTTTTCTTTTCAATTTGTTTAATTAATTTTCCGTTTTCTTTTGTTTTTTGTCTTGAATTTATTTCTAAGATTGACCATGATTATGCAGTTTGTTTGAATGCTTGTTATTGATCTTTCTCTTATACAGGGTGTTTGTTAGCAGGTTTATAATAATTATATTATATTATTTAAACTTAAATAAAAAACCTAATAATTGGCACAAAGTTTAATAAAGAGCATAAGACGATAGAACGGAAATGCGGAGCATGTCATCCAGATGTGTTCGGCCGAGTTAAACACACAAAACAGATCCTTGTGTTCTGCACCACACGCTGCAGAAAACTTGGTTTAATTGAGCTGAGTTGTAGACCAATACTCTCTTTTAAAGCCACAGGAGATTAGGGGTTGTCACTTTAAATCCTCTCTTTAAAGTAGCTCAATAAAAAAATCCATGAGAGTTAGATCGGGTGACCTCGGTGGCAATAGGATTTTCCCAAAGGTACTGAATTGTTTTTGCGGGAAATTTTACTGAAGCAAATTCATCGAAGCTTTGGCTGTGTGTGCAGTTGCTCATTCTGTTGAAACCATGTGTGTAAAGATTACGATGGATCATCTCGCAGGTTTGGCAAAAAGAATTCCGAAATCATGCGCCGATAACTTTCACATTTGATACTCGTCGCCTGGCCTCGAGAATTTTGCAAAAAAAAAATGGTCCAATTATTTCATGCGAGGATAAGGCACATCCAACACTTACCCTGGCTCATCGCAGGGTTGAAGTTTTTTGGAGACCAGGAACAGCAGTTTTGCTTTCTGGCGTCGTATTTGAAAATGAGCTTCGTCGCTTAAAAAAGTTGGACTTACATGCAAAAATGCTTCCACATCGTTTCACAAAAATTTTTTCGTAAATAAAAGTCACATTCTTTCAGTTTTTTAACAGTTTGAATTTTTAAAGAATAGAACTTCAGATTCTTTTTAAAATTGAATGAATAATCGCTTTTGGAAGTCCCAATGAGACCGCTGCTTTCCGTTTTGAAAGTTTCGGATTTTCACGTAAACTGCTTTCAACCAGTTCAATGTTTTCGTGAGTCCTTCAAGGTCGAAAGCCCTGGCCGTGGGGCATTAGCATTTGAAGTAGTTGCGCGAAATCTCTGCACCCACGAACGAATTAAATTTTTACACGGTACATCACGTAATCGCCGAATACCTAACTTTGAACCAAATTGTCGACCAACAATTACGTAAGAATCATTTCTCTTAAAAAATATCTTCACATTGAACGAGCGATGCTCACTCGGCCACTGTGACATCGTGACAGACAAGTCCGCACATTCAATAATTCTAACGGTGCCACCCTTCCTCAGAGCGGCTTTTTACTTTTGGAAATAATCGTATATAAAAATGTAAATTTTTCACCAGACACCCTTTAGTTTGTAAATGGGGTCAATTAAAGTTTGTAAAAATATTAAACAGACAAATTTAGTTTCAAGTGGCAAAAAACAAACAAATATAAAGCAGAAAGCAAATATTGGAAAACACATTAATTTTTACAGCTTTTAATTTTTTATTTTTTGTTCTGTATTTACAACAAGTTTTCGTATCGAATGTGGGCAGAAAGTTAAAGTAGAGCAGCAGTGGCAAGTAATTGAAAAACTTGAATAGAAAAAGTTAGTAATTTGCATAGTCAAGAAATGATAAAAACAAAAAATAAAAAAAAACTTTAAAAAATTATGATAATTTATTTCCCATTGAAAGTTTTCCAATGAGAAATCAATAGGTTTCAATTATATAAACTTTAAAAGGGAAATTTATTAAAGTTTGTTGGAAAAGGGAATTTGTTTTTAAAAAGTCTTAAGCAAGTATGAAAATACTTATTTGATTATAAAGTGAAGTTGAGAATCTTTTAAAAGAAATTACCTGGTAAACATGAGCATTTATGAACGAGGTTGTCTTTAATAAAAATTCTAGCTTGAAAAAATATTGCACCACATGGTATAGTTTAGTTGAAATTCACTAGTTACAACTGGGTCTATGCAATGCAGTGGCCCATGACATTATCAAAAATTTTATTTTTAAGTGAAAACAATGTATAATTATTAAAATTTATAATATTTACAAAATAATAAATAACTAATAAATTCAAGCACATTTAGCCATTAAATTAATAAATAAATCTCTTTTATTATTTATTGGTTAATTTAATGGCTTTTACATTACTAAAACCACAAATTTACTATAAACTCAACATTTAGCCACCAATTAGTTTGTAAATGTTTTGAAAAGCCAAAGTTAAGACCAAAAAAACAGCTGCTTTCATATGCTAAATACTATCAGGGTTATTTGGCAATCCTATTAACATTAAATAAACAAAAGCAGAAATAAACACAAGTGCTTTAACCAAAATCTCTTCAACGATATAAAAAAACGAGATGAAATGAAAATGGAATTACGGACCCAAAACAATAAAACATTTAAATTTGCCACAACAAAATAAAAAAACGGAACTTTGTAAAAACAATTGTACAGACAATTTTAATTTGTTAAAAGAAAAACAAAACTAAAAACCGGCAAAACCAACTAATTCTACATTAATTTCATCGCCAACATCTAAGCGCTTGTCAAAGATATTGTCCGCCACCAAGTCATGACTTGTAAGTTGTTTGGTGTTAAAGTGTTGCTAAATTGGCATGTCATGTAATTAAGTGCTTAAAGAAGAAGACGAAAGAATTAAACAGCAGCCTTAAAAAGTGTCTAATACTGCTATGTTTAGGCATTTTTCGTTATGTCTGCTTGTCAGTCGGACAAACTTTGTTTGAGCTTATGTTCAAGATTAACGTTTTAGAAAAGTAATTTAAAGATATTTTTAAATTAAAAAAAAAAGTAGTTTTTATTTAGATAAATATTATGTTGGAGGTTCCGGGCTGTAAGCAAGATCAAATTCATTTGGAATAGGAAGATTTATATATTTTACTTTTTTTTATATATTTTTAAAACAACTGGTGGTAGTTGCCTATGTATTGCAAACCGCATAAAAAGGGTGTCCTCACTCCCGCACCTTATTATGGTCAATTCTTAAACATGAAATGCTAAGCAATGAAATCTGTAGTTATTTTAGAAAAGTCAGTGTTGCAATTTTTTTGTGAAGTTGGCAACTCTGAATTTTTGCAGTTGTCACATATGTTCCTCTTGATTATTAAAAATGTAAGCACGTCTCCATCTGAATATTTTTTAAAGATAGGAAATTGTAAAATTAGGAAAACCAAATGCACCCACAATAAGCAACGGCTTATAGCGGATTTTTTTCAGGCGGTGTGATTGGGCCTTCCTTTTTTATAGATGATACCAAATTTGCAGTGACTGGGATCGGCATTTGTTACAGGACATAAAAAAGTTTTTTTGGGGCCTCTACCGCATGAATTTGCACAAGACGGCACTACTTGCCACACCGCGCTTAAAACAATCCATTTATTTCAGCAAATAGTTTCCAAAACAAATTATCTCAAAAAACTTCGATGTCACTTGGTCACTAAGATCATAGATTTAACTTCTTGCGCCTTTTTTCTTTGCAGTTTAGCAAAATCTAGGTTTAATGCACAGTGGGGCCGATTTAAAACTTTTTGGATATAATTCATCCGTTTCTTAGCGGCTGGTTCGATTGCCATGAAATTCCATATTTATGTAGCAGATGAGCATCTAAACTTAGGCATTGAGTGAAATTATACTGCTTTAGCTTAGTGGCACAGTAGTAAAGTTGCAAAAAGGATACTTTGGGTATGAAAAATTTTTCAACGCTTGCAATTTGCGTACTTAAAGCCCACATAAAGTTCTAAAAAAATATTATTTTATGTGCAACCTTATTTCAACAGTAAATGAGTTATGGCTTTCTAAAAATGTTAATAATTTTTTAGACCTTATTCCAGTTTTTTTAAAGCGAGTTGTTATTGAGATACCCTTTCTAACCAAATTATAAACAGATCTGTTAGTATCATAATATCTCTTCAAAAAAGGCACGCATAATGGGCCCAGGAGGCATCTGATTGCCGATGTCTTAACTGGTTGATGGTTGACCCTCTTTTCTAACCTTATCTAGGATACTAACATTTTTGGTTATAAAGTAAAAATAGTTCCACCATGGACCTTCCTAAAATCTCTTGTTAGCCTAGACCTGAAGTTATGCACCTTTTAGTCTCCAAGGGCTGCCTGACTGTCGACATCAATAGTAATCTCACTACATGTGAGACTTCAGATGATCTTATGACCATTTAAGATCTGCCATATAAACTCCTCTCAGTGATAATTAGCGGTGACGTTCATTCAAAACTGACCTCTGTGAACAAATAATCCATCTAAGATCCCCGGCCTATAATTATATTCTCAAGACTGATTTCCTATTATTACCCAGTAACGCCAGTATAAAAAATTTTCTAATCCTTACTTTTCTAGTCTAACTAAGCTTCTTGCTGTCATTGCATTGCCATCGCCCATTACCCAATAGTTACCATCTGGACAATGACATCTAGTTCCGCTTCTAATGTACTACTTATGGCTCATATAAAGCCAAATGAAGCACATATCAGTCTCGCGGTGGCAGCTATTATTATAGTATTACCCTTTTCAAAAATTTTCTCATGCAATGGTGGGGCATTGCCGATTACATCACTTGTAATAGGAAATTGAAAAATACCAAATATTAGTTTTAAATATAGCTCATTACAAATCTAATATCATGTTGTTACTGTTAACTTGCAATTAAGCGTAATTGGTCATGGAAACTGTAATTAATAACAAAATATATTTAAGCCAATTAAGCAAATACCGTTTAACAAAATATCACTTTTTAAGGTTATTTTCGTGGGAATCCAAATTTTAACTTTAATTTGGGCTTGATTAATTGAAGCTTTTATACTTTTATACTTGTGTTTATGTTACTTAAGCATATTAAAGTCGGCAACATAATTATATGTATTTTGCATGACATCAAAAACTTGAGCTTTTCAGCTTTGCGTGCTTTTACATCACTTTCCTCTGATAAGACCATTTGCATAAATGCTTAACCTGTTAGAGCCGGTCCCATCGTTTTTAATTTGAGAAGATTTCGTAACTTGTAAATAAGGTTTCTTTAATTATTCAATAAAATATAGCATCAACTTTTATAATTACCAAATATTTAACCTTGAGGTTTTAAAAAATAATTACGTACAACTTTTACTGCCACTAAATAACAAAAGCAATAACAACAACTACCATACAATCATAATAACAAGGCAAAAACTATTCACCCGTGAATTCATATGTCTGCACAAAACATACGTAACAAATATATTAGAAACAACTGTTGCTCCATGAAATTAGGCAAAACGAAATTTTATGACTTCATTAAAGGTGGTTCAAAACAAACAAACACACAAAGCAATAGCCACACAACATCATGCAGACACAATTTAACCACAGCCAAAAGTCATTATACAATTTAAGACACACACACACATACATTCACATGCCACTACTTCCTGCGCTGATGTTGCCCCAAATTATTTAAAGACTTAAAGATTCAATTTTAGTTTTTTTTCTTCCAAACTAATTTATTGTTGTTGTTTTTGGTATTTATGTTCAGGAACAAATTTTATTTAACAGCTTGTCTGTCTGCTTTACAACTTTTTTGACTTGTTTTACCAAACTTTAGATTTTTGATGATTTCTTTAATTTCTGATTGTTTTCCTGCTCATAACATGTGTTGCATTAAATTAGTTTGATTTAAGTTTAACATTGTTCGAAGAAAAGAAGTATTGAAATTAAGCGGAAATCATAGATGTTGTTGGTTGTTTGTAGGTTGAGTAATAAGTAAAAATTAAATAGTTACAGGTGTAATGGAGTCTTGAGGATAAAATATCTTTACGAAGATTAAAAGAAGGGCTAATTAAAGCATTGTCTTTTAAGCCATTTTAAGATGCATTTTATATTGATGCTGCTTTGCTGGAGCCGACCCAACTACTCATAAAACTAAACTAACATATTTGAAAATTTATTTTGTTTAAAGCCGTACCAACTATTGTTTAATAATTCTAAATTTATTTTTTCTTATTTATTAGTAATAAGTCTAATACAAGCCGTTAATTTTTAAGAGTTGTAGTTTTTTAAACTGGTAAATTTAATTTTTTAATAAATATATTTAAATTTCTTCATGGAAAATCGCATCTTACTTAATTTACTCTATATTTTTGTCAGGAAAAAGGCAGTTTTATAGAAATGTATTTTTATGTTTAAATATAATAACGAGATAGAAGAAACTAAAATATTGTTTTGAAAAATGGTGATCGAATCAATCAATAAAATGTTTAAATTTGCAGCTATCAGAAAAATGATTATATCAATTACGTAAATTGTAAAAAACTAAAAAATAGCGATTTTTTTTATTATTAATAAAAATTGAAATTTATTTCAAACATTTCAATTGCAAATTAAGAGGAATAATAATAAAAATATTTTTTTTTGTTAGGCTGGGGTGAAACTCGGGCTGATTATGTGATGTGCAAGCGCAGTAACCACAGCGCCATGCCACCATGTTGAAAGTAGACCGCATTTGTTACTTTAAATATTTATTGTTTAAACATTATCCTTAAATTAAAAAATAATTGCAAAACCTGAAGAACACTATTTTTTTTTAATCGCACACATTTAAGATTTTGATCACGGAAATGATCAAAAAAATGCAAACTTTAATCAACTCAATTACTTAAATGAATTAACAATTAAAAATTTTTAATTTTATTAAAAAAAACTTAACTAAACAAGCATAAATCTAGGTATAAAAAAATAGGGGAAAAAAAGAAAAGAAGGAACAAACCAAAAAGCAAAGAATAACAAAAAAAATAATAAAATATTTATTGACCCAGTCTGAAAGTTAGGTTGAGGGCTATACCTCAAGGCCAGGAGCCACATGAAATTCGAAGTTTAACTTCTTATTTATGTTAGCAATTATGTTGGCTTTTTATTATAACATAAGCGAGTGCTTTACCTCTCTATTTTTAGTCTAAATAAAGATCAACTTGTCAAAGTTATTTATAGAGAATGTTGAGCCTGTGGATTTTCCAAATAAACTGACAAAAAATTAACATTATTTTGCGGGAATGCTTACGTATCATCCTTTTCTTAACTTGTTGGCTTTTTTCTTAGAACAAAATTAAAATCAAAGGGACTAAAGCTTGTCAATTATTCCCATCATAAAAAGTTGCTGTAGCGCCACATTTAATGTTTATTACATAGGGTGGTGTAGACCCTGCTTCAGCCTTCTCCTTTTCTCTACAAACTAAAGCTGTAGATATTAGAGTTATTAATATTAAATGTTAAGCGTAAAGATATAGCTATTGGAAATGAAAAACATAAAATATATTTTAGCTATAAAGAGGGATCTCCGTCCTTTTTCTAATTTATTGACTTTATGCTTAACAAGTTTAACAACCATTATTTTTATGATTGCTTTAGAACACAATGAAATGTTTTTAGTTGATTCGATCCCCTCTCTTTTGCAGCTTTTTCTGTACAAACAACTCTGCCTCTACAATTTTTTCCTGTCGATTTTCAGCCTGCATAAGCATAAAAATATTTAACTGTTTTTGCTAGCTGCATGGGGATTGCTCAGTTTCCATTTTGAAATTCTCACAAAATTCTTCGTTTAATACATTAGTAATTAAAAAAAATCTGTTTGGTATAAAAACCTGTATCGACTATTAAAGCTTAGTGAGCGCGACACCTACAACTTCTTTTCGTTTAAATTTTTACGCTAGAGCTTTTCAGCAGTGTCTTATGTAAATCGGCTGTGGCTAGGCTTGCCAGATTTAATTTGCCCAAAAGCTTGATATTGGCCAAAAAAAAACTTGTTTTTGAAAAAAAACTTGACAATTAAAAGCATTTATGCTATTGTTGCTTTATTTTATTTTTAATAATTTTTTCGAAAATATTATTAGAGCAAAACCAAAAATATCATAAAAAGTAAAAAATAACAGAAACAATTAAAAAAACAACATTAAAACTGAGTACTTGTTTCGTAAAAAAATGGAATTCAGTCCTTAAAAATTTTAAAGAAAACTTAGGAGTTACCTAAAAATATAAATAAAGATACTACTTATATTGCCACATATTCTCTACCATCGTGTGTTTAGAAAAATCTAAAAAAAATTTTCAATCCTCATTAAAATTTATTCTTATTAATTGCTCGGTTTTCATAAGGTTATATTCCTATCTTTTGTATATAAGTAGATTATTTAGAATACTAAATGCTTTTTCACAAAAGGTAAAATATCGTAAACTTCTCGAAGAACACAGTAATCAATATTATTTGAAATACCTACTACTGCGGAAGCTCCAGCAGCTTATTCCAAGTCAGAAGGAACTTTTTATATTTAAACAGGAAATTTAAAACTTGTAAAAAAACTTGATATTTATAACTTTTCACTTGACACTTGACACGCATTAAAAAACTTGACAATCAGGCCAAATCAGGCCCGTCTGGCAACCCTAGCTGTGGCAAACTATTTGTATTGAGGATTTAATTTTATTAGCGTATAACCACCTAACTTTTCTTAAAATCAATTCAGCAGAGATTTTTTATTTGGTTTCTAATTTAAATGGCGTGTCACCACCCACTTTTTTAGTATAAGATGTTGACGTTAGAGTCTTAAGATGTGCATACAATCTCAAAAAAATCGTTGCAGTAAAGTTATAAAAATAATAAGTTTAATTTTTGTTGACATTAAATGCTTTATGTATGCGTACAAGTTTTCATAAAAATCAGTGCAGCAGATGTACCAGTAAGTTTTTGTGGGCGTGGCACATCCTTTATTATCTTCAAAAGATTGCCTTTAGAAATTATACAAAGTTTTATAAAAATCAGTGCCGCAGTTGAACTTGTATTGAAATTTTTATATTTCTGGGCATGGCCCCACCTACTATTTTTGTCTCAGAATTTTAACGTTATTAGCCTTTAATGTGCTTTTAAATCTTTAAAAATTGCGGAAATAGAAGTACCAGTAGTTAATATTTTTTTTGTAGGCGTGGTCCGCTTTTATTTTTCATTCCGAGTTTTAACGTCAAAAGCATTTTATATTTGTAAAAAGTTTCTTAGAAATCAATACACTAAATGTGCCTGTGTTAAGAATTTAATCGGTATTGTAGAAGAAGTATACTTATATACATAGATCTTAACTGTTGTGGGCGTTGCTCCGCCCATTTTAAGAAAAAATAAAGATTAATTATTATTTAAAATTTCATTAAAATCTATCCAGCAGGGGGTGTTGAAAGTAAAACTTTTGATTTTTTATAAAACTATCAATTAACCCATTACTTCGTAAGCGAAATGTTATATATATGCGAGATAGTACTACGAGCATTAAAAAGTAAATTTTTCCTGATTTTATATATAATCTTAACCTAGAAATTTCAGTTTTTTATTATTAGTAAGTGTATATAAATGTAGTCTTAAAAATATTTCATTTTTCTTTTATGATAAATGTGCAACATTCATCACTTTATGCTGATCAATGAAAATATAATAAAAACCAGATAAATCACATCTTTGATAGAAAAACTTCAAATAAAAAATTCATGAATTATTTAATTGCAAGAAAGTCAAGAATATTAAAATAACATAATTTATCGCATGTCTAATAAACAAGCGATATCTCTGCGTATGCCCTTTAGCATTGGATGAACCTCACGTACACAAAAGATAAAAACGAAATTTGTATTCATTAAGGAATGCCAATAATATGTGTAAACATACGTATGCATGTATGTACATATGTATGTATGTATTTAAATAGTAACCAGAAATTAATTTCCAATTTATGAATCTCAAGAATTTTGTGGAATATAGGGGAAAAATCACTAAATCCATTGTAAAATCCATAAATCCGCATTGAATATATTTATATGTATATGTGCTTGTGTATGTTTGTAAATTGCATTTATTATAAGTTTTTTCCCCTTCGAAAAAATACTTTATCAATAGAATTTGAATGAACGAAAAAGCAAAAAAAAAAACCGTCAAAAGGTAATAAAAAATATTCGTTTTAAAAAAAATCATGGCAAATAGTTTGCGCCATAAAAGTCAGTCATTTGTGTAACCCATAAATAAAATAAAATGAATAACAATATTAGGGGTATGCATTGGAGGTGAAAAAACAATAATGCAGTAGAAAATAATGACTTTTGAACTAAGAATATGTAAAAAATTGGTCCTTTGTGGAAAAATATTGCATTAAGAAAACTATCAAGCCAACTTGTGTTCCGTTAGACTGCCGTATATAGGGTTGCCGGCTCGATTCTTTGGCAGGTCTACCTCTTTTTAGTTTTCTTTCCCACTCTTGTTCTGCCAAAATCTAGGTAATTTTTAAGTCAATTTAAAATCGATAGATTTTACAGTGTCTTGAATAAAGCGTTTTAAAAATTTCATAAAAAAAGCTCATTTGTAGGGGTCTATAGTTTTCCCAGCTTCTTTCCATTTGATGTTTTTCTAAAATGTACACATTCTTTTGAAACTAGTCTAGTGTAGATTTAAAGTTGACACCTGTAATACAAGGTGGGCCAAAATGAAAAACTTCGAATCTGTTTTTTAATTATGTTTATTTGAACCTTTACAATTTTATCGGTCAAGTCGAGAAGATGATATCGGCCAAATGGGCGCCGTCACAATTGATTGCTACACGGGCTCGTTTTATGGCATTTTTCAAAACTTCCGCGAGAACTTCGGGTAACAGATTCTCGCACTCGTGTCGAATGTTGTCCTGGGGGCTTCCAGGATCTCGATCTTGTTCACGTAAACACAGGACTTAAAAAAACCCCACGACAAAAGCCTGGAACGGTTAAATCGGGCGATCTTGCGGGCCAATATAAATTGCTAAGACGAGAGATGAGGAGACCCGGGAACGCCGCTTAAAAAGGCAGCGCTAATGTAAATTTTATCTGTAGTACAGGGCATTGGAAAAATTGTTTTCTTATTGAAAATTCTTTTTATTTTTTTATATAAATGTTTTATATCCCCTTCCTATAGAAACTTTTTAGTAACCCTTGCCAAATATTTATTTTATTTTTACAATATTTGTAATTAACCCCCTTAATCCTGTAAACATCAACGAAAATCAAATCTTTTTTTCGTGATTAATGGACATAAAATCCTTCATAAAAATCTCTACTTAAAAATATTTGATCAAACAAAAGAAATGTAAATTTTTATTTATTCAGTTCGAAAAATAAACTCAAATATAATGATTTTGATGGAATTTTATTCAATAATTTCAGAGCAAAGCAAAAAACTATTTCACTATCTTATAATCACAACAAAACCAGCAGTTATTTAACAAAAAGTAAAATTGAATTTGAATAGAGAAGAAAGAAAGGTTTAAAGTATTTTTTAAGTATTCAAATTATTTTTTATTTTATGTTATAGTTCATAGATACTTGTTTCAGAAAAAAATCAGGGCAGCAGGCAGAAAATCAAAAGTCTATACAATTAACATTGTAGAAACCATTAATTTGGCAAAATCTTACTTGTGCATTTGAATATAAAAACAACAACCATGGATGATGAAAATCATTTTGGTGTTAATTAAGAACTAAATTTGTACACCAAAAAAATTATTTCCATATTTTTTATTAACGTTTTTCTAAAACATTTTTTGCTTTTAATTTAAAATTTAATTGCTACAATTAAATATTTAATTTGAACAAATGTTAACTAAAGTACAATTAAAATGTTAATTCTATTTATAAAATCGTTTACTGATGGAAAATTAATTAAATTTTTTTATTAATATTACAAATTTTTTAATTGAAAGTCAATTTTATTATTTTCTGTGTAGATTTAAACAACTGTTAAGGTAATGTAAACGAATTGCATTCAACTCTTAATTATTATGTAAATGTTAACTATAATGTTGTTAATGAAAATTATGATATTAATGTTAACAACAATGATGATTATAATAATACAGATTTTGAATTTGAAATTACATGTTAGTGTGTCACGCAATGGCATATATGTATGTGTGTCTTATGTTTTATGGGCCCTAACACATGCTGAATTTTTATTATCATTTAAGTGGGTTCACTTGCCTGTCAACTAGTGGCAGCAATGGGATTCTGTTTGGTTTAATTCAAAGATATTTTAGCACAAGTTCAAATTACACAATAAATTTTATATTTAATCGCACAACGATAATGTAATTAAACTTGGCACCAGCCAACCACAGCATAGAAAAGCAAACAAAATTCCTTTTATCAGCGGCATATTTTATAGCGAAAACATTCTATCGAGCATTAAGCAGATGATTAAACCTAACTACAAATGGAAATTTATACATCGTATTTAGTTATAATGGTGATATATGCGGTTACACGTAGTATTAATGTACACATATGTATGCAACATCATCAACCACATGTTCGTGTTTTCAGCTTAGCTTAAACGCATATGGCAGTTAAATGGATATTTTAAAATTATAAGCAAAATTATAGCGAAAAACAAAACAAAATAAATCCACTAAAAGGCTTTTCTATAACATAAATTTTAATGAGTATTGAATTTAGAGAAGATATTCTTTTCTTCAAACTATTGTGTTCGCCATGTAATAAAATGTTTTGTGCGAACGGATTTCAGTTTACATAAATTCTTGTCCATATAGTTTACGATCTTGCATTTAACTAGTGGAAATTGCACATCTTTGTGGATTTTGCTGCTTTTAATTTAATGAAGAGCACCGGTTATCACGTGTAGGATTTTGTTTTGGCGACGTTTAATTTTCTCTATGTTAGTTGCAAAGACATTGCCCCCAAAATTGAATATCATGACTCTAAATTGGTTTTAAAATCGATTTCTAGAGCAGAAGTTTACAATAGAGGCGAAGCACAGAGTTTCTACCAATACGCCAATGAATTTGGGTTGCTTTAAATTTAATTTGTGTCGACTTTGCATTTTCTTAGGACTTCTGTGTGAGGATACAATCTACATGAATGCCAAGGAAATTATATCAAAACGTTGGTACTACAATATAATTTTCATATAATTTATATATAAAGAAATTATTTCCCAGATTTTTCCAACATCAGTCGCTAATTTATCATTAAAGACACTGTTGGCTAACATTGCTTATAAGCCACAGAAATTAAGTACTTTAAACCTGCTGAACGTTAAAAAAATAAAATGTTTTAATTTTTGTTAGGTGCCAAGGGTTCACATTAAAAATATTCGACACTTCCACCCAGAGGCCTGTGACTCATTGTGGACCAAGCAAAAACTAACATTGCTTCGTTATGAGTTAAAATCTAAAAAACCTTTACTCATTAGCATTTCAACCCATTATTTTAACATGGCGATGATATTTGAGACAAGTGCTTACCATGCTCGCTTACAAAAAGGGAGTTAAATAAGTACTTACCATGCTCGCTTATAACATTTTGCTGGGGAACCCAGTTACTTATTGTTGCATTTAAAATTTCTTTTTGATTTTTTGGTTAAAGCTGGCTTAAAATACTAAGTAAGAATAAGTTAAGAAATTGTCAAACTGAAACTATCTTCCTAAGTTTTATATTAGAAGTAACTCATTATCTAACAACTGCTTAGTCATACAGATGTAATAGTAGTTGAAAAGTAAAAAAATTTGTAAAACCTAATCACTTCCAAGCTTTTGCTGGGAATCTCTTTAGGAAAATATTGGAATGACCAAAAAAAGCTTGAAACTTTAAGTAGAAGATTATAAAGGTGCTGCCAGCAAAATAAATCAAATCAAAGGCAAATACCAAACCTTTTAGAAAGCTTCCTTTTACCCATAAGCTCAACACTTCTGATAAGACCCATCAAGTTAGCAGCCTTTATTTCCTTCGCAATAAGGCCCTTAATTATACACTCCAGACTCCTCCTGCACTCTTTGAGATAACGTTAGTCCTGTCCAGCCTGGGCCGCAGAAGCCTGGAAATCTTGCACTACGCCCTTTCTTCCAAGGCTTGTCTTACTTTCTCCAAGGCTTATGGGGTTTTTGACCCATACTCAGTTCCATGTATAAGTCCCCTTCTTGCAAACTTATCAGCAATTTCATTCCTTCAATGTCACAACGTTCTGACATCTAGCAGAGCGAGCCTGAAATTGGACGTTACATCCCTCTAGAGTTTCAAGCACGGCTTGGCTATTGACATAGATCTTTACGTCGTTTCCTCCTCCCACATTTCCCTCTATTAACTGTATGGCTCTCGTTACTTTCAGAATCTTTGCAAAAAACCTCATCTGAGAGTCTGTTTGACATTCTTACTTCAATATCCGGAATGCTACAAGGATTTAATTTCCAAGGTCAAGACTCACGATCCTACAGTCAGTCAAAACGGATTGCCCCTGGGGTAAATTTTGATAAAGCTTGGAGCAAAGATTTGAAACCAAAGGGATAGCAACTGAAACTAAAAAAATTTAGTTAGGATATAAAAAATTTATCGAAAACTCCTACCATCAAGATAATTAAGAGTATCATAAGGTTTTCTTAGAATAAAGATCCCTTTAAAATTAAGATTTAAAAAGCCATTAAGGATTTGAAAGGCCAATTAAAATTAAAACGTATACGGGCGCTACATTCGGAGGCGGCAAATCTTATATGTATATCAAAAATTATATCTATTAAATTGAGGGTACCACTCTGCCAGTTCTGGGTTAACTTATGTTTTTTAATGTGAAGATATTACAACAAAAAAATTTTGATGTCACGCTTAAAACGCTTATGTTTTAACAAGTATTTTTTTAACAAACATCAAGTAAATTTAAAATAAGTTTTTTATCTAGAAAATCAATTTCCTTTGTGCAACACACATTTGCTTGAAATTCAATGTCTGTATTGTTTTACACAAAACTTTGTTATCACTATTTCTTTTAAATATTGTTTTGCCAAAAGCAAAACTTTAAACGGTTTTGTGTATCAAGTGAACTAATTGAAGAACAAAATGCTATTGGCCATATTTAAATTGTCTTAAAGCTAAATAATCGTTTAGAGATAATTAATGAAGATATTGATACAAACCAAACATTTTTCTAAATATATACATATAAACTTACATAAACTATTTACATAAATTAGATTTAAAGTCATTTAAACTCTGTCTGCATTTGAATGTTAACGAAATAATCTTACATTGTTGAATATATTGCAAATCAGTTAAGAATCCTTACCTCATTAACTTTGGTTTGGCTTTAACGAGTTTGCCCATAAGTGGAGAGAACTTCTCATAATTTAAATATTAAAAACTTTACACAATATGGTTTTAAAGTGTAAATTCTTTAAATTTAAAACTTTTAACTAAGCTCCAGTGATGCCCACTGAGAAAAATGATTTATGAAATGTATGGGTGCTTTTTCACTGTTTGTATTATTTATTTTAAATAAAATGCAATATTAAACTGTTATATTGTTGTTACTTCCTTGTGTTTTTTGTGGGTAACCATGTTGGGTACATATAAAGCTCGATTATAATTCGGTTCCCAGAGACAAGCTTGGTTTACATTGTCTAACAGCTTCCTATGATTGAACTTGTTAAGTTGTACCATCCTTTGAATAAACAGCATGAACATGTCGTAGCCGAGCACTAGGACTTTCGAATTTTTTCTATTATTGCTAACAATACAATGGCTTGCTTATTTTGTCCGACCGAAATTCCAGTTCTTTCGTGTGTCCCTCGCATTTGTTTCTATTCTTCGTATCATTATGATTAATTAGGAGCCCTTAACTTTCCTTCTGTCTTGACCCTAGAAGTCACGATGGTTATAACGTCCAGAAGTATTGGTTTGAGACCCACCTTTAGTTTTTAAATAGACTTATGCATGTCCGTCCGTCCGTCTGTATGGCTGGGTGTCCTTGTATCCTTGTGAATACGCTACAGGTCGCAATTTGATACAGATAATTTTTTGTTACTTAAACAAAGCCTATGCTAAAGATCGATCCATTTTTTTGGCATAGCCCCTTTACAAATGTGGTATTGGGTATAATACATATTAACTTACTATTACAAACAGCTTATAATAAGCAACTTTTTTTTAAGAGTAGTTCTCAGGGTGCACTAATACAGGTAGTGTTAAGAACTTAGCTGGTTAAGCATTCGCCTTGAAACTTGTGAAAGTGATTGTCAGATTTATTATTTTTTTCACTTTCTCAAACACAAAAAAGGAATGCAGAGGGCACATTTTTTTTAATTAAATCTATTTAATGTTTGTTATATTTATTGAAATTCGAATGGGTGTTTTCATATATACTTTTTTTTGTCAATATTATTTTGTTATTTTAAAAGATAAAAATTATAATACTATCATGTCATTGTTGCTAATGCTTTTCGAATACTTCATTTTCGGTTTAAAGAATTGATTTTCTTTACATTTTTAATCAAATTAACGACATATGTACATATAAAACGCATTAAATATTTGTCACATGTAGCAACAGCAAGCAGCTGCTGTATGAAAATGTTGCCGTGTGTGGTTATATATGCTGTTGACTGCTTATTATGCAAAAATGCAATTGACGACAATAGTACCCACCCAAATAGTAAAAATATGCAACAATAAAAGACATCATTTCATGTTTTCAGCCAGCGATAATTTATTTCATATGGTTTGTGCGATGTATCCTTTATTCTTTGACTAGTAGTTGCATGTTTTCAGCTTTTTTTTTTTGCTTGAAAAAAATTTACAAAATGTGCTATAAATTGTTTAACTACAAGGTATAGCAGAGTATTAAGTAAAAGATGGATCGTTAAAGGAACACCGTTTCCAAATCTTATTTTATAAATTTAAGAATAAAAAATGTGGCAGAAAGGTTTTATTATAGAAAACAGGCGATTGCACCGTTTGTTACTTCTAGGCGTTGGATCTCTAGTAGAAATCTAAAAATGTACTTTTTATCTATTTATGTCCACTATACCTCTCTTACAAAGTATAGTGACGCCTTTAAAAGTATCTTGAAATCCAAGAGGCCTTGATATTGTATTCCTGAAAACTTCAATTTTATATTGAAGCTCTAAAGGGCAGAGATAAGTACTGAAACATTTTTAGAACTATTTCCCTCTTATTGCGCTTTTCCCCAGTGCTATTAGTTTGTAACATATTTCGTTTTATTCACCATTTTTCACTAGAAACAGTGTATTGTTCACTACTTAGTACTACCTTAAGGGCATGCAAATTAATGAAAATGATCACAATTGAAAAAAAAATATTTCACAAACTTGTCATCGTCAATCATTGCCACGTACTGTTCAACAAAACCACAAAATCTACTATTTATTACATACTTTGATACATTCTCAAATGCAGTTGGGAAAATAACTCTTAAACCAAGAGGAGGGAAATGGTTTGTAACTTAAAAAATAAGAGAACATTTAGCATAACCATCTTGCCTCCATAATACTGCAACACTGCTCAAATGTGTAGCCACAATACCCTAATATTTTATCAAAAAGAACATGCAACAGCAACAACAACTGGTTGGTTTGTTAAGAGTGATTGTTGTGTTGTCGCTTGAAGCTGCTTAAGGCATAAGCCGTGGATAACAATCATATTAACAATTTTCTAGATATAAACATGATGATGATTTAAATAAATGGGCAACTGTATGAATATAAGCTGACATTGTGAACTCACATCCTTTAGGTGTACTTTTTCAATTCACAAGTATATTCGCACAAATGTGAATGCATTTGGACTTAAGAAATGCATTTCCTCTAAACATAAAACTCATCAAAAAATGTATACGAGATGTTTGAAGGTTCTTCTTTTTTATTATTCAAAATGAACTAGTGATTGAGAAATATTTCCCTGGATAAGTAGACCCCGGCTTGTACTGATTTGTCCAGGTATGCGTTATTAAAAAATTATTATTTTAATTATCATTTACGCTGCAGTTTCCCTTATAAACAAAGACATGTGTTGTGTGTTTTGGTATGTTTTTTTTTATTTTCTCAATCTGGTGATTTTAAATGTTTGAAGGTAAAAGAGACCTGCGCTTATGCTTCCTTATGGTCAGACTATCTGTGCCTTTGTAGCTAAAGAAATCACAGCTACCCACATTCTAAGGCAACTCCGATATATCCTTCATGTTTCCATTTCACCTAGTATATTTAAGACATGGGAATTCGAGGGGTTCTCCATTTTCTATTGCGTCTGGGCACTCTGAGCATTCATAGCGATTCATAAAGCCGTCAATTAGACATTAACAAAATGATTGAATTGCTTTGTTTTCGGTCAAAGAGGAATTTTCGTGCCTTGTTTTTTATCACCGTTCTGTTATGCATGTGTTCTACCTTTTTTGTTATCTTAGGTTTTACAATGCTCTTTGATCTTTCTTTGCTACAGCCTTTTTTCGCCTGGTCTGTCGTTAACCTGTTTGAGATTATATGCATCTCTGCCGCATCCAATACCAACCCAAAATTATTTGTCCTACTGAGCGCCCATAGTCTACGTACCGAAGACATTTTTCTTCTATGCTCTTTTATCTGTAGGTCGTGTTGAGCCTAAATATGTGCTGCCTACAACAATGTGGAGGTGGTAATATTACTCAATGTCTTCCTTCTTGGACCCATTAGTTATTTTATATTAGTTAGTATTAAACACTATTTTGAACAATATTAGACCTTACGCACATATATTCGATATGCGGCTAAAATTTGAGCGGGTAGCACAGTAGCCGCTGTAGCACAACGTAACATGTACCGCTGCAAGCTGTCAAAAGTTAAAAACAGCTGTTTTAAAAATGTAGTAGTTGCTGCAGTAGAGGCTAAAGTGTAAAATTAGAAATCTTGAACTTTGTTGTGCAACAACACAATTGACAATTAGCAGCTGATCCTGAGCTACCTTTAACGTCTTCAGCTTCAGCTACTTCTCCAACAACTTTATTCTGTTCCATGCATTAGTCCATCATAACTCAAAGATATTTGATTGCCGGTCTAAATATTATCGTCCGGTTGCCCACTTTCCTTTTGCTTCTGTTCTGTGAGATCGAGGTAAGCTACTTTAGTCATCCCTGGATCTTTATGATTGCTTCATTTACCACCGATTCTACTTAAGGCACACTAAAAATCACTAAGTCGTTTGCGACTAAGAATACTGTCATACATATAATCCCAAATCAGTGGTCCAAAGGCAAGTGTACTGACTTCATACGCCCATAACCCTTCGTCTGTTCAATAAAATAGTTTCCAATTTAGGATGTGATCATTTTCTATTTCCGTGAGATATTTAGGTTTGTTTAATTTCTTAACTGGTATTTATTTCTAATGTCAAGGGTGTCAAAGTGACAGTATTTATCTAGCGTTCTCCTGCTATTGAAGCCGTAGCAGTATCTGCTACCATTCTTATGGCGTATATCGTTGAAGCTGGTTGTTCCGCTTTGACACCAAAAAAAGTGTCTGGTTTTTCACGGATCTGGGAATAAACCCTCGTTCAGGCAACTTTGCATAAATGTTTTGAACCAACACTAGCGTCGGCGTATTACGGCTTTAATGACTCTACAGAGAACTTCTGCACGTCCAGGCGCATAAAATCTCATATTTTTCTACATATCCTGCCGATCTCTTGTCTCGCGACTGGGAGCTCACTCTGGACAGCACGGTGCTTTCTTTCTGATCTATTTTTTCATACAAAGAAATGGGACATCCAACCTGCAAAATCAAAATCAATGCCTATTTGCTGGAAACCAGTTTTTTTATTATATTTTGATTGGCGTCGCATTTCTTTTATTGCAAATTATTAATTTAAATCAGGGGATGTTTAAAATTTGAGTCAATTTAACTTTTTTTTTTAGTTAAGAATTATTTATGTATAAGAGCCATTTGAAAAAATTATTCAGAAAATAAAAATTGCATAAATGTAAATTCTCTGAGTTACTTAAAAGTGTATTAAACCTAACATTATGAATCTGTTTTCTTATTCATATGTGTCCTTTCTTCTTCAGGTGTGTGCGTGTGTGGTACTGTGTCATGTTTAACCACAATATGACATCAAGCTTCTTTGCTTGCAAATTCTTTTTTGATTTAACTTTAGCTTAAGCTTAGAACAAATTATTTAGCAAATATTTTAATACTTTTTGTCCTTGAAAAGGAAATCAAGCTGCAATTTTTGTTTCGATGAAAAATTTTTTTCTGTTGTCTTACCGTTAAACCTTTTATGAACTTGTCGAAGATAATAAAATAAAACTCAAAGATATTTCTTTTTCTAATGAGAAAATAGAACATAATTATAATCTGAAATATAGCTTTAGATCATTAAATTCAATGCATAATCATATTTTATCCTACACTACAATTTGCAAAATGTCAGAAATTGTACAGGATAAGGTCGTCAACTTTTACTAACGACTTCTTAATGATCGGTAATACCTTCTTTTAAGCAAAAAAGATCCCTGTTACGAATACCAAAGCACTTTAAATGGTCAAAGAAGAAAATCATACATCATTATTCTTTCTGCTACCACTAACCCAAACCTTCTCTTCCGTTATGAAATTGCTCGCCATCTGAAAGAAATTGTTATTGTTAGCATTCTCGAAAATAGGCCTTAATGGATGTCAAATTTTAAAAGGCACAACCACTCTCAGTGTGATAAGTCAGATCATAGCCCTTATTATAAACACTTTTTTTGGAATTCTGGCATGAGCAACAGGGCTCCTCCCGGTGAGCTTTCCCTCAATAAAACTCAAAAATATACAGACGAAAGCTGCTTGCTTTCTTATAGCCAGAAAGCTATGATACCAAAACTCAAGTCACTGGAGGTAAAAAAAGCAAAAGCTGGTCTTTGCCAACAAAAACTTGCAATGTTACATAATTAACGTCAGCTTGTTAAAGATGAGCAACGTCAACCTGGGTTATGTTACCTCTTTCTGTTACATTGCAGCATCATTACGAATGCTGGCGGCTTTAGTAATGATGTCTCTTTAAACGCCAAAATTTATTTGTACAATTTTCACGGTACACTTGTGAGTATTCAGGGCGTCTGCAGTTCTATTACCGTCATGTACACTGGTTGGTCTATTCTAGCCTTTAGTTATTATTTTTACTCTTTATTTTTCTACCGGCAACACTGAGGGAGTAAGTTTTCTGCCACAAGTAGGCCATATACTTGCTTTCAACGATTGTTTGTTCTATCAAACCTAATTTACTTATCCCAAATTCTTCTTTAAAGAGACTTCTTTGTCTCATCCTCACCTAAATGTTAAATGATAATTCGAGTGATCCTTGCAGCAGCTTAACTTCTTCACAGTTTTCTGTAAGCCACTACTATACCAAACCTTTTAACTTATAAAATGTGTCTTAAGTTCAGTTGTAAACTTTGTGCCACCAAATTGTGCCCCACCACGTTATACAAAACAGACAGTCGTAAAATATAACAGATTAACAAAAGAATCACAGTTCCAAAAAAAAAAAGAAACAGAAAACTTCCTCTATAGTTTGGCATTCTTCCTTTTGAATAATTCATAAACTTAAGTATACGAAGCCAAAGGTCTTTAAACGTAATAAAATGCAATTATTTGAAAGATTGAGAAAAAAAAACTGCAAAAAGTACAAACTCGTTGAAAAACGGTGCTGTATTTTATTGTAAAATTTACGTATATTTTTTTTTGCTGTATATACCTATATACATATAAACACTTTTCGTTAAAATAAGGACAAAAAAGCGAAGCAAAAAACATTTTACAAAAAAAAATACACCAACTTGCAACATTGTTGTATTGCCCATTTATTTACCCTCACAGTAGTAAAAATGGTGAAGTGATACAAGAACATTTACTTTGTCTTTTATTATTACGAGAGCATCATTACAAACATCCTTATGTATTGTTTTGTGTTCTTGCAATGCGAATAAGAACAGAAGTGCTGCTGGTACATTTAATATGTCCGAAGGAAAAAAAAACATTAACTCAGCCAACTTAATGTGACTGACTGTAAAGACTAACTGCCAGTCAGTTTTGTTTAAAAGGCAATAGCTTTGGTTTTTGTTGTTGTTGTACTGGAAATTTTTTTTTTGTTTTTGTATTTTTATTTGATTATACAAAAGAAAGAAATTGACATTTTAAATCAATTATCCATGGTCTAAAGTTAGATATAAATGAATCTTAAAGAACAAGCAGCAGAAACTACTGACACTCAAGATGGAAAGATAAAGGATGGGAACATTTTTCGTACATACACAGAAAGAAAAAACAAATTCTTAAATCAAGAATTTTATTCTTGAATTTGTCCAAAATCGTAATTTAATTTAAGAAGGATCCGTACTTAGATTTTCTTAAATCAAGTCTATTCAGTTTACTATTTAAAAAAATCAAAAAAAAAAACTTCTTGTTTTCGAATATGTTTTAACATATAAAAACAAGGTGTCTCGGTGGCCTAAATGGTAGCGCCCTGGTATTGCAGCTCGGGGAGCTCCAGGCTCAAGTCTCAGCTACGCCAAGTATAACAAAAATTTTAATTGTAGATATTAAATATGTATAAAATGAAGATAATATCGAAAACTCACTCCTCTTTTTTTAATAAAAAAATCTCCTTTAGTCAAAAAATGAGTTTTCATATTTAGGTTTATAGTCCCGTCAATAACTTTAAAGGCTTCGTTAGTCTTTACTTTCTGTTGCCGTTCTTTAACGTGCCGTTCAGTTGTTTTATTTTAGTAGTTACTTTTTCTGTTAAAACGTATCAAAATTTGTATGGTTTTAATGGCGGAAAAAGCAGCTGATTCTTGCTGTCACTTAACAACGTTGCAAAAATTTTGTTTTTAACAGGTTGATCCGCAACGAAACGCAACGAAACGAAAAAACTAACTACTTACACACATTTTTTATTAGCAAAAAACAATCAGCTGATTCATCACGGAACAGAAAGTAAAGACTAACTCAGGCTTAAGCCTTCATCAAGTACGGTTTTGAACTTAAATTTAATTTCTTTTTTTGGCTTAGATGTGGCTAAAAGTAAAAAAAACTGTACTAGAAAAATCGTACTTGATTTAGGAAAATCCGTACTTTGGTTAAGAAAAGCGGTACTCACCGTACTTTTGACACCGCAACGGCTTGATTAAAGTAAAGATTACTTGGTTTATATTTTGTGTGTAGATATGTATGTTTGAATGTATATTAAACTGTTTTTTGTTATTAAGAGGAAAGTGAAGATAAAAGTTCTGACATGTAGACGTTCGTGAGGAGTTAAAAAAATGTCAGTTTGCACTCTACAACACCATAGGGTTACAAGAATATTTTATGTGTTTTTAATTAGTATGTAAAAAAAGAAGCTTACTTTGATCATAAATATATTTTCCTAATCTAATTGGCAATATATCTGTCTGTCCTTTTAAATTTGTTAAGGTTTAAAAAATGGCTTTCTATGCAAATGATTCCCAAAAGATTTTTGTCGTATATCACAAAATCCAAAAATTTTGATAAAATCACCAGCCAGTGTATATTTGTATAATCTTTTGATCTGTACAATCCGCAAATCTTTATCTGTTATGGTTGCCAAGATATATATGTAAATATACCTCACTTATGTTTAAATCTATGTTTACCAGATTTATGATAGACTTATGTGAAAGATTTTCTTGGGCTCTAAAAAGTGGATTCAGGGAATTGTTAAACTGACTTAGATCAGCCAATGTAAAATGAATGCATAATTTTTTTATATTACGTGAAAGATCAAAAAATTATAGTGTTGTCTATTTGAAAATAATTTTCCAAAAAGTAAAAAACAAAATCTTTAATTTTATATAATTCCATGATTGCATGTTTTTATGTTAAAAAAATTTCTCACAAAAATGTTTCTCACATAAGTTGTCAAAACTTTAAACTAAAAAAACTACATTAAAATTATGGACCCTTAATGTGTTGCTCGGTGTTATATGTTTACCTGAGGAGGGCATTAGTTTTAGGGTTTTAAATGTACTATTTTAACTATTTTTCCCCAGTTGGTAAAATTGATCTTCTTCCAAAATATTGCTGCTAAAAAATATATAAAAACTTCTATCGACAAATGTCTTATGTGAAGGTCGTTATTAGTGTTTGCAAAAGATAACAATTATGACGGTCCCTGAATACAACAATTACGCGATGTAAATGAGCAGTTGCACGTTAAATGGCCCCAAATGTGAGAAAATAGTTTTAATATTTCAATTAAAATTCTTGATATGCTTTGGCGTTGAATATAATATGGTCGGTCTTCATCGACTATAGCTTTTAATTTAATTGTATCTCATTTGTAACTGCAATTATTTAAAACTAATAAACTTTTTACCATGATTTTTTTTTCTTACAGTTCCTTTTGATACATTTCAACGAAGACTTTCTTTCTCGACGTTTCCTTTTTGTGAATCAAGAAAATATATATAAAATTGTATTTATGTTGGTAAGTAAATTTAATTATTTGTTATTTATGCATTTCGTTTAAGCAGGTGTGTATGTATAGGTAGTTCTTTCCTTTTTCATTGGCGAATTGAAATGAAATATTCAAGTTGTTAAATTTCCTTGAGCAATAAATTTTAGATTTCTTATAAATATATTTTTTATTTAACTTTTTTTTTTGACAAAATTTCATATTAAATGGTGGTTTTTAATATGCATTTCGATCATTTTAAAATATGTATATGCCAACACAAACTTATACATATTCAAAAAAAAACGACTTCTAGTCCGCACAGGAAAAATTATTTCCATATTTTTTTCAATTTACTTATTAATTAGAAAATTTATCGCCCTTAATTAAAAAAAAATTTAAAAATTGTAATAAGATCCTGAAGATGAACTACGTTCGAAATATATAGATCGCAGAAAAAATATAAAATATATGTTTTTATTGGGAGGAATCGGGAAACAGAAGCAAAACAAAGGCTTAAATTCATAATTTAAAAGTTTTGGTTTGTTTTAAGTAATTCTCAATAAATTATTTGAGGTTATTATATAAAGGCCGAAAATATTCATGCTGACGATTTGGTGTAAGAACCAATGAAATGCGTATAGACAAGCTTAACCTACGAAAATCCCTTTATATATTCATATACCTAAAAGCGAAACTAATAATTTATTTTTTTTATTTTATATATTATTTTGTTTGGATTTAACCGATTATTTAGTATATTTTTTTAATGAAAACTTTTAAAATTTTTGATTAAAATTGTTTAATTAAATACGAGAATTTTATAACAGTTTGTAGTCCAAATGTTTTTTAATAGAAATAACAAATTTTTTTATTGAAAATTATTTAAATTGTTTTCTGGTACAGGACAAGAACAAGAAATCGATTTAGGCCATTTTATCTTGAAAATGGATTTTACTGCCCCTCAAGAACCATAACTGACCTTAAATTGTTTTTGCGTGATTAAGAACATTTAAATTATAGAATTTTGAATTTTTGTTCTTCGTTTTTTTTTTCCTCGAAAATAAATTGACTTACAATCTCCAATTTAGTCTGGTTTTGTTTAATTCATTTCTGTTTTTTTTTTTAATATTTGTAAGCAAAAGGTGTAAATGTACATTAAAACTTATGAAATTAACTGCTAAAACATTAATTTAATGCTCTTTTTATTCAGTTTAACCATAGTTTGTTAACCCATTTTATTTTAAATAACACACAACTATGTGCATTATAGAAAAGTAGCACCCTGTTGCAATTTGTGTGTAACTACGATTAATGCAAATTTTATTAATGAATTTAGGGGAGGAAAATTCAATCAAAAGAAATTATGCATGAGTTTTTCATTGGTGTTTTGTTGAAAGGATTTTTCTTTAAATTTTACAAATGACAAATCAATAAAAAAAAAATCTTTAAAATTCTACGTTTTAAAAAAAACGTTTTCTCATATTTCTTCAAGTTTACATCATTGAATAAAAATCAAATGCAATTTTTAAAAAAATTCGTAAAATAAAAAATCCATAGATTGCATCAATCAAAATGTGTTTATATCGGTGACATCTGCCAGACAGAATCAACGTACGTGATCTATGAAATTTTAAAAAATTATTTAAAAAGTTTATTTATAAAAACAAATCAAATATTACGTTTGTCATCGATGCTGAAAAGTTGTCATTGTTTGTCACGTTAAATCATTTTTACATTCACCACTGGGCATGTCTGTATGTGTATGTGAATGATCCATATTAAAATAAATAAATTTTCATCATTGCTGCAGCATTGTTGAATGTTTATTGTGGGCTCTTGTTTTACAATTAACACAAAGCCTTTTAAGAACGAAGAACAATAGTGCTGTTCCCTTATCGTTTTTATACCCTACACATAGCAAATAAGGTATATTATATGCATATATTAGTTTGTCATTCCGCTTGTTTTTGCTACAATATTTATTTGAGGCCTAGTTTGGTAATTAATATATCGTGAATTAATATATAGGGTATGGGTGTCAAAACTCTAGAGACAATCGCTTATAAAAATCAGCAAAATCGAGGTACTAAAGATTTAAGCAAACTTTAGCGATTATTTATTTTTCTTCTAATTATCTTCAAATTTTCAATTAAAGAAGCACTTGCATTAAAACATCGGAGAGTCAAGTTAGGTACACCATCTTGATGGTATTTAATTAGATTTGTTGAAAATCAAGTGCTTTTTAAACTTTTGATTTTTAATCTTTTCTCAAAAAAATAATTAATATTGTAAATAACTAACAGTAATAACAAAAAGAAATAAACAATAATTATAAAAATAAAAAATAGTTATTATTTTTTTTTTTTTTTGCCTTAATATTACGGTCCCTTTTTTTATCTTAAACATATTTCTGTTATCACAAGATGTGACGCAATCGTCAATTATTCTATTTCTGAAAAACTATTTTTTGTAAGAGTGCACAGAGGCTTTAATCCACAAATAACCGAAAATTTTCAAAAATCTTAAATTGTATTGATGCGAATGAAATTAATTATGTTTACATATAAAGGAAAGACTTCCAAATTGCCGAATATAGCGCTCTTACTTTTTTCTTTTGCATACAAACTCATATTTTGCATGCTATACACATGTCATTGACATGCAATTGCCTACTTAATTCAGAAAACTTTTTGTTAAAAAAAAATCAAAAGATTTAATACAAAAGACCAAAAAAATTGGGCTCCATGACGTGTGGTGCTTTAGGTTTTAAAAAAAAACCAAAAAGGAACAAACATTAACCTATTAAAACACAGGACGATTTAAATCACCATTTAATTTAATACTCGAATTTTAATTAACGTACATAAAAGGTTTTAAAACGGAACATTTTAATTGACATTATTAAACGAAGTGTAACAACGCGAAAAAACGGAAGGAACAAAAGCAATACAAAGAAAAAAAAATATAGAAATGTTTGGTTAAAATATAAGGCGAATAGAAAACTTTTGTGATATAGAGTTCATATTTTACCTTTTTCTTTTGTAGAGAAAAAGGTGCTAAGGATTAAATTAGGAATTGACATAAATAAAAAGTATACTCACAAGTTCACACTAAACCATTAACAGTCACAACTCAAAATCATATATTTTATGAGAGGCAGCATATGAATATGTAATGTAATGTAATGTAATGTAATGTAATGTAATGTAATGTAATGTAATGTAATGTAATGTAATGTAATGTAATGTAATGTAATGTAATGTAATGTAATGTAATGTAATGTAATGTAATGTAATGTAATGTAATGTAATGTAATGTAATGTAATGTAATGTAATGTAATGTAATGTAATGTAATGTAATGTAATGTAATGTAATGTAATGTAATGTAATGTAATGTAATGTAATGTAATGTAATGTAATGTAATGTAATGTAATGTAATGTAATGTAATGTAATGTAATGTAATGTAATGTAATGTAATGTAATGTAATGTAATGTAATGTAATGTAATGTAATGTAATGTAATGTAATGTAATGTAATGTAATGTAATGTAATGTAATGTAATGTAATGTAATGTAATGTAATGTAATGTAATGTAATGTAATGTAATGTAATGTAATGTAATGTAATGTAATGTAATGTAATGTAATGTAATGTAATGTAATGTAATGTAATGTAATGTAATGTAATGTAATGTAATGTAATGTAATGTAATGTAATGTAATGTAATGTAATGTAATGTAATGTAATGTAATGTAATGTAATGTAATGTAATGTAATGTAATGTAATGTAATGTAATGTAATGTAATGTAATGTAATGTAATGTAATGTAATGTAATGTAATGTAATGTAATGTAATGTAATGTAATGTAATGTAATGTAATGTAATGTAATGTAATGTAATGTAATGTAATGTAATGTAATGTAATGTAATGTAATGTAATGTAATGTAATGTAATGTAATGTAATGTAATGTAATGTAATGTAATGTAATGTAATGTAATGTCAGGTGCATCAATTCTTATAGGACATTTGACTGCGACTTGAAGTACTAGGTCCAAACTCTGACCAAAATGGATCGCAACAGGTCATTTAGCTTGAACCATTACACCCATTTAACTTCCCAGAAATTCATTCCTTCCGGCAGCATATTTAAGACATTTGCAGAGAAGCCAGTCTTCTCTCTTTTCTTACTCCCACAATTAAATACGACGGTGGTCGTTGCAGTGGAGCCAAGTCATTTTGCGTGTTTGCCTTCCATTTAGTGGCACGTTATGACCGACATCAACTGCTATACATAAGTATGTAGTTTTTCATTATAAAACCCATGCGTATGGGAATAATCTTATGTAAAAAATTTCTTATCGCATGTTGTATTAAAAATTTCATTACATACATATTTTTAAAAATTATGAAATTTTAAAAAACAGTTTTTAGTCCAAAAAAAAAATGATTTACTTCCGTTTTAGTATTTTTATTGCAAAAATTACTATTTCTTTTAACTTTTTATAAAAATTAAAATATATGAAGAATAAATATTATTTAATTGATTTTTATAAAATTTATAAAATAATAATTTTTTTGTCAGAAAATATATGAAAAAAATACTTTTTTTGTAATTTCTTTTTTGCATTACGTTCCCTGCCTTCAATTGATTTAAGTTTATTAAAAAGTAGTAAATTTTTGTAAATGAATTTCATTGCAAGCAAACTTTTAAGAATATAAAATGCACTTGATTTTTAAGACATCCTTGATGTTTTCTTGTGCCTGCTTTTTCTTCGATAGCTCGAAAATATTTTTTCTTATTTTATTTAAAAACATCTTCGCGTTAATTTGGCTCTCCTTGTGTTAATTCAATTAATCAATCAAAGCTTATGCCCTAAAAGAAGTATTGGGCGTTTTTTGTTATTTTTAATTTAATTAAAACATTTTAGTGTAGAACTAAGGCAGCTAATATAAAAATTCTTTTAAAAACTTGAATTTAATGCTAGTCAATTTTGCATATAAAAAATGTTCTTTACAAATATGAAATTCAAAAAAAGTATTGAGCGTCACTTAAATCATAAATTATATTAAGATTGTATGAAGAATAAAATATTGTTTACTAGCAAAAATAATGAAAGGAATATAGAGAAATATTTAGCGTAGGCAAGTCGTCAAGTTATCGATATAGAGCGAAAGCAAATTGAAAGTAACACTCAATACAGAAACACGCTAATAAAATCGAAAAATATATTATTAAAAAAATACTGTTTAAAAAACTCTTTGTGGATCAAACAGTAGAAACTGCAATTTTAACTATTTTATAATTTTGGATGTTTTTGTTTATGTCTTAATTTTTTTTGTGAAGAGTATAACAATTGGTTGACTATGCCACTGTAATGGAATACAGTTTCCTCTTTGAATGGGAAATTTTTATGAATAGACAACAAAAACACTTAAAATACTTAAAATACTTTTAGTTAAATATTTTAAATTGTCAAAGTATGATACCAAGAAAGAACGAACGTGTGAAACAACAGGCGTTGCTACTGGCTGTTTGCTTAGCCCGCAGGTATAGTTATTAGTCAGTCAGGAAATGAACATAATTTTGAAAGAAAAAAAACTAACATGAACAGAAACTCAAAAGAAGGCTTAACTAATGAAGTTTTATATAGCAAAATTTTTTTGTTTTTGCTGATAATAAAAACAAAAGAATAGAGTTACCTGTGGCATTTCATAAAAGAATTGTAGCTTCTTACAAACGGTGGCATTTTATAAAGGTATTTTTATTGCTTCTTTTTTGCCAAAACTGTTTTTGTATTTCACGAGATTTTTGTGAATCGTTCATTTAAATAAAAAGTATAAATTTGGTGAAAATAAGTTACTCCTTGTGGCTGGATTAATTTTCATTTTGCATAAGGAAAATAAAAAATAATTTTTACTTACAGCAGCTAGAAAATTTACTGGTTTTAAATACATCTTTAGGAGATATAAACTTTTGTTTAACATTGATGAAATCTTAAATTTAAGCCACTTTTATCAATTCATGGTAATTATTTTCTAAAAAGGATGTATGGGAGGAGTCAGTTTCCTTGCAGTGATGCCCCTTATACATTTTAGAAATATTTGCTTTTCTAGATACACCAGAACACCATGATTTTTTCCTTCATCTAGGATATGTTTACCAAAAATGATAAAACGTATATCCCTGATACAATTTTTTTGAAGTTTGTATTTTGGTTTTTTCAAATCGAAATATTTTAATATAAAAACTTAATAAATTTTAAAAATTTAATTTAACCTCTACAACACTGCAACATCATCCATGCTTAAACAAATATATTGAAAGAGCTTTGATCGCAGCGATGGGATTACTTAAGTAAAGAAAAAGTCCACTTAAATTTTTTGTTGCAAAAAAAACGAAAAAAATTCGTCTGTAGCCATAATTATGCACAGAAAATTTATTCAAGCTTAATTTTTAAATCCCTAAAGGCAATCAAAAGAAAATGGGAGAAAAAAAGTTTAAGAGTCAAAGAAGCAAACTTCTAGTCAAAGTAAGTTTAAATACATATGTATAATTAAAGAGTCACACCCACAAAGAAAATTTTATTTCGATTTTCATAATTTATTAAATAAAAATTATTTAAAAATTACACACACCAACTACAATAAATATCCATTAAATGCTTATAATATTATAAAACTTTTAAATTTTTTTTTTAATTTTAATCTAAAAATGTGGTGTTTTCAGTGAAAGCCCCACATAAACGCAGTTTTTCTCCTGTTACAATGGCTCTTAAGAATTGTGGCATCACTGGCTGAACATTCTCATTGTTGCTCTCATTTTCGGCCAATTTAATAGAGCCCTCTCCCAGGCGTATAACATAGTCTTTGCTTATAAGCTGCTCTTGCATGTCACGCCCAAAAGAAGCCATTAAACGTGCGTTTACCTCTGCAGTATCAATGGTCGTTTCACCTTCTTTAAAATACCTTGAGGTAATTGAACAAGTTTCTTTATTCTGTAACATTTCTTTAAATTTTTCTTTTATCAACCGTAAATCCAAATTGCTTAGTTCAGACATTTGTTTAAAACAATTGAACTGATAAAATTGCATTTCCAATTGTTCGATCTTTTTTGTAATTCCCAAAGGATTTGGCAGCTGCAGGACATAATTGGTTTCACTGCTTGAAGATGTTGCAGTTGGTAAAGAAGGTGATGCTGCTACTATTTCTATGTCCCGTGAAAAGCGACTAAGATCAGCAAGTATTTCATTTAGGGGCTGAGCGAAAACTTCCATGACATCAGCAACTGTGAAAATGTTCTGTAAGGAAAATGATGTGGAAAAAATATTGTAAAAAAATGTGGAATCGAAATGTATAACCCAAAAAAAAACTGTTTTGATATTTTCTTTAAAAGTATTTTAAAAGTTTTGTTAAAAAGCTTTTAAGCCTTTACAAGCCAACTAAAACAATTTTTAAATTTTCTCTTCAGTAACCACACCTAGTAGCAGGTATTTATTATTTGTTGTTTTTATATATCAAAAGAAATTTAAATCAATATAAATTGAAACTTACCCTAATTTTATAAATACAACTATGCAGCAGTGGCACAACAGTAAGACCATAAATTTCACCCACATTTCGGGTTTCCAAATATTTTAGAACTTTATAACCTTCATTAGTATCATCGAATAAACGTTTCTGAAAATATTTGTTAAAAAAAGTTTTTTAGAGTATTTTTACAAACTTTTAAATAAAGTTATATAAAAGTTTTTGTAAATTGGGGTTTTTAAATTTGACTTAAATTGTCAAATGCTTTTTTACTTAAATAATGGCAAATTAATTTTTATAAAAAAAAATTGAGGTCGAAATGATTTTCCCAAAAAAATTTAAATAAAAAAATTTTAACTTTTTCAGTTGTACAGATTCTGAGACATGTACAATCAATCATCTGCTTTAACGACGTCACAATTTAAAAATAAATAGTGTAAAGTGAAAAAGCTTTTAAAGCTTAAAAGTTTTTTTCTGTTTTTAAAATAAGTTTTTTGAATTGCGCATTTAAAGTCAGGGATAAGCTTTTTAATTGTTTACTTTTGGATTCGGCATTATAGTAATACATATTAGTAATTTTATATAAAGCTAAATTGGAAATGTTACGGGTGTGACTATTTTAATCACATTTTTGCCTTAAACTCAAGCAAATAAAAAATTTAGCTTTATTATAGTTAAGTGTCCAAGGATGGTAGGTTTCTCAACGTTTAATAAGTCGTAAGTAGACACTTTAATAACAC
Organism: Melanophora roralis; assembly: GCA_963583895.1. NCBI lineage: Eukaryota > Metazoa > Arthropoda > Insecta > Diptera > Rhinophoridae > Melanophora > Melanophora roralis. Next base: position 92,939,034 of record OY757188.1, on the reverse strand, counting down.
AATTTTTTTTCATAATATCCACTAGAAGACTATGACGGTTGTAACCTTTCTTCTTTTAAAAAATCGTGTTGTAAAAAATGTTTATGAAAACGAGCATATTTTTTAATTTACAAGATGGTTTTAAGTGTTTTTAACCGTGTTAAATACTTTATTGCTACAAAAAACTGGTTTTGCTTAAGTAAAACCCTTGAAACATATGTGACGGGTGTGACATTTCATAAAAAAGAGCCGATTATGTATTTTGCGGTCAGTTTAATAACTTGCGAAAAAATTAAAATAAAAAATTACCAATTCAATAATGTTTCCATAATTGATCTTTATTTTAAAAAATCCGACTTTTTCCTGCTTTGGGCTATTTTACGAGCAGTTGACTACAAGCTTTGATTGGTGAGGAACACCGTAATTCGTTGTCTAAATAAATTTTGTTGTGCTAAGTCAATTGTGAGATGTGGCACTATTAAAATAAATGACTAATATGTATTTGCTAAATACACGTTGAAAAAAATACTGAAAATTTAAAGTCTTTAAATATTAAGAGAAAAACTTTTAAAGTTTAAAAGCTTTTATTATTTAAAGTTTGGTTTTTTATAAGCTTTAAGCCTTCTTAGGTAATTTTTCAAACAAAAATTTAAAAGAAAAAAATTTAGCTTCTTTGTCAAAGCTTTAAACATATATGTAAAACTTTTTCACTTGTTTAATTTTAAACTCCAGTGTTTTTTAAAGTATTAAGTGCAGAGCTTTAGAAAGTTGTTAAAAGGATGCTCAAAACAATTTATTAGAGGTTTTAAGTTAAAAGATTATGTTAAGAAAAGCAAAAAAATTTAAAGTTTTCTGCGCTCGTTAAACCGGTGGCCGCTCCAATTGGTTAATAATTTTAACTTTATAAGTTTATATGCTTCAAAATGTTTGTGCTTTTTCTGTTATGTTATTGTAAATCTTTGTGCTAAAGCTTTTGAGCTAAAAGAAAACAAAGTTTTTATAAAGAATAAAAGCTTCCTTGCATCAAAGAGATCTCGAAACTTTAAAGATAAAATAACTACGTCATCCAACGGAAAATCCTGCGCGTGGTGTAATCTTGATTCTATCTTTCTTAGTTCCTAATCAGATTTAAAACAAAAACCCTTTTGCTAGTATAATCATCTACATATATTTTCTTGGTTTACATTTCAAAGCCTCTAAAAAATTTTAGTAAAAATAAAGGTCTTTTTCAAAAAGACAATAATTTGTTTAATACTTTTCTTAATATGCTTTCTTTGCATACCTGTCTGCTAACCGGTACTGGTTTTGCCTCTTGCCATACCGTTTGCCAGGTATTACCCTCAGCCTTCATGCGAGCACTTAGTTTATACTGTATAGCACCATCGTCATCAGAAAACTCTTCCCAATCATTGGGACTATACCATCGTATGAAGTCTTCAAATCGAGCATTTAAATTGGCTGCTTTAAAAGCTTCGGCATCTGATTGCAGAGTGGAACACATCATGGCAGTTACATGATCTTACAAGAAAATAATTTTATTAATTAAAAGTCTAAACAAAGGTTACTCTTAATTTTTTTTCGAAGGAAAACGAAATTAAAGAAGGCCTTGCTTATAGAAAATTTATTTGGGGCTGATTAGACAAATTTGTTTGAAATATTTATCAAATAAATCCTCAATAAATATAAAATAGTTTTTATGAATAAGGCCGTAAAAGTATAAGAGTTGAACCAGATTTTTTATCTAGGCTATAAATGTTATAAGTACAAACCAGAAGAAGAACCAAATTTTAACATAACATCTGCATCATCTTGCAATTGATCTTCAGTCTTTGGTATCGGCTCTTGAGTAATTGGCACATATAGATATTCTTCAGAGTCCAAGAGTTTCAAATCATGCAAACGTTTAAGACGACCTTCAGGTTTATTACCCTCCACTCCCTTCATAGGCGATGAAGAACGGCTGCTATTCTGTTCGTCACAATCAAAAAACTCTTCATCAGTATCATTTTCCTCTTCCTCATCTTCGGACATGATATCACGAGACTCCAACCAATGACCTTTTGATACTTTTTCTCGCCGTAGTCTACGCTCAATACAAACATTAAGCATTTGCAATTTTTGATGTAGAAGACATGTTCTAGTGTCTGGGAAACCAGGAGCCACCCTTTAATTAAAAAAAAAAAATTTTAAGTTTTAAATAACCAAATTTCAGTTGAACTTTATTATTTCAAATTAACAACTGAATTCATTACAAATATTATTGACTTTTATTGGTTAAGACGCGGCGATTTTCGTGATATTTTTATTTATTTATTGATTCAACACAAATATTGTGGCAGTCAATTCTGTTTTACAAATTAAATTTCTAATTATCTTTTGTTGGTTTTTTTATCTGCCAATCAATTGATAAAAACTATTAATTTATTACACGAACCCTCAGTGCGTTACAGTTTTTGTATAGTTTGTTTTTGCTTGTTGATTAGTGGATGACCTAACAATTTGGAGTCAAATTTTGTTTTTTCTTTTACTATATCAATTTATAATAGCACAAAAAGATTTTGAAATATTTTTATTTTTTGTAATGTACATATGTGTGTTAATTCATAATGTTTCAGGATAAAACCATTTTAACAGATGTCGCACAGTGTAGTAATTTTATATAACAAGTGGCCAAATATTAATAATAATATCTTTTACATACATTACTTATAGCATGTTTCAAAATCTGTCTTAATATTTAAAGAAAGGATACACTTGCCTCACAACGTCCTTTTTTTAAAAAAAGTAAAAAAAAAAAATAAAAATAAAATCAAACACAAAATTTGATCATTTAAATTTGAGTCCTTTATTTTTATCCTTTCAATAAAAAAATTAAATAGCTTAATAAAATTTTGTTTAGACATTAGTTAAAACATGTTTTATCATATGCCCATTTTTTTTTAATTCTAAAAATTAAATTTTTTCAATTCGAAAATGTAGTTTTTTAAAAATGTTAAACAAAAACAAACAATACTTAATTTTATTTTTTAAACTAGCACGCATACTTCAATTCATAGAATAAAATCAGACCCAAAATTTTATGAATCATTTCCAGACTTACGTGTCCTTCCAATATATCCTTGGAATAAAAGTTTCCATCACGGGGGAAAAATATTAATAGCTTAATGAAGCTATATGTATTGAAATTTTAAAAAAAGTAAAAAAGAAGTAAAAATAGTTTGAGAAAAATAAGGACTTATTTGGAATTGAACTTGAGACTAAAAAAATAATAAGATTCGTACTTTTTTTGTTGGGCAAAAATAATTCTTTGATTTTCTTGTTTTTTGGAAAAAATGTAGTTTAATATGTATAACAAATATTTTTTATTAATTTTTTTTTGCAAAAAAAATTTTTTAAAAATTATCATAAATTTTTTTAATAATAGAAAACAGAATCCTGGCAGAAGTTTAATATTTGTTAAGAAAATTGTAGTTTTAACATCAAAACAAAATTTTATTGCCAAAACCAATTCACTCAATTTGCAAAAAATTCGAAAATACAGAATTAAAACTTAATAATAATTATTTGTTTTTTTGTTAAAATGTAATATCATTTGGCTACTTTTGCTTTCCTTTTTGTTGTAAAATAAGCCTACAGTAGCAATAAACCGCAAATCAATACGTTCACCTTCAATTTCACAAACACAAATTACCTCTCACGCATAGAGAACGCAATAAAAATGTTCTTTTTGTTTTAAAATATGCTGAATTAACAAATACTGAAATGCAAATAATATAACAATAAAACTGGAGAAAAAACATTGAAAAACAACACATAGAGAAAATATCTACAAATAGCATATACACGCACCAATACTAAAAATAACCCAATAAGCACAAATTTTTTGTGAATTCCAATGTTGGAATTCCAATGTGAATTCAAGCTTGAATTACATTTAAAATCCATCCTCTTTCCAGTCTGTTTGAAGTTTGTTAAAAAACAACAACAAATTTGTTTGAAGCATACGTTATTTATGGCACAGAGTTGATGGAAAATCATTGGCGGCGGTGAAGATGATGATTTTATAATTAAATTTTCAGATTCAAGTTCGGTTCAACTTGAATCACACCGTTATTCAAGGCTGGAATTACACTATAAAGGTACTATTTTGTTCGACTGTAATTCAATGGTTAATTTTGCTGGATTCGCTATTGAATTCAACTGTGTTTCAACTGTAATTCAACACTTGAAATTGAAAATTGTGACTTGATTTCAAATGTAATTCCACTTGAATTTCAGCCAAAATGCTTATTGGGTAAAAAAAAAGGCCCAAATAGACAAATTGTTTTTTGCTGTTGTTGTTATGTTGTTGTTGTTATCAAGCAAGAACAACCAACACATATTAACAACTATACGCAAGGATTGCAAACAAAATAAGTAAATGAATGTTTGTATATAAAAATAGTTTTGTTTGTATGCATATGTGCATCATTACCCTCTCGAACCTACAGTCGTCGACTACAAAAATAACCCACTTAAAGTTAACTTTTTTTTAACTAACTACAATGCTGACTGCAAAGTACATAAACCAGTAGAAGACCAAAGTAAAAGCACACATACACATATATATATTCTGTTAAGTGATGTGTTCCTTACATATGATATTTGTTCTTTTGTGGTGTACTTTATGCAGGCTTCTTTTAAGTACTTTTTATGTAAATTGTTGTGGGAAAATGGTAAGAGGACAAGTCTAATAATACCAAAAGCATTGTTGAATGTCCCATCGCGTCTGGCTTCTAACGCCCAGCAAAAACTAACATTGCTTTGTAATGAGTTAAAATCCAAAAAACTCTTACTAATTGGCATTTTAACTCATTACTTTAACATTGCGATGACATGGGCCATGCTCGCTTACAAAGAGGGAGTTAAATAAGTACTTGCCATGCTCGCTTACAAAGAGGGACTTACATAAGCCATTACTTTGCTGGCATTAAAATAACCTTTTCTTGGGGACCCCAGTTACTCATTGTTGCATTTAAAGTTTTTTTTCTTTGATGTTTTGGTTAAAACTGGCTTAAAATAATTAGTTATAATAAGTAAAGAAATTGTCAAACTGAAACTATCTGCCTAAATTTTTGATAAGAAACAACTCATTATCTAACAACTTCTAAATAATGCAGACGGTATGTAATAGTCATTGAAAAGTAAGCTGTTTGGCAATGACTAATCGCCACCAAGTTCTTACTGGGCACTTTAATATCTACTTAGTTTCCATTGTTTCTCTTCTCTCTTCTTGACAAGTAAAAAAATATCAGGCATTTGTGCTGGCCTAAGTGATCATCTGTGTCCTTTGCTTGCTCTTGTTGTTTTGAAATCTCTATGTGTTAATAAAAAGGTTAAAAAATAAAAAAAAAACTATTAAAAAAAACCTAATGTGGGATATATTATAACAGAAATCTAAAATTGGGTGACTTAAAAATAACTAAAATGTAACTTACTTAAAGTTAGTTTAAAGAGGTGACTAGAACACCCTCTAGGACATCACAATGTTACTTGAAAAGTAATCCAAGTGTCAGTCACCACTAGCCTCGAAATAGCTAGCTTAAAGCTAGTTTAAAGTTAACTGTATGTCAAATAGGGTATATTCATACAAACATATACACTCTTTCAAGTACACAGAAAGGAATCCAAAATCTTTCTTAAATCATTTTCTTAAATCAAGCCTATTCGGATTGCTTTAACAAATCAATCAGAAAAAAGCTTAATGTTTTAATGTATTATTTTACATTTGAAAACAAAGTGTCTCGGAGGCCTAGGGGTAACGCGCTTGTGCTGCAGTGCAGAAAGTCCCTGGTTCGAATCTCAGCTACGGTAGGTACAAGAAATGAAATTTTTTAATTATAGATTTTAAGTATCTATAAAATAAAAACAAAATATAAAACTCTTATTTTTAAATAAAGCTCCATAAGTCAAAAAAAAAATGACATTTCATTACGGCTTAAATCAATCTTTTTTTTGCTTAATTGTGGCTAAAAGTAAGAAATTCGTACTTGATTTAAAAAAATCGTACTCGCCGTACTTTTGACACCGCTATGGCTTGATTTAAGTAAAGTTTACTTAGTTTATTTTTTGTGTGTACGTATTTTATCCCCCTCACTTTCGAACTTAATATTCCATTGCATACAACAAAGCGCCTGCAACCGCATGCAAAACAATTAAAATTTCAAGCAATTCGAAAAAAAAATAATTTAAATTTTTACAACTGTATTGTATGTATATTTAAATTGCATTTAAAACAGTGGTAGTTAGTAGGATATTGACTGAAAAAAAACAAAAGCCATTTTTGGAAAGCAAACAAATTGGTCTGATTTTAGCGGTTTAGTTTGTTAAAGGCCTTTATGTGGGTAGTGTGACCGTTGTGAGACAAATAGAAGCTACATAAATCAATTATATCAATTTAGTGTTAAGGTTTGCTGGTAAAACTTTAAAGCCTTAAAAAAAGGATTTATATATTTAATTAGTTTTTTTATATACCAAAAAATTTTTCAACAAAATATAACTTATACCTCTTGTAGAATTCACTAAATCGATTAGTTTTATTGCTAGCAAATTTTAATTGTTTTGATTACTCGATACTACTCAATGTATCTTATTTTATTCTACCTTTAAATACTTTAGACAGTTTTTTTTTAATTAAAAGTAACGCCAACTTTTTATTAAAATATTTGGCAAACATCACTTCTTTCTTTCGCTAGTTTAATCTTAAATTAAATATATAAAATATTTAATTTTTCCTTTTAATTTTCAACATCTTAATTTATTGCAAATTTCATGACAGTTTTGCCACTGGCACACAGATATCTTTTCCCTGCTTAAATTATGAATTAAGTAAAAAAATTATAGGGGCAACTACTTTTGAGTAACAAGTATAAAAAAAGCCCAAATATTTGATACTTGGTATCCAACACTCATTACTATACCAACACTACTCAGTTAATTCAACAGTGTGTTTACTTAAAAACCGTATTAAAGCGATTTTTCGAAATTGCATATTTGAAAAACTAAAACTTATCATTATATTAGGGCAGATTAGCACAGAAAAAGGTTTTATAAACTTTTTTTTGATTAAAGCCAGTACTAAGAATTAGGTAAATTTAATTATTTTTATAACTGATTAAAATTTTTTTTGAATTAAAGCGAAGTAGTTGGCGTATGTTTTTACTACTCCAGTAAATAAAATCTAAAAAGTATTTAAATAAAAAAAACCGCTACTTTAGTTTTTCAATTTAGGTATAAAATATTGCCATTTTGTAAGAGATGCAAACTTAAACATTTTTTTTGCTTGATTCAACAACTATTTTGTTAATTAAAATCTAATTATAGTTTTTTCTGTATGAAGACTTAAAAGAAGTTATGTTTAAAAAGATAAAAAAAATTTAAGTTCCTATTTGTGCCAACTAAAAGTCTATTATTTTAGTGTTTAAATAATAAAGTCTCTAATATTTATACCCGCACCCCAATATGTGTTAAAGTGTTTGTGCAGATGTTTTAAGCGCCCAAAAGCAATGGTTTGAAACCCACCTTTAAGCATACCGATTGACTTAGAATCACTCCCCGAATCGGTTTAGATATACTTAACCCCCATTTAAATGCCCTCCAGGAATAAGCATTAATGGCTATAAACTGCTCGATTATTACTTTAACTCTTAAAGATGTTGCCATTAACTAATATAATAAATACAAATATTTTCGGTCTATTTTTTATAAAGCCCTAATACAAATGTGGTGTAGGGTATAATATGGTCCGGCTTGTTATGTTGTTGTTAGTGGAGCAAGGACAACCAGCACATATTAACAATTATACGCAAGGATTGCAAACAAAATAAGTAAATGAATGTATGTATATAAAAATAGTTTTGTTTGCATGCATTTGTGCGTCATTACCCTCTCGGACTTACAGTCGAGGGCTACAGAAATAACCCTATTTTTACTAATACAAATGTGGTGTAGGGTATAATATGGTCCGGTTTGACCGACTATAACTTTCTTACATGTTTTTATTTTTCAATTAAATTTAAACTGAACCGCATTCACCAATTTTAGTTCAATACCTTTCTATAATTGTGTTAAATTAAATCCCACCATGTAGTAGTGAGTTCCTTGCAAATTGAAAACCAATTTAAATGTTTGTATGCGTACATATGTGCGTAAAACAAAACCTTTATTGTCACATCTGGTGTTTAAAAATTTTTAATATGTGTCTGCCTTTGTGGTCTGAATATTAGAAGAACAAGCTGCTTTTCTTGTTTTTTAAATTATGTCCTGCATAGAAAATCAAGGGTTTTAAGGATTAAAAACATAAATAGATTGAAAGATATCTTTTATTTTTGTAAAGTAATAGGATTTGCCATTTAGAAAATTATTTATAATGCTTTTAAATTTATTTGGAATATCATGAAGTTTAAAAAAACATTAGTTGTTATATTGGGTGTCCAATAAAATCCACAGGACTTACATATGTATAAGCAGCATTCGTCAGATAAAGTGTTAAATGTTTCTTAAAATTTTTAGAGCTTACTAAAATGTCTTTCTTAAGTAAAATATATGAAAAGAGTCGCTTTTATTTTTTTAGCGTTTTTTTAATTTTTAAATCAAAAGCTTTAAATTTTGGGTAAAAGAAATAAAGATTTTTTAAACTTTAGTTAACTTAAATAAACTTTTATAATTTAGGAAAGATAAAATATGTAAATATATTTAAAAAAAAACTTACTTTTTAAATAAAACTACTAAACAAATATAAATCAAAAATATACTTCATTTTAAGAGCCGAAAAAAATTTTTACATTTAGGCATACATTCACCTACATTAACAAAATAAACAACATTCTTTTGAAAAACATAATTTATGTAGATTTATGCGGATATTTGAATGTAAATATATTATTCAAACATTAAATAATATTAAATTATGAAAAAATATGCCCAAAATAAATTATCAAAGAATATACTGATTCACCTAAATCCTTGACCAAACATATAATTTCTATCTTTTTAAATGGGCAATACATGTAAGTCTGTTAGCCAGGATATGCACAAAGAAAGTAAATGTGCTGTTAAGCTTGCGATTCATTTTTAAAACCGTTAAAAGAATCATATTCTGTATTATTTAAAAAAAATGAAATATATGCAAAACGGGCAAAATGTTTTAATAAATAAAAACTCTTAGAATATTTTTATACCCTTTACATTAGTGATAAGGTTATATATAAGTTTGTCATTCCGTTGCAGTTTCTTTAATATTCATTTGCGACTCCATAAAGTATATTCTAGATCCTTATAGATAGGAAACTTGATTAAGCGATGTCTGCTTGTACGGTAATCTGTTGAAATCAAATTTTTAAGGCCCCTTGATATTTCTCTGACCTGTTTGTAGTATCAAAACATCAGGAAAAATTTTGCGAGAATTCTGCTTAAATCCAGCAAACCTCTGTTTATTTCTCTAAAATTTTAACATAAAAACCTCTACAACTGCCCCGGAGTTACCCCTATACGGGTGCAATTTGGGACCAACTCCCATTAAGTTTTCCTTACAAACATTTTTGTGAAACATATGTACTACCCCTTATCTTCAGCCCAGACAAAATTTTAAAAAAAGTTATGGTAAAAACCCCTACAGCTTTCCTGGAGTCTCCCTTAAGGGAACTAAATGTATTACAGATCCCCCATTAGTTTTCCCTCCCAAACATATTTCTCCTATTTCCTATCTTCATCATTTTTGATTTTAAACATTTTTCTAGAATATACATGCCTCCTATCTTCACCCCCTAAGCGGGTTGCCATACAAAATTTGAAAAAATTACGGTAAAACCCCTACACGTTGGGAAGGGTATATAAGATTCAGCACAGCCGAATATAGCGCTCCTACTTGTTTTTTTTTAGTTTGTCTTAATTTTACTCTTTTCCATACAAACAAAGGTGAATTGCTTGTTTACCAAGAGGCTAAAGCGAGTGATCAATATAGTTTTTGTTGGTATGCATATAATTAATATGCACAGCACATCTATTTAATTTAAACGTTACCATCCAAAATGAGTAGCTTGTAGCTATCACTATTTTTAAGGTTGCTTGTTTATGGTTGTTTATATCACGACACAAAAATACAAACGCACATACAATTATTGCCGGGGTAAAGGTAGCAAAAGGAGGCAAATGTAATCGCTGACATCTTATGTTATACCTGAAAACACGTACACTATACAAATATCGATAAAATAGTGCGGAATTCAAATGTGAATAACTTTTGAATGCATAGGGAGTTAGTCAATGTGTCAGGAGGAAGTTTGAAAATTTCAAAAGGTATTATTCTTAAAAGAATTTACTTTAATATTTTGGCAATAGGCGTATTCCATCGAGTCATCGAATTCCCCTTTAGTTTGTTAAAATAAACAGAGGTAGTGTTGGTTTTTGGCTTATATCTCGGTCAGTTATCTGGCGTTTTTAATGGATTTCAACAGCAATTTTCTCGCAGATATTTCTGATAATTTGATAACTCCTACGGGTCTATGCAACTTTGGGCGGCTTTAAAAAAATTATTTCAATCATAACATATCTAAAAGGACCAAGAAAATATATACTTTATAGGGTCGCGAATGGATATTAAATAAATTACAAACGGAATGAAAAACTTATAAATACCCTTATCACTTACGTGTAGGGCATAATAAAACAGCACAAGCACAACAGGACAGAAATACCAAACGCTAAAGAAGTAAACAACTGAAGACCAAATTAAACAAAATAAATGACTAAAATTGTCTAAGCTAGCAAAGGTACATATGTGTGAGTGTGTGTGAACAGTTACAGCGGGTTAACACAATTGACAGTACAAAAAATCCACCTTTTAAGCGGAACACATGGCAGACCATACTTCTACAAGTCTAAATTAACAAAAATATAATGTTTATGGTTAAATGAAGTGTCAACAAACTTTGTGTTTATTTGCGTTTATTTAAATGTTTTTACAAAGTTCAAAGACCTTAAAAAGCCGCAAATAACTAATAGTAGTTCTGAAAAACTATAATACTATTGGAGAGTTAGAAATTTTTTTCAGAACTAGATATACAAACATCGACACCTTTTTTAATGATAATTCTTGTAAAAAGTAAAAAGTGCATGTCTTCAAAAAAAAAAAACGTTAGTAGTAAGAACGTGAGTAAAATTAGAAATTTACTTTTAACATTTTAGGCCTTTTTTTAATTTTAAATTTTTTCAAAAATCATAGCAGTCACAAACATATTTTATATAGACACGAAAATTTCTTTAGTAAGAAATTTCTTAAGAAAATCTTCAAGAAGGTGATTCTAAATCATATACCAATTCATTTATAAGGCTGCACAGAACGAAAAACGGCTTTCTAAAATCAAGAATTTTATTCTTGATTTTATCCAAAATCTTTCTTGAAATTTTCAAGTACGATCCTTACTTACATTTTCTTAAATCAAGCCTATTCGGATTGCTTCAACAAATCAAGCAGAAAAAAGCTTGTTGTTTTAATATATTATTTTACATTTGAAAACAAAGTGTCTCGGTGGCCTAGAGGTAACGCGCTTGTACTGCAGTGTAGAAATCCCTGGTTCGAATCGTAGCTTCGGTAAATACAAAAAATAAATTTTTTAAATTATAAATTTAAAGTATCTATAAAATAAAAATAAACTATAAAATTCTTCTTCTTTAATAAAGCTCCATAAGTCAAAAAAATTACATTTTTTATTTTCGAATTAATCCCGTTTATGGCTTAAATCAATCTTTTTTTGGCTTACATCAAGTACGGTCCCAACTTAAATCAATCCTCTTTTGGCTTAATTGTGGCTAAAAGTAAGAAATTCGTATATGAAAAATTTGACTTGGAGTAAGAAATTTCGTACTTGATTTAAGAAAAACCGTACTCACCGGATTGCTTCAACAAATCAAGCAGAAAAAAGCTTGTTGTTTTAATATATTATTTTACATTTGAAAACAAAGTGTCTCGGTGGCCTAGAGGTAACGCGCTTGTGCTGTAGTGCAGAAATCCCTGGTTCGAATCTCAGCTTCGGTAAGTACAAAAATGAAATTTTTAAATTATAAATTAATTATAAAATAAAAAAAAAATATAAAGTTCTTCTTCTTTAATAAAGGTCCATAAATCAAAAAAATGACATTTCATTTTCGAATTAATCCCGTTTATGGCTTAAATCAATCTTTTTCACGCTTACATCAAGTACGGTTCCGAACTTAAATCAATACTATTTAGGCTTAATTGTGGCTAAAAGTAAGAAATTCGTACTTAAAAAATTTTACTTGGAGTAAGAAATTTCGTACTTGATTTAAGAAAAACCGTACTCACCGTACTTTTGACACCGCTATGGCTTGATTTAAGTAAAGTTTTCTTAGATAATTTTTTGTGTGTGTTGAATTAATATTTTTATATGTACGTTACAAACATCCGCGCAAACGCATAATTCCCCTACCAAAGACAAGGATACATTATATTTTATTACATAAAGTAATCGAAATAACTAAAATAGCAAGAATGTCGATTTAAATTGTAAAAAAAGAAACAATGTGATTGGAAATATTTTAAGAATTTTAATTATACTCGCATCATTGTAAAATAAATAGTGCAAAACAGAAATGTATTTACAATTAAAATAAGGATAAATTGTTGTAACATTAACTATAAATTACAAACAATAATATGTATTACATTTCTGAAAATTCTTTAAATAACGTCCGTTCAACATAAATTAGCATACGACTGAGGAATCCAAAACAAATGAACATTATTACTGTGATAATAATAGTCAGTAGTCAAGACATTAAATTAATGTTTAAAAAAATATAAGTCTGTTGTAACAGTTATTCGCTACCACTTGTAGTAGCACTGAGACTGATTTCTTAAGAAGTTAAAATCAACCACTGAAAAAGCAGCTAATTTGCTAAAAGCTTGTTTAAAACACAAAAAACATTTCTTATTTTAAATGGCCTCTAAACGGAAAATCAACATTTGGGTGATGGCGGAAACGGAAATGACGTCAGTAAATAAGCCCGCGTACTACGAATTAGAAAACGTGAAACCAAAATAAAAACAGACATCTATTTTACACTTTCTTAAGTTAAACCAGTGAACGAATGAATGTCTGTTTTTATGTTTGTGTCGATATGTTTGTAGTAGTGTTAGATAAATTCACATTATTGGCTTACAAAGTGTAAACAAGATGTTGATGACAAACAAATAATTAGGTTGGCATCATTTATTTGTTTTTTTTTTTTGTTGATAATTTATTTAAGGTTTAAAAGAAAATTTATATTTTATTAATAAAAAAAATGTATGTATTTGTTTATGTTTATAAACACGTAGTACAGTAGTCATAACTATGAAAAATATTGAAATAGATAAATACTTAAAATAAGTTCATTTTTTAACTTCTTTTTAATATTAATATTTTCCGTAATAATGAACGAAACCTTGTTTGAAAAAAACAGGGGTTTCTACCGATACTAGCCGAGTAGAGTGCATATTCGAAAGCAGCTACGTAATTTCTTTATCAGTACTCCTTGAACGGTAGTAGCGTTTGCTATAAACATCGCCCATATAACTTAAATGTTATCCAAAAAGGAAAACGGAATATTTTTATTATTTTGTAAGTTAGAACTAGTTTAAAATTTTTAGTTTTTCAACTGAAGGTGACCAGCTTTATTTTAAAAAAATTTATATTTGTAGAAAGTCCATAAAGATGGTCTGCGAAGAAGGTTGAAATAATGGAGTTTAAATAAAATATATATTTTCCTTTACAACATCAACTACAGGGTGTCTGGTGGAAAATTTATATTTTTAAATACGAGTATTTCAAAAAGTTATAAACGATGCGAAGGGAGGGTGGCGCTGTTGGAGTTAATAATTATGCGGATTTGTCATTCACGATGTTGCAGTGGTCGAGTGAGCCTCCCGCGTTGGCTGTAGAGACATTTTTAAAGAGTGATGATTCTTACGTAATTGCTCGTCGACAATTTTTCAAAGTTCGGTATTTGGGAAATGCGTGATGAACCGAGTGTTAATTTAATTCATTTGTGTGTGGGTGCAGAGATTCCGCTTAACTGCTTCGGCTATGAATGTCCCACGGCCAGGGCACAGTCGATCTTCAAGGACTCCCGAAAACAGTTAACGTGAAAATCCGTGACCTTCAATATGAAAAAGAGCAGCCTTACTGGGACTTCCAAGAGCGATGATTAATGAAATTTTAAAAAAGGATCTGAAGTTCCATGCTTTTAAAATTCAAACCGTTCAGGAACTGAAGGAAAGTAACTTTGATTCACGCAGAATATTAATTTCTTTGATCAAAAAGAAATTAAATAATGAACTTAAGCCGGAATAAGAAGTAAAAATTTGTATTAAAAACAAAAGTTTAGCAAAAATGAAATAAGCATCCATTCAAATGAAAATGTGCCTCGTCGCTGATTATGATTTTTTCATGAAAATCGATGATTTATTTTGATAAAATGTTTTAACGATTAAAACACATTGGTTTACCGATTATTTTTCCATAATAAATTTGCAACGTCTTTACTTTACGACTGCCAAATAAAAACTGTCAAGAGTAATGTTTACCAAAATGGCGGCAGAGGAAGTAGTATACCTTGCCGGCGGACACCCTGTTCCTTGTCATTGATGTGAAAACATTGGCCAAAAATGCAACCACATCGGTTTGGTTTTGCTGGCTGTTAGATGTTGCAAGTACATACATACATATAAAGAAAAAACTGAAACTATGCCACTTAAGAGAAAAGAAAGGATAAAAACTTGTTACAAAGCAGAACAAAAAACTGCACAATAATTGGTAACGTTAACTGAGCAATATTAGGAAGGAAATAAATTAATTTTAAAAAAGGAAAAGAAAAACTAAAATATGAAATTAGGAATAGATGAAATTACTTTATTAAAAAAATAGTATTTAAAGAAGTAAAAATTTATAGTTGTAACATGTGCTGAAAGTAATTCTTACATTCGTTTGCAGTTTTCAATATTTTTTTATATTTTTCCCCTTATTTCCCCAAAAACTTTAAGCTTTCAGAAAACTAAAAGCATGTTTCAACTAATTTGTATTCGATTATTTCTCTCTGCTTTTTAAATTTACATAAAAATAAACAACCCAAAAGGCTAGCACTTGTGCCACACTTTTAATGCAAATGTTAAACCAAAAAGAAAACTTTTTTTTTGAAGGTACAAAATATAGATTGAAGCATACGCACAAATGTTGCACACATGGCAATACATAGAAATGGCAATACATGGACGGTAATATATACATATGTGTATGTATCTACTTATATACAGCACATAGACCAGAAAAAGGTATTATCTTTTACTGAGCCTAGCAGTTTTCAAGATAGCCTGGGAGAAAAATAAATAAAAGAAAAAAATATTTAGATTATGGAGTGAGTGGTAAGATAAATATGACATAATCTGAATATGCTGCTGTAGATGAAGAAGCAAATAAAATTCCGATGGCTATTTTAAATGAAATTCATTCAATTGTTGCCTTTAAGCCAGCGATAGGCAACTAATACTATTAAATTTGTTTCTGTATATGTTTAAATTTGGATAATGCTTAGATAATTCTATATTGTTGTAAGCGTAATTCAACTAATGAGGGATAAACATCCGCCATGTTTAAAGGCTCATCTAAAATTGATTAAAATTTCTAATGCTTTGTATTCATACGTGTGGTCGTGTTCATGTTTAGATAAAAGAGAAAATTTGCGCGGCGTTGCAGAATGCCTATCCATACTTTAAATTACAGTACATTTTTATATTAATTGTCTGCTTTATATTTTTAATTAACAGCATTGCTTTTAAAAGAGCAGCTTTGCTAATGCTAAAAATAGCAATTCTATCAATAGCCCTACCGAAATATTTTTTGCTTTCTGAATTTTTACTTTATTGCAAACATTTTTTTGTGATATCCCTTAGGAATCAATTATTTAACTTTCAAAACGAAATCCTTTCGCAGTTAAACCAAACGATGAAAAGCAATTTCTATATTAACAACTGAAACCGTTTTTTTGCAACTAAAACAAATACTTTTCAATTTAATATGTATTTGTTGCTTTTGGTTACATATTGCTTACAAACGATTTACTATTTTCTATGAATTCCTTCAATTTCAAGTTAAATAAAGATAAACTGTTAGCAACCTTAATGCTAATTTTTATCCCACAATCTTTACTAAATTCTATTTTTATGCCAAAGTTCATATACATGTTTCATTTGTTTAATTATTCCAATTCTCAATGCAATTAATTCATGTAAGGAAGTGTAGACAGCATTTAAAGTTGTTTTTAAATATTTATATGTTTAGATAACTGGTTAATAGTGACAGGAGATATATGTACATAGTAGTTTATTTTTGAAACTAAAACTTAAACTACTTCATTTATTTGTATTTTAACATGGTCTATTACTGCTGCTATGTGTGTGTCAAAGTAGGAAAAAATTCTACAAAATAAAACTACTAAATACTATTTTTACTAGAAATGTCCATTTGCTACTTGAGGGCAGAAAAATAAAGGAATGAGTTAAAAAGAATACTTTTTAAATTACTACAACAAAATATTAATAAAAATTAAAAAATTAGAAATTAATAAATATCAAATTCCTAACCTAAAGAAGTGAAACTAAAATACTTTAAAAAATTTTCCTACTACATATTGCAATAGAGTTTTTAAATCAGCCAAAATAGTAAACTTTAAAATTAACAGAGTTTCGATAATGAATTTTTTAATTATGACTGTTAACAGACAAATCCGCATAATCGATAATTTCAACGGACCCTCCCCCCTCTGCACCGTCTATTATTTTTTGAAGTAATCGTATTTAAAAATATGAATTTGTTATCAGACACCCTGTAGTACAAATACTTTGCAGTACATTTGAAGTCGATAGCTGTTATAGTTTCCAAAAGATCGTTTCAAAAATTTCATAAAAATGGTTAATTTTTAAGGGGGTTGGAGCTTCCCCTGCTGCTATCGAAGAATTTTTTTTAAAATGTAGATATTGATAACTTTGTAGTAAATCCGAGGTCAATAGCTGTTAAAGTTTTCAAAATATAACGTCCAAAAAATTTCATTAAAAGTGGTTCATTTATGGCCCCCATACATACCCATACCGCTCCTTATGGATAAATTTTTTTCCAAAATGTAGACGTTATAGTGCAATTACTTTGTAGTTAATTTGAAGTTAATAGCGGCTATAGTTTCCTAAATATAGCGTTCGAAAACTTCATAAAAATGTTTTGTATGGGGGCTACTATTTCCCCGGCTTCTATAGGACTATTATTTTTTATGTACGCATTGCACTGGAACTACTCTTTGCAGATTTAAATTCGATAACTGTAATGGTTTCCTAGACGAAAAGCATGGAAATTTTCAGTAGAGGGGCTACCACTTACCCTACTCCTACTCCAAAACACTAAAATCTCCAATTTAGCGCCCCGTCTGCGAAGTATTCGTTCCGAATTTTGTGGCAACATTGGCCGTATTTTTCGAGATAATAATGGCTTTGTCCTAAATGGATTTTATTTAAAAAAGCTATTCAATCGCAGTGTTTTGCCTATATCTTCGTAAGTAGTTAACCGATCTTGCTGATTTTTCAAATCAGGGGTATTTTTGGTAGTTTGACACCAATACTTCGTCCGCAGTACTTAACTTGACTCTGGAAACTTTATATAACAAACACACAGACGGACACGGCTATATTGGTTTTCCTATCTAAAGGCTTAAGAATATTTATACTTTTATACTTTTAAGGGCCGCAAGTGAATATTGTAGAAATAACGAATGGAATGGCAGACTGGTATGTTCCCTAATCACTATGTGAAAGGTATAAATTTCGAATTGAATTCCTTTTTAAACTTTAATTTTTTATTTTGTTCATTGCTTACCACTTCTGATAGAACCTTTTAATGTCAAATGTTAACCATAAAAGATAGAAAATTCTTTTTAAACATTTTTTGTAACATTTCTTAGGGGAGTTGGTCGTTTAGATATAGAGAAAGACATAAAAAATGTAACTAAATATTTAAGTAACATATTTTGCCAAACTATTCCTACATTTTTAAAAGCAACTAAATTGTTGGATGTCCATATAAAATGAAAGATATGAAAAGTGCTGGGGGATAAAAGTATACTTTATACATATATGTAAATGTAGCATAAATAAATAAAAAAAAATATTCTTAAATATGGACAAGAACAAGATGAATGGGGCAGAATATAAACCACCATACATATGTAAGTATATACACACATACATACATACATACTTATATACATATATCTGAACTAAACCTTGCAACGTTTACTAAACGAATCCTTAAGAGACGAGTCCTAAGAGGCTTTGTGGGCGTCTAAGTATAGTGCTGTCAACAGTATAACTAAACCATGTATGTAGTAATGGAGAAGTAAATAACATTTATTTTGTTTTAGTTTAACATTATTGTATTTTGTAATTTTTGTATGTTTTACAACAATTAACCATGTAAACAAACTATTTACATGTTTTTCTATATTTTATTCTAATTGTTGTTGAATTTAGTTTCTAGTATTTTTATTCTATTGGCTTGTTACAAGTCGACACTTAAATGAAAGCAATTAAGTTTGAGATATTTAACAACATAATTGATGAACTAAGATAATTAATAGTGCTTTACAAGATAGTCAGAAAGTAAAAAAAATTCCCACAGTCCAAAACAAATTGGATATTGATTAGCAAAGCAGTAACAAAAAAAAAGAGATAAGAAATAATTTTACAAGAAACATTTATAAGGCTTTTAGGAAAACTACTAGTAAAGTTTACTTTTGGATATTTGTTTTCAAGATTGTAAGAAAAAAAATAGAGGGCTTTATTTGGCTGTGCCGCAACTTAGGTACCCTACACATTAGCCTTTCGAACACCGAACTTTTACTTTATGATATATTTATAATTTTTAAAAAGGGGTCGGTGTCATATTTCTACCCTCTTATAGTGACTAGGGAAGTTGTAGGCGTTTTTACACTAATTTTTTAAAATTTTGTATGGCAACCCACCCCTGTAGGGGAGCCTACCTAGGCGATGGTGATAGGAGTAAGTGTATTCTAGAAAGATGTTTGGAAGAAAAAACTAAAGTGGGTCGGTCGTACCCTTTATTTCTTTAAGGCCGACTCTGGGGAAGTTATGGGCGGTTTTGTATCTTTTTTGTAAATTTTGTATAGCCGATAAGGTGATGGAGATAGGGGGTAAGTATGTTCTCGGGATATTTTTGGGAGGGAAAACTAATGGGGGCTTGTGATACATTTTATTCCTCTAGGGGCGACTCCGGGGAAGTTTTAGCGGTTTTTATCCTATTTTTCGAATTTTGTATGGCAACCCTATTAGGGTCTGCAGATAGGTGGTAAATATTTTTCACAAAAAATGTTCGTGGAGAAAAATTAATGGGAGTCGATCTTACACTGCATCCGTGTAGGGACAACTCCGTGGCAGTTGTAGAGGTTTTTATGTATAAATTTAAGAGAAGTAAACAGAGATAGTCTTGGTTTTGGCATATATCTCATCGAGTTTGCTGAATGTCAATAGCAATGTGCTCGCAGACAATTCAGGTAGTTTAATACCACTTACGGGCCCATGCGACTTCGGGGGGGATTAAAAAGTTAATCTCAACCATAACACGAACAGACAGCCATCGCTAAATCGACTTTCCTATCTATAATGACCAAGAAAATATATACTTTTTGGGGTTGCAGTTGCAGTTGGATATTAAAGAAATTACAAAAGGCTTGCTGCTATAGGAACCAGGGGTTTTTTGTCGGATATGAATTTTTGGGTATCATACAGTCTTTCAAATTAATGTAGCGTTTTCCAGGCAGAGATTTTGGCAATAGTGAGGACTATGGAATCAATAGAGGGAATTGCGGTTTCGACAATTTATATCGATTTTCAGGCATCGCCTAAAGCACTGCACTAGAAAGCATAATGTGAAGTATTAACTTGTAGACGACAGTACACTTGCTCGCAGGGTGTTTATGGCGACACACAATGTTAAACTGGCTGCCACGTCATTGTGCCATTGAGCTTGCAAAGAGAGGAGCAGCAAAGAGTTTTGAGTTAGAATGTGATTTGGGTGATTGGCTTTTTATTACGGTGTGATAAAGACATTGGTTTTGAATAAGGTAGGGCCAACTTTCGCTGGCCTGGTCTAGGTAAAGTGGACATCGACGTGCTTCTCAATAAGAGCAGGAACGATGTAAGGGTCATAACTGGGACCCTTATGGGGCACAAAGATGTGAGCTCTTATTTTATCTACCTCTTCTGACATACATACCCCTATTAAATTCTTATCTTTTTCTCTCTTTTTATTAACGGGATCTTAATTTTCTTTTACCATTCTGATGGGATTCACAATGTGCTTTTTAGTGAACTCACTTTGCAACCTTGCCTTACTAATCCTTCCTAAAACACATTTTTTATTTTTAAAATGTTTTATGAATGGAAAAAGATACCCCAGCTAGAAAGGGTTTCAAATACGACCGATGCTCCGTTGGAAAGATCAGGCCCGCAATATATTGCGGGTCTGATATCTGGGATTGGAGAAAAAGCGCAGAAGTTCGACGCAACCTAACCTAACCAGGTTGTAAAAAGCCGATCAGAAAGAAGAAGAATTTTTAAACAATTTTGCGGGACGCAAGCACTTTTAGGTCGGTCCGCTATTTTGCCAACAGCGTATTTTAGACCCAGTTTAATTGTGAAGCAATTGACTGTTTAGGTTATTTAGGACTATGAGTTTATTTTTAAAAATTTCTTTTTTTTACTTTTTAGTCTTTAAAATAAAATTCTCTTAAAAATTTTATTAAATTGCATTATTTAAATCTTATAAAAAGACAATTCCTTTTACAAAATTTTATCTTCTATAATCATATTTTATTCAATTTTTTTTTTGTAGGTTAAGTTCTTTTTGGTCCTTTTTTGTAGACATTTTAATGGAATTTTAAACACTTGATATGTTTTTCCCTGCTTAGTATGTTTTTAGGGATGTGTGTATGTTTGTTTGCCTTTTTGGGTTTTTTATCTTGCCTTAAGAGTTTTCAAGTCATATTCTGCTTTTTCGATAACTTCTTCAGCTTTATGATTTTAGATTCAATATCTATTCTTTTCTATAAATGTTGCATAGTAAAAGCATCGTGCCACGTTCAATATTCCAATATTGGTTGTCAGTATGTTTTTATATGCATTTTTAAATGTGTGTTTATTGAAATGTACTCGCCTTATGAATTAGATTAAGTAAATGTGATGTAAACTTCATATTGCATACATGAATATAATGCTAGTAGGCAAAAGTGTCAAGTGGCACAGTCATATCTTGTTTGACTTTCTTGACTTTAATTTTGATGTCTACAGTGGCATAATGACTGGTTTGATCTTTTAAGAAAAGTCCTTAAAATCTTTTATATAAGTTTAACCTTGGAAGAACTTATTAACTAAAAGTTAATAATGATTTTTTTCAGCCTAAATATAAATTGACTTAATACTAGATTACCAAGAGTCAGAAAAAAATGCAAAGAAATCCTTCCTTATTTTAAGATTTTCGCTTACTTTACCTAAAAAGTTTTTGTTTTTAATTTTTCTATATTAACAAACTATAAGCTTTTCACTTTACCATTTGTTCATCGACTTTTCTGTTTTTGTATTTAAATATTCACAACCATCAAGATTCTACTGTAAACCGTTTTTTGTATTTTTCTCTATTGAAAAGCACTTAAGTGTCGTATGTATTGTTGAATGAATAACTGAAAGTTACAACATATTTTCTATTCCCTTAACTGCACTTTCTCTGCTTTAAACATTTTGTTTCATTGATATGAACTTTATGAAAACTATTAGTTTTGTTTCTATTGTAGTTCTAAGTTACTCCTTCTGGTACATTATATTTACTGTATTTTATACTAGAAGCAATTCACACAAATACTTTGTCGTTAGAAGCTGTCAAAAAGTACAAATCCTTTGATACTATAATTTCAATTTTTTGTTGACATTTTTATTTGAAAAAAAAAAAAAACGAAAACGGGAAAGAAAGAAAAAGTGGTGAACAAAACAATTTTTATAGTTTTATACGAATAATAATAATAGTTTTCTTGTAAGTTGATTGTATAGGTTGTCAGTAAATTGATATTTGATAGCAAAAATCATTTTCTTTTGTGGAATATTTGTTTAACCTCCTCTTACCAAATTGAATATTTTATGAAAATTTCTTTAAATATTAAGATTGCAAGGGTTTTGTTATTTGCAAGAAAAAAACATTTGGCCGCAGGTAAATTCATAAAAAGAATAATTTAAAGTTGGAAAACACAAATATCTAAAGGCGGTGCAATGCCTAATAATAATAATTTGCAAGTAATTTAATATTTTTGTTTTGCACGTAATTTTATTTATTTATTTTTTTTTTTGAAAACTTATCTTGAAATAATATATTCGTATTTTAAAGAAAGAAATAGAAAATTTTTGGCTGCTAGTTAGTTCTGTGTAAAAATCAGAGGCAACACTAAAAAATTCGTTATAACTGTCCGTTCATGAAAACCAAAAGTGGTCAAAATGAAAATCAAGTTTTTGTCTTTTTTTCAACTGTAGGAAATCGAAACAATTTTGGATGTTTTTACGTTTCCATGGATTTCTCCTTTCTCTTTTTCTAACGCATAATGAACTTAGGAGATCTTGGAGGTGCAAATATATTATTATTTAAGTTTATGAAAATAATAAACATCGTACTCGTAATCCAACCGCAAAAAAAAGTATTTGTCGATTAGGTATGGCAACCTTAATTAAATTTGAAACCTTTGGCAACGGAAGTTGATAGTTTTTAATTGTCAGTTTATATCTGTAATATACTTTCGGCAACTGGTAGCCCCACCTAATCATAATCGGCACTTTAAACATCATTTCTTTTCAATAGACTTTTCAATGGAGAATGGTTTTAGATCCTTTGCATGGAAAATATTTAACTGAAAAGCAAAGGACTATCATATGTTAGCAAATACAAATGCGTTAAACTAGGGGCTTGAAATTTTGACTGCGGGTGCCTTACCTACGATAAAAAAGTTAACAAATATCATATTCCTTTTTGAAATTGTTTGAACCTAAGGGGTTAAAAATTTTATACTTCGGCCTATTGGCCTAGATTTAGGTTGGAAGTCAACTAGGTTTCTTACAGAAAAATTGTGTACTTCCATTAATTATTTTGGTGAAAGTAAAGTGCATGTGCGCAGTATGCACTTCAGTCTTAACTTGCTGCTTTTTGCGTCGTTGATACATTTTATCGATTTATATCAAGATTTATATTAAGTTCAAAATCAATTCAGGAATACGGCAAAGCTCCATCCTCTTTTCTACTCTATTTCTTGTCTTTCTTAATGGCCTTTATGTCAGATTTCGAATGCTATATATTTCTTTGCAAACGACAGAATAACAAGTCATATATACTCATTTTACTACAGGCCTAGCTCTTGAGAATGACAATCTTAACCACGACCTGATGCTAGTCTCCGATTGGAGTCGTGCGGACAGGGTCGATTTTAATGCGCGTAAAACCCATTGTTGCCTTTTGACACATAAACGCACAGTAGACTGTGCTGCATCATCTGTACTATTGGGTTGTAAATATGTTAGGGAGATAGATATTCTTACTGTTCTGGGAATAAAAATTCAGCGCGATGTCTGTTGAACAGATCACGTTTTCATATGTCGAAAGAAGTCCAAATGGGTTGATTTTTTGAAACGGTGTGGAATTTACTTAACGCCCTTTGATCTTCTCAACATTTTTATCCGACCGGTACTCATCGGTCACATTGGGGTATCTTACTGTCCAAACTCACTCGAGCACCATCGTAATGTATGATGTGTTTCACTGTTTTATCGATACTAAAATGGAATCAGGTCTTTTGTTCCTGGAACTCATAGCTTTGTACGAAATATTCGTATTTCAATAAGACCACGCCCATTTGTGGTCGACTGGCCAAAACATCGCACAGCGCATTACGGGAAGAATCTTTCATTATTCGCACAGTTCGTATGTGAAACTAACTTTCTAAAGATGTATTTCCGGTCACAGCTGGTATCGAGAAAATTAAATGTCCACAAATACTACTCCTTTTACCCTACTTTTCATTACCTATTTCCCCAATATTAACACAATGCAATGCTTTTATAGGGGCCATCTCTGATTAATAAAAAAAAAAAAAAAACAAGCGACAAGTTTATTTATATAACATACGGCTACAAGCGGCCAAAAACTTGATGCAGATTGAATAACTTTGTTTTGAGTTGTGTTAATTCTACACGCAATACTTGTCGCTCGTCTTGGTTGCATTTAAGCGTTAACTACTTTTCTTTAAAGATATAATATAAGCGATTTTTTATGTTATTTTCTAAGTATTTACAAAGGCCATTAAAATGTGTCTTCTAAACTAACCCTGCGGGAAATTGGTGTTAATTGGTCGGCGTACCCGTCCTGTTACCGGTACAAAACATGAATTGCACAAAAGCTGTTGGTCGTGATTGGTTAAAAATGCACACATCATGTAACTGGTTCAAAGGTGTTAAAGAGGTTAGGGGAAAAAATGGAAACACTGGTCCCTTCACATAAACATACATCTGTTTAAATAAACACACACACACGCCTAAATACAAACAAAGTATATTGAACAGGATCTTAAACAATTAATGCAAAATTTGCTTATATGTATAGGATTGGCCTGTAACCCGTTCTTAGGTGTTAGTTTTGAGCCAATTGCCCCCTCCAATGACAACGCAATGAAAAAGTGAAAGGTTCTCTTCATATAAAGTGTTGGAACTAGAACCAGTCCTTACCCTAAAGGACCGGTCACGTCAATAGTTCTGGACCAGTTCACTTCCCCGTAGGGAAAGTATCGATTTACTCAACAATTTTAATATAATATAAAGCTTTGTTAAGTAAAGCTATTAATCTTTTGACATCAACAGGGCAAAAGTAAGATCATTTTTAAACGCTTTTGAGTTTATGGAAGAAACTATAAATTGCATATTAAATATATACACTGATACACACAAGTATACGTACAAATAATAATTCCATAATTTCGTGCTAATAAATTTTAATGTATCGAAGTAATTAATCAGATTTTTCTAGTAATGGATCCTTAAAGTTTTAATTGACCTATATAAACAACTCACATATGGGCGACGCATACTTTTTTCTCATACTGTAGCCTAATCCCATTTATATTTGTCTTATGTATTAACTCTTAAAGAATACAACTTCCCTGAATTTATGTTCAGAATAAAATGTTTATGGCTAAAGATTTTATCCTTAAATACTGCAACACTAATAACAACAAGAAAATCATATTGTCCGCAATGTCATCTATATTAGTTTAACCCTCAGCATCATCAGAGCATATTAGAAGACAAGAACATAAATATCGAATTAAAATGATTTTAAGGCCAAACATTACAAGTGTTAGGAAACACTTTGTCTCAAAGTCTGTTTCCTAGTGCAAAAACATTGCAGTTTGTGGACTTAAAAGCATTTGCAATATGTGATTGTGTGTGTGTATGTGTGATATATTAAGGCATGACAAGCAGAACCTATCATCACACTACACTTTTTCAGGTTGAAATCATTATAATGTGGGTCTAACATTAAACACCAATTTGTATTGGTTCGCAACTACTATTACAAATGCAGTTGTTACGAAGTGTTAAAGTTTTGAGAAAATCCCAGTAATCAGTTAACGCAAATCTGTATTATTAGTAAAAAAAAAAGCGAATTTAAAAAATAAATATATTTTATTTCAAAAAATCTAGTCAATACGAAACAAATAAAATTTAAAAAAAACCCTTAGAGGCTCTTCTCTATTTATTTATTTTTGCTTTCTGGGGAATGTATTTGTTGTTTTTAAAAGTTTTTTTAAATCCTTGATTTTCTTGTTATTTTGAAATCAGCCAAAACTATTTGCTGGGTTATTGTCTTAGTTATACTTTCGTTGTCCTTCTTTAAAGACTTTTTCCACATCTTCAGTTTTTGTTTCCTTTTTTTGTTATCCAATAGTCAATTGGGTATTGATGTTTTAATTTCTTGTTAAAATAAATTGACCATAAGAGAACGACTATATTTTTTGAAAATACTTTTGCTTAAACCTGGAGAGAATATGCTGCAACTGTCAGGATTTATAACTTGCAGCATGTTGGTGTATTTAAGATTAAATATGATTTAAGGATGTGTGTTTATTGAAAAGTAGTTATTAAACAGTAAAAACTTTTTTTTTTAAGTTTTTAAAATGTATGACTTTATTGGCATTCCCAGGGTAAGCACACAGTTATGTACAAAATACATGCACGAAAGGATGAAACTGTTTAAGCTCTAATACTGGTTATTGCGACATACCCAAAACAAAAATAAAATGAAAAGGCATAACAGAGTAAAGATGATATATCAAAAACATGTTCAAAATTATGGCAGTCGTATGGCTTTTATAATTTTTAGAAATTTTCAATTAATTTCGCTTTTTATTAGAGTTGCATATATACTTACATCAAAAATCAGGCATGGAAAGATCAAAAATTTCGTTTTATAACAAAGATTTTTATAAGGGTAGTAATTTAACGATCTGATGGTGTAGACCCAAAATGTCATGCGCAATTTTTTTTACTAGATTTTTTGGCAATCAGTTCAGAAATTATTTAGTTGTGTCCTAACAAAATCCAATTAAAGCCTTATAACTTGCAGAAAAGTCTGAAGACACTGTGAGAAACTAAATTTTATTTAATTTAAAAGAATAGTTGTGTTCAATAACTTTCCAGTAGTTACTAGCAATGAGAGAGTAAAAAGAAATATTTTAAAAATTGCTCTCAAAAATATTTAAAATAGAACACTTTTACAGTCAAAACTTGCAAGCAAATGTATTTTGTTATTGTAAGCTGATAAAAATTTAAAACTTAAATTTTTTTTCAAAGCATAATGACAGAAAGACTGTTTGAATAATTTCTGATAGTAAAATTTTTACTAGTAGAAATTATCAGAAACATTTTTGTTTCTAAACATATTACGCTCTTTTTGGCTCTCTAGCTGCTAATTTTTTGTGTACGTGAACACTTACTAGTAATAATTATCGAAAATTAGTGATAATTTTCTGTAAATGAACACACCTAATAACTCAAAACTTTCAAAAAGCTGCATAGCTATTGAGTACACTTGTTATGAAATATAAATATTACTCATACGCTACTGGGACAGCAGCAAACAACTGCTTTGATAAAAAAATTTAAACATTTTGGCAATTTATAACCTGAAAAAATGTTTACTTAAGTTTTAAAAATGTACGTATTACAAAACTACATACATATTTATCTTTTATAATCGAAAACATGCAATTTTACCTTGTATTTATATTTCAATAATGGCAATATTTCAAAAGTCCAGGGCTGTATACACGGGCCAAATCGTCGCATAAGATTCAAACCAAAATTTAATCAATCAATCGAGTTGTCAATGCTTTTAATTTAATGACCCTAATAAGATTTTTTAATTTCTATTGTAGTCAATTACGACAATTTGTCCTAGGTGGCATTTTAGAAAACAGGTCAAGTTAGATTTAAAGGAGCCTTTAAAAAAAGTCCTCAAGTCCCGTAGAATATATGTACATTTAAGCTATTGATTGGCTCGTAGCGTCGTTCTAGAGGATTCTCTTTACTCTGCCAACAGTGCTGTTGAATGATGAGACAGATTCACAATGCCCTGTTGGCAATTTGTGGCCACTTGGCCAACTTATCCTTTGTTACAACGAAGGGCTTAGGGTCTCTCAGGTTAAGTGCCTGCAGCTTTAAAGCTTTGAGTTGATTATTTGTCAGTTGTTTTTAATTATGTCAATTTTCAATTAGGACAGCGTTGTGATCTGGAAGGCGAAAATATTTATCGGTCTCCGGGTTTTTTGAACAGGGTTGCCGGTTTATGTTTTTCTCCATCCTGGAGTTATTCAAACAACAACATTTTCATTTCAGAATTTCTGCCAGGTTCCCGTCCAACCGGAACTGTTCAAGTGAGTCACATATTTGGACAATTCCACTGTTCCTGTATCTCTAAATTGCGTTTATGGTTAAATATATCCCCCTTTTTATGTCCACGCTTTGTCGCAAGTGCCATCTTATAGCGTTCCAATAGTCTAGATATGGGCAATTTCATTGTGATGGGTGGGACCGTTTTTCGAAGCTGTTACTTAAAGCAGGAATATAGTTTCCAATCAAAATATGTTCTTAAAAGTTTATAATAGGTAGCCATTGCAGGATAATTATAGCCGCCTAAAACGGCACCAGATGACTGGGACGGGTGTGACCTTACAAATTTTAGTTTAAAAAAAATTTTATACAAAACGCGCAAAACTTATCTGATTTACTTGATGGCGGTTAAAAGTATTTTTGATCATATTAAAAAATGTATCTTTTTAAAACCACTTTTTAGAAAATGTGGTGGATGTGAAATTTTAATTATTAAAAAGAAGAAGGGCAGACTATTTAGTATGTGCTCGTCCTAAACTCTTTTCTATAAGAATTAAATTGAATTTTTTTTTAAACGAGGAAACTTCTTTTTCCTTTTTTGGGCGTTTGTATAAAATTTTGCATCCTCAAAATCATCCTCATGCCCTCGTCGGCGTAGTTGCCCTGCTTATTCCAAAGCAACATGTACGTGGAGCTTTTATAGGCTCCAAGTGCTGCAATAACTGTGCTATAATGTACACTTTACCTTTAACAGGTAGAAAAATAGTTACGCTCCTGATAGCCTGTTTGTCATTTTTGGACAGGGGCCCTAATTTGAGCCTTACATAGGGCTACCAGGTGTCCTACCACGTATTCTAGCCTGTCGGATATTATGATTGTCCTATCCTAGAAACCAAGTTTCGTCTTAATTCCCAATTTTCGATTTCCTGGAGAAAAAAGTAAATCTCAATCTTGTCCGGTTTCACACTCAATCCCTTAGACTGAGTCGAGGCATGTGTCCATATGGAAATCTGATTTGGGTCCTTTCCCCTTAAAAATATAACCATATGGCCGTAGTAGCGAACTGGTTGAAATCCTTCATCATTCAATGATCCTGGTAGACTGTGTATTGTAGTAACTTACAGAAAGGGTATAAGAATTCTCCCTTCGGGGTTCCATGTTTCACCTTATCCATAAAAGTAATGTTACTCAATCCAAAAAATATTCTTTCGTTTTCTAGCAAGTAACCAATTGAGTGTCTTACCTAGAAGGGGATCAACGTAAAACTGGTCAAGGGATTGGCAAAGCGTGTCTATTTTAACATTATTTAAATGCTTTCTAAATGGCAATGCATTCAGCCAAGCCTCAAACAAGCCTGAAAGTTTTTTTGTCAAAAGAAAAGAAGACAAGTTTATTTGGGTAAATTTGTCCCTTACTTTTTCTTCATTTAAATATTTATTTACGTAAAGTGGTCTAGATGATGTGTGATTAAGAAGTCAAATGTCTATTATGCAACAAATCAACATTTAACATCTAGACTTTGTGTTTCTTTTGTTATTTGACCTTAATTGTTACTTCCATATCTTTAGAGATTTAATAATTGGCGAATTCACAAGGTCTTGTGAAATCATATGTTGTGAAATAATAGAACCAAAAAATATGACTGTTGTGAACAACCTCTCATATATAAGTGTGGTATTTAAAATCTAAATCAGCTGATACGACTAAACGAAGACACAATTGTTTTGCCTAAGATTCTAGTATTATACATTTTTACGGGTGGCGAGTGCTAGCGGCTTCCAAAAATTAAATAGAAAACTCGCTGTTTTGTTTTAGGCGCTTGGCGCATGACTTTGTATATAATATGACATCACAATAAACATATCAAACAAAGTTGTATTGTTTCACAACAAGTTTTGTATGAAAAGCAACAACAAAATTTTTATGCTATTGTGAAATTTTATGACAATAATACAATATGCTATCGTATCGTACCTTGTGAATTCGCCAAATATTTCCTTTGGGTTGTTTTCACCTTGGGCTTAAATTTGTTTGTATTTTATTTACGGTTGAGGTAAGTTTTAATAATGTTTAGTGTTTTTCTTGTTCTATTTACTTACTTCAGTTACTTCTTTGTTTTTGTACAATATTTGTCTTTTCCCCACAATTGCTTGAACGAGATTTGTGTTACATAAAAGTTCTTTACTCTATACGACTAAAATGTCTATAAAGTTGTAAGTTTGTTTGTATTTAAACATTAATATTGTTTCTTGGTTTGTAAGAAATAATGCGTATGTGTGTTTGTAATAATGAACGTGTCCATCTATCTGTTTGTATGTCTCCGACTATCTGCATGTAATTTGATGATTTTTCTTGTCGTCCTTTTTGAATTTTTTTCTCAATTTACAAACAAAGAAAAAAATATATCTTAAATCACAACATTAATTGCTTGCAATTATTTAGATTATGTTTCATTGTCAGTAGGTCATTTAATAAGTCATGGATGGATACTATCTATTGTGGTTTTGCTAATGGCATATTCATTGCGAGGCAACTGTACAATAAGACAAAATTTTTTTTTTATGAAGGGACATACAATCTATTATCAAGTTTAATATAAATGTAAAGACTAACTTTTATTTATGTTTGTCTGAGGGTTCATCTAACATAGAAATTATTGTTATTGGACTGACCCAAATAAATGGCCGTGTAATATGATAAAATTATTGTTTTCTTTACTCCCAATTTTATTAAAGCATTAAACATTTTAAAAGCTTTTTTAACTGATTAATTTTCGCCATCACTTTTACTTTTTTTCTATTTTTGTGTAATCAAGGTCGGTTGTTTGGTACTTTTTACACATTTTCATACGTGAAATCCATAGTCCGACAAATATTTGCAAATACACATGAACGTACTGGTTTTAAACAACTAAAAACATTTTGACGTATTTTTTATGCTTCCACCTTTAGTCTTTTCAAACATAAAAAACCAGATGCAAAGTAAAGCATAAATTTAAAAGACAAAACCAGATAGCAAAAGTGCAAAATAGCTTAATGAAAAGTGAAATTTGTCCAATGTCGTTAAATTGATTAATTTGTTATTTGGCTTGTTGAAGTTTTCTCGGCCAAAGGCAGTAAAACAGGAAAACTGATTTACTAAAAGTGTGCAAACATTTAATGGCTTCATGTATATTATTGTTAGATTAAAACAACATAATAAAAGTTTAAACACTTTGTATAACCCATAACAAAGAGGAAACAAAAGAAGTTAAGAGATATTTTTTTATATGGCAAAATAGAGATCATGAAAATGCCATTTATCATAGTTGCGGCTGCTTTACAAACACATAATGCAAAAAGTAAACTTAAGAAAGATATAGACTGGCTTCTAAGGGAAAAGCAGTGGACATTTGGTATGTATAATGTTGTATGCAATATGTCTGGAAAATAGACCTAGAAAGTTAATTTAAATAAGTAAAAGCGCTATATTTGGCTGTGCCGAATCTGAAATACACTTTACATTGCCATTTGATCTAGCCAAGTTGTCATTATACCGCAAATACTTAAATAAATAAAAAAGTTTCATGTGGGTAGTTTTCTTAATACAAAACGTTAAACAATTTTAAGGTTAATATGTATAATAGAAATGCCATGTAGTGTGGTGGGTGGCCCTTCCCCGGGTTCCTATCCAGCTAAGCTTATCCAAAATGACGGCATTATTATACTGTAGAATATTTGAAGTCGATAGCTGTTACAGTTTCCGAGATATAACGTATCTAAAATTTTATAAGAAGCGTTCATTTTTATGGGGTATGCTCCTTCCTCTGGTCCTATCAAACTAATTTTTTTTCCAAAATGTAGGCATTACTGGACAATGACGTTTTTTTTTAGAACAATTAAAGCCAAAAGTTTTTACAGTTTCTTAGATATAGCATATTGCATAAAAAAATTTCTTTTGTATGGGGGATGCCCCTTCCTCTGCTGCTATCGAGGTAATTTTTTCCCCAAAATTTAAGTTATTTATTTCTTTATTTATTTTAAAAAGGGGAAAAAGAAAATCAAAACAAGCGAATATCGAATATTGGTTTGTTGGATTCTTAAAAAAACTTGAACGTTTTGGTTTGCTTATAGTAATTCTCAATTTGTTTATTGAGGTTGTTATATGAAGACAGAAAATATTCATGAGGTTTTTTTAATAATTTCGGTTGCAGCCTACTGATGATTTGGTGTAAGAACCAATTAAATGCATATAGACAAACTTAACCTACAGCAAACCTTAAAAATATTTAAAAAAAAATTTACAATTTTAGGAGCAATACCACTTTCCCTGCTTCTATCCGAAAAAATTTTCCTCATTTTAGGCCCCTATTTTTCATCCGTTACAAGTTTTGTCTGTATTTACTGAGATGTATAGGAATATAAGCATTAATTTTGTCCTAAAAAAATGGGTTATTTTGGGTTTTCGCTTATATCTCGGTCAATAGTGAACCGATTTTGCTGATTTTAAATAGCGATTGTTTTAGGGATATTTGATACTTTATTTGGCTCCTGAAACTTGATTTCAAAAGACACATAGACAGACATGGCTATATCGACTTTCCTATCTATAAGGATCCAGAAGTTATATACTTTATGGGGTCGCAAATGGATAATAAAGAAATTAAAACGGAATGACAAACTGATTAATACCCTTATCACTGTATGAAGGCTATAAAAATTATAAAATTAGTCAAATACTTAACATAGATATTTTGGCCATAACACAGCGGTAAAAAATAAGACGTTTTTGGAGGCCTTATTTAGCACCATTTAGCAAAAGCAGGCTTTCCACTTCCATTACATTTGTACATATGTATTATAAACATGCTTGGGAATTTATAAGCAAGGCCTTCTCATTAGCTTTTTTAAGCGAGGCTTTTGGAAAACCGTTGAAAAAAGACGTGTTAAAGGTCTTACTAATTTTACGTTCCTTGATTGTTGCGAAAAATAAAAAAATAAAAAACGCGTTACAACGATCTTTTCCCTTTCTAAAAAAATGTGATTGGAATGGCTATCAAATATTTTTGAAGATAGATCAGAGGCCCTATGGATTACTTCTAATGCCAGTACTACTGTGAAAATTGGTTACTTTGAACTTTTTAATACTACTCAACACTTTTTTAGTTAAGTACTCGTTACTACTCATTACTCTAACGAGTTCTTTATAAAAATTATGACAAAACATTTATACTTAAGTGGATAAAAATTTATTTTGTTAAATCACATAAATTAATAACAATGGAGTTTATATAAAAAAAAATATAAAAAAACTAAGTATTCAAATTAAAAAAAATAACATAAATTTTCCAGCAGGCAAGTTAGAATTTTTTTAGAACGAAAAAATACAACCCTAAAAGTATTTATTACTTCCTTTTAGATATTGAGTTTCGGGAAAATACACTGTATTGACTTCTCAGTACTTAAATACTAAATAATTTTGCAACACTTACAGCCTGTATTGTATTGATTGTATTTTTTCTTGTTTTATCTAAGCTTAAATAAAACTTCTTAACAAAAAAATTAATAAATAAATAAAAAGTCCTTTCCGAACTTTAGCAACTATTTTTTTTTGGACAAAAGAACCAATATACAAAGTGCCAAATATTAAGCCGACAAAATATTAAAAATTTTGATTTATTTTTGCCTACAAACAAGAAGTACGGGAACTTACCTACTGCTTAAACTCATTCTGACCTGGTTTTTCTGGTTTCTGTATTTATTCTTTAAGTTATTAAGGAAAACACTGCTTACAGGTTGTGCGTTAATTTTAGATACAACTACAAGTTGCAAAAGAGCCCCAAAAATATATGTATTCGTATGCATTTAAGAAATTTACATTTTTGTCTTTAAAAATCAATTTTTATTTAATTTTTTTTTTTTTCAATTAAATGTTATTTAATTTCAAAACGTTTGTTGAATTTTGTTGTTTTAACTAGCAACAAGAATGCAGTTACAAAAACAGTTACAAGACGGCAACTAAAATTTGGTTACAAATTTATTATTACCAAATTGTCAGAGCCAGACTTTAAATGGTAGGAAAGTCAAAGTGAGATATGAGATTTTAAAGAAGTGGTAAATAGGTTTTCCATACAGTCAGAATAGAAAAGGCTTACAAAGTTAACTGCTGATTTGAGGTAAAAAAATTTTAAAAATTTTTACGAGAGAAACTTGTTTTTGATTTCATAAATTTTATTTATTTTGATTACTCGTTTTAAGTCAAAAGATAATTAAAAACTATAAGAAAAATAAAGTTAACTGCCAAAATCTGATGTTTGTTGAGATTGTGTCTTTAATTTTTTATTTTTTTAAACATTCTGTTTGCGGAAGGAAAGTTTTAGGTAAAAAATTATGGCGAACGTTACGTTTACCTTATAAATTTCAAAATTACTCACAAACACATTTTTTTTTACTAAAATTTACTAGTCTAAGAAAGGCATTAAATTTTAGTCTTTCTTAACGCTTATTTGAAAAAAATGCAAGTAAAAGATGCTTTTTAAGCTCAATAGAATATACCAGGGCTAACTGTCAAACGACCATTAACATTGTGCTCAGATTTAAACATTGATGATAAAGTTTACTCAGCAGATTTTAATGGATGGAATCACGCTTGAACCAAGCTACCAAATAACCCAAACTTACTTTAAAGGTTATTTAAGAGAAACTGGCCCAATGTGATATCGGAAAAACGTGATTAGCACTGAGTCCAAATTTTGTTTTGAAGTCTTATAAGCTTTACAGACACAAAAAAGAAAAATTCACTTTTTGGTGCAGATGCTGGTGGAATCATCGGCTCTTATTACTTAAGAAATGAAACTCGTGTTGCGGTCAAAGGACATCCTAACCGCACCATGAGAATAATTTTCCAAGTCACTGGCTAATACGTCAATAACAATTGACGCCTTGAATGGCAGCATATTTTTAGTAACATAAGACCCGGAATGCTCGAAAGAGTGCACTAAGTAAAGGTCCAAGCACAGAATTTACTATGTCAGAAACAGAAGTGAGGTCTTATGCCCAGAATCATTTAAAAATTGAATGCTTGTTCTTGGAAATAAAAGGTTTTTTTTTTAATTTAAAATAATTGCTTTTTGTTTCTAAAATGATGATGAGAAAACAAAAATTTCGGTCTTAAGTAAAATACGTATAGCATGTGACAGTGTATTGAACGTCACACAACGCTTTTTAAAGACCTTAAAGATAAATTTGAAAACTAAGGCGGTAGGTTATAGGCTTAAAAGAAAAGGAGTTATTTATTTTAAGTTAAGGCAAAGAAAAATGAAAATAATTGTATTGAGTACACCAACACAAAAAAAAATAATCGTGTGTTAAAAAAAATTACTGAAATACATGTTTAACGTTAATTTTTTTACACCTGCCTGTTTAAAAAAGCAATTAAAATTTTTTTCTAATTGTTGAATAGAAACGTTTTGCACCCCACAGAAACAGTACTTAATATAAGATTTTTTCTTAATTTATTATTTCAATTACAGACATCAGGCCATCACATGCGACAACTACAAAGATGAAAATAAACCACAGAATGCACATTTCAAAGAAGACATACAAGAAAAACGAACAACAAACAACTAGAAGAAAAATGCAACACACGTCAGCGACGCTGGTGACGTTACCCACATCACTATTAACAGAAACGCCATCAATATCCTTGACAAATGGATGGCAGCTGTGTTTGATGACAATTTTTGTTTTTTGTATGGCAACAACAACAGTTAAGGCACAATGTCCCTGGCAAAGAGACATACCAGACTTACAGGCATCCTGTATATGTTCATATAACCTTGGAAGAGAACTCTCGGTGCAATGTGACCAGGTAAGAAATAAGAAAAAATAACGGAACGCTTCAAGATAAATTTTACTGAAATCCTTTCCTTTACAGGTACATTTCGCCACTTTATTGGATGCCTTAAATAAATATGCCAAACAAAAACCTATAGATCTATTGTATGTCAATAATTCCACCATAAGACAGTTGCCCGACAATATATTCATTAATCTTAGTTTACACAATGTACAATTATCCAGTTGCAAGATAACGGAAATAAGTGATGGTGCCTTTAAAGGCCAGGAATTGGTTTTGAAAAATTTAAATTTACAAGAAAATTTACTAAACGAAGTGCCCGTCGGCGCCTTAAGAATATTAAAAATTCTTAACCTTTTAGATTTATCTAAAAATCGTTTGGTTAATATACCCGATGAGGCCTTTAAGGGATCCTCAAAGTTATCCACTTTAAAGTTAAATGACAATAATGTCACTTTGTCGGCCGGAGCTTTACGGGGTCTAGAAAACAGTCTAAAAAATTTGAATTTAAAGGGTACAAGACAACGGCGTGTACCCGAGTGTATAAGAGGTCTTAAGAGTTTGGCATTTTTGGATTTATCATTGAATGGCATCAAAGAACTGCCCGGTGTCGGTGGTACACGTACATTTGAAGGTTTAGATTCTTTGACGGCCCTGAATCTGGAACGCAATTTTATACAAAATTTGGGCGAAACGTCTTTTGTTGGTGTCCGCAAAACATTAAGTTCATTGAGTTTATTGAACAACCTTTTGGCTGAGTTTCCAGTAGGTGCTATACACGCTCTCAAGGAGTTGAGAGTTTTGGATATTGGTTTTAATCTCTTGACCACTTTGCCGGAATCGGCCTTTCGTGGCAATCCCAGCATCACATTATTGGCCTTGGATGGCAACCCATTGCCGACAGTACCTGAGAAAGCCTTTTTGCATTTGAATGCCACACTAAGGGGTTTGTCGTTGGGCGGTCGTTTTCTGCACTGTGACTGTAAGTTGCGTTGGGTGGCCGAATGGATTCGAAATGGAGATTTGCAGGTAAGTTAAAGAGAATTTCCTCATACTTTTTTGATTCGAACTGGTTTAGCACAAAATGCATTTTACATATGGCGTGCTCATTTTATAATTCATACGTCATTATCTACGTATAATATGCTTCCAGTATTTGGTTCCAAAGTTTGGCAAAACCTACTTTAACCAAATCTGCAGTGGGGGATTTACAAGTCATATGCAATATTTATCACATTTAAAACCAGATTTCTTATTGAAGCAATCTTTTTCCAACATTAGGTGACCTCACGTGAACGTAATCCTCAATTTTGTGGCAGTCCAAATCGTTTTCGTGATCGTGGTTTTTATTCTATACAAGCTGATGAACTGACCTGTCCCAAAGATGGTAACTCTGATTTAAATGGCCCTCCTGGTGTAATCGATAAACTTCAGCCAATACAAAAGCCAACTATTGCACCAAACAAAGTGCCTTCAACTACAAATCAAACACAGGCCAGTGCTTCCAATAAGGTTTCAAATGTCGTATCAACCAGCACTGCTGTTGCCTCAACAACACGTTTTACTACAACTACTACAAGTACAGCAACTACAAGTCCTTCTACCATAAAAACCACAAATACTTTACGTACTACAACAACAACAACAAAGACGGTAAGTGAGAGGTACAACATTAAAAAGAAAGTCAATAAATTAACTTAAAGTTAAAACTGTCAACTAAACCGATATTTTAATTTGTCAACACATAGACTCAATGAGTCTGCCCGTTGTCGTTTGGTGTGGTGCAATTAAAAATACTAAAAGATTAATTTTATCTTTTAACTATTAAACTCATTACAGACAAAAGCATCTACTGCGCCAACAACAACAGTTTTGCCAACTTTATCTTTCGATGGTGCTTCTAACAGCACAAACACTTCACAATTTCCGGTGCAGCCAACACAACAGTCCACATCCGGCATTGGTTCTGCTTCACCTACAACAATTACAAATCCCAATGCAGCAAATGCCAAACCAATACCTTCTTGGCGCCAAAATGCATCCGGCAGCAGTGGTACTTTGCACAAACAACAACGACCACCTTTAGTCTTGGGTTTCCCTCCCCAACGTGGCACTCGCATTGATGACTCCAATGAGGTGCAAGTAAAGAATGCCTTTCGCCAAGACAGCTCCGTCATCATACAATGGGATTCCGATACTGCAAATATTTTAGGTTTTCGTGTGGTTTATCGTCTGTTTGGTGAGAAATCGTTTAAGCAAGGCCCCCCACTCGAGGCCAGCGAACGTGAGTTTAAAATCAAAAATGTTCCAGCCCAGGAATGCATTATTGTTTGTGTCATATCATTGGAAGAATTACATGTTACGCCTGAAACGGTGCCGTATCAACAATGTCGTGAGGTTCGTACTGTAGCTTCACAAACATCGAATATGGATAAGATAACGATTGCAGCTAGTGCGGCTATTTGTGGCACCATTATTGTGGCTGTGATTGTATTTATAGCAGCGAGCAGGTAAGTAAGAAATTAGCTTTGAAGGAAAATTTCCTATAGTGTGTGTGTGTGGGTTTAAAGGTAATGGAAATGCAACTCAGCATACAAAGTGGTCAAATTAAGTGTTATTTTCGTTCACATTTCCCTTTAGTTTTGTTACTTAAATCGCTTTTATAAAATAAAATCAAAGAAGTAGTATAGCGTGGTTATGTAAATGCACAACCTAAATGGTGTTTTGGCATAAAACTTGTAGTCTTTATTTGCTTTTGTTCATTTTTATCGTTGCATTTAGTCGTGTTAGCTTTTGTTTTATGGTAGAAAATTTGATCATTGATAAATGGCTTTGAAATAAAAGGTTAGCAAGGCTATTGTTTTACATAAAAAGGACTGTTGTTAAGCTAGGGAGGAATGCTTTTAAGGAGTAAAGTAAAATCTTTTTTAAATTTAACAATGAAATTCTTAAAAATTTTTTCTAGACTATAAGAATATTATTACAAAATTCAAATTTAAATATATGAATGGAATATTTGGCTCCTTTTGCTTTTTGTAGAAAAAAATAGGGTGAATTAGAGTAACCAAAGTCTCTGGCTGGGAGTGCTTGAAACTTCCAGACTTGTAGACCTTCCCATCTACTCACCAGTTTATCGGGGTGCCCCAATTACTTGATTAAGTCTTAAAATATTTTGGAAATCAAGAACTTTTTCGTTAAGATAAATTTCAAAAGTCACTAAAAAAAAGTAAGCATGACGAGCGTGGCGTATTGGAAGTGACTTCATGGTTTTTAGTGCCCTGTGATCAAGAGTGGACTTTTAAATGAATACAGAACGTGCAAAGATTAGAAGAAGTTAGACACAAAGGCTTATGTTGTATGCCACTGCCCAAAATTTAAGAAACATAAAATGAAGTGGTTGGTAACAGATTTCACTCTAAACTGAACGATTGTGTAAACCAGAAAATACCAGAATTTTACGCAGACACTTTAGTTTTTCCTCCCGCAATTGCTTAACATTTTTCCTCATTAGTACTTTGGCGTTCTTTTTTCTAAACTTTGTTTCTTTATTTGTTTGGATCTAAAAGTGCTTCTTTGTAATCCTTTCTACATACATAAAATTAGCGATAACTCGAGTTCTTACTCGTTTAAAACTAAGTTTTTAAAATAAGACACATGTCGGTAGGTGGGTAGGTAGAAAGGACCCTAAACGAAACACCATTAGTCCGGTAGGACATACCACTCAATCCATTTAATCACAGAAGGTCAGTATTTCGAACCTCTTAAGCCATCAGCATTTGGCATAACATCAAACAAAAATACCGAACGGCAAAGCTGGGTAAAGACACAGGATATACTTAGGAAATTTAGTAAAATATTTACCTAAAGAAATTTGTTTAAATAGAAGCACGGGGAAATATAGCCCCCATTAAGACCGGAAAAATTTACAAAATTTTCGAAATGTTATAGCTCAAATACTATAACAGCTGTCAGCGCCAGACATGGCACGAGGAATTTTAATTACAATGTTACCATTAAAGAAAAAAGCTTGTTGGTTTGAATTATTGAGGATGGTTCCCCCATTACCAAAGACAAATATTATAAAGCTTTTGTAATACTTCGAAACTTCAATAGCTTTCGATTTCAAACCTTTTTATTAGTTTTTAAAAGGAGCATAACATTTTTTAAGTTTGTTTAAGTTAAGTAGCTGATTAGGCTTTTGCATTCTACCCTGGAACTTGGGCTTCTAGAATGGCCTCCAAGCGGGCTAGTTGAAAAGCAAGCTTTTTTTAGCAAGTGGAAGTTTCCACATCTGCGAGCGGGTAGCCCCTTACTCCACTTAAGTTCTATGATGCTACAGACTCTACTGTAGGGGTAATAACAACGGAGGTCTGGGTAAATATCACTTTGTATAGAGTCTCCATAATAAACCCGGGGGCGAGAAAGTTTTTTTCATCCTTGCATAGAAACGATTGAAGGGACCTTGTGGGTTTAATTACAGGAAAGGATCTTTGCAAGTGGCCAGCAATGATCGCAGACTCCATTGTGAACCTTTGTAAAGGAAATTTGTTAAACATATTCAGAGCCACTCTTCAGCCCTTTGGCACTTTACAGCAAGCTGCCTAGGGTCTCATTTCTTCTAAAACCTGGAGAAACTATCTGAGATTGGTAAGACGAGACTGCTAGTACTTGCCAAGAGTTTTTTAGAGTTCGCTCTATTCGTGGAGCTATTCCAATGAGCTCAAAGTCTCCAACTTTATATCTTATATTTCTTAATTACCTTTTCTAATAGATTTGAGACCCCATCTACTATTTTACAAACGACAGTAGCCTACGCCGTTCATACTTATTTGACTACCGACCAAGCTCTCTCGAGATTGGAGCTATGAGGCGGAGTGCAAGTATGGTCGATTTTGACGCCCGTAAGACCCAGTGTTGTCCTTTAACACATAAATGCAATGGGAACCATGCTGCATAATCTGTATTAATAGATGGTATAAATATTTAGGAGACAAAAACTTGATGTTCTAGGCCTGAAAATTCATTGCGATGTTCGCTAGATGGAATACATTTTTCCTGTGTCGGAAGAAGCATTCAAGTCTCTTGAAACGATGCAGTAACACTTTTCACCATCCATCTAATCTTCTCAATGTAATAACCAGCTATGCCTGACTGAAAAAATTAAAAAAACTCACATGTATAGGCTGGTTATCTAAAGCGTATTTTGAAGCTACCTTTACTGCGTACAGTAGCAGGCTAAGGTACTCATCGTTGAAGCAAGGGTATCGTATCGATGCACTGGAACCCAGAGTTTTGTGCGTAATACGCATCTTTCAAAAAGAGCACACCCATTTGTGATTGGCTGGCCAGTCACCACGCATTACAGAGAATTATTTTATTGCACAGTTTGTATGTGGTTTAAACTTTCTAAGGATGAGTTTTCTGTCAAGGTTTATATCAAAGAATTTAAATTAAATGTCCACAAACACTACTTTTTTTATCCAACTTTCCATAACCTAAGTGCTGCTTCTTTTAAAAAAAGGAAGAGTGTATCACCCTTAAATTCTTTACATCGAATTAGTTTAATAAGAATCACCAGGTTATGGTTTGTTCTTGCAAAGGAATCTTTGAGATATCTTCAGGGCGAGTCAGTTCAACCTAACCTAACCTTACCTTCTTAGTGTCGCTTTAAATTTGCAGGATACATAAATGAGAATTTAGCATTTTTAATTTTTTTTTTTTTGGTTTGTTGTTGATCTTAACTTGTCTATCCAAATTTCATTAGTTGCTAACGGAAAATTATAGAGAGACTTTTTGAAAAAAAATTATAAAAAATAACTTTTTAATGTTAATGTTGTAAAAGTACCAAATCACCATCTTAAAATAGTCTTTGGCTTAAAATATTTTTAGAATTTGATCGCTCATGTTTTTTTTCTTTACTACTTAATAGTATTTTTTTAATTGTTTAAGCCGTCATTTTTTATACTAAGTTAAAGATCATTCTAACATAAATTAGCTTAAACTACCAAATAATACTTATAAGGCTGCCCTTATCTTGTTCACCTCCTAAAAGAGGCGTTAAATTTTTTTGCAACTATAACAAATAGCCACATAAGTTTAAAAGAAACACGTTTTATTTATAATTTTTAGCAAATCTCTATACGATTTCAAATCCATAAATATAGATTTTAGTCATAATAAAGATTAGAACATACAAAGCAAACAAATAAACCGAAATTAAAGTTCAGCAACAAGAACATTTATAAATAATAGGAAAAAAGATGATTTAGTGTTTATTTATTGGCAACTATAACCCGAAATTAGCCCTAAACCATGTTATAATTTAACTTGTACATCAGTGGTTCTTAAAGCTTTTGAAAAAAAATTTATATATAATTCAATTGTTAAAGGAAGTTTTACATCAGTTTAGGATTTGGTTCGTAGATTTTCTTTCTATTTGAAATAAGACACAAATGAAGCATAAAAATAAAAAACTATTTGTGAATTTCTGCCGGATATTAAAAAGCAAATACAAATAGACACATATGTACATATGTATGTTAGTACATGTTAAATTGTATATGCATCTATTTAATACACATAAAACTGGTATTAGCCAATATAATTTTTAAGGTTTTGTGTCCACTCGTTAGCCACATTAATACCACCACAATGTTTCTTAAAGTTTTGCCTTACTTGTACAAAGACACATACACACAAATGTACTTTAACTAACTTTGTAACATATTTGTAATAAATATTTTTTGGTTTTCCATTACATGTTTTCACAACCAAATAATAGACGTTCTCGTAAACTACAAACGTCTCAACAAAAGAGTCCGCTGCCAATTGGAGGTTTGCCCGTAAATTGTTGCGGTCCAGCCGGTTCGCCAGGACCACTTGGTTCAATTGCAGCGCTTTCGGCATTTAATAATCACAAGGTAAGCGAAAAAGAAATATATGTATTACATTTACACACATTTTACACACACACAAAAGAGAACCAAATAAAATTGGCTAGAAAAAAATCAAGATTTATGCTCATGAAAATAAGAAGACTTCTTACACCAAATACATTCAGCAGAAAAAATTCATTTAAGCCTAATTTATATGAGATATAAAGAAGAGTAAAAGTAAATGAAATAATAATACATAAAGAAGCTTTAAGAAAAATCACAGACTTATAAAGAAATCAAAAAAAAGGACTAAAAGTATTAAGCAAAATTACAAGGAGATAAACTTTGATTTAACGTTTAAAGTTGTCGGTCTTTTATGGCTTTGCACAGTGGTGTGAAAGGCAAAAAAAAAATATTTTTAAAAGTATGGGAATTTCCAGCAAAATTCCAAAATTTGAATTTTAAAAGAAATAATCACCCTTATTGCGGTTGGCGTTAGCGTTGTCGTTTTCAGCTTTTTGGTACCGTCTAACAAATACGCCAATGTTAAATGAATAGCACCCCTGTCGTTTATGTGTCGATTTCGACAACATTCAACACGACAACGCCAAACACAATAAGGCTGAATTTTTTAAATAGTATAACAAAAAAGTATCTTGATTTTGAATAATGAAACATTTTTAATATTTTTCTGTTCGTATTTCCATGTCGCGTTCCTTTCCATAAAACAATGTTTTCTATCAACACGCCGCGATTGTTGTAATCATATAATTAAAAATATTAATCTTAACAAATTACGGATTTTTCCATTTTTTTTTACCGATTTTCAAACCTTAAAGGTTTGAACTACTGTAACCCTTTCTTAGTAGATCTATATATCGGAAAAGATACCCGCAATCCATACCAAGTCTCTAGCTTAAGGCGTTTGAGCTGTACGATGGTGAATCAAGCAGTCAGTCAGTAACGCTGTTCTTTTGCATAAACATATGGGAAATAAAGGATTTACCTAAGCAGTTACAAAGCATATAATACATGTGTTCATCGATTTTAATATGTGAGAGATGGGTTGTGCAGTACAAAAGTGGCAATTTTGGGACGTACTTGGTACAAAGACTGTTTTAACCATCCAACAAAGAACGGAAGAGACAAGGCTTGTTGTCAAGTCCAACAAAAGCTTGAAAAACTATTGGGTGCTACTTAAACAGCAATTTTAACACATTTCCAAGCAGAAAATAAACTGGATTGCATATAAACTGAAGACGAGAAGTCGAAAATATAATTTTACATGTTAGAAATTCTGCTAAGGTAATGAATGATATATACTTGGTGGGACCAAAAGGGTCTGATCTATTACAAACCGCAAAAATTTGCCCAAAACATCACAGGGAATCTGTACGAACGCAACTGACTGGTTTGGGGCAAGCAATTTTTAAATCCCAGAATATGCGGCAAACATAAAACCATAATATGTTATAGTACTTACGTTCAGTCACATGTTATATTTAGTGCAACGTTTAGTAAAAAGTGGGTGGGTAGTTTTGCCCCGCACGACTTATAAATAGTATAAACTACCTTGCTTGCTTGAATATCGTTCACAGGGTATCCAAAATTAGCGTGATTTCTTTTCGACCTTAAAATATGAGCAGTTTTTTTACTTCGGAATCCGTTTGTTGCCATAAAAAATAAAAAGTCATAACTATTAACGCCCAATATTTTTAATAAATTTGTTCAGATCAAAGTTCAGTGCATGTTGCTCTATATAAGCCATTAAAAAAGAATTATTTTTAAAATGATGTGAGTCTCTTTTTAATATAAAGTTTAAGGTATAAAAAAGAAACAGGCGTGGTTTTTATGATTAATGATTGATTTAAAAAAGAATGATGCTTTCTAAATATCGCAAGTCATGGGAGGTTTTTGAATAAACCCTATTTCAACAGACGAACAGAGAGACATGGCTTGCACAAATTAATTATTTTATAGGAATATTGTAGAAATAAAAAAGAAGCGCGAAACCTATTTACTATCTTATCACTCAAGCTAAGAGTATAATCACTAAAAATGAAATATTAAGTATATTTATTTCATCTTTACCACTGTATTGAAACATTATAACTATGTGGAGTCTTTTAGCCAGTTTGCAACATCGGAATTGAAATCATTTTTTTTTTTCTTTATAAAAAAAAATTC
The DNA here is from genome assembly GCA_963583895.1 of Melanophora roralis. Taxonomy (NCBI): domain Eukaryota; kingdom Metazoa; phylum Arthropoda; class Insecta; order Diptera; family Rhinophoridae; genus Melanophora; species Melanophora roralis. The sequence continues at coordinate 92,894,088 of OY757188.1, read as the reverse complement.
AACCTGTGTTTTGTAAGTTACGTGAAATAATGTTAATTATAGTGTAACGCCTCAGCTAAGCAGAAGTGACTGTGCCTTCCTTTGCAGTCATTCAACCAAATATTTTGCCACAGCAGGCAGCTAAAAATGCATTCATCTACATTACTAGCTGTGCTGATACTTACTACTGCTATTGTTTTTAGTAAGATTTTTTAAAGAGGCGTTTGCCAAAACAATCAAGGCTAAAGGCATCATTAAACTGAAAAATGTTTTTGTGTTTTTGCTTTAAAAGTTTTTTTCTCTACTTTATTTGCTATTACTTGCTTTAAACGATTACCTTTAACCAGCCTTCATTTTCGATTAAATTTAAATTAGCAAAAAAAATTACACATCAAAAAACTTTCAGCATCTTTTCAGGTGATTTTTTTTAATTTAAGCTTTTTTTTGTTTTAAAAATAATAAACTTAACACTTTGTGTTCATTGCAACTTTACAAAGATGACAAAAAGTCAAATTTAAAAGGTCTTTTACTCAAAGTTTTCAATTATTTTAGAACTTCGAATAACTCTTTTTTTTAAACAAAAAATTTAAACGAGCTTTCATAAGGCTAACTAAAAGCTTGTATATAACTGCTTAAACCTTCCTTTTTAGAGCTTTAAAGGTTTACCTTTTTTATCCATTTAACTTTTGTAAATTTAAGAAGAAAAAAAACCAATAGTGTCAAGTCATTTTAGAAACAAAAATAAAACATTATACAGTTTTTAATTATTAAAAGCTTTTTTATTTTTAAATTTTTTCTAGGAAAAAATTTAAAAGCTAACTAAAAAGCTTTTTTTATAACTGCCTCAAAGTTTTTAAAAGGGCAAAGATTAAAAATCCTTTAAAGCAAACAGCTTTTACTTCTTGTGAACTATACAATTTAGTTTTTGTTAAAATAAAATACGCTTTTTTAAGACTTTTTAAATTATAAAGTTAATTAATCAGAAATTTTAAAAGCTTTTTACTTTGTAATCTACTTATATTTATTAAATAGTTTCATAAAGCATTTTTAATATCATATAAAGGTTGTACAACCTTAAAAATACAAACAAACACTAAAAGCTTTGCTTTATTTGTATAAAGAAGCTTCAAAGTTTTAAAAGCTTAAGCTAATAAAGGCGTTTCAAAAGTATAAAAACTGTTTTAAGTTTCATTTAATTTTTTTAAAATTTTAAGAAAATTTTAATTAAACTCTTTAAGGAATGGGATCAAGTATCAGCATATAGTGGTCGCTCGATACCACGTCCCAGAATATATCCCATGAATAATCAGGATGATATACGTAGCCATTTCTCTGGTATACCAGGAAAAATGCCAAAATCCAGGTGAGTTTAAGAAAAAATATTGTAATCATAAGAAAAATACCTATTAAGATATCAACAAACACATTCGAGGCCTTGTAACAAAATCAAACAGAAAATTTAACACAAAGGGTCAGAATAAAAAAAAAACAAAAAAAAATAAACACATACATTTGCATTAATCACAATTTATTTCAAAATTAATTATTTTTATTTTGCTTTAAAATTAAGCTCCGTAAAAAATTGGGTGTATAACGTAAAAACGCGAGACTTCTTTTAAATATTTAGCCTTTATTAGTCGCTCAGTAAAAAATTAGACATTACAATTGGTATAAGCTGACACATAATACATTGCATTTTAAGTTTCTGAATTACCAATTGCATTTCAATTATCATCAAAATAAATAACCACTTATATAAGTAGCAGTTGGCAATCTTTTTGTCAAAAATACTTAATTCCCTACTCTATTACATTTTTAAAATTGTTTTTCTGGGTAGTAGTCGAATGTGACAAGGTCTAGACAACAATAACAAAATCTATGCAACAATATACGAACAAAATCGACTTACAATGTACAACGAGGGTTGCATTTTGCATTTCGGGATTAGAGAAGAAAAGCAAATATTAATCATCGAAAATCACTTTATTGCTTTACAAAAAACTCCCCAAGAAGATCTATACACTTTTGCATGCATTTGAACTAATTGCCGAAGCACTTTTGCCACTCTGATTGAGGTATCTCCAAAACATGCATTCTGAATACAGCAACCGCTTCTTTACGTGTCGAAAAACGTTGACCTCTTAGTTTGTTTTTTACGTACGGGAAAAGTACGGAAAAAGAAGTCACTCGGTGCCAAGAAAGGACTATACGGCGGATGATTCATCAAATTGATGTTTTGGGTGCTTAAAAATTCAGTTTTTTGACCCGATGTGTGAGAGCTCGCATTGTTGTGAAGAAGAGTGATCCATCTTTGACACGTTGGTTTTCCTGATTTCTTGGAAGACAACTGGCAAGCAAATGGTTGTGTACCACTAAGAATTGACTGTTCTTCGTTATTATAGTGTTACGATTGCGACATGTCCAGTTTTTCTGAAAAAACTGGCGATCATTTGCTTAGAAGTTCTTCGTGCGCGAACAGCTTTTGTTAGATTTGACTGTCACGATATCATAGACGTGCTTCGAAGCACAGCGATCGTATTTTCTGAGCACTTCTTTCGACCAATCGACACGAGCCTTTTTTTGGTCGATTGACAAATTGTGTGTGATCCAACGCGAAAAACTTGTTTTGACAGTCAAATGTTCATGCAATATTGAATGCATGCTGGTTCCACTAATGCCTAAGGTTGTCTCAATCTCACGATAGGTCACATGACGATCTTCCAATATCAGTTCATGCACAGCATCAATGGTTTTCGGAACAACAACAAATAATCGCACGAAAACGTTCACGATTTAATCTTATTTTTGGGTCGAGTTGAATCTTTTAAGTTACTGTAAAAAGCAATCGTATGTCAAAACGTTCTGAGTACGTATAACTTAGAAAATGTTAAACTTTACGATAGAGCTGTCAAATGTCAGATTGAAACACTAGTGTTGCCAAATCCCGAAACATAAAAGACAACCCTCGTACAAAGTAGTTACACCACAATATCGCTCATTTAAAATAAAAACAAATTTGGGTAGAAACTAGGGGAGTGATATTTCCCTTACAATTTCATAATGTTATTTGATACGATATATCTCAAACGCCGTTACATCTACGACTCCAAATCTACTGCAAACAAGTTGTGCTAGAATATCGACCTTTTGAAAAAACAATAGTTGGGTAGGGGCTAGGATAGCTAGTGGGCTATTTTTATTAAGGTTTTTCAACGAAGGCAATGCTATGAAATTTTTAAGTTGTTGCATGAGGGAAACCTGAACAAAAGAACAATTTTTTGAATTGAGGCACTGTGAATTTTATTTCCCCATACAAACGGATTAATTAAATTAAATTTTTTATAACGAAAACTTTAAACCTTTCACAAGAAATTTTTATTATAGGTAAGTAACTTAGCTGAATCAGATCACTGGGTAAACATAAAAAGACCAATGTTATGGGTATGAAGAATTAGGCGCAGTCAAAGAAATTCCTCTTACTTGTTTACACTGTAATGGTTAATTTTTTTTTTTATAAAATCTATAGACAGATATGAAACTTTTAAAACGTCATTTTAATTATATAAAAAAAAATTTGGGTTAAATGATACGCCATCTCCTTAAAAAAACTTAAATTTTATTTCATCAAAGTATTATAAAACAAATTTAAATTTGGATAAACAAAGCTTTTAATTTATATTTAATTAAATTTTTTAATGGAGGTTTATTTACTTTTAAGTTTTTTTTTTGCGTTTGCATTTTTATGTTTAATTAAATATTTCATTTTGCTTTCTCACCCACCAAACCCATCATTTGTGTTGCCCTTAAACATTGCCATTGGAAAAAACATACACACATAAACGAACACACACATACACACACACAGATCCATTGCCGATGGTCAATCGCAACATAGCTTTACAAATAATTCACATCGCGGCTATTTGGGTACAGCATTTCCAACGAATTTAGTTAATTCACGTCCCGAATTAAGACAATCAAGACAATCACTGGCGGCTGCTTCTGAAAGAATGTCACGTGCCTCTTATGCCGGCTCTATACATGGCGGCCCACAAAGCGTAGCGTCTAGTTCACGACGCTCAAGACCGCGTTCTAGATCACGCGATCAATTAAATGCCACACACATGCATAGTCATCGACCTGGAAGTCGGTAAGTAGATTAAGGAAAAAGCATTTTGTCTTAACACAAACAAAAATTTTTCAAAGCTTTTGCAAAACATTTAACCAACATTTAAAGCTTGTTGCCACACTAAACTAAAAAAACGTATTCTTATAATTTTTAATTTTTGTATAATTATAATTATATGTAATATCATTTGTTACTAACAGTTGCTAACACTCTTCTAAACACACTTTGAGCAGTAGAAGTATAAGTGGGTAAAAGCCATTTAAAAGGAAATCTTAACAAACTACATATATATGCCTTCACCATCTCACAAGTATTTGCAGACACATCGACACTAACATTAATTTATGCATTCGTTTGTTCACATGCGAATCATTTAAGATTTTCTTTTGGGGATAAAATTGGTTTAATTAATGTGTGACAAGGTTCTTTGGTTTTATGGGACATCTCCAAACGAAATGAAAATACATAGAAATGAAAGTATAACCCATTGCAAAGGTTGGATCGCGTTTGTATTCGTAACATACATTTTCCATTTAAAGAGACACACTAATTGCAAAACAGATTCTTTTTTGCAAACATTTCATTTGCCACAAATGAATGGACGGACTGACTAAATGGCTGACAAAACATAAACATTCTTAAACACATACATATATATGTGCATACATACACATAATACATACATATGTATGTATGTATGAGTATGTGTTACTTTTTTACTTTAATAAAAAGAAAAAATTTAAAATCTTAAGCCGTTTGTTTAATTTGTTAGTGACACAACTTTTTTAACTTTTATTTCCTAAATATTTTATAATTTAAAACAACAATGCTAAACTCTTTAAAAACATTTAATTGTCAAATTTGTTAAAAACTTTTTAATTATTCTTAATGTTAATTTTAATAAGAATTTATTTGCACTTGTTATAAGAAAAAAAGTTGAATGCCTTAAGGCTCCATTACTCATTCAAATGTAAATGTTTTGCAAAATAAACCTAAAATATTAAAATATGTGCCATATGTTTTTGACATTTTATTCAATTGTGGTGTAATTATAATACTTGAATGTATTTTTCAGTTAATCTAATGATAAAAAGTTTTTCTTATATTTTATAATAATTTATTTAATAACATTTAATTTTTTTGTTTAAAATTAAAAAAAACCCTTGAAGTTAGGGGGCAAATTATGGCATTCGATTTGAATGCGTCAAAGCAAATATCTAAATTAAAAAAAAATTTGAAAAATGTAAAAAAAATCTAAATTGAATTTTCAAAAGCCAAAAAATTATAAAATAAAATAAATTAAATTTATGTAAGAATTGATAAACTAAGTTGTTTTCAGGAAGAGCAACTTTCCATTACTATAAGTTTTGCCTAAAATTTCAAAGTCAAGAAACAATTTTTTGGTTCAGGCACTTTAAGTTTCTGCCCCCCTAGAAAAAAATTTGTAGCTATGCCAATGACAGTCGGTAAAAGCCGACAAAATTAAATAGCCCACCACAATTTTATTCATACAAGGTGGGCCAAAAGAAATTACCCGATGTTGTTTGGCTCTCATTTTTTTTAAATGAAAAACTTCGATCCTGTTTGATTATGTAAATTAAAACCTTAAAAATTTTATTGGTCAAGTCGAGAAGATGATATCGGTCAATTTGGCGCAGTCACAATTGATTGCTATACCGGCTCGTTTTATGGCATATTTCGTCACTTCGGCAAGAGCTTCGGGCGGCATCCAGGGTCTCAGGCTCATTCACGTAAACACGGGACTTCAAAAAATCCCGCAAAAAAGTCTAGAACTTGTAAATGGGGCGATCTTGTGGGTCAATCTTAATTGCCAAAACGGTAGACGAGGCGACCCAGAAACACTACCTTCAGAATATCGGTTGTGGCTCGCGCAGTGTATGCCGTTACTCCGTCCTGTTGAAAACACATGCCTTCCAGTCCTTATTCGATGAATTGCGACAGAAAAATTTTGGATGACATGGCCTTATAGCGCGCACCTTCCACTGTTGTCGTTTGACCAGCAGTGTTCTCGAAAAAAAAAATGGCCCGATGGCCCCTCCAGCGTGAACAGCGCACCATGCAGTCACTTTTAGCGGGTGTAATGGCTCCTCGTGCGCCACTCGGGGATTTTCGGTGCCCCAGAAGCGATAGTTTTGCTTGTTCGCGTACCCGCTGAGGTGGAAATTAGCCTCTTCGCTCATTATGATTTTAATCCAAGATCCGTCCACTTCGCCCTCGAGATTGAGGATAGCTTGGGCGTAGGTTACACGGGCTTGGCGGTCGACAGGCAGCACCTGATGCACGGACTGGACTTTATACGGAAACATGCGCAGGTCTTTGATCAAAATTCGCCTATGGGACGACCCGCTGATAGCTAATTGCGTGGCACGGCGTCTGGTCGATGTTTCCGGCAGACAGCTCGACATCCTTGCCAATAGCGACGATATTCTCTGCAGAACGGGCGTTCCGGGGCAGCCACTCTTGGCAACGTTTCGTGTGGTCCCATACTCTTTAAGGTTGGTGGCCAAACGGTGCAGTGTTTGCGCAGTCAATGCCGGACGACCGGGGAATTGGCGACGAAACTCACGCTGCGCCAACACCACAGACGAATTTTTACGCAAAAAAATAAACACAATTATTCCGCGTTCTTGGGGAGTGTATTGCTTCGTGGCTTGTTCACTTATATTCTACATCTGTCTAGTTTACAAATGTCAAAACAGATTTGAATAGGGCCTTTTGGACCACCTTGTATGATTAATAAAACTTCAAACAAATGCACCTGGTAGACCAGTAAGAAAGAGCAAAGTCAACGAGTCTACGGGTCAAGGGTTCGGTTTCCATGAAAAACTCTGGTTCACCATATCTTTCTCTTCCAATCCTTCTCTGCATGTTATATTCTCTTCTATTTTCACTCTTTCTTCTTTCCTTCTGCAGGGAACGCTATACTGAACTGACCTAACCCTTGGCTTTTTCAATGATTATTTTTAATTTCAATTAATCATCAAAACTTGCAGCATAACATCTTAAAATAACAATTAATGGCAAAATAAAATTATTCTTCTAATTGTACATAAGGTTTTTGACTTTCTACTCTTCCTCTAAAACCCTTATGTTTTTAATCAAAGTTAATTTAGTATAAAACGGGCCGAAATTCGAAATTTAGAATCAAATTCAATACTAAAAATTTTTATTACGTTTTTTATTTTTATTTTCAGATACTCAACTGCTGGTTCAACCCATACTTTAAATAACTATTGCGATACATCAGACAATTGGACCGATCATGATATGGATATATACATGGCGAGAAATCCAACTACACGCAACGGTTTAGTGCCATTATGAGGGCGGGTTATGCTTTCCTGATATTTCGATGTTGTATTAAATTTAGACGAGATTTTCTGACAATACGTTACGCCTTCCGGTGGTGACGGCAGCAGTGCTAGGGAGGCGTACCCAACACATGTCCAACAGCAATTACAATTAAAACTGAAACGTGAACAGCAACAACAAAAATTATTACTACTACAACAACAACAGCCATATCATTTACTTAATAAAAACCATTATAATCGTGTTAGACGTACAACTTCGACAACAGCTTCATGCTCCTCTTCATCGTCTACATGCACCACTACCACCAATATCAATTCAACAGTGTATCCACGATGTGCATCACCGCCTGATGTAGTGCCAAGATTACAAAGCAAGATCAAAACCAAGAACAAAACACCTACAATACCTAAAGAATATCAACATAATGGTATTGTGGTTGAAAACTATTTCAACGAATATGAACGTCAGGAAATTGTACATCATTCTCAGCCAAAACTCAAAATAAATTCATCAAATTTATGTTCGAGTTTATCGGCCAACATGAATGTCAAATCGAATTCATGTAGCATAAACACCGAAGAGGAAAAGCAAACGACTAAGTTGAATAATTCCATATTCACCTTGTCACCATCGTTACAATTACACCACCATTCTGGTAATTTAGTAGTATTTAATTCACCACAAGAACAACAGCAAATTAAAGATTCAGCAAGTAATTCTAAATCTAGTACTAATTATATTAAAAATTCTATTTGTAGCAACAATAAAACCAATAATAATAATAATAATTTTAATAATAACTTTATAATAAATAATAGCAACATCAATGATGCTAGTTTAGCTAAGAATATTTCCAAACAACAATAGTGTTGATAATTATAGCACTTTTTGTAAAAACAAATCAAAAATCCAAACAAAAATCAATTTAAAAAAAATTAAAAAAAAGTTTTAGGACAACGAAGTTATAAAACCATTTTTTACTCTCTCTTAACCTGCTCACAATTTCAATCCCTCAAAAATTTGCTTAAATGCATTTAAAAATTATTTGCTTAAATTTAGTTCTAACATTTTACAATTTTTACCTTTTTGATTTGTAAATTCCAAATTTTTTAATAAATATTTACTAATTAATATACTAAACTAAAACTATCTAAGGCAACATATGCAATATTGGTTTAAAGAACTTATTTTAAAATACAGAGGTGCAATTTTTTAATTTTAATATTTTGTACAAAAAAATTAAACTTAAAAAATTAAAACATCGTTGCTTTTTAAAAAAATTAATTATTTTTAATTATTAATAAAGTTTTTACTTTAAATAGTTTTCTTTGAAAGGTTTTAAGTATTTTATTTTAAATTTTTATTTTAATTTCGGAATAGTATTTGAATAACAAAAAGAAAAAAATAATAAATTAAGTTTTTAATTTTTCTAAATAAATAACTTTTGTGTTTGTTTTATTTTTTAGTTTGATAATATTTTTCCTTCTTGTAAGTAATTAAAGCAAAATCAAATATTTGAGTAGTTTCAAGAATAGGGAAAGGTAAAGAAATAAGTTTTTAGTTTCTCTACGAATGTTCTTCCTTAAAATGCTTTCAAACGATATGTATTTTACACATGACTTGTAACTTTTGCAATCCACATGTAATTGCATATGTTTGTCAAAAATGTCATTTTACAGATGGTTTATAATTTTTGCTTTCACATATTCGTATGTTATTACATCTGACATAACCTCCAAACCAAAATAAACAACTTACTCTTCCTTGTTGTCAGATTAAAATAGAACACGCTCTAATTACAAATTTGTCATATGACTTTTACATATGTATTTCACACATGCAATGTTTGAGTGAGTTCACACGGCATATATCAATTTCACAACCTCAAAGTCATTTTTAAATGATGAAAAATTCCGTCTCCAGTCAAGAAACTATTTTTTCCCCTTCCGTTCTCTTCTGACAGCCCAAAAAAGGCTGTGATCGAATAAACTAAGATGGGGTTTTAAAATAGCCGAACAGTCACTCTGAACGAAACTAACATGTTCCTGCAACCTGGCTGTCCGACATCATGTATATCCTTAAGCCTTTAATCTTTCTCCTCAAGCCCTCTCTGTCCCAAACAAAAGACAGGTTAAGCCTTTACCAAAAGAAAGGTTAAATTTTTTCTCATTGAAATGGTCCTTTGGTTACTAAGACTGAAGACTCTTGCTGTTTTATTATCATTTTCCTGCTTGGACCCATCTTTAAAAAAAAAACTGGTCAACATCTTTGTGGCACTCATTTTTAGTAGCCCAATTGATTTTGTTCTGGAGGTAGAACAGAAGTACCTTTGTAACACAAGAATCGGATTTATATTATGTGATCATGATACATGTGCAGGGTTACCATCCGTTTTTTTTCTCCAGGCTCAACACTCTTTTTTAGAGTATCTAGGATAGACATCCTTTTTTTCAAGCAGTGTATCAAAACTTTATTTTTTTCAGTCTAAAGCTTAAATCGCTTTATTGCTGCTATTTTTTTAAACGACTTGGCATCACTTACTTTGATTGCTTATATATGAAGCATGGTGAAATAATAGATGACATCGTCCCTACAACAACAACTTCCTGTAAAAATTAAATATGTATTTTTTGGTTGCTTAATTCTAGCTAAGCTGTCAAAAATGTTGCTATCATACATACACCCAGTATACACAACCATAATATATTATAAAAATTTGCAAGCTTAGCTAGAAAACATATGACGGAAATAAACGTCAGAATTTTGTTCTTTTCAAAAAATGACAGCAAAGTGTGATGCAGTAATATACCATCACACCAAAAAATCAACATTAAAATACCTGGATTTCTTAAATGCCCTATGGGATCACGCTGTTCATTTATGAAAAAGTTTAAATGCAATTTTCAATAAAAAGAGTCAACAAATTTTATTTTCATTTAAAACCCCAAAATTGATTCTATGCAAATTAGGTTTGAAATTTCAGGTCCTTTGTGGATTAGTTACACTTAATGCAATAAAACCTAAGAAAACTGCTACTGCTAATATTTTGATGTCTGGAGGTATCATATAGTTTTTAACATCACTGAATACTTAGTTCTTTAAAATGGTTTTTATTTGTTAAGAACAACAACAAGAATCATAGTCTGTATGAAAAACTATAATTTGTAAAAAAAGAAGAACAACAAAAAAATGGACAACATTTGTTTTTCTGAAAAGCAACCACATAAGTTTTTGCAAAATAAAACTTTTAACCAATTGACTGGAATATTGACCTTTTTTTGTTTACAAAAAAATTCCAAACAAAAGCCCCATCTACTTCAAATGTGTTTTAAGAGCATATTTTAGAGGCAGATTTTTTCATTTTATTTTCCTTTTTATATAAATATCTGCTTTACGAAAGAAGTTTTTGGCCAAATGTTACTTAAAAAGTATCATAAGTAACAATTACATGCTACAACCTACACACATACATACATACATACATACATACATACAATAAATTTATATAAATTAAATTCTACTTGAATGCTTTCAAAAGTTATACAAAAGTAGCACGTAAAAGCACAAAAAATAAGTTTAATAGCAAAACTAAAAGCATTATAACTTTAAATTATACTTCAAAAAAAAAACAGCAAAAGAAAGAAATAGCAATCATTTATAATTTTTGTTTTTATATATAAAAATTAATGTCAGTGCAATTTAGAAACAATTTAGACATTAAACAAATAGAAACTACATGCAAAACTACACAAAAACCTTCGAGCTAAAAGAAGTCGGTCGTAATCAACATTTAAAGTTTCCGTTTTCACACCTTTTTTTAAGCATTTTTCGCCACCAATATTTTTTTGTTGGAAGAACTAAACGCATCACGTAAACACATACACACTTACATACATGCAAAATAAAGTTTTAATTTCAACAAATAAATTTCCATTTCAAACTTGCAGCCATAAATGTAAATGTTAGTTGGTTGTGTTTGTTGGTGCCAACTTACGGTTGCAACAAATGAACACAAACACAAGATATTTCTATCAAAAAGTAATGCAACGTTTGTGGTTAAAGTTTTAACTTTAGTGCATGTGTAATAGAGGTCTGCAGCGGATAAGTCAAGGCATATCCATATAAGGTGGTCGCATTAAAAAAATTAAGAGAGTCGTTCTCTTACTCGTTATTTTTTTTATATGAAGTTTGACACCAAAATTGAAAAATTTTTCTAGTTTAGTGTCAAACTCCATGTAAAAAAATTAAGAATAAGAGAACAACTATCTTAATTTTTTTATTGCGGCTACCTTGTATGGATATGCCTTGGGATAAGTTTTCAATTAGCTTTTGATAATTGACGTAAGAGAGTATGCACTTGTATTCGCTCGCAATGTGAGAGTACGGAAGATAACTTAACCGTAATTTGTCAAATACAAACATTTATGAATTTGGTACAAAAGAAATACCGAAAAAAGTGAACGTAAATAAGAAAATACTACAACAAGTTTTTGTGCCAATAATTCTTGGCACAATTTGTATTTTCGATTGTGGCACGTTTTTATTTTTAAAATGAAGTTATGTGCTGCTTGTATGTGTGTGACGTTTTGTGTATGTATATCAAGGCATATCCATACAAGGTGGCCGCAAGAAAAAAATTAAGAGTCGTTCTCTTACTCTTTATTTTTTTTATATGGAGTTTGACACTAAAATTGAAATATATAGAGTAAGAGAACGACTCTCTTAATAATAAATGTCGGCCTCTGCTAGCCTCACAAATGCGAGTTCTTTTAAGCATATTTTTGATTACATTCTCACACATTTTACGCGGTATTTCATTGATTTCATCACAGATATTTTGTTTGAGTTGCTCCAGAGTTTCTGGTTTATTTGCATAAACCTTGCTTTTCACATACCCCCACAAAAATAAGAAGTCCGGAGCCGTCAAATCAAGTGACCGTGGAGGCCAATCAAAATAACTTGTTGTGGAAAGAGGTCTCGCAGTAATTCCATTGTAATCCTGGCTGTATGCGATTTGGCACCGTCTTGTTAATATCAAGTGTTAACCAAGCCCAAAACATGCACTTGTGGCATTAAAAAGTTTTCAATAATATCACGATATCGCTCCCATTACCAGCTACCGTTACGCCATTTTTAGTTTCATAATAGGAGGGTCCGATGGTTCCTCCTGACCAAATTGCACACCAGACTATCACTTTTAATGGATGCAAAGGTGGCTAATGAATAATTTGAAGGTTTTCCACTGACCAGAGCTGACTATTCTGTTTATTCACATTTAAATAAAAATGTGCCTCGTCACTCATATATTTTTTCAGGAAAATCGATGATTGATTTTAATAAAATTTTTTAACGATTAAAATGCGTTGGTTTATTGAATATTTTTCCATGATAAATTTTTCACGACTCTACTTCACGACTGCCAAATATGAACTGTCAAGACTAATGTTTACCAAAATGGCGGCAAAACAAAGTATTATACCTTGCCGGCGGACACCCTGTACTGTTTTTTTTTTTTTTTGCAAGATTCTTGTTAAACAGTGCCATAAATCTGATGACTTCATAACTCAAACATTTAAAAAGGTGTGATTTAGGGTTCTTTGTAATGTTTTTTAAATAGCAATACACTCACATGTTTAACTGGAAAAAACATAAAAATTTCACGTGACCGGATTTAATACGAACCATGTTCTTACCTAAATCTTTACTGCAAAAAAAAAACACCAAAAATTTTTAAGATCTTTTTATAAATAGTTTAACAATTATACAATTTGTACAAAATTGTCTTTTTAGTTGCAATAAATTTTAAAATTGGTTCTTAACCTCAAGCATCAAGTTAGAAAGCACTATTATTAATTTCCAATTAAAGCATTAAAGGTTTCATTGTAAAATAAAGCATAAAAAATACATTAATAAATAATACAATTTGCGCCGCAATAAAAGAAACAAAATCAAAAATATTTAGTTTAAGATTAATATTAAAATGAAAATAAAATAAAACCAAAAACAAAAATCTTAAAACACAGTTGACAGTTAACAAATATTTAATATCAAGACAAGAAACACAAAAAAATTAAAAAAAAAAAATTATAAAAAAACATATACAAAACTATTGTGCTTGTCATTGATATTAAATGCAAACTTTAGATTTTAGTCATAAAAAAGCTAATTATAATTTAAGCTAATTAACTTGGCAAATTAGTTAAAAATAGATGAATTAGTATAAATTGATATAAATAAATAACAATACATATAAGAATATAGAAAAATATATATTGGATGTTCAATATAAGAAAAATCAAACTAAATTATGTATATATTAAATTAAAAGTAAAGGTATTTACAAATAAGTTGTAGTTAAAATAGTAAAAGGGAGCAATTAAGGTCTTAACAAAATCCTAACAAAAAAATCAATAAAATAAAATAAAATAAAATAAAATAAAATAAAATAAAATAAAATAAAATAAAATTAAATAAAATAAAATAAAATAAAATAAAATAAAATAAAATAAAATAAAATAAAATAAAATAAAATAAAATAAAATAAAATAAAATAAAATAAAATAAAATGATATAAAATAAAATAACTAAAACTTTAGAATTCAAATTTAATTACAAATAACACAATTATTATTTATATTATTGTATTTTTTAATCTCTGACTGGAAAAAATTAATAAATATTGAAGGAGATTTCCTACGTTTATTTCAATATCCTAAGATTTTCCCTCTTAAAAAGTCTAGTTTTCTTTAAAAGCTAATTGGCTTTCTTTTTTGCCCCTTTTTCCATTTATTTAGCTTTAGCTTTAATTAAAGAAATGTTTTTTTGAAACTAACTACTCACTACTGTAAGGATAGCCAAAGATCCAAGAACACCAAATCTACGATAGTATTGTAAAACAAGAAGCTGATTAATAACTACTCAAAATATATAATGCATTTTATGGCTGCCGGGACAGTGCGGAGTAATCGGAAACAAACAAACAAACAACTGGCGATTAAGCATAGGAAAAAGCAGACAGTTGCCCTGGGTAACCCGAAGCCTTTTGTCGCAACGAAAGCTGAGTCGAAGTAATGGGCAGAAATTTCCCACAGGGTGCTCTGACACCATAAAACAGAATGATGGCAGAATCATAAGAATCTTGTAGGGCAACCCGAATGAGGATAGGACTTGGGGAGCCCTAAAACTCATGAAACTTTAATAAAGCAAGGGCATAAGGACTGCGAAAAACAGTATTTGCAGGGCATTCAGGAAGGGCATAAAATCGATAAAGCATTTTATGAGTCACTGTACAGCTTTTGTACAGGCCAAAATCTGGTGTTTTATATCTAATGCAATATTATAAGTGGCTCATTTAGATGCTGTAAAATGGAAAACGTTGAAGGAATTCGCCCGCTTTGCCGAATTTTTCTCTCTCATATTCTTTTCTTATTGCTAGAAGCGGCCAGCAAACTAATTACAGGCATAAATAGCAAGGCCTGCAGACCTTGGCTCCTTTTTTTAAAGTCTTCTCTTCTCGACCTAATTTAATCTATCTACTTACACCATTCAACTCGCCACCAGCAGCAACCTAAACATACATATATGTATGTATAAGACTTTAACAAGAAATTCTCTTTTTGCTTTTAACGACGCAAATCGAAGCAAGTTCGTGGCTACGAAGAACAAACTGAGAAAAAACGACTTACTTTGAAATCATAAAAATTCTATGAAGATCCAACTTCGATATGACCAAAACGAAGCGAAGCAAACCGGGGGCTTCGTGTATCATATATTCATTTGCCCATCCATAAATAAAATAATTCAAAAAAGTATTCACTTTTAATATAAACAATAATAACAATACTACCAACCCACACAGCACACAAAAAGTATATTCAATTTAGAAAAAATAATTCTCGTAAAATTATTGACTCATTTTTATTGACGAAGTTGTTTACAGGCTTTGGTCTTGGTAACAAGGCCTGTCAAATGTCTTTAAATATTTAAAATTTCGATTAATGAAGAAACCTTAGATCTAGATAGCCTATAACCAAACCGAATATTCTGGCAGACTCGAATGTTTTATAAAGGAATTTAACCCCTGAACTATATCGAAAACGAGAAGAGAGTTTTAAAAGCTTATTTTCCCAATTTTATTTGAATATTAAATAAATAAAAAAAAATATAAAGATAATAAACTGCCTTAACACAAAACACCAATATCAAAAAAAAAAAAAGAAAACATTAATAAAAATAAAAATCATACACGTTATAGGGTTAGAGACAAAATTATTTACCTATGCACATATCTATAATAAATGTAGGTTTATTAAGTGCTTATTTGAGAGACGTGTATATTATAAAAGTCAAATAAACCCTTGATAAACCTATTATAAGTATTGTGGATATGGACATAATTGTTTCATTTCATTTTATGAATATAAGCGTTAATGCTATGATTATACTTAAGCACTTGCAATATGTAAAAAAATTAATTAGAAAAGTTGTATCATACATACGTCAAAAAACGAGTAATTAAAAATCATATAATGTACAGTAATTATTAGTAGGCATTAACATTAGTGGCTTCATTTGCATTAAAACACTGTAAAAGTAATTTAAGCAAATATTGTTGTGCATAAGTATAAAATAAAATTTTAATAAAAGTTTACATTTAATATACTAAGAGATAATGTTAAAAAAATATGTGTTATTAGTCCATTGGCACCTTAGAAAATAATCATTCACTCACTCTTATTTAATACACCAAATATGATTGATATATAATAATTGGGGTATTCAAACGGTATGCTATCCAGTCATATTGTCTTAAAGTTTTATTATTTTACAATAGTTAAAAAAAAATTGTTGTTATGCTTAAAAAGAAAAAGTTCTATAATAATAAGACTTTTTGAACTGTGTTTATTGTTTTGTCATAAACAGTAGAAACCTGAGCCGGGCGGCCGAAACTCTTTAGTGAAGCCGTTGTTATAATTAAGAAGTCGCAGTCATTTATATTAAAATATTTTTTAGATTACTTATTTTTCTGTTTTCTTCAGCTGCTGATCCAAATTTAAAATAGTACACTTAATTATGAGCGGATGCTCACAACAGTAGTATTTTTTCCTTTTATTTTTTTAAGACATATGACTTTATGACTACCTTGTGAATACCCTAAATATATTGAATTTGAAACTTGTTATACAAAAAAAATATATTATAGCAAAAACCACATACGTACGTACAATAGTAGCAGTTTTCACGTTTAGTTGTATATTTAGAACTCATTTTTGTAAAACTTTGAAGATTTTGAGCTGTAAGCTATATAACGACTTTTTGCCTAACAGCTTGTTAAAAATGTTATAAATAAAAATTAATTAATATTTTGTTGTATTATTGTGGTTTTTTTACATGTTATTTTGCTACTAAGCGTGAAAGCTTAAATATGATGTAGTAAATTTAGCACATTAGCAAATTTTTAGCAATAAATATAGTTTATATGTAAAATAAATTTTGGTTTCATATTTATATAATTGTACAGCAAAAACTAAATTTAAAAATTTTCGTTATAATAAAATTGCATTGAACATTTTTGTTAAAAAAAATTGGTGGGATGAAAACATTTTTTATTACAGATTGTTTAAGAAAAAAGGTAAGTGCGAAAATATATTGGAAAAGTCCTACAATTGTGCACAGATGCTTACAGTTTGCTTTAGAAATTTTTGGCTGTTAAGCAAATTAATTTAAGTGTTATATCTGAAGTTAATATCGATATTGCTTGAGCAAACTTCTTAAACTCTTTGTGGCAAATTTATCAGAAATTAAATTTATTTTACTATTCAGCATAAGTATCTCATGTATCATGCCGGTCTTTTAGGTCTTGTGTTGCGATAGGCAAATTCTTCTTCATTAAGTAATAATAACATATCAAAGTTCTTACTAAGTAATAATAGAAAAATAGTAAGGGCAAATTTAAATCAATAGAAATACAAACAACCATATTGCGATCATAGATGCATCTCTATTCTGCATTATTAAGAGCACATAAAATTTACTTACCCTGGTATAGTAATACAACAGTCCCAAAGCAAACGTAGTTCTCGCGTAAATGTTGCCCATAGCTGAGCTAGACCACTTTTACCGCCCAAATGAGCATTGCAAGTGGCCAGTAAGCAGCTTAAGCGGTGTACTAATGAATCAATAATAGCTGATTTTATACGATAAGGATCCTAAAAAAATTTAAAAAAATAGTTTACAAAAAGGCTTTCATGTTTAAGCAAAAAAAAAACTAACCTTAAACAAATCTCCTGCTTCGTATGGAAATAAGGCGACATTGGGATACAAATCAGGAAATAAATAGTAAATCATTTGATTAAGCTCATGGTCATTCATGGGTCCGGGCAGCTTCTTAAGAGTGGGAGTTTGTTGACCAGCTTCTTCAGTGCCACGCTTATTTTGGCGATGGGCTTGAAATTTTGCCAAATTCGGTTTGGTTAACTGTCCTAGAGTGTTAGCGGCCTCAGAGGGGGAGAAGTTGCCCGTAAAGTTACGGCCCACATAAGATTCAAGTGTATTTTTAGCCGTTATTAAATTGTGAAAATACATAATGCATGATGACAAATAAGAAGAGGCATGTACAACTTGCTGTATAGCTCCCTGTGGTGCTTTTGTGGGCACAAATTGTGTCTGCATAGCTGAATCAATTACCATGTTATCAGTTAATTCTGGCCAAGTAAAGATGGCATATATTTTTGTGTGTGAATCGGGAAAATAACCATGAGGCAAGGCCGTAAAATATGACAGGCTTATTATGGAACGATCCTCATCGACCAGTGGTGTCATGCCAAAGGGTACATACATGGGTACACGTAGTTTAACAGTATCCATAGCATAAGTATTTCGTACCGATACTAAAGCTGGTTGCTTACAGCGTCTAGATAACTTTTCTTTAAACATATTTAGTAAGCCTGACAAATAGCAATATTCCTCAGGAGGATGTTCCAAGGCGACCAATTCAAAATTGGTTCGCATGTATGATGCCATACCAACGCCCAAAAAGAAATTCCAGTTTTGATCATAGATTTGCACAAACATGGGAACGGCAGCACACACTTCAGCTGCCACTACCGAAAGGGCACTATAGTAAAAATTAAATTCCGACCGTTTAGTAATAAAGTTATTTTGTCCGCTACGCGGATTTAGAACAACAAAACGTCTAAGACCATAAAACCTGGCCAGCCAATGAACCTGCTTTGCCTTTTCATCCAATACAGATGGACCAAATGTATTGGCCAAGGATAGTAAATCTTCGTGCATTGGAGTCACACTGATAACGCTTTTTTCTTTAGGCTTTTTACTATCGCGAGCTGTCAAATTTGCTTTATGATAGGCCACTTGAATAATATTACCCTTAACTTCTATGAGCTCCTCTTCGATAATCCAATCACAATGGTACAATTCATCTGGTTCCAAAACGCGGCCCCAGTCAGTATTTGCCAATTGCCATTTTTGAAAAAGTTCACACAATTGGGCATTAAAGATTTCCCAATCGGATTCAGCACTAAAGTCTTCGCGATAAAATCCATTCTCATCAATTTCTTCAGCCATTTGTAACAGTTTCTTTACAAAATTACAAATAATATAAAAAAAAAAACACTAAAATAATTCTGTTTCTCTGTTTTGACTACTGATCATATGGTTTTTGTTTACGTTGTATAAATAAACAAAATATGCAGAAAAAAGCTGCCAGATGTAATCCCTATATATATTATATATTATATATATTATAAAATCAAGGTGTAAGTTTGTTTGTTTGTTTGTTTGTTTGTTTGTTTGTTTGTCACGCAATCACGCCTAAACGGCTAGACCGATTTTCATGAAATTTGGAATGTAAGTACCTTAAAGCCTTGGGTGTGCGATAGGCTATACGTTTTTGGAAAAAGGGGAGGTGCCACGCCCACAGCACTTCAAATCTAACTGTACTTCTACTGTAAAAAAATAACTTTTAATACTGGTGCATATGTTGGACCGATTTTTTCAAAATTTTGTACACATTTATAAGGCCACTAACGGAAAAAAATTTTAAGGCAAAAAAGGAGGCGGGGCCACGCCCCCTAAAACAAAAATTATATGAAAGGCACTTATTGCAGACCGATTTTTTTCAAATTAGTTCGCATATAAACGGCTTCCAAGTTAAAATTTTGTAGGTAAAAAAGTGGGCGGCGCCACGCCCACAAAAACTAAACTTTTTTTTGCTGGTACTTTTATTGCACCGATTTTTTTTTCAAACTTGGCGCACATATAAAAGGCCTCTAATTCTAAAATTCTAAAGGACAAGAACTAGGGGTTGCCGCGCCCACAAAAATTACAGTCTTCATACTGGTTCTTCTATTGCTGCGATATTTATGAAGCTCAAAAATTGACCTATAATTTTTATTTTTTTCGGTACAATAATTAGTGGCACAAAGATGGACAAACGTGCAAAAGTATTTGAAGATAGAGCAATATTTGAGCCAGTTATAGCCTAAAACGCTAAATCCGGGAGGACTTTTGTATGGGAGCTAGGTCAAAAAATTAACTGATCATCACCATAAACAACATGCTTTTTTGCCATGCCAAAATACGTATCTGTTCCAAATTTCATTGAAATATCTGCAAAAATGCGGTCTCTACATTGTTCACAAGAATACATTAACTCCCAGCCGGACTGACGGACTGACATGTTTTAATAGACTCAGGAAGTGATTATGTGGCAATCGGTATAATTAGAGGCAGGTCTGAGACCTTTGCTTTTGTAAGGTACCAAAATTTTTTACAAAAACATAATAAAATTTGGGTATAACAATATAAGAGAACTTTAAACTCCTTTTGAAAAACACTTGAAATGTAATTATAATATAAATTAAGAACGACAGATATATACAGGGTGTCCGCCGGCAAGGTATACTAATTTATTTTACCGCCATTTTGGTAAACGTTAATCTCGACAGCCCGAATTTTTCAGTCATGAAGTAGAGACATGGCAAATTTATTATGAAAAAATATTCAGTAACCCAACGTGTTTTAATCAATAAAACATGACAACCCCGTTTTTCATGAAAAAATAATAATGAGTGCCGAGGCATATTTTCATTTGAGTGGATATGTCGATAGCCAGAATAGTCGGTTCTGGGTAATAGAACCCCCTCAAATTATCCATCAGTCACTTTTGCATCCAGGAGGAATCATTGGAGCTTACTTTTTTAAAACGGAAAACGGCGTAATGGGAAGCGATATCGCATACAGCTAGGATAACAATGGAACTTCTCCGAGATCTCTTTCCCCAATAAGTTATTTCAAGAAATGGTGATGATGATTGGCCTGATTCGACTGCTCCAGACTTCTTTTTGTGGGGATATCTGAGCAGCAAGGTTTGTGCATATAAACCACCTTTCCGGCGGACACCCTGTGTATGGCAATATTATTGGAGCAACAATACCAACAGGGTAGTTCTAAGGGGAAGATATTTTTAAGCTCCATATACTAAGTAATCCAAAAGGTTTGCCTTCCAATTCTTAACGCTGGCAGTTTTCAAACAAACTAGCCTTTGCTTTAACAATTAAATAATCCCAGGTTTCTGGTTTGCTGGATTTTCTGGCTTGCACTTGGAAATCCCCCCCCCCCCCCCCCCTAGGGGTACTAGGGTACTAAGTTGATAAAATTTACAGATTTTTGTACTAAATGGAAAAGCCCCAAACAGAGTGTAAAATAGGGTTTTATGAAGTACCTAACGACCCGTCATTTTTTTTATAAGATACAAACTTAACTATTAATATTTGTATAGTAATTTAAAACTTAATAATCCAGATTTGTTTTGTTAGGTTTTGTTTGCATAATTTCACACAATATTGTTTATGGGTTTAATGTTTATGTAAAAGTTTTATTAACAACACTAAAGGGTATTTCGTGTAAAAATTTGCATACCAAAAGCATAAGCAGCTCATCAAAACGATCAAAATTTCGAGTTGAATCGAATGCCGTAATTTTCCCCGAGTTTTATATGCACTTTTTTAAGTAAGGCAATTGCTTTCAAACTTTACCTTTTAATATTATTCCCGCGCAACGCCGGGACGGGTAAGCTAGTACGTAAAATAAATGAAAAAAAATTACATTTGGCTATTTTTTGTTTGCCCCTGGGTTATTACTAAAAAATTTTCAGTTTTGTATATCCATAGGTTTTTTCTTTTAAATATAAATTTTTTTGAAGATAGGGATCCAGACATTCTTTATTTACAATATCACAGTTGCCATACAATGTGTAGCTTAATTATTAATTTTTGTGATAATTACATTCAAAAAACGTGAAACAGCACAAAAAGGATATATGAGCGCACAATGGTCACAATAATCAAAGAAACAAAAAAACCCAGCAAAAAAAAATTGATGCGATTTTTTACAGACCACATTTAAATCACATCTAAAGATGCTATTGCATATTTTCTGGTTTTGTTGCATTAAATTAAATGCAGAAATAAAAACTGGCATTATAAATGAATCGCCGATGTCATTGTTTTGTTTGTATTGAGCAACGATTTACACTTGGTTGAAGTGTTGTTATAAATTTTAGGTTTATATCACATAAAAAGCTAGATTTAAAAAGAACATTAAAATCGCATTTTAGATCAGAAAATTCCTTCCTTAGTAGGAGTGTTTTTTCCCCACATATTAAATGCAGAAAAAGTTCAAGTTTTACATCTACTTCAAAATAACACCTTAGTATGGAAATTTTGTAGCATCGAAAATGTTGATTATATGCGGTTTAAATTTGGCAAAAATAAATAGCATCTCTCCAATGACAACCCTATGTAAAATTCATTGGTTTTTCCTCAAAATTTGAAGTGATTCAAGTAAGCTAGTTCTGAGTTTTTTCTACTTCTTTTTCCTCACTTTTTTTGCTGGGTACTGCATTCAAAAAAATACAAAAAACTACTTAAAACTTGACATATATGGCATTGCTTTGGGTAAATTTAGGTAATATTCAAGCGTAATTATATAACACATAAGAAAACTCAATATTTTCAATAGATATTCTCAAAAACACCTTGCTTTCCCAAGCAGTAACTACCTGAATTATGTTGTTCTAATAAAACAAATTTATTTCTGTATATTTATATATGAATTTCAAAAGTTTCTATGGTAAGATCTCGTCTTCTAAAAGTTTTTTTATTAATTAAGATTATTTTAAACTAAAAAAGCCTGATATCTGTAGTAATATTGTATTATGAAGTTGTGAAATTTGTTATGGCAAAAATATTTTCTAATTTCTTTCTGTATGAAATATCTGTATGTTATCCCTTTTTTTATTTATTCAAACTTACAAAAATTCATATTTCCCACAGGTGGGTTGTTTTTGTATAAAAAGGGAAATTTAAGATATAATAATTTTTATCAAGGTGTAAAGTAGGCAATATTAAGAAACCTTAAATGTATTCAAAGGTTTTGGTATAAAAAAAATTTAAGTCAGAAACCAATTATAATAATGTTTACTTAATCAGCTTAGCAGCTCAAAAATCTTCGGTATTATTTCTTTTCGCTTAAGTCAAATCAACACTTTTAATGCAACTGGTATAAGTTTCCTTAATTTAGTATCCGTCACTGTCGATTAAGGTGCTGCCATACATGCCCAATTTTTTGTTCTCTTAACCAGCTGTTGGTCTAATAAGAGGGGAAAATAAATAGAAAATAGAGAAAATTCAGTGAAATTACATATTTAAAAAAAAAAAAAAAGAAAAGAAAAGAAAAAGTAGTAATAACTTGTCATTAAATAAATATAAAATTATAACTCAAATGACGCTGTTGGAAAACTATGAGCAGCAATATGCAGCTTTAATTGCCGAAATCACTATCCAGATTGGAAGTTTAGGATTGTCAAATGAACGCAGAGAACTATGTTCAAAAATCGATTCTAGCTTGATTGAAGCTCGGGAACTGTTGGAACAAATGGGCCTGGAAATTCGAGAGCTAAATTCTGCTCAAAGAACAACAGCCACCAGCAAGTTGAATTGTGCACAGGTCGAATTGAAACGCTTACAAACAGAATATTTAAAGGCAAAAGAAGAGGGTAAGAAGAAACATACCACACTGGAACTGCAAGCTGCTGGTGACTATGATGATTTCGAAGATGTATCTATATGCAATGATCAGCGGCAGAGGTTATTGGAGAACTCGGAAACTATAGAAAGAACTGGTAACCGACTGCAGGAAGGGTATCGTGTTCTTGTAGAAACCGAAACATTAGGTGCCCAGGTTTTGAATGATTTGCATCATCAAAGAGAAACCATACAGAATTCAAGGTCACGTTTAAGGGAAACTAATGCAGAATTAGGCCGTGCTTCAAGAACATTAAATACAATGATGCTCAGGGCTTTGCGTGAAAAGGCTGTATTGTATGTGGTAGGAGGTTTTTTTGTTGTTGGTGTAGTAATTAGTTTATATTTTACATTTACATCGCCCTCAGCTACTTCATAAAAAAACCTAGTTATTTGCAAACCATTTTAGTGTCGTTTATTTATAACGTTGAATCTATTTTAAGTTGTTTTTTAATATTGTTTTGGAAGGGAAAATATTCCATTTTTACATAATAAAGTCTTTAATTAATCTTAAGAGCATATCTTTAAGAAATTTTAGTTGAAAATAATTGTTTTTATTAAAAAACGCTTTTAAGACATATATAAAAATAAAATAAATTATTTGTGTAAAATAAAACGGTACAATTCAGTTTTTATATACTTATTCTGATGTGACTATTTTATATAAATTTTTAAATGCATTTGTAGCCCAAAGATATAGAAAGTAATATATCAAATATTTTGATAAATGTCGAGCAATTTCATCATCTTATCCGTTGTGCCACATCGCAATTTAAAAAATGGATAGTTTTGAACCTTTTATATATATATACATATATACATTTGGTGGTTAGGATTTTATAAGCAATTATTACGCTTTTTAGAAATCAAATTTAAAATTTGCCCCCTGGGGCCAAATCGTCGCATTCGATTCGAATCGAAATTTCACTCGATTGATCGAGTTGTCAATGCTTTTAATGTAGGAATTCTAATAAGAAGTTTTAAATTTCGAATCGAATGCGACAATTTGGCCCCTGATTTATTAACATTTAAAGGTAAAGGTCTGCTACGGACTCAGTTCACTTTTTCAAACTAATAAATAAAATACTTTTATCTTAAAATTTCTTTATTCAACAAAGAACTTACAGCAAGAAATTTTGACGTAAAAATAAATTTTATTCGTGTACTAGATAACTTAAAATTTAAGCACGGTTTTATGAATATTTTACAATTAGCCCTAATACTAAAATCTTACGGCTACATTTAATTGTTATTTAGTATAAAATATTTTTTTATTTTAAGCAAATTCATTAATAGTGGACGTTATTTTATTAAAATAGAAGTTTAATTGTGAGGTGAAATATAATAAATAGTTGTTATAGTAATGTGGTAAGTGAATTTATCCAAGTTTAAATTATTATTAAAGATAAAATAAATAAACACTTCAAAATTAGGTTGAGACTTCTTAAAAAAGAATATGAGTAATTTTTGTAAAAGTATGCGTTTGAACCACCCACATACAAAGATTTTCTGTAAATTATTTTTTCTTGGCACTGGCTTTCTTTAACCGAATTCCAGTTCGGCCATTTGCTAGCAAACACAACTAGATGCTTCCTCGCCCTCATCGACACCATCTAGGAGTTGTACTTGACCGGCTACAACTTGAAAACCATGTTGTTCCATACTGGCTTGCAGGTCCATTTTCGAGCGATTTGATTCAACTAGTATTCGAGAAATGTCTTCAAACATTTCCTCTATGCCATCGCCGGTTTTGCAAGAAGTTTTGTAAGTGGCACTTATAAGAGTGTGGCATTGTTCACTAAACGCCTCTATTTCAGCGTCCGTCACTTCTGGCTCCTTTCCCCCAAGATCAGATTTATTTCCACATATAAAAATTTTGGCATTTTCTGCATATGTTACAATATCCAAAAGATGTTGCGATAATGAATGAAAGGAAGCAGCATTGTCTAAAGAAAACACCAAAATAGCACCTTCAGCAAATTTATAATACGAAGAGGTAACCGAAGCTACACGTTCCATTCCACCAGTATCCCATAATTGCAGCTTTAAAATAAAGAAATTATTAAAATTTCCTCAATAATTTATGTAGTATGCATACTTTTATTTGTTTGTCAGCGATACGATAGTCTTTGTCTATATGATCTAATCCCAGAGTAGACCTGCGGTCTGTATCGGTAACAAATGTATTATTGGTGAAACGTCTAAACAAAGAACTTTTTCCCACACCATAATCTCCGCACAATATTACTTTTTGTTTTGGTATTCTCACTTTAGCCATTATTTTTCAAATTTCCATAAAAAATCACAACTTTTTTTATTGATTTTAGAATATTTTCTAATTTTTAACACTTGTTTTTTTCTTTTGCAAAAGTTAACAACAAGCTTAAGGTGGTTTCATTTACACAAACTTAAATACATACATTCTTATGCATGTAAAACGAAAACATGGTACAAAGAACGAAAAAGACAATCAAAACAAACAGAGGAATTTAAGGACAATTCACAATAATTAATTTTTTTTATTGTGAATTGCGAAAAAATAGTAGGAAGCTTTTGCAATTAAACAGTTACCGTTAGTTCAAATTTACACACAGATAGAGCAAAACTTGAAAGTAAAAAACATGAACCAATTTTTTCAAAACTATAATTATGAGCCTATGCTTTTTCACATATTCTTTAGTAAATGATAAACATTAGTTATATTGTTTACATATAAAGAGTTTCTATTTTAGGGTTTATAAAATCTTATATGTATATATTATAGTTAGAAAGCTGAAAAGTTAGTCATTTCCCGAAGGGGGATACCTTTAGAAAAAAAATGGTACCACGTGAGATAAGTTTCAACATTTGTTTTAAGCAAGAATCGTTTTGGATAGACAATGTTTGCAGAGCATATAATAATAGTTACTAGTATTAATGTTTGTAAATTGCTTATTTTTTGAATAAGGTTATTAAAAATCTGTAAATAATCATTTCTATGTTTTTAACCATTTTTGAATTTTACAAATAGTATATCCAAGATTTCATTTTATTGTTTTATTCTCTTCACGGAAAAAAGATTACGACGCTATACGATAGTTTTGGTTAAATTTATTTGCACGTTACACGGAATTTAGACCATGTTACTTGTAACATGACTATTTTCTTATTTCGTTTTAAGGTAACTTCCAAAAACTTTAAGAATTTACATTATGTTACTAGAAACTTTTCTCTTTTTTATATTTTGTTTTGGTTTTGTTGTTTATTCTTCTTCTTGAACGTTTCGACCATGGTACAATTACCTTACAATTACCTTAATTGCAATGTACAATTACCTTAAAGGTAATTGTACCATGGCATATACGAAAGAGAATAAAGAAAAAACGAAAACGAAACATTAAAAACAGAAACCGTGTTACTTTTGTAACTTCTCTGCCTTCTCTACCCAATTTGCCCTCAAAAACATGTAGCATGTTACAGTAACGTGTTACAAGTAACATAGTCTAAATGCCGTGTTACAAATTCATCGTAAGACATCAAACAGCTTTTGCGTCGTTTTTATTTGATTCAAATGTGTTTTTTTTTTCATTGAAAATATTATCAAATTTATACATGTATAGGGGTTTCACTTAGAATGGTTAGTTGTTAGTTTGTTATTGAATATTTCAATTGTTTTATTTTTGTGATGGGGAAAAACTTAATACGGGTATGTACATACCTATTATTATATATTAATACTTGTATGCTTTTGTCATTAAAAATCAAATTTTTAAAATTACTACTTAACATTCAACACAGTTATACAGCTGTAAAATTAATCCCAGGTTGAGTTAGTATTTACAAGGCTTATGACGTTTTGGTTGCCTTATCAAATTGCAAAAAGAAAAAAAAAAAAAAAAAAGGAATTCCTGCTTTTTTCTTCTCTGACTTATTTTCCTGTAAAAAATGTTTTGACATAATCCTGCACATGTTTCAATCCAATTAGGAACTAAGTCGCTTGGTTTTCAAATCAAGGCGAATATTGGCAATTTTTTCAAAAAGTAACGACACGCCAGATGGAATACATTACATTTTAAAAGAAAATATTAATTTTTTTTTATTGCAATCACAGTTTAAATAAAAGAAGCCGTTTTTCTTAAAAAAATGTTATACATACATATACTTATATGAAAAGATTCAAGTCTTTTCCAAACAAAAAAGATATATTTCATCTGGCTTTACGTTATTTTCTGCTGGAATAACCCATATGGTTCTGTTATTTGATTAGTTTGGCAGTGGTTAAGTTGGTTGAAGAATATTCAAAAGATTTTTATTTATTCGGGATGGCTAGAAATGCTTTCAGTTCGATTGTACTGTGTGTTCGAGTTTCCTGATCAGCTGCCAAAATGAATAAATGAAAATCTATAATTTATTTTATGATGTGTGTGCCCAAGAATCAACTCAATTAAAAAAATGTTCAAAATATTTACCCTAAAATGTTTTCATGCGCTCCCTTTATACCAAATGCAGCTGTCTCTTAAATTATGCTAACAACCTTTTATAAAAGCGTTATCAGTAATTTTTTAGCATTTAATACCGTATATCAAACTACATACATGTGTATGTATATACATATGTATGTTTGAAATATACACTTTACCAAGTAAATTAAATCATTTGAAATTTTATAAAAGCCATTTACAAATTGAATTGATTAGCAGTAGATTGCCGGTAACTGGGCTTTTAGCAATTGTCACCAAATTATAATAAAAAAAATATATTAAAAAGTGGAAGGAACGTGATCAAACTCTAAAAATAAATAAGTACAAAAAAAAATGAATCGTGATCAAATCTTTGTGTGCTTGGGCCTACTAGCCATTACAATTAGTGTCTGTGGTAGGTGGTAAACTTTTACAGCTACTTAAATTAAAAAAAAAAATAATATAAGACTACCAAATATGTAAAAAGATCAATTTAAAATATTAGGGAAAAGAGTTAATATATACATATTAAATAAACCTAAAAACTAAAATATTTAAACAGATTCAAATTTTCTATAAAAAAACTTGAAAATAGTTTATACATATCGCACAGTAAATTTTAAACAGTTCGACTAAAAATTCATAATAATCATTACTTTTGTTAAAATCAAACTCTCAGATTAAAATATTTACCCAAATTTCTTTAGAGTTTACATCATCGGGTATAATTATAATTATCAAAATTTGTTTTGCACAGTAAGATTTGGCCTCCTTTGATTGATTATGGCTTGTGATTGATGTAAGCAAAGGTTTTACTTTTAACTGGGCATTTCTTGTTTAATGATTATTTGAAATGTTTTCCAGGGGTCAAATTACGGCATTCTATTCGAATCAAAATTCTTCTCGATCGACCGAGTTGTCAATGCTTTTAATATAGGAATTCTAATAAGAATTTTTAAATTTCGATTAGAATCGAATGCAGTAATCTGCCGCCAGTTCCTTCTTAATTTTTTAACAAGCCTCAAAATTTACACTTTAATGTATTTTTCTTTAAAAAGTTAGTAGCAATTAATAGCAATTCATACATTTGATTTATAAACACTTGTATTCACTGAATACTATTCAGTAGCAAATTCATAAGTTTTGATAGCATTTAAGTTTGGTAATATAAAAGTTTATACCTTATCTTTGTGTATTTCTAGGCAAGTAAATCATCATGATTAGATTAAAATCAATACTTGTGAAAACAACTTACTTATGTTTCTATATCTGTGAAAAAATACCTATGCATGTACATATTTTATTTAAAAAGTATAGTACGGATTAAAAAATTTTCATATAGACATATCTACATGTATACCAAATTTTTATTGCTTGATACTTTTTGATTTTTACTTTAGACTAGATAACTATATCTAATTTTTTTATATTATACTATCAGGGGGCAAATTACGGCATTCGATTCGATTCGAATCGAAATTTAAAAGTTCTTATTAGAATTCCTATATTAAAAGCATTGGAAATTCGATCGATCGAGTAAAATTTCGATTCGAATCGAATGCCGTAATTTGCCCCCAGGTTTAAAATAATTCTTTATTATATTTTAGTTTAATTGTTAAATTACTACCCAGGCAACAAAATTGGCCGACAATGTCTGTATCAGACAAGTCTGGCATATATTTGGCTTCATTCGTAAGGATATGGTAAAGATTTCTGTTAGTCATGACTAGAAGTTTTGATATACGACTGTAAGATATCTAATCAATTTCTGTGGTTTTTATTATATTGAGTTTGGTTTATGTCCTTGCTATAAAACAGACAACGAGATTTTTTGTTTTCCCCTATTTTGTGATTGAGGATTTTTATTTATACTGCAATCAAAGTGGCATTAGTATTTACTAAGTGAAGTGCACAGTGGTTCATAAGGTAGCGCGCTGTACTAGCAAAGTCAGTTTAACTCCAAATTAAGTGAAGTTAAACGTCTTATAAACGAATAAAAAAGTGTCAAAAACTTTTTTTAAATCAAAGTATGTTTAAAATTTTTTGTGAAACATTTTTATTAGATTTTCCATCTAATTTTTGAAAGATTTTTGTTACAATATTGTCAAATTTCCGTCAACCAATCAAATCTGAGAGAACTCGTTAAGAGTTCTATCAGATATCTTGCCGATATCGGGCAGTTTTGTTGGCGGGTTAGTTATGAATTTAGCTGCTGGGTATTAACGCCAGACTTGTAAGTGTTGTGCCCATTTTTTTAATAGTTATAGTAGGTTTACGAAGGGCTTCTTTACCAAATTTTCCAAAGACATCTCTAGAAAAAGGCCTAAGTAAACCTACAATAAATACTATGAATATGGGCTTAATTTTTCCCGTTCAGGTAATATCTTTGCGTTGGCATTAAAATATACCCACATAGTTTTAAAATGAAATAACTCCCTAAAAAGTAAAAGAATCAATTTTGTTTTTTTTTTAACATTAAATACAGACTAAAGAAGAAGAAGAAAAAATTAAAATTTTAGTGCTATGTGTTTATTATCTTTTTTTAAATACATAATCCCTTATTCAGTACCTCGAATATATTAGAAAAAATTTCAGTTTACTAAACAATTGGGGGATTCACAAGGTGTTCTATTTGTCCTATTGTCATATTGTCATAAAATTTCCACAATGGTTTAAAAACATTTGCCAACCATTGGACACTCGGCGCAGGTGTATTTGGAGTTGTTGTAACAATTGAATAGGCATATTAAACGACGAAGTATTTTTTAAGAACTATTTTTGTATAAAAGACAAAAAAAACATTGTAAAATTTTACAACACTATGACAATAGGACATAATAGGACACCTTGCGAATCCCCTAAATATATTCTTCTTTAACTTATTTATTTGGGCACATTTTCGACATAGAAATAAAAATATTATTATTAATAATTAACATGCTGTATGTTAGATATAAAGAACATGAAAAATACAAAAACTTCAGGATGAACGGCACAAAGCTTTTAAAAAATGAAAAAAAATCTATTTGCGGTAATAAAACCAAGCCAAATGAACTACTTTGCCGCACTTCAAAAAAAAGAAGAAATTTTTGGTATTAAACTTAGTAAATACCGCCCATTTTTATTTTTTATCGGTTAAATATTAATATCTTTTAATAATTTGTAAATAAATTTTGAAATCAAATGTCTTTGTTTGACCGACATTGTATTAATGGACCCTGTGGGGTAGACCAGCAACCACCCGACGACATGTTTACATTGTGTTTGGGGAATAAAATAGAATACACACATTTGGGGATTTTTAACTATTCTTATTTTATTATAATAAGCCTATAGGTTTTATTTCAATTAGTGTTTTTTGTAGCGCTAACGGATGTGTTACGCAAATTCGGCTTCTTTTAAGGACAATAAATGCGACAATTAAAATAGTTATGTAACCGTTATTTAAACAACACTTCTAAAATCCAAAACCTTTGTTTTTTCCAGCTAAACCAGGGTTTGGCCCGGGCGAACAAGATTGGGGTTACGTAGATGTACGTAAGGGAGCGCATATGTTCTACTGGCTGTATTACACTACTGCCAGTGTTTCAAACTACACAGAACGTCCTTTAGTCATTTGGTTACAAGGTGGTCCTGGTGCCTCCTCTACTGGTTATGGTAACTTTGAAGAATTGGGTGCTCTCGATCTTTACGGGAACTATCGCAATTGGACTTGGGTCAAAGATATGAATGTTTTGTTCATTGATAATCCTGTAGGCAGCGGGTTTTCCTATGTTGATTCTGTTTTACAATTGACTCGTACCAATAATAGAATAGCTTTGGATTTGGTGGAATTTATGAAAGGTTTCTACGCATTACATCCGGAATTTGAAGACGTGCCATTGCATATTTTTTGTGAAAGCTATGGCGGCAAAATGGCTCCAGAGTTTGCTTTGGAATTATATTATGCCATACAAAGAAAGGAGATTCGTAGTAATTTGATTTCAGTGGTCTTGGGGGATCCTTGGACATCACCAATTGATTCTGTGTTGTCATGGGCACCTTTATTATTAAATATGGTAAGAGTGAAATTAAATAAACTTGAGTGTTCTTATTTAGCACAAGTTTAATTTAATTTCAGGGTATTGTTGATCATGATGGTTACAACAATATAATGGTTGCGGCAAACAAAACCATGAACCAAGTAGATTCCGAAAATTGGAATCAAGCTACTAGGCAATGGAGTGCAACACAATCGGTATTGTTAAGAGAATCTAAAGGTGTAGATTTTTATAATATTCAAAATCCCACCAAAGCGGATGCTTACACGCGAATGTTATTGAGAACTGATAATTATCAAGGTAATTTGATAAAAGCAAAAACTAACGTTAATTGGTGTTGCCAATTTAGCATTTAAGCACAAAATTTAGTTCAAATTGGTTTTCAATTCTTCTTTGCACTTTATAATCTATTAAACTATTTTATCAGGGACCAAAGAAAGCTCAAATGAATCACGTCATTTAAAGGTATTAATTTAGATTTTGTAAAAAAAAATGTTGCGGTTTTCCGACTCTTTTTTTAAAATATTATTATTTTTTGTTTTTTTTTATGGGTTTTTTGTTTGTGTTAAAATCAGAAAGTAACAAATATTACTTTTGGCAAAAGTATAAAAAAAATGTAATATTTTTTTCTTTTTTGGCAGAATTATTAAGGTTCCTTAATTTTACAAATAAATGTTCACTTTTTTAATATGGCAACACTGAACATAACTGCAAATATGGTATACAATTGCTGGTCTTTACACCGAATATTACTTTCTACTGGTTTTTAATATTTGTTTACAGAACTAATGTATCGTACTTTGGTCCATTACGATATTGATGATAATCGTGATCTAATATTAACAAACTTAATGCGTGGTCCAGTGAGTAAGGCGTTGAACATATCGTCCAATGTTAAGTGGGGCTCTCAGAGCAGTAACACTTTCTCACTTCTAATGAATGATTTTATGAAGCCCGTTATTCATATTGGTAAGCTTTAAATAAGTTTAATAATTTGCAAATTATTTAAAGTTGTGATTTGGTTTCAGTTGAAGAACTTTTAGATAATACTAGTCTTAAAGTTGGTGTTTTATCTGGCCATTTAGATCTTATTTGTGCTACCCCTGGTACTGTAAACTGGATACAGAAAATGCAATGGAGCTATCGTGATGAATATCTTGCAGCTCCACGAATTGGCATAAGTGTAAATGGAGTTTTGGAAGGTTATGAAAAGTCTGCACGTAATTTCACAATGTTTTGGGTAAATCGTGCTGGCCACATGGTACCTGCCGATAACCCTCTTGCTATGAGCTATATTCTTAAAAAAATTACTAATTATGGTTAGATATAAATTAAAAAGTAAATTTTAAAAGATACATATTGATTTACCAAAAAAAAAAAATTATTTAAAATTTACACGTAAAATACAAATGACTTAAATTATATTTTATAAGCAACTAGCTAAGCCCCGGTGTACTTCGCTACCCCATCATAGTAAAACTGTTTATTCATTATCTATTATCAAAAGATGTAAAAGCATTTATATATTTTTTTATTTACTGGAAGCCCCACATATGTTGCAACAATTCATGGCTCAGCCCTACTATATACATAATTAACATTTAAAAATTGGAAATTTAATAGTTTTATAGTTTTGGAGATATTTAAAAAGCTTTAGTTAGCAATAATTGTCTTATAAGCTCCATTCTTAAATTATGTCCTAAGTGTTGATACCTGATTCCTATGTCACAAACAAATAAACTTAATTTTTTTAAATCCATTTT
Organism: Melanophora roralis; assembly: GCA_963583895.1. NCBI lineage: Eukaryota > Metazoa > Arthropoda > Insecta > Diptera > Rhinophoridae > Melanophora > Melanophora roralis. The sequence continues at coordinate 92,860,296 of OY757188.1, read as the reverse complement.
GTAAATTATGATTTCAATACAATTAAGTGGTACCTGCTGCTTACACTTCTTTTATTGTAAGCGTAAGCAGGTATCAAAATAGAATATAAAAGTTTTGATTCTGCTCGTTTTTTGTTTTTAATGAGTCGAATAAACATTTTTAGTTTTATTTAAAATTTTTGGTTGTTACACAAACTTTTTAGATATCTTCTGGTCGCCGCTTCTACGTTTATTGGTTGAGAAGTCATAAAAGCCCTGACGAATGCAATCTAAACTATGTTTCTATCTTTATTGATTTTAAATTTACAAAAAGTACCAAAACATAATTTTAACCCTTTTTTTCCCTTAGGGGAAACATATAAATATTTTTTAGGCCTGTCGCACGCAACTTGAATTATGATCCTGTCTTTATTTGTTTAAAAGTTACAAAAGACCCTGAAAAAAATCAGAATATATTTTTAACCGCTTTTTCTTTCTTTGGGTCCAAAATTGAAAAAGAAATACAAAAAAGAAATCATATATTTCTAAGGCCTACCGAATGCAATTAGAATAATGTTTCTTTATTAGTTTAAAAGTAACAAAAAGTACCAAAAAGTACCAATACATAATTTTAATCCCTTTTTTCCCCTTTCTGTCCAAAATTAAAAAAAAACACTAGATATCTGTCTTCTTATTTCTTAAGGAAAACGCAAAACTTTTTTAATTTTGTTTTTATCTTCAATACATCAGAAGATAGTAGACTACAGATTTTCCCATTTTGCCCCCTTTTTATCCCTTTACGGGCCGAATTTTTAAAATTCATCTGTATTTAAACAAATATGGAAAGCTTAGCACGTGTTTTAAATTTCATGTATTTAGCTCTACGCGTTTGATCAGTATTACTATGGTTCATTTTGTTAGGCAATTCATAACCTTACCTCCCCCACACAAATTGGCGTATTGTGGGCGTGGCAGCAATAATTTTGAAAATAAAGTAGCCTATTGTTCCTTCTAGACTTGAAGTAGCTCCCTGTAAAATTCAAAAAATATAAAATACAAACATACATACATATAAGCCTCTTTTATATAATAGGTTAACCATAACATAATCAACAGTTTTGTATCTTTAACTCCCAAAATGAATTTTTTGAGTTAGGACGTTTTTTTAACATATAAGCGATACATGTATATAAATCAACAGAGTCAAATGAACAAATACGAAAAATAATGTCTAATAAAACTGCTACTTTTACTTTGAAATTTCTTTGCATTTATTTATTATCATTGCTGTTGTCTTGTCATAAAAACAAGGAAAAAACTTTTACCAAATATCCATAAATAAATGTTTCAAATGTTTTCTATAATCACACAAATAAAGGATGAGTTGCGAAACTGATTGTGTTTAACACTAAAGCAGAAATGCTTGTTTTTGATGTCCACGATGCTAAAGGAGTATTAGAAGCTAAAAGTTAATTTCCACAAAAGTATAATAGATATTCACGAATATAGCATAATATATAAAGCTTAATAAATTTGACTGCTTTGGGCACCAGTGAAATTCACTTAAGTAGGAATGATGAAATTTTATCGATAAATGGAAAGAAAAAAATATGTCAGAGTCGAGTAGGATTTTTGTACATCTTTGATGATGATCCAATATAACTATGATTAATGCAGATCACTAATTAAAGGAAAATATCTGCAATCAACATACTGCTATTATAAGTTAAATACCAAGCCAGAACTTGTTTATAGCAGAAGACTTGGAATGACATCTCACATCTTGCCCAAAAGATAGCACGACGACCCACTAGTAGGATTACGAAAGCAGCATCAGAATTGAACACGCAGGCCGGTAAAAATGCACTCGGCACAGAACAGTCTCGGATAAAATAAACCATATATTTGCAAATAGATGAAATAAAGAAAAAAAGGAAGGTGCAACTATTGAATAATAATTTTTAATTTTTATATGAAAACTGTCCGTAAATTAAATAAACAAGTTCAACGACGAAACGAAAAATTATGCTTGTAAATTTTATACATATGTTCAAATGTATGTGCATAAGTATATACAAAATTTTTTTGAAGACTCGGGACTAGGATGTTTGCACATATTGCAAGTGATACCAATGTTTTACAAAAAATTTTCATTTGACATGCTACATAAGAAAAGTTTTTTCTGTCACTTCTTTTTTTATTGCGAACTAATTTCTTGCTGTCGCAGTTTATGTTCCTTTCAGGATATTGCATAATTTAGTAGTTGAAGTAATTGATTAAGTTTGTGTGGCATAAATAATTAGGAAAGTTCGTAAAAATTCTTAATTATAATCACTTTTAAAATTCAAGTTATTAGGTTGATGTTGGAAGAAAACTGCTTCAATATATAAATGATGGGAATAAGGTATGATATTATATATTTATGTGGCAGATAAGTGTATGCCATTAAGTATTTAAACTGATTAAAAAAACTTGATTATACATTTTTATAAATTTTGGTTAGATAAATTTGTCTGTTTTTTTAACAACCAAACCGCCGCGCTTGTAAATCTTTGTTTGATTTTGAGTTATCGATGTCAACCCAGCCAACAATTTTGTATGACATCTGCAATAAAACACACAAACATCATTTTTATCACATCAATAACATATTGCGACCGAATTCCGTGTGAACAGTGCTATAAACTACTGAAGTATTTACTGGTACAAACAAATTGTTTAATTGAAAATAAAGTAACGGAAATTGTGCACTTCACTCAGCGGAAATCATAAAATGCTGCGGAATAAATAAGAGTTTATTGGAAAATATTGCATGAAAAAAAGTGAACTGTTGAACAGTACGTAAATAGATTGTTACATACATATGTTTGTACGCATATGCACGCACTAACCATGCCGTACAGCCAAACAATGAATCCGTTAGTTCAGTTTTTACATACACACATTAGCGTAATACATACATGTAATTGCAATTCTGTAAGCTTAGTTTTATAAAAAAGTGTACAAATGCAAATTCAGCCAACTGGTGCGTGTTAATAGTATTATGGGATAATTTACGTTTATTTACGTCAATATTTGCATGCGTATGTAACAGGAAATTGTTTGCAAATTTTTAAAAATTAAAAAAATAATTAGAATAGTGTTAGGTCTAAAAAATATTAATATTTTTTTAATTTCAAGGTCTTATATTTAAATCAAGATATTAACAGAAGTGTGTTAATAAGTAATCTAGATTCATAATAATTTAATATATAATAAATAGCGTTAAAGGTTGACTGACTAACTGACTCCTCCTCGTACAAGCCAAAAGCGGAAAGGGGAAGACTTGAAATCTATACTGCCATTATCCTATTATTTTCTATCGTGTACAAAAATATAAAAAAGTATTCTATTCGACTCAAAAAATCAATGGACTTGTATCTGTCAATTTTTCGAAGTTTTGGGGCTGCAAGAGATAAAAAAGTTAAAAATAATATATTAGTACTTTCTGTAGCCTTTGAACGAATAAAGATAGAAAAAAATACAGATTGCATATATCTGTTTATATATGTTTCTGGTCCTTTTTGCATTTTTGTTATTGTGATACTTTTATATACATTGTTGTGGGCTAGTGGTAAGAGTGCATGTCTGACAATCTTGAGAGCAAGGTGAATTAATGCATCAGGTGGTGGTGATTCTACAACAACTAAATTGTGGTTAAAAAATTTTCGTTTTTGTTTTGGTTTTCGTTGGCTCCTGTATCAAAAAAAAAATTTGTAAATGTGAGCAGCTTTGAAAACCCAGCCTCGATTTATGCAGGAAAAAAATAGATCAGCTGTAACACCACCTGCTTAATAATTTCACCATGTATTCAAATGTTAATTTTTGATATTTGTTTTTTTTTTTTAAGGAATGGTCCGTGGCAAATAATGAAAAAAATCAGTAGAAAATGTTCACATTTCTAGTGATTTAATTACATATTTAAATCCTCAGTAAATATCAATAACTCTTCATAACATACAATTTTTAGCATTAAAATAAGAGAATGACTAACTTTTTGGCAGACAAATAAGTCAGTAAAACCAATTAAGTAAAATATTTCAATTACTTTCTATCTTTTATTTAATATCAAACCCAGATTTCTCGAAAATTATTTAATAATAAGAAAGAAAAAATTTAAACATTTAACATAGCAAACGTAAATCAATTACTTAAATCCAAGTCCGTCAGTTAGCTTGTCAGCCTCTTGACGTCTAATTGATAGACATATTTCTCTGTCACAAATATCTTTTTACAGAATTTGTAATAATTTTTATTGGGTTTGGCATTTGTGTTATGACAGTTGATGGAAATATGCAAAAAAAAAACCTAAATCGAGTACTAATACAGAAACAGACTACAGTATTCAATTTTCAATTCACTTTGAGTTGCAAAGAAGATACATTTTTATATCAAATAAAAGTTAGCTCATCTTAAAGTTATAAATTTCATTTAAATTAATAAAAAAAAATATGGTGCAAAGAATAATTATTGTAGAAAAAACAAATTTAATGGAATACTTATGTATCATTTCTTATACGTGTAGGGTGTAAAAACAGTTCTGTTAAATAAACTAAATTATTTAATATTATTTATTTTTGCTTGACTTATTTAAAAAATGGTTGCTTTATTATATTTGTAACAAGTTAGTTATGATTTTGGAAAATAAAAAGAAAATTGTTTAGGGCTGATTACGAGATTATTGGCCAATTATGACAAAACAACGTGTTTTCATATATTTAAACATAATAACGAAGCGTGCACGCTTATTGGGAAGGACAAAATGTGACTGCTTTCTTTATAAAAAAGATATTTTATTGATTACGAAGGTCTTTTAAATCTTTATTAAAAAGTAAATCAAAAGGTGAGATATATTTTATTTCTCCCTTTTTAAAATAACAGAGATAGCAAATTATCCGGTAATCCTAGAATCATCCACATTTATGTATAAAACAAATAAGAGCGCTATATTCGGATGTGCCAAATCCTAAATTCCCTTCACATTGGCTTTTTGAAATCCCGAACTTTTTTTATTTTGATGTATTTTTTTATTTATGAAATATTTTCTTATTTTTAAATAGGAAAGTTTTGGGGAAAGTTTTAGGGGTTTTCACCCTGATTTTTAAAAAATTTGTATAGCAACCCTCTAAAGCAATGGAGAGAGGAGATAAGTTTGTTCTAGGAAAATGTTTGCAGAAAAAATTAGTTGGTGACAGTCCTACATATAACCTGGAAGCTGTAGGGGGAAGATCTATTACAACTTTCAAACTTTGTATGGGAGCCCCCGTATGCGATGGTAATAGGGGGTAAGTATGTTTTAGAAATATGTTGGGAAGGGGAAACAAATGGGGGTATGTGATACATGTGATTCTTCTAAGAACGACTCCGGGAAAGTTGTAGGGGGCTTAAACCTAATTTTTCAAATTGTGTACGGCAACCTTGTTAGTGGCTTGAGATAGGGGGTAAGTATATTTCACAAACATGTTTGAAGGACAAAATTATTTGGGATCGGTATTTTATTTGACATTTGTAGGAACACCCTGGAAGATGTTGGAGCGATTTAAAAAAAGCTTAAAAAAATTTATATGCCGACCCTGGTACTGGGCGGAGATAGAGTGTAAGGTTTTTCCATGAAAATTTTTGTGAGGAAAAATGAATGGGAGTCACTATTACATTGTACCCGTGCTGGCGAAACTCTGAGGCAGTTGTAGAGGTTTTCATGTACATATTTTGGAAAAATAAATAAAGGTAGTCTTGGTTTTTAGCTTGTATCTTTCTGGGGTGATAGGGGAATATTAAAGAAACTACAAACGGAATGAAAAACTTATATATACCCTTATAACTTATGTGAAGGGTATAAAAAGACAAAAATTTCTATTTAATGGCAAATTTACAGTTGATGCTTTTTTTGCATGTGGCGTTTATTGTAAGCAATATTTGTTTTTTTCGTCTTATCATTTAAGTAACAGTCGTCTTGGTTTCAAAATAAGAAAAAAATAATTTTTTAATAATGGCGAAGCTGCTGCTAAGGAAGAAATATTTAATATATGTTCGTATATAAGTTTCTAATACATAAATGCAAGGTGGGCCAAAAGAAGTGTTCCAATATTGTTTGGCTCTCATTTTTTTTTTTAATGAAAAACTTCGATTTTGTTTTTTGATTATGTTTACCTGATCCTTATTTCGGCCAAATGGGTACAGGCTCGTTTAATGGCATTTTTCATCACTTCGGCGAGAACTTCGGACAGCAGATTCTCGTTCTCGTGACCAGTTGCGCCTTCAAAAAAAAAATGGCCTGATGACTTCTCCAGCGTGAACAACGTACCATGCAATCACTTTGAGCGGGTGTAATGGCTCTTCCTGCATCATTCATGGATTTTCGGTGCACCAGAAGCGAAAGTTTTGCTCGTTCACGTACCCGCTGAGCCTTATCGCTCAATATGATTTCAATCTAAAAATCGTCCACTTCGGCCTCGACATTGAGGATGGCTTAATCATAGGTTACAAGCGTTTTTGGCGGTCGACAGGTAGCAGCTGATGCACATACTGGATTTTGTAAATAAATATGAGCAGGTCTTGGTCCAAAATTCGCCTTAGAGACGACCGGATAACGGCTAATTGCGTGGCATGGCCTCTGGTCGATGTTTCTGGCGACAGCTCGACATCCTCGCTAACAGCATCGAGATTTTCAGCAGAACACTCTTGGCAGCGTCTCGTGTGGTCCCATACTCTTCAAGGTTGGTGGCCAAACGGCGGAGTATTTTCGCAGTCAGTGCCGGACGACCGGGGAATCGGCGACGTAATTCGCGTTGCGCCAACACCACAGACGAATTGTTTCCCAAAAAAATAGACACGATTATTGCGCATTCTTGGGGAGTGTATCACTTCATGGCTTGCTCACTTGTACTCTTCGTCTGTCTAGTTAAAAAATGCCAAAACAGATTTGATATTGGCTGCCTTTTGCAAAAATATGTGTTTCTTTCAATAGGGTGATTTCTTTTGCCCCACCTTGTACATTAATAAATAAGTACATTCATATTTAACTTCTATTGTATGCGCTTTGTTAAGAATATACAATTTGCAATAATATTTTCATTTACTAACGACTGACATTTGGTCACATATCACGTCCACATTGTCGTCACCATTGTTGTATTTAGTTTTTCTCTTTTTGTAATGGTTACTTTTTGTTTGTAACATTGAATTTTTTCTAGCATTATTAAAAGGTAATTTTTTCTATAAAAAATATTTTTTTAATCAAATGACTTATTATAACTTTATAGCTTATTGGGCTTTTCACAAGACATCAAAAAATATTAAATGGGAGAAAATAAACAAAAAACCGATTTCTTTATAACGAATTTTAAATGATATTTTTAAAATTACCTTTCGATGTGATTTAGAAAAATTGTTAAAATTTTTGTTCGCTTAAAGCTACAATGAAACAATATTGGTACCAAAGAGCCTTAAAGTAATTTGCTTTAAAGTGTCTTCTACTATTACGTTTTGAAAAATTTTTCACTTAATGTGTTTTGAACCAGATTTTAAGCTGCTTGCATTTTCCATTAATTCTATTAAATCATTTACTCCAAGTTTTTTTCCAATCCTATTTAACTTTTGCTTGTTACTTTTAATGACTTGAACAAATCTTTGTATCTTTTTTGCTCCTTTTAATTCCTAAAAAATTTATTTCAATTTTTGCTTAATGTCGGTCATTTGTTACCGCCTTTTTTATGTAAGAATCTATTTAAACGTTGCGTGTGGATGCAACAATATTTCTTGTTGCAGTTTATCTAAGACCGTAGTAGTATATATTTAGCGTGGTTGTTAATTTAATTTGTCACATTTAAAAGGATAAATATTGCAGTGAAAGCTTAAAACTAATTTGGTTTGACTTTTAAAAATTGCTTCTTTTTTTATAAAACAATAGATGCGATTAGAAGTGCATTAAAAAAATATATAAGAACTTACGATATATGAGAGCATTTGCTTTTAAGCTTTGGTTCAATGGATAGCAAATTATAAAAAACTAATGAATGAGAAATTAAGAAAAAAGCTTTATTGCAGATTGTACGTTATGCTTTTAATATAACAATTATTATGGACTTCCAATCAAAAATAATAATAATTTGTTCAGCCAGCAAAAGTTGACATGAGATAATTTCAATATGTAATCGAATTTGTGATTGAACGTAGCTTTTTGACATTAAACATGGCTTTATTTTAATTTTGTAAAAAAACCCCTATACTCGCTATTAGCTAACCCCGTGCGCTTCTCTACTTCCATTTAAATAGAAAATTATTACCAAAAACTTTTTTTAAATCTTTTTAGCTTACAATTATCTGTTTGTTTGTACATACATATAATTGCTTATCTTATTTTATTTAAAACTTTTTATCGGTTTCAATGTTCTATGAAATGCTTGCCAAATAAGCCCCCAATAAACCTATGCATACAGGGGCTATTATCCGAAATTGCTTACAACATCATTATGTGAGGTCCCATCCATTGTAGTCTTCTAGTGATCAACTAAAAGTATTATTTATCTTATCAACAGTCAGGTTATTATCAGTTAGTAGTACATACAGTTTAATTTTTATTTATTTTTCAATGTAAATAAACCAAATTGTAAGTATTATACCGTCCACAATTGAATCACCCGTGTCGGATGTGTGTAAATATTATTATAACACAAGTAATTAATGACGAACATTGAAATACCTTAATATTTTTGAATTATTTAAAAAAAATGTTTGAGAAATTTTTCATAACAACACCGTTTAATTTTTGTTGTTGTTCACTCATCTTTTATTCATGAAGTCTTTTAGTTTTTTTGAACTTTTTTAAAATAGAATTAAAATTAAATTGTCCTTTTACATAATTTAATTTGACTTAAAAGTTTTTTTTTTACAAAATTTAACAAAAAAAGTAAGTTTATACTATTCTTGTACTATACTTACATAAAGCTATCTCTTTAAAAAAAATTTTAAATCATATTAAATTTTTAGGGACAAACAATTTTTTTTTTTGCTTCATTATAAGTGCTATTGACTCTAGCAGCAAATATTTTAGGATATAATTTCTTAACAAATATATCTATAGATACAAATGTACAAAAAATCGCAGACATAAGTTCTACGAAAGATACAAAGTTTCTAAAGTTTTGAAAAAAGGAGACGTCACCGATGAATAAAAATGTGTAAAAAATTTGAAAGTTATTCATGCCAGGCTGGAGACTTATACATAAAACTTCCACCTACACTAATATACATATACAACGCTATACTTACATATATACATACATATTTATATATGCTTACCTATGGCTAAGAAATGACATCCATTTCCTTTGAATACTATAATGAATAAATGACAGGCGTACTAAATATTCGCAATTGTTATTATTTTTTATATTATTTATATGTTTCTTAAGTACTGTTTAAAGTAAATATTAAAAAGGATATATATATTTTGTTTAACAGTTCTTTTAAAATAAATGAAGGCTGTTGTCAGGAAAACTTCATCATAGTGAATATAAAAAAATGACATGTGGGTGGCATCATATTGGGCCAAACAAAGAACTTAAGTGAATTTTGGTGCTGGTAAAGACTAAAGTAAAGAAAACTAAGATAGCTAAAGTTAAAGTGTTTGAAATACTGTATTGTGTTCTTCTCGCTAAAATCAAACATTCAGAACTTCTCTGGCTTTATTTGTTTTTTTAAACGATCAAACAGATCATCGCTGAAACGTCTTTAAATAATTTTTATGCACTCCCTTAATAGTAGTTATGCGGACGTGAGTGCCCCACTTTTAATACTACCCTCGTAAAATATAACCTGCAGCCTTTGCTGATAGCACAATTTATCAACCGCCAGATGGTTTATCTAGGTCGTGTAGTATTAGACCCTTTTCGTGGAGTTATGTATCAAGCCGATAAGCTTGTTAGAGTTTAACAGTCAGAAACCCAAATTACTCGACTAATTTGGAAACTACCGGTTACAGTGCTGGTAAAAGCGTGAAGTGAAGTAATATACAAATTTGCAAAAAAATGGATTTCAAGAGTTTCTTTTGGTTACAGACTTCTGCTTAGCGGACAGGCAGAGATACCTGCAATCAATTTTAGGTCAACCTCTTTATTGTTTAAATTATTTTAATTCTTTATCAAATACCATCTAAATACAAATCAAATGAACAGACACCACATACATGGTAGCGGTATTATGTGGTTGTGTAGATGGTGGTAATGCCCAAAAGCAATGGTCTGAGAGCCACCTTCAGGCATATCGATCGACTCAGAATCAAGTTATATTTATCGCATATTTTTAAGAAGTAACCTTAATCTGCCTCAGACTGGTGTTAAACCATTTGTTTTGCCTGTCTAGCGCTGATAAATGCTGATTCCTGTTTTGTTTAAAGTTAAAAGAAAACACTAAAACACAAGATGATTAAACAAAAAATTTAAAAAAATAAATAAAAAAATGAAAGCACATATTAACTGACATTTTGTTTTCATTTCTGGCAGAAAGCTGTAAGAGTACGTACGAATCAAAATTTTTTGTCAGGCTAACAGAGTGACTATTTTTAATAAGTTTAGCTGACCGCTTCTGTTTAGATACCAAAACTCTTAAAAAAGTTAAACAAGTTGATAAAAATCCTAGCAAAAACTGTTGCTTTACCGTAGGTAGGTTTGTAAGGGAATATCAAGACAACAAAGCTTTCAAACCTGCTTACGTATGGCATGATATTTGTTCGCGATGTCCCACTTAGTTGCATTTCATGTTAAGTGCTTATTTCGGCGCTATGAATATCCAGTTAATTCATGTAATTTTGGTGCTTCTTTAGTTTTTCAAATTTATTGCGCCATCGTAATAAATGTTTTACCGTGTTATTATGTTCGTAACTCGACGAAAAACTAATGTTTTTTTTTACTCACTGCCTTACAGTAGTGCTTCTTAGTATTCACTTGAGTAAGCGAGTGTGTAAAACAGTAAAAGTTTTACATTTACTGCCATACACTATTGCATTTATTAAGGGAATAGATAAGCGCTTGCTGCGAAGCGAATTAGCATACTAGAAAAAGTATTTACTGCATACAAAATCTCAATTTTTTTGGCTTGAATTTATTGGCGTCGGCTTAGCAGTTTTTAGACGGCGACGGATCGAATAAGATGAAAATAGTGGTTCAAAAATTAAGGGTTTCTTAAGAAAAAAAATCTAACGGAACTTTTAAGTGTATAACATTTAAGAATATTTTGTACTTATGAGTGGATAGAAACCGACATAAATGGCAGTTCTCCTTAGCCGATTTAAGCCTGCTCAAAAACTTGTCGTCAGCGGCGCGCTATCGGTTTTGAGTCAGTCGACTTGTGTTATTGGTTTTAGCTGTTTTTGATACCACTAGAAATTTTTTGCAACAACAATCTGCATGTGTTTGTTTTTGTTGTCGCCGTAAAACTACCTGAATTATTTGTTTTATGACGGTTCCTTAATATTGACCAACCCAGTTGTAGGGTAGTCAGATTATAGGCAAAGCTCGTATTTCTGTTTTTGCTCTGGCTACAGCTTGCCAGATGGGGTTGTTTTTAATGATTTTTTGAATTTTCTTTTTGACAGTTAAATGCGTGTGACTTAGATTGTCAAAAAAGGAGGTATGTGTAAGAGTTATAAAAATAATAATATAAAAAAATTAATAACTAAATAAGACTTATTAATATATAACCTATATTTTGTTCTAGCTTACTTTTTTTCCTTTAATACTGTCGTGTAAGATTTATTCCAAATATTTGCCTAGTGTAAACTTATCTAAATTCAAAAGTAATTCCAGAGGTATTCTAAATATTATTAAAGAAATAATTATAACATAAAAGTTTTTTTACATGTCCTCAATATATATACTAATATTATTATTGCAAGAAAAAGAATTCAAAAGTAGTAGAAGCTTTTTTCCAGTTTTCAAACGGAAATTGTTACTAAAGCAATTTTGCTGCAAGTTGATTTTTTTACTCTTTTTTTAATGTGAGAGGTTTACTTTATATTAACTTTAATTCAGAATTACTACTGCCATATTGAACTAAAATATATGAAAATATTTGAGCGTTTCCTACTTTTAAATGTCATTTAAAGTGAATGGCATGGAAGTCATACAGGTATGCCAATGCCTAATATCAGGACTATTAGTTATAAAATAAAAATTAAAATAGCAAAACAAACTTCTTTAAATGTGCCTTGAATTTAAGTTTTTTTGAAATATTTGTAAAGTTTTTGTTACAAATGAGGGAGAATAAAGTTCCTTGCCTATTAACAAACTTTCCAAAATGCCTAAAATTTTAGAGCAGAAAGGGATTTAACTTTGTTTCCAACTTAAATTTTAAACAAAAAATCTTTAACTTTGTTTCCAATTCTAATTTTAAATAAAAAATTCTTATATGTAACAACGTACTTATATAAATTCATTTATTTTTCTTATGGAAGTTGGGTTTTAATAGAGGGTAGTTTTGTGAAATATATAACTAAAATGAAGTTTTCTATGTTTTCTGAGGATGTTTTTCTTTTTTGTTTTACTATAAAAAAATCTTTTAAAATAATTTCATAAGTATTTTCATGTAACATTTTTTAAAGTTTTGGTTCGTTTTACACAACTTTAATTAAATTTTCAGTTGATTCCTGGTTTTATGCTGCATTTAAGCAAATATAAAATTTTTGTTGTGTGTGAAAATGTCTAATGCCTTGGAGAATTGTAATAATATTTTTATACGACATAAAACAGTTTTTGTTTTCTAGCCTTTATGTAATTTTATCAAATTTCTTTCATTATGATTTTCATAACAAAAAAATTTTAGCTACACACTAGGTTCATTCGTTTACTTTTTCAGTAAAGTCCAGTAAATATTTTTTGTAAACGAACGCAATCCAGTAAAAATTATGAAAATTTTTTTAATTTTAAATAGACCAATAAAATTACTTTTTACTTAATCAAAAAAAAAAAGTTCTGTTGTTGTCAAAAAACTTCAACCTTTTGTACGAGTTTTTTTAAGATTATTGGAACCGCTGAGAATTTGACAAATAAATTTTGAATAAATGATTTTTTTTTTTATCTATGGAATAAGCATAAATTCAAATTTTTTTATAAAATAATTTTAGCAAAATAAATTTTTGCAGCTATAGTTGGTCCCACTCCTTTTTTATTGCACCTTATGTAAAGCATTTATGCCACATACATACAATACAGTAACAATACAAATGTATAATCTTGTTTTAATAAAAATTCCTTAGGGAGGACTTTAATATCATACAATACAATACGTTTAAGTTATGGATACAATTACAATATGAACTAGAAAAATATGCAAATTTTTTGCAGTTTAGGCATATTGTTTATAATTTTTTAAAGTTGACATCCAGTCTGTTCAGTGAATGGCGAATAAATGTTGTGGAGAAATGTACATGTATATGGGCATTTCTAGAAAAAAGTCCACTTAAAGCGAAAAACGTAATGCCAGACAAGATAGCATTTGTTTTAATATTCCTATGCTGATAATCAGAAGTACGTAACATTTTGCATTTTTAAAATAAATTATAAGCTAATCTTTTAACAACTAAAAGCTTGCTTCCTATATTAATATTTAATTGAGTATAAATTTTCAAAAGTGTGTAAAGTAATGCCAGATTGTGAGTAATTCCTTTGAATAATGTAATGCTGTTTTTTATTTCAAATGCAATTTTGACTTTTGCAAATTAAATATTTGATGGAAAGTAAAAAATTACTTAAATTGCTTTGAGAAAAAATAAAATTGGAGAAAAATTTTTTATAATTCGAAACTGCATCTTTAAATAAAAATATTATAAATTAAAAAAATAGTAAAATTCGTAAATTTAAGTAAAGTAGCGCCAAATAACGTAAGGTCTGATACTTTTTGAAAAATACAACAGTGAGGAAGATTTTTTTGTAATTGGAAAACAAACTTGTCCAAATTCTAACAAATAAGTTTTAAGTTAAAAAACTTGCTCAATTCGAAGAGTTGGGCCATTTCGCTTTTCAAGTCAAAAGTCACTTCCGTTTTAAGTAACGTAATGCTAGGCTATAATTTTTGTATATTTGCACTGAATCACTAATCAAACTTAAAAACAAAAATTATTTCATTTATAATATTTACATTTTTTTCCACATTTTGTCGTCCAAAAGTAACGTAACGCAATAATGGAATATACCATATTTTATTTTAAATAAGGTTATTGTTTCTATGTATATTAAAAAAAAGTTATACAAAAACTTTAAAATATTTAAATTTGTAAAGATTAAACAAAAAGGTTTTTTAAATTATTAAATGAGTTGGAAAAAGGGACAAAACTAGAGTTAAAATTTTCTAACAAAGTTTTTAAAAGTGTTACAAAAGTTAAACTAAAGCAGCATAATTTTTTTCAAATACAATATTGTCCTCAAGGACATTGTGTCCTTTCTAACATTTGCGTTGTTATCAAAAAAATGTTTTTAAAGAAAAAATTTTTAAATGCCTCAATCTAAAAAAAATTTATTATTTTGAATAAAACTCGATTAAATTATGCTCTAAAGAGAAGGTATATATTTTGAATATTGAATAGTTACCCAACAAAACCTTTGCTTACCTGTTAATCTAGTAAGTAATATTGAAGATGAATAAGCCCTAGTTACCTTTTGACCGAATACCAAGTTACTTTTGTTTGAGTTGTCCCGAAATTTCAGACCCTAGCTTATAAATGTGCTTAAAAAAACAATTAAGTAAGTACTTACCAAGCTTCAACTGAAGATTAATTTAAAATTTTAGGGTTTTTAAAACAAATATGTTGTACAAAGTCTATTTTATTAATCTATTTTGTTATATATACCTACAAATGTAATAAATAATGCCTTTAACAAGAGGTATTTTTTTTGTCGCAGCGACTTAATTAGCTTGTAACCTATGAAAAAATGAGAGTCCATTAGACAATTTCAAAAACATTGCACTGGGTATAGTGATCATATGCTTAATAATTTGCTTTTCTTTTTGTATGCTTTCGAAGCTTTATAGTATTACCGCCTCTAAGAATCATAGTTTTTTACACTTTTAAATTAAAGAATTATACTTTTTAAAAATATTTTAATTTTTTTGTTTATAAAAAGATTTTTAAAATTCTAAACTAAAAATATTTACTGATTTTAATCCCCTATTATTATAACCTTATATGTTGCAAATAAAATCAGCTGAAATTTATCAAAATCATTTCAGAAATTCCGAATTTTTTTCATAGAAGAGTATTAGCACTTATTTGACAATTTTCTAGATATTCATCACAGGCAAAAAAAAATTTTTGTAGGGTCTAAGGTTTTGTAAACAATTTGTATTCACGTGGTAGTAAAAATTTATACTACCACGATTTTAAAATTGTAAATTTAAAAAACAACGTAGTCTTTAATACCGTCTGACAGGTGGTGAAAGTACTACATATAGATGGCGTTAGTGCATAAAAAAGGAAAAGCTTTGATTCAGTTAGTGTTAAATGGAAAAAACTTCGTGCCAACTCACCACGCCACAATAGGCGAATGGGTTAAACGTCTGATGTTTACAACCAAATTAATAAGTAACAACCGAACAAAGAGTACTGATGAAAATCGTAGCTGTTTTGCGAAAATGCATTCTACTTGGCTAGTATTGGTAAATAGAATAGACGTTTTTTTCAATTCAAAAATTTTTCCTTTCTTAACTTACGCTAATAGAATAAAAAAACTAAAATATGTCGTTTTAGAGTTATTCAAAAATTTTATAATAAGAAAATAATTTCCTGAAAAAAATTTGGTTTTTTGTTTACTTAGTTGATTTCCATACCCAATGTGGGTCAATATTAATTCCTTTCATATTTTTAGACTTAAAATTTAAAAACGACAAAAAGTTCTAAAATTGTAAAAGGTGGTTTTTCAAATAAGTTAACATTTGTTCTTTGTAGATCAATAGTCCCTAATTTTTTATTTAAAGACTCATAATGTTAAAAAAGCCAAAAAAAAATTGCAAAAATGAAAAACAAAATACATTTTGTACTCTAAGCTGACCTCCGACCTCTATGTTTGTCAATAATTGCTTATTTTTGGACTTATTATCTCAGAAAAAGCAAAAGGGTAACAAAAATGTTAAAAAAGGAATTTTTGTCCACTTAGTTTACTTTTGGCCTTTATTTGTCTTAATTATCCATAATTTAATTTTTGTAGGCTTCTTATCTTTTAAGGGGCAATGCAGTACAAAAAAAATCTAATAAAATGATTTCCTTAATTTTATTATGTTTGCTAAGTTTATTAATTCAAAAGTAGCCAAGTGGTTCTTTAAAAAAAAAATTGGTCTTTCTTGCCTCATTGTCCGTAGCTTTAAAAAAGTACCAAAAATGTGTTTATAATTTTTTGAGACCTATCGTTCTCAATTTAAATAATGATTAATATATTTATTATTACAGAAATAACAAAAAGACCAAAAAGTTACCCCTAGGATACTTTGACTTTTTTACACTTCAGCGCTTCACATTTCGGGATGAGTAAGATGCGTATTCGTTAATTTTTTTAAATAGGAATATGATGCTTTTTAAATTTTGTTTTTGTTGCGTATCGTAGAAAGAAAAACACAAATTTCCGGTTTCCTCCAATTTGAGAAGTTTTTACCTCCTTAGAGTCTGGATTTCTAAGGTCCCTTCTTAAATGATCTAAGTAGAAGTATCAGTAAGCCAGTCAGTCATTAACGCTTTTCTTTATTTCTTGTTCCTGTATCCTTATCGGGATTGCCTGAAATTTTTTTTGACTAAGTTCATCTCTGTGCCAATCTTTTTTAAATCTTGATAGCTTTTTTTGTTTTTTCCTTCATTACTAGAACATATAAATAGAGTTTACCTCCAGGGTGCGAGTTACATTTTATTTGTTTTTTTATTTTTCTTTTATTACATTCTGTAAGCCACTATTAATTCTTTAGTTTGTTTAAACTCTTTAAATATAGTCTAATTTATAATAATACCTTTTGTGGAAATATATTGGCTTTCTTTACATCTTGTTGCATTTCATAGTGTGTCGATATTTGTCTGTAGCAACTAGCTGTAACCTAAGCGTATGTTGGTGTGGTAATAGCTGCAGCAGCTCTCTAATAAAACTACCGTTTTGAAATCATGTGCTCGTAGAGTTTTTCATTAATCCTTTAACACAAAAAGAGTAAGATATGCACCCATTTGTGGTAGGGATACCATACGTGATAAGGTTTGAAAATCATAGAAATTACGTACGTGCATACGTACACATATATAGGTATATAAACATATCTATCTTATGCATTAACAACAATATGCAAGTATGTAGTCTGATAGTAATCTATATAATTGGCCTCTAATTATATTTCTGATTTAATCTCTGGCTATCAAACCAAACCCCCTTCATTGTAATCTTATTATAAGTAGAATCTGTTTTATTTTTTCGTGCATGTATGTATGTCAATGTGCCGATAAGTAAAAGTTGGAAAAAGTATGTTAAAGCTGCTGCTCCAAACTGTTGCTGTCAAAAAATAGTAAAGAGATCCCAAAATTTTTTTGTTAAATTTTAATATCTTAATAAAATAAAAACTCCCGGATAAAATTGTTTTGTAACTCCCAAAAAGAATTAAAATTTTTTATAAATACAAAGAATAATATTTTTAATATATTTAATGCAAATTTTTTTTTAAATCTTTGTAAAAGTTAATGGTTACCTTTATGCAATTTTTATTAAAATAATATTTTTTGCTAATACCTGATTTAATATTTTAGAGCTCATAAGCACGTTATATACTTTTTTGTCTCCTTCTATTCCCTTATAGCGAAAGTTTATATTATATATTGCCTTTAGCATGTTTTGTACTGATATTGCCTGTGCTAATTAGCTTTTAATGAAAACTAATACCCAAGAGGGTGACGAAGAATAATTCTATGAACACAGAAACCATGACATTCACTTTGCTAACATGAGCTGCAAATTAGTTTTTTTTTTAATTAAATAATAGTCATGACATAAGGAGAAAATAAAAGTAAATAAAATTTTTTTTAAATGTTGCCTTGAAAACAGGGCTGCAGTAAATGTAAACTGAAAACCCACAAACATATAATATAAACCTTTTTCAAACTAGAAAAAGGGATTTATATACATTAGGCTTCATAAAGATAATACGTTTTTAAAATGTTTAAACACATTTAAAAAAAAGCTCCTCCAAATCCATTTGAAATTAAGAATTGTTTGAAATATGATTGCATATACATATTTTGCATAATGAAAACATATGCGTTTAAGAGGCAATAATATTTTTATTAAAAAAATTATACCTAAAATACTGTTATATAGCATTTAAACAGCCTTATAAAAAATTTAAACTGCTGTACGTTTCAAAAATAGTTTAATTTTATTTAAAGGTGTTTTTTTTAATTTTATAAAGATTAGTAATAAGTTAACAGAAAATAGCAAGATATAATTGTTTATTTATTAATAAAACCTTGTCCTAAAACCTTCTTGTATGCTAGTTTAAAGACAACAATTAGTTCAGATAAATGGTGTTTCAAAAAAAACGAAAAATTTAGATTTTTGGATTTTTCCTTTAAAAAAAAACAGTCAGATAAAACACTGAAAGTAAAGTTTTTAATTTTGGGGATGACATGGGAAAATGCTTTACTGCGTTACACATTGAATCGTCATTTCACGCGCTATGTCCGGCCAATTAAAACCCCATCTCATAGTCATGAGAAGTTGTTTTTACCTCGTTACCGCTTTGGGCTCTTCCTGTAGAAATTACAACAGTCATCGTTCTCATACAGACACATATGTGTGGTATCTTTAAAGTTTTGATTTTAAATCGCTACTATGCCGTAAGCGCAGGCCACTATTAATGCAATCGGGAGTCCAATAAAAAGTACAAACTTAATGGTGTTTAACTAAATTTTTGGAAAAATCAAATGCTTTTAAATTTTTATTTTGCAAGAAATAATAATTATTTTTTAATTCAAATTTTTTTGAGCAGAAATAAAATTTATCTGGCAATTTCTTTATAAAAATTAAGATTATTTTTAATGCTGTAAATAGGTGTTCCCCACTCAGAACAGAAGACTGAAAACTGTGTTTTCTATATTATTATTACTGTGACGTATGAGTTATTTTTAATATTCAATAATTAATATTAATTATACGCACATACGCGTTAGTAAAAAAATTGTTTCTGTTAGTTTCAGTCAATAATATTTTTTTTAGACTTTTTTGAGATTTATTTGATTTATTTTTGAGATTTACATGTTTTATATAATATTTCAAAAAATAACAATTTTTTGGTTCTAATTTTTTAAGTAACTTTAAAAAATATTTTAAAAGTACATATTTTTTTCTTTTTTGAGCAGATAGCTGTATATAAATTGATAATAAAATAAAAAATGGCTATTTTTATTATTATTATTATTATTATTATTATTATTATTATTATTATTATTATTATTTTGACTGGTTTTTAAAGAAATTCAAAATTCCAGATATAATTTCGTCAACAAAAAAATATTAAAAAAAATACAAGCACAAAGTATAAAATCTTAAAAGTTCGGCATATTTAAAAGGGAAAATTCAGAAAATCTAAAGTATCGGGTAACTTTTTTGCTTCTTACTTTTTTAGTGTTATTTGCGGTTTCAATTGAAATTTATTTTTTTATTTTAAAATCAAGCAAATTAATTTCAATCAATAAATTTTTTAAAGAAAATTTTGGGCCCAAAAAAAATTGATTTGTTGTCTTTATTTGGCAACAATTTAAAGTTGAGAATCACAAAAAATTTTATCATCTTTATGAACATATTAAAAAAACATGTCACACCCATATTAAAAAAAAGTGTTTGAATTTATAAAACAGTTTTCTTGCAGCTAAATATTTACTACCTAAAACAATAAATATCGTCCTTAGAAATAGTTGAATCTTTTCTTTTTAAAAATTTTAAGTTTTAAAATTAATGCTGGAGACGGGCTTTTGGATTTTAGGTGACGATATAGTGTTAAGGGTATGAGCAATATATAATATCAACAATTATATATCAATCATACGCACATATATTTTAGTGGTTTTCTGTGTTATAATGGATTGTATACTCAAATCATATACATATTTAGGTGGGGCTCTGCTATAGTCGCACAGTTTATTAAAACTGGTATATTTTTTTTGAAACATGTTATTTCTACAATGTATAAGTCTCTAATTTTTGGGATTAATTTATTTTTTTATATATATCCGTTTAGTAAAATTTGACTTCGCTTGGCTTTAAAAGAAATTTTATTTGAGTTAATTATTCCTTAGTCAAAAATTAAACAAACAATTTATTTTAAAGGTGGTTTTCAAATGCCTTTTGTTTAATATATTTTAAAGTATTTTCTCTTTGTTCAAAGTTTCCAATTATCTTCATGAAAAACCAGCAGGTTCAATATACTGTCAAAAACAGATTTATTGAGATTTTTTACTTATTAATATGTATTTTTTTATATAATTTTCTTTTAAGTAAAGCTAAAATTTTAAAATTCATAGACTCTCAATAAAAAAAACAACCCAAATCCTATGTGCAAACAACCCTTATTTTTATTATTTTTGCTTACACATAATTAAAATTCAATCACTGTTTGAAATTTGATTATACAAAATTACAAATTCATCTCAAAGCTGCCTAAGTCCTATGACATCATGACTAAACTACAAATATTTTTCGAGGAAAAAAAATTTTTTGTTTACTGTAAACCCTTCTATCTCAGTGATACACATATTGATGTGTGTGTGTTAGTGTAAGTGTGTTAATTTTATTTTTGGTAATTTAATTATCTGCCAATGACTCCTGATAATATGCGATGTACAGGTTTGCATTTTGAAGCAAACAAAAAAACACATACAAGCAAGCTTCAACCCAATCTATTCTCTGAACTTGGATTTTTCCAATTTTGTTTTAATCGAATCTACCATGCCAGTGTATAATTATCTCAAATCACTGCACATTGCTGTTGGAAAGGGTGTTTTCTAAGGAGGTGTATAGCTGAAAACTTTAATTTAATAAAGTTTTGAGTATTATTATTTTTTATTGTTTGTTGTGTTTGCCGCTTACGCATAATGTCTCATTTAACCTGTGGCATCAGAATACTGCAGTTTGCATTATATAAGGAAACAACCTATAAAAAGGATGGCCATTGTAGCTGTACTGCAAAATCTAAAATATGTTGGCATCCATGTTATATCAGCTAGGCAAAACGACGTTGATAATCATCGATCAGCAATACAACAATATTGCTGCATCGAACTATCGAAGTTTTCATAATTGAGTACCCTTTATTTCAAATTTAATGAAAAAGGCAGAAATTAAATATGCCAACCAGCAGCAAAAACAACGACTGGAATGACACTCAACATACAAGACAAAAAATATTTGCGAATCAGTTGAACGGCATCAGCATAGTTTTTGTCACCTTTTAAATTTTTATGAAGTTAGTGTAGACGATAGTGCAGTAGTCTTTTTGTTCATATTGCTCATTTGCGGCAAAAAAGTCATAAATCAAAAATTATTATTTCTATTAAAATGACAAAAGATTTTTTATGGCATTTAAGAATTAAAAAATTAAACATTTTTTTTATTATATATTTGAAAATATCGTACACTAAATTACAAACGGTCTCAAGTCAGAATCACAGCTGTATAGAAAAAAGATTTTCTTTGTGCTTAAAAACGCTTTTTTTTGCCAATTTAAAAAACAAGAAGCCATTTTAAAATTAAATAAACTTCATGGAAAACCAAAATTTTGTGTTTAAACCAACTAAAAAATTTGCTAGACGCACACAGAACAGCATCAGTAAAGAAACACAAATGTCTTGCAAAACTCGCTATCGCAAGATTGCCACTACGTTATACAAGAGGATATTAGACATAACATAAGAAAAGCAATTTTAATATTTTCGTTAAACATATCAAGGACATGCTCACTTGTAACAGTTGAACTAATATGCTGATTGCTAGTTTTCATTATGGCACTTGAATGTTAAAAAAAGCTACCGCGCCTCGTAACGCCATATTACGGCTTGAATATCTCCCTCCAATCTAAAAGTTTGCTTAAATAGAGGTAATTGCTAAGTTTGTTATATGTTATTTTAAGGCATAATCTTATAGACCAAATAATCTGTTTCTAACTATGTATTTCGGACTTATTCAAGGAATTGTTTAAAATTAAGTTAACTATGATCTTGAGTGCTGGCAACTGAAATTTTACTGAATGCCTATTTTTTGCGTAACAATTCGTCTATGCTGTTGTCGCAGCGCGAATTCCATCGCCGATTCCCCGGTCACCCAGCACTGACTGAGCAAACACTGCGCCGTTTGACCACCAACCTTGAAGAGTATGGGATCGCACGAGACGCTGCCAAGAGTGGCCGGCCTCGAAGCGCCCGTTCTGCGAGAATATCGCCGCTCTTGGCAAGGATGTCAAGCTGTCGCCAGAAATTTCGACCAGATGCCGTGCCTGGCAATTAGCCCCCAGCTGGACGTCCCTTAGCCGAATTTGGTCAAAGACCTGCGCACGTTCCCGTTCAAGGTCCAATCCGTGCATCTGCTGCTACCTGTCGACCACCAAATTTTTGTAGCCCACGCCCAAACCATCCTCAATCTCGAGACCGAAATGAAAGGTTTTTTGACCAATATCATAATGAGCACTGGGGCTGATATACACCTTAGCTGGTACGTAAACAAGCAAAACTATCGCTTTTTGGGCTCCGGAAATCCACAAGTGATGCACGGGAATATATAAAATCCGCTCAAAATGACTGCATGGTGCCGCAATTGTACGAATTATGTCTCGAAGACGTGTGGTTCCGATTGGATGGAGACACGGCACACAGTGCATGAAGGCGGCATTGCCGGGTCGCAATGCCGCAGTTCCAGACTTTTTTGTGGGATTTTTTGAAGTTTCGTGCTTACGTGAACAAGCCCGAGACCCTGCAAGCTCTCAAAGGCAACATTCGATACGAGTGCGAAAATCTTTCGTCTGAAGTTCTCGCCAAAGTGATGAAAAATTACATTAAATCTGCCCGTAGAGCAATCAAAAGTGATGGCACCCATTTGGCCGATGTCATCTTCTCGACTTAAGCAATAAAATTCTAATAGTTTGAATAAACATATTCAAAAAACAGAATCGAAATTTTTTATATATAAAAAAAAATCAAAGCCAAACAACCTCGGAAGGCTTCTTTTGGCCCACCTAAACATAACTAGCAGACAGTTGTTCCTTACTTTGTAGCTGGCTATAGCGTACCTCAACCTAGTATTTTAGGATCAATTTTGCAACTGATTTATACATCAGAGATGCCCTCAAGCAGTTAAATATACACATCGCAGTCAAAAATATAGACCATTTGCTTGCTTGAAGAAACTATCTCAGAAACTCGTCTTGAGTTTTATATGAGTTTTACAAGACGATCTGGCAACCAATTTGGCAATCTGGGACCAATAACATTCTTGCTTTAAACAGCGATCGTGCATTCTTAAATTTTCGCGTACACGCCGGCATGTGCTTATAACATGGCTCTTTCCAAACTCATAAATATTCTAAAAAGGCCTTGAGCTGCCTACAGCATAATGCTATCCGAGAGGTGGATTGAGATATGGAGGATAAAAATTTATAAAAAAAATCCACCCGCATTACGTGTACTTTTTGCATTCCAATATTTATTAACAAAAATAAATATCCTGGCATGTACTGGGATTAAGGCCTGATTAAGAAGTCACATATAGGTCGAAAGTGCCACAAATGTAACTTAAAGCAGTCCCAAAATTTATTGGTAAACTGGTTAAAACCTCGTTCTTCAACTCGATTGTAAACTTCTACTCCAAAACTGGATTTTAAAACCCAACTTAGTGCTGTGGAATACAGTTATTGAGAACTACCTCTGTCTTCAATTAATAAGGAGAATTCAATGGCTTTAAGGCCAGAACCTGCTAATAATATTGATCGCATTTCGGTCTATAAAAACTAGCAAAATTCAGAAAAATCTCTAGAGTCCAATAGTTTAATGGAAATCTTAAACTTCGTTTATGGATAATTATATAACTTAGCTGGAAACACATCCAAATTCACTTGATCCAAACATATTACAACATGGCGAATGCCTTCATTTGAAGAGGAGGGACACTGCTGCCCTCAGACAAAGTCGTCGAAACTGACATTTACTTTAATTGGAGAACCAAAATTTTGGTTTAGCACTGGCACTGGCTGGTTTAATATTAATTTTCTATCTTTTTCTTAATTCATGAATAATAATAATGAAATCAATTTAAAAAAATTTTAAATTCGTTTTCTTCCTAATAATAATCTCTTTTATTATATATTTAGATTTAAAAGTTATTTGCCTGGTTTCACTCTCAACATCCCTACAAATTTTTTAATATTTTTTTTTAGTTTTTCTAATCTTTGTTGTTTGTGCTAAAGGGTTTGGGATGCTGATTAACAATACAAAGAATAAAACAAAATAAAATTAAAAAAAAGATATATATAAAATAAAACAAGATAATCTGGGCATTGTTTGGCGGAAACGTTTTTAACGTGCAACATTTTTAAATCAGCTTAATGGCTGCTCTATTCATTTTTGGTCAGTTTTTTAAAGTAAAGCCAAATTGTGTTGCTGTCTGAGCTTAAAATTGTTTATTATTGTAAATAAAGGCTTAAGTAGAGTTGTTTTACAGCACAAAGTTTTCATACAACAATACAAAAAAGGAAACGTGTCTAAAAGAGCGATACAAAACGGACTCATATACAAATGTATATGAATGTATGTTTATGTGAGTGTAGGCACCATATTACAAAATCTAAATTTATAACCAAAAACGTTTTAAGGATATTATTATAAGATAAAGTGTAATAAAAAAATATAATAACAAACAATGAAATTTGACGAAGGCCAAGTTTTAATCAAAAACATATTAAGTTTAATTTGTTATGGCTTTAAAAATTTGTAGCGAATAATTACAAAAAAAAAAATAAATAAAAAATTCACATTTTTTAAAATCCAGAAAATATTCTTATCAGTTTTGCTTTTATTAGAAATATGTTTTTTTTTCTTTTAATACTTTTGGTTTTAAGATAAGGATACAAGGTTGGTTATATAATAATTACAGACGCATCAGAAATATTTTTTGATTAAAGTCTTGTATTACGAGTTTAATTGCCTGGTAACTAGGGAAAACTGGAAATAATTATACGAAATATGCATATAAGTAAAAAGTCATAAAATTTTCCATATCAAAAGGCTAATTATATATTAAAAGTTGCCACTTGTTTTTGTTTAAATATATCTTTACGTTGTTTATGAAGGAAATAGTTTTGCCATGCCTGTAATAATATATTTACTTACTTATTAAACTTGTCTCTAAAGCCTGTCTTTTGCAAGGACATCGTTTCAAATAATTTCACACAAATAGGACTGAATAAGTTTGTCGAGCTTAGGCTATCATTTCTGCCCAATATGCCTGATATGATCGTTTATGTGATGGATAGGAGACTTAATTCGCATTAATTGGTGCAAATAGTCCTGTCGCTCTTCTTATATATCGGATATACTACCCTAAGGTCCAGATATGCTTTCCTACTTCCGGATGGCATAGGCTAGTTGATATATGCATCTTACTATACTATTCTGTCTGTACCTGTGGCCTTAATTTAATTAAATCGCCAAATTTCTGCGCTGATCTAACTCGGTTAGGGGGTATCCATACAGCTCCATCGTCTAAGATTTGATACGGGTTGTATTTTGCAGACGAGTTTTAAACCGCTTACAAACTAAAGATATGTCAATCAACAACAGTTGGTTTCCCCGTTCTCTTTTCTTTCTTCAGAATATACTTTTTGCTGCCGCCGAAAAGTGGTAGTTTGAATCTTTGTTTAAAGCGGCCTCCTGTCTTTGACAAATTGAACGATTTAATTTTTTGTTTTTCCATCAGGTGACATCTAATTTGATTTATGAGTTTTAACCTAATGCTGCTAATAACCATATTCCTGGTGGCAGCAAAATCGATCTGCTTTATTCCATTAGCGGAAGTATTATCGTTGAGGCTCAACTTACAGAAGATCATACCAAAGCTGTTCCCATGCCTATTTCCCCAATAAAATTCAGCAGTTACTTTCATCGGTGCATGAGCAGGGATCCGGTTGGAAAAAAAACTGTGGTCAACGGTTGGTCTACTGGTTTGAAGCTGGCAACCAAGTGCTGTATCCTCTTGATCACAACAAATGCACATCCAAGTTGGGGCTAATTTTTATGGCAGTTGTAACAAATGTTGCAGTCCTTCATTTTATTAGCGCCGTGTCCTTTTCATCGTTTTTACTAGATGGCGCTAATGCCAGCCCTGAGTTCTTCGAGAAAATCTGTCTGTTGGATGAAGGCAACTAGCCTGATAAGTGTTAGTATATTCTAAGTTCATATCAAAAATCAACGCCCTTTAAACGTCATCGCAAGATTTTCTGTGAAGAAAGTTACAGTAAGTTGTGGCGGTGCCTTGATAGATCAGTGGTTAGTGCACAGGTCTACCAGTCTGTGGGTTGTGGGTTTGACTTCCACGAGAAACCTTGGTAAGTCTGATTCACTCTAATTTTTTTCCTTTTATTCTTCTCTTTATTTTTTATTTTTTTTATCTCCATCTTTTTAATCTGCCTTTCCATGCAGCATAAAGGGGCTGAATGAAGTACACCTAAGTCATCTGTTCTCCTTTTTAACAACTTCCTGTTTTACCTAGCCTAACCTATGTTACAATCACAACTCCAAGCATTTAAGCTGAAGAAAGACTTCTTCGTTCATATGGTGGCCGTTGCTAGACATCGTCACATAGGAGTTATCACGTAAAGGTTTGTGAAACATATTAAGATGCCGTTTATAAAAATGGCATCGGCTAAAACCTAACAGTAGCTTTAACTTTTGGCATACACCCCCTGAACCGTACTTGGAAATTATTTCCTAGCAGTGCAGAGGAACTTATATACATTTGCTCAAGCAGATAAAGTTGTCTTTAGAGTGCTTGAGAGAAAAGCACTTCATTATACGGATCGAGAGCTTTATGAGCTCTAGGCTGACATCTGTACTGTGAAGGGAGGAAAAAGCCAAAGGTTGTGGTGAAAATTAATAAAAATGCTCCCAAAAAAGAGGTATTTAATGCGCTCGCAAAAGAAAAGTGGATGACCAAACTTGGTTGAAAGGACAAAGTCCAGAAAAACCCTTCCAAACTCAATGTCAGAAAAGGATCAAATTACTTTAAAATCCGCTTCTAGTTCAGCCAATGTTTATTACAATAAATGCCCAAATAAGTAAGTAAATATTAAAGGTAATTAAATTTACAAATTCCTTTCTTTTTTAAAGGGTGAAATTGAATGTATTTTTCATAATTTTCAATTGGAACTCTGATTTCTTACTTATTTTTCGTTCCTTTTTCGCATGGACTAACGCTGTCCTTTTTTCAAACGGGATGTTTGTTCTTATTTGAAAAGTTTTTTAACATATAGACTAATTGCGTCTAAGGCCTTTACCTTTGTGTTACAATCATACTTAATATAGATTTTCAATTCTGCCGATAATCGCTCACATACATACAAAAATAACACTTTTATAAACGTTAGCAGCAAAAATACTTTATTTTTCTTTAATTTTGACTTTTTGAATACATCCATCAACGCCCTTAAGCCAGTTTAAATATTTCCTTTCAGTGTTTTAGTTAATTTTCAAAGAAACACAACATTTTATAAAATCTTACTTCAAGGAATTTTATCTTAAATCTCTTTTTGCTACTTTTGGCGAAAAGTGAACAAAATTGCAAATGATGATTTCTTTTGAAATTTTTAAGCTTTTTTTTTGTTTGTGTCAGTTTTATTTTGGGTCTTGTGCAGATAAATATATTTAACAGGAACCAAAATATTCTTGTTAAATGAATATTTCTTTTGGAGTCATTTTTGTTGGAAATGTCTTAAGGACATAAGAATAATAACAAAAAAGAAACACATATAATGTGTAACACCAGGAAGGAAAACAAAAACAAAAAGTAAAATTCGTATTTGTGTTTAAGAGATAAAAAGGAATTTTTTTTTTATTCTTGTTCAATGAATTTACATTTGGGCAAGGGTTTAATCTCCATGTGGAGTTGTTAGTCTCCCATTGGACGCGTCCCCAGGTGGCGGATAGGGGGGACCTCTGATAAGCTATCGATACTTTTGCGTGCGAAAATCGAACAGCTATATCAGGGGTTGAGCTAGTTGAGGAATATCGTGATACTATGCATGCAATGGGTCCCCTTATTCCCCGACAAAGCCAGGATTCTGCTATGTAACAGAAGGAACAAGAGAATACAATGTGGGTGGAGTGGAGCATAGTGTGCACACTCAACACACATTTCAGGTCTCTGGGCAATGTCAGGACTCTGGATACATCTGACAAATGGTCCAGCACTCTTGACATTGCAAGGGTAGAGCGTGGGCAGGGTAATGCATAGTGTGCCATACTCTGCTTACACTTTATTCTTAGGTATTACCGGGGTTTCTGGATACATCTAACAGCTGGTCCAGCACTCCTGGTGATGCCTCCATCCTTCATACATTACATTTGCAATCCCTCGGACCAAAACTAACCCACTTGTAAGGTTAAGATTGTGGACGCAGCGCCGAGAACCTGAATGGCTAGTTAGTGGTTAAAGAAGACTAGTTCCAAGTTGTTGTCACCTCCGATGCCATAGCAAAGGTCGGTTGCAATTTTAGTAGCTCAGTCCGCGTACGCCGTCACTGCGCGGATGGTCCTCAATTTACGTGCATACTCGTGGGATTCATATGCCTAATAATATAAAACAAAAACAAACTCAAAAACAAAAACAAAAAAACTTCGCAGATGGTCAATCTGGTGAACCCAAATTGGCTACCTGCATCATATCTACTGATCATTCTTTGGATGACAGTAGACCCACAAGCAGTGATGTGCCTCTGCCCGTCATGGCAAGCACCTCCAAAGCTGCCCAACCCCCTGCCGTTTCGGCAACCACAGCAGGTGATGTGTGTGCCCCCACAACACCTGCAACATCATTGTCTGACGCAGCAGCGCCAAATATCTTAGATGCGACTGAAGAAAGCCGCAGACAGCAACAACGCAAAGACGCCGCAGCTAAGCGAGCCGCTACGCGTATTATTGTACGACACGGTGATAAACCGGTTGATTCCCTGACGGTCGACCAGAGATTGTCGCTAGATTGGGCTAAGGCCTTTATTGCTGAGGTAGGATCCGAACCTGATCCAGGCTCTTCTGCCGCGCCCAAACGGCAACGATCAGGTGAGGACACCTCTAGCGCATCCACCAACCAACCGGATGCGAAGAGACCTAAATCCTCTCGTGTCGTTAACAGGCCTTACAGCGAAGTCGCTAAGAACCCGCTTGTAAGGGCTGTTATCGACAGGAGCAAAGATGACGGAGCTATCTCTCAAGAAAATTGGGGGATAATCCGTCAGAAAATGATGGGGGTGTTCTGGAGTATCCTTAGGGAAAATCCCGGACCAGCCCCTCAAATAAACGACGCTGGCTGGTTTCAAGGCCACGTAAAACTCATGGCATGCACCAACGAGCGGTCGGCCAATCTGCTGAAACTAGCCATAGCAGCCCTCGGAGAAGTGTGGCAAGGCGCGCGGTTGGACGTGGTCACGGTCGACGATATCCCTCGTCGTCCGAGATCCGTAGCGACCATTCCCGCTTGGCTTCATAGGGATCGGTAACCCTGACCTCCCCACTCACGACTGGAAGGTAGTCAAGGTCTTTGATGCTAATGGAGCTACAAGAAAGGTGGTTATCATTCTTAATAAGGAATCATTGGCGCCGCTTCGGCAGAGGAAGGGTGTGATATTTTACGGTTTTGAAAGTATCAGACTTAATATCTACCGAAGCGACGACAAACTCGACCCCCTTGCTACTAGTGTTAGCAAATTGACCGAGCGTGGTGTAAAAGACGCTGGTAATGATGATCCTGCTCAGCCGGTCTCCCAGGAGGATAATCAGTCAGACTCAGGTCTGATTGGTGATCTTCTTGGTCGCCTGGATGTAGCGGAGGACGAGGACGCTCTTTTGGATTCCGATTCAGAGAGCGGAAACGTAACAGTCATCTACGACCCAGACAATGGCGAAGGTGACGCAAATTAATATTCACCACTCCAAAGCAGCATCTGCTGCACTTGTTCTTCGTGCCGTAGAGCGGGGCGAAGACATAATACTAGTCCAGGAACCCTGGATCTCCGGGGGCACAATTCGTGGACTCAGTGCTAAAGGCTACAAACTTTTGTATGCGAACGTACATGGTAAGATTAGATCCTGTATAATGGCCAAAAGGCAACTTAATATCTTCATACTGTCTGATTACAGCGATGAAGATACTGTAACCGCAGCTTGGGAGACTAATGGTAAAACATGGTGGATCCTCTCAAGCTACATGGCGCACGACCACAAGGACTCACCACCAAACCATCTTGTCCGTAAAGCGGTTGGCGCAGCGAAAGCAAATCGGATTCCAGTCATCATTGGAGCCGATGCAAATGCCCATCACCAAATCTGGGGCAGTACGAACACCAATATTAGAGGTGAGTGTTTGATGAACTTCATATTACAGACTGACTTGACAGTTGTGAATAAAGGTTCAGAACCTACTTTTGTTGTTGCGAACAGACAGGAGGTTTTGGACATAACATTGGTTAGCGTGGAAAGTGCTGACCTTATTAGGGACTGGAGGGTGTCAGATGACTGTTTCTTCTCAGACCACAGGTACCTTGAATTCTCTATTTTGGGAAATCGGGACAGAGCGACCCCTTACGTGAATAGGAGGAAGACAAACTGGCAGATGCAGAATGCCTATCTGCGGGACATGCTACCCCCGGCACCGACTATCGCCACAGTTGGTGACATAGAGGGAGCTGTACTGACGCTATCGAGCTCCTTTAGGGAGGCTACGACAAGGTCCTGCCCCCAGACCCTTCCTAGAGGCAGGAAGAAACCGCCCTGGTGGTCATCTACCATAGATAAGACCCGCAGGAAGTGCAGGAGACTCTTCAATGAGGCAAAGAGGACGGGCAACTGGACTCTATACAAGGCCGCACTGAACAAGTTTAAGAACGAAGTGAGGAGTGCCAAACGCGGTACTTGGAGGAACTTCTGTTGCAGCGTTGAGAACTCGTCTGAGACGAGCCGTCTGCGCAAGCTCTTGTCCAAATCGGCCGTCGTCCCTGGCTATATCCAGAAGGATGATGGAACTTGGACTACGAACAGCCATGAAACACTGGAAGTACTGATGGACACCCACTTCCCGGGATCTCTCAAAATCTCGGATAGGGTGCCCACTAACACCACCTATAATCGGTCATCCACACCGATTCAATTGGATAAACATATGCTGCTTTGGGCGATCAACAGCTTCAAACCATTTAAGTCACCTGGACCGGATGGACTGATTCCAGCGGACCTGCAGCGTAACGTTGAGCTAGTTACTCCATGGCTTCTCAATATTTACGAGGCTTGTCTCTCCTGGTCATATATCCCCACACTGTGGACGGAATCAAATGTTGTCTTCATACCTAAGGGAGGTAAGACATCGCACATAAGAGCAAAGGACTACAGACCGATAAGTCTCACATCTTTCTTGCTTAAGACACTGGAGAGGCTGGTCGACGTGCACCTTAGGGCGACGATCCACCCCAGCCTCCTATCGGGGTCCCAACACGCCTACACCAAGGGCAGATCGGTGGAAACGGCTCTCCACTCGCTAGTTGGTTATATCGAGAGGTCTCTTGAATTTAGGAACTACACACTTGTGTCGTTCTTGGATATAGAGGGCGCTTTTAACAACGTCAACCCACCAAGTGTCCTCTGGGCCTTGCGCGAGACAGGGGTTGATAACTCTCTGGTTGCATTCATTTCCAACCTGTTGGAACGTAGGATCATAAGGTCTACAATTGGTCAAGCTGAGGTTACGAGATCGGCTAATAGAGGTGTCCTATCACCATTGCTGTGGAACATGACACTGAACTTGTTGCTCAGGAATATGGACTCAATGGGACTAAGAACTATCGCATACGCGGATGACGTGGCAGTTGCGATATCTGGAATCCATCTGAATACCATCTCTGACGGGATGGAAATAGCTCTAAGAACATTAAGTGAGTGGAGCGGAGAGAACGGTTTGTCTATCAACCCTTCAAAAACGGAGCTAGTACTGTTCTCGAACAGATACAAGATTCCTTCATTCAAACTCCCGACGCTGAACGGGGTGAGACTGACTTTGTCGGATAGTGCGAAATATCTAGGAGTCATTCTGGACAGCAAGCTGTCCTGGAAGCCAAACGTAGAGGCGAGAGCGGCGAAGGCACAGACTGCGATGTATGTGTGCAAACGCGCCATTGGCAGAACTTGGGGACTCAGTCCCCGTAATGTAAGCTGGCTCTACAAGGCGGTAATAGAGCCGGTTCTATTTGATGCGCAATGCGGCGATCCTGATAACAGGCGCAATGAGGACGACTCCGACTAGGTGGCTTTTTACCCTACTCAACTGGCTCCCAGCGGATCTTCTAGCGAGGAAGCTGGCGCTAAACACCGCGATAAGGCTGCATGCTGTGGGAGGATGGAAGCACAGGACAAGCGGCCACGCGAGTATTATCGGGACGGTCAATATTGTTCCCGATCTGATTGACTACTGCACACCGGAACCTTTCATACGCAGAAAATTCTCCTTCGTTGTTTCAGAGGGAGGGGCGGATGAATTGATCTCCTCGGGACCCATCGATCTGGAGGTGTACACGGATGGGTCAAAGGGGAGAACTGGTGTTGGTGGAGGTATATTCATTGTTCAGGCAGGAGTCCGGATTTCATTTAGACTTCCGGATGAATGCAGTGTTATGCAGGCTGAATTGTCGGCGATATGCAAGGCGGCTAACTGGTTGCGGTATTACAGGATATTTGGCAGGAATATCGGAATCTTCACTGACAGCCGTGCTGCCATCAGGTCCATTACTGATGTTTATTCAACATTACAACTAGTCCGTGAATGCCGGGCATCCTTAAACTGGATGGCGATGCATTCTGAAATCACCTTGGCGTGGGTGAGGGGACACGGGACCAATACGGGTAACTGTGCTGCTGACGCACTTGCCAGAAATGGTGCTAGATTGGATGATCGGGCAATTGACCACTTTTGTGGCATCCCCCTCTCCTCTTGCAAAGTCCGCGTGGATGAATATTCTCGGGGGATTGCAGGGGCTAGATGGTCTAACGAACCCAGATGCGGAACTACTCGGATGACCTGGCCGGTGATGGATCCGGGCCGTTCGAGATCCCTCCTTGATTTGGATAGGAGAAGGTTAAGGGACACCGTGGCCGCAATTACCGGCCACTGCCGATTTGGCACCCATGCCGAAAGATTGGGATTGCCTTGGAATGACTTCTGTAGAAGTTGTCATGACGAAGAGGAGGCCGAGAGCGTGAGGCACCTTTTATGTTTCTGTCCGGCACTGGAGGACATTCGGATCAGGCACTTTGGTATCGGTAGACTGAATGGCCTGTCGGACGTGGCCAACATTGGCATAAACAACCTGGCGTCCTTTATTAGGGATAGCGGTTGGTTTGGGGACAGCGGCCAGTATGGGACAACTACCGCTGACCACACTGGATGACTTTCCTTCCTTTGCTTCTAACTCTCTATCTCTATTGATCTAATCTAATTTATCTTTTTCTTCTTCTCTTCTCTTCCCCAGGTATCACAAAGGGACCGAGGAAACGGACCCAAGTGGGCTGCACAACTATTACTTCAACATTTCCGCAGCCGCCTGTTCAACCTAACCTAACCTAAGGGTTTAATCGGAAACGTACAACTGCTAGAAATATCCTTAGAGCCTTTTCAATTGTCAAATTAATCTGTAAAAGTTAAAATTACTTTGTTTTCCATTTTGAAATATAACAATACTTTTATGAATCTTTCATCTCATTTCATCAGAAAGTTCTTTACATTTTAGATTTGTAAAATTTTGCTACTTGTAACTGATAATCTAAAAAAGTTGTTTATTATAATGCTTTAAAAAATTTAATCTTTGGATCAGTAAGCTTCTCAGGTTATTTTCTCTAGGCTTAGGTGTCTTTAAATCAAATTTCTGACCCATCTATTACTGACAAAAATACAAAAAGGATCTACTAAAGGTACCATGAAAAGGATTTAAGTCTGTGCAATATTTAAAGTTTTTCTATTTTAATTAGTCTATTTAGAAAATATTGATATGACACCTGCAATTGTACAGACTTGTTGGTTGTGTTTAATGAATTACAATATTTGATGTTTGAGTTTTAAGATCCGTAGTACCAGGTAAGATAAAACTATCTCCATCGCCAATGTATTTCTCAAAATGTTTAAGTCACAAAGCACTAAAAATTTGATCCCCCACTTAGGCGGCTAATTGGGCTTGCACAGCACATTTTCTCATTTATGCATTGTATAGTCGTTTTTGGATTTGAATTAAACTGGTCATTTATTTTAAAAGCAAAAGCCCGGGTGCCTGAAGCACCTTGTTTTTTTGTTGATGTGCCTCATCTGGGAATGATATACATTTCTAAGTGGCAAAAAAAGTATACACTTCGGAATTCAGAAAATGAGAAACTGCTCCAGAGCACAATGAGAACTAAATTAATGATATCATCCAAGGAACGTCGATTGACCTCACAGGAAAACTTATATTAAGAAAAAAACTCAACGCGCTAACAGAACAGAAATTACCTTTTTATAATATGTATATGGGCTTAAAAATATTAAAAAAAACTTGTTTAAGTAATTACACACTTAACCAGTAAGAGCGCTATATGAGGCTGTGCCGAATCTTAGATACCCTTCATGTTGGCCTTTCGAGGCACCGAACTGTTTTTTTATTTTTATCCTTTTTCTACTTATGCAATATTTCAAATTTTTAAATAGGGATCGGGGTTTAACCCAAATTTTTTTTTTCAAATTTTGATAGGCAACCCGCTTGACGTGTGGTGATTGGGGGTAGATATGTTCTTGAAAAATGTTTGCAAGGAAAAATAATTTGGGGTCATTCCTACTTTTAACCTAACCACTGGCACCTCAGAAGCTGTGGGGGGGATTTATTACAATTTCCCAAACTTTATATGGGAGCCCCTTAGGCAGTTGACATAGGGGATAAGTATATTCAAGGAATATCTTTGAGAGGGAAAATTAATGGGGGTCTTTAATACATTTATTCCTCTGGGGGCGACTCCGGGGAAGTTGTGGGAGTTTTTAGCTAATTTTTTAAATTTTGTATGGCAACCCTGTTAGAGGCTAGAAAATTGGGTTAAGTATATTCCTTTTAAATGTTTGGCATGAAGAATTAATTGAGGTCCGTCTTAAATTTGACCGTTGCGCCCTAAAGGCTGTGGGAGCAATTTTAAAAATTTTTAAATATACATAAGCATTGTATGGTAACCCTGTTAGGGAGTGGAGATAGAGTATATTTCTATTCCACAAAAATGTTTGAAAAAAAAGTAAGTGGAAGCCAGTCTTACATTGCACACGTGTAGGGGCAACTCCGAGGCAGCTGTAGAGGCAATTTTTCTGGATTGGATTTTTCCCTAGAAATAATAGCTAAGAAAATATATACTTTATAAGGTTGCAGATGGATATTAAAGAAATTACAAACAGAATGAGAAACTTATATATAGGCTGTGTTCCAAAACGCAGTTTGCTTTGCATAATAAAATTTCAAGTTTTTCCTAAATGCAAAGCAAACTGCGTTTTGGAATACAGCCATACCCTTATTGCTTGTGTGAAGTTGGGAGCAATAAATACCATGAAGTTACATTGTAAATGGTAGCGTATGAGTAATATAATGATTTTGTCATTTTGAGAAAACAAAAGAACAAATTTATAGCTTTAAGTAAAAAAAAGTATTAATTATAAATTGCGGAACATTTGGTCTCATTGTTGGAAATTTCAAATTTTTGAAAACTTTCGTTTTAAATTCATATTCATATTCAATTTCATAAAAAGTTTGTACTTTTAGATTTTCGCTCTTGTAGGGAGTACATAACTACTTTTCAGTAGCAATTAATAAACAGTAGTCGATTTCAATGTCAGCCGCTCGTTTACTACGCACACTTCGCCAATTTTTTGGTTGTTAGTTCTTTTTGGCTCTTTGTTCTGTTATTTGTAGATACCCGTGTCACCCTGTGTATCCTCAGGTGCAGAAAAAGCATTCCCTTTATAATAAGCTTAAAGAAAACGTTAGGACTTATATTGATAAAAAAAAAGCTTAAAAAAAATTAAGTATTTATTTTTAGCAATTTTTTGTTTAATTATTTACTTTTATATTATGAACTTTAGACAACTTATTCACAATACAGGACCTAAAGGGAACGACATTTAAAACTTCGTCATGTTCATTCCTCTTAATGTTTTTAATTTTCCAAATTATTTATTGCCTAGATCGAAAAGAGTTTCACAATTAAATTCCTATAAAACAGAATTTAAAGAAAAATTGCCGACTGATATTTAGTTCATAGTCCTTTATGATGTCATAACAATAAATACTGCAGCATTAAGTAGGGTTTTTAAATAAATATTCATTTAAAAAAACGCTTTCCATAAAATCTTTAAAATATTTTGAAATTACGTAAAAATCTTTATAATCTTACAGAACAGATGCTGTGAACAATTTTTAATAAAAACATATAAAATAATGAATGTTAAAGGAAAACATGAACTTTAATAATTTAATTTTTTATGTTTCGAAACCAGCAGACCGACTCCTTTATGTTTTCGTACATGTTAAAGCGTATGTGTAAGTTTTTTCTCAAAGAATGCTGTTTTCCCTTTTTTTGCTTTTTTAAAATGTAGGTTGAACACATAAAATGAAATCATAAAATGAAAGAATATTTTATTGTGGTTTGGCTTTTGCAACTGTTATGTAGATTGTCAAGATAAATTTTTATACTCCAATTGTTGTCAGTCTTAATAATGTCGTTTGATGTTTTGGCTTTGGTGACAACCCTTAAAAAAGCAATGACATACATACGTATTATTAACTAAAAGGTCGGTACAAAATATGCACAAAAAATATAGACAGATATCCAGTAACTCACACCACATACTTGGAAAGAGTATAATGCGTTTTGGGCAGATTTATAAAGCCAAAAATATAGGCCTGAAACCCACCTTTACTTATACCTATTGACTTTGATTAAAGTACGTCCATCCATCCGCCGGCTTGACAAACTATAACGTTCTTATTGCTTTAATATTTTACCAAATAAGGCTAGAAACTTGAAATTTGGACAGATGTTAAAAATGGGCCAAACTGTTCCAGATAGAAACAAAATTAAGGAAGAATTTTATTTTTTGCATGATAATAAGTTGATTCGTGTCTGGCACTTTAAAAAAATTGGGCTAGACAGGATAAAAACTACTTTTGGATTTTGAAACCAAAAAAAAAGTAGAAAATGTAATCTAAATTGGTTAAACAAAAATAGTAATGATAAGTACGTATTTGGTACGTTTTGGAAATTTCGACTCTAAGGGGAAAAATAAACTTTAAAAGGGTTGAACTGATGCACATGTGATTTTAGGTAGTTCTTGTAACTCCATAACCAATAGAGATAGAAAATAACTCTAGTTGCTTAAAATAGTTCCGAAAAATTAAAAATATAGTTTTGGTGCTTTTTTTTAACATTGAACCCTAAGTGGGAGGAACCGGGGTAAGAGTTATATTTCATAACTTTTGCGATAGATTTTGTATTTTAAAGCAGTTAAGATAGAACAAATTAATATATAAAAAACTGTGAGTATAAATGTGAAAAGTTTTGAAACCTTGGACGTAAAGCGGTACAAAAAAAAAAACAATGTTTGGCCCTTTTTGGGCCCATTTCGTTACTACTAAACCAGTTAACATAGAGACGTTTGACAAATTTTTGTCTTTAAAAATTTGTCTTTTAATTTTTTTACATTTCGGCACTTTTTTCAATTTCTTAATCAATTAAAGTAAAAACATGATTCAATTATCGATTGAAAGCCTTAAAAAAAATTTGTGTGTTTTTGGCTCTGGTAAAAGAGCGTAAAAATTTTATTCTGATTTTTAGGTACTTTTTGTCGCATATGAAAAAAGCAAGTTGGATTTTGTACTTTTTTATTTTTTATAAGTTCTTTTATGGACCTTTATTGCTAAATATGAGTAAGGGTTATTAGTCTATAAATATGAACTTAGCGATTATTGACGCAGACTAAGGTCAAAAAGTATACGTTTTCACGTATTTGTACTTTTTTGCAGGTAAATGTCTAAAGTCCTTTTGAGGCCAAAAAGTACTTAATAACGTATTTGGTTATATGGTTTATTTTGAAAGATTTTGAGCCTGGAAAATTGATTTTATGCCAAAAAGTACTCCTTGATTGTTGTTTCATTTTATTACGACTTTTTAAACTTTTGGTATGTTTTTGCATATAATAAAAATAGAAATTTTGAAATTTTAGATTAAAATTGCACTGCAAATCGTGGACATTTTCCTTTTTATAATACTCAAACTTATCTTTCGCATTAAAACTTTTTTTAATTAATATTTAAAGTCGCACTTACGAAGTAGTGGGTTAAATGTTCATATTTTTTATATTAAAAAATCTGGGAGCAAATAAAGACAATCGATTTAAATATTACTCGAACCATCGAGTTGTTTAATGCTTTTAATATAGGAGTTCCAACAAAAATTTTTTATTTCACATTTGGCTCTTAATCAAGCGCCGTAAATGGACCCATGTTGATAACTTATATAAGGTTAACCGCTTTGTACTCTATTTATTATTACAAAATCACTTTTTACAGCGTAAAAAAAAACATCCTTACATTTTTCCTCTATTGTTTTTCAGCTCTCTATTAAAAAGATTACCAATTTGAAGATAATCTTTTTTAAAGGATAATAAATAACCGTCCTTGGCCAACCGAAATGAACATTCCATATTAAACATAACATTTTTATGCATCATGTTCTTGTGGTTACTGCAACAAAGTTAAAGAAAGAAAAAAACAACCTTTAAGGCGCCTTTAATAGTTCATTTTTGGTTACTTATATCGTACTCAGTATATAATCATATATTTTTTGCAGCCCCTTTAGCTACGAGAGAGAGTAAACTGACTTTAGCATCTTGTGTTTTTACTGAATGATAATGTTCGTATTATTAAACATGTTTTATGGTTTAACTTAAGATGACTTACATATACAATGCAACAACATGATTGTATATGTGTGGGTGTGTGTTACAACTGTTTGTGGCATAAAAAACATTAAACGCCATAGTGATGTATGTCTACATTCAATGGGATTTTGGAGGCTTTTTTTTTTAATTTATACGAAACCAAAAATGCATGTCTATGCACTTGTAAAAGACACTATTGCTCTAATGCTCTATATATGGGATAAAAGTTTTATTGTATTTTGTTCTTTTTTTCTTCTTCTTAGAATTGTTGTGAAAGAGAATGTTTAAATGTAGGAAATTTATTAAGGTAAAAGTTCTAAGGCGCAAACTCCCAGAGTAATGAGTGGTTTCCTACAATACCACGTGCAAAGCGTTCATTCCTGCATAAGCCAAGCATGGTGGGAGGTGAATGGAGTGGAAAAAAATTTTTATTTACAGATTATGTTAATTTGTTATTTGTGCAATAAAACATTAACATTTGTTGGTGTTATTGTTTAAGTTATTCAGTTTGTTGCCGCATTTGTAGAAAAATGTATAAATTTATAAGATTCCTTACGGCAAATACCAAAAACTGTGGTAAAGTGATAAAATAATTTACATATATAAATTATTCATCATTCTTTTATTATACGAACGTTTATGGTTTAAGTAATAAATGGAAATAAAATTAAGTTATTTTTCTTGTTTTTTGTAGAAATTGCATTTTTGTTTTGGAGAAAAAAATATTTCTGGAATCTGCATGGCTAGATAAAATGTTTGTGATATAATAAAAATTAAAATAAAACGTAAATTTTAGTTAAGATTAAAGGTAATGTGGCCGTGATGGAATTTTTCATTTGCTTTAAAGCGCAATGGAAAATTTTTGAAATAAATATTTTGTTTCCTTTTTGTGTAATTCATAAATATGCATGAAATGTTTATTGCTGCAGCCTTGTAAGATAATATAATGTTAAGACTATAGAAAATGAATGAGAGGGAATTTCTGTACTCTACGGCAGGCAGGTTTAGGTAACGCACATGCTGAACAAAAATTTTTCCTAAGCATGGTGGTAGAAATAAACAATTTTCAATGATCATTGGAATAGTTTCAAATGATTTCCGCAGCAGTGCATTGCTTTAGAAAATCCTGGACGAGTAACTTAATGACATATACGATTGCAGTAACCATTTAACTTTATTTGTGGATAATTCCAAATTTTTTGTACTTACTTCACAATTATGATAAAATAGTATTTCTGTTTAAAAAATAGAATAGAAAATGTACAATTTTGCTTCAACAGCTTTTTCTAGTTGAATTATTTTAGTTTCCTTTTGCAGTGGTGGTAAAAAACATAAACTTATCATTATAGTTTATATACTCATATGTTTATACAACCTCTTTAAGCATTACAAAGATCCTTGAATAAATAAAAATGTTTCAAAATTCAAACTGCAGACTTTTTTCAATCCGACTTGGAAATACATATATCTTTATGTATAGGTTTCATAATAAGGTCATGAAGTGGAAATGGCGCATAATAGAAAATTGTGGAAAAAGTAATTTTTATTCACTTAACTACTGGGATTGTTAATAATAATAATCTGTTAATTTTTAACAAAATGATTATTGACCAGAAAATAGGAGAAAGTCAAGTAAAGTACACCATCTTGATGGCTTTAAACTACATTTTTGGAAGTCAAGTTATTTTTAATTTTTGATTTTAAGTTTTTTCCCCAAATAGTTGTAATTGTTTTTGACTATTTGCTCGTAAAGAAATAATAATAATTTTTGTTTATATTTTTAATTAATATCTGTATACTAAAAAATAAACGACTGTTGTCCTCATACTTGATTTTAATAAACAGTTTTTAAATAATAACTATTCATGCAAAAAAAATAAATAAAAACCATAATATAAAATATGTTTTGGTCAGAAATATATAATTTAAAAATAATCACTACTTTTTGAAAAAAAAAAAACATTTTTTTTTTGAGGATTTGTTTTTCTGTCATGGTTACTACGGCTGCTGCTTAATAAACTTCTAGCTTTAAAGGTGGTATGCAGCCCTTAACCTCAAGATTCTAGAATCATAATATCCTTTAATGCATAAATGTAAAAACATGCCTTTTGTCTACTTAGATCTTATTTCAGTCAGTTTAAACTCTGTCAATAGCCCTGAATTCCATTTTCTAAACTCACAATCTGAAAAATTAACATAATTTAAGTTTCTTTTAACATTACGGCAAAAAGAGTAATTTCTTCTAATAAAAGAAATTATATAAAGAACTTAAGCCAAAAAAAGCTAAAAATTTGTATTAAAAATTTAAATAAATTTAAACATATGAAATAAATTCTCTTTGGGCATTTAAGCAGATAATTTCCGAGCCACATATGGGCCCTTGTATTATCATATTTGTAGACTCCTTACCCTAAAAAAAATTGAAAAAAATATTTTTTTCCACTTAGTTGACTATAAAGTACAACAAACAGTCTTTAATTTATATTTTGGGACCCATAATCAAAAAAAAATTCTAAAGTACCAAAAATGCATGAAAAGTACTTTTTGTACTTTTAGTTAACTTTTGACCTATTTGTGGTTAAGTAGTCATTAGTTTAACATATCTAGGCTTTTAATCTCAAAAAAGTAACAAAAATTTCGGCTCCTCAGTTGGCTTTTGAATTCTTAATACGGGTTAATGGTCTTTAACTTAATCTATCGATTCAAACTCTAAAAAAATCCACGAAATTAACAAAATGCAAAAAAGTGCTTTCATCCACTTAATATGGGTTAAGGATCCTTTATATTATATTTCTAGACCCATAATCGCAAAATATACAAAAGATAGTATCAATATGTATGAGTTAAAGGTTACAAAAAAAAAACAGTAAAAGTATCAGAATATAATGCTTAAAAAAATACCCGAGCGAAATTTTAATAATTACCAAATATAGTTTTTAGCCTAATTATCCTCTATACGAAATGAAAAAAACACATTCTTAAATCAAGTCCTCCCAAAATGCTGAAAAAAAATAAGCAGAAAAAAACTTGTTGTTTCTACATTAATTTTTAAATGAAAAAACCAAGTTCCTCCCGAGCCTAGAAGGTTGTGCGTTTTTATTGTAGTTTGGAGAGTCCCATGTTCGAATCCCAGCTGCGGCAAGTACAGAAAAAAATTTAAATTTTATATATTAAATATTTTAAATATAAAAAACTCTTCTTTTCTTATAAATCTCTGTAAGTGAAAAAAATTATTTTTCATTTTGGGATTAATCCCATTTACTTTGTGCCTAGTTCCTTCGATCTCTCTTTGGTATTCTTCTTGTATCCTTCAAGCTACACATTGAGGTAGCGAAATATTGGCTGAAATAAAATATAAAAAACAAATAAGAGATCTAAAGCTTGAAGGAAACAAGTAGGATAATCCCATTTACGCCTTAATAAATTTTTTATTCTTAAATCAAATATGATTTCGAGTTGAAGCTAATCCTTTTTGGCTTAAATGTGGCTTAAAGTAAAAAATTTTTACTAAATAAGTCGTACTTGGTTTAAGAATACGTACGCTACGGCTTAGTTTAAGTTAAGATTACTTGGTTTATTTTTTGTGCATATACATAGGCCCAAAATTTAAAAAATTGCTAGACTGAGCCTCATTTAAAACTTTACTTCAAATTTTTATCTTTAGTGGCTTCAATTTCAGTATTGATAAAGTGCAGCGAAAGTACATTGAGTCAAATTACTATTGTAAGGAAGGGCCGCCATCCTTGGTCTTGTAGCATTAAATTCTTATTGTCGTTATTTTAGAAAAT
Organism: Melanophora roralis; assembly: GCA_963583895.1. NCBI lineage: Eukaryota > Metazoa > Arthropoda > Insecta > Diptera > Rhinophoridae > Melanophora > Melanophora roralis. The sequence continues at coordinate 92,817,269 of OY757188.1, read as the reverse complement.
TCCTAGGTATTTGCGAATAAGGCAGACAACCTTAAACTTCGAAAAAATTTCTCAAAAAACATAATTTCAAAATAGTTTTAACATTTTTAATATCTTTATTTGTTTTATATATATTTTGTCCTTGTTTCATATTTGTTTTAAAAAAAAAATATGTAATAAGTATTGGCTAATTGTTTTACATAAATTATCATAAATGTAAGTTTTTCTATAATTGCAATAAACATTTAAAAAAAATTAAAAAGATTATTAAAAACAAATCGGAACTAAGACCTTTAAATTTTGTTAAATAACTCCATGGGAGTAAATTTTTCATTTGATAAATTAAAGTTGCTTAAAAAAAATTTTTTTAATAATTAAAAAAGTTTAACTTCTTTAATGGTTTTGCATGAGTAATAATATTTTTTGTGATTTTTTGTTAATGTTAAAATTATAAATTTTTGGTTTGTTTTACATTAATTAACATTTGAAATGGAGTTTAAAATTTAATTTTTTATATATTATTTGGTTTATTTTTTTTTTTTTCATTATTAAAAACAAACTGTTATTATTTTATATTTATTGTTTTTTTAAATTTTAAAACTACAGTAAAAACTTTTTTCTATTACTAATTTTTTTTTATATTTTTATTAATTAAACATTTTCGTTCTATATATTTCGTTTAATTTGTTGAACGAGATCATTATTTTAAAATAAAATTACGAGAAAGTTTTGTATTTTATATTAATATAATTTTTTATATATTTTTTAAATATTTGGTTTAGTTTTTTATTATTTTTTTATTTATTTTTAAAATGTGGCACCTTTTTGAGCTTCCTTAACAAAAATTGTTTAAAATAAAATTTATTTTATAAACACTGAAATATAAAAGTTTTGTAAGTATGATAGAAGAAAGATTACGCCACGCCCATGATTTCCCATTAGGTGGCACAGTTATCCTATCATTAAAGTTGCCAAATCTTTTTCATATGACAAAGCTAGTTTTTAAAAGAAAAAATTTACTTCTTTCTGTAATAGCAAGGAAGCCTACAATTTAAAGCTCTGGCTTAAAAAACAACAATAACATAACAGAAAAAACACAAGAATTATAAACAGAAGTACATAAACTTAAAAGCTTAAAACTATTAGTGAATAGAAAAAAGTTTGCGCGACGTCACTAGTCCAACATAAACAGAAAGTTTCAAGTTTTTCTCTCTTTTGGTATAGTCTTTGGCTTAATTATTTTTGAAAGTTAATCAGGGTAAGATAAAAAGAGAGCAATAGACATTAAAAAAGAGTTAAGCGCGTTCAAATCTTTTTTAGACTCTAAGATTTTCGCTCCTTTTTTTATCCCTTTACAATATGCAACACGATCTCTCAATTTTTCTTTCTGGTTTACCCGGCATTTCATGCAAAGCCATCTCTACATGCTTGCGCGCCAACCATGACTGCTTTTGTAAACGACTTATAACAATACGATAGGCTCCAATAATATCACTACGTGGGGCATTTTGTGAGGCCAACTGTAACATTTCGCTTGTAATTCCCAGTTCTTCAAGAATTTCTCTAGCCTCTGCCTCTAGAGGCTGCAGCTTACTTAAATCCTCTGTGGCTGTGGGAAACATAATAAACTTGCCATTTTCAGCATCATAATTCTTAAAGAGAGGACAGTCAACTGCCAATACAGAATTCCATTGTGAATTGTGATTGCTAAGCGAACCATTTGATAATTGTTTCTCTTTTTCGGTTGTTTCCATTGGCCCTACCTTCTTCTTTAGAGTGCCACATAAAAATGATCGTTTAGGTGTATTATTCTTAGATTGTTCCTTAACAATCTCCAATGGCATATCGTTGTCCGCCATCTCTATGGGTCGCAGAAAACTTTCAACAAAAAAACCATCCGTGCGTTTTGTGTTCATATTTATGGGTGGCTTGTTTGTCAGTTCCATATAGCGTTCCCGCAAAGAGTACTGTTTACGCAGGCGACGCGACTTGGAGCGTACCCAAAATCCAGAACGCTTGACAGGTTTTGTGCGTAAATTAATTTCATGTTGCATTAAGTCATTGCTTAACTTTGGATGGGTAACAAATTGACTATTTAACATATCGTCGATGGTGGGTCTGCGGGATGGGATATGAATCAGTATGCGTTCTGAAAAAAAAACAAAAAGTGAAGTTCCATTTTAAAATTAATGTTAAAGAAATATCCTAATTATGCTCTTGAAAATATATTATGCGATAATGATGTTATATGTTCAATCTAATTTTACTTACGTATGAGTCTTATGCATGGCAGACTAAGTTGTCCCGGCAATAAATAGTCACCCTTTAATATGGCCGCCTTTAAGCCGGGTATTGTTGGTGCACGGAATGGCATGTTACCAACCACCATAAAATAAAGTAATATACCTAAGGCCCATACATCGACCGGTGCTCCAATGTAATGATCATCGGAAAATAGTTCTGGCGCTGCATATGGCGGTGAGCCACAAAATGTGTCTAGTTTTTGATTGGCACCTTAGAAAACAAAATAAAAGTAAAACGTTAATATTAAAAAAAAACAAAAGGCAAAAAATTAATTTAAGCATATTAATACAGTAAGCGAAAATCGACCACTAATCATCAGTTAAAAAATCACTGCTTGATTACTGATACTGATCACTGATAATGCCGAACAGCACCTCGTATCTTATCAAAGAAAGAAGCCGACTCAAAGTTGCTTTTAGTGTGTCAAAACAAAAGCATCCAAAGTACTCCGACAGTCCGGATACTCCGCTTAAGATCAAATTGTAAAACGTGGGTTCTACGAGAAAGGGGAACCAGAATAGAAAAGAAGACCTCAAAAGGTTAAGTCTCGGCCGATACGCAGCGAAGACGAGATGTCTTCAGGGTCGTAATGCTTACATTATTCATGCAGGAATGCCCTCCTTAATACCACCTGGGTTACGCAACGAACAAACTAAACCGTATTTAAGGTTTATTGCTCCTGCATCAATTATGTTAACAGCTTTCGTATCGTCGTCAAACAGTCAGCGGAATGATGTGCCTAATGTAAGGGACATGTGTGACCGTTTCAAATTTGGTAATGCTGGCCAACATATCAACATCGGAATGACTACGGCCCCACTCCTAAACACCAACAACCACTCAAACTTCAAAATGCAAAATTTTTGGCTTAAAGACATTCAATCCATCACGTATCTAGAAAGCATTATATCTTTTATAAGTGGCTATCGTGGGTACATTGAAAACTGCATAGGAAAGGTAAACCAGGCTTTCGAGGCCTTCCAAAAGATTTGAGTACTCCCAAAAACTTCAAAAAAACTCAATTTTGTCTTTTGTCCCCAAACAGATGATCCATACTTTTCTGCGGCTCGAATGATCTTAACGCCCTTCATGCATTTATAAACCAAGATTTTCAAAAGATACTGGAAACTTCTAGGCAGAATATCACTTCGAACGCACATTATGGGAAACGACAGGCGAGGCTTAAACAGAAGAAATAAATTGGCAGTTTACCCCTTATGCTAAGGTGGCGAATCGAAGATGATAAAAAAATGACAAAATCGTGGAATACTTAAAGGTAACAGGGAAAGAGGGAGATCCGCTTATGCCAAATAGATTAATAGAGGCATAAGCTGGCTTGAGCTTTATGCCCATCCGGATTCCCAAAAAGGATTTTTTTAATTCTTTCAACTGGTTTATTGTTTCAGAGTACTTTTTGGACAATTTCTGTAAGCGGGGGTTTAACTCTGTTTTTGTTGATTCAAAAAGCTTGCGTGAGTGATCGTTATTGCTTTCAATATTATTTATTTGTTTCTACAAAGAGCATGAGACCTCAGATCCCAAAACCTGTGCCATTTTTGCAAGCAATATTCACCATCATAGAAGTCGGTAGACTTGCAGTTTTTCAGTGTCTATAATATCGATTTTTATAACTGAGCAACCTTGATGTAAGCAAGCATCTAGAAAAGTCGTTGGAGCTTTAACAAAGTTGGTTTTAGTTGGGGCCCTTTTCTTTAACCCGCTAAAATGAAAACCACTGCTCATTAGTTTGCAGTCACCCTCTTGCACAACAAAATATTTTTATTTATAAATCCCAAAAAAGTTTTGCTACGAATTGTCATTTAAATTATATCGCAACCTCTCCATAATTAACCATAGCAAACATTAAAGCACTATTTCAAAAATCACCTATAGCCACGTTAGTCCGCCAAGATATTAATATCAAATTTTATTTGCGCATATTTCAGTCGTTTTTAAGGCTAGACTTGTTTTATTTTTTGAGAAGATTTGGTCTTATTTTCCAAAGTAGGTCTCCTAAAAATTGCTTAAAATATTTTCCGCCCAAAAAAACCTTACGTTTAAGCAAAACTTTTAATATTACTTTTTTCTACTCTTTAAAGTTAACTAATTTTGCCATGGCTAATGTTTTAATACAATATAAGGTTTAAATTCTTAAATTAATTTTCTCTTTTGTCGCTTAATCACCGACAAATTAGCTACACACACATTTTGAAAAATCTTTATTATTGACGACAAAATTTATGTGCACAAAATATGTCTTTTAGTTTTATTTTAAGATGTTTTCTTAGATTTGTTAACAAAAGAGAAAAAAGGAATAACAAACACATTCAACCAAATATATTTCTATTAATTTCCTCCCTACAAACTAACAAAAAACTTTTCTCTCATACTTACCATTAATTAACTGCGTACTAAAACCAAAGTCAGCCAGCTTCAGACGGTCCTCTGATAGCAAAAGTACATTCTCAGCCTTAATGTCACGATGAACATAACCCAAACTGTGCTGTTAATGCGAGAATTTCAATAAACAACAATGGCAGGAGGCATAACAGCAGGCATTAACAGTAAACATACAAACAACAAGAAAGTAAACAAATTAAAAAACACTTTATTATTGTAGATTACATGATGATGAGAAAAGTTGTTTTTGTGTATAATTTTCTTAATATAAAAAAGGGGTTTTAAAATAAAATGGTTTATAATAATTTCTTAACAGTATCAGGTTATTAACTATTTATGTTTAGCAAGCAAAAACTGATGTAAATTTTTTTAAAATTATTTTGCTAGTCGTCTGTCTACTTGGTTTTTGGGATATGATGAAAGAGTAAATCGCAGCTTTTCACTTTTACCTTCCGCTATTCGAAACTGAAAATGCTTATTAACTGTCTTAATGATGCCAAATTACTTATGAATATACCTTCAATAAGATACAACTTGCTTAAATGAGAATTGTTAGAAAGAGCTCCAAAGTTAAAATTGAAATAATTTATACGGAAGGAAGGGGTAAATTTATTCTTAAAAAAATATTACGATATAAATTAGACAATAAATTTCCCTAAGCTCCAAAATTAGATTATAATTATATTAACATTTAAGAGGTAAAATAATAAACATAAAAGTTATTTAAAAGACTTTATATAAGTTGTAGATTTTTTGGTATTTAGTAGTGTTGCACTATTTTTCGTTTTGGCTGAACTTTTCTAGCGTGTAATTGTATTAACTGGCGATGCTGAGGTTTGCAAGCTTAATCAATTAAAAAATATTACTACCGAGAATTTCTACCAAAAACGTCCCCTATTTTTAGGCACATAATACTACTATACTCAGAGTTGGGCAAAATACATGCTTTGCTGTATTTGAAATACAAAATACAAAATACTTCTTCCGCTTGTATTTCAAGTACAAAATACCAAACACTTTTAAGTCGAGTATTTCAAATACAAAATACAGTATTTTAGTATCTTTTATTTGAAATACAAAATACAAAATACATTTATAACCATTAATCATGAACACAAGATATTTAAAAGTTTAACTAGATAAGCAGCCTCTTGTTGAAGAATATATAAATCCTGCTAAAAAAAAACAATTTTTCTACAGGTCCTGATGAAAACAGACTGGTGTTAAATTTTATGAAAACAGTTCTCTGCAAGGCACATTCAACAAGGTAAACCCAAGGCGAATTCAAAAAATTCGCCCTCTGCATTTCCTTTTTATGTTTGAACGGTAGAATATCAGAAAAATTAAAAATTTAATACAAAATTAAATTTTTATAATGTGAAAATATCAAATTGATTTTAATCAGCTGGGCCCTTAAAATTACCTGATTAAATGTATCTTAGTTCTCTGTATGTGCCTTGTACGTGAAAAACAAATTAAATTAAAAGTAAGGTAATCACCCTTATTCTGCATTTCGATTCGAATCGAAATTTTCTCCGTCGGGCTTCTGCACTGTAAAATAGTTTGTTCATAAATAACTTTTTCTTATTATATTTTGGATTTTTCGTCTTTTTGTACTAAAATCTTGTGCTTAGTAATATTAAAATTTGAAAAATAAATTTTTTATTTCTATTTTGGTATATGCGTATTTGCATGCGGAATCGTAATCGAAACGCAGAATAACCCCCAATATCAAGGCGAATTCAAAAATTCGCCCTCTGCATTTCTTTTGTATACCCTTCACATAGTGATAAGGGTATATATCAGTTTGTCATTCTGTTTGTAATTTCTTTATTATCCATTTGCGACCCCATAAAGTATATATATTCTGGATCCTTATAGATAGGGAAGTTGATAGAGCCATGTCCGTCTGTCCGTATGTCTGTCTGTCCGTCTGTCAGTCTGTTGAAATCAAGTTTCTGGAGTCAAATAAAGTGATACGGACCAGTTATTGGTGTCAAACTTTTGTAAATATCCTGGAGATAATCGCTATTTAAAATTAGCAAAATCGGTTGACTATTGACCGAGATATAAACAAAAAATTAAAATAACCCATATTTTAGGATAAAATCTGTGCATACATCCCTATATATCTCAGTGAAAATAGTCATTCTTGCCACAAAACTTGGCACGGATACTCTGAAAATAGGGACCTCAAAAGGAAAAAGTTTTTTTCAGATATGATCAAGGAAAGTGCTTTTTTCTCTGCAATTGCACAAATTTTGTGAAATTTTTCATGCGCTAAATCTTAGAAATTATAACAGCTATCGACCTGCACTTTGGAGAAAAAATTTTTTGAGTGGGGGCAGGAGAAAGTGTAGCTCCCATACAAATTAACAATTTTTATGAAATTTTCGATACGCTATGTCTATGAAACTATAACAGCTGCGGACATCAAATGTTCTACAAGAGTAATTCGACAACAAGACCTACGCTTTAAAGAAACAATTTTTGGGTATGGGCAGAGGAAGAGGTAGCTCCCATAGAAATATTAATTTTTATGAAATTTTCGAAACGGTATATCTCGGAAACTATAACAGCTATCGACTTCTAGTGTTCTACAAAAAGTTATTCGATAATAAGACCTACATTTTGGAGAAAAAGGTTGAAGAGGAGCAGGGGGACTGGAAGATCCCATAAAAATTAACAACTTTTATTAACCTTTTAATACTTTTATAACTTTTGACATCAAATCTTCTTCATCTATTTCTATTATCCAAACGAACGATATGGACTTTAAAACTGGCACAAGGTATTTTATTTATATTATTTGCAGTACAAAATAGCTCGGCTGGGTATATTAAAAGAGCAATGTGAAGGGTATATAATATTCGGCAGAAGCAAATATAGCGATCTTACTTGATGTGTTTAAATTTTTTTTTAATTTAAAAAAATAAATTTTTTTATGTTGTAAAATTTTTCAATTTTTCTAATGACAACTTTTTGTATAACAAAAAAATGTATTTTGCAAAAATGTATTTTGCCATCATAAGTATTTGAAATACAAAATACAAAATACTTCAGTGTTGGGTATTTCAAATACAAAATACATTAGAAGGTGGTATTTCAAATACGTATTTCAAATACAAGTATTTGAAATACTGCCCAACCCTGACTATACTTTATACTTTTATATATAAACCAAGTAAGCCATGTAAAAGTTGTAAGATATTAACATTTTTTTTACCTCCCAAAAAACTTTGAAAATTTTATGCGGCTCTGTTACGACTTTTATAAAACTACTCCCAAGAAGTACATGTTACGTCATCACTAAAATTTCTATCTCAATAATTCTCGACTGGGAAATTTTGATTAAGAAACAGCAAAAGTTTTTGAGCAGTAAAAGATATTACTATGAACGTTTTTTTAATTGTATGTTAAATATGATAGTCAGTTCTTTGTGCTTACTATTTAACTGTTTTGCTTTTTTAGAGTTCAAGGCTTTTAAACTTACCATATGTTTAACAGCCAATAACAATTGTTTAAACAGTGGCGCAGCATGTATTTCACGTAATGGACCACCTTGTGTTATATGATTATACAATTCTCCACCACGTATCCATTCGGTGACTAGATAAACGCGACCCAAAGTTTCGACAACTTCAAAAAGCCTAAAAGAAAGAAAAAACAAATAACCTTGAAACAAATGTAACAAGAGGACTCTATTAATTTGTGTACACCTGTGTTTATATACAACGATTTTTGTTACAATATTAAAAAATGTACTTATTGAACCCAAAAATATTTTTGCAAGATGTTATGCTGAGGAGATGTGACTTGGTATAGATGTCTGTGTGTACTTTAACACGATAAAATTTTTCATGAAATTATTTCCTTGAAAATTTTTGTTTTAAGATGAGAGGTATAGTAGTAGTTAACCATTTTATATAAAACCAAAAACTCGATGGAAGTAATTTCATGAAAATTTTCATCTTGTAAGTGTAGCCTTATTTCAATATACAGTATTAATTGTTGATTATTTTTAAGCCCTGCAATATCCGCAAAGTTTTAAAAATACTTAAATTTATCAAAAATGTCTAATGCGCATAACTATTTAAACATACCTTAAAATATTAGGATGATGAACACACTCAAGTGTAGCAATTTCACTTGATAACATACGAAGTGCTTTAGCATCTAGGCCAGCACGGTCAACTACTTTGATCGCCACCTTGTCTGAAAATATACAAAAATTTCAAATATACAAATAAAAAAACTATTTTTATATAAATTAAAAAAAAAATATTTGTAATTACCCCTGGTCAGCTGGTGTACAGCTAGTTTGACTTTGGAAAAATTGCCACGTCCTATATCGCCGCAAAATCTGTAGAGACCTATGCGTCGGCCAACGGTTACCTTAAATAATATATAAAAAAAATACAACTGCCTTTAACAATAAAAAATATTAAAAAAAATATTTAAATATTTTCCTCTTCTTTTTTAAACAAATTAAGCCACTTAAATAAAAAAGTTTCTTTTAAATTATTGTGGTTTAAAATATTCTTAAATATTTCTAAAAAAAAATCTTACATCTGGCTTTATGGTTCCTAATATGAATTACCAAAACTAATATTTTAAGAATTTCCTTCCTTTCTTTTTGTACTTGGCAATTAACTTATTTACAGCAAAGCCATAATATTTTACTTACTTCCTTCCTGTTACTACACATCTACCATGACAATTAAGTCTGTCATTCAAAGCCCCAAGGTTTTTGAAAAGAATATTAACATAAGTAATGCTTAAATAAAGTTAATTTTAGGTAAAAACCTTATGAGACTTAGTCATTGTACTTTGCAAGTATGTATATATGTATGTATGTGCATTTGGGTGTGCGTGTGTGTGTGAGTATGAATGGGAAAGATGATAGATTAAATAAATTTGACAAGCAAAATACTTTATTGTTTGAATTGTTTTTGTTTTTTGTTTGTTTGTGTATGTTATTAATTTATCAAATGTAATGCTAGATTTATAACCTAATTGAAATTGAGCAGTATAACAAATTAAAGCCTTTTTGTTAGAAATTCTGCTTAATGTATATTTATAAATAAGTATATATATGTACATAAGCACACATACATAATATGCTCATGCCCGGTTAGCATTTGGAAAATAGTTTTGAAAAAAATAACCCAATATGAGTCGTTTCAGACAATCCAAAATAATTATAAAACAATATATTAAGAAAGTAGTACTGGCCCCTTTAGAATATAATGAGAAATTGATCTTGAATATCATAGTATAAGCCAGGCATCAAGGACGTACAATGCGGTCATGGAGATTAGTTTTGAGAGAACACCACCAATAATATCCTCTTAAAGGTATTGGTCAATGGGGCATAATAGTCTGCATGAGTGTTATGCAGTTTTCACTGACCGATCTAAAAAAGATATGGGCACTGCTCACGGAATTTATTCAATGGGAAAAACAGCAGATTGTCGTAGTGACTATCTAATGAATGTAGCGTGTTTCAAACGGAGACACTATCAATTTAAAAGGAAACGGAACTTACAGCGGAACATCTTTTAAGTGATATTGGGACCTACATTAATCACCATGGGAGTAATGGAAATTTTTAACGTTAGACTATGTTAGGTTCTGGGGCATTGCGACATAGCTGGCAATTAAATTTCCAAAGAGCTCACCTAGTAATGGCTCAGCCCTAGAGTTACTTTTAGAGAATATTTAAAACATCCCAGCAAAAAATAATCGAGATTTTGTAAGCAGTAAATACTTTTTCTAGTATACTAACGCGCTTCGCAGCAAGCACTTATCTATTCCCCTATTAAATGCAATAGCGTATGGCAGTAAATGTAAAACTTTTACCGTTTTACACACTCGCTTACTCAAGTGCATACTAAGAAGCACTATTGTAAGGCAGTGAGTAAAATAAGCATTACTTCTTCGTCAAGTAACGAACATAATAACACGGGAAAACATTTAATTCGATGACGCAATAAATTTAAACAGCTAAAGAAGCACCAAAATAACATGAATTAACAGAATATTTATAGCGCCGAAATAAGCACTTAACATGAAATGCAACTGAGTGGGACATCGCGAACAAATATCATGCCATACGTAAGCAGGTTTGTAAGCTTTGCTGTCTTGATATTCCCTTACAAACCTACCTACAGCGAAGCAGCAGTTTTTGCTGGGATGGATACTTAATATGACAACTTTTCAATGGGTGAAAAAGTAGTGATTGCAGAGTAACTATGTCCTTGTATCCAAATCAGAGTACTGCAGGCATTAAGTTGTTAATGAACTTGGGCAAAAAGAGTCTCAGGATCAGTACTTAGGTATAACTGGGCTTGGTGAGGGAAATTTTTCCAGGAGGTCTTTTAGTGTTTATATATGAGTAAATGTGCCTGTTTCCATCAACCTTTGTAAGCTAACCCAACCTAACCTAACCTAAACGCATACTGGTAATTGGAAATGGAGTTGTTATTTTTAAGGTCTGAGTTTGTTGAATTTTAGGTAATAACTTGAACAATACCGATATAATAGTAATATTCCACCTGATTGCTTTGTCAAAGCCAAAAGTTTTTTTTAGCATTTAAATTATATAAGATTAAGGAGTCGTTTTTCTACACATTTAAATGGTTAACGAAAAGATCACATTTTCTTTTATCATCTTTTGTCTAAAATACTCATAGATTACGCAATGAGAGCCTTGCAATGACATGTGTTCTAGGACCTTTGGCTGACCGGAATTATAAGTACAAAAACTGTCGAGCAGTTTGATTTTGAAACTTCTTTTCATGATAAGATTTTACCCAAAAATAGAAGTGATTTAAATAAGTTAAGGTGGGAATCGAACCCCTAGACTCGTAGACTCGTGCATTTACTCACTGATCTACAAGAGGACCCCCCCCCTAAAACATTATGCGTTATAGGTTTCTTTATGCAAATTTAAAATTAATAAAATCTCTTAAGCAATTCAATTCATTAAAAATATTTAAAAAATTTTATGAATTATTATCAATTCCTGTTAAATTACTAATCCCTTTTCATTGCACTAGTACTTAGAAATCATAATAACACATTCTAGAAGCTTTTTATTTATTATTCCAATTTGCTTTGTATTTTTTTTTAAAATTAGCTTCTTCGTTTCCATTTAAACCTTAAACAATATTATCATAACACCAGAAAGCAACTAGGATAGTTTCTTAGAAAAAAGGTGAATGATTTAATGGTTATATTAGCAAAAAAATAAAAAATAAAATAAAAAGTAAAAGAATAACCAACAAAAAATTATAGTTAAACATTTCATATAAAAAATAAATGCAAACAAAGAAAAACACTCATTTAAACCTTGAACTTCAACTTTTGGGGGCAGCCGCATGTCTAAGCGCAAAGTATTTACACTTTTCAATTGCTGCAATTATAAGTAATCAACAAGAAACGCAATATTATAAAAAAAAATAACAAAACCAGAAAATAGTGCAATGTTTGGTTGTGCTAAATTACATGCGCCCTACATAAAATAAGCGGTTTGTTGGTAGTTAAACTCTAAGGACTGGAACTTAATTAAAATTTTAAAATTAGGGCTGTTTGCGTCAGGCCCAAAGAATGCTATTATGTTTTGGGCTCTTTTTAAAATTGAAAAACTTGTTGCATAACTTATCAACCACTTGGTTAAAAAAATAATAAATGTAGAGTTATTTATGTAAAAATTTGGCCATGGTTTTTGCTCACATCTCATGAGCCAATAAATAAATTTCATGTAATAGTTTGTAGAACATCAAGAGGTTTTAAAAAATCTATTTTTACAAATGGACATAAATAAATCTGCTTTAAGGGCTTAGATTTTATATTGTCAATAATAAAAGCAATAATGACAAACTAAGGGTAATAAAAAGTAAAAGAGAATTACCTCGTGCCCACATCTTGGATCGCATTGCAGGGCTTTAGTCAGCCGCTGATAGGGCGGTGTTGTATTGGCACACTTTGGCACTGACGCTGGCTCTGAGAAATCACCGTGGGTATCCACGACTGCAAGTGTTTTTATAATTTTGGCTTTCTGCTGAATTCACGTTATGCCCCTCTTAGCAAATTGCTAAAAAAAATTTTATTTAAAATTGTTTATTTATTCATTTGCCGTTGTTTATGTTTTTTTTTTGTTTGATTTCATGAAAAAATCAATGTGCCGAAATTTTAATATTTATTTATGCATGTATTTGTTTATTCATTTCCGCTTAACTGTTATTTGCGCCTTAAGGTATACTCCCATAAATTGTTGTTTTTTTGTTCATAATCATACTCTGGTGTATTATTTAGATTTCCTCTCGCTCCCATACACTTTCAATTACATATACACGCATTCATACATATATTTTCAGACATATTCTTGCTTAGTTGCTATTTTTGCTGTTGTTGTTTGTTATAGTTGTTTCTTTATTTTTGTTCGCTGCATGTGTTTGTGCGTTTTTGTTTATTTGCTTTTTAAACAAGGTGTTGTTTTGTTTTATTTATTATTTTTTTTATTTGCTTCTTTTGTTGCCTCAACTGCTGTTACTGTTGTTGTCTTTTGTTTTCTGTTTTATATCTTTAGCATTTTTTTTTGTTTTTAGGAGATTTTGTTGTTTTTATTATTTTATATTTCCCATTTATGGCTCTGTAAAGATAAATAAAAAGAAATTAGGATTTTTCCTACCAATAAAATCATTAAAGAATTATATTTTTTCACCATTATAAAAAGTTCTTCTTTTTGTTTTTTTGATAAATTTATTTTCTATTTAGTTTGTTGCATAACATATAAAAATATTATGTTTAAAACTTAAGGGATAAAGGAAGCTATATATTATAAACCTTTTTAAAATTAAATAACTACATGTCTATACACATACATATGCATACGTAGATTATAAATTAAATATAACTTCGTTTGTGTAAGAAGAAAGTTTGGAATTTAGCAAAAAATTATGTGTGATTTAATGTAAAGTTGTCAGTGTGAAAAAAAATTTCACCAAGTTCAAACGTGAAAAAAAATCAAAAGCAAAGTAAATAGCTTGAGAAATATACGATGCTGGTCAGTTTTATCTTTTTTACATAGTTAATGGCATATTAAAACAAAGTCCAAGTGAGGAAAAATTTCTATATAAATTTTATTTAAAAAATTAAACGCATTTAAAACCCAATTATTTTGAAAGGGTTTTTGTTATAAGAAGGAAACATGAAAATTGTAGTTAAATTTTTTGAACCCATTATTCCTTTTGAAATTCATAGACACTGACACATTATAGTTTTTATAACATCCTGTAATATTGTGTAAAAATTACGTTTAATTTTTCATAAGCTGACATTGTAAGAAATATTATTACTTAAAAGGCTGATCTCTGTGACAGAATGTGATGAAAAAATTTATCCAAAAATTAATAAATATATGTCGATGTGTATGTGTGCATGTTAAATAAAGATGCAAATCCTCTTCGGGACAAATTTAAAAATTATCATTTCAAATTTTAAAGCTCCTTTAATTTAGAAATGTTTACCTAATAAATAATAAATGTCAGATTGCGTTTTAGTTATTTCCTAGAACTGTTTGGGTATTTATATCATAATTATTTCCGCATATTTTCCCATCTTCAAACAAATATTTATAATTGTGTTAAAATATTTTGTATTGTATTCTTAATTTGTAAGCAATCAAACAAAAATTAGGCTTTATAAGGTTATTAAAATAAGTGATTAAAGATTATAAGTACTTAGTAATTATAAAGGACTTAGGTAAATGGAGCATAGTTTGCGTAGAAGGGGCGTCATTTAGTTTTTTTTTCAAATTTAAATTCTTGATTATTTTAATTGAACAGAAACTTTGTTGTCTCCGTTTTGTTATTGAAAATTCTATTAAAACTATTTTATACGCAAAATTTTACAAATTCTATGAAGTGTTTCCTGTTAAATAGGAAAAAAATCAAGTAATTTAATTTAAAACAAAAAAGCATAGTGTATACGAAAAATAAACTTCGTCCTAACTTACAAAATGAAAAAGAAAAAAAAAGATATTCCGTTTTCCTTTCTCTGTTACATGTTAATTAAAAGGGTGATGTTTACAACCGAAAGACATTACTATCGTTCAAAGAGTACTGATGATGAAATTGCGGCTAATATCGGTAGAAAAACCTGCTTTTTTAAACAAAAGTTTCTTTCAACATTAATGGAAAATATTTATTTTTTCTAATAAAAAGAAATTATTAAATGAACTAAATCCAGAATAACAAAGCGTAATTTCCTTTCTACAACATATTTTTTATATCCTTTATTAGATTTTTTATAAGCTTACCCCTAAACAAACTTATTATAAACATACGGTTTTTATCAAGTTTTGTAAGAAGAAGAAATGTTTTTAATTAACGGCTGCTCAGCACAATCAGATTAATTAACGAAGCATTCAGGAATTTCTTAATATAATGCTGTCAAATGCCTTACGTCTTTAGTCAGAAAAAATTAACCGAAATCAATATATTTTTTGTTTTATATGTTTTCCCAGCTAGTGAGTGAAGAAAATTAGTTTTATAAGAACTTATTACTACTAACAAAAGCCTTTAGCAATTTATTAAATCTTTACAAAACAAAATTATTACAAAGTAAAGAAATAAAATATTTGTTAATAATTATAACACAGGTTTGTAATGTTCATGATTTTTAGTCAATCATTACTAAGCACCAGTGTCTTTAAATAAGCTTATTGGAATTGTTTTTATATTTTGAGATTTTTGATTGTGAAGAAAAAAAGGATGCTACATCACATAATTGTCAATAATCGGAAAACTAGTTTTTCGAGTAAAAAGAAGTAGCACAAAATTTAAGGAACAAAGATTATTCTTAAATTATAATCTAATTAATTTTGATTTTAAAGTATCATAGCTTCAGAGGTTTTCTGAAAGTTATATTCAAAAAACACATATTTCAAAAAAATTAAATATTTTTTTCAGAAAAGACTCATTAAAATTTTAAACTGAAGAAAAATTTTAAATTAAATACTGAATTGCAACAACTTTATATAACACAAATCAAATGAGTCGAAAGCTTATCAAAATATTTTCAAAAATAAAGCTTATTTTTGAATTTTTATTTATAGTTGAACTGCTTGTTTTAAGACAATTTTTTTATTATTAGTTCAGGCTCAAGTTTAATCCTAGGCCAAAACCATCTATCAGATTGGCATTGATTTACAATTTTAAAGTTGTTATCTCAATATCAATCTGAAAGATGGTTAAAATACTGAGTACACTTTGGCGTTAGAATAAAGAAATGAATAAAGAAAAAAGGAAAAAGCTTTAGTTTGTTTAACTTAAAACGGAAAAAACTTCGGGTAGTTCCCTGTACCTCTTAGGTCTTTTTTTTTAGGATTTAGCATAGTGATAATGGTGGAGTTTCCAGGTCTAACCCGGCATTGATGTGCCCCAATTATTTAGCTTATTTTAGATTTTAATTTTTTTAACAATGCGCTGTGTTTTAAAATTTCTTTTTAGTTTATTAAAAAGATTTATTTTAGTCAAAACTTAAGGTATTTTTACGTAACATACTTATACCGATTCAGTTAAGAATAACTTCAAAAATGTGGTGTGACAAGATTTATCTTACAAGAGTCAGAGTATAAGCAAATGATATAACATTTGGCTACCAATAGGGAAGTCGAATTCTATAATTCATATTATTTGACCCCCCTGACAAACATTAATTCATTTTTTTAAATAAAGTAAACAAATAAGACTTCTTCATACAAAATCATCATAAATCAGTTGCAAATTAATGTTGCCAAAATAGTATTTAATATCTTGGCTGAAGGTTGTGTGCAATAGCAACTTCAGTGATTTTTGTTATCATATATTTAATTTTTAGACTTAAAAAAAAGAAAATATCATTTATACAACTAAAATATATTTCTTGACATATGTTTTAACACTTTGTTAAACTTATTATGATATTGACTTTTTTAGATTTAATTACAATCTGATCATTTAAGAAAAAAATATGTAAGCAATTAAAATGATTTAGCCGTCTTATAATGAATGAAGTTCTTTTAATTTGTATTATTGCTGTCAAACTTAATATGAGTCCTTCCATTTAAGAGATTACAAACAAAATACGATTGACAAAAAAAAAATTCAAATACAAGAATTATGAATAATTTTACCCCTGTATTCATAATAATTAAACAAAGGGCTTATTTGACAATTGTGTTATAGACATATGTAAAAATAGCAATTAAAACCCATACTTTAATATATATGAATACGGGGATTAAACTTTAAGCCATTTTAATCAAATCAAATTGTCACTTATTTAAATTGAAGTAAATTTAACCCTTTATTATATTATCTATTTTTTCTAGTTTTTTTGACCTTTTTAATGTTAATAAATAAGTCTATTTTTTAGGCTTTAGGTCTATTTTTACGTTTATTTTATTGCAAAATTTTTTCAATATTTCGCCACTCCGTTGTGTGGCATCATCAGGAGGTTATTTCAGTTAATAATTATATTTGTTATATTTGTTTTTAAATTAGCTTTTGGCTTTTTGAATAACGATTATAATAGTAACAAATTTTTTATATAAACTTCAAAATATTTTGAAAATAAATATAAAAATAGATCTAAAGCTTAAAAAAATAGACTTATTTATTAACTTTATTAAATTTATTTTTTTAAATAACATAAACCAGTGTCTCCAACAAAAAGTTTTGTAAAGGAAAACGTTTTTTTATGAGAATGAGAAGGTATACTGCATTTAAAGTGCTTTTAAAATCCGTACAGGTAGGTAGTTAAAAAATAGATATGGAAATCCGTATTGGCCCCAAAAAATTTTTACTTTTGTGCAAACTATTCTTTAAGGTAAAACATATGTAAGAAATGAAAACGTTCTAACCGTCTTAAAATAAATGAGGTTCTTTTATTTTTAAATATAGCTGTCAATGTTGGATATGAGTAATTACAACTTAGGGAAAACAAACAAAATAAAATTTATTTAAAAAAAAAATAATATTAATGTTTTTGCTACAAATGCATATACTTATAAGAAGAATTATTTATAACTTTACGCTCTCATTCATAATAATTAAATTAAGCCTTCTTAAATTAAGTGCTTATTTGACAATGTTGCCATAGATATCTGTCAAAAGTCTGTCCTTTAATTTTAATCGGGGAGGTAATTTTAAGCTAATTAAATACAACCCAATTATCACTTATGTTAATTGAAATAAATTTAACACTTAATTATTTATTTTTTTTTTAAATAACATAAACTAATTTCTCCAGCAAAAAGTTTTGTAAAGAAAAAAAGGATTTTGCATGATAATGGGAAACGATTTTTATACGAAAGTGTACTGCGTTTAAATTGTTTGTCAAAATCGGTACACATAACTTGAATATAAGTACTAATCATTTGGTAATTAAAAAATATCTTTATTTTAATAAAAATTTTTATTGCAGTATTTAACATTTTTTTCTTATTTTTCCCCTTCTCAAAACATATTTCCCTCATATGTTCTAAACCTTTCATTTTTTAAAAATTTGTTTCTTTTGTCTTCTTTTTTTTTTTAAATACATACTGGATCGAAAATAAAGATTTTGTTAAATCAATATCTTAAAATTTTGCTGGGAAAGTGTGCTATAACTCAGACACTAATGCGTATTAGTAATAGAAATCAAATAAAATTATTTATTACACATACGTGCGTTAACACAACAAAAAAAAGTACATGCACACATTCACCTTACATGTGTAATTAATTAAAATCAAAAAAAGAGATAATAGATTTAGCTTATGCGAACAAAAAAATTAGGTAATGAAAAATGGAAGATTTTATTAGAGATATTATTAATTTATTAGAAATAGATATTTGCGGAATTAGTATGATAACGATTGCATTATTGCAGTTGCCCAATTTAATTTAAAATAGGTTTTGGTAAACTAAAATAACTAAAAAAGGATGGTTTAAATGAATTCCACAAGTTTTTTTTATCAATTAAAAGAAATTAGTGCAAAGTTTATTAATTGAATTAAAATGTTTCCATTCAATATTTATATAGTTATTTTATTATAAAATCTTTTTAATTATATTTGATTGTCGAACTAAATATTGAGGTTCAAAGCCATAAAACATTGCCCTCCCAGAAGTCATTATAAAAAATCATTATTGGATATTGAATTTTGTAATGTAAACTACTTAATTAACCAGTTTTGATTAAATAAGAAGACAAAAAAATATAAGCCGCTATATTATTTAATCAAGTTTTATAATTGCAGCTGGCAGATCCTCAAATTCCAATATTTAGTATTATTAGATAACTGGATAATTTATTATTAGACCTAGATCTAGGACGTAAAAATTGAATTGTCGCACTCCAAAATATTGTAGGATGCGGAGGAATTGGAAACGAAGGAGTATTTTTTCTGTCCCTATCGGAGATTATAAAACTAGAAAGGCAAGGGGTTGAGAAAAAGGCAGGGGGTTCGCAGGGGTACTCTGTTTTGTCTCTGTTGTTTTGTTTACCTTATTGAGCTTATTATTTATTATTTATCTAATATATTTTCTCAAGGGACCCATAACGAACCCAAAAGTATAAGAGCCACTGCCTGTCTATATTATCCTTTTTAACCTAACCTAAACTAAACATAAAGTTGCAACTTTTCAAAAGAACTAACAAACAGACTCAAAGTAGATTAATATTAAAAAAAATAATATCACTAACACTAACGATAGATGAAATAAAAAAGTAGAAACTTTAGGCAATAAACAATATACTTACTTCAACAAAACAACATTAATTTCAAAGACTTAGAGAAAATGATTTCTGATACTTCTATTCTGCTAAAATTACAAATATTTTGCATTCAGACACTTAACTTGATAGCATTAAAGGGCTAATAAAAAATAACAAAAACTTTAAACCTTGTTTATTTGTTAAAGAAGGAAGTCCTTTTTTGCCTTTATCTTAATCTTCGATTGGTGGGTTTGTGCACGGAAAAAAATTACAATAAACTTATTTTCATACTAACAACCAAACATTTATAATAATTTTATGATGAAATCGGCACTTGTATCTAAGACTATAAATAAAATAAATATTTTTGTTACTAACCATTGTAAATATGTTTTTGAAAATTCTAGAAACCTATGCAGAAATTTCAAAATACATTCAAGTACTATTGGCTCAACAAAAAAAAAGATTAATAGTTTTGAGCTAATAGTCAAACAAGTTTTTGCTGTTACTTGATACCTGTTGCAGTTTTTTCTGTGTACTTTTTTTTATATTAAATTTATTCAGAACGTCATAAAGTAAATAAACATTTATAAGTTCAAATATGTTTTCCATAAAATATTAAAAAATTATAATGTATTTTGGCTGAATATAAAATAAACCAGCCCATAAGGACATACTGAGGGCAGCTATCGCTGATAAGCAGTACATTTGTGTGCAGTATGTGTTCATTTGAAAATCAAAATTATTTGGATTTTTCATACTGTTATGCCTGTGCGACGCACAGTCGGGGACACTCTTTATAAGTCTTGTGTATTCAAATGGGAATATTCCCTTTAAAATAAGTTAATTTGTTAAAAAATATTTATCTTATTTGCTTAAAAGTTAAGGACATGTGTTTAAATATTTAGCAAATTCTGATTTAAATAAATGGTAAATCTTATTCATGTTGGCAGAATAATTTTATACAAATCTTTTTGACTTCACCTAATTTAATTTATTTTCTCTCATTTTTTTAACTTTTATAACTTTTTTTGCACAAAACATGTCAAAAGTGTTGAAATATGTGCCACAAGGTTTAAGTAAACATCCTTACACAGATACACTTATATGTTTATAACACACTTACATACACACACACAAGAGATATTTTGCCAACAAAACTCCGAAGGAAATTATAAAATGTAAAAAAAAAATTTTAGTATTAAATCTACACTGCAGCAGGGGTAGAAATAAAAACGAGTTTGTTAAATTTCCCAGCATAAGATAAAAAATATGTTTTTGAGTAAATTAAAGATGATGTATTTACTACTGCATGGTAAAAAACCAAAAAGGAATTAAAGAATAAAGTGTAAATGTACAAATTTTTTTTTGTAGTAAAAAGTAACCTAAAGACAGTTAAACGAAAAAAAAAAACTAAATAATTTAAAATATAAAAACAAGATTTTCTCATCTTAATACATGACACTTTCTAAAACATTTTAGCTTGCAGTAACACATTTTTGCTTCTGCGACTATATTTGTTGACTGACACCTTATAAGCTCATACATATGTGCTCTAAAAATAAATAAAACAGAGCTAAACTGACATCTTTTTTCACTTAAAGAATTTTGTCTTACATTGAGTTGTCAGAAAAAAGCAAAAAACAGAAGTTTACCTCAAGATATTAAAGAAACCTATAAGTAAGTTAGAACAGTAGAATGAAATAAATGTTAAAAAAAACTTGTTTAAAAATAAGTTAAAATGTTTAAAGGCAGTTTTATTTCTATTAAAAGAATAATGTTTTATTTATTCAGTCTTGTTTATTTTTGACGAAATTTTTTTTATGATACGATCCTTCAATTATTGATATATGTATGCAAAGGAACAGCGTTTCTGAGTGACAGATTGACTGACTGACTTGCTTAGGCAGAATTTCCAAATTTGGGCAGCGAGTACCTCTATTGTTGAACAGAATCATTAGAAATGAATTTAGGGAAACTGGGAAGCTAAGGAAGTAAAAATATGTCAAATATGTAAATATTGTTAACGATGGTAGTTAGACTATAAAAGAAGTAAAACAGGTTAAAAACAATATTTTGATATCGCTTAGGCCCATCTAGTAACTTTTAAGTTAATAAAAATAATTTCATAATTTAAATTGCGTACCGCAGCTCTCAAAAAATTATTAATTAAATTTTTTTACTTTTTGATGTTTTGACCCACAGAGCTAAAAAGATGATTTAAAAAGGTGAAAATAATATATTGGTGGCTTAAAGAAATCATTTTTTCAATTTCTGAACCAACAAACATAGTATGTGAAAAAATGTAAAAAAATATATTTTATATTTTTTTATTTTTGTTAAAGATTAAAAAAAAACCCCTATATATATTATAAAATCAAGGTGTAAGTTTGTTTGTTTGTTTGTTTGTTTGTCACGCAATCACGCCTAAACGGCTGGACCGATTTTCATAAAATTTGGAATGTAAATACCTTAAAGCCTTGGGTGTGCGATAAGCTATACGTTTTTGGAAAAAGGGGAGGTGCCGCGCCCACAACACTTCAAATCTAACTGTACTTCTACTGTAAAAAAATAACTTTTAATACTGGTGCATATGTTGCACCGATTTTTTCAAAATTTTGTACACATTTATAAGGCCACTAACGGAAAAAAATTTCAAGGCAAAAAAGGAGGCGGGGCCACGCCCCCTAAAACAAAAATTATATGATAGGCACTTATTCCATACCGATTTTTTTCAAATTAGTTCGCATATAAACGGCTTCCAAGTTAAAATTTTGGAGGTAAAAAAGTGGGCGGTGCCACGCTCACAAAAATTAAACTTTTTTTTGCTGGTACTTTTATTGCAACGATTTTTTTTTCAAACTTGGCGCACATATAAAAGGCCTCTAATTCTAAAATTCTAAAGGACAAGAACTAGGGATTGCCGCGCCTACAAAAATTACAGTCTTCATACTGGTTCTTCTATTGCTGCGATATTTATGAAGCTCAAAAATTGACCTATAATGTTTATTTTTTTCGGTACAATAATTAGTGGCACAAAGATGGGCAAACGTGCAAAAATATTTGAAGATAGAGCAATATTTGAGCCAGTTATAGCCTAAAAGGCTAAATCCGGGAGGACTTCTGTATGGGAGCTAGGTCAAAAAATTACCTGATCACCACCATAAACAACATGCTTTTTTGCCATGCCAAAATACGTATCTGTTCCAAATTTCATTGAAATATCTGCAAAAATGCGGTCTCTACATTGTTCACAAGAATACATTAACTCCCAGCCGGACTGACGGACTGACATGTTTTAATAGACTCAGGAAGTGATTATGTGGCAATCGGTATAATTAGAGGCAGGTCTGAGACCTTTGCTTTTGTAAGGTACCAAAATTTTTAAAAAAAACATAATAAAATTTGGGTATAACAATATAAGAGAACTTTAAACTCCTTTTGAAAAACACTATAAATTAAGAACGATAGATATATACAGGGTGTCCGCCGGCAAGGTATACTAATTTATTTTACCGCCATTTTGGTAAATGTTAATCTCGACAGCCCGTGTTTTTCAGTCATGAAGTAGAGACATGGCAAATTTATTGTGAAAAAATATTCGGTAACCCAACGTGTTTTAATCAACAAAACATGACAACCCCGTTGTTCATGAAAAAATAAGGGTACATGAAATATAAGGGTACTAAGTGGATAAAAACAGAGTGTAAAATAGCGTTTTATGAAGTACCTAACGACCCGTCATTTTTTTTAAAAGATACAAACTTAACTATTAATATTTGTATAGTAATTTAAAACTTAATAATCCAGATTTGTTTTGTTAGGTTTTGTTTGCATAATTTCACACAATATTGTTTATGGGTTTAACGTTTATGTAAAAGTTTTATTAACAACACTAAAGGGTATTTCGTGTAAAAATTTACATACCAAAAGCATAAGCAACTCATCAAAACGATAAAAATTTCGAGTTGAATCGAATGCCGTAATTTTCCCCGAGTTTTATATGCACTTTTTTAAGTAAGACAATTGCTTTCAAACTTTACCTTTTAATATTATTCCCGCGCAACGCCGGGACGGGTAAGCTAGTAATTTTATAAAAATCATTACAAAATTGAAATTAAATAGGTAAAGCAACAGTGCTAAAAACTAAAGTATAAATATAATGTATTACCAAGAATAAAAACAAAAACTTAGGCTTAAGTACATAAGTCCTTAAAAAGCAAAATTATGATGTGGAAGAGAAAAAATGTTGCATATTTCAAAGCTGTTAATGCTCATGTATAAAAGACATAACTTTAGGATTTTAATTATTATGAAAATTTCAAAGTGTGAGCACTTAACAGCAAAAATTTTATAGAATCATTTTTGTATAAGTAAGTTAATTTAATTAAAGAATAAAGAACACTTAAGGGGTTTTATATTTAATTAAGGACATTTTTTATATATTTTTATATGCTAATAAGTCACTTAGTAATATAATTCTCATCTAAGAATTTTTTTAAAGAACATAATTAAAAGAAGTAAGAGAGTTTTGCCGAATCCTATATACCCTTACATTGTCCTTTCGAAACCCCAAACTTTTTTTTTATTTTTATTATTTTTTTTTACCGACCCTTACGGTATCATTGTTTAACGCTCTTAGGGTGACTAGGGAAGCTATAGAGGATTTGGTTTTAATTTTGTAAAGTTTTTTATGAAAAGCCCCTAGGGGTGGAGACAGAAAAATGTTTGCAAGAGAAAATGAGTTGGGGTCAGTCTTACATTCGACCTATCCACCGGTACCCTGGAAGCTGTAGGGTCTGCTAATTAAAATTTTACCAAACTTTGTATGGGAGCCCCCTTCAGCAATGTATATAAGGGGTAAGAATGTTCTAGGAATATGCTTGGAAAGGGAAGATAATGGGGGTCGGCCGCACATTTGTTTTTCTTAGGCATCATTGTTGTAAATTTCTATGGCAACCCCATGTGTAGCTGGGACAGGGGGTAAGTATATTTTAGGAATATGTTTGGGAGGAGAAACTACTGAAGGTCCGTCGTACCCTTTATTTCTCTAAGGCCGACTCTGGGGAAGTTATGGGCATTTTTACATAATTTTTGTAAATTTTTAATTTCAGCTAACTTGATAGATGGAAATAGGAAGGAAAAAATGTTTGGGAATATGTTTAAGAGGGAAAACTAATGAAGGTGTGTGATATATTTTATTTCTCTAGGGCGACTCCAGAGTAGTTGTAGGACTTTAAACTTTTTTTTACTAATTTTGTTTGGCAACCATCTTAAGTACTGGAGATAGGAGTTAAGTATGTTTAACAAAACTGTTTGGGGGAAAAAATTAGTTGCTGCCAGTCTTCATTTTACCTTTGTAGGAGCACCCTGGAAGCTGTGGGAGCGATTTAGGAAAATTTGAAAAAAAATGAACTTTGTATGACAATTCTTTTAAAGGGCAGATATAGGATGTTGGAATGTTCCACAAAAATATTTGTGGGAAAAAATTAATGGAAGTCGGTCTTATATTGCACATTTTTTTGCAAGACAGCTCCAGAGCAGTTGTACAGGTTTTTTTGTAAAAATTTTAGATAAATAAACAGAGGTTGTCATGGTTTTTTGTTTATAACTCGGAAAGCTATAAAGTAATTTTGCTGAATTTTAATATCGATTTAAACGTAAATATTTCTGATAGTTTGGTACCTCTTACAAGTCTATGCGAAACCGAGTGACTTAAAAAATTTTCAACCTTAATACGGACAGACGCGCAGACGGACACCGCTAAAAATACTTCAAAATCTATAGAGACTCAGAAAATATATACTTAAGGGGGTTGCAGATGGATATTAGAGAAATCACAAATGGAATGTTTAAGTTATATACATCCTTATAACTAATGTGAGGTACAAACACCGTTTTGGTAATAAACTTTTTTAATGTCGGTCTGGAATGTCATGCTTAGGTTTAAATTTTTTTCAAATTGAAGTTAAAATATAAAAACTTTTAACCCACAAGCTTCTTAGCCAAAAAAGTAATAAACTGTTATCTTTAGTATTTTGCTTTAAATAAAAAGAAGTAATATTAAAGAGCAAAAATAATAAACCTAGGACAGGCTTTATTGTTTCCTATCCTTGCAGTTATATTTAAATTAAAAACAGGACACAAATAACGAAAAACAAAACCAAATGTCAAACTTTTACTTTAAGCATAAATGCTTTAAACAAAAAGGATAAATTTAATTTCAGATATTTGTTTATTTAGGTTTACCATTTTCATGGCATCTGCTAAAACACCTTAAATAACACATCTACATCCTTGACAACTACAAAAACAACATCGTCTCACCAGCTTACTTTTTTTGGAAATACATGTATGAAAATTTGTGGTTTTACCAGTTTTTTTTTTTGTTTAACATTGTTTTTCGTTGCAATAAAAACAGGAAGCCAAAAAATTGGAAACCTATAAAATTAAGGTAAAAACAACCATGAACTATAATAAAAATAAATTTATATTTGTAAAACGTGCCAGCATCCCTACAACTAGGTGAAATGTAATGTATATGCTTTTTTAACATTTGTGGTTAGAAAAGATAAATTGCAAAATTTTGTGGTAATTTTTTTTTTGCAAAAATTAAAGTTTACTTTAAATAAAAAATTTATTTAAATTTTAAAAACAAAAGAACAAGATAATAAAAATATACATAAATTACTTCCAATTTTAAAAAAAAATTTTACCTTTTATTTTTATTAAAATAATGTGGCAAGTAAACACATTTACCAGTGCCCTAGTTTTTTTTGTTTTCCTAGCTAATGTTACAACCCAAAAAGAAAAATTATAGAAGTTAAATATTTTATGGAAAATTTTATTCTTTTTCTTAATTATTTACTATTATTTTATTATATATTATTATTTATTATTTCTTTTTATGTTAAAGATTTTTCTTAAACTTTTTATTTCAAAAATAGCTTTTAACTTTGTACAA
Organism: Melanophora roralis; assembly: GCA_963583895.1. Taxonomy (NCBI): domain Eukaryota; kingdom Metazoa; phylum Arthropoda; class Insecta; order Diptera; family Rhinophoridae; genus Melanophora; species Melanophora roralis. The sequence goes on along the minus strand of OY757188.1, from coordinate 92,790,874 downwards.
ATCATTGTGTGTATATTCAGGGTTTATAAGAAAAATTTCCAAGAAATTAACAAAAAATAATTATTTTGGGAATAGTCGAGTTTTTTGGGGTATTAAACAAATAAAATAATACTTTGATTTTTAAAATATTGTTACTAAAATATGCTCCTTTAAGCATGCTGTATATTTTGGGTTTGTTTGCTTAAGTATGTTACTACCCAGCAAACAAAATTGTACGTCAAATATCAACAAATAATAGAAACGAAGAAACATAAACAAGAAAAGACTTATATAAGTTCTGAACTAAAATTTTTAAAACTCTTGGCAAGGAATTGAATGACGTGTCTTTTCGTTGTCCCACTTCGTATTAATATGTAGTAAGATTAGACTTTTGCATTATTTGACGCCAAAAGTAGTAAAGCTTACAGCTTTGAAATAAAACAAGTAAGAGCGCTATATTCGGTTGTGCCGAATCTTCAAATTGGCCTTTCGAAATCCCAAAACTTTTTTATTTTTCTCCAGTTTTTCACCCTCTTAGGGTGAATACGGGGAAGCTGTAGGGGTTTTTACACTGATTTTTCAAAATTTTGTTCGGCAGCCCTATTAGTGGGTGGAGTTAGGTGTGAGTATTTTCTTAAAATATGTTTAGGAGGAAAAACTAGTAAGGGTCCTGTGATACATTTTATTCCCCCAAGGGCAACTCCGGGAAAGTTGTAGGGGTCGAAACTTTAATATTTTTTTAATTTTGTATTTTTCACAAAAATATATGGGAGAAAAATAATTGGGGTCGGTCTTATATTTGACCTTCGTAGGAGCATCCTAAAAGCTGTAGGGGGAGATTTATAACAAACTCCCAAATTTTGTGTGAGAACTCCTTAGGCGATAGAGATTGCGGGAAAAATATTTGGAAGAGGAAACTAATGGGGATCGGTCGTTCACTTAATTCCTCTAAGGCCGACTATGGTGAAGTTATGGGCGTTTTTACATCAAATTCGTAAGGTTTGAATATTTACCCTTTTAGGTGAAGAAGATAGGGGGTAAGTATGTTCTAAAAATAATTTTGGGAGGGAGATTTCAGGAAAGTTGCAAGGGTAATTACCCTAATTTTTTTATCTTGTATGGCAGCCCGATTAGGGGCTAGAGATAGGGGGTAAGTATGTTTCGCAAAAATGTTTGGGAGGGAAAATTAATTGGGGTTAGTCTTATATTTGAACTTTTTGGAGCAACCTGAAACCTGTGAGGGCGGTTAAAAATTTGTTTTAGCTTAGGTAGAGCTAAAAGCTTTGAAATTAAATTAAGAGAAAAAGAAAGTATTAAATAGAAAAAATCTTATTAGTGAATATGAAGGTTGTATGGTTAAAAATAGACAATCCGATGTACTCCAATTTCACAAAAAAACCAGTATCTCTGATTCTCTGGTAGATTTGCTAAGCTAAAGGCAACCACATCTGATAAAGATAACAGTCTTCTAACTTTAAATTTGTTGAATAAATAATCCCGAATTGCAAACAGAGGTATAGAAAATGCTAGGTAGTTTTTTTTTGTCTGCGTCTTAAAAATGTAAACAGAAGCTCTAGAAAGTCAGCCCCGTTCTCCTGGAATGGTTGTCCTGTTAATATGTGTATAATTTGAGGACGCAGTGTGTCGCAGCCTTTTTTATTAGGAACAGAGGAGGAACATGGAACATCATGCCTCAAGCCTTAAAAATGTGGTCCTCAAAGTTCCATTTTTAAATTTATTAAGCCATCTGTTGATAGTGAGCTTGCTAATGTATGCGTTCAATCGAAGCTAAGAGAAAGGGAGTAGAAGGTCACATTAGTTGTCAACAGCATCACTGCCTAGTTTCGTAATTTTCTTTTTTAAAGCACTTGTTATATCATTATTTTTGTTAACAGAAAAATCATCGAATCCATATCTTACGCTTAATCAAAATCAGTTACAAATCAAAATTCTTTAGAATCACTTTTTCTTTTAAGCTAGTTTCCATATCAAATATTTATCAAAGACGAAAATTTCAATTTCATTTCAGTAAAGTTTATTCTAAGACGGTTCTTTTAATATGCAACTTAATTTGTTTATACGATCAGAATCATGTTTCTAAAAGTAAAGATAAATATTTTCATAAAAAATATTGATTTTAAAAAGGAACTAGTGCGACTTGTTGGCCTTTTATAGAACTTCTTGTTTTTGAGCCAAGGATCCTGCTTTTTTTGTACTGTCTTTTGCCCATAACATTTTTATGCTAATGTGTATGCTATCAAGCTCATTATTCAGATATAAAACTTGCTATTAAAATTAAACTTTAATTTTTGTACGAGTATAACCTTTTGTTAGAGATAAGGCAAAACTTTTCGCTTCCGCAGGCACAAGAGTTAATATTCAAAGTAAGGTATGAATCGTATGATTCTAATGAAGAATTTCGTATAAATTTACTTCAGTTTTTTAACATAATTACCGAAAATAACTTAATCCAATCCCTATAGTAAGAACGATAAGAATGTCAGAATATATTATTGCTTTTCCCAGCAGCCGAAAAAAGGTAAAAAGTTAACTAAGTGACATGCGTTAGAATGTAAATAAATGAGTCTACTGGCTTTCACAGAATGTTGGTGCAAATTGCTTTTTTATTTTACTGTCATTTATTCTAACCCATTTCAAATGATAACAATCAAGTGAAATATACATACATATATGGGATAAGTACAAATTTGCATACATATCTTATTTTATTTAATACCATTAGAAAACAGTTCACAAATAAAAAACTTGTAACAAAATGATAATTGTGTAAATGGTTGTCATGCTGTGTTAAATGATTATGTGTGTAAGTTACAAATGGGTTTAGTTTAAAAAAGGAGAATAATCGTTTTTATCATTTGTAAAGTAGCTGTTAAGGTAAAACAAACATATAAATTATTCAGCTTATGTGTGTTTTTTTTTTTTTGAAGTTAATGCTACTTGCACAAGCCAGGAGAGATAAAAAATGGGATTTTCCATATACCTGTCTCATCTTTTGTTTTTTTTCCAAAGTACAAAATTAAGGAGCAGGTGTTAAGCTAAATCAAATAAATGAATAAATTATGGGTTTGAAGGTTTTTTGAGAAAATTTACAAAGAATAAAATAAATATTTAATCCTACAAATATGTGCTTTGATTTTCCTATTTGTAGGAGGCCAACAAAAACGTTATAAAAGTAAGGATTATTAAATATATACATACTTATATTCTTATATGAATATGGGTAACTGGGGCACAAAGTAACGTAGTGCCAGATGGAATAAACTTTTTTTATCTTTCATTTTAGCTGTAATCGCAAGCAAACCATCAAGCTTTTCCTGACAAAATGATATATTCCCTCTGTCGTTACGTTACTGTCTGCAGAAATTGTCAATACGCAGTGCTTCGGCAAGATCATACTATAACGTAACAGAAATTTAAATCCAAACTGAAAACCTTTTTCTTAAATACAATCAAGTTTAATTGAAGTTTACAAAAATATGTGCAAAGCGCTTTAAAATGAGCAGGATCGGCTTACCTAACTAAATTTTGGGAAACTTAATAAAAACATTAAACAATAAAAAATTATACTTTACAGATTTTAGAATTAACAAATATAATATGGAAATGAAATAAAAATAAGAAAGAGTGCTATATTCTGCTGTGAAAAATCTTATATACCCTAATCTAGAAAAATTGTTTTTGAACCGGAAATTATTTAAATGTTTGTGGTTAGCCTAAATTACATTAGTAGCTTTTGTTGCTTTCGAAATAGAAAGCGCACCACATTTGAGCAATTGTATTTACTTCTCTGTTGTTAAGGATCCAGAATATCTGGATATTTAAAAATTACAAACGAAACGATAAACCACTAGGTAAAGGATATAAAAACAAGCACACACACACACTATGGCTCTTAAGAAAAACATAAAAAAATTAAGCGAAAACAATGCACAGGTATAATACATTGTACGTCTACTGTCTTTGCAAGAGTGTTAAGAGCGATAGTACTGTATAACTCCTGTCATAAAAACAATCTTCACTTTTTTTATCGTTTGAATTGTGTGTGTGACGAAATCAAAAACCAAACATGCCACAGAAACTCAATGCGTATTTATGCACATTCATATGTATTCTTAACAGCGTTGCCAGTTGGTTACATTTGCTACATTTTTTACCTGAATTTTGTTCTTAAAATCTGGGGCAATCGCAGTATTTTGCCTATTTATAGGTCCGTGGTAAGCCGATCCTGCTCATTTTAAACAGTGAATGTTTCAGATATATTTCTGATTGTTTGACGTCAAGACCTGGTCCGTGGTACTTAAATTGACTTTAGAAAATTAATTTCAACAGACACCCAGACATACAGATGGACAGATGGATATGGCGAAAGGGTATAATTAGGATCACATAATAAAAGATATGCAAAATATATATGTATTAAAAATTGTTATTATAAAGCCTTTTTGTTTTCTGTGTCTATTGAATACACTTAGTTGTAACCAATGGTTATACAAATGATAAAGAATAAGTTGGTAATAAATTTAGCTGCGGATCTACAACTTAATTTAAAATCAAATTGCTGCTTTGGAATGCAGCCATAAGACAACGTCTGCACTTTAAGTATAGAAATAACTTTAAGCGGTTAAAAAAAATGTACGATAATTAGCTATAGTGCTGCTCCCTGATATATTAAAAACACCAACATCGACAAAGGTCTAATGTTTCAAAAGTTAGCTGCAAAATTTAAAGCTATGAGGACAAGTAATTAATAAGCTTGAAACACCACCCAAATCCCCTAACTTAAATCGTTTTTGTAACATGAAGGAAAAAGGCAAAAAAAACCATCCGAGTTGACAATTACTTTAATCAAAGAATTAAAATTTTAGTCTGACACTAACTGGGAAAATGCATTTTATTAATATTTTAGATATTGTTTCTTATTGCTAGTTAATTCAAATAAAAAATCTAAAATAAAAATAATTGATGAGAAGATTAGTAAAGTAATTTTTTCTTTATATTAAAAAGAAATTTAGTAAACAAACTGTAGCTAAAACAATAAGCGAAAATTGTATTAAAAACAAAGAGATTAACTCAGACTAAAAATAAAATTCCCAATTAGTTTGTTAAAGGTTCTGCATGGGCTAAAAATATTTATGTATTTTTAGGAATTTGATTAAATGAATGTCTATACTCTTTATGCTACAACAAACCAAAAAAGTTTAGTAAAATTGGAATCAAGTCCTAAGTGATATTCAAAATGTTTATTAATGAACATTAATGAAGCATTCTTATCACATATAATATTTCTGTATTTAATTGTGCGCAGGTTTTAAATGTTAAAGTAATTAAGAAATCATTCATTATCTTAAGAAAAAAACTTTGTTTAATTTTCTCTTCTTTTCAAGTAAATTGTTGTTATCCTTATAAGTTTCTTATAGTTATGCTTTTTAAGTGAAGTAAACTGGTAAGAGGGTTTTGGAGGCGAATAATAATCATTTTCAATTACATAAAAATATAAAAATAATATTTAATTTGTCTTTGAAGGGATACTAACGACAAAGAAAAGTTTTTACCTTTTTTTTCAATTATTTTTAATTAAGAAACATTTTTTGCAAAAACATAATGCCGTTTTACGTTTTGTGATGGTATTAAAAGTATCAGAAGGTTACTAAAAGTATTAAAAAATTTTAAATTTCAATTTTATAAATATGTATAAAAACATACAAAACTTTAATTTACAACATTATTTGTTACTATACCTATGCAAATTATACAGTAAATTAAAAACAGTCCAAATTTTAAATTTTTCTTACTTAGAGGTATCTTAAACTCTTAGTTTAGTAACCCCTATCTCCATCACCCGAGGGGGCTCCCATACAAAGCTAGGGAAATTATAATAAAGCGACCCCTACAGTTTTGAGGGTCCCCGTGGATAGGTCAAATTTAGGACTGACGCCAACTTATTTCTCCTTGCAAACATTTACCAAGAACATACTTACCTCCTATCAGCACCCGCTAGGGAGGGTGTAATACAAAATTTTAAAAATTATAGTAAAATTCCATACACGTTATTCTCAATTGTCATTTCTCTAGCAAAAAAAAAAAATCAAGTGTTAAAACATTTCATTCTTTTTTTGTGAAAGAATATTTTTTCTTGTTTGTAAACCACTTTGCTTTGACGTTAATTTTAAAAATTTTTTTAGTTCTCATTGTGTTTTTACAAAATACACAAATATTTATGTCACTTTATTTGTCAGTTCTTTGTGGCTGTCTTTAACTTTATCTGTTCTTGTGTATCAGCACTTCACAAATTACAAGACACTATTCTTAACAATATGTACAAATAAACATGTACTTTTACATAGACTTAAACAGTACATATAATACGACCATCTTAGAAACTTACTTAAAGAACAGTTGTATTAACAACAATGGTCGACAACAACAAAACAAATAGTTATACCAACTACACTAACAAAAGTAATATTTCAATGTATTACAACAGGGCTGTCATACTTTAAAATTCAAATGTGAAAAAAGCACCAAATTATCGAAATATTTTTTCTTGTTTTACCCCAAATTTTTCTTTAATTTCAAACAAAATATATTTTCCAGAAGTCTTAAAGAGTAGATAATCTAATAGTAATTTAAAAAATTAAATCAGTAAAACAAATTTGACCAGGTCAAACAGCAGGTAAAGTTAGAAATTTTAATCTGAATGGACTCATTCGTAAGTCAAGTAATTTTTTTTTATCTTTAAAAATATATACTTACGGCACTAAAGTAATTAAAATATTACCAAAACTTAATAATTTTGTTTATAATTTTTTTCACTTTTTTTATATTAAGTGTTTTACATGCAGTTTAATATGCCACGTTCAAAGTAATTAATTTCAAGACTCTCAAAATGCACAAACACTTTTCTATTAAGTGATTCATATTTATTAAAAAAAAATATATAAATTGCTGCTAGATGCCGGAGATGCAACAACAATGTCTATGTGGCAAATAAATAATGCTTATGAAAATGCTTGTGACAAAATGTATAACAAGTAGCACAAGGTCGTTTTACAAGTGAGATCAAATAAAAAGAAACGTTGAACTAAAAATAATTTTTCAAGTCGCAAATAACATAAAGAAGTGCATACTGGCAGGTAGATAAAAAATATTTTATTAGCAGACATTAATTAGAGTGCATAGATAATATTTGTTTGAATATGGCAACAATAAAATGTTTAAGTTTAAATAAATATTGAAAAACAATTAAATGTGGACTGCAAATTGAGGACGTTTTTTTTAGGCAATCAGAAAATTTTTTTTGCCTCTTTAGACAGAAAAAATTTTTCTAAATTTTTTTTTTAATGAACGCAGTTATTGAAAGACTAAAACGGGTTTTAAATAATTTTCTTGTGTCAAAAATATATTAAAGTTTTTATAAAAAAATTTTTCCGTAGAAATTATGCCTTTTCACAAATTCTTTTAACAAATTAATAATTTTGCACAGAAATTTTGTAATTTAGCACTTTTGTACCCTCGTTTTTGCAATATGCTACACCCTTTAGGTTGAATATACAAAAATGATCATCAAACGTGAACGCTTATATTAATTAGAGTTTAAGTCTTGAAAGTCAATTTACTCTTTGCACTAGATCCTGACATTTAGAAGGTGCCAGGTTCAATGCTTAATCGTGTCAAACAAATTTTTATTTTCTCCTTTTATTTCTTGGTATTTTTTAACCTTTTTCCTGTTCTTTCTGTTTTGTTTTCTATCTTTTGTTATGCCTTTGCTTATGACTGTTTACACTCAAAAAAGTATTTATGTAAAATCTAATGGAAATGGTATTTAAAATAATTGGATATTCATTTAAAAACCTCTAACTAGATATTTATTAAAATCAACAAAATATTTTATTCAAATTCAGACATAAAAAAATAACTTACATATTCGTCTAAAATTAACTAGATTTTCTGTTATTTATAGCTAAACACAAAGTATCGGAAAAAAATTAACAAAGTTAGGTTTTACTAAAAAAATAACTGACAAAATTAACTGCAACGGAAAATCAATATTTATGTGCAGTTGGAGCTTAAAATAACTCTTCGAACCAGTTAAAAACAAATATTATATTGAAATTTAACTGTTTTTTTAATTTAAAAGCAACTTTACGGATTACTTCCTAAATAACTCTCAGTCAGTTACTGTAATAATTTTTTAAGTGTAGTTGCGTTGAGTTTAGTTTATTTGAGATGAGTTAAAATTTTAATAAGGTGAAAAGTAAACAAAAGTAAAATAATAACCCTTACAGAAGCAGAATGCCTTGGTGGTGGAGTATATAGAGTGTACGTCTTGCAAACCTAAGGTTCCAGGTTCGAGTCACGGATCAGACAGGCAATGAAAACTATAAAACTAGTTTTGTTTGTATTTTAAATAAATGAAAAAAGTTTAACATTAGCATGATGTACATATGTAATAAAATTAAATAATTATGAATAAATATATAAATAATAATTTTTTTTTAAATGTATAATAAATCGACTTATATTTTTATAAGAAAGTTGATTAGTAGTTTTGTTGCATTTTAAATAAATTTCAAGTTTTAAATTAACAAATTAATTAGCTGATACTATCAATTCGTTTGCAAACTGAAAATCAATAAAAATTTAATTGGGGTTACAAATTCCTAACTGAATTTAACTTTGCACTTTTTCTGTGTAGTGTTTCAAAATTAAAATAGACATTTGCTTTTAAACTATCAAGTTTTTTTAAGAGTATTAGATCAAAAATGCTCATATGTACGTTTAAGCTCACCCTAAAGTGAGGAAGAAGCAAAAAATAATGCATTTTTAAAACTCCTCTAGAAAAATATTTATTTTTTTTAATTTCTTGGTTTTTGTTAGCAGATGTCCAGCCCTGAGTGAAAATTTGCTTTGTAAAAAAGCAGCTCGGATCGTTAATACAATTTAGAGCCTTAAGGTGAGAACTATAAAAAGATGAGAAACCATCTCGTATCGCTTGACCCTAAATTATAAACTTGTGGTCGAGCAAGACTTTACCTAAATCAGAATTTGTTAAAATTAGCGGCCGTTAAGGGAAACGTTACAGCTTACTTCAGTCCATCTATTTAACTCCAATGTTTTACCTATCAAAAATAAAATTGGAACCAAAAGTGGGGTATAGAGCAAAATTGCAAAGAGAAAAAATTAGGGATCGAAACTGCGTCCTCAGTTTGGTAAGCTTCAGCACCATTTCCCAGTCTACCCGGGTGCTGGGCAGCAAGAAAGTTAAGAATTACAACTAATGTAATAGGTATGTATGTATATTTGCTAAAAATTTCCCCTAGAAAATTTTATAAAAACAATAATAAAACAACTTTAAAACAAAAAATAAAAAAGAAAGACAACTACTTAAGTTTGAAATGACATATTGCAAATGAACAAAAAAATTTTTGTCACTTATTTTAAGTCAAAACTAAATGCGAGTGGGTGGCTTTTGGTATGCAAACTATTTTTTTATAAAACAATTCTACACAATGACGGCCAAATAACCATAAAAAAACACTGAAATAAAAATAAAAAAAAGAAAATTTAAAACAAAAAAACTGAAAAAAACTTTTTCTATTTGTTAGACAACATGTATCTTGCATAAAATTTCTAATAACTGAATGTCGTTTTTTATATTATTTTTTTCTTTACTTTTTAAAACGTATTTGCATAAATTTTTTGTTTTTAAAGTTGCAAGTGCTGATAGTAAGAGAAAAAAATAAATTTAATTTTATTTTTTATAGGTATACGTGGGATAGTTAAGCTTAGTTCATATTATGCAAATATTAGACGAAAAAATTGCGACCATGTTTGAAAGCGAAAAATTTATTTTTTGGCCCCTGGCAAAATTAAATTATCTCAAAATACAATTATTATTTTTTGGAATTTAATAATTTTAGCAAAATATAATTAAAATTTTTTAAGTCAAATTTTTTTACTTGGAGAATTTATTTTTATTTTGAACTTTTGAAAATTTTTTATCGACAATAATAACAATAATTGTTGTTTTTTGATTTTTATACAAACAAGAATTATAAAAATTTTTTTTGCAAAAAAATATATAAAAAATATTTATTATTTCTTGGCAAAACAACATAAAAATAACAATTATTTTTTATAAAAAATTAAAGATTTAAAAAACATTTGATTTCTATTAAATCTAGCTTAAAGCCATCAAGAAGGTAGACCTCACTTGGATCTACAGTGTTTCCTTGTAACCGCTTAGAAAATAACTATCATTCGCATTCCCTGATTTTTTTTAGAATTAATAGTACTTCAAGGATTTTGTCTTTGTTCTAAAATTAAATATTTTTTGCCCAGCAATAGTTGGTCACGTTAAATTTGATACATTTTCCTTTACTGGAAACCAGCTTTCCCACTTTCAATTTTTATATCAAACTTAAAATTGCAATTCACTTAATTTTAAAAAAAGAAGACAGGATTATTGTTTATAACTACATAAACTGCTGTCAAAAGTTTTCTGCTTGACTCTATTTGGTCCATTTAAAATGGAAATTTGTTAATATTGAGTGCTTTCCTTAGGATGTTTGTAAATAAATACATTTGACTCAAATAAAAGATGGAAAGGGATTTTTAATAAAATTTCTTCGAACGAATGTTGTTTGCACAAGATAAAAGGAAAAGAAAAACAAGTTGACTATCCTTGTTTTTTAGAAAACTTAAATCACATAAGAAATATATTTTTGTCTTATATTTGTAATTGAAAGCATGAATGCAACTTGAGTAATCCCTCTTGTGTTCTTCTCTGTTTTTGTTTTAACTAAGCCTTGCCCTCAACCGTAATAATTATGAAAAAAATAAAAATGACAACAGAAGTGTATTGTATAATATACAATAATCTGATAAATGAATGAAGCTAGCTGTTGGTTAAGTGTTGCCAGAGAGACTTTAATTCAAAAAGCATAGTAAATTTGAAAAATTTGAACTTCGTCTTAACTTAAAAAATAAAAATATTTCCGTTTTCCAAAACAAACAAACAAAGAGTACTGAAGATTAAACACCGTAACTGGTTTCGAAAATGCCTTTTACTCAGCCAATATCGATAAAAAATAAAGATATGAACTAGAGTCAAAATAATATAAGCAAAAAATTATTTTTTTTTAATTTATTTATTTTTTATTTGTAAAAATATTTTTTTTTAATTTATATAAAAACCATCTATAATAATAATAAATATCGTCATTTTTTTGAACTTATATATCAATAAAAAATATAACAAACATTTCTAAAAAAAAATCTTATATCCCCTTCACAACGTGTCGGGATTTTTCCCTAAATTTTTTCAAATTTTGTATGATAACCCCCTAAGTGGGTGGAGATAGGGGGTAAGAATGTTCTAGAAAATTTTTGTAAAGAAAAATTAGTTATGGTCAGTCCATAATACCTATTTTTGGGCACCCTAGGAGCCATAGGGGGGATTTATTATAATTTCCAAAACTTTTTATGGGAGCCCCCCTAGGCGATGAAGATAGGAGGTAAGTATATTCTAGTAGTATGTTTGGAAAGGAAAACTAATAGGTGTCTGTCTTACCATTTCTTTCTCTAAAGCCTTCTTTGGGGAAGTAATGGGCGTTTTTACATCATTTTTGTAAACTTTGTATGGCAGCCCGTTTAGGTGATAGAAAAAGGGGGTAAGTATGTTCTAGAAATATGCTTGGGAGGAAAAACTAATGGGAGTCTGTGACACATTTTGTTCCTCTAAGGGCGACTTCGGAAAGTTGTAGGGGTTTCTACCCCAATTTTTTTTAACATTTTGTATGGCAACCCTTTTAGGGGCTTGAAATAGCTTGTTCCCACAAAATGTTTGGAAGAAATATTTAATAGGGGTCGGTCTTACATTTGACCTTTGTATAAAACGATTTTAAAAAAACTAAAAAAATCAAAGATTGCATGGCAACATTGTTAGGGGACGGAGATAGAGTATGAAAATGTTTGTAAAAAACCCAATTGGAGTCAGTATTATATTGCACCCGTGTACGCGGCAGTTTTAGAGGTTTTTATGTACAATTTTAGATCTCGGTCAGTTATCTTGCGAGTTTTCTTGATTTTAACAGTAATTTGTTCGCATGATATTTTTAATAGTTTGATACCACCCTTGGTTCTATGTGACATCGGGAAGATGGACAGACGGTCAGATGGACAAACGGTCATCGCTAAATCGACTTTCCTATCTATAAGGACCAAGAAAATAAATATTTTATGGGGTCGCAAGTGAATAATAAAGAAATAACAATGGGAATGACAAACTTATATACATATACTCTTATCACTTAAGTTAATTATATAAAAAAAAATAAAATCAAAATATAAATATTGATTTCAGCGAAAAAAAATTAAATCTTGTTTAGTTCAATTAAGATTGTGTACTTTATTTGACTCCTCAATGCTCTCCTGAGCCTGTTTTTTCTTTGAAAACTCGTAACTACCATTATTTGCAGTCCCTTCTTATCTCTATTAACTTTAAACAACTATACCTTTTTAATATTTTATATGAATTTTAAAATTTCCGTTTTTTGTTTGTTTAAAGGCTGAGCTTCCTAGACCAATGACGTCGTTTAAAAACATCAGTTTTTAGTCTTTAACTAAAAATAAAATTTGTTTTAAGAACTTTTATTATAATTATTAAAGCAATTTTAAACTTAATTGATGGACAAGTTGTCATAGCTTTAACTTTTTAATTTAAATTACTTTTCACAAATCAGTTACCTACACCCTTTGTGTTTTCAGTAATAATTCACCCATAAATGTGTCATAAATTTGCGATGGAAAATATTTGCGTGTCATAATTGAAAAAGTTATAATAAAGTTTTATATTTCAACACCACAAACAATCAGGGTATTATATGTTTAAAGAATATTACTATAACCACAATAAAAATATTAAATAAAATCATAGTCTTAGTCGAAAAATTTATCCCAGATATATTAACTTTTTTATTGAACAAAAAACCGAATGGATTTAGAATTATTGCTTAAAATTTAAACCTCAAGTAAAAGCAGCTTCTTGGAAATAAACAAAATCGAGTATCTTATATATGTATTATTAGGTTTCAACTTTTGAACAGTTTGCTGGGATATTTTTTTCTAAAGTTGTTTACTATAAGCTGTAATGTTTGTTATATGATTTTCTTGTTTTCGTTATGACACAAAGAAAAAATCAATAAATTTAAATGAATAACAAATTAAAGTGCTTAAATAGCTGCACTTTAAAGATACCTTCAGGGAAAAAGTTATTTTATTAAAACCAATTAAGAAAGCTCCGGTTGGGCATGCCCGATTATATATAACTCTTTTAAATAATTTTTTATTTTACTTTCATCATATCGCTCATTTACTCAGATAACGTCATAATTACAAAAAATGCATTCATTCTTAACGATGCAGAGTTCTTAATCATGTTGTGCTTTATATTGTGTCTAAATTTCACTTTTAGTTTTGTTTCTACTTTTTCACATCTGAAGAGAAAAGGCAGTTATTCTTTTTTAAAAAAAATGTAAGCGAATCGAAAACTTTAATCGCCTTTTCCTCAATATGTTTTTTTTTCTTTTAATTATGACATTGTTTGAGTAAATAATCAATTTGCCACAAATTTGTGCTGAATTATGGGTTTTTCCTGAGTGGAAATAGGTTTGAAGAGTTAATTCTCTAAACGTGATCTTCGAAACAAGGCATATGGGCTAGATACCTGCATCAAGTCAAGAACCGCATAATTTTCTAATTCTTGTGTTGCTGTGCGGTTAAACTATTTAAGTGCTGCAATGTAGTGTTGTTAAGAATAAAGAGTGTTGTCATGCACTGTTGTTGATACAACTTAAATACTGTCATGATGTGTGGTCGATAAAAAAAATGACTGTGATGATGTATGGTCAACAACAACAAAACTGTGTGTATTACACACAATGTTGAATATGAACAAACATATATACAATAAGGCAAATCAATATAAAATTCATACGTAATTACATTACATTACATACATACATAAATTAAAAATCAACCCCCGTTTTTTAAACTAACACACCAGGAACATCCCGTCAACAGTAAAGTTTCGGGATGAATTGAAATTGAAGTGTGTGATCATGATGAATTGATGTTCCGTTGTTGTTTACTTAAGTTTGCTTAAGTGTGAATATATTTTTCATTTAAGTTAAGTTAAGTAAACAAAAGAGATGGCGAACAATGCAACGCAGTACTTATTGCTGTGTGTGCACACGTGTCTTATTTAGTATCGTCTTGAGCTGGCCTCTAATATGGGCTTGGTAAATTATGGACTGATCAAAATAACATTTGATTTATTATTTCCACGAGTTTACAAGTTGAGGTCAACTTTTGGATCTGAGCAACTCACAGACGCTTATAAGGTTATTTAAATTAAAATATGCAACTAGTTTTTTTGTTTAAATTGGATCTAATTTTTGAGCTTAGCGCTATCTCAGTAGATATATTAACACATTTAAAAATACCTCAAGAAATATTCGTTGACTAAGGAAAAAAATTTAAGTAAGGCAATATTAAACCCTTTAAGTTTAAAGAATATTGGGGAAAAAGATGTAAAGTTTAAAAAATTTTAAGGAAAATGAGCCTCATTTCGTTTAAGTCGCTGAACAATTTTTAAATCAGCGCTCCAAATAGTTTAGAAACAACTACTAGTTGCTTAGATCTAAAACCACTGTAATTGGCATAAGGTTATACATACATGTATGCAAACAGTGTCATATTAAAGGTAATTATAGATTAAAATGCATAACAGAGATGGACATGGATATGAGGGCTATATGGTAGGGTGTTCCGTCTATAATACCTCTCAGTATTATATTTGGTGGCATAATATTAAACACATATAAAAGATTTTAGAAAATAGATAGATGGACCCCAGATTTTCTGCCCAAACGCATTATACCTTTAGTGTGTCTACAGGGTGGTGGCAAAACAAGCAAGGTTTAGTTGGTTAAAGCTTATTTTTTTTAATGCTCTAAACACAACTGGGACGAACGATGAATTTCGCACTACACGACGAACTCGTCTGTTAAAATTCGTTGCGTAAATTCGTTAAGTGAAACACATTAAGAACGAATAAAACAGCTGTGATAAAGATACCATATTTCTTAAAAAAGAAGCACTATTTGAAAAAAATAATAATTTAAAAAAAACTATTTAAAAAATTTATAAATACAACACTTAAAATACACTTATTGTATTTAATGCAACAAATAAAAAGTGAAAATTATTCTTAAAGTATAAAATATCATTATTATTAAACAAAATAACATAGTTATTAAACAAAATAAAAGAAAAATGGTCACTCTGTGCCAAATTATTAGTCATTCGTCTGCGTAAGAAATAGAAATAAACCTATCGCAGAGTTTGTTACGCATGACGAATTTTAGTCGACGCACTGTTTGTGTGCATTTTCATATACACAAATGTGTTTTATTTTTTAAGACGAATATTCGCAACGAAAAATTCGACGTTCGTTTCAGTTGTGTTAAGGGCATAAAGCTGAATTAATTATAGAATCCAAGATACCAAGCTTTTATAAATCATGGACTGACAATAAATACCCTAAATTCCTGCAGGATATACACCCTAGCCAGTAATGGGATTGTTGTGTGCTCCTACGAAATAATCCTGGGGGAGAAGTTCACAAAAAATTCGGGATGCTAACGAATTTCCCTAATATTTCTCAATCCATGCCTTTAAAGAAACTCCCATCTGGCAAAACATCAGACATAAAACATTGGGTTCCGGCCAAACGTTGGGCAGTGACACAGGAAATGCTCCCTCGTTTTGATGTCCTACCTACATGCATGCTATGCTAATGCTATTTACTGCAAGTTAAATTCAATGGAGGTGTGCTTGAAAAATTAAGTGACCGATCAGCACACTATTCATCTTGCTTAATTTCGAGTTGGGATGTTTAAAAACGCCCCTAGTCCTAACCTTAGTCGTGTCGCCCCAAAAGGCTCTCGCTATTATTACAACTGTCCTGTTTGTCTAAAGTACTTTGGGGGCATTTTCTGTTCATTCTTTCAACTCGGCCTTAGCTGCAATAAAAATCTTCGGGTTTCGCTGTTTTTCTTGAAGGGAAAGATACCAAATAGCTGACAATGAAATTCCCGATTAGTTTGCTTGTAGTGGTTTGGCCAGTGAGTTATTATATAAAGAGGAAACTTTATAAGAAACATTGCGAAAAAATAAAAACATTACTGCTTAACATGACAAATGTTCGTTGGAAATGCAGGGCTTACACTAGAGTGGCTAAAGTCAAATGGCCAGAGCTGAGCTCAGGAGACAATAGGTTTCTCATTGACTTGGAGAAGTTGGGTTTTTGAAACGCCATTGGGAATATATTTTTATATATTATTTTTTAATTAGGATTCTTAGAACTTTTAGTTGATCTCCAACCTCTTCGATCTTCTGCGCTTCTTCTCCAATTTCTGACACCAAATTTCGAGATGTCTTCCTTCACTTGATTGATTTTTTTTAGGATTAACACTATCAAATAGGATCAAGGTACTCCAGGTTATTGTAAGATGTGCAAAGATCATGTTGCTTATCGCTGCCTAAGTTTACAGAATCATAGGCCATGTGGTTGGGTAAAAGTTCTATGAGAAAATAAGAAGTATTTATCTTGAAATACGGTTGGTTTTAAGATAGACAGTAGAGGAGGACTTCTCACGGGTACCCTGGTTGATTTTTAATTTACGGTCTGAGGCTATGTTCTCCCTTCTCGCTAGGCTTACAATTATTACTTTTTTAAAAAAAATTTTTTAAGTCTCTAAGTGAAGATGTATGGGATCGTGTACTTTTTTTCTTTACCCTTTGCAAGCAAATCTAGACCTAAGTCGGAAAAAAAAATAAATTTTTTTTAAATTTCTTGGAGCCTTAAAAGGGTGACTATCAACAATAGACTGCAGTAGACCCAACTCAAGCAAAAGAGGATTCCAGCGAATTGCTATTAAATATTTTTGAACTAAAACTCTTATTTTGCTTAATTGTAATTATTTGTTTTTAAACATTACAATATATTTTTTAAGCTTCAAATAAACATTTTGAACAAAATATTAATTTCTTTCTTGAGAGAATGGTAAGTAACCCATCGAGTGTTTAAGGTTGACATTTTTTAATTTTTCTAACGACATCAGAAAAGAGCTAATGGTTTGACAACAATAAGACTTTTTTTCAGAAAAGAACAGAAGAAGGGGCATAAGGCAAAACTAAGGCAATTTTTCTGTCTAAAAGGGAAAAAATATAAGATTTTATTAGCAAATATTACGATGGAATTTTATTTAATATTTTTCTTTTTTATCTTTTATTTTTAAAAAGAATTGAAAATAAAAACATATATCTTATCACGCCTATTCTCATTAAAAATTCCGCGGGAAAGGCTTGTAATTGTTTCTGTTTTTCATTTTAGATCTCTGCCGTATATATAATCAAATATTTGACTAATCCTAAACAAGCTAAAATATATAAAAACTTAATTGCCTAGTCTGATTTAGCAGTAAAAATTGATTTATTTAGTTCTAAGTAGTTAAACAATGTATTTTAAAAATTTTTTTGTATCCATACATTTTTGTCACTCTGTATAATTTAATATGTGAAAGTTGGTTAAACGATGTTTTCTTAACTCGTGTGCACTTAAAAAAATTGATAGAAAGTGTTTTCTTGTTTAAAATTAAGAACTTTTAAAATAATTATCAAACTTTTTACCAAAAGTAACTATAATAACTTAATTGACAATGAAAACAAATAAAAACATTACCAAATAACCAATAACAAAAACTTGTTTAGTTCAACTTTTTTTTTTGGTTTGAAACAAACCTCTACTAAACAAAAGAAGCATTTTAAATAATAAATTGAAATTATTTTAAGTATAAATTCTTGATATTTACTTGAAATTCTAATACAAGTATATCTAACTTCATAAAGTGAATAACAAGAAAGAATTTCAGAGATCGTAATGAATATTTTGTATAAACCACGCTTACGCAATGGCCAATTGGCACCATTAAATATTTTTATTAAAATTTATCGTTGGAGTAATATTGTATGCTGGCCATTGGAGGACAATGTATCCTATTTTGTTTATATCATCGATCGTTTCTTATGGGTTCTGCTATTTTTGCAATTTGCTTTGCACAACGAAGCAGAAATGCTTTTCATTAAAACGAATTTTGGAGATTTGGATAAATTCCTAACAGCAGTACCAACGTATCTGGCTTTAAGTGAACTACACTTAAGAGGTTTTACTTTGGGTTTGCGAAAGAATGACTTGAAGAAATTAATGCAAAAATTTTATTCGGAAATTTATATAGAAGAGTAAGTACAAGCTTTTATTATCTTAAAAAATATCATAAATATTAAAACTGTTCAAATAAAAATAATTTAAACTTTAAATAATCAAAAACTAAATTAAAGCAAAATTGATAATTAAGTCAAATTTTTATTTGCAAAAATATAAATTTAGGTTAAAAAAACTTTAAATAATTAAATATTTATTAATTGATTCTGAGATTCTGGAAAAATCTTGGCACAATTTTCGGCGTGGAAGTTTTTTTTGAAAAACCGTATTTTATTTGAACCTTTTTTTTTTAATTTTAGATTTCCAACTAGCCGATCAGTAAACCTGTAATATTTTTAAAATAAATTCTTTTAATTCAGTTCCATTACGAGACATGCAAAAAATAACTTCATTAACTTATTTTTAAATTTAACTTTGCTGGGTATATAAAATGCAAAATGTAAAAAATATATAATTTAACATTTTTATTTGATTGTTAAATCATAAGAACGTGTTCTACGTATATTAATTTAAAACAAAACTTTAATATTGTTACAGATTTATATAGTATATACCAAACACCTAAAAAGCTTTTTCTTAAATTTTCTTGTTCATGCCCTAGGATGACCCATATTTTAAAGTAAGAATTTTAAAATAACTTTGAACATCTGGGCACTCTCTAATTTTGTTATTACTAATACAACTAGTATGTACCCGTATGCAAAGTTAAAAGTTTGAAACTGATACCGTTAAAATAGCATTTAAGTTTGCTTACCGATATTAATACCGTTACCGAAATAAACTAATGTAAACAGAAAGCTTCGCACCACAAAGAATTTATGTTGTTGTCAGGGATGCCAAACGTTACGATTTTACAAACAAAAATACACGCAGGACAAATTAAATGCTTGCGCAGGAAGTCCCAACTAAATAAGAGAAACTAACTTTTTTTGCATGCGCGAAGTACTAAAGAGTTTATTTTTAAATATTTTAAGACCCATCCGAAACTTTGTATTTTCCTATTACTAACCGAAATGACAAATTGTTTAATACCGGTGCCGATACCATTTTTCGTTTAAAATTCCACAAGGAAGACAGTGCTAATCTGGGCCTTTCCAGCGACACAGTCAGCCAGGAAAAATTATTTTAAAATAGATGGATTTGGTGTGAAATGGGTCCATAAAAAATTTTGACAGGATCAAGGATCAATAAGACCTCTCTAGGGGTCCTTGAGAGTCTTAGGGTCTATTTTAAGGGACCAATGAGGTGACAACAATTTCTTTGCTTTTTTTCGATATTTTTCCAATAAATTGTGATGTTATAGATGATTCGCCGAATGGAGGTGATAGTACAGAACTAGAACACAAAATACTGAGAGGGAACGCAAAAAAAGCAATAAAATAAATGATCAAAAATTGAAAATTTTATAAACTTTTGTAACACAATAGAAAAAACAGAATTGAAAAAACTTGTTTAAATTCTTATTATTCAATTTCAACAAATAATAAGGACTTAAAATTGAAATAGAACTGCTCATTCAATTTTATAATAAATGAGTCATACATTTATTAGTTAAACCAAACTTCTACTCGACTATTCATCAGAATCAGATTCGCTTAACTTTTCTGTTTCTTCAGTTTCACTTGCTCCTGCAAGCTCTAAACGTAAATCTTTATGGGCATCAAAACAAGGCTCAACTAAAAACCTTATGACTTCCGGTGGGAGCGATGAAAAGTTTTTGTCGATAAGAATTAATCAGAGGATCTGATGTTATCAACAACATGTTAAGCAAATCTCTGTTTGTATGGTTCTTGAAGATTTGCGTGTGTGCGCCAACCTGTATCGCCTACAAAACTTGTTGCGAGCTTCCTGAGCTTCTTCAGATAACTGACCGATGGGTACAATGAAATTTTTTATAACATCGATCGCATGGCATAATATCTTGTGCACGCTAACAGGCAAAGGATACCAGTCGTAAAATTTTAAATCTTTGTCTCTAGTTTTTTTGGATGAATCCTTGAAACTCATGCAGATTAATTTCAAATCGTGATTACAAGACACTTACAATAATATAAAAATTTTTAATGACTTCTTTGTCTTGTTCAGTTATTTCAGCACTCTTTGAATAATTTTTAAAAAACCTTCTGGTAGTATTTCCATCATTTGTCGTGCCATATCCTGGTTTTACATCATCAATAATCAGGCCGATTTCATTTTTGAAACGCATTTGAATAAATAATTTAAAAAAAAGAACCTAAGTTGAGTTTTCTCTATCGATATTTAATAAGATTCTGGGGAGTAAAAGAGAGGAGAAGGTAATTTGCTTTGTCTTACACTTGACTTAAAATATTGCCTTTGACTTAAAATATTACACTGATGCGAAGTCGTGCGAAGTATAAATCATTCAAAATCTAAGAAAATATAATGTAGAGAGTGTTCGAGCGAAGTTTCAAGCTTATGTCTCTTCATGTCACCAATTATATGGTCCAACTTATATCAATTATTATGCTAATTTTCATCGAGAAAACCCCTTATTTGAGACAACTTTATAGGGTTCTCTAAAGATATGATAATTGTTCTTATTTTGATTAAAAAGAGCATATCTTTTTAAGCAAAATATGTTCCACCCAAAATTCTAGAGCAGCATTTGTACTAAAAATGAGAAAAAAATTTAAATAAGATGTCTTTAATGCGCATGGAATTGAAAAAAATAGTTTTTGAAACTTTATGTTTGACCTACGAAATTATGGCTATTAGACGGTTCAAAACACCCATGGCTACTTTTTTTTAATCTAATTGGACAATTCTTATTATGTGTGAATCATTAAAACACAAAAAATTGATTTTGAATTTTTACCGGCTAAACCCTGTAAACAGCTCACTGTGCGACATGTCTACAGACATCAAAAGCTTTAAGCTGACAAAGAAATAAATTTTTCAAACAGTATAATAAAAAATGTCTACAAAATGGTAAATTTTAAGTTAATTTTAGGTGATATTGCGAGAAAAATAATATGGAGACTGAGCATGCCTACTTTTGTTATCTTTTTCACTTTTAATGATATATTCTCTTTAGTAATTATTTATTGGATATCAATATTACAGTTGCAACTATCTTCCAAAATATTTCTACTAAATTGGGTTGGGCTAAAAGTAAGAAATTCGTACTGGAAAATTGCACTTTTATTCAGAAAAAAATTTGCACTCACCGTACTTTTAACACCGCTACGGCTAAATTAGAAAAAGATTACTTGGTTTTTTTTATTCTGTATTAAATAATAATATTAGCAATAATAATAATAATAATAATAATAATAATAATAATAATAATAATAATAATAATAATAATAATAATAATAATAATAATAATAATATTCTTCTCTTTTCAGATCTCAAAATCCCAAATTGTTTAAAAAAATCAAACAACAAATTTGGCCAATTTTAGTTGTTTCTGGACTCTATTTTACCAGCCTGAATACCTTTTTCTTTATTGCTTTTTATGCTTTAGCCACAAACCAAAGAATTTTACTCTATCAGATGATACCGCCATTTGATTATCAAAACAATTTTGTCAATTATATATTATTATTAATCAGCAATGTGTGGGTAGGACTTATTTGCGGCACCATGATGTTTGGCGAAAGTAATATTTTGGGTCTTCTGATATATCATCTAAATGGTCGCTACATAATGATGAAGGAAACATTTAATCGCAAAGTGGATGCTATTTTAAATAGCAACGAAAAAATCGATATTATCAAAGAGTATGAGGAGGCTCTGCGTGAAACTTTAAAAGAGAATGCAAGGTTAAATCAATTTGCCAAGGAAGTGCAAAATGAATTTTCGTTTCGATTGTTTGTTATGTTTTCTATAAGTTCTGCATCTCTATGTGTTTTGGGATTTCAAGTTTATTTGGTGAAATGGAATTTCATTGAAAAACTAAAATTTATTTAAACCCTTTGCTTTTTTTTAGAGTCCGGCTGATAGTACAACTTATATACTTTGGTGTCTGGGTAAAATTCAAGAACTTTTGGCCTATGGCAATCTGGGCTCAACTATTGCTAGCACAGTAAGTATTTTAAGATTTATTACAAATCATTTGTTTTAATTTATTTAAAAACTATTTACGTTAAAGACCGGTCAGATAAGCTCCATGTATTATGAGTCGAAATGGGAAGCAGTTATAGAGCGCTGCTCGAATACTAAAGACAATGTTAAAATTTTAAAACTTGTCCTTTTGTCTATAGCTACCAGTCGCCAACCTTTTAATTTTACAGCCTTAAATTTCTTTAATATTTCTTATGCCTCTGTCGTAACAGTAAGTTGTTTTTATATGAAAAATTTTTTATTTATATGAAATGTTTCTGACAACTTTTTTATCTTTTAAAGGTTATACAAGCCGCTGGTTCATACTTTACATTTTTGATCTCATTGCGTTAGAAAACGAACAAAGTTAACGGCAAGAGTGAACCTAAAATACTTCTATGAAAAGAGCATATTAAACCGTCACCAAGAATATTATTTTTAATTATGTTTCTTAAAATATATTTTTTTAACTTAAAATCAAAAATTATTAGTTCATAATGTGTTATTAATGTTGTTTGTCTCTTAATGTTTCACTCACTCTTTTTATAAATTAATATTATTTTACTTAACATTCTATTGTTAATTTACACTAAACGTTTAATACATAAAATATACTTATGCATGTGTGATGCAGTTTTATTTGCCATTTAAAGCAGGACCTAGCCTATTTGGCGTTACTCAGCGGTATGCTTTCGTTGAGCAGGGGGAGGAGTTGAAACAAGAAAGTATTGACAAGAATACATATGGTAAACTACAACAAGGAAAATTCGAGAGATCTGGTATTCAACAAAACAAGATTATGTATTATTAATGCTTGCAAGTAAAGTGTGAGAGTTCTTCAATTTTGCTGCAACTAAAATACGATCTAACACTGTGATCTATCATCCATGACTGTACTAGATTGGGTCGTATTCCAAGTAGCTGACATGATAAATGACACAAATGGTATCAGCAGTTGCTTTTTTCTGCTTAAACAAATTATTGCTTTTAACTCAAAGTAGCTATGAACTAAACTAGAATTTTTATTAGTTATCCGGTGGAATTATTGTGTGTAGCAGTATCTCACAAATTTAAAATAATTTTTAAAAATTAAAAATTGGTTGGGCCGACACGTTACCAATGTTCGCGTTTGCAAACTCTTGCAATATAAATCATTTTTTACAGTCTGTACTTTTACCAACACTTTAAGTACTAGATTCACTCTGTGGCCATGATTTAACTTGTAAGGTATATATTTTGGCAAAGGTCAAAGCTCTTCCCCATTTTTTTAAGCCACAGCTATGACAGTCGTCGGAAAAGCCCGCGTTTCTTACATTTTTACGTCCTGCCAATTACGACTTATCAGTTAGATTGCTGCCCTTAAGATCCGACATGTGTTTCGATTACGCCACCTTTAATAAGCCATTTCAAGAGAAGTATCTACAAAGTTATCAGAAAATTGTTTAAAACAGAATCCAATACAAAATTCCACCCTAAGAAGTACCGTCTGTGAAAATCCAGGAACAATAGTTTTTTACGAAATTACACCCCTCAGGTTTTTACAGAACCAGATCTCGAAACTCTTTGTCAAAGTCTGTGTAAAATATTTTAAAGATTATTCCTGCGTCAAGGGACAAGCGATGTACCTAAGATTGCCACATAGAATGGAATTCTTAACCTTTTAAAGCACAATGCCTTGAGTCTAACTGCTCTTTAAGTACTTTATGACAATCAGTAGGTGTGCTGTGTACATTGCATCCGCAGGACGAGCTAGGTGTGCTTGTTATGCAGATTTGTTAGATTTTTTCTTAACAGGTTTATTCATATGATTTAGTCAGGACTTAAAAGAACACAAAACTTTATGTAATCTGTTCAGTTCAAATGACAATATTGAGTCAAGAACAATAATTAGATTTTTTTAATGCTCGATAGGGGAATTTTGCAGTTACCTGACACCAACCCAGTCAGACGTCGTTAAATTGGCTCAGAAATGGGTTCAGACTTAGTGTATTTTAAGGCAGAGGCTAAAATTTGCTTGCTTGGGCACTTAATCCAAAGCACAAACGTAGTATATTTCTACTACCTGCGATAGGTGACAGATACAGAGTAGAATATAGAAATTTAAATTCAACCCGTATTTCGTCGTATACACCATTGTTGATACCAATATATAAGAAATATTATTTACGAACTTCAATTACTTTAATAAAAGGCATAATTAAGTTAATGCAAACATATTCCAAATGATGGTTTTATCTTTTGATTGACAAAAACAAAAAAATTTCAGTAAATTAACGCCCGTATTCATAGTAATTAAAATAGGCTTATTACGGGCTTTTTTGACAATTATGCCAAAAAAACTGTCAAAAAGACCTAATAACCCTACTTTAATTTTTATGAATATGGGAGTAAAAGTTTAATTTAAATTTATTAAAGGAGTTATTATCAATGGTACTTGTATAAATTTATCGTTTACAACAGCGTTTTTCAAAGGAGGATATTATATGTTTAGATTTTTAAGAACAAACCTACAGAAGAATGCTGAAAATCTTTTAAACACTATAAACTTAAACAAGTTGGCCATATAGTAGTTGTATAAAAATTTTTGTCACTCTGTATCTTTTCTGATTTACTGGTCAGTTACATGATTAAACTTGTTTGTTATTACGTGCTTACAAAAATTTAATTTGAAAAGTTTTCTTATTGGAAAACAAAAACTAATAAAATAATAAATAAAAAAAAAATAATTTAGTTATTACTAAATAATACAAAAATCTAAGACAAGTAAAGGAGAAAGGATGTTTGTTTGTCTCCATTAAGAAATAGTTTATTGTTTGTCCATATATTTTTTTAAACATGGAAGTGAGAATGGTACTTCCATATCAGTTAAATACTTTTAATAACTTTTACTAAAAACTTTTAATAACAAGTCTCCCTTTCACTAAAATTTTTGTTAAAAGCGTTAACACAAATCTATAAAATACATTATATTTGTGGCAATTAATCATAATGGCTTAAGTGGAAATTTTGTGTTTTTTTTTGTTAAGTTGTTGTAAAAAAATAAATTGGCAGAAAAATTAAAACTTATGTGAAGTTAAGTTGTTATATTAAAGGGCTTTAGGTTAAGTTAAAAAAAATGCGGAAAATATACTCCCTTATTTCCAAAAACGCAACGCCTTTAAACAAAAACAAAATATATTGAAAATTTTTAAAATTTTAGTTTTTTCCCATACAATTGTGTTTGTATTATTGCGTTGCATTTAATAATGCATGTAATAAGGCCGATTAGTTATTTTAATACTGATGTAGCAACCGTAAAACAACTAAGTTGAGTTAGATGAAAGTCATAACATCTCTTTTTTTTTAAAAAATTTAAGCTAAAATATAATTACGTATTGTTTTATAAATAATTTTGTACCTAAAATTTGGTTGAGTAATGATCTTGTAAAGAAAAATTAAAATTAAGTCACTACCTTAGTTCTCATCTGAGTTGAGTGTCAAAAAAATAAGTTTAAATTTTTATGAGTGCCAAAAAACAATTTAATTTTTTAATTTTTAGTGTTACATTACATCTAAAAAAATTAGTTTCAGTCCGCTTAAAATTGTTAAACTGGTACAAAGTGTATGGCAATACAACAACAAGCATTTAATCCAGTAACTTTTAAAAACTTCAATTTAAAACTCAGACGTTAAATAGTTTTAAAAGAGAGTACGTTCTATTTTCAACTGAGATCAGACAAAAATTGTAACAAATAAAAGCAGATATGTTATTACACTATACAAATGAGTCTCAGTTGTGAAACTCAGCTGATAACTCAGGTAGTGTAAAAATAGCTTGAGAGGAATAAAAATAAATGACCGACCCCAGTAGTTTCTCCTCCCAAGCACATTCCTAAAATATACTTACCCCCTATCTC
This sequence comes from Melanophora roralis, assembly GCA_963583895.1. Lineage (NCBI taxonomy): Eukaryota > Metazoa > Arthropoda > Insecta > Diptera > Rhinophoridae > Melanophora > Melanophora roralis. The sequence goes on along the minus strand of OY757188.1, from coordinate 92,764,567 downwards.
CACCGCCTAAGAGGTTTTGGAAATTGTAATGAAACTCCTTCGACAGCTTTCAGGATGCACGTAGATAGGTCAAATGTAGGTTGACTCCAAACTTTGCAAACATTTTCCCTAAGAGAGTTGCCATACAAATTTTAAAAAAATTTGAGTAAAATCATCAGATTCTCTTTAGTCACCCGAAGAGGGCTAAAATAAGACACCGAGCCCTTATAAAAAATAGAAATATTTCATAAATAAAAAAATGGATAAAAATAAAACAAAAATTTTGGGTTTGGGAAGGCAAATGTGACGGGTATATAAGGTTCGGCAGAGCTGAATATATTGCTCTTTCTGTTTTTTGTTTGCCAAGTCGACGTTTTAAAAGGTCCAAATACATTAATTTTTTGAGTATTTAAATAAAAATAATAGTTAGATAGTATCTGTTTTCTTTTATTCATAACAAAAATTAACAAAAAAAATTCACATTCATTAAAAGTGAATTTTGTTAAAGTAAAAAAAGAATACAAATATCATATGTAGTTTAAAAATAAAATTTTAGTCAAAAAACATATGTATGTATTGTATAAGTAATTCAAATTTAATTGTATAGTCCAAGTTTTTAGTCCAAAAGTTCCTCTATGGTGCAATAGTTTTTTAATTTATAAGTTTTAAAATATCCTTATCATACCAATTACCAGAGTTAGATTTAACTAATATTTCGGGGAAAAATTACATCAAAAGTGTACGGTCCCTCTTTTCTGTAACTTTTAGAAGTGTTACAATTATTAACAGTGTGATTTAGATAAAAAAAGTTATTTATATTTTAAAAAGAAAGAGCTGAAATAGATTAGAAAGAACCACAGGGCCATCAAACTCAAAGTGACACAAATGGCTCTATTGTAGCTTATTTTGCATCACTGGTCTGTACTTTTTATTTAAAATAACAAAACCTTAAAGCTTTATCAAAAATAAAAAAAATGGTAAATGTGCAGAGAGAAAAATCAAAAAACAACTTATTGTTATTTTAACTATCATAGAATAAACAATTTTTTTTTAATTTATTTATATAAAAATGGTAAAATAAAATTTGATGAAGCTACTAACAAGAAGTCAAACACTTATTTTATTACATAAAAATCTGTTGCTACTTGTTTTGTGTTAACAAAAAATAAACAATTATTAATTTTTTAAATTTATTTCAATCCTATGACTGCAGTCCTCATTAAATGGTGGCGAAGCCAACCGGGTAAGCTAGCAACCAACAAAAAAGCCAATATTACCAAATGACAGTTAACTTTCTTAAAAACTATTGAACTATTTTAAATTCTAAATAAGTAATTTCAAAGGATTTTAAATTATTTTTTTTTATAAATTATTTAGAAAAATAATCCAAATATATTATTGGTTGTTACAAAAAATTTTAACAGAAATAATTCTTTCGTCATAAAAATTACAATCAAGAAATAACTTCAAAAACCATGTTGAATATCCTGTACAGGCCACGCTTACGCAATGGCAAATCGGCACCATTAAATATTTTTCTGAAAATTTATCGTTTGACTAATATTATTTCCTGGCCATTGGAGGACAATGTATCTTATTTTGTTTATGCCATCGATCGTTTTATATGGGTTCTGTTATTTTTAATATTTGCCATGCATAACGAAGGAGAAGTGCGTTTCTTTAGAACGAATTCTGGAGATTTGGATCAAATCCTAATGGCAGTACCAACGTATCTGGCTTTAAATGAACTACATTTGAGAGCATTTTCTTTAGGTTGGCGAAAAAATGATTTAAAAAAGCTGATACAAAAATTTTATGCAGAAATTTATATAGAAGAGTAAGTACAAGTTTTCATTATTAATAAAAATAACTTTAAATAATCAAGAAATAAATTTAAGCAAAGTAGAAAATTTAGTTAATAATTTTTGCAAGACTAAAAATTGCGGTTAAATAATTTTAATTAATACTAAGCCGTTTATTTTGAAAGTGGCATAAGTCACCTTTTTAAAAAAAATCGAGTTAATGGCAACACTGAATACTATTGAACGGTATTTTTTCATATCTTTAAATATCTCGACTTTAAAAACAAGCAACTTATGCCACTTTCAAAATAAACGGCTCATATGGTTGATTATGGGATTACCGGGTAATTTTGACATAATTTTTGTCAACAAAATATTATTTTTTTTTTGCAAAAAATTATATTTTATTTTAATTTATTTACATTTTAGCTACTCAACCAGTCTGTTTGACTAAACTAGTTCTTTTTTTAAAATAAATTATTTGAATTCGGTTTAAATACGAAACTTCTGCAAAATCACTTAATTAACACAACGTAATGACAAGTAAAGTGTGAACGCTCATTAGAAAATGAAAAAGCGCGACTGACTTCATTTTGTCCATATAATTAGTGAAACTCGTAAAGCAATTGGACGCACTTCTTTAAATGTTCTTGTATATAAGGTTATTGCGTGTCAAAAATGCTTTGAGATCTTTAAGTTTTAAAGCATATAATATTATATAGGGGAATGACGGGTATTTATAGGGGCAAAATATCAACGTCCACAAATATTTTAATTGATAAGAAATTTTCACATTTATGGAAGAAAACATTTTTTATTTTACAGTAATATTTTTTTTATATTTTAATTTATTTGTTTAAAATTTGGGATAATTTAAATGAAAGTAGGGCCGAAAACAGCCAGGGGAATGATATTTTAAGAATTGAGTAAGACATTTTTTAGGCACCACACAGTTTTAAGAAAAGTAAATAAAAAACTGAAATTTATTAACTAGTTTTCATATGACCCAAAGTTTCTTTCAATAAAACTCTTTATATTGTTTGAGAAAAATATTTAATTGAAACTTTGTTTGATTATTCGGAACTACCACCATTGGTGATCTTCTGTGGGGAAAACATTCCGAAAAAAGCCGTCGTCAATTTATCAACGGTATAATATTTACTGAAAATACTTGATCTTGAGTACATATGAAAACTAGTTGATTTAAATATTGTAAGGTCGAAAAAATAATATCTAATTATAAATATATAAAGTGGGACAGCAAATTGGGCGGTAATATCAGAATCACCCATATGCTTTTATACACTTTACACTCGGGGATTGCGGCCTTGTCGCGGCGGGGGGGCTCAGTAGGTGCAATGACCCTGAGAGCAATGCCGGCGGTAGCAGAGCTACCGGTAGGGTCTCCCATGCCGGTAAGGTCAACAGGTGAGCACTCGAAGCTAACAGCAATCCAAAACTGTAGGCGACTTATCCGGTTGGTCTTATAACACCTTGACGTCCCGGGTTGCAGGCAGGAAACCAGCACTCAACATCTCTGCTTAGAAGTCCCACGAACACAGATCTCTATCTGGTGGCCAGGCTGGTGGCCTTAGCTGGCACCCCCAGCACCAGTCTAGGGTGCTTGGGCCAATCACTCACTCACCTGAACTATCAACGATTACTGAAACTGGAATAAATATAAATAGATATATTCAACGGACCCCCCTGATGACGACTATTGGAATGAAAAAAAGGAAAAGATTCGGAACCTGGAATATTCGTACACTAAATGAAACATCAAGACTTGCGCAACTCGAAAAAGAATTTCTCCGACTCAACTTGCTTTTTCTGGGGCTCAGCGAAGTAAGGTGGAGCGACTGTGGCGAACACACAACCCCCTCTGGCACCACGCTGCTATACTCTGGCAAGCCAGCCAACCAACCGAAAACGAGTGGCGTAGGAATACTTTTATCGAAAGAGGCCAAGCGTGCCCTTATCGAATGGCAACCGCACGGCGATCGCATCATATTGGCAAAATTTAAAACCAAGGCCAGAACTTTAACCTGCGTGCAATGCTATGCCCCAACTGATCTGGCAGATCCACAAATCAAAGAGAACTTCTATGACAATCTATACAATGTGTTAAACAGTTGCTCGCATGGCGAAATTAAACTAGTAATGGGTGACTTCAATGCGCAAATTGGTGCAGACAATAGTGGCAAGGAACAAGTGATGGGCAAGCACGCCCTCGGCAGCATGACAGACAATGGAGAGCGTTTTTACGAACTGTGCAATACAACACATCTAACGATTGGTGGAAGCCTCTTTCCACACAAAAACGTACATAAAATCACCTGGGTCTCACCAGACAATGTAACCCAAAACCAAATCGACCACATCGCCATCAGCAAAATGTGGAGACACTCGCTCTGCGACGTCAGAAACAAAAGAAGTGCAGATATGGCCAGCGACCACCATCTGTTAGTCGGGGAGCTAAAATTAAAACTTACTGCATTGAACAGAGCGCCGGCTTGCAAAAGGCCCAAATTCGAAGTCACCAAACTTGGTGATCCCCGCACTCTAAGCCAATACAAAGCAGCTCTACAAGGAAAACTTCCCACCCACTCAGCCGAGCTTGAAAGATTCGACCCTGCAGAATACTGGGAGAGGGCTAGAACCGCTCTGATTGAAGCAGCTCAGCAAACTATCGGTGTCCACAGAAGGCGAAGTAAACCCTGGATCTCAGACCACACTTGGAATCTAATTCAAGCACGCAGAACTGAAAAAAGTAAGGTCAACAAAGCGAGAACCAGGCAAAGTAGGCAAAGGGCGCTAGCATGCTACTGCGAGGTAAATTGTAGAGTTAAACGTAGCGCCAGAGCTGACAAGAGAAGGTGGCTAAGCAACCTCGCCGCCGAAGCACAACGAGCAAGCGAATCACACAGGCCTAGGGACCTGTACAAAATCACCAAGGTTATTGCCGGTCGCACCCACTCCAACCTTAGGCCAATTCAGGACTCAAATGGTGACCTAGCGTACTCCACCGAAGCCCAGATTGCCGCCTGGGAAGACTACTATAAAAACCTTTTGGAGAATAACGCCAGTCCAACTAACGAACTCTGCAGCAGACATCTACACCTGCCCAGTAACGACGTTAATATTGAAGTACCGTGCATTGGCGAGATTGAAGCGGCAATAAACCAACTCAAATCGGGCAAAGCAGCTGGCCCGGATAACATCGCGCCAGAACTCCTAAAAGCCGACAAACATTTAGCCGCACAAATCCTTCAGCCACTTATTAAATCTTTCTGGATTAATGAAACGCTTCCCGCTAACCTGAAAGAAGGCATCATAATAAACCTCCCAAAGAAAGGCAACCTCATGGAGTGCAGAAACTGGAGGGGCATAACACTCCTTAATGTCGTAAACAAAGTCATCGCACAAACTTTGTACAATCGCATTGCAGCTGTAGTCGAACCAAACCTGCGCAACCAGCAAGCAGGATTCAGGCCACAACGGTCTTGCACAGACCATATAAACAGCCTAAGAATTATCGTTGAACAATGCAGCGAATGGCGATCACCCCTATACCTGCTCTTTATCGACTTCAAACGTGCTTTCGATGAACTTCTCCACCCCGCAATATGGACTGCTCTAGAATGTAAAGGTATCCCAAGTAAAATTATAAATTTAGTCAAGTGCCTTTATACAGATGCGCAATGCTCCGTGCTGCATGCTGGACGCACCAGTAACCTCATAACGGTTAAATCAGGAGTCCGACAAGGTTGCATCCTCTCGCCGCTACTTTTTAACATTGTGCTCGACGTTATTATGAATGAAGCAATCGGAGCAGGACAAGGAATCACTTTAGGCCTGCAAAACAAACTTAGTGATCTAGACTACGCAGATGACATCTGTTTGCTCTCGCACAGTTTCACCCAGACCCAGGAAATGCTAGATGGAATCGCATTGAAAGCAAACGCAGCTGGGCTAAAAATCAACACAACCAAAACCAAATCCATGCGCCTAAATAGCACACACTCGGAAAACTTCAAGCTAAATAGCGAGCAAATCGACGATGTTCAGAGTTTCTATTACCTAGGTAGCTATATATCTAATAACGGTGGCAGCCAGCAAGACATCGAATGCAGGCTCTCTAAGGCGAAACAGGCTTTCGGTACCCTAAACAAAATCTGGCGATCGTCTAACATATCGCTGCATACAAAAATCCGCCTCTTTAACACCAATGTAAAATCAACTCTTCTGTATGGCAGCGAAAGCTGGAACGTCTCCGCCGTCAATGCTCAACGTCTTCAAGCCTTTACCAACCGATGCCTTCGACGTATTCTTCGAGTGTTCTGGCCAAACACTATCTCCAACACTGACCTGTGGTTTAGAACCAGCCAACCCCCCATTGCTGAGGAGATTCTCTGCCGAAAATATAGATGGCTAGGCCACACCTTGCGAAAATCGGCAAATGATCTTACGCGGAAAATACTAGAATACAACCCGCAAGGAAGCCGAAGGCCTGGGCGACCGCGAAATACCTGGAGAAGACAAGTCGAGTTTGAGCTTGGAAGATACGGAAAGAGTTGGAACGAAATCAAACAACTAGCACTAGACCGAACTCAATGGAATTTATTTGTTACAGCCCTATGTTCCTTCTAGGAATTTAATGGATTAAATATATATATATAAATACATTGTAATAAGGATATATATCTTAGTTTCTCATTCAATTTATATATGGATATTATAGAAAATATCCATTTGCGACCCTATAAAGTATATATATTAAGGATCCCCATATATAAGGAAATTAATTAAACCATGTCTGTCCATCTGTTAGAATAAAGTTTTCGAAGTAGAAGTGGGGATGCTGGACAGAAATTTTTTTGGTGTCAAACTATCAAAGATACTCCTAGCCAGAACCTTATTGAAAAACAGCAAAAAAAGGTTCACTGCGGGCCGATATATGGGCGAAAACCTAAAATAACCCATTTTCTTGGATAACACCTACGAATATGTCATCATATAGGTATATCACTGTGTTCACAATTTCGCATGTATGTATACACTTTTGAAATGGTGGCCTTATAGTTGAGGCTTTTCTTTGATTGTTGAAGATTAAATTTGTTATAAATTTCTGTAAAAGCAGTTTTTTTAGGCTTTTTGTATATGCACCCATTGAAAAAAAAAATGGCTACGGCATTTAAACTAGAGGCCAGCCCAAGACGACACTAAATAAGGCATCATCTCGAATTTTCAATTCATTTCATATACCTTACGTGTGCACACACAAAATTAAGTACTGCGTTGTATTGTTCGCCATCTCTTTTGTTTACTTAACTTAACTTAAATGAAAAATATATTCACAGTTAAGCACAATTAAGCAAACAACCACGGAACATCAATTCATCATGATCGCACACTTCCATTTCAATTCGTCTCGAAACTTTACTGTTGGCGGGATGTTCCTGGTGTGATAGTTATAAAAAAACGGGGGTTGATTTTGAATGTTCATATGTATGTAATGTAATGTAATTACGCATGAGTTTTATATTGATTTGCCTGCTTGTGTATATGTTTGCTTGTGTATGTACCCACTCAACATTGTGTGTATTATTATTTGTTAACATAACAACAACATAACTCTTAACTCTTTGTTGTTGTTGCCACACCATAGGCACAGTAATTTTTTTTATCGACCACAGTCTCGACACCACTCTTTATTCTTAGCTACTCTACACTGCAGCACAAAAACTGTTTTAGCTACTCTACATTTCAGCACTTAAACCGTTTAACCGCACAATAACACAAGAATTAGAAAATTATGCGGTTCTTGAATTAGCTTGAATAGGACTTGGTGCAAGTCTCTAATTCAAACTAACATTGAAATTAAAAAAAAATTTACAATAAAATTAAGTCACTGCGGAAAAAATATAGCCTCCACAATTTAGTTTATGCCCACAAAATATAGCAGTGTAGTTCGTGATGCATTTGCCACTCTTCCTTTGGATAAGTAAATAATACCACAATTGTGGTGAGTACACAGAAAGAAAAAAATATGTTCTAAAATCAAGAGTTTTATTCTTAAATTTATCCCAAATCGTACTTGAAAGTTTAAAGTTTTTTAAATCAAGTCTATACGGAATTACTTTAAAAAATTTGAGCAGAAAATACTTTTTGTTTTTTAAAAATATTTTAACATTTAAAAACAAGGTGCCTGAGTGGATTAATAGTAGCGCGCTCATGTTGTAGTTTGGAGAATTGCAGGTTCCAATTCCAGCTATGACAGGTACTAAAAAAATGTTTCAAATAATATATGTATTTTAATTATATAAAAAAATTAAACACGAAACTCTCCTTCTTTAATAAAGCTTCAAAAATCAAAAAATGATAAATATTGTTAAGTTTACATCAAGTACGTTTCAAACTTAATCAACCCTTTTTTTGGCTTAAGTGCGGCAAAAAGTAAGAATTTCGTACAGGATAATGCTTTAGGAAAATCTATAATCGCCGTACTTTTGACCCCGCTACGGCTTGGATTAAGAAAAGATTACTTGGTTTACTTTTTATGTGTTTTAAATAATAATAATAAAAATAATATTCTTCTCTTTTCAGATCTGAAAATCCCAAAATGTTTAAAAAAATCAAACAACAAATTTTGCCAATTTTTGTCTTTTCTGTATTCTATTTTACCAGCCTAAATACATTTTTCTTTATTGCTGTTTATGCTTTAGCCACAAACCAAAGGATTCTTCTCTATCCGATGATACCACCAGTTGATTATCATAACAATTTTGACATTTATTTGCTTTTGTTATTCTGCAATGTGTGGGCAGGGTTTATTTGTGGCACCACGATGTTTGGTGAAAGCAATATTTTGGGTCTTCTGATATATCATCTAAATGGTCGCTACATAATGATGAAGGAAAAATTCAATCGCAAAGTGGATGCTATTTTGAATAGCAAGGAAAAAATCGATATAATTAAAGAGTATGAAGAGGCTTTGCGTGAAACTTTAAAAGAGAATGCAAGGTTAAATCAATTTGCCAAGGAAGTGCAAAATGAATTTTCGTTTCGATTATTTGTTATGTTTTCCTTTAGTTCTGCATCTCTATGTGTCCTTATACTTCAAGTTTATATGGTAAAATGAAATTTGGTTGAAAAACTAAAATTTATAAAAAAAAAATTTATTTTAGACACCGGCTGATAGTGCCACTTATTTACTTTGGAGTATTGGTAAAATTCAAGAACTTTTGGCCTATGGCAATCTGGGCTCAACTATTGCTAGTACTGTAAGTATTTAAAGAATTATTGCAAATCAAATGCCCTTTATTAATTAAAACTAATTATTTTAAAGACCGGCCAGATAAGCTCCATGTATTATGAGTCCAAATGGGAAGTTATCATTGAACGTAACTCAAATACTCAAGACAATGTTAAAATTTTAAAACTTGTCCTTATGTCTATAGTTACCAGTCGCCAACCTTTTCATTTTACAGCCTTAAATTTCTTTAATATTTCTTATGCTTCTGTTGTAACAGTAAGTTTTCTTTATATGAAAAAATTTAATTTCTTTAAAATTTTTCTTGAAACTTTTTATCTTTTAAAGGTTATACAGGCTGCTGGTTCATACTTTACATTTTTGATCTCACTGCGTTAGAAAACGAACATAGTTTACGGCAAGAGTGAACCTAAAATACTTCTTAGAAAAAAGCACATAAGACCAGCACCAAGAATATTATTTTTAATAAAGTTTTTCAAAATATATTTTGCAAACTTAAAATCATAATTTTTTCTTAAAATTTTTAATGAATTATCTATTTGATAACCTAATTATTAGTTTGTAATTTGTTATCAATGTTGTTTGATCAAATTTAATATATTTTTTTAATGTTTCACTCACTCTTTTTTAAATTAGTACTATATTACTTGACACTTTCTTGTTAATTTACATTAAACGTTTAATGTGTAAAATATATTCAATCATATCTGATGCAGTTTTTTTCATTTTAAGCAGGACTTAGCCTGTTTGGCGTTACTCAGCGGTATGCTTTCATTAAGAAGTGGTAGGAGTTAAAACGAGAGAGTATTGACAAGAATACGAATGGTTAACTACAGCAAGTAAAATTTAAAAGATCTGGTATTCAGTTTTAAGCAAAATTAGTTTAAGTATTGTTAACGTTTACAAGTAAAATGTGACAGATCTTCAATTTTTATACGATTTAAATACGATCTAACACGGTGGTCTTTTGACTGGAGGCATAACAACATCTGAAAGTTTTTCACCAACATTTTTTTATCTTATTTTGCTTCAATTTTAAAAAGTGGTACACACTTTTCAAATAAAACCATCAGCTAAGCTTTGTATTGTCGATCCATACCGACCCTGTTTTATCCTTGAATGCAAACCACTTGGAAAAATAATTTAACATTTTTAATTATTAAATTTTATTTTCAAAAGTTTGGTTTATATATCGATAAACATACAGAACTTATGTGGATGAATATTATTGCTAGGTTGGTTAGTTAAAATTGTAGCTTGCAAACTGTCAAATAGAGTTTAGAATGACCCCGTTTTGTCATGAACATTTCACTTGCAAGATGAACCGTCTCGTAGAGCCCATATTTTCAGCAACATTCTCAGTACTTGATTAAATTTTTGGCCAAAGGGTAACTTGTAAGGTCATTCAACTTGCATCTTAATACTCCGCTAAAGTTATCTATGTATTTCCCCGAAGGTCAAAGCTTTCCCCTCTTTTTTTACTCCTAAAGTTATAACACGGGTCAGAAGGACCCGCATGCTTACCAACCACCAAGTGACCCGTTAAGACTGACAGCAAATCTTGTAAAAAACTAATCATAGAAATTACTTTTTTATTAAAATAAGTATATTTTTCTTTAACCAACAACAAAAAGATTTGTTTTCTCTTTAAAACTATAAAAAATAATTAAAATAATTTCTTTTTAGTTACATAATATTTTACTGCAAATTCTTTGATGTCTTACCATTTATATTTCCATTTGTTTAATAGAAATTTAATAATATTCATCATTATAATAACTGTATGCTTCTGTTAAAAATTAAGTTTCATATTACATAAAGTGTAATTTTTATAAACAAAAAACCAGCAAAAAGACTTGTATCAAGTTCATTTTGGTAAGTTCGTTATTAATGTAGACATGTGAGCAAAATACTTCAGGCGTGAACGATTAAATTTTGAATCTACAAATATGTAAGATATTCATTTCTTTGACTTTGTCTGCTAATTTATTTTTTACACTTGATATTCAAGAGAATACCAATTAAAATATTTAAAACAAGCAAGAAAGTTATAGTCGGTCAATTACGATCACATTGTACCCTACAACACATTTGTATAGGGGCTTTATATAAAAAAGGCCGATAATATTTGTACACATAGCGCTAGTTAATGGCATAGAGATACACACAGGTGCAAAATTTTTTCAAAATTGAGTAATATTCCAGTCAGTTGTAACCCAAATATGCTTATTCCGGAAGGACATTTGTATGGGAGATATGTCAAAAAATTGACTGATCATCACCATTAACAATAGGCTTCGTTTTAGAGCCAAACAACTTATCGGTGCCAAATTGTATTCATTTATAAAAATTGGGATCTGAAGCGTGTTCACAAAATACAGGGACACCCAGCCAGACGGATGAATGGACAGATGGACGTACATAAATCGACTAAGGAAGTGATTTTGAGTCGATCGGTATACTCGAAGGTGGGTTTCAGATTATTACTTTTGGGCGTTACAAGCATCTGCACAAACGAGTATAACACTACCACGCATGTGTTGTGGGTACAAAAATTAAAAAACTTGGGGTAGATGAATCCGATTGTAGTACACTCTACATTATTACACAACCAAAAGAAAGTTCAAATAGGCGTGACAATGCATATTAGAGAAAAATAATTTGAATAAAATAAAGTTAATTAATTAACTGTGACCAACAGAAATTTACGTGTCATTTTATCATTTCGGGCAATTTCTTTCTCGTCTAAGCAGTTATCGGTAAAACTGCTCCTTCAAAGGCTTAATTTATATTTTGGACACCCTATGACTGAATTTTAATGCTGCATTTTCAAATATCGCTTAAGTTGTTTTTGAAGTTTAAGGAATTGCTTCAAATATCAAAGGCGGCAATAAATTTTTTTTAAGATTTGTTGTTGTTGTATTTTTTAATTGTTTTTCTATTTTCTACATTTTAGCAATATTGTATGTCGATTTTAGTGCATATTTTTGTCAAAAGACGATGAGATCTTATCTGTCTTTAAATTGATGTACAAAATAAAAAAAAACATTCATAAAAATTGTATGAAAATGGGTTACAGTACTGTGCATAATTATTTAGGTGACTTTTTTTAAAACATTTGTGAAAAGTGTTGTTTTTTTCTATGTTATGGTGTGTGGTAGTACTTAAGACTTTCAAATATTTTTTGGAAAAAATTTCTAATTTAATGTAACGACTAAAGTGTGCCTAGAATTATGATCTTTATTGTTTCAACTAGAAACCCTCTTATAGTTAAAAATATTTTTTTTGTTATACAAAAAAAAATCTAGCAAATTTAGATAAATAACATTTGTATTTCTTTTAGAAGAAATTTAACCGCATTAATTGGTTGGCTTTAAATAAAAAACAGCTTGAAAAAGAAACTTAAAAATTTTTAAACATTATTCCGCAATTGCATTTTAAAGTGAAGCTAAAATAAAACTTAATTAATTTCGTAGAAAATTATAAACATGTTTAAATATTTAAGATATAATTTCAAGGACAACTTTTTAACGAAAATATGGCAGAATGTTAGAGCAATCAAAAAAATGTATTTTTAATAATTTCCGGCAAATGAAACACAAGTACTCTTAGAAAAGTTTTTTATTTACGTTTGTAATGTGATATAAACATAAAAAAAAACAAAATATATGTTAAGAGTAGGGTTTCCCGCACTAAGTTTCCAAGCAAGAACTTTAACCATTTTAATTTAATAAAAAAAATACTACTTGTTTACATTTTTATTATTTTTTAAATGTTTACTGAAGAATAATGCAGAAAAAGCTTTTACTCGATACTATCCGGGTGAAATGCTTTTTCGAAACAAGCTACAGTTTCTCGTCGTCAGTCTTTAATCGGTATTAAAGTGATAATTGTAAAGATTTTTTATTCAACAAAATGAATATTTATGAAATTTTCAACTGTATTTGTCTTTAAATATTTTTTTCTTCTTTAACTTGGATTAGAATGAAATAAAGGGTGTCCCAATTGGAAAAAGTTAATAATTTTGATAATTTCTTAAATGAATTCACCTGACCAATGTTAACTAAAATTGAAATTTTTAAATCTTGGGCAGGGACTGAAATAGTTATGCAAAAAAACAAACCAAACTTCAAATTTTGAATTTTCTGTTTTTTTTAAAAATAATTATAAACTTTCAATTTTTATGAAAAAAAAAAATATTTTTTCTATACGATTTTCATATATGTAAATTTCATTAAAGATTAATTCGACATTATGCTGCAAGAAAAAAATTAAAATCAAAAATTTTAAAAGAACTTGAATTCTTAGTTTAAAACCATCAAGAGCAAAAAGGGTTGGGTTTCGATTTAAAGATCTAAAATTTTCGAAATTCAAACTTTTAAGGTCACGCTTTCCCAGTCTTCAATTGTTAATTTATGAGGAGAAATTATGTTCTTAAAGAGTTTGCTTACTAATAATTGCTTAAAACACGCCGTCCTTAAAAACCTTAAACGTTTTTTTTTAGTTTTAATTGTTTGAGTTATCAACAAGAATTTGAGCAAAATGGTCACACCCGCCATACTGGAACTGCTGAAAAGGCTCTTTACTTGCATAGAAAACAAATTGTGGTGTAGGGCATTATAACTTGTTTTCTTGTTTTTTATCGAGTCCTGGCTTGTAATTCAAAACCCTTACAACTCACCTTTTTCCTGGCAACGAAACATATTTAGTTTTCTTTGCTCTCACACAATTTTTTTTTTGCTAAAAATCAAAATCAAATTAAAGTTGACAAAAAATAAACATAAATAACAACAAAATTAATGACAATTTTCTAATTAACTTTTAACACAAAAAACTCGTATAGTAAATAAACGAAAGTGTGAACACTTGTGAATACATGAATAAATAAATACAAATTAAAATTGAATTGAAACAGCCAGAACTAAATCAAATAACTCTTGTTGCACGCAAAGCTTTAATTTAACAAAAAATATTCACGCTTTATTTGTATTAAAGTTAAGTCTTATGTAAAAAAAACTCAAAAGAAAATTTGTGGTATTTGAGAAAATCTACAAGGCAATCTATATATTCATAATGTACAAGATATTTAAAAGACTGTTTGGCAGAAATTTTTCTATTACAGCGAAATGTTGAATAACTTAACATTATTTTATAAGTTATGGAATGTTATGTTATTAACATAAGGCAAGTGTCCTTGTGCCTTTGATTATTTTTATTAAATGTAAATTTATACAAATTTGACTAGTCTGCTAGGTGTTTGTAATTTATTTATATTTCGTAGAAAGCTAATAGCTTTATGAATTTTATGAATTCCAAATATATTTGAAGTAAATCAAAGGTAATTTTTATTTGGTTATCTCAGCCTAATATATAACTTAATCTTAAGCTTTACATATTTATCCAATAAAAAATGTAAATGCTATTGAATTTTGAAATAAAGGAATATAAAGAAGTAAATATTGTTAATTGCAAATTATTATTACTTTATTTTTATTTCTTTATTGCGTTAAAGGGTTAACTTTCGGCTTTAATAGAACGCTCATTCTACGTCTTCCAGCTTCTTTCTTTCTTTTCATTTTAATAAACTTATAATAAAAATTATAAAGAAGCGTCAGTTAAGCATATTTCAATGTTTTTATTAAAAAAATTAATGCAAAGTATAGCATAAAATAATAGAAAGCAGTAAGAAAATTGCTACCCACTCTAGGCTGCACAGTGGGCATTTGTGCTACACAAAACGTAAATAATATATATTATTATATATTACCTCTCATTTGTGTTTAAAAGCCAAATAATACGACAGTGGGACAAAATCCGCATTCAATTATGAGAATAAAATTTCGATTTACATTGCTTTTTTGAGTTTATAACTAATTAAAAATCTTTTTTAATTTTGAGCTCTTTGAACGTTGAGGGTTATACTAAGTTAAACAATAGGAAAGGAATTTGATTTTAAAATCAAAGTTTAAATTTTAGTGGTTGACTGTTTGCTACTAGTTTTGTTAATAAAAAATTTAAATGAAATAATTATTATTAGGTGTTATTTAGTTAAAAAATTATTTTATTTATTAAAAACTCATATGAAACTTTAGTTTCTGCATTTAATTAAAAATAAAATTTCGAATTTTGACCATATGATTTTGGCAATTTAATAATGTTGCTGGGACAAAAAACATTTGTTATTCGTCTTTATTTGACAGCAGTTCTTAAGAGTCAATTTTTGATTATGTTTCGTGTTTTTTGTAACGTTGCCACATTTTTAGCAACTTACCAAATCTATGTTGTTTGCCCGACAATTTTTTGTAGTTACTTGATATCCGTTGCTATTGTTTACAGTGAGAGAACAAGCACCTTTATTGAATAATGACCAAAAATAATAAACTGTATTTGAATCTTGTTTTCAATTTAAAAAAAAATAAGAAATGGCCACATTATAAATTTTTTTAAGCTACAAAAAGAACAAATTTTTAATCAAAAATGTCGATTAAAAGTTCTTTAGTTTCATTTAACCCGGTACATTATTTTTATTTTATTTTTTTTTTTTTTTGAAGCAATAATTAATTTTTTGTCAAAAACTAATTTTTATTTTTAAATTCTTATTTGCTTTGTATATTAAATAAAAATTATGCAATTATTTCTACCAAAAAAAAAAGACAAACAAATTAAAGAAATATTTATTTCTTGACAAAAAAATGAAAATCAAGAAATAACTCAAATTTTTTGAAAAAAAATTTAATTGAAAAATTTCTTAACACCTGATTTTCTAAAAATCTGGTTTAATATAATCAAAATAACTTAACTTTATTTTTCCTATGTATCCTTTCTCATGATTTTTTCATTAAAAATTTAAAAATGATTACTATTTTCAGTACTTGCTTTTAGCCACAGGAGGAAATGCGGTGCTGAGTAATCTTGTTTCGTCCCACTGTAGCTTCTTTCTGTGAAACTTCATATTTTTTTAGCCAGTGCTTTTTTAAAAGTCAGCTCTCCCTTCTATTTATGCCTTAAAAATAAATGTATTTTTACCATTTTTTAGTATAACAACCCATTGTGCACTGATGGCAATCGCCAAACGGAAATCGTAACAATTGTTTTTGTGACTTTTTCTGCCTTTTTCTTGCTTTATATTTTGTTTCTTGTTTCTTTCTTTTTAAAGTTTAATCAAATGCATTTAATACAAAACACGCACTTAAAATAAATAATCAATGTCATTCTTACTTAAGCAAAATTCGTATAAAAAAAGAAAAATAGTGTTGTAGGGGTCAAGAATTTAGTTATAATATAAAGGCTAAAAAAAATTTAAGAAAATAATTTTCTTATTAATTTCTAGTAATAAATTGAAAATTTTATTATAAACTGTTGCTGTAAGAAATCCGTTTTAATATTTTTAATTACAGCAACTTAACAAATTTAAGATGTTTTTATTATTATTATTATTATTATTGTTATTATTATTATTATTATTATTATTATTATTATTATTATTATTATTATTATTATTATTATTATTATTATACTGTTACGATTGTACGTTGGTACAATTATAATAAAACGATTAGAAGTTATATTTAAGATGTTATATATTCAAGATCAAATATAGAACTAAAGCTAACAAAAAGTAAAAGTAAAAATATCGTTTATTTAAAAGAGTCTGGAGTTGCCAGACTGTCACTAGTATTCTGGTGTTGCCAACATCTCCCTCTTTTTAGGAAGGAGTGTACCGTCGAGGAGCACGATGTCTTCGAGTAGATCTACGGGGTTCTGGATTCTCAAGAGTTCCGTCCGGTAGCTCGCAATCTTGTGCCAGTGGCATTCCGTCATCGGTTACCGTTTGCGGAGTTGTTGTCATTGATTCAGCTACATCTTCTACAGTCTGTTCTGTGAGCATATTCCCTGGTTCCTCTGTAAAGACGTTTTCACTCGAAGGTAACGGCGAAACCTCATCTGAAAACCGCTCGCGAAGTTGATTTATATGAGATCTTATAAGAGTATTTCGCCGATGTGTGAATACCAATACGTTGTAGATTACCTCTCCGACCTTCTCAATTATTTTACCAGAAACCCACGCCATCTTATTTCTATTAAAAACTTGAGCATATACTTTATCGCCAGGGTTGAAACTTCGTCTTTTTGCTCCATGCTTTATATTGTAAGCATGTTCCATGTAAGTATTTCGCTTTTTATCTGTTACTGGTGAACATTTTTTAAAAAAAAAAAAATTATTATTATTATTATTATTGTTATTATTATTATTATTATTATTATTATTATTATTATTATTATTATTATTTTTATTATTATTATTATTATTATTATTATTATTATTATTATTATTATTATTATTATTATTATTATTATTATTATTATTATTATTATTATTATTATTATTATTTCTTTAACAAAAATATGTTATGTTAATAGAATTTTTTTTTTAATATTTTCTAAGTTTGTCACCTTCTAAAAAATTTTTATATCAAAACTTTTTCCAACAGTCTTTTATTCTATTTATTTGTAAAAAAATATATGATTGCCAGCAATTTTATTTAAAGTGAACACGTAAACAACCGTATAAAATGCGTTTTTTACGCTTAAATAATCCTGGGTGGAACATAATAAAATGCTTACATGTAATAAAAAAAATTAATTTTTTAACAGCTAAATATGACTGAAGTAATAATTGTTTAGTGCATGTAATATTATTACATATAAATGATATAATAAAAACAGGTATGTTGCCACTGTACAGAAAAAGCTGCTTAAAAAACTCCACTTGAGTAAAACATTATACTTAATGACAACTTCTTACAATATAATTAAATATTTTCTTTATTTAAATCTTATATGCCATAAATATAATTTCACCTACAACAGTGTAAAGAGACTTTTTCTTCATTGTTTTTTTACCAAGTCATTAAAGAAATAAAAAAAATCAAAAAATCAAGATAAACAAAACACAAAAACATCGCAACAAAGAAGACAAAAAGTTTTGAGCTGACATATCATTAATTCTGTTAAAAAAAGAGTTAAAAAACATCATTTCTTTCTTTATGGCCAACAGAAAAAAAACTAAAGTAAATTTTTTACGATTTTTTTTTCTTTTCTCACACTTTAATTGTTAAAAAAAAATACAAGAACTGATAAAATGTGGTTTATCTTTCGTTCTTTTTATTGTTCTCAAAATTTGCATACAAATGAATAAATTAAAAAAGTGATTTTTTTTCAAAACTATATCTATCTTGAAATCAACATAGTTGCAATAAACTTATTTATGTTATTAAAGCAATTAACTTTTACGTTACTTAAAAGCAAAACATTTGTTATTTGCTTTTATCTTTGTTTTAATTATTTAAATTGAGGCTCTCCTAAAAAAAAATTATTTTTAAGATTGTTCGTTAAAAAAAAAGCTTTAAATATTGTAAAAGCAAATTAACTTTTTTACGCCCTTCTAATTGCAAAATTTTTGTTAAAGGCTTAAATTGCAATATTTTCAATAAACTTTCTTAGCTCTATCCGCTTAAAAAAAATTTAAAAAATATTTTTTTAACGAAATTTGTTAGACCAAAAGAAGGATAAATTTTATTAATTAATAATTTTTAAATAGTTAGTGTTAAAGGTTAAACAAAATGTTTTTAATTGGCCAATAGACACCAAATTACCAGCAAACTAAGTGTGGCACTAATTCAAAGCAATAAAAACTTTTAAAGATATTAAATACAATTTTAAAGAACAAATTTTTTATATTAATTTAAAAAAAACTAAATATTTTTTATTAGACGGGGATGCTCAATCTAGAAATGTCATATATAAAACATAACTTAATATGTCAGCTTGTATGATGACAGTTAACCATAAACACAACTTGATTTGCGATTATATTTTATTACTGCAGTTAGTCTAGTTATGTCTATTCCTTACAATATGTGGAAGTTACAGTTTAAGAACATTTTTATTTTTTATATTTTTTTTCTTAGAATACAAATAATAGAAAACGAAATATGTTTAAAGCATACAGTTAAGATAAAATATTTAATAAACAATAAAATATTATTAAACAAGTTCGATATGACAAACAGTTGGCCTTATATAACTTGGTGTATTTAATACTTAGTTTATATAATTACCCCCATATTTATAAAAATTAAAGTGGGGTTATTAAGCGTTTTCTTAACAGATATGGCATACTTGTCAAACAGGCCCTTTATAAGCCCACTTTAATTGTTATGATTTTCGAGAGTTAGAATATAGAAAAGTTTTTCAAATATACTTCTTGTCATGTAAATAAGTGACACTTAAAGATAAGCGATATGCAACTTTTTCGTTCACCACTGTAGGTTCAAGACTAGCATCCAATCTGCTTAATAAAATCAAATAAAAGAAAAGCAGATGTCTTAGTTGTGCAAAGCATATATCCACTTAAACAAATATTTATAAAAGAATCACAAATATATAAAGGAAATTATAGCAGCAGATAACAGACAAAAACATATCAAGAAATATTGTGGGGAACAGTTTAACATATTTATAAGCAAGTAAAGAAACATATGGTTACCTGACACACAAAGTGCCCTAGTTAGCAAGAAATTTAAATTCAGTTGATGTTTTTCTTATATATTTTTATGTGTCTTATCAAGGTTCATCATCACAAAAGACACCAGACTTTCACACTCCAAAGAAGTAAAAACTTATAGTCGGTCAACCCAGGAATATATTAGACACCACACCACATTTGTATGAACGTTTTGTATTTTATGAAAAAATAGACGGAGACTATTTTTATTCAATACAATAGTTGGTGGCCTAAAAAAATAACGTAGTATTTAATACCGTCTGACAGATGGTCAAAGATCTACATCTAGATGGCGTTAGTGTACATAAAAAAGGAAAAAAGAAAAAGCTTTGATTCAGTTAGTGTTAAATGGAAAAAACTTCGTGCCGACTCACCACGCCACAATAGGGGAATGGGTTAAGCGGCTGATGTTTACAACCAAATATAATAACTAACAACCGAACAAAGAGTACTGATGATGAAAATCGTAGCTGTTTTCAAAAATGCATTCTACTCGGCTAGTATCGGTAAATAGAAAAAAGTTTTTTCAATACAAAATCTTTCCTCTCTAACTAACGCTAATAGAATAAAAAACAAAAACACTTAATTTGCAAAATAATGAGAATTTAGCAAGCATTGAACTTGAGCCTAAAATTTAAAATTAAAAATATTCTTATAATCAAAATATTAAAAAAAAATTTACGTAGAAAATACTCGTTTTTGGGAACTGAGTTTGTTATAAAACGTTAGCTTTGAATTTCGTGCAATTTTTGTAAATATAGTTCTGGGCAAAAAAATAGCAACACAGAAAGAAAAAAGTAAATGTAAACCATTTATAACAAATATCTTTTTTTTTAATTTTTATAATAAAAAATAAATTAATATATAATTGATAAACATTTTCACATACCCTTAAAACATCATATTTAATATAATTTTAGTAAAGATATGGCTTTTTATTTCAAAAAATGTTGTGGAATAATACCAAATCTCATCATGTAAAAGCATAATATATTAAGTAGAAGAAAATACGGATAAACAATTTGACAAGAGTATGGTAAATTCTTATTTTCTAAACCAGTTTAGAAACTAACGTATTCTCATAATATCAGAAGTGTAAAACATTGACAGCACTAACAGCGTATAATGAAGGTGGCTACATTTTATGAAACAAAACACAAACAGTCAAAATAAATTTACTAAAATCTTAGTTGTTTTATAATTATTTTTGAGAAATTCGCATTGAAAATCCTATTATATTTTATTTAAGGATGTTTTCTTCTTCTTCTTTAAAATTCGTAAAATGCTAGTAAGGACGCCTTGCGTTTCAAGTGACGATATTTTTATAAATAAAGCGTTTTTTTAATATCTGATAATGCTCATTCACCTTACTGTAGGGCATTATTTAGCCATTGTCTACCAATAATAATTTTCTTGCATGCTTTAATTATCTATTTGTAAAATAATCAGCTGGAATTCTAACATGCTGCTAATATATTTTTAGAACTAAATAGCATGTATATAAACAGTTTATAAATAAACACTAATAAAATTAAAGATAATGTGTAAAAAGTATGACAGAAAATATTATTATCTGTGTCTTCTCTGAGCTAATTAAACAGAGGCAATTTGCACATTTCAAATTGAAGAATTTATTCAATACAATCTAGAATGAATTGGAATGTTGAAAAGCTGATTATAGAGGATTTGTATTGAAAATGTTTAAAAATAAATATGTGTCCTTGACTTAAGCACTTTAAGATATAATTTGATATACACTATATCAAACATATTACTAAGGATATATCATCAACAAGTACTTAGAAAATGCTATGAGAAGCAGAATCAAATAAATTTGCCATTTTTTAAAAATATTTTACTGTGATATACATATATGTATGTAATAACTACGCATGCACAATTATTAAGCCACATTATAATAAGAAAAAAAATAAAACTGTAAGTGAGCTCTCAGGATAGGATATGAATTAGGAAAAATTCCACACCAACATTAATTGCAATATCGCTGGGCATAAACTACTTACGAGGCGATGCATCAGACCAAGTTTTGCAAATTCTTTGTGTTAAACATACTTAAACTTTTATTAGCAGGCATTTAACAAAATTTTTTCTTTATAAGAAAATTCTTTGGATATTTTTCATGAGGGCAAGCAAAATATTTAGTCATAAAACTCCTAATGATATCATTAGTTGAAGTCTCTTGAGGATAATTTGTGTTATGAAAATAGCTTCACCATATATAAAAATTTATTAAAAAAAATTAATGAATATGTACATACAAGAGAATGCTAAATAATAATAAATTTCAAAAGACGAATACGTTATGTCCAATAAACGTTTAAAAAGTAATAAAAATGGTAATAAAAAATAGATATAATTAGATTTTTATTATAAGACATTAAAGTTAAAATTTTATTACTTATAAAAATGATTTATTTAAAATGTTTTTTTATTGTTATTTGTAAAAAATGTTTTTAAATTCTAAAATTGCCTCAGAATTCCACAATTTTTAGTGGTGTTTATTGAATCATATGAGTAGGAAAAATGCTGTGTTTAATTCAAGTTAAAAAAATGCTAATTTTAAATTAATATTTAGAAAACATTTATAAAAATAAACATAGCTTTTACGGAAAATTTAATACTTCAAAAAACTTGTTAAACAAGGTATGAAGCTTTAAAACAGACCAGGAAAGATATATTCTGGATCCTCATATCCTTCACAATCATGGGACATTTCATTGTGACGGGTGCGGCCATTTTGCTCACATTATTGCTTGTAACTTAAACAGTTAAAAATTTTGTTTTGAAAAAAAGACTTCAATTTCCTAGGATAGTATGTTTTTAGACGTTTAAGAGTAAGTAGACACTGCAGGAACATAACTTTTACTTACAATGATCACTTGAAGTCTGTGACGGGTGTGGCCCTCCAACTGTGATTTTAAGAGAGTTCTAAAGTTAATGGCTGAGTTGTGTAAAATAATTCTAGGAACGATTTTAGTTTTTACCTTAACTTAAAGCGTTTCTAATCGTAGTTGATTTAATATTTCTACAAAAAACTATTTTTGCTTAAGGAAACCCCTTTTACAAAATGACGCGGGTGTGATATTTTAATCAAAACACAAAAAAAAGGTATTGTCTTTTAGTATGTGATCATTGTAAGCTCTTTTAAAATAAATAAAAATAAAATCGTACTAACAATTAATTTATATTTCGACTATTTTCTTTTTTTTTAAAGGTAAATTCATCGATTATTTTATTAAAGAGAAAATATATTTTTCCCATATTTGGGCCGTTTTACGTGAAATTGACCTCATAGGATCATTTCATATAAAAATATAATAGAATTAAAAAAAAATGGCAAACAATCGTGTTTCTAGTCAAAGAGAACACAATAAAATATATTACTAAGATTCAAATGAACATATTTTTTTTTTAATTTAAAATTATTTTGATATCAGCCCCCCTGTTCTGTAACTTGTGAGAAGTTTTCTCAGCGAGACAATTTTTTTATTGTCGCAGTCTTCCGATTATTAACAGTGTGACTTAGATAATACATAAACTCTCATTATACAAAAAAGTTAAAATAATTAGGTTTATCGTGTTCATCCTGTCTTTTACAAGGCGACTACACATTTTTCGATGCGAGAAGTTCTCACTTAAGTTACAGAACACAGGCACAGGTTGATCTATCAAAAAACCTGTCACACGTATTAACATTCATGTTTTACAACGTGTGTACATTTCTGTGACAATTATGAGTTGGTGCTTCATAAAATAACAAAATTGTGATACATTTTATTACACAAAGCCGTGGCAATGATGCTCAAAAAATCACATTTTAAAAACTCATAGTCGAAATGCAAAAACCCAGAAGCCAAATCGTCGCATTCGTTTCGAATCAAAATTTACTCGATCGATTAAGTTGTCAATTAGAATTTTTAAATTTCGATTTGAATCGAATGCAGTGATTTGGCCCCAGGTATTCGCTTGTTTGAAAACCTTAGTCAATTACTCTAATATGTTTGTAATCGTGAGGAATATATAGGAATTGGCATATCCGAGTACAGCACTCTTACTTGTCCATTTAAATTATTTGGTTTTAAGTATATTTTTATTGTACCGTTTTGCCTATTTCAAGTGGTTTTCCTTTCTTTCTTTCTAAAAAAAAAACCCCGTTCAAATATGATTTCTGTCTCATTGAGAAATTCTGTATGCACCTGTATTTAAATAGGTAATCTATAAACTTATATATATTTCAACCCAAAATAATCTAACTTCTTTAATTGTCAATCACAAAACCATTTTTTCCTAAATAAAATCAGATTTTTTACTTGAGTTTATTAATTTCGTACAGATTTTATGTGCAAAAAATATGTTTCTATTTATAACATAAATACGTTTGTTTATTTATATAAACATTCGCCTGTGTGCATATACCACATATAAATTATCACATAAAATGTTTACCATTAAATAAATAGTGCGTGAAATAAACAAAACAGATTTCATTTCACCTAAATTGAACTCTTATTTAAGTGCAAAACGACATGCATACATCCCTATGTACACTTTTAAAATTTTATTTAAGACATGTATTTAGATGACTCGAACCAAAGGTGTTTCTAAAAATTTGTTTAGAAGTAAAAATAAGTAAGAGTGTTATATTCGGCTGTGCTGAATCTTATAAACCCATCACATTGGCCTTTCGAAACCCCGAATTTTTTTGTCTTCATAAAATTTTTTATCTTGCAAATATTTATAATTTTAGGGTGCATAGGAGAGCTGTATGGATAGGACGTAAGTATATTCTAGGATCTATCCTTGGGCACCCTGGAAGCTGTAAGAAAGGATTTATTACACTTTCCCAGTTACGAACCCCCTTAGGCGATGGTGATAGGGCATGGGTATATATCATGAACATATTAAGGATGGGAATCTAATGAGAGTCGGTCGTACTCTTTATTTCTCTAAGGCTGACTCTGAGGAAGTTATGGGCGTTTTTACATCATTTTTGTTAATTTTGTATGGCAACCCCCTAAGGTGTTAGAGATAGGGGGTAAGTATGTTCCAGGAATATGTTTGAAAGGGAAAACTAGTGGTGGTCTGTGATATATTTTATTCCTCTAGGGGCGACTCTGGAGAAGTTGTAGGGGTTTTTACCCTATTTCTTTCATATTTTGTAGAGCAATCATGATAGAACTAAGGAAAAGTTAATTGGGATCGGTCTTATATTTTACTTTTGTAATATCACCCTGGAAGCTGTGGGAAGGTTAAAAAAAATTGAAAAAAATTAAACTTTGTTTGGTAACTCTGCTAGGGCGCGGATATTGGGTGTGTGTATGTTACACAACAATGTTCGTGGGGAAAAATTAATGGGAGTTGGTTTTACAGTGCACATTTTATAGGGCAACTCTGGGCCAGTTGTAGAGATTTTTATGTACAAATTTTGGAGAAATAAAAAAAGATAGTCTTGGGTGCTTATATCTCAGTGAGCTATATGGCGATTTTTTTGGATTTCAACAACAATTTGCTCGAAAATACTTCTGATAGTTTGATAGTTGATACTTTTCTCTGCGACATCGGGGGGCTTCAAAAACTTTATTTCAACCATAATGCTTCCCTATCTAAGGTCCAGAATATATATACTTTACGGGGTCCCAAATGGATAATAAAGAAATTACAAACGGAATGACAAGCACTTATCACAATGTGAAGAGTATAAAAATCTGAAGTATAATATGTGTTGACTGCAAAAGATTTTATTTGAAATACACACCAACAAAACAAATGCATTTGAAAAGAATCCAGAATGCTTGGGACATTTGTAAATTCCATCTATCAATAACATGAAACCTGAGCAAATAACAACAATCATTAAATTTGTGGCTGCAATTTGTATGTCTAACGATCGTAAATAAATAATGGCAACCATTTAGTTAATGTTTTTGTAAAACGTTTGCCTTACACAAGTGCATGAATGTAAGTAAACTCACAGAAAAACATATATATGTATGTGGTTGTTGTTTTTGTATATTAAGTATATGCTCCTCTTAGAGGCAACAGGAAAATATAAAAAAATTGTAAGAAAAAGAAATGAATTTACTTGACTGAATCAGGAAAACCATTTTGGAATTATAATTTATTTCTTGAAATTTATGCATATTATTTTAAAAACTAATTTTTTAAATAAAATTTCTAAACTTTTTGCGGTTAAAAAAATGAATACTTAACAAAGCTCATTTATTTATTTATTTATAAAAAAATGATTTATGCATAAGGCCATAAATTATTTGTATATAAGGGCTTTTTTAGGGGCGAAATATTTTTGACATTAACAAAAAATTTTTTAAAAGATAATCGAGTATGGAATTAAGCATTTTAAAAAGAACGACTTTTTTATTGAATTGCCAACTTAATTATATTTACAAGGCATGAAACTCAAAAGTTATTAATAATTAAATGTTTTATCAGTTATCTTGTTACCTTAAGAAGTAGTTTTATATTTCTTTAATCACAAAAAATTAATGATTAATTTTAAAAATAAATTGCTGATTGTAAACGTAAACTTTTTTTTAGTAACATCTATAAGTAAAATGTTTATTTAATTACTCTGGAATGAAAATTTTCGTTTTTTTTCAAGATTTTTAGGTATGATAAATATTAAATTTATTTTTTTCAGCTATAACATGTTTTTAAGAACCAAAAAAATACTTAAATACTTTTCAAAAAAGTTAACAACATCGCTTTCATTGAACCGTTAAACTTCCTAATTGGTCGTCAGCAAAAAACAATGAAATTGCAATATTCTTTGTTTGTTTATTTGCCCTTTTTTATTTCATACTATTTTCTGCAAATTTAGCAAATATCTTTTTTTTTTTGTTATTTCTTGGTATTAATAAAAAAAGTTTGAAGGAAAAATTTATAAGATAATTTTTATCGACACAAAGAATACAATAAAACAGACAAAAAATTCTCTTGTTTTTTAAAGTAGAAACTTTGTTATAAAATTTTTATTAATAACCAAGTCAATCAAGCAAATTGGTGCACAAATTGATGTGTATTAAAATTGGTTTATTTTTAATTATTTTTAAACTTTTTAAATGAATATTAAAAATACTAAAAAAAATCTGCTTGTCTTTCTAAATTTAAAAAATAAAATTTTAGCAAAATTTTCCACTTTAACACAAATTTTTTTAAAGTTAATCATGAATACATTCCATTGAGAAAATAACAAATATATATTTAATAAATCACGATTTTTTTTTATTTTTAGTCAAATATAAAAAAATACGAAAAACATAGTCAGACAGTAATAAAACAAAGCGGAAGCCGCGAATATATATAATTTCTCTGCATTTTTATTACACCCTACACTAGTATAGGTGATGGTGTTGCTGTGATATTGGGGACATCCAAAAATGGCAACAAAGCCCAGTGGTTAACAAGCCCGTCAGAAAATTTTGCAATAAAAGTTAAAATGATATGAAATTGTTTGTAGAAAATTACAAGAGCCCAGTTCATATTTATAACTTTCTTGTAAGTAAGGCAATTGCCTTACTTTTTTTTTAATGCGAAATAAGCTTGTTTTTATTAACATTTAAATAAGACTCAAATACAGGTTTATTTTTACATTATTAATTAATTGAAATGTTTGTTGCTAATTAAGATGTGGCAACGTTACAAATAGCAAATCATAATCGGAAATTTCGCCTAAAAAGCAAAGACTTAAAAACTGATCATAAAAGTAATCGGCCGTATTCAATCAAAAATTGAAAACCCAATTTCACCTTTAAAAATTTATGTGATGCCTAAGGTTATTCAGATATAGTAAGTTTTTGTTAGATTTACATATATTTAATGCCAGAACCCAAATGGAGAATTTTTTATTTTTTATTTTGACGTCTATTTGTCTGTCTGTCTATCTGTCTTGACTGACTGCACCGTTCTTGCCTTAATATTTTGCTTATGCTCTCGAAAATGAACAAAGGTGTAAAATTAAACAACAATTTTAAAGAAATCAAACATTTTTTAAAAAATTTTCTATCTGATTGCTGCCTCTTATAAATAAATTATTATATATAAAAAGATATACATAAAATGTTGTTTTGCTTCTGTTGATGATTTCGCGTGGTTGTTATTATTATTAGTTTTTGTCTTTAAAAAATAAACAAATAATTTGTTGACGACTCATTTTATACAACTGGATGTTGTTGTTGTTATTATATACGTGTATTTGTTTGATTACTTCTTTTGTTTTAATCAGTTTGGTACATTTTCGTACTTTGTGATTGCGATTTTGCTCTTGTTTTCTTTTATTTTTTTTTGCTGCTTTTATTGTTTTGACTGTTGCTGCCCTTATTCTGTTTTGCTTTTTTACTTTTTTGTTCAATTAAGTATATTAAGTATCTCACAGATGCATAGATAATATGAGACATTTATGAATAACAATATGGTAAGTATATAATTGAAATTTATTTATTTATACTTTTGTTCATATTTTTATAATCTAAAATCAGAAATACCTATATGATCGCGTAAATGCTTGAAGCTCGAAATAATTTATTTTATCTTTTTTAAGGACTCGTTGTGAAGCATCTCGTTAAAACAAAGCATCATCATTGTCAAAATCATCGTCATCATCGATATTGCCATCAACGTCATTACCCTCATTGTCACTTTAATTATTGTGAGCTCGCCACAGTAACAGATTCACAATTATTTATTAATTCATTCAACCACAAAAATTTAAAATACTTAAGCAACTTATAGAGAACACAAAAACAATAGCATAAACATAAACAGAGAAAAATTAACACCAAGTGAACGTTAAGTTGTGGGATTAAAAATAGCAGCGTTTGAAAGCCCATTAAAATGTGAAAAATAGCGATTTTAGGCTGCCATAAAAACTCTTTATAAAACAAATTGTTGCTTACTTTTATGAAGCGAACCACTCAAACAATTATTTTGCGAACTATTTTATATCTGGTTTGGATATGTGTACCAAAATTTGTTGTTTATTTTTTGTTTGTCGAACTATTGGGTTAAAGTAAAAATATATGATGTTTGTTTTATTTTCCTCCAAAATAAGCCTGAATATTTTTATAATGCTGTAAAATTTTCATAGTGAGATCTTTATAAGTTTCAAGGTTTCACCAATTTCTTTGTACGCGTAACACATAATAAAACCGCCAATGATAACTTTAAGTTTTAGTTTTGTTTTTCTAGCTTTTTATCATTTTTTTTTTGACTTAAACTTAGCTAAGAATATACTTACAATACTAAAAATATTTTGAAGTATTGAAAAGGTTAAACGATTCACGATTTTCGACTTCAATCTAATTTCATATAGCTAAAATAATAATCTTAAAGAATCTAAAAAATCCAACCTTTTAAAGAAAGTACTATAATGATCTTCGGTTGGCTTCCGGCCCTAATCTGGGTCGATGTTGCTTAATTTCATGTTTCTTAATTTATAGATCCAAAATGCATTTTGTCTATTGAAGCTACTTCCGTCCTCAATCTGGGTCAATTATGCTTAAAGTCATATTTTAGACTCTTAATCTCAACATATCTGCAAAATACAAAAAAGATGCGAAAAAAGTAGTTTGACTTGACCACTTGCTGGCTTTTGACCTTAATCTGGGTTAAATGTCCCTAATTTATTATTTCTAGATCAATAGCCCTGAACAATACAAAACAAGTACTTTTAATATTAAATATCAGAAAATTATTCAAAAATTTTTAAAAGTCCATTTCGCTTGCATGTGCTGTTTTAAACCTTAATACTATTTTGTAACCGTTGAACGCAACTTGGATATTATGTTTTTTCTCTCTGTTATTTAAGAAGTCCCAAAAAACACATAAAACAACTAAATTAAATTTAAAAAATTCCCAGTGTTTTTATTTTTGTCTTAATTGGTTTAGAAATAACAAAAAGTATTAAAGTGCAATTGTCATCCTCTGCCCTTTTGGTCAAAATTTTTAAAAGCACTAAAGATGTGATTGTAATGTTTTGGATTCTCTCGAACTTGATTGAAATTATCTTTATATTTTTTTATCAGTTTAAAAGTCAGAAAATACCAAAATATTATTTTTAAATTTTTTACTTCTCATTTTGAGCAATTGAAAAAAGTACCTTAAACCATATTTGCTTTTACGGGAAATGTCCAGTTTAAAATACACTAAAACTCCACTATTATTGGACTGAAATATTGAAGAATTATCAAACACTAATAATGCACATTTTGCTCTATTTTTCTGCCGTAACTGCTTCATAAAATGTAGAAAGTGGCTAAAAAGTACCAATTTTAGTCTGTTTTTCATCCCTTAGATTTTAAAATTACGAAAAGTACCAAACTCTATTTTTTTAATATTTTAAGACCTGCCGTACGCAATTTTGAAAATTGTTCTAATCTTTTTTAACTTGGAAGTTACGTTAGGACCAAAATATATTTTTTATTTTATTTACCCCTTGGGGTCCAACATTTATAAAAAGTACCAGAGTATGTTAACTTTAAGGTAGAATACAATACATGTTGAGTTTTGTTTCTATTTTGTGTAAATAAGATTTGATATATAGACTAATTGCCAAATTTTCCCTTTTTGACCTCTTTTTTACCCTACTAGTGTTCAAATTTCTCAAAAATTTTTTTTTTCAAGTTAATTTATATATTGGAAGGGGTGCGCAAATTTCAAGTCTCCAGCTTAAGGTGTTTATGTTGCACAATGACGAAAAAGTCAATTAGTAAGTTAGTAAGTCAGTTACGACAACATTCCCTAATATATAAAAATGGCTTTCAACATGTTAGGAAAATTTTTTTATTTTTATTCATTAGTAGGGGAATGTTGCGGAATCTTTTAAAAAAGATTAACGTAATGATTCTTTTTACTATTTCGATACTAAGCCACCTTAACCTGAAAAATTCCCATAAAGAAAATGCCGGGATAAGTTCTAGGGCCAACTGTTTCCCTAACAAGATTATGTAAGCCTCCAGTGGATTTTTTTGGTTGCGTCCTTGAATTCAAAAAAAAGTAATAAAATTAATTTTTATATAATTTTAAGATGAATTTTCGTGCAACCTCTTAGGTTAGAGATGGGTTTAGACCTGGGTATTTACCCTACGCTTGGTATTTACCCATTTTTACCCATTTTCATACCCGGGTATTTATCTAATTTCGGGTAAATACTCATTTGAATAACAAATACTCATTGTAATATATTTTACGCATTTTCGAATTTATTTTGAACATATTTTGTTTAAGTGCATTTTGTTTTTACATTTCTTAATGCGTTTTTCTCAGATAAGGCAGTTTTGGCTGCATCAAACACAACAACAATTCTTAATAAGAACCGCTAATCAGGGTGCTTATGGCATTTCAATGTAATGAGTGGGAGCGATGACAACAACAATGCTGAAGCAACTAGAAAGATTAAAGTTTTGAAACGAAACTTTCGAAAAATCTAATTCATATTAAAAAATTAAATTCTTTTTATTTATTTAAATTTTTCTTTATTTTGATTTATACCCACATTTTGGGTAAATACCCAGGCGCTTGGGTAAATACCTGGGTATTTACATTTAAATACCCAATTTACCATTTGGGTATTTACCCTTGTCCCATCACTATCTTAGGTTGTTTTAAGTGTCATTTATATAAAAGCTTGCATATATCCTTTTTGTCTACCACATTGCGGCGGTACGCATTTATGCGTATTAAAATTAAATATTTTATTAAAAAATCACTATTTGTAAATAACAAGTTCTTCAATACAAATATATGAGTTTTAAAATTAACTACTTTTTCTAAAATATGCATAAAAAAAAGCAATTTGGGCAACTCCAAACTAAACCCAGAAAAAATAGTTACTTTCTATGTTTAGTTAAAGACAATCGACAATGATTAGTTATGAATTATGCAATTATATAAGAGAAAAACTTTATTCTTTTCGTAGCATATACGACATTTTACGTAGTTGTTACGAACGATATTATTAATAAAATTTAAGTTCCTAATATCTTAAAAGTGAGGATTAACTTTTGTAAACCATTTTTTGTTAGACTTCGTACAATGCACCTATGTTGCATGGACTTTTTGGAGTGTAGGTTATAAGCGCCATTTTTTTTTTGCATTTTCTTTTTAGCAATAGCTTACTATTCCTTGAAAAGTTAATGTCTTAGCATGATCCGAATTTCTGATTATTATAATATGTTTTGAAATTAATTTCAAATATAAAATTCTTTATTTGTAAGGCCCAGGCTACCTTCCCGGGCATACTTATCTTTTCTAACCAAAAATTTATTATTTGGAGTTGATCCCTTCAAGATTTAAAAACGAGAGCCTTTATAACTTCTATAATATATATATGTTCCTTAAAATTTATTTCCAAAAAATATTATTTGTTTTAAGCGATAAAACTAAAAGTCTTACTGCAAATCGCCCAAGTTTTTAATTTTTTTTTTCATAGAGTAAGTTGATATATAACTTTGCTATAATCCATCCATAAGAATATAAAAATTTCATAGCTTTATTAAACAGGTGAATTTTTGTTTAAAAACTTTTATGAAGTAAAATATTAAAAATTATTATTAAATATTAAAGTTTTCAGTAACTTTATGCCCAAAAAAAAGATCAATAAAATTGTTTCTTGTACTAACCTTTTATATTTTTATTATTAGTCTTTTAACGCACTTCGATCAGCATTTAATTAACTTTTTTTTCATTCACAGCATGAACTGTGTAGATAACTTGATTTTATTATTTCTTATTTCTTTATTAATTTATGTTTTATTTTATGTCACTATAAATTCTTGCAAAGCTATCAATATGACAACAGCAGCATCATAAGTAAATGAAATGAGCACTCTTGTATACATTTGCACACATTCACAAAGCGGCATTCAATTTAATATTTTTTATTAAAAGAAAAAGTATAAAAAACAAATAAAAAAGTAAAGTTTTTTAGCACAAAAATGCTGGTATGGAAAGTAAAAGTATTAAAAATTTTAAATGACTATTATGTTTGAATTATATTTTATTTATATTTTGTTTTAAATTTCTTCTTTTTAGTTAAAATGTAATTTATATGTTGTTTAATATTTTTGCTAAAAAAAATCCCATTTAAATACGAAAAGGCTTAAAACACGATTGATTTTTTGTTGCATTTGTTTAATCTAAGGAAATTAAATATAATAAAGTGACCCTTTGTTCATTATGAAGCGGTATTTTCATAACAAAAAAATTTAATAGTTTTTTGTCTTATTTAATAACTAATTAAAAATTTGAATGACTGTCTATATTAATTGAATTTAAATCATTTTTAAAATCTTCCCTGTTATCACTCTTTGGACTTCACAAATCGCTACAAGCTTTAAGCATCTTATGGAAATTGAAATTTATGTTAAACAAATACCTTTTAAATAATAAAAGAAAACATAACTATATATTGCATATCACTTTAATCAATTTCAATTAAACTCTTAAATTTAGCAAATTTTTTAATACTTTCGCTTGTTTTTCAAAGAAATATTATGTATTTTTTTTTGTTAAAATTTACACGCCTTCGTTAAATACACGTCTTTCCACAAGAAACGTTTCTGAATAACTGTTTATTGTTTGCTAAAGATTAAAATTCATGTTCATTTCACTTTCGTACTGAGTAAACTTAAAACACTCAAATGTTTGTTCATTTTGCTCCATTTCTTTTTGTGCTCTTGTTTGAATGCAGCCTGCAAAAATTGTAATGAAGGCTGCACAAGATACTAAGTAAAATTATTTGTATCTTTTGCAGAGAAGCCAGACTGAGTGTTTCTTAAATATATACAATTTTTTTAAAAGTAAAAAATTTTAAACAAATCAGTTTTAACAAAAAAGTTTGTCGGAAAACCTTTATTAAAGATGTAAAATTTAAATAATTTTTCGAACTTTAAAAAGTAACCGTAAATTTTTTTGCTGTTAATATCAAAAAAGTTAAATCTAATTAATTTATAGTAAAGCAATTCTTACAATTTTAAAAAGTATTACTATTTCATTTCAATAACTGTTTATTTAAAAGGTTTGTCTATTTGCACTTCTTTGGTTCTTACGCCAAATCAGAATTAGACTTTAACAAAATTCTTGAAAATCCCATAACTTTTTTCTCTGCCTTTACATCATAACTTTAATAAACTTATTGAGAATTACGATAAAAAAATATAACGTTCAAGAGTTCCCTCAGAAATCCATGAAGCCATTTCTCGTTATAAGCTGTTTTGAATTTTCTTTTCGTTTGTATAAAAGAAGCCCTAAACAAACACTAAATTTAATGATTTGTATTAAATGAACATTTAAGGATTTTGCATTACCTTTTACATATCTTAGATCTCAAATATTGATTTAAAAAAATATATATAAATTTTGGACCCTGGGGTAAAATGGGGTTAAATTTAGAATTTGTACCTTTTTTACAAATAAAAAAAATTAATAAAAGAAACTCAAACTGCATTTGACACGCTCGTGGCTAATTTTTTTGACAAGAGTACCTTTTTATTAATTGTGGTACATTTTTGCAAATTTTTAGAGCAACAGTTAACAAAAAGTACTTTTTTTAGTAATTTTTTGCAAATTTAGCAGTTATGAGTCTAGAAATGTTAATTAAAGAGCTATCAACACAGAGACAAAAAGTACTATTTCATATTTGTTGGTATTTTTTTTTTGTTTTTGACTAAAAACGTTTTACCAAAATTGAGTTCAAAATCCAACTATTGCATAAAAACTTGCTTTTAACCTTTTGCACTTCTTGCATTTTTTTTAAAATAATTACATTTTTTGACATTATAAATCTTGAAAAAGAAATTTAACTTTGTTTGTCCCAGATAAAGGTCAACCAAGGGAATCAAAGTACAATTGGTTATTTTCGATAATAATTAAAATTTTTTAATAATTTGTTATCACGTGAAACTATGTTATTATCATCCACTAAGCAGGAATAAATATATACAGGGGTTCTGATCTGCGTAAATATTATAAAAATATTTTATTTTTTATTCTGTAAAAAACTTATTACGTATTTTTAATATAATATTTTCATGCTTTAATTTTTTTAGGAATTTATTTGTTTATTTTTTTTATTTGCAAACAAACAAAAATTAATAAATTCATTAATAATTAGTTAAATTAATTTTTATTAAAATTATTAAAAAAATAATAAAAAAAAAATTTTTTACATCTGGGATCACATTTGTTACCAAATTTTCCGTTTTTTTTGCTTTTGTTGTTGTTCTTTTTCTTTAGTTTAGCCACCCGCTATTTGTTTACAAAATCTGTTTTAAAAAGTCTCTCTCAATTTATTTGTTATTGCAAATTCAAGAGAAAATTTTAATTTTAATTGAGTAAAATATTTTACTTACATTGCAGGGGGCCACTCAAAACCATTTGCATTTCCCAATGAACTATTGCAAGTAAGTTCTTGTTCATTTTGAGTGTTCATTTTTACAGCAGCATTTAATCACATCATTTTTGGTGAGATAACACTTGAGCTTAAGACGGAATCTATTAATTAATAAACATGGAAATGTGTTCGAAAGGTAAATATGTCAAAGAAAAAATTTTTGTTGCATTTAAATTGAAAATTTAATTTTTTTAAAGGACAGGTAAAACAGCTCACAAATCTACTTTTTAAGTAAAACCTTTAGATGTTTAAGCTCGAAAAATAAACCCAAAGCAAATATATAGATTTTTTTTTAAATCATGTGTTCATATTAGTTTTATGTCGAATTAAGTTTACTTTACATAAAGGAACAAGCGACACTGCAGTTGAATTAAGTACATATATTTTAATCGGCTAATGTAACATGATTAAGTAGGGGTTAAAGAAAAGACAAAACATTCGATTAAGGTAACATAAGCATTTTATTTATCAAAATTAAAACTTTCTTCCAAATGGAAAGAAATGTAAATGTTGTGTTTCTTGTATGTCCTTTTTTGCAGCGCTTCAATTATAATTAAGTTAATGATAAAATGTGATTCAGTATTCCTTTTAATTTTTTTTTATTTTTATTTTAAAGGATTAGAGACATTTGGAAAAAGTTTATTTGTATTATGGTATTTAGGTTGTTAATTTCTCAACTACTGCAACTCAACTGTGTACGTATACGTAATATACGTTTGCATTTACGTGAACTAACACACACACTCATACGCCACTCTGCTCTTTTAATAATTAATTACATATTTTTTTAGCAATTTAGCAGCTGTCTATCAGCGTTGCCAGGGTTGCTAGCAAAAAGTTACGTTTTTTCATTCAAAAAGTTACATTTTTTCATAAAAAGTTACGTTTGAAAAAAAAAAACTTAATCATAAAGAGCTCAGTTTTTGGACAAAAAACTTTAATAAAATTCATTGAATTACAAAATTCTGAATAAGGTGCATAATTAACTTTAAACAATTTCAAAAGTGCTGTCACTTTTAATGTACTTAAAATTTTTTATTTTAAAGTGTTTGTTTTTGCAAAGAAGTTTAATATATTGGGTGCAAGAAAAGAGCGGGGGACTTCTGGCCATCGTGCAGAAATGTGTCGTAAAAGGGCTACCACTTTTTAATATTTACAGCTATAATTGATCCTTTGTATGAGTACAAAACTGTTTTGACGAACAATTGCCGAATAACAATATTTGGCAGTTAAGTCAAAGTGCAGCTATAGTTGATGTTTTTTGTGTTAATAAATTTAGAATGCTAGAAACTGAGGGCACTCATCTTTAAAATTCAGGTATAGAAATCGCACTTAAAAACGGGATTTGTATTGGCTTTCTAAAAATAGTGACACAAAGCAAATATTTTGTGCAGTTAAGTCAAAAGTGCATATAAACAAAAGTCAACTACTAAAGCAAATAAAATTTTAAGGCATAAATTGATGCAGGTATTAATAATATATATTTAAATTAAGTATTTTTTAATATAATTTTTCTACCATTTTAATGCCTTTTTATAATATAGAATTTACAATTTTTGAGTTATAACCAAAACCGTGAAAAAAATGGTCACAACCTTCAAAAACTATTTATATATGATCCATTAATAGTGGGCAATAAATGTACTTAAAAATATTTCTTACACCAAATATTATACCTTGTTGTGTGGCAAGTACAAAAAGTTACGAAAATTAGACCATAACTGTTAAAATATTACATGTTACGTAGTGGGCCAAAAAGTTACATAAAATGTAACAAATGTAACCAAACGGCAACGCTGCTGTGTATATATATATTGTTTTTTGCAATTTTTAATTATTCATATAAATGTTTGTTGAAATTTCTTACTGCTTCTATTTGTTCTTTTGCACCAAAATATTCTGAAATTCTAGTAAAATGTACAAAAAAAGCCCACTTTTGCACCGTTTAAACGGATTAAAGAGCATTCAAATAAAAAACATGAAAAGAAGAGTTTATGAAAAGAATAACGCAAACAAAACTTTTTATTTAAATTAAGCAGGGTATGAAATAATATTTAATTAGTAATTGGATGAAAGTTAAAATGGGATAAAAGAAACTTACAAATATTGTCACAAAAACGCACTTTTGTACCTAATTTTTTGGGCATGAAATTTGATTTCATAGTGAAACATTACAGGGTGTTAGAGGTGTGTAAAACTTATATGTTTATAACATTCTGCTTCAGAAAAGTTACGATCCAAAAAAGGTATTATTTTTCTAACCGATTTTGGGAAAAATAGAGCGGTACTAAACGATTTTATAAATGGTGTGATGCAGTCTTATATGACATTATGTTTTTCAGAACAAATAAAGTTCAACTCGAAACTTCCCTGGGCAGCCGGCTGGAAATTTAGAAGCAGGATCTCGTGAAAGATTTTTTGTGAAGCAATAAAAGTTTTGATGAAACAACCAGACTACCCAAGATATGGATAGTAATACAGCTATGCCTTGCACAAACGGTACGAAAAATGGAGAGTTGATGGAAAACAGTAGATAAACATTGCGTTCATTATCGGACTATTATCAACTTTCGGGCTGCGAAAATATTTCTAACCTTCCAAATTTTCCCCATAACACAACAAAGGATTGGGAAAATGACATTCCTTTCCAAGACAGAGTAAAAAGGACAAGTGACTCATTTTTAAAATAGAAAATAGCAAAAACTTAACCACGTGTCCCTATCTTGAAGAACATAGAGGATTTTATTTCCACCAAAATTAAAAAAATAACATAATTGTACCCAAAAAACTACAGGCCTATTTCACTCTTGTTGTTCATTTTGAAAATAATGGAAAAAAAAACTTTTGAATTCTACATCAAGGATATTAGTTGTCATCTACTCTATGACAACGATTATGTCAATATAAACGAAAAATTTTGATAGACATTACTTCATTTTGTCCTCCTTAAGATTTGGAAGGCCCCTTACTATTGTAAAATAGCGATAGAAGTTTCTTTTCATATTGCAAGTGCTTTTTACGATGTATCTATGTATGCAGTCTTTTTAAGCGTGGCACCAACAATAACCATCCGGCTGGCTTTGAGCTAAATATTTTTTTTCTTACTCTCTTTAAATATGCAAGATAATATGCATGGAATAACAAATGTAAGACCGGAGAGAGAATATCCCTTAGCTGGACCTCCCAAGGAGGGCGAAACTTCTTCGGACACGTGATGCTCATAATCTTCTGACTGGACTTAGGGCGGAGCCGCTAAAAAACATTTATGCGAATGTTGTAGTGGTTATTGTCACTAAAAAGTTATTAAATACGATCAGCTCTGTAATGGAAGCTATATTGTCGAAAAAAAGCAGTGGAGGATCGCGGCGGGGCTTATGTTTAACCCAAAAAAGAAAGACTTGCTTCTCTTTACCGCCAATAAAGTATGGTCCTTAACCACACCAAGGTTGAATGTCACTCATCTGATACTGGAAAAACAAACAAAGTATAAAGGACAATACTCCCGATTTTCTTTTTTAGCAAAGCAGAAGGATTTTATGCAAAAAATAGCAGTGGCTACATGGTTCATGGTGTTACTTCTTCATGGATGCGCCCAAGTTGACAAAGAAGTCGGAGACCTGGTCTTTTATTGAAAAGTAGGCATCAGTTTGGTTAAGGCAGTCTTTTTGGCGGCCAAGTGGGCTTCAATTTTTGCTTTGTTCTTTCGGACTGAAAACGCTTAGCTGAATATGTTATTTTGTGGTCAAAGAGAAATTAAGGGTTTTTTACCCAAACATTATGCACTTGATCATCCAGGTATTAAAAATTTTATTCGTAATTTGTACGCTATAAGTTAATGGCGCATTTACTTGATTTAAGCATACAGGTGCATTGAAGGAAACGAATTTTTTCCTCTTTAAATGCTTGCCTGCCGTAAGTATCCAGGTATGTATTACTTATTCCAAGCGACCCCTTTGTAGCTATTTTTTTAGGTCTTTATCATTTGATAGTATACTTCAATGTAGTAAAAAACAAAATTTTAAACCTGGATTAAAACTTTGATTGAATCCACCGCTGCACTGATATTTTGAATACTATTTTTAACAGCTGACAGGTTACTAGTAGATTGTACTTCACCTGACAAACCAGATTACACGTCATTAGAACTTTGATTCGACGCAAAATTGTATGTTGGATTCGTTAGCTAAAAACGTCTTCACTGACTTCCAATTTCTTTTATTTTGTCCAAATCTTGATATGTATGACTCAGTTTGCTTAATAAAAAAAAAAAATTTCAAAATTTATATAAAACCGCGAACTATTGCACAATCATTAATAAAAAATTGTTACACAATTAAAAGATTTTAATATACTGTTAAAAAATCGTACCAAGTAAACACGTTCTGTATATAAACTTAAACGGCACGAACTCGCTTTGTTCATGTTTTAAACCACAAACAGCTCCTTTGCAATGGTCATTTTCTATTTTTGATGTACAACAACACTGCCTAGAGACTGTTACGTGTTTAGCATTTGTTAATACCAGGGTTGGGCAGTATTTCAAATACTTGTATTTGAAATACGTATTTGAAATACAAATACGTATTTTGTATTTGTATTTGAAATACCACCTTCTAATGTATTTTGTATTTTGTATTTGAAATACCTAACACTGAAGTATTTTGTATTTTGTATTTCAAATACTTATGATAGCAAAATACATTTTTGCAAAATACATTTTTTTTGTTATACAAAAAGTTGTCATTAGAAAAATTGAAAAATGTTACAATTTAAAAAAAAAACAAAAGAATGGAAACTTTGTCTTCGTATTCATTCACGAATTCGCCTTAGCAAGGCACGTTTTTTTACAGGTCTCACTCATTCAGGTAATATCAAGAGCTAAGCGGATATTTGGAAATGTGAATGTCAAAAAAATTAAATTTTGTATAAAAGTTAAAATTTTTTTGACATTCACACTTTTAAACACATCAAGTAAGATCGCTATATTTGGCTGTGCCTAATCTTATATACCCTTCACATTGCTCTTTTAATATACCTAGCCGAGTTATTTTGTACTGCAAATTGTTATATTCTATTTGTTCTTAGCAGTATTTTTTTTTTTGGTTAAACGGCTGGGGAGCCAGGAAAGAAAGAAAGAAAAATGTAAATTTTTTAAATTGTTTTTTTTTAGCTTAGTCGGTATTTTTATAAATATTGTTATTACTATGTAATAAGGTGATTAGCCTTATAGGCTTTGTTGTTACAAAATGAAGAATTGAAATAAATAAATAAATAAATAAATAAAAAATGCCTTGTGCCAGTTTTAAAGTCCATAGAAAACTTTACAAAATTTTAACGTTCGTATGGATAATAAAAATAGATGAAGAAGATTTGAGGTCGAGAGTTATAAAAGTTTTCGACATTATTCGTATTAAAAGGTTAATAAAAGTTGTTAATTTTTAAGGGATCTTCTAGTCCCCCTGCTCCTCTTCAACCTTTTTTCCAAAATGTACGTCTTATCATCGAATAACCTTTTGTAGAACACTAGAAGTCGATAGCTGTTATACTTTCCGAGATATAGCGTATCGAAAATTTCATAAAAATTGTTAATTTTTTATGGGAGCTACACTTTCTCCTGCCCCCACTCAAAAAATTTTTTCTTCAAAGTTTAGGTCGATAGCTGTTTTAATTTCTAAGATTGAGCGCATGAAATATTTCACAAAATTTGTGCAATTGCAGAGAAAAAACCACTTCCCTTGATCCTATCTGAAAATTTTTTTTTTCTTTTGAGGTCCCTATTTTCAGAGTATCCGTGCCAAGTTTTGTGGCGAGGATGACTATATTCACTGAGATATATAGGGATGTAACTATGCACGGATTTTGTCCTAAAAAATGGGTTATTTTGATTTTTCGTTTATATCTCGGTCAATAGTCAACCGATTTTTCTTATTTTAAATAGCGATTGTTTCCAGGATATTTACAAAAGTTTGAAACCCATAACTGGTCCGTATCACTTTATTTGACTCCGGAAACTTGACTTCAACAGACTGACAGACGGACATGGCTATATCTACTTCTCTATCTATAAGGATCCAGAATATTAATATTTTATAAGGTCGCAAATGGAAAATAAAGAAATTTCAAACGGAATGACAAACTGATATAAAAGAAATGCAGAGCGCGAATTTTTAAATTTGCCTTGATATTACTTTACTTTTAATTTAATTTGTTTTTCACATACAAGGCACATACAGAGAACCACGGCACATTCAACCAGGTAATATTAAGAGCCCAGCTGATTAAAATCAATTTGACATTTTCACGTTATAAAAATTAATTTTATATTGAATTTTGAATTTTTCTGACATTCTACCGTTCAAACACAAAAAGGAAATGCAGAGGGCGAACTTTTTGAATTCGCCTTGGGTTTACCTTGTTGAATGTGCCTTGCAGACAACTGTTTTTATAAAATTTAACACCAGTCTGTTTTCATCAGGACCTGTAGAGAGATTGTTTTTTTTTAGCAGAATTTATATGTTCTTCAACAAGAGGCTGCTTATCTGATTAAACTTTTAAAAATCTTGTGTTCATGATTAATGGTTATAAATGTATTTTGTATTTTGTATTTCAAATAAAAGATACTAAAATACTGTATTTTTGTATTTTGTATTTGAAATACTCGACTTGAAAGTATTTGGTATTTTGTATTTGAAATACAAGCGGAAGAAGTATTTTGTATTTTGTATTTCAAATACAGCAAAGCATGTATTTTGCCCAACTCTGGTTAATACCTTTTTTTTAGCACTTTTACCATTATAAAAATACAAAAAACTTCCACGTGAAGTAACATTCAAAACCAATATCCAAAAAACCATTTAATCAGCTGTTTATGAAAATAACCAACAATTTTGAACCACCCTACTTCCTTTAGTTGCATGACCACCACATGCATGTTTGCGACTATAAAAGGCGTCACTAAATTTACCTTCATTTAAGGTTTCACAATTTGACTTAACATACTGCTGCTAACCAGCAGCATGTTTTTCTATAGTTTTATTTATTTTTTTCTTACTTTCATTTAGCTAATGCCCATTCAATGTAAGCCAAACACGTTTTTCTCTAAAGACCTCTTTTAAACATGTAGAGGCATGTCCTTTGTGACTGCAGTCAAATTATATAAAAATAAAAACAATATTTATAATTGGCTACC
The DNA here is from genome assembly GCA_963583895.1 of Melanophora roralis. NCBI lineage: Eukaryota > Metazoa > Arthropoda > Insecta > Diptera > Rhinophoridae > Melanophora > Melanophora roralis. The sequence continues at coordinate 92,722,330 of OY757188.1, read as the reverse complement.
AGAAAATAATATAACATCAATATACTTGTGTGTGCATAAGGTATTTAAATTCAAATTAAAGTTAGTGCAATTTAAAGGGGGAGGAAAATTAAAAGCTAAAAATCTTGGCGAAAAACGTGATGGTCCAATTCGTGATGATAGATTCAAATTTTCATTTATAATTTTAAATGTGTGTAAAGCTTAAAAATTATAATTTTTTAAAGGTTTTTAATAAGAAAAATGTTGAGTTCATTTATATAAAATAAGGAAAGTGTAATATTATAAAACAAACTAATGTTCGATATATTATATATGACCTAAGTAAGCCAAAACATATTAATTATACTGTTCGCTAACTATCTTATAAATCAATTAAGCCTTAGATTATCTCTTATTAATTTGCTTTTAAAGTTTGTGTTTATTTTATTTATAGCTGCAAATTATTCTTAACACTATTTTAATAAGAAAATATTTCATAGAATAATTTAGAAAATCCAATTAAACGTCAATTTAAAAGTCATAATTAAAATATGTCGACATGTTATTAGCAAGAGGATGTCTGCACTTTTACAATACACAACCGCATAATTTAATCTATTAACCACAAAGATTAACTAGGAAGTTATGTGTGTTTTTCCCCTTTTTTAAAAAAACATACATATCGTTACCCTAATAGAAAAATTCCCTAACTCGTATCTTTAAGTCGAATTGGCTAATTTTGATATACGAACAGACCAATTATCGAAATAAACGAAATCTGGGATCACAGAGAAGTGGAAGTTAGGGCTTTTCTATATTAATGTAACGACATGTACGTATGTCGTCACTAGAATTTTTTTTTTCTACAAAGAGTACTAATGCAATAGCTCTATTGTACTCATTTTGCGCAGAGCGCGGCAAAAGATTAAGGAAACCAAAAAACATGATTATAAGTTCTTCTAATCCAAAAGGTTTCAAAAAATCTATTTCAAGAAACTTTTTAAATCAAAGGGTGCATATTTGTTCCTCTTCAAATAACAAACTTTGGTTATATTTGCATTATGAAATTTTTTATGAAATCTGTTGTATGATATTTTTGTTTGTAGAAACAAAAAGAAACTAAACTTAGATAAGCTGTTGAAAAAACTGCGTAAAAACTTTAAGTTTTTGTGAATCCATAGACAATATAAAGGACTCGGCTAGGATTTATATAATTTTGGTAAAGAAACTGTCAAGTCCAATGTATATTAAAGGGAAGGTTTAAATCCAGGCTAGATTCGCTCAATGCTGTAAAGATGTCGCATGTTAAAAATTTTTGAAAATATCATCTTCTATGACAGAATTTTATTTGAGATTCATAGTGACCTTCATTAGGACCGGAATACATATTGCCCTGTATTCTGAAAAGCACTAAAAAAACACACCATTTTCCGGCTGTATATGTTATAGGTTTTTGGTCTCTCATTCTTAATCATGTTCGGACAAACTGGAGGTAGTTCAAGGTCATGTGCATCCATAAGGTTGGTTAATAAAATCATAGGTAACTGAGGTCGCCCAATCTAACTTTCATGGAATTTTTAATAGGGCTACCTCAGAGAGGGTTTATAAATGCAATTTCCAATCTCTTGTGGCTTTAAACAAAAATACTCATCGAAAAATCAGCTCAGTTAAACCAAGTTTACTGCAGCGTATGCCTCAAAATAAAAGGCTTCGTATTGAAGTGTGTGTTCAAATCGATGGAGGACATCTGGATGACATGCTCTTTAAAAAAAAGGAATTCAGCATTTTCATTCGATTCTCTTAATAAAACTTTGTGTCAATTATTAAATTTATTACTCAAGTTTGAAAATACTAATCTGCCACCAGACACCCTGTATAAATTGGCAACCTTTGTTTACAAAAAGATAGCCTTTATTATCGGAAAAGAGTTTACAGTTCTTTTACCCACCAGGAGAAAGCAGAAAAGGAAGGAAGCTTCATTAAAGGCTATGAGGCCATTAATTACACAGACCTCTTAAAGATCGACTGGATATTATGATAACTTTCTTTTTTTAATTGCCTGATTAATACTGTTTACTTTCGGCCTGAATAAATGAAATCCAGGAGATAAGTATGAAGCAAAAGAACAAGATTGTCTGGGAGAATAATAATTTTTTTTACTGTCAAGTCTACTCTACAAATTCCTAGGGCTGAATTAGTCCCTTTTACCCTAAGGTCTTTCAAAAGCAGATCCTTTCGACACTTTCAGTGTGGTAACGTGGATATCTTTTGATTGCAGGCAAACGATTAAGCTGAAAAAGAGACTTACGAGTCACTGAGGGATAAGTAGAACAGCAAGTAGACTTAGACTTCATTAAAAAAAATATTGTCGTAGTTGTAAGGGTAAGAGACTAGATTTCGTTTTCCCCTAGTAATCAAACAACATGGCGGAAACCAACCAATCAAGCGACAACATTTCTGGACAAGTATACACTAGATACCCTAAGTGGAAGACTAAAGTTTAGGTTTGATAACCTGTTGAAATACATTCTGGCCATTTAATTGAAGTACAGTTTCTAAAGGACAATTTTATTGACAAGTAGAAAATCGGGAAGGATGCTGGTGTCCTTAATTTTTTTCTCCCTTTTTATGAAAATGTAATTTAATTTTTTACTTTGTTAACTTTAAAAAATAGCAGTTTTTGATTAAAAGGTGAGGGTTCAATTGAAGGTTTTTCTGTGATCTGGAATGAAATTTTTTATATTAAAATTTCGTCTATATACCCAGTTTCTAAGATTTTTATTTTTTGTTATTTTATATTCATTATCAAGCTGCTTATTTTGACAACAACTAAAATAGTTGCATTTTTAAGTTAACCAATTTTTTCTTTAGAAACATTTCTTAAATATTTCCTCACGAATACTTAAGAAATACTTTCACGTTGTTTCCATGTATATAAAATGTAAATTAATTACCAAAAACAAACAACATTATTTTATATTCCACTTTCATTAAAACATCAAAAGTAATCGAAAAATCTTTAGTTCATAGCAAATTTTATTTAAGTGATTTCCTCCCCTCATTGCAGAAGGATAACTTAAGTAGACACAAGGAAATCGCTAACACGGAAGTCAGTTGCTCTACTTGCCACAACTAAACATATAAACTCAAATGGCAACATTTAAGCAAAAATGTAAATTAAGAAGGAAAATAAAATAAAATGAAAGGAAAAAAATAGAAAGTGAATATATCCATGGTCTTGTTTTATTGCACTTAAACAAGTGGGTAAATATTGAGGATGACGATAATGATAACGAGTATTATGAAGATGTCCGGCTGTGTTTTCCATTCATTTATTCACACAAGCCGCAAGTAAAAGTGTTCTTTTGAAGGAATTTACATAAAAATAAAAAAATTGTGTATCGTTATTTGGCCAGTAGGTTAATATTTATGTAATGCAGGAAGCAAAGCTTTGCAAATATTTGCCTTATTTTGGTTGGTTTAAATGTTAAACGATATTTTATTAAACAAGTTTTGCAAATGAGCATGTTTTATGAAAAAAACTAAACAACGAGAAAAAATTTATGATCTATTTAGATTCTTCACTACTATTTGAAATTTTACATAGAATTTTTATTGCATTAGGTTGGAAGTTTATTTAGTTGATACAAGGGAGTTTTTGTATACATTTGGCCTCTTTGGGACTATGAATTTAGTCAACTATTCAATCTTTTTGCGCTTTTTCTTAAACTTTGATAACATTTATAGATTTTTGAGGTTATGAGACCAAAAATATAAAATCAGGGCTAATTGATCCACATTTTTTTTAAGTTATAAGGTTACGAAATAGAAATTAACCCATATTGAAATCACAAGTAAGTCGGTGGACAAAAGCTATTTTTCTATCAATTTCAGCAAATTGTTTCTTGTTTAAATTTTTTTATTTTATAAATGCGCAGAAAAGAAAATTTGACAGTCTGTCAAATTAAGTAAACCATGGAACCTTTTTCGTGTTTTGTGCATGTACTAGGATGAAATTTGAAAAAAACATAAACCATAGCCTACAAAAGAAATGTAAATAAATGTCGAACAAACGATATTAAATTTATAACCATACAAAACCACATATCAAATGCGATTGTAGGCAGGGTGTGTTATTTTTTATTTTTTGCTTCCCACTAAAACAGACACAATAATATTATTTTTCGTTATTTTTTTTTAATTACAATTTTGTTAAAGCATCAGCTGCATTAAGTTCTATAACCTTGAAATATCCACGAAATAGTAATATGTATTCAAAAATATATTAAAATTTGTTGGTAATTTTATAGCTTATGCAAAATCAAATTTTTTTAAAATCAACGTACAAACATGTTTTAGTGTTATTAATAATTTTTTAATTTTGAACATATTTTTTGCTAATTCACAACAAAAGTTTCTGGAATCCACCCAAATCATCTTCTCTCTAATTACATAATTATGGTTTTTTAAGGAGTAAATAATGTATTTAATAAATTTAATGCGCTTTTTTATTACCTATTCTTTATGTTCATGTAGGAGAAATCTATTATATTCTTTTTTATTTTAATTAATTACATATAAAATGTATGTATGTGAGTGTTAACATGTGCTTTTTACTTGTTGTGCTACCGCACGTATGTGTAATAAATAATTTTATTTACTTTGTTATTACTAATACGCATTACTGTCTGTGTAAAAGCACACTTTCCCAGTAAAATTGTAAGATTTTTATATTTCATCCGAAATAAGTTTATACATAAAAAATAAAAAAACAAAAAGATTTTTTAGAAAAGCTTAGATCAAATAAGCAAAAGTCTTTTAAAGCCAACAAACTTAAATAAATATTTAAAATATTAAAAAATAGTTCTTATTGAAATACCTTATCTTTAATTTCAAATGTTAAGTACTTATGCGCCTCAGTATTTTTGACTAAAGCTTAAAGCGCAAAACCCTTTAAAAAATATAAAATATTTACAAAAATCATTTTTCATTATAATTAAACCCATAGAAAGCCCTCTGCTTACGAAAACACGAAAACTTTTGCTGGGCTTACTAATAAATATTTATAATATTTAAGTTGATTTAAATTAAAAATCAGTTGAGTTGACAGGACTTTTTTTTAAATATTAATTTAGTAAATATCTATAAATTAAGTTCAATTATATTTAATTAAATGATAATAGTTTTTTAATTAAACTGGCTTTAAGACTTAAATTAGAATTAATTATATTTAAGTATGTATTTGTTGCAAAAACTTAAATATTTTGAGATTTATCTTATTTATATTGCCCTAAGTATTACAAAAAGGACAAAAACATATAAGGACTCACATCGAAGCTTGGCAGCAATAATCAAAATTAAAATATTATTATCTTATTATTTTATCTTATGATACGGCTAGCTCATTGTCAATGTTTACATGCTTTGTTCAAATGATACTTTGTACAAAGGGTAACATTTAGTGAAAAATGTTTTTCAGAACTTAATTTAAAATTTTATCACTTTTGGATAAAGCAATTACATTTGCGTTAAATCTGATTTTAAAAAAAATATATCGGTGTAATTCATATAAACTTTTAAGAGGATATAGCGTACATTAGTTTATTTGACCTGTTTTTTTTTGGCAAAATTGAATACCAGACAATCGATTGGGACAAGTTATTTGATTGTTTTTACATCTTTGCCCTCTTTGTTTTTTAAAGTAAGTTGTTAACGGTTACATCCACGATATGTCATTTATGACAACTTTGCCATTTTCATGAAGCTTTAAAAATTTAAAGCTCAATATACAAAAATAATGTTTTTTAATATATCAGAAGATTACATTTTTTAACTTTTCACCTGAAATCACCGTGAGTAAATAAAATTTTCAAAAGTTTTCCGTCGCTCAAAATCAGTTTTAATTTATATTACTTCTTTTTTTGTAAAAAAATTATGTATTTATCTTCACTTATAATTTTATTCAAACAAACAGAATTTTCTTAAGCACGAAGAGTATCTAAAACTTTTTTCAAGTGGTTTAAGCTTCTTTGTATATATCGTTTTTTCCAGCACATTAGATTGAAACACAAAAAAAATATTTTTTACGGCTGATATTGTGGTCATGATATAATCTTTCCCATTTAGAAAGTTTGCTGCAAAACTCAGCACATTCTCAACCGGAAAAGCCAACGCCAGAGAAGACATTCACCAGTTATCTTAATTTCAGGTGGGCTTCACTATCTAAAAGGACCAACTATTTTTTTTTATAGGGCCGCATATGGATATTAAAAAATTAAAAACAGAATGACAAACTTATTTTATACATAGTAAAAGAAGGATATAACAAGCCAAAGTACTACTACGTTACGTATGTAGTTGTCATTAAAAAAATTAATTATTGTCAGATAAGTTGACTTAAGTTTTGCCATTTTATTTTCCCATCGTAAATATGAATCATTTGTTTGTACTCTGACTCTAGTCAGATAAGTTACAAAATGTGTTTGATATATTTGCATACGCTCTCCGCATAGAAGATTTTTGTAGTTACTCTTGGCTTCGTCAGTAGAAGTAAGTTTTTCCAACCTTCGGGTAGAGGTGGCGAACTATTTTGCCAGTAAGCTTACTTGACCCTACTTTTCCTAAGTTTTTAATAAGTTAAATATGAATTTCAAATATAAAATTACTTAGAAAAAAAATCATTGTCTACACTTAAAAAAATTCCTATTTACCAGGACAAAGAATATCAAATATTATATGAATATTCAAGTGATTGATGATTTTCAAATTAAGCAGACCGTGTATTATGTCACAGCATAACAATATATAGCCTGTTTGTAACCTAATCCCAAACACATGCTTAAATAATTTAACAGCAAATAAAAAAAACTAACACAAAGACACAAATTTTTTTTAAAGACCGTAATCTAATGGCATAAAAAATCAAAAGAGTCAAGCAATAAACAAACTTGTACACACTGACTAAATTACATTTGTATACTTTGGTATAGAAAAAAAAACATTTTTGGTATCAAAGTCTGACTGATTGTTTTTGTCAGCTCTTAAGTTATGCATAAATTTTGCTGAACTTAAAAACACAATGATAATAAAAATGTTTATTTTTTTAACTTAAGATAAAAAGTTTGTGCAATTTAAAATAATATATAACTTTTTTCGAAGGAAATTTTTTTATTAGTAAAACCTCCTGAAATAGTCAATTTAACTTCCTTAACTATGCAAGTTTAAAGTTTTATCTAGTTTAAAAATAAAGTGTGCTTCTAAAATTGGTTTTATTGGTTTATTCCCAAATATTTATAGAGTGCGTAATATTAGTAAAAAATATTCAGTAGACTTCAACCAGATTTCTTTTGTCTCTATATTTAATAAACTCTTTGAGAATTACTTATGAGGAACAAAAACGTTCAAGAAGTCTTTCATCGACAAATTTCTGTACTTAATCTGTTTTGATTTTTTCCCCCTTATGTATCTGGATAACCATTGGTTGCCACTAAACGTATTAAAGGGGCTACCGAAAACAAAAATTTGTTAATTTGGTTTTTATTAATTTCGTTCTCTAATTTCTAAGCCTTGGCATTTGAGCGAGAATAATTTTGAAATACTCATACGCAGGAGTGTACAAAAGACGTAATTACATAAAAAAATGTATATAACAAATATTTTATTTAATTTTATATCATTCAATTTTGATTTATTCAATTTCTTTATCTTATTTATTTTATTTTATTTTATTTTATTTTATTCTATTTTTTTTATTTTACTTTATTTTTTTTTATTTTATTTATTTGTTTTTCATTTTATTATTGTTCTTTTAAGTTACAACATTAAAAAAATTAACAAAACTTGAAAAGCTGTAGGAAGTTTTTATATTGGATATTTGATATTTTTACCAACATTTTTTTTTTATTTTCAATAAATTGTAATGTCTGACAATATGATAAAATCACTCAAGTGTTAATTTTAGTCAAGATAGTATTATTGAATTTAGGGATTAGACTATTTACTAATATATGTATATTGAATTAAAAAAATATATAGAATTCATGCCCACTTTCAATACAAATTTTTGTTTTTAGGCCACATAACGCAGACAAAATAATACTAAAACACAGTAACAAAAAACAGTTTGAAGTCTTTCGGGAATTTATTAGCTTTAAAATATTCTTTTTTGATATTTTTGCGTAATCTTTTACTTTTTATATGAAAAACCCTCAGTTTGTTGTGGCATAGGATCAATTTTTTAAAATATGAAAGTTTTGTTTAAAACTTTAAGTCCATCACACCAATCAGAACAACCAAAGGAGCATACAATCACATGTACCTGGTTTTTACTTAGTGTGCACATGACAGGAAATTGTCAATCTCCTATCGATAAACGTGTCGGGTAGTCAATCATTTCAAACCATTAAGTTTTTCAAGTTGTAAGAAAGTTAAAAATTATCACAATTTTAAAATGGAATGAAAGTTAGGAAAGTTTCTATGAGACCAACAAATTTTAGGGAGTTGCAAATAATTTAATTTTTGCTATAAATATTTTATTCATAAAACTGCTGTAACATTTCTTGGTTTTGTTGTAACCAAATAAAATTTTGGTTTAAAAAATCCCAGGATAAATAAAATAAACAAAATATTTTATTGGAAATACATTAAGATACCGTTATATAAAACTTCTGAATTTTGCCTATTGCGATTATAATTTTCATTTAAATCACAATAAGAGTTTTCCTTTAAACCCTGTTTCTGTCGTTGCAATTTTAGAGTACAACGTTCCTTTATATATGGGAAAAAAACTTTAAATGAATTTCAAAACAAAAATTTTAATTTGATTAGCTCGGTCCTTTTTAAAACTAAAAAGACTTACTGTTTTTCACCATTTTTTCATTAATTTCCTCTCTCGACCTACATTTTTACAATGTCCAATATCCTTTGAATATTTTCAATTTTAAAATAAACATTCGCTTATACGATTCCTTTAAATGTTCTTACATATTTTTATTTTAATATGTACTTTGAAATTCAAGTTAAATCCTGTTCAGTTGTGATAAATTTCGTACATCAATCTGCATCGATAGCATTTTCGCTCACATTGTAACAAATGTTGTAGCAATAGCATTCACAAAATTAACAAAGAAGAGAAGCTTAAAACATTCATGTATCTGTTCATTTGCTTAATCAGCCGTTCATGCGTACTTGTTAGTGTAATTGATAACGGATCTTTTTTTTAATTAAACAGAATGTTCTTTCGACATTCGACATGACACATGTTTAAGTGGTTTTTTTTAATCGCAAACAATATGGTTGGCATATTGGGGTACAATTCATGTATTTTTTGATATAAATGCAAGAAAAATCTACATTTAAAATATTTCTACTTAGTGAAAGCATGATAAAAATAAAGTTTATTATTGTAAACCAAGTAACTTAAGGCAAATAGTTTGTTCGCCATTTGTGACATTTAAGCAAAATGAATAGACTAAGTCAAGTATGTTCACAGGAAACTAACTTGCTAGCAAAAAATTGTTTGGTCTTACTGAACATGTCTCCTTTAAAAAAGGTCTGGAAAATTAAATTAAATTATTTTTTTATACAAGTTAGCCGTTTAAAAATTTAATTCTAAGAAGCAGAGTAACAAAACCATTTTAAAATTGTAAGTTTTTCAAAAAAAATTAGCGAACTGCTTAAAAGTCCATTTTTTTTTAACTTACGATTTGGTTTCGAGCCATTTGTATAATTTTAAATTTGTTAAAGGTATTGACCACTATTAGTTGTGACCTCTTCCAAACACCTGGTATTATTTGGGTTTCGCGCAAAAAGAAGTTCTCATCTATAAAGGTTAAGAATGAGTTAACACAATTTCTTATTTCCTATTCTGAAGATAAACATATCCCAAAGAGAAAGCGTTGTACATCAATCGAAACATCAAAAATAAAAAACTTCCCAGTAACTTCTTTCTTAATAGCTTAAATACGTTTTGCCATTTGTGGTAAAGCGTTGTCATGATACAATTTTACGGTTTCATATTTACCCACAAATTCTGGAAGATTTCCAGGTAATTAAAGCTTCGAACAAATAATTTGCTTTTCCTGTTTTGGTCTGGTCAGATTTCAGAATCTCGCAATATACAGGACCTCAAAGACCTGCTTTTTGCCATAACCTTAGCATCAACAACCCCAGCATCAACAACATCTGGGTTTGGTGTTGTTTGGGCTTACATACGAAGTGATGTTGTTGTTGCAAGTAATTATTCCATTAAAAATTATTTTATTTTTTGTGCTTAAGCAACATTTTGGGCTTTAAAAATCATTTTTCTATCAAGGTTTCTCGACTCCTCTTCAAATTGCACCCATTTTTCCTGCTTTTGGATAAGCTCTGTTACTCGCAATCTTTTGCAATTGTTGGGCCAATTGCTTTCAAAGAATTTCCAATGAATTGGCATTTATGTATTATAGATCAACCCATGAATTATTATTGATATTTTAAAGTTGATTTTAACATGGTTAATTTGACTGCCAATGACAACCTTAAATTGAGCAACTTTCGTCCAATATATGCTTATGTGTTTTTATAGCCCAAAAAAAATTTTTCAAAAGCCGGTGTATTATAGACCTATAATCACATTACAAGCGACTTTGTTCTTATTCTTAACCAAAAGCAGCAAGAACTAAAATAATTAGTAAAAATAAGGAGAATCTAAAGTGAAATTAATGTTATTCGAATTTCCCGATTAATCAATGTAAATCGTTCGAGTTCTTTTTAATCGAAATTTAAAATTTTTCTTACTTGAGCGATTAGTCGATTGAAAATTGTTCGATTACTCGAGCAAATAATGTTTAAGCGGATAGATACTAAAACAAAGGCCTCACAAAAACATTTAAATTGACACCTTAAAAGTAAGAATATTGTTGCCTCGAAGCAACTCATCTTGAAGGCTTTTATTACATTCTCACAAATATAACATGTACTTATCATACATGCCATAAAATGTGAATATGAATTGTACTCTTTTCAAAAAGGGGGCGTATGAATTCCTAAATAGACACAAACAAACAAAAAACATAAGTATATAGACTTTAATAACGTTGTAGGTGCAAGTGTGTGCTGTTATGTTGGCATAAAGTTACAACATTTACCCGTTTGGTTATACAACAACACTTACTTACGGCAACAGCAAATGCAAACAACCATGAAAAACTTGATCCTTTTGTTTTGTAGTTGTTAACTTTAAAACAAAATAGCTATTTGATTAATCCTATATTTTAAATTTTTACAGCAAAGATTTCCAAACCAGTGAATAACATTTTGCAAAATTTTACAATTTCCACAACTTGGTATAAAAGCCCCCTTAGGCGATGGTGCTGGGGGTAATTATGTTCTAGGAATATATTGAAGAGCGGAAACCAGTGGGGCTCGGTCATATACTTTATTTCTCTAAGACCGACTCTGGGGTATGGTATGGTCGTTTTTAAATTAAATTTTGTATGTCAGCCCCCATAGGTGATATAGATAGGGAATAAGGATGGTCTGGGAGTATGTTTGGGAGGGAAAACTAATGGGGGTCTGCGATCATTTTTATCCCTCTAAAAGTGGCCCCGGGGAAGTTGAAAGGGTTTTCTCTCTGCAAAAATATTTGGGAGGAAAAATTAATGAGAGCCGTCCCTACATTGCACCAGTGTGTGGACAATTGCGGGACAGTTGTAGAAGTTTAAATACAAATTTTAAAGAAACAGAGGAAGTCGTGGTTGCTGGCTTATATCTATGTTAGTTGTGGGGCGATTTTGCTGAATTCCAACAGCAACATTTTGTTTTGATACTACAAAAAAAACTTAAAAATTTAAAGTGGCTTTAGAGACTTAATTTAAAAAAATTAACGTACAGACAGGTAGACGGATTTAGCTAAGTCAGCTTTTCTATCTATAAGGATCAAGAAAATGTATAGTTTATGGCATCGTAAATAGATATTAAAAAAAACTACAAACGGAATGACAAACTTATGTATATATACACTAATCACTAATGTTTTTTTTTTTGTTTCATATTTTTATTATTGAATCTTTGCTTAAGCGAACTAACAATAAGTATTCAAATCTTAGAACTAAGTAATTAATACTAGTCCAGTCAGTACCAGACTAAAATTTAAGTTCTCACAATAAGGATAACTAATTTTAAAAGTTTCATCTAAGAGCAACAGTTTCCCTTCTTTTTAGGCGAGTGTGCCCACTATGTTGCAGGATGCTTCGAGCGAGCGGATTTGGCTGTGTTTCCAACTTATTTAAATACTTGTCCACATAGTTTAGGATTTCGCTTTTTATTAGTGGAACTTCTATATCCTTGTGGATGTTGCTGTTTTTGACATAACACGGAGCACCAGTTATCATTCTCAGAATTTTGTTTCGACGTCGTTGTATTTTTTCTATGTTAGAGGCGGAAGCAGTGCCCCATAATTGTATACCGTAGCACCAAATTGGTTTTAAAATCGAGTTGTAGAGTAGAAGTTTACAATCACTAATGTGAAGTATAAAAAGACCTTCGTCAATCTTAGAAGTTATATTTTTCAATTAATTGATTGTATCTAGCGTCTAGAGGTCCGCAGAGGGTTAATTAATTTTTATTTGCCCCTGTTATCAAAATAACACACACTACCACCTTGTCATAACTTTTTGTCCGAGTAACACTTTTTACATTGTATTATGTATTTGTGATTGCGTGTGTAAAAAGTTTAAACTAAAGTTCTTCTTAACTTTGCCTAGCAAACATGTTAGGGACGAATTGGCACTAGTTACACTAGCTATCATAGAAGACTAGAACAATGTTGACTAGTGCATAGGGAATAAAGAAAAAACCTTTTGGACATGAGAGTATTTTATGTTTGGCATAGAACAAGGTTAAAAAAAATCAAATGTCCATGCAATGTATTAAAAAGTGGAAAAAGTTATTAGAATATGACAATTTTATTTTCTTTATCAGGCTCAAGTTCAATACTATACTAAATTCTCATTTATTTGCAAATGAAGAAATTAATATTTTAGTTTTTACTACTTTATATATACAAATTTCGTAATGAATCTGACGTGGGTAAATGCTATGCCTAGGTAGGTACAATGTTCTTAAGTGGCTGGAGATATTGAATATAAAAACGTTAGTGCAGACAATCACTTTAAGGCAGACTTGTAAGGGGCTTTAAAAGTTATCTGACGGAATACCACCAAGTTCTCTTGCATATCATTGGAGTCTATCCGGGTGATTTAATGCATCAGCGACCGGCCCCTGTAAATATCATCTGCCCAATATTAAAATTGATTAAAATGTTGTTTTTATTTTAGTTCAGAAAGAAACGGCAGTGCAGTTAGTGTGCTATTGCTTAGCCCTTATTAAGGCCAAGGCAAACAGCGATAATCAGAGATGAACGGAAACGTAGTCAACAGCCCCACATCAATCAAGTAAAGAGAAACAACTAGTGGTAGCAAATTCTTGAATACCCCCATGAATATTTTTTGTCTTCATATAAATACATATTTCAATAAACTTATTGAGAATTATTATAAACAAACCAAACACATTCAAGGGCTCCTTCAAAATCCCAAAAACCATTTTTCACTTTTTGCTGTTTCGATTTTCTTTTTCCCTGGAAATAATGAAATAACGAAAAAAAGCAATGCAGAAAATCTTCAAAGTTTAAGGTCTTTCCTATGATAAACTCATCACGGTGCGGCTGTCATTCTTCTAAATAAACTTTTAAACGCTCAATTTAGTCCTACTTTCAAACAAAACTCATCCATTATATATCGGAAATAAAAAAGGATACCGACCTATTACAAATACCTTAGGCTGTTAGTCTTACTTAATTTTTTGTGAAAAAGGATAATATAGATCCGTCACGACAATATTTATACATGCATTTCTATCAACTATTTATAATTTTTAAAGTAAATTTGGAGTATAAAAATGGTATATTAAGAAGTTGATTTTAAAAACGCGATTTTGAAGCATACATTTTTTATTTACTGTATGTATTCGACCCCTTTAATTAAAAAATTGCAAAAGCTGCTACTGCTTTAAAATAGGATCCAAAATATCTCGTTAAAGTTATCTTTAAGAACCAAGTTTAAGTACTATCGAAAGCCATATCAAAGTACCAAATTAGCTAGAGCTAGAGTAACACTTTTTTTCCGGAATCCAACTGTATCAAAAAAATTACGATCGTATTAACTTGTTCATCATTGATTAGGGATACTATTGAGATCAAATCCTAAATAATATTTCGGAATGTTTATCGTACTATCAAAAGCATTGAAAAACTTTTAAGAGATTATATAAAGTTACAATTTAGTCACTTCCTTTCGAAATTATATTCTTACCCTTATTGTGTTAAACTTTACCTTATATTATTGAAAGTTGGCTTCGTTTCACTGAATGATGGGTAAGAAAGGGAAAAAATATAAAAATCGGAAATGTCAACAGCAGGAATTGCTAAAATGATTTACAGTTTGATTAAAAAGAGGTTTCTGTTCTTGTCGTTGGCTCTTACGTTTGTACTTACGTTTTGCTTTCTAATAGGTTTTCCAAGTACAAAGTTTTAGCTTTTGTTGGTATATTTTCATGTTCAATGTAGTAAAGTTGTTGTTAAAAGACGCTTATGTGTTTAAATTCTTGGAAATTTAAAATTATATTTTTCTTGTTATTATAAATATACAATATTAAGCAATAAATTGAATGCTTCCGGAAAAGTGTGACCGAGTGTTATTTGAAAACTCATTTGTTCAAAATGTTTTGTTCCAAAAAAACTAATAACATTTTGTTTTGCTTTTATGATTTGATACCCTTAAATTTATAATTTCGAACTTTCCCAAGTAGTTTAAAAAATTGTACTCCAATTCGAAGGTAACTTTCATTTTTTGTATCGTTCGCATCCACATATTAATTGCTTGCATATTAGAAACAAAACATTTTGCAAAACAAATGATTTACATTTTTTTATTGCTACAAAAATAATTTAAAATTAATACAAAAAAAACAACTTTTTTTCCATCTTGGAAATTCCGACATTTCTTCTGATCTGATGGTAATTAATAGGTAGAGTTTATTAAAGAGTCACCACCAAGCGCCTGGTTAAAAAGTCGTCTTATGTTTTGGTGTTATTTGATTATTCAAATATTTATTAACATGAATTCCTGTATGCAAGTAAAAGTTTTATTTAAAAATTAATTACAAAATTTCTTATACATAAATTTTTTTGTTCTTTTAACTAAAAGTATTAAGAATTTTCAACTGAATTTCTCACATTAGTATGACAAATTATGCACAAATTATTACCCCCTCCTCGGTGAAATATTGATTTCATATTATATGTCAATCGTGGCTTGTTTCTTATTTTTTTTTTTACTTTTAACTCAATAAAAAAGATTTGTATTAGGGTCGTTAACCTGTACGTACTATTTTATTATTACGACCTAAGTAAATAAGTCATAAATAAACTAGTACTTTAAATGGGTAAGTTTATATAGAAATTAAGTTGTTTATTGCATGTAAGTATACTCACATGTTCAAATAAATTTTAAGGCAGTCTCTTAAGGCCAAATGAAAACATAAGTAAAACTATATAAATACTTTTATATGCATGTAGCAAAAAAACGTTCGTTAGGGTCTTAAATGGAATTAAAATGCATAAGACAAAATACAAAATTTCTTTTAGATATTTTTTATTGCACGTATTATAAATTTACTATTTTTTTTTATATATAAAACAATTATATATATTTGAAAATATAAGACTAAAAATTTCACCCTCTTGTTTTAATTTAAAAATTTAAAAACCAGCCCTGCATCTTTTCAATTTTTCAACTTTTGACATATGATCTAAGTACGTATGTACGCAGTTTTATTAAAAATTAAAGAGCATCAAACGACTCACACCTCAAGCAATTTTTCCTTCGTTTCCTTTTTTATTTGACCTCTTTCATCAACTTGTCAGCGGCAGACATAAATCTAAGCAGCAAAAAAGTTAAAAAATTGTATTTTAAGCATCATGTTATCAGCTTAACTGCAAAATCACGTAATTTCTTTTCCAAGAATTTTACGAAAAGCAAATTCAGTTTTTAAAATTAAAAAAAATGCTTGTTCGTTATTTTCATTCCAGAATTTAATTTAAATTTTTAAATATATCAAATATATAAAGCCATATTCAAAAACAATTCAAAAAAGATTTTAACTTGAAAGGTTAATGTTAAAACAAAATTTTCATACGAAGTTCAACTTTTCCAAATACACTATGCTTTTTTTCTTAAAGTCACTTTGGCAGCACTTGCCTAATGGTTAAGCATTATTCATCTATCAGATGGAACTAATTACTTTTTCATTATTGTCATTTTTAAAAATAATTTTTTATTTTTTTTGTAGAACATATTGTTTTTAAGTAGGACAAACTTTTAATTTGTTATTCTGGCTAAACTCATTGTTTAACTTTTTTTTTGAAAAAGCTAAAGAGACAAAAGCATAGTGTATATAGAAAAGTAAACTTCGCCGTAACTTACAAAATAAAAGAGGAAGGAAAAAAATATTTCGTTTTACTTTCTTTTTAACATGTATGTTAAAAAAGGTGATGTTTACAGACAAAAGACACTTTTACAGTTTAAAAAGTATTGATGTTGAAATTGCGTAGCTGCTTTCGGCTACGGATAATTTCGGTAGAAAAACCAGCTTTTTTCAAATAAAAGTCTCTTTTAACATAAACGGGAAATATTAGTTTCTTCTAAGAAAAAAAAAATTAAATAATTAACTTAAACCAGAATAAAAAATTAATTTTTAAAAAATATTTAAAATATAATTTCTAATAACAAAAATAAATTCAACAATGAATTAAAGCCATAATTAAAGGCAAAGATTTGTCTTAGAAATTACTTTTTCACATTTTTTATACTTTTTTGAATTTTTTTTTAATTTATCCCAGTTTCAGACCAAAACCGCCCCCAAAATGCGCAACATTTATTTTAATTTTCTTGTTTTTTAAGCTATCGAACGTAGTACTGCGATATTAATAGCCCATTTAGAGGTAAAAAAATAACTAAATAGAAAGCCCTTAGTGGAGTTATTAACATTGTTAGTTTTCTAATTTTTAAAGTCAGCTAAGTGGATAAAAATAAATTTTCTTTATAATATAATTTTGTATATTCTAACTAGGTACTATTAGATCGGATACAGTTAAGGAATCGTAGAAAAGGACAGTATCAATTTTTCTTCTTACGTGGCCATGTCTTATGTCTTCTGTTTCTAAATCCAGTTTATAAACTAAAAATTTCTAATATAAAATTCTTAAAATTCTGAATTTCAATTGGAAATTTCTGAAATTCATTAAAATAAGTTCTTAAAAAATTCTAAATTTAAATTAGAAAGTCCTATGTTTCAATTTAAAATTTGTGAATTACAATTGGAAATGACATAAAAAGACTTATAAAACGAAATTTTTTACAAAATCTGTTTTATTAGCCCCTTATAGATTCCAAAAAAGTTTTGTTAAGTACAATATTAAAAAATTTATAAAAAATATTCAAAGAGTAGAACTTTTTAATTAAAAAAAATTTACAAAAATTTTTATCTTATAATAATATCTTTATGCTTTTAAGTTAGTTATAAGTTATATAAAACCAAAAGTGCCCTTTAAGCTTATTAACATGGTACATACAAAAGTAACTTTAACTAGATTCATTTTAACTAAAACATTAACAAAATATTGAAAGTTTCTGTTAATGTTGAGATTAAGAGAAAATATTACAATCTTTTAATTGAAGTAAATTAATAAATCGATGCATTCAAGCCAGAACAAAAGGCAAAAATTTGTTTCAAAATAAATTCTAAAAAATTTCTAGCTAAATCTAAAAATTTAAGTTATTAAGACTTTAAGACTGTCAAAAAAATTAATTAATATGTCTGTTCCAAAATATTTGTACATGTGACTTTGTAAATAGATGTTTATTTAATTCAATTGTGAAAAGAATAAATTTGAATTTTTATCAAAAAACTATGTACTTGAAAAAATAGATTCTTTATACAAATATTTATATTATACGTATGAATAAATGAATATTCAATATAAACTTAATACAAACACAATAATGTACAGGCTTATATACACAGTAGGTTGTCAAATTAAACAGGACGGGTGTCGCAAAGGTAAATTACTTAAGCTTTTTCTTTAAGAAACCTTACTCTAGATATTGAAAACTTTTAGTTATTCAAACACCTTCTTTTACTTACCATATCGCTTGCGCAATATTACAAGGTTAAATGTGAAAGTTTAAAAATTTAAGGAAAACTAACTTCATACATATGTTTGTTATTAAAACACATTCATCTTCGAGCTATGATTGAACATTTTTATTATACACAAATAATTAGAAATTACTGTTGACTAATAATAGAAAAAATAAGTTTAATATAACATAATATTGATGTTGTTTGGCCACATTTCTCTGGCCACCATCTACTCAAACACCCTAATACACTTTTAAGTTATCTGGTCTTTTAAAAACGCGTGTCGAGTGATTAAATTACATAAAAGGAACCAAACAAAAAAGGCAAAACAGAAAATGTTTAACTGCCAACTGTCACGCAATGTGACAAAGTGTTTTCTTGCTTATAAGCCCTTATAAAGATTTAATAAAAATTAACAGTTTACAACAAACAATAAAATATATATTATACGTTGTTTTTTTGTTTTCAAGCTCCACAAAAACTTTTAATAAAAAATATAAATAAAACAAAAGCAGTTAATGACTTTTGCACTTGTAGTGTAACGTTTTGAATCACATTTAGCGATTATGCAAATTTTTATCATTTATATGCAGAAATTTGTGTAAAGTGTAAGAAACGTTTAAAAAAATCATATTCGCATTTAAGCAAATTGACAGGAAATAATGAAAGGATGGAATAAATTTTGTTGCAAAATATTTTTTTTCTACATATTGAGTGATTTACTCAAGCGTCATGCTTTAAGAAAGGGTACCAAAGCAAACTGAAAAAAATTATGACCTCACTAACATTAACTTTATACTTTGAGAATGAATATTGCATTTAATATTTACTTTCTAATATAAAGAAATATTTTACTTTCTTTAACATAAGAATTATTTCACAATTTTTAAATTATTTAGGATTTAATCCCAATTTTCCTGTTAATTTATAGGGTTTGGGTGGTTGAAGTCTACTGATGATTTGGTGTAAGAACCAATGAAATGCATATAGACAAACTTAACCAACAACAAACCCTATAAATTAATAAGAATTATTTTTTTTTAATGGGCCCTAAAACTTATTTTATTAAAAGTATTAAAAATGTTTTTACAAAAGTTCCTTAAAGACCGTGTGTTGCAGTTTTACTCCGTTATAACGCTCAATGTAAGGAACTAGTAGAGCTTGAAACTAATTAAACTTCCCAAATTTCAATATCTGGAATGCACTTGTCTTTTTACAAATTGTTTATTATTTTTTACTGTTAAGGTCCTGGTTTCAAATCGGAGTCTACATATGTGGACTTTTTTACAAAACAACAAACTTAAACTGTAACGAGTCGTAAAGTTTTTTTCAAGGTGTTCTCCACTTCTACTTTGCTTTAAAAAAACGTTAAAGTAATTTTTTAATTTCAATTTCAAATTTTTCCTGCTTTACTTGCTAAACTAAAAAATATTTTGATCATAGTAAAACAATTGTGTTTAAAATTTTCAATTTTTTCTGGCAAATATTGTTCAAAGATATAAAAACTTTATTTGTTTTACGTGTTTAAATATTTATTTACAAAAAACTTAAATTAATGCCTTGTTTAAAAAAACATATAAAATTGACAACTCAATATCAGATGCTAGTAAACAGACTTATGTTCATGGTGAAATCATAAAAGCCAAAATAGGAGGAAAACAAGAGTTTAAAATATTTTAAATATCATATTTATTAAAGTATTGAACAGTAAAACTTATTCAAATTCAAAGTTTTAGTTACAATATAAATCTCTTAATTAAAATAACTAACATCAAACTAAACTAATTTCAAACTATAATCAAATAAATACAATCATACGAACCATATATCTGCAGGAACATTAAAAAATAAACGAAAAAACTACAACGCAACCAACGTGCTTCAATAAGGTTTGATAGTAAAAAAATAATTTGGAAAAAATTACATTAAAACAATTTTTTATATCAAATACAATTTCAAGTGTCTAAATTCTAATTTTATTTTAAATTTAAATAAAAAATTGATATAAGTAAGATTTTAAGTTTTTAAATTCCTAAATATCCTTGATTGATTATTTAAAAACGTACAATCTGTTAGTGAAATTTGGTCCATTTATGACTATGTTTAAGTAAAAAACTCTTGATTAAATGTTGTATTTCATAAAGTGCATGTGCCCGTACGTCTTCCTTTACAAAATCCATACTGGCAGTAGCTTAATTAAAGGTTAGATTTTAGATAGTTTACAAGGCAGTAGTTAGCCACGCTTCCTAAAACCTGAAAGAGTTTAGAACAAATTGATATTAGCCGGTAATATTTAAAATTTTTTTGGGTTAGATTTTTTCCATAGACATAGTTTTTACCACTCAAGTTTATTTGATATCAGCTAGCACATCAACTAAGGTTTCAAGAAAAATATTTTTTAAAACCGTTTAAACTTTTTTACATAATTTATCGCATTCATAAAATGTATTAAAAAAATTAAAAAAATTTGGAACTTAACATTTGCAAAAGAAAAGAAAAAAGTTTAAGAAAAAATGCGTTTTAATAGCAATCAAAGAGAATATCGTCACAGAAAATGCAAAACGCCGCTTCTAACAAACAATTTAAAATTGGATATTTATTAATTCTAGCCTTAAAACATTTAGGTCATCTCTTTTTCCAGCAGAAATATATTTGTTGATCCTTTTTAACTAACATATATGACAAAAATACTTGCCTCTCCTAAAACTTGTTTATATGTTAGATAGTACGTTTTGCATTCTCTGTGACGATATGCTTAACACTAAACAATCTACATTTTGAAATCCTTTTTTTACCTTAATTTAATAAATATAATTTTATTTTATACTGTTTTTCGAATTACAAATAAACGGTCAATATATGTACGTATAAGTTATATCAAACTACAAGTAAACAAGCAACAGTCATACGCAACGTATGTCTGTAGGGCGTAAAAAAAATCAGCAAAACTACAACAAAATAATGGTTAGTTTTAAAAGATAAAAAAATTAAAAAATGCGTGCTTTATATAATTTCTTTAGTTTTGTAACACAACTTGTTTAAGCGTCCAACATTTAAGCTAAATCTCCTGTAAAAACATATCCTGTATAACCTTAAAATGTGATTTTATGTAATATGAAATTTTTATATGTTTATCTTGTAAATTCTACTTACTTTTGATAAAATATTTCAAATTCTTTGGTTTAGTTGGTTTAAGTGGGAAAAACTTCGTGCCGACTCACCTCGCCACATGGATCAGTGGGTTAATGGCTGATGTTTACAACCAAATTAATAACTAACAACCGAACAAAGAGTACTGATGATGAAAATCGTAGCTGTTTTTCGAAAATGCATTTTACTCGGCTAGTATCGGTAAAAATCTTGTTTTTTTAATACAAAATTTTTCCTTTCTTAACTAACGCTAATAAAGTAGTAAAAACTAAAAATATTAATTCTTCATTTGCAAATAAAATGAAAATTTAGTAAAGTATTGAACTTGAGCCTGATAAAGAAAATAAAACTGTCTTAAAACAAATAGTTCAACTAATAAAATAAACGAAAACACATATTTCAAATTCCTTTATGTAAGTGTTCTATTTTATAAAAGTTTTACAAGAGCTTTTGCTTTTTTTTATTCCACTCTTAACCATTATTTATCCTCATCAAAAAATGAAGAGTTATTAAGTGAGCAAATTTCTCACAATCCACTTATGAAGTCATTCAATTGTAAAAAATATTTGTTAATTCAAATGGCATTTACAATCGAAATTAGGTTAATCATTTTTGTAAAATTCAAATTTCCCAATAGTGAACAATTATGTTCTTAATTCACAGTAACAGTTGCCCTAAATTTAAAGAAAAAGTAAATTATTTTTTAGTTTTTTTCTTAAGCTTTATATTTAAAACTGTTTTATGACAAAGCAAATGCCTACACACAAAAAATTATCTAAGAAAACTTTACTTAAATCAAGCCATAGCGGTGTCAAAAGTACGGTGAGTACGGTTTTTCTTAAATCAAGTGCGAAATTTCTTACTCCAAGTAAAATTTTTCAAGTACGAATTTCTTACTTTTAGCCGCAATTAAGCCAAAAAAGGATTGATTTAAGTTCGGAACCGTACTTGATGTAAGCCAAAAAAGATTAATTCAAGCCTTAAACTGGATTAATTCGAAAGTAAAATGCCATTTTTTGACTTATGGAGCTTTATTAAAGAAGAAGAATTTTGTATTTTATTTTTATTTTATAGATACTTAAAATTCGTAATTTAAAAATTTCATTTTTACACTTACCAAAGCTGAGATTCGAACCAGGGACTTCTGCACTGCAGTACAAGTGCGTTACCTCTAGCCACCGAGACACTTTGTTTTCAAATGTAAAATAATATATTAAAACAACAAGCTTTTTTCTGCTTGATTTTTTGAAGCAATCCGAAAAGGCTTGATTTAAGAAAATGTAAGTAAGGATCGTACTTAAAAAGATTTTGGATAAATTCAAGAATAAAATTCTTGATTTTAGAAAGCGAGTTTTCTTTCTGTGTAACAATGTCTTTATTTTGCCCAAACGTTTTAAAGCAGATATAAGGCACCAAAAGTGTCATGATCTACTTAACTGTGCAATCTAAGTATAACACACTTGTAGAATCTTTTTCTTATGTTTTACCCCAAACCAAAAATATTTTACTCTCCTAAAAACAAATTTTAAAAAACTATAATATATTTTTTTGTTCTTATCTAAAGTTTTCAAACCACGTGCAATTCAAATTGCTTCAGTCCTTTACTAAATTTCTTTTTATTCATTTTTGTATACTTTTCCACTAGTTACCTGCTTACCAATTATTGGTGCTGGACTCAGATCCCTCTAAAAAAATCAAGCGATTCCTTTATTTAAGCATATAAACATTTGTTTACTTTTTCTTTTTTATTAATTTTTTTTATTACCTGAATAAAACTTTAAGTGGAAGTTAGATAAATGATTAAGTTGCATGATACAATTTCATTAGGTTAAATGTCATATTATGGTTGACTTGTTTTTAATGATTTACTGTATAACAAGGGTTAAAAAATCACTTAAAAACAAAAACACATTAAGCTTGTCATTGTATCGCTCATTAAAGTATATTATTTGCTTCCTTATTTGGAAAACTGTCCATTTTTTTACTGCTGTTAAAAAAATGAAATTGCATTGAGTTTCTAAAATCTAAGGCTTAAGTTTTTTCATAAAACACAATAATTACAAAAATTTTCATTTGTTTTTTAAAGAAACATTAGATCAAAAATTTTAAAGGCGTTAATTTATTTTTAAAGACCCCTTAGATATTTTTTTCTTTAGTTCCAAAATTTTAAAATATGGAGTTTGGTCAGCACAATTTTTTTTATTCGAAACATATGATGAGAGATTACCCGGTCTCCTACTTGAAATAGCGGCAAAAATCTCTAATTCTTACATTTTTTAATTAATTTGTTAAAATTTTTTTTTTTAAACTTAATTTGAACAATATTTGGTTTTACTAAAACACAAGTTTTTACGTTTATGGGTGGCTTTATTAAATGGCTAATATTAAAATTTTAACTCGAAACAAGTAACTAAAGACTAAGCAGTTCTAAATTTAACAAATACTACTGTCCTTTTTCCTTCAGCTGCATCCATAAAATCAAAATACAAAAACTGCAACGTTAAGTGGCCTTGAGCTCAAAATTTGTTTTGTTAGTACGTCATCGTAATGTTAAATGTGTTTCTTTACTCTCAACAACTCTGTTCTTTTTTCTATAAGAGTAAACTTTTGAAAGTTGTAAAAACTTCTTAAAAATGATTAAGGAAACATCAGAAAAGAAAAAAACAAAGTCAGGACGAACTAACAAAAGTGTAAAGTTGTTGCAAAAATCACTTTTTATTTATTGCAATATTCCACGACTCCAAACTTACTAAGTGTTAGCAAGAGTTTGAAAAAATGCATTAGTGAACAATACATTAAGTAAATTTATGATTATAAGGACTCATCTCCGTTAACATATTTTCGGTTAAAATTATATAAAAACAAGTGTCATTTGATTGCCTTGTTTTTTATAAGAATTTGCTTCAATCTTTTTTTTAAATACAATATTTAAATCAACTTTTAAAATTATTATTATTTAACTAACAAACATTGTTTTATGTTGTAATTTCAAATGCAAAAAAAAAATTAATCAATTTCCCTTAAATATTAGGTGGTTTTCACCTTGACTTCGGCTTAAAAATTCTTAGAAACCTGTAGGATTTAATTTTATTCGCTAAACTGATTTAATACAAAATTAATTAAGCCCAGACAATTTTAATTTTTTTTCACTAACACTATTTCGTATAACAAATATCGATCAAAGTTTGCTGAAATAAACCAACAAATTTTATACTTAAATCATACGTAAGTTTCAACAATGTGTACTATATTCCATGACTTTGTTTATCCTTTTTCTAAAGTTCTATGTAAAAATCCATGCCATCGTCCTTTTTTATTAGCACAAGTGTTATCAATCATTTTTCATACGAGTACATATTATTTTTGTTTGAGTTACTTCTGTTGATTTTTTTCTAAGAACTTTTTTTTTGTTTCAGTTGGCTAAGTTTTGCACTTGTGCTGAATTTATAAAAGGTTGAAGCCCTTAAGCAGGTTTTACAGTATCACTTGTTTTAAAGTACGTCACACTTAAGGTATTTGTAAACAACTTTTACCTAGTTCTACCCAGACGCATGAAAAAAAATTTGGAAAATTTTTTTAGAGTAGTAAATAAAATATTTGACAGGTATACAAAAGAATTAAAACATCTCGAGGAAAATGTTTTATATATTTTTTTGTAAATTTTATAACTGGATGTTTTTTTTTTAAATTTTAAAATGCTATTAATTTTCAAATAAGCTATTACTTATTCAGTGAGGAACAGTATTTAAATATACAAATCAACATATATTTATTGAGGAAAAGTGTTAATGACTAATTGACTGACTAGCTGACAGATTGACTGACTGACACACTTATCAAAGGAGAGAATTTGTTTTAGGACTTCGGCTACCTCTCCTGATGTATAGACTCACTAAAACAATTTTTCAGGAAATTAAGATTTTAAAAGAGTAATAATTACCTAAATAGGCAATCTCTGATAGGTTGTGCCTCCTAAATTTTATGTTATATTCTACTTTAAAAAAAGAGGGGCCCCTGCGTGCCAATTTTCAAAAGGGGTATACCCTAGAGTAATGATTAGATCCATTTTGTAATTTTTGACCATTTAGTATAGAAATGTAGTTCAAATTGCTATCGACAGGTTTAAACAACTATGAACTCGCCGTTAAAGTCAAAAGTGAATGAGATGAGCTTCTTGTACATTTTGAGATGTTGAGCCTAGAAAAATGATATAAGCGACTATTGACCCAGATAAAGATCGAAAGTCAATTAGGAAGACAAAAAGTATTTTGAGATTATAGCTCTAAGCAAATACAAAATTAAAAACCATTGATCCAGAGAAATCTAAGCAAGCAGGGACTACCTTTGTGTTAAGATTACGAAAATTATAGATATCTAGACACTTTAGATATCAATTTGTTGCAATTATGGGCATAAGGCCACAAGTCTTGAGATATGAAATTCAGGACTATCAATTAATTGGGTCAGTTTTGGTGATCAAAAATCATTTGCTTAATATTTTAAGTAATTTTTGAATTTTTTTAGTTATGAGTCTTAAAATATGATTGAGCTCAAGCTTATTTAAATGGTCAAAAAGCACTTATTTCATATTTTAATGCTTTTGGTATAACGAGAATAGGAGTGTTAAAACACGAAATTAAATATTATTTTTATCTTAGACTAAAGCCGAAAGTCAATATTATGTTTCTTTTTGTATTTTATTTATGTTATGACTCGTAAAAGGCTTTTGACACAAATTGAAAGTCAAGACACTTTAAAAAAGTATTGTTTTTCGTTTTTTTTTTGTTTTTTTTTTAAACTGTGAGTCTTAAATATTTTAGTTAAGGTTCACCACCCCCGATTGAGGTCAAAAGTCAATGAAGTGGACAGAGAGTATCTTTTACATTTTTGGTATTTTATTGCATTTTTGATATTATGAATATAGAAATATGAAGTGGTAATATTATATTAGCCTCGGCTGACAACTTAGTTTTTGAGATTTTGATTCTGTAGATATTAATTCAGGGTAAATGTTGACTTTTGACTTTTTTATGTTCATAGTACTTTTTTTAAAGTAAATTTTATAAGGAACAAATTTTTTTTTGTAGAGAAATGTTTACCGATGTTTTTGTCCGAAATTGAAGAAATGGACTTGGTAAACAGGTCCCACAGGACTAAGGGCAAGTGGTACCATAATCCTGTTAAAGAGTGTGACCTCATTTTGACACGTTTCACGCTTACAGGGAAGGTTCTAGAAAACAGTGTTTCAGCTGTCATTAGTAAACCCAGCTTAAATAATGAAAAAAGTATAGAAAAATTTTTAATCATGGACCACTTACAGCATTACCATGGCCCCTTTACATGCATTTCAATGGTGTTGGTATAAGGAAAAGGTTGAAGTATGTCAAAATTTACTACAGATTTTTAAACAAATTTGTTCAAATTAATTTGACAATATATTTGTTTGTGCACCCCCTTATAAAATCATGGAGAGACCTCAAAAAAGACTTTTTAGTATTTTGCTATATATTTTTTTCTTAGTTAAACATTAAATTTTTTATATTTTTGGTTTTATTCATAAAACTTTTTTTTTATTAAAAGCTTTTTTAACAATTATTCCATGGAAGTTTGCCAAAAAATCCTTTAATAAACATAAAACAGTTTTTATGAATAAGGCTGTAAGAGTTTTTAGTTTAATTTGTACTCACCACTTTTGTGCGGTTTAAAGCACATCAATTTTACACATACGTATGTATAACCAAACAAAAAAAATACTAAATAAATATAACGTGCTTTAATTAAAATAGTCTGCAAAAAAACGTGTATGATTTTCAACGAAATAATAATATAATTTTTTCAACGTTTATATAATATTCTTATTCGATTTGTTTGCATCTAAAGCCACTAGTTGATAATTTGTTTTAAAGATAAAACAAAATATAAAAAGGTCGGAATTATTTATGACATTAAAAAAATGAGCGTTTTTATGTTTCAATAACCATAAATTTTATGGTTAAAAAAAACAAAACGTTAAAAAAAGGTAGCCACACAATGTTAACAATAGTATCTATTTGCTGATTTATAGAAATAAGATATTTATTTGGTTCGTAAACAAAATGTTACAAATTTATTTAATAATGTTGAACATTTTATTACATTATTCCTTGCCAAACTAGTTTGTTTGTGTAATTTTTAACAAACGAAAAAACAAAAAATTTTACACTTTAAAAATTACTTTTAAAAATAAAGATATTTATGTAGAAGAAAAATTATATAAAAAACATATACAAAACAAGTTAAAATTCAAAATGAAATTTCTATACACGCAGAGAAAAAACATGGTTGAGTATGGTAACGGGAATATGATCAGGAACAATCATCACTGTATGGTTAAGAAAATCATTATTTTGACTGCCTTAACCATCCCAGCAAAAAATAATTTAATAAAATAATTTAGTTTTTGGAAGCAGTAAATTATAATCATGCTTTCCAAATGCGCAGTTTTGATGCGCTCCTGAGGATGCGATGGCGTAAGGTAGAGATATGTTAGTTAAACATAACAAAAATTCTCTCGCTTACGAGGAAGCACTTAATAGAAAGCAGAGATTTTAGATAATATTTATTTCTTCAATAAAAGAGACATGAACTATGCGCATATTTTAAGCCTTGAAAAAAAGATTTCCACTGAGTGCTGCCAAGTGGGACATTGCAAACAAAAATCATGCCTTCCGTAGGCAGGTTGGTAAGTGAGAGAGATAATCTCTCCCTTACAAACCTGGTCGGACGGAAGCAGTACTTTTTGCTGGGATACTATAAGTGTAGTAAGTTTTGGCGAAAAATTCAATCATAGTTACGATTAAACTTACCATTATTTGTTTGTGGTAATCATTATTTTGGTCATGGGTAGTCATTATCTTGATTATTGGCTATCAAATGTATGATGCTCTTAGAATATGGTTATCATAATCTAAGAGCAAAATACGTATGATAACCCGTACTCAAGATCATAGTTACCTACATCCAAAGTAATGATTACCACAAACATAAAATGGTAATTTTAATCATAACTATGATTGAATTTTTTGCCAAAAACTTACAACATTTATAGTTCGGTTGGGGTAGTCTTAGTAATGATCCTGATGATATTCCTGTGACCATACTCAACCATGTTTTTTCCCTGAGTGTAGATATATCTTTGACTTTATATGTATGTGTGCATTGAATCGTCCCTTTTATAACTGAATTAAAATACTTCTTTACCCACATAATATTTACAAATTTACTATGAAAAGAAAACATCGATAAATTTTGTGTTTGTTTGCCCGAAACGTGACTTTTTATAAAACATTGTTCGCAGTTGTTAAAAGCAAATTACGGGTATCAAGAATTTATGGTGGCAGCTAATATTTTTTAACTTTAAAATAAAAAAAAGCATTCATTCCTGTAAAACTCTAATACACATTATAAGTTTTGGCCCTGTTTCCTTTGTTAATAATATATTTATTTATTTTATTAAGATAAATAACATGTTAAAATGAAATAAAAATAATAAAGATTGATTGAAGCTGAAAAATTCCCAGCACAACAAGGAAACGAAAATATTATGGTAAAAAAGCATCTGTCAAGTTTCGTAACTCATTTTGTAAATATTGATGAACTTCATTTACATTTTGGGGAGACAATTTTTACTTTACTTAAAGACATTTTTTTTCTTTTATCGTATTTGAAACAATGTGCTGTTAAGAAAATTTAAGGGTTAAACAAGAACATTTTTCTCTAATAATCAGTAAATTTATTGACATAAAAGAAATAAATTATTTAAGTTCATATTTGTAAGTGAGCGTGGCAAACGATTGCCTTCAATGGCATCGCATATCAATTTATTTCAATTTAGCTCACTAGAAACGTTGAAAGAGAAATACAAATTATATAAAATATTAATATATTTAAAAAAAATAAAATTCAAAATTTTGTTTAAGGCAGTTATAGCTTAAAATGTTTATTACGAAAAAAACATTTGCATGGGGGATATGTCAAAAAATCTATCGATCATCAACAACAGGCTTGTTTTATATACCAAATACTTTATTTACGATAAATTTCATTAAAATGTCTACAAAAATCCATTAACTTTGATCACAAGAATATAAAGCCGGACGCAAGGACATGCTTTAGGTCTCATACTTTTACTTTCGGGTGTTACAAACTTTTGCACAAACGGATAATACCTATCTAACTACGTAAATATGCGGTATATACCACCCCTTTACACAGGAAGAAAACTCCTGTTCTAAAATCAAAAGTTTTGTTCTTGAATTTATCCAAAATCTTATATGAAGTTTTTAGGTGCGATCCGTACCTAGGTCTTTTTAATATCTTTATTTTATTCACGTAGGAAGATACCCAGGATTAAATCTTAGTTACGGGGCAAAGGCAGAAAAAAATTTTCAAATAATATATATTAAATATGCATAAAATAAGAATAAAATAAAAAAGTGTTCTTCTTCTTTAGCAGAGTTCCGTAAATGAAAAAAATTTTCATTTTCATTACCTTTTACGCTCAAATCAATCTTTTTAAGCTTGAATGAAGTAAGGCTTCAAGTTTAATTCAACCATTTTTACACACTTCACATAACGAAGAGGGTATTTACATCAGTTTGCCATTCCGTTTGTTATTTCTCTATTATCCATTTGCGACCCCATAAAGTATATAGATATAATCTGCATCCTTAAGATAGGGAAGTCGATTTAGTCATGGCCGCCTGTTCGTTTGTGTGTCTGTTGAAATCAAGTTTTTAGGGTAAATTCAAGTACTAAGGATCTGGTGCTGGTATCAAACTTCTAGAAATGTCCCTGAGATAATCGCTGTTCAAAATGAACAAGATCAGGTTATTTGCGACTCCATAAAGAAATATATATTCTAGATCCTTAAAGATAGGGAAGGCGATACAATTGTTCAAATGATGTGAGTTTTCTGTTTTAAAAACTATGATAGCTATGTACTTTAAGCCCACCACAAATAATTATAATTAATATTTTCGTTTCGAAAACAACTTGCCTAGATCAGGTAACTGGTTAAACAAAAAGACCAATGTGAAGGGTACATGAAATTCGGCACAGCCAAGGTTTGGCATAAGCACACCATATGTGCTGCAGTCTCAGCCTCCTCCAGCTGCAGCCTACAAATATTTTCCTTGATTTACATTGTTTTTAGATGGTATTTGAAGATTCCATGTCCGGCCATTAATACTGTCAATCAACTGTTAATCAACTTCGACCAAATTTAAGATAATACTCTTATCCATAAAGCGAAAGAAACCAAAAAATATTTTATTTCTTACATCTTTTTTTCAAGGACCTTTTTTATCATATTTTTTTAATCTTATATCCTTTATGATAGTGGTTACATTTAAGCTGTCTTAAAAAAATTAAACCAAATGATCTACTAAATTAAAAAAATAAAGTCGGTTCAATTAACTTAATAAGATTGTGTATGTAATAAAAAAACTATTTTCCTTATTCGTAAAAATTTAAGAATCTTCAAATTTGTTTTTTTATTTATTATACTTTTAACAATTCTCTATTAATTTATATTTGTCTGTAAACAAAATTAAATAAATTTAATTTCTTCTTCCAACGATGCCGAATAAGTGTTACAAGGTCGTCGTCATTTTGTTATTTTTTTATTTATTAAAAAAACAGACAAGAAGAATTTATTGAGCCTTAGCTGTGAGATTGTCATATCTTTGAATTACAAATAATATTTTTAACCTCTAATTATATGGCTAATACACTTTAGCATCTAATAAAAATTTAAAATACATTTATTTGTATATTAACGTTAATCGTTAAAAAAAATACTTTTATGGCCTAAACTTAAAAGTTTTTAGTTTTAAGCTATAACACTCTTGCTTTAAAGGCTCATAATGCAAGCGCGAAAAAAATATCATAATTTTAGTATTTATTAAATGGCATTCCGCACATTTGTAATCAAGTGTATTTATAAAATAATTTTTGCCTTCTTTATAGTTTTTTTATTATATATACATATCTCAATTAGATTTAATTTATAACTATGCGTGTAATTAGTAAAGCATCCCAGCAAAAACTTTACTTGCAAATAAGTAGAAAAATAAGTAGAATTATTGTCAACCACTACTTACAATTCGACTGTAAAAAGAAAATATTTTTGTCCGCGATGTCCCAAAACGAATCTGATAGTATATTGGTAATCATACCCAATAAGTTAAGTACTTTTATTTTAAATGAGTTAATTTGAAAAAATAAGTTGCGACTACTAACTTATAGTTTTAAAAATAAGAAGAAGAGTTTTTGTATATTTTATTTTTTATACTTAATATTTTTAATTTAAAAATAAAAATATTTTGTACTTACCGTAGTTCTGATTCGAGCCAGGGACTTTCCGTACTCAAGCACTAGCGCGCTACCTCTAGGCCATCAAGACACTTTGTATTTAAATGTAAAATAATGTTTTAAAGCAACAAGTTTTTTTTCTGCTTGATTTGTAAAAGTAATCCAAATAGACTTTATTTTTAACAATAATCATTAAACTCATGATTTTTCACATCATGACGTGCTTTTAATAAGTCATTACAAATTAAATAACAAATAGAAGAAAAGTGGCAATTAAGGCAACAAAATAATAAATTAAGGAAGTCATTATAAAAAAGTTTGTGAGTGAAGTTTTTGCTGGTATGCAACTGATTCACTGATGTTTACGCACTACCATTAAAAAACATGTGGGGGGGAGGTCAGCACAAATGATTACATGTTTGTACATCGTAAACTTAATTTTGCATAAGATTAGGAATTGTATAAAAAAAAATTCTCTAGGTTTAGTAAATTTAAAAATAACTCATAATAATATAAAACCTATAATGCTCCGCAGCCCACAGCCAAGGACCTCACCAAGTCAATCACCCTCCAAACCACCTCTGTCGGCGAATCTGCAGCCTAGGGCAGTGGCAGACAAGATGTTATACCGTCTTTATCTCGTCCTCGTATACCCTGCAGAAATCAGGAGAGTTCCTGTCTAATTTGTTAGTCCTATATCTCACATCGCAGTGCCCTGTGAGAGTCCCAATAATGCACCTCAGAATCCCCCTGCTCTCCTTAAGCAGCAGGTCAGTGCGCATCCTTTCCAGCCTACGTCATAAAAGTCTAGAGATCCTGCAATCAGCCCTGTCCCTCCAGGTTTGGCCCACCTTGTTCATTATCCAAGTCTCTATCAGTCCCTAATAGAAACTCTGTGGTGGCCTCACCGGCTCACAACTAAATCCAATATACCGGGCCGGTTTCTTCCTTGCCAGTTCATCAGCAATCTCGTTGCCGGAAACGTCATAATGGCCCGGAACCTAACAGAGTCTAGCCCTGCGTGTCCCCATGATCGCCCTAAAAGCACGTCTGCAGTCGGTCACGAGTCTAGACCTGACATACTAATGTCCCTCTAGAGCCTTAAGCGTGCCCTGACTATCAACGTAGATTGTCACGTCCCCTCTCCCATCCGCATCCTTTCCTATTAATTCCGCGGCCTTCATCACCGCCAGAACTTCAGCCTGGAAAACGCTGCAATCGTCCGGAAATCTATAGGACCTTCCTTCCCCGTGTTCATTATATAGACACCAGCCCCGGCTCTTACCTCCATCTTTGATCCATCAGTAGAGACTGTACACCCCTCATACAGCTCTCTTATCCCTTTCATGACTCCCTATCCGGAAACACTACTTGGGGCAGGATCCCAAAGTCAAGTTTCGCTACCATATAGTCCGTCACACCTGACTGCCACAGGAGTCGACAATCCCCGAACGATCCCAAATGCCGGCATGTCCTTCCGCACATACCCCACGCATACCTGACTCACTAAGTCTAAACAAGTTCCTGACCGCCATTCCAGCAACAAAATCCTCGATGGGAGGTAGATGTAGAATGATATTCAGCGCTACCTGTGGTGTTATGGCCCCAGTAATGTCTAGCACAGCACATCTCTGGACCTTCATTAAGAGCTTCCTTATATCGCCCCTTTCTAGGGGCGAAATTTAAAAGCTTATATTATTTTCTTTCGTAACAGTTTTTTGCAGTTAAGTGCATTAAAAAATAGACCAAAAATTTAGTTACATTAAAATAATTGTACACGATTTTTAGAATATTAAATAGAACATATTCTCAATATCAAAAATCTCTGAAACCCAAATTGATAGAGTCATACCAGTTACAGTCTTATTCTAAATAGAAGTCAGTGCCAATTTTTTGTTAAAAGTTAAAATTCCTAACATCCTTGTAACTAGGGACTGGTAAATCGACTTCGATTATAGTCGAAAGTCGATTTTGACCTCAAAAAAATCGATTTTTTTTAATCGGCCTTTTGTTGACGATTTTATACTAAAATCGATTACTGAGCCCAAAAAATCGATTTTACCTAAAAAAAGTTTAAATGCTATAAATTTTAAGAATGATTTTATTAGCACAATTTATTTTAAACTATCTGCACTGAAAACTCATGTGTTAATATGAAGCGTTAGTGTATTATTTTAAAAATTGTAATATTTGACGCCGAAAGTTAATTAAAAATGCAGTTAGATTTGGAAAAATTTTTAAACAATTACAAAAAAATAGTTCAGTACACTAAAAATAACTTATCGTCTTTGAAAATTAAATATGTATGTATATCTGTTGTGTGTCCGTATGTAAATTTTCACTTATTTAATTTCATACATTAAAATTATAATGGATATTTGCACTTAAGTATATAATTATTTATAAAGTTAAATTATCTGAATTTGTTTATTACTTGCGATCTTTGTAATCATTAAATAGGTACGTCATACGTCTTTTCCAATAATACCTTTCTTTGGGAAAAGTTAAATTTTCTTACTTAAAAATCAATTTTGAGGGTTTCTATTTATTTAAATATAGCATCAAAATAAAAGTCGACTTTGAATTATAATCGATTATGAGCTTCGATTAATCGACTTTCAAAATCGATATTAAAATAGTTGATCATAAAATCGAAAATCGATTTTCGGCTACTTGTAACCATTGCTTAGGGATATATAAAAATTTAAAGTTTTTGTGTAAAATGGAATTAAGTATATCCTTAAGGTTGCTATATATCAAAATTTTCTGACTTTTAATTAAATAATGTTGCAAACATTACCCCCTCCCCCCCCATTAGAATTAATAATCTATATATATAAAGGAATAACGTTACTGACTGACTGACTTACTGACTGATTCATCATCGCACAGCCCAAACGCGCAGAGCTAGAAACCTGAAATTTCGACTGTGGGTACCTTTCCTTATGTTTAGATCCACTAAGACGGGATTTCGGGAAATTCGGACCCGAAGGGGCTTAAAATGGGCCAAATAAGGAAATATCCGAAAGTTAATATCTCCTAAACTACAAACGATAGAAACAAAATTTAAAATAGATCGTATTTTACTCAAAAAGTAAGCAGACCCGTGTCTGGCATTTTTTCAAAATATTAGACCCTTAAGGCTAAAAAAGGGTAAAAACTAAATTTTGATAGTGCCTAGGTCCACTTTGTAACTTCTAAACGAGCAAAGGTACAGACATAGTTCAAAATACAATCGACAGATACTAAAAAAATATGAATACGTTTTTGCCACTTTTTTGAAATTTGGACGTTGAGGGGTAAAAAAAGGGGTCAAAAATGGGTAAAAATTCTATATTGGTACTTTTTGTAACTTTTGAACCAATAGAGATAAATACGTAATATAAATTACGTTCGACAGTTATCGACAAAATTAGAATATGCTTTCGATACTTTTTAAAAATTTTGGACCCTTAGGCACAAAAAAAGGGTACAAATTACATGTTTGTAATTTTTTGGTACTTTTTGTAACTTCTTAACTAATAAAGGTAAAAACATAGTTTAATTTGCGTTCGACAGGTCAGGACAAAATATGAATATATTTTTTATACTTTTTTAAAAACCTAGACCCTAAGGGGCAGACAAAAGAGTACAAATTTGTAAAGTGGTACTCTTTACGTACTTTTTGTAGCATCTGGGCCAAAAAAGATAGAAATATAATTCAAACTGCGTTCGACAAGTCTTGACAAAATATGAATATTTTTTTATACATTTTAAAAACTTAAGACCCTAGGGGATAGAAGAAAGGGTACAAATTACATTTTGGTACTTTTTAGGTACTTTTTGTAATTTCTTAAACTTCATTTAAATTGCATTTTGCAGGTAATAGTTTAAGAAATAAAGGCACAAAACATCACCTTCACTTAATAAATTTCTAAAACTGCGCTTACGAAGTAGCGTGTCACGTGCTAGTGTCTATATAAAATACTAATAAAGTGTCTTTTGCATCAAAAGTTATGCATTGTTGTGTGACTAGTAAAAAAGTTACGCAAATAAGGCTAAATACGTTGAAAATATATGTATGTACATGTTACTTAGGTCATTAATTTACATAAAATGTAATAAATGTATCCAAACGGCAACGCGCAGAGTATAAGTTCAGTGAATAAGAGTCAGCCTGTTACTAGCTTTACAACAACTCTGTTTTTATTTTAATCTTGCTGACATTTGTGACAATTTAACAATTTGTTGTTTTTTTACTTGTCGCTAGAAAAGAAAAGAATATAAAAGAAGAAAGATTTTACTGTATATATTTTTGACCTGCATACGGGTCATAAAAATTAAAATTTTTACGTACACAGTCAGGAAACAGCAGAAATTCATCAAAAACGGTGTTATTCCCGTTTAAAAACTAACGGCGCTTGCTTGATGCGTGTTTTTTATTAAAAATCGGAATTGCCCAAACTGCAATAGTAATGGAAACTGCACCCTTAGCCAATATGTTTCACCATAACACGTCTGGAAAAAACTACTCCGAAGTCCGGCTAAATGAACCTCATAGTGATGTTGACACTCCTGTGCATTTATGTGATAACCTAAAGGAAGCTCGAAGTGATGATGATGAATACATTTTTGATGACGTGAAAATGATTTTACGTAAGCGCCGTGGTTGGGGAAACGAAGACTCTCTATCCACAAATGATTTGGATTTGCTAGAGGACGATTATGTTTTAGCTGAAGAAGATGACGCTGGATGTCCATTGCCTTCTACCCCAGAGGACACACAACTGATTGAGGCAGAGATGACAGAAGTTCTCAAAGCGGGCGTTTTATCTGATGAAATCGATTTAGGGGCCTTAGCTCATAACGCTGCTGAGCAAGCTGAAGAATTTGTGCGTAAGGTTTGGGAGGCTAGTTGGAAAGTATGTCACTATAAGAATCTACCTAAGTGGCTTCAAGACAATGACTTTTTGCACCGTGGTCATCGTCCACCTCTGCCATCTTTTGGAGCTTGTTTCAAATCAATATTTCGTTTACATACTGAAACAGGAAATATTTGGACTCATTTATTAGGTTGTATTGCATTCGTAGGAGTAGCCTGCTACTTTTTATCTCGTCCTTCGGTGGAAATTCAAGTGCAGGAGAAATTAATTTTTGGAGCATTTTTCGCTGGCGCTATTATTTGTTTGGGATTTTCGTTTGCATTCCATACGTTGAGCTGTCATTCTGTGGAAATTGGAAGACTGTTTTCTAAATTAGACTATTGCGGTATAGCTTTACTTATAATGGGATCGTTTGTTCCATGGGTGTACTACGGATTCTACTGTCACTATCAACCAAAGGTTATATACCTCTCAGTAGTTTGTGTACTAGGCAGTTTATCGATTATTGTTTCACTTTGGGACAAGTTTTCGGAACCAGCTCTTAGACCGCTTAGAGCCGGAGTTTTTATGAGTTTTGGCCTTTCTGGGATAATACCGGCTATACATTATGGCGCCATGGAGGGATGGTTTTCTCAAATAAGTAAATCTAGTTTGGGATGGCTGATTTTAATGGGGTTTCTTTACATTCTTGGTGCTCTACTTTATGCCTTGCGTGTTCCAGAACGATGGTTTCCAGGAAAATTCGATTTATGGTTTCAATCACATCAGCTTTTTCATATATTAGTTATTGCTGCAGCATTTGTACATTATCATGGAATATCAGAGATGGCCATGTATCGCGTTACTGTTGGAGAATGTACTGTGCCCCACGCTCCTATCACTTTCTAAGCGTTATAAAAACGATACAACTGAAATTGGTGTATTTAAAGATAAAAAAAACTTAGTCAAAAGATACTAAATAGAAAATCAAAATACACAATAATTTACATTTAATTGTCTGTTAGGAAATTTCTATATATTAATTTAAATAAAAAGTGCAACCCTTGCGAATCTGCTTTGTTAAGATAGCGTTTTGTTTTATTTTGGATTATAATTTTAAAAAATGGGTTACAACAGGCATACGTTGCGCTTCTGCTTAATTAAAGTCAAGTAAGTGTTGACCTTCAAAGTTTTTATGTTAAAATGTTAATTTAGAAAAATATACTGACTTGTTGTTTCTTAAGTTAATTTATTTCCTTTTGAGCTTAAAATATACTTATTTATATTCAACTTTTATTTTATTTATTCAATATTTCGCAATTCCTTTGTGTGGCATCATCAGATAATCATTTTTAAAAAGTCATATTTGTTATATTGATTGGATTTCGGTTTTGTTTAATTATTTTCAAATTACTATAATAATATGGTTATTAAAAATATCGAATAATGTTTTTGTTTTGCTGAATCGACAATTTTATTTATTTAAGCCTTTGTTTCGCTTCCATATCCGACTCCTCCCAAATAAAAAATATATTTTAGTTTTGTTTGAGGATCTACATATATATTTCAAACATTTAGTTCATCATCAGGATTTTCAATACAATTGTTTTAAGATTTAAAAAATGGTACAAAAAAATACAATTAAAAAACAATTTTTTGATACTTTTTTTTAAATCTTAAAAAAAATGTCAGTCAGTTAATTGAAACATATTTCGAAACCGTTAAAAGGTACCATCAGAAAACCTGTTCGGAAATCCATCACTGCGCTGCATCATGAATTTAAGGATAGCGAGGAGCTTATTTAAATGCCTGATTTGTCACAATTTTATTTAAATGGCTGAAACTGTACTACTATTCAACTTTTTTAAAGCTTTTTTCGTGTTTTTGTAAAACTTTGCACTCGTGGTGCAGAGCAGTGATGCATTGCCGAACAGGCTCTATCACTATGTGAGGTCCTATTTGAATTTTAGTTAACAGTTATTGATTTTAAAATAATTATTTACAACATATTTAACAAAACATATAAAATCCCCCGTTTTTTCTTAATATGATTTTTATATCATACGAGGCAAAAAGTACTTTTTCATATTTCGGATTCAATAGCAAGGCGCAATTTTAAAATATAATATTTAATATTGAGTTTGTGCCAAAAGTTCCTTGTTGTATATTCATAATATTAAAAAGGTAAAAAGACTGTGAAATGAAAATATTTCTTCTGTGCCTTCATATGATTTTATATTTAAGTATAAGCCGTATTGCCCAATACCATATACATATCTAGATTTATAAGCTAAAAACATGTTATAGGACCTTAACAAAAGTCCTTCGAAAGTCACACCGTATCGGAGTTATCATTGAAACCGATAGCTGTCGGAATCGGATTTAAAATCGACCAATAGCTACTTCTGTGTAACGGATCTTGGAACTCGATTTTAAATCAGTATTTCAACTAAGAAACAAAACCAACATTAGAATTTTTGACACTGAAATATCTTTAGGGCTTTTTAATTTTAATTTTTTTTGAGAGTGGGTTGGTGAGTGCTTAAACCAACAATTCAATTATTTCGTATTTGTTAGTGCACTATATGTTAAATTTTTTAAGGCATTTAATATCAAAAAAGTTTTAATTCATTTGGTTTAACAAAAGCAAAAGAAATAACCGTTACAAAGGTGACATGAAAACAGGTAAATTGATTGGGCTACCCTGTAAATAATAATACACATTTCTATCAACCATGTGTTTTTAGTTTTATTTTGCTCTCTCTCTCTCACTAGCTGTCAGAAACAATTTTGCTTTTGTTGTGTCTAGACGTGTTTTTGTTGTTGTGTGAATAAGATAATAAAAGACAAAAGGACGGAATATATTTTTGTTAGTTGCAAAAATAGTTAAATTATAACTAAAGTTTTCTATTTTTATAATAAATCTAAATAAAATGACTGACATGAAAAATGAAATGGATAGTGATTTGGATCAAAATTATTCCCTAAACAGCAACTCAGACCCAAAGAACATGCAGGAGTTGACAATTTATGTGAGTGCTAATTTAAAGTTTATTTTAACATTTATTGTTTTATTATGCATATTTGTGTATTTTCTATTTATTTACATAAACTGTTTTTAGTGCTAATTAAGATAATAATAGGGAAATTGGGTTCAATAGTGTGAAAATGTTTGGTTGGCGGTAGTGAATTCCTAATGTAAAAAGTAATAATAAAGGGCGGAAATATGTTTATTGTGGGTAGTTCATTAAATATTTATTTATAAATTAACTAATGTACGGCGTTAAAAACAAATGCAATTACCACATAATATTCAAAAATTGTGTTTCCTTGGTGATGCATAGATAGATGATCCCTTTAGTGTAAAAATTCAAATTATATTTGAAAACTACACTTGATTGCTAAAACTAATAAACTAGATTATTTTATATGTTATAGCTTGTTTTTAGCTTATAAACTTCATCTTTTTCTTACAGGTTCAAAGTTTGCTACAAAATGTCCAAGATAAATTTCAAACAATGTCAGATCAGATTATTACCCGTATTGATGATATGGGAAATCGAATAGATGATCTGGAGAAAAGTATTGCCGACTTAATGAATCAAGCTGGCGTTGAAGGTGTTGAAAAATAAAAAAAGTAAAATGCCTCTCTAAGTAAGAGTAGGAGATGCTCAATTTAAATTTAAGCTAAACATCAAAATAATATCAAAGCACAGACTTATACTGTATGTACACCAAATATTAAGAAAGGTACTTTACCTTTTCATCCCAAGCACACATTGATTGCCGTCATAATAATTTTAATTTCAACATTAACAAGCCTTAATTTTTTTTTATTCCCATTTGATCTAATTTTTAATAAAATTTTTTATAATTAAGTAAAAAAACAATCCCAAAAACTTTTTTTTAATAAATTAACAAGTATAATGTAATTTTAAAACATTTTTTATTGTATTTTATTAAGCATATTGCGATTCCCCTAATTTAAAATCAAAAGCTAGTTTCAAAATTTTATATTATCTTATTTGCTCTAAATTTCTTTATTTAAAAATATGCCCTATTTTCTAGATTTGCGAGTGCAATCAATAACATTTTCGGTTTTATTACCATCCAAACTGGGGTTATTTTTCGATTCAACAACTGTTACCAGGCGACGATTACTGCCCCCACTGCCATTTTGTTTAGTTTTTTCATCACTGCCACCTTCACTTTCCTGGCTATATTTGTTATTATCACGCTTAGTGGTAACTAAGCGTGGTATTCCCTTAGCGCTTGAGATTGATAGACGCTTTGTGATAAAGACATTTTTGTCCTTTGATGATTTCCTAAGAACCTGCACATACAAAATATTAGTCAAACAACTTTTATATATGTACATACCAACATTGTAACAATATAGGGGTTAAAAACATTTGCTAATGAAAGAACATCTAACTACGTAACAAAAATCCTCTTGCAAAAGGGGAAAAGTATGGAAATTTATATGTAACAAATTGCCTTTTTCAAAAACTATAAAGTTGTTTATTCAATTAACTTAATGGCATTCTAATTAAGTTTTTGCTAAAGCACTTGTTTTGGTTTGCATTCGAATATTAGCGCAGTGTAGGTGCATTAAAGTAAAACTATTTTTTAGTTTTTTATTTAATTTGTGTCTCTTTAATGTTAAAAAAGTGTAATTAACGCTAATTTTTTTTAAATAATGTTAGAAACCAAATCATATTAATTTAAAATGGCAATTTTTATGACTGCACATGCAATTGCTTTTGCAATCTTACATGTGTAGCCGTTGCAGCTTTAAACGGTTGTTTTACTTGTGGTTTGGATAAAGATTTTTTGAGATGTAATTTGTTCACTTTTAAATCAGAGTTCCTTGCTTCGGGCTCATCTTCAGGTTCAGTAACTGACTCATCCTCTGTTTTTGAGTTATCGCTGTCATCCTGGAAAGCACATACATACATTTTTTTAACATTTAGCATTTGTTATTGAAAAACGTGATCATGACACTACTTAAAACATGTTTTTTTAAGATTTAAGCTACACCAAAATTTTATATTTTTGCTCTTATAATATTTGTTTCAAACTTACCTCATCTTCTTCCTCATCCTCCTCCTCTTCGTCGTCATCATCTTCGCTTTTAGTTTCTGCCAAGTTTTTAGTGGATTTGCTTAATCGCCCACTCCTTTTTAAAGGACTTAACAATTGATCTCTATCCAAACTTTCCATTGATTGTGACCTTAAACTGGCCGTCTTTTTAGACGATTTCTTTTCTTTTGTTTCGGTTTTTGTTTTCATTAATTTTTGAAATTCTAAAAAATCTCCCTTTTCATCAATATTGTTGACATCGTAGTAACTGGCTGATAAGACTTCTAATGATTTTGTATGAAATTTCATTGAAATCAATATAAAATCGCTTAGAATTATTTTTATATCGCTTAATTTACGCTTCTCAAAATTACTTATTATCTCATCAATTTCTTTGTTGGTACGATTTACTTCCATTTTGGCTTTAAGCAATTCGGAATCAGCAGCAGACTGTAAGAATTTTATAATGATTTTTTAAGTAACTATTTTGTTAATATAAAAATGGTTTAATTAAGTTCGTTCTATTCTATTAAAAAAAGTTGGTGTTTTGGCTTTTACTTTGAACTTTAAATCTCTTCAGTTTGAATAATTTGTGATGTGTAGCCTACTTTTTACCTTTTATTTCCATTTTGTTATCGAACATAAACAAAATTAAAACAAATCGCACCGAAAAGTTCCTTCGAACAAGTTCAATATTCCAAATGGTTAAGCTATAACCCCTAACAAAAACAAGTGGCGTAATACCGATTCTAATTTAAGTGTTAATAAATAGATTTGCTGCATTCGAACAGGTTTGCTAACTGAAATTAGAATTTACCGAGGCCAGACCTCTTAAATAGTTGGTCATTTATTTTACCGCGTTTGACTTAACTAAACTTATATTAAGGCAAAACGCATCAAACCATTATTCGCTTAAATTCGGTTTTAAATGAAAAAAACTTGGACTTGGCTTACAGAAGAGAGGAAAAATATTAACCGTAATAAAGCTATTAAGAGATTTTACGAATTTTCACAAAATTTTATACAAATAAAATTTTATCTTCTAATTTGTTAAGATTTCGCAAACTGTTATACATATAAAAACAAAATTTCACAAATAACCTTTTATTTTTAAAGAATTCAAGTTTCTTAACTGTTTTTCCCAAAAATATTTATGTTAAAGATGGTAAACCCATAGTATATATACATATATCCTTATGTTTCTTTCGCTTAACATAAGATGTCCTTGATTTTGTAAGCCTTAAGGTATTAGCGAATATGTTGAAGAAAATGACTTTATATTTTAATGAATATTTAAACTAGTATACACGCGTTAATTTAATAACTTAACATTTTTTGGTTTTCAAAGTTCAAAATTTTCCACTTACATTGTTTGCAGAAAATTTTGACTTCAGTTCTAGCATTTGACGCTGTTTTAAAACTTCCTTGTCACGTGCTATAACAGCAGTTCGCAAGTTATCCCTTGTGGTTTTGCATAAATTATCAAACTGGGCCAATTCGTTAACAATCTACATATAAGAAAGAAAAAAAATTAACGGAAATTCCTCTTTTATGTAAAAACACCAACTTTCAATTCCATGCGATTGACATTTAAATCCATATAATCAGCCAAAATGGTAACAGCATTGGTGAAGTTTTTTAAACCATCACTGAAACTTTCGTTGACTTCCTCATCGTCAGAATAGTTTTTTAGGCACTTAGACAGTTCATCGTAGGAGTCACGAAATCTAAATTAATAAGGATTTTAAAAAAGTAAAATTGTACATAAGTTGAAACGAGTTTTATTAAACATTTTTAAAAACTTAATGCTTTCCAACTAAAGCTCATGGATATGTTTATCATTAACATACTTGGCCAACTTTCTTGTACAGCCAGCAAATGTCGAACACATTTCTATCAAATGTTTTTCTGTTAAATTTATGCGTTCGTTAATAATTTTAATGCGGTCATCTTTGGTATTTAACAGAGCTAGTTTGCCACGGCGAAACATATTTAATTTCTTAATTATTTGTTTCTTTAGTTTAATACTTTTATTATTTATTTTACTATTAAACTACAGCAGGAAGTGACAATTGCTATCTATCAACGTTAAATTGCCAAAACAAATTCATCACCATGGCAATGCCAATGAAAAATCAAATAAATAATGGTTGTAATACAGCACTTATGGTGTTTGACTTTGCTATCACCAGTAGCAAGAAACTTGGCAGTACTTTTTGAGTTGTTAACATTTGTATTGAAACAAAGGTGACGCTATTGATGTTATTTTTAACACTAATGATGTAATGGGAACGTAGTAAATATTGTGTCAAATTTGTTGAATTTTGTACACCCGAACCTATTTTTACACGGTAAATAGGTTTCAGGGAACACAGTTTAAAAAAAACTTATATAACAGTACATGTTCATAAGGTAATACATATTTAATTAATTCAACCTTTAATCTGGCATAAAAGCTGGCCTAAAAGATAAATATATCTTTGGAACTGAAAACTTTGATTTATTTAAGTAACACTAAATGAACTTTTATTTAATTTTATGATTTTAAGCATAAAAACAAAGAAATATATCAGGAAAGCATTATTTTTGTTAAATGTGTTATTTTAAAATCGTGTAAAAATAGCATTGGGTGTATATTTGCACATGTTCTTAATTATTTAAGAAATTTTCTAAGAATTTTTTAATTAACTGTTTATTGATTGGAAAGATTTGTTTTTATTATAATTAAATCATTTATCATATATTAGTCGCTGTCGCTAT
The DNA here is from genome assembly GCA_963583895.1 of Melanophora roralis. Classification (NCBI taxonomy): domain Eukaryota; kingdom Metazoa; phylum Arthropoda; class Insecta; order Diptera; family Rhinophoridae; genus Melanophora; species Melanophora roralis. The sequence continues at coordinate 92,677,946 of OY757188.1, read as the reverse complement.
GACAAATATTCGTATTATGTTTAGATTGTCGCCGTATTTTAGTACATTCTAATTTGTCTTAAAAAAATAATAAATCAAAACTGTGTGAAATTTTTGAAGAAATGTGTTTTTTTGAAAATCTTTGATGTACATATTAAGAAAAGCGGAAAAGTTTAATTAGTTTTGTTTACTGTTTGATAGAATCTAGCTTATAAATTTAAAATAGGGTTAATCGTAAAATCTAGGTTTTCAGCAATTTATCGTTTTTGATGCACAAGTAAACTGTGGAACGTGACATGGATTAAACTTGTTTTAGGTTCTTTCTATCAAAAATGAAAAAGATTCTTCGAAATAATGATTCATTTTTAAAAGATTTCTTATTAACTTATTTAAAACAATGCACAAAATTATTTGTTGTTAGTTCTTAATTTTTACAATCCTGAGTATTGTTAGGATATTAAGAACGTGACGTCTATTAACCTAAGTAAATTCATAAAATAAGATTCTGAAAAAAAATTAAAAAAAAAACTTTTAATTGATTATTGATTTTAAATGAATAATAAACAGAAATCTATAACTGCAATTATTTATATATAAAATAAATTATTTAAAAGCTTTTTCCTACTAAATAGGTATTAAACACTTAAAATCATTTTCTCATTTTAAATGACTTTCTGTTGACTAAAGGTGTTAAGAGGTTTTATAGTGGAAAATAAAACTTAATTGTAAAATTATTCATTTTTAATTACTAAAGAATACTAAACAATAAAAATTACATTTTAACAAACTTCAAGAGAAAATAAAACGTTAATGTATGGGTTTAACTTCTTTATTAATAAATCAAGATCAAACAAGTCAAACATGATTGTGTAAATCGTGACTAATCCCATAACAAGCCCTATAGTTAATGCACATTTTGTTCATTGGCGGCAAATGAGTATTAACTAGTTAATCACTAAGCAAGAAGATATTATGATCGTATTTTATCCAGCGGTTTTACCAAGCCGGCGGCCATTAGTCCCTTTGATCGCTTAAATTTAAATTTGAATATTAAAAAAAATTAATTAAACCAGGAATTGAAAAATCTAAGTACAGTCAACTAAAGGAAAAAAAATTATTTTAGTTTTAATTAAAAACATGTGAAATCACCTTCTCAAAAACTATTGTCAGTAACGTCCTTGACCCTGCACGATAATAGCTTAAAGCCATATATTAAAAACCGCAATTAAATAAAAATTTAAATATAAAAAATTTCCCAATTCTTGAAATGAAAAGATTAAATTGCAGGCATCAACCCGATAATGCTGTGCAATTTGTAGATGGAAAGGGTGAGCACATTAGAGGTTATAATAGAAATTGGTATGACAACAGACACGTTTTGGCTAGATTAATTAATTTTTTAATAAATATTTATTTCTAGTATGCTGATAAATTAAAAAAGAAAACTTTGCTTATCAGGTTAGAAAAGTGGCAAATATGGTACATATTCACCCTGGGGTTCCAATGGCCCAAGAAAAATAGTTTAGCGGAGTTGGATAAGTGAAAGGAGGCGGTCAGCTAATACTGTCAAACTAAGAGGCTCTACGACCAAGCAAAGTCTAATGCCAGAACTTATTTAAAGGTGTTGGCTAAATTCAGATATCACAGTATCTAAAAGGCGTTAGATAAATGAAAAGAGGCGGCCAGCTGATACTGGCAAACTAAAAAAGAGGCTCTACGACCAGGCAAAGTCTTATGCCAGAACTTATTTAAGGATGTTGTCTTGCTAAATTCATGTATCACAGTATTTAAAAGGGGCCACAAAAATTGCTTTGGTTGCATAGAGAGTTAAGGACATTGTTTTTATAAAACCAAAATGTTAAGAAGTAATTAAGAAAGAATTAAGGTGGAGTCCTTTGGACATCAGGCGGTATCGCAACCTCTATTGCAACAGATAAACCGGCGGCCATGGGTAAACAGATTTCCTTATCAAAATATAAGGATACAAAATAAACAAAAATATTGTATAAATTACGAAAGGAGTGATAAGCGTTGCCCTTCATACATACATATCTATGTATTCCTAAAGTTGTGAATGGCATCAATATAATAGATGATCCGTTGAAAAATTAATCACTTTAATTCAGGTTAAAAAAAGCATTTTTACAATTGAAAAAGGCTTACAAGTGTAGTACCTATTCAAAATAAAAAAAATAAAATTTTGTTTAATTTTTGACATTCCATAGTTTAGTTTATAACCTCAAATTTACACACCCTTTAATTACCTTGCTAAGATAATAAAACAAAATCCGGTTGAGAAGATATGTTTTTCAAAAGAAGTCATTTTAAATAAAATTTATTGGCTGTGAACGTTAAAAGAATTTGCAAAAAACGGTACAGAAAAATATAAACAACAAAAAGCAGAAAAAAGAAAATAAGAGAGAATGGTTTGCAATCTTAACATAAACAATGTATCCGGTCAAGACAACAAATTTCTCACGCAACCATAGTTGCCAGTCAATTTTGGATAAATTCTAAATTTTTTCTAAAAAACATGTCAAAATAAGAATTTGAAGTCGTTAAAGAATAGCCAACACTCTAAAATTGATAATTTTACTTACTTATATATTTAATAATATTAAACAAAATTGGGGAAAAATGCTAACAGGTAAAGGTAAAAGAAAAAACAAAAAACGCAAAATTACATCATTTAAAGCAAAACAAACAAGAAAGACTAAATAATTTTTTTTACAGATTTCCAAGTTCAGGCATAAAAATTCATTCTTATGCAAGGGCAATATTAATTAAAACAAATAATCAAATAGTATTCTAAGTAACAGCAAACATTTTTAAAAACCATTTTCAAAAAAGTGACCTTTTGTACTTAAGAGTATTTAGGTTGAATGACCTTTAAAGACCTTTTATTTGGTATCAATTTTTGGAGATCTTATTTTAATATTGGTAATTTCAATATAAGATGATATTTTAAAAACATATGTGTAACGAAATTTCCACATTTGGACACAAATTTGCAATCGCTCAATCGTCAAAATCTATTCTTTGGGACGAAAAAATGTAAAATCTGGCATTTTTGCACACAACTCTTGATCCTATGCCGGTCATATACATGCACTCGTTTTGAACTAAATATAACGGACAAATGACGTGACTGGCATTTAAGAAATAACTAAACAAGTAAAAATGATGTTTTAGGTAGGGCCGAATCTTTTATACCCTTCACATGGACCTTTCGACACCCAATGCTCTTCGTGAGCGTTTTACTACAGGTGATCAAACAAAGTTGTCTTTTAACCGCAACTTTGGTAGTTTTCCAGATGTAGCGCATAAAGATTGGATTGGATTCGATTTGGCTCCTGAAACTTAATTTTTAGCACACGCACAGACAGACATTGCGAAATTAACTCCATTATCTCCAGGGAACCAAAATATTTATATATTATAGGGCCATAAAAAAAATAATATTGTTGAAATTACAAATGAAATGTATGACTGATATACACCCATATCTTTAAGTGAAGCGGTTAAAAACTTAAGAGTGGACAGTAGTGACTGTGTGCAGAAAGCAGAGGGGATAAGGAGTGAATTCTTGAAAGGCTATGAAGCTGAAAAGCTGCATTCGTTTTATTAGCATTACTTAACAGTAGTTTACCAATATTTGTTGTCAGTTAATGTTTTTTAAACTATGGTGAAATTTCACAGATCGTCTTACTATATAAGCTTTGGTCAGATCCCCATATGTCAGAAAATTTGTACATTTAAATGTTCGAACACTATATCTTCCTCCTGAGTTTATACTTAAGTGCTGAAAGGGTATAATGCATTTGTGTAGTTTGTTTAGGCCAAAAGAACAAAATAAGTCACAATTTGCTGATGGGCTTAGAGCCACATTCTGAGTCGACTTTCCAATAATCGTTCATCCGCCCGGCCTTCCGTGTTGATTAAGTACAGGTAGCGTTTTAAGGGATGATTTAATAAAACTGGAAACAGATAAAGACATAGGAAGAAAAAACACATTATAAAATCTAAATTTTTTTTTGAATTTATCCATAATTGTACTTGAAATTTTTAAGTAAGTATGGTCCGTACTTAAGCTTTCTTAAATCAAGTGTATTCGGATTATTAAAAAAAATTAGGCAAGTTTCTTTGATGTCTTTGAATATATATTTACATTTATAAATACAGTCTCTCGGTAGCCTAAAAAGTAGTGCAGAGCAGTTGCAGATCAGAGAGTTCCAGGTTCAAATCCCAGCTACGGCAAGTACAGAAAAAGTTTATTTTATATTATTATTATAAATATTAAATATGTATTAAATAAAAATAAAATATAAAACTCTCCTTCCTTAAAAAAGCGCCATTAGTCCAAAAAAATGAAAGGAATAATCCTGTTTACGCTTGAACTAATATTTTTAAGCTTACATGAAGTACGGTTTTGAATTTAAATCAATTCATTTTTGGCTTAAACGTGGCTAAAAGTAAAAATTCGTACTAGATGAATGGTACTTGGTTTAGGAAAATTTGTTATTGGTTTAATTAACACCGCCAAGGCCAGATTTGAGTTTAGATAACATGAAAAATTTTTATATAAGAGCAAATATTTACATAAAAATTTGCCAGAAAGCTCCAAAATATTAACGTAAAATTAAGCTCGGTCGGTCCTGGACGGCTCTAACATGTTTATTTAATATTTTTAATAACAGAAGAAAAACGAACAACTTTCGGCTGAAGATCACACTCTTTTTAACATCGTTAAACTTTTAAAATTGTGTGTGAAAATCTTGTGGATTAAACTGCTTTATATCATACGTCACGTTTTTTTATGATTTAAGAGTGTCTGTCTAGTCGCTAATTGATTGTCCGCAACAATGTTGCCAACTTGGTGTATTAATTTAATGGAAAAAAAACACTTTACATATTTGATAAGTTAACTGTTTTGCTATAAAAATTGAAGTTTAATTTATTATTTTTTAAAATTAATTTTTTAATGTTATATTTAATAAACTTTATTCGAACCCAAAATCTTTTCTGTGATAAACTCGATAAAATTGACCTAAAATGCGGCCTGTATTTTGAAAACCAAAAATACATGGGAAGACAACGGTGACAAATTATGGCATTCGATTTGAATCGAAATAAAAAAATTTTAATAAGAATTCCTATATTAAAAGCATTGACAATTCGATCGACCGGGTAGAATTCTGATTCGAAACGAATGCCGTAATTTTCCCCCTAGACCCAGAGTGCAATTTTAAGCCGATAGGAAAAACTAATAATCTTTTACAAACTTTTATTTATGGATTTCGCAAGTATCTGCGCAACGACTGCAGTTGACGTGGTAGAAAAATTTCATGTGTTGGCATCACTCGTTCTAAGATCTTAATTGGTTGTTTACATTTCATAAACTTTAAAATATATATAAAAAAAAATATTTTAATATGATTGTGATTTTTCTGAGATTTTTGTAAAGACGAAGAGAGATTCTTTTTGATTTAGGACCCAAATACATACACAAGCTATCTTTTTTTTGTGTTTATGAGTATTTCAAAAAATTTAATTTGGAAGCATGTAAAAATACTAAAAAAATACCAAAATTTGCAAATCTTTTTGGCAGCTTCATATAAAATCAAACATACTCATACGCAACGGTTTAGTTCGAAAACGTGAATATCAACGAACGTTTCATATGGTATTTTGCGAAATTATTTTAAAAAAAACTTAAAAACAGATTTTGTATAATTTTTGCCAAAATAAACGGACATTATAGTGACGTGCGTTTAACGGATTTAAAAAAAAAATTTAATACAAATGTACTTCTGTATTTATGTATATACAAGTGTATAAATAAAACAATTTGTATGTGATTTATTGTTCTATTTTTAAAGCAGGTTTGGTATAACAAAAGTGTGCGAAAATAAAAAAATTTTAAATTATCTTTTCTTCTGTATAAATAAATACAAATATTTAAATTTTTGTGTATAATAAACCAATATAGGTATTTTCGAAATAAATTATCTACGTTCTAGTAGTTTAAAACTTAAACGTAATGAAATTTATTGGCATTTTGAAATACAAATGAATTTAAATCGTGACTCACTTTACTGACAGAATCGTTATTTCTGTTTTCAATTGTCTGTAATTATAAAACGTTACATCTTCTTAAATTGTTTGTATGAAGCTTTTGGGGTTTTTTTTTAAATTAATTTTTTTATCTTACAATGATGAGATTTTACCTTTAACCTTAAAGCAAGGGCTTGTATGGAGGTATTACAGCTTTAATATTGATAATATAAGTAAAAAAAAGAAGTGCGTCATATTTTGCTCGGCTATAAATTATATAACCTTCAAATTGGTATTTTTGTATTCCCTGTGATCCTAACCAGTTGAGCTGTTTTTAAAATGTATCAGCAAACAGGTCCGTTTATTTTGGAGCTTTTACTTTCCGTCCTACGACCAAACTTAATTTTTTCCAAAATTAGGTTGGATGGGTTAAGTAGAAATTAAGGAGAACAAGTTGCAGTCCATTTGGCTATGTTTCTTCGAGCGGAGGAGAAAGAGAGATAAAAATGGAAAAAAAAGTTAAAAATATTGTAATTGCTTAGAGTAGTGGCTAAATTGTATAGCTGCTAATAATCTTCCACTATTCTGGTCACTTTTTTTTGAACCAAACGCGTCCCTTGATAAAGGATTAGAGACTAACCCCGAGACCGTTCAACGCTAGACAATAATTCAGGAGGAGATGAATAATATCAATATACTCTGCGATTTCACAACTCCTAAAAAAGTCCTTAAAAGGCAATAAAAATTTACACTCATAGGTGTTAAATCGACAATGGTATTACTTAGTATCCGTTTTTCAACAATGAGAAGACATAACCCTGGCCAGGGGTTTAAGTTTATTATAACATCTAATCCCAGGGATTCTCCCAGTGTATGTACGGAGTTTGCAAAAAGAAAGTGAGGAATGCCACAGAAGTTATCAGTAGCACTATCATCTTTCGCTAATGTATCAGTAAAGTAGTTGATTGTATTGGTCCTGTGTCCCCACAACAACAGCAAAGTGATATAAGAGTGAATCGTCATCTAGTCCAGATGTTTTGCATTCATTAACTAGTTGTAATGTAGAGTACAAGCAGTGATTAATGTAATGGCGGTGAAAACCCCTTTGTTTCTGGCAAGTATCCTGGCAGAAAGCCAATCGCTGACAGTTCAGCTTGTAGAAAACTGCATTCCTCACGAAGTCCGAATAAAATCTAGACTCCTGTTTATAATAAAAATATGCTTTCACCAATAGCAGTTTTTCCTTAGGACAACCCGAATATATCTTCAGATCAGCAGGAGCCAAAGAGGTGACTGCATTCGCTCCCCCTTCTAAAATATCGAAGAAAAATTTTCTGAAAAGACCCGGGTATGCAGTAGTCAATTAGATTGGGAACATAGCCGACATTCCCAATAATACTTGCATGATCACATGTTCTATGATCTTAGACTTTTCTCCAACTCCTTGCCAAGAGATCTTCCGAAGTCCAAGTAGAACTAGCTGAAAGTGATCTGATTGGACCTGGGATTGGACGTTTTGAAGACTTAGACCCGTTTTGTGTTCTCCACTCCTCTGTGTCCTCTGTGCCAACTTCATCCCATCAGAAATAGTATTCACATGGTCACCAAATATCACCTCAGTTACGTCATCCGCATAGGCGGCAGTCCTAAATATGTTTTATAAAATCCATATTCCAAAAAAACACGCTGAGAATTATGCTCTACAGCAATGACGATGAAAATTTTTGAGGGATTCCTGGCTGGTTGATCTCGTAACAATAGCTAATTCTATCTAGATTTCAATACCTTATGTACCAGTAGGTTGGAATGGATTAGAACCACGATATTTTCAACCCCAATCTCACGTAGCACCTTAATGAAATATAATGGGTTACACCCTCTATATTTAGAAAGAACTCTACATATTATTAAGTTCCCAAATTCAAGAGATCTTTCGATGTAACGGTCATCGGCCTTATTTTGGTGTAGGCGTATTTTGAGTCTTTGGAGTATTTGGTTCCATCGCGAAAAAATTTTTTTGACAGTCGAATGTTTATGCAATATTGAATGTATGCTGGTACTACTAATGTCTAAGGTTGTCTCCATCTCACGATAGGTCACATGACGATCTCTCAATATCAGTTCAGGTACAGCATCAATGGTTTTCGGAACAACAATCGATTTTAAACGACCTTCACGAAATTCGTCTTGGAGTGAACTACGATCACGATAAAACTCACCATACAATCGATAAACACTGGTCCCTGATGGAGATTTATCACTTAAAACAGAATTGAGTTCATCCATGCACTGTTGCTGAGTTGTAAAAAATAATCGCACGGAAATGCTCACGATTTAATTCCATTTTTGGGTCGAGTTGAACCTTTTAAGTTACTGTAAACAATACAAATAGCGCTTGTATGTCAAAACGTTTTAAAGACGTATAACCTAGAAAATGTGAAACTTTACGATAGAGCTGTCAGTTGTCAGATTGCAACACTAGTTTTGCCAAATCCCGAAAAATTAAAGGGAACCCTCGTACATTATACTAGACGACAAGGGATCCTGGGCATAAGTGTCTATTAACACCTACAGTGATTTAACAGTGATTTATGGTCGTTTTTGGTCTTAGTGCCATCATACATCTGAGGACAACAAATGATTTGGATGGAAGCTTGTGCACTCGGCTTGTCTTAGGCGAATTTCTTCAATCCGCGCAAAATTTGCCCGAGGTGTCCCTTTGGGAACCCCTTACTTCGTTCCTGAACTTGTTCAATATAATCTTGTAATTAGTCCAGTTGCCTGTTTTTTTGCATTTTTTAACAGTTTTTTTCACATCCTGCGAGTTTTATTTATGATGGATGACCACCTAGGTAATGTTGCCCTTGGGAACAATTTTGCAGCAAGTTTGAAGTTTAAGGCGCCTAAGCTAACTCAGATATAGCGGATCGGAAATTTCATAATATTTGTTCACTTAAAGAAAGACTAAAGAGCAAGGGGAATGTAATCTTATCAAAAACTCTTTTTTCCTTAAATTAACTTTTTATCTTTTATATTTCCCCGCCTTGCTTTGTGTTAACAGTGACCATAGCTTCTAGAACAAAGAGAGAAATATGCTTTGGTTTTTTAATTAAAAGATTGATTATTTTGGGTTTTTGCTTATATTTTAATCTGTAGTGAACCGATTTAGCTGGCTTTAGATAGCGATCAGACACTTAATATGATCACCGTTTGGGTTTCTATAAGCACACAGAATCTCCTTAACTTTCATACAGATGTCTTTACAGATGCTTATACTGACGTAAAACAAAATGAATTTTGTTCGAGCTTGACCGACTATTAACTTCCAATTGTTTTTTTTTTTAAAGTTTTCCTTAAACTGTTGATTTAAACTATTTGCTGTTTATCGTAAATTTGTTTTTTTATCCTACTTGCAATTGAATTATAAATTAACTATTTTAAAAATAAAATCATATTTTTTTGCTTTTTATAAAAATCACGACTTTTTATCTACTTTTTAATTTAAGCAATTAATTAAATTTTCATCATCTCATTTATTTAATGGGGGCTATATTTTCCCTTCTTTTGGATTTTGCTTTGTTGTGTTTTGTTTGTTATGAATTTTATTTAAAAACATTTTTGCATTGCTTTTTTTCAGTATAATTTTTCGACTATCCATTGTTAGTTTTTGCATCGTGACTAATAGTTAATTCAGTTTTTTATTCATTTAGTTATTGTTTAATTATTTTTTAATTGCTTAGATTTTATTCAATGAAGTTAATTAGATGGTAAAATATAATAAAAATTAGAAATGTTACTGATTTTATTAACACAATAATAAATAACTTATTTTCAATTGAGGTAAAAGTCCACATATAAATGTACACACTTTCCTACTCTAGAGCAATAATTTTGTTGTTAAAAAGAAACTGCCAACTAACTACTCGGTGTCAACATTTGACCTCTAACTTCTTAAATAAATCGCTTAATTTATTTCGTTTAAAATTCGTGCAAATAAAGCTTTAGTTTTAAAAGATTTTTTTAATTAAGTAGAAATTGACACTCCCCTTAGTTATTGTTTAGTTTATTTAATTTAAACACATATCATTATTATTATTATGTCTCGACAATTTTAGCGGCACTTTTTTTCATTCTAGCAACAACAAGAAAATTCATAAAAAAATTTAAACTGTCGTTTTGTATCTATAGTTGCATTTAATTTGATAAACACCCGCATTTTAGTTGAAACTTTTCAGTTTAAATTGAAAAATTTACATGCATTTTTATAAAGAGTACCATATACAGTGGGACTGATTGAAAAAAAAAATGTATATAAAAACTCATATAAAAATAAGTAATCAAATACATAGAGGGGTCAATTAATGGGAATTAAAAGAAACTATATACATAAACTATTAAATAAAATTTTTCATATTAAAATTTTTTTTTGTTCAAAGCAAATAAATATAGGAATCTGAAACTGACGTTTTGTCCTATAAAGTTTAGTTAAAATACATATATAGAAAAACCCGACACCACACTTTTTTAAAGTTGTTGCTTTCACACGTTTAATAAGAAAACCTGTAAGAGCGTTACTTTCGGCTGTGCCGAATCTTAGATACCCTTTACATTGGCCTTTCGGAACCCCGACCTTTTTTTTAATTTTTTTTATTCATGAATTATTTCTAATTTCAAGGTGGTATATTTTAACCCTCTTAGGGTAAATTTTACAGTTATAGGAGTTTTAACCCAAATTTTTTCAAACTTTGTATTGCGACCCTCTTAGGGGTGGAGATAGGGAGTAAGTATGTTCTAGGAAAATGTTTGCAAGGAAAAATGAGTTGAGGTCCCTCTTGCATTTGACCTACCTAAGGACACCCTGGAAGCTGTAAGGGAGGATTTATTAAAATTTTACCAAACTCTGTATGGGAGCCCCTCTTGACGATAAAAAAAAGGAGGTAATTATGTTCTAGGAAAATGTTTGGATGGGGAATATAATGAGGGTCTGTCTTATACTTTTTTTCTCTAAGGCCTACTTTAGGGAAGTTATGAGCGTTTTAACATAATTTTTGCAAATTTTGTATGGCAATCCCCTTAGGTGATGGCGATAGGAAGTACGTATGTTCTAAAAATATGCTTGGGAGGAAAAACTAATGGGGGTCAGTGATACATTGTATTCCTTTAAGAGCGACTTCAGGAAAGTTGTAGGGGTTTTACCTTATTTTTTTTAAATTTTGTATGACAACCCTGTTAGGTTAGGTTAGGTAGAACAGGCAGCCGTTGAAGGAAAGGATACAGCTCACTTGGGTCCGCTTAATTCGGTCCCTTTGTGTTACCTGGAGAGGCAGATAGAATAGGTTGAGATAGAAGGAAAGAAGAAATTCAGAGAAGGATAAGAAAGATAGAACAGAAAACTTACCAGGGTCTCTGGTGGGAATCGAACCCACAACCCCCAGACTGGTAGACTCGTGCACTTACCACTGATCTACCGGGGCACCTGTTAGGGGCTGAAGAAAAATAATTGAGGTCGTTCTTACATTTACTTTGCATGGCAACCCTGTTAGGGGACGGAGATAGAGTATGAGTATGTTTTATAAAAAATTTTTGTGAAAAAAAATACTGAGAGTCGGTTTTATATTGCACCCGTGTACGGACACCTCCGGGGCAGTTATAAAGGATTTTATGTACAAAATTTAAAGAAATTAACAAAGGTTTTCGGCTTTTATCTCGGTCAGTTATCGGACGATTTTTATGAATTTAAAGAGTAATTTGCTCGCAATTATTCCTGATAGTTAAATACCACCTTCAGGTCTTTTTTAGTTCGGGGGACTTCAAAAAGTTGATTTCAAACAATCGCAGATGATATCAAAGAAATTACAAATGGAATGACAAAATTATATATACATATCTTTATCACCTTGTGAAGGGCATAAAAATTTAATTTTATGTGACCCTTTATAACGCCATTAACAAACTGTTGCCATAACAACCAAAACTCAATTGATTTCTATGGTTATAATTATAGCGTAATGGTAAGTCACCTATAGTCATTAATAGTGTTGCCCATAGGTTTGGTTCAAACAGCTGTTTTCTGTGACTATGGTTAAGTCACGTATAAATTGACCTTAAAAACAATTTTGTTGACACTATAACCAAAATCCAACCCATTGTGCTATAGTTAGGCAATTTAATTTGCAGTGATTTTTATTAAGTAACGTATTTATGTATGTGAGTACATATGTATGTATAAAAGAACTGTATCCATTACAGTGTTTGTTTGGTGGACAGCTTCAAATGATATGAAACTAGATAATTTTAATTTTAAAATTTTATTCAAACTTTTTCCCCATTTAGGGAAATATTTTAGACGACTGTTACAAAAAACAAACACAGTTTTGAATGAATACAAAATATATTTTATATTCAAGTATATATACATATATACTACAAGTACATTAAATAGTTATTTTTCTAGGAATGAACGAGTTACAAAAATGCATCAAATGGGCTTTCAATGATTTACACTGGGGAATAATTTTAAAAGTTACTTTTTTTTTAAATTAAAGAAAGTTTTCTTGGAAACATGTAATTTTTTCAGAACTGTTAATTTACCTGCTGCTTTGTAAGTGAAGCTTTAAGGGTCTAAAAATTCAAAAAAGTGGCAAAGACATATTTATATTTTTTCGAGACCTGTCAAACGCAATTTGAATTATGTTTCTGCCTTTGTTGGGTTGGAAATTTCAAAACGGTCCTAATCAGTAGTTTACCCAGTTTTGCTCATTATGGGCTGGAGTTTTGAAAAATTTCTGGACATGGTTATGTTTGTTTACCGAGCAGAATATGATACTTTTTTTAAAATTCTTCCTATCGTGTATACTTTGCTTAGGAGTTAGAAGCCTACCAATTGTTCCTATTTTGGAAATTTTAACCGCCTTGTGGGCCAATTCTTTTAAGTCCCATCTTAGTGGATCTGTACATCGGGAAAGGTACCCGCAGTCCAAATTTTAAGTCTCTACTTTTACGTGTTTGGCCTGTACAACGATGAATCAGTCAGTCAGTGAGTCAGTAATCATATTATCATTTGCCATGCAGTCAGCATGACAAACTTTTAGCGCTAAGTATATTAAACTTATTCTCTTTTTTCCCTCAATTCGACTTTCCAAGAATGGGTTTAAATAGCGGTTATGATTTTTATTACTTTTACGTATGTATATATTTAATTGAAATTGTTGTTGATTCTATTTTTATTGTTTTTGTGTTTTCAAATTTGTTGCTGCTGCTGGTTAGTTGATTAAGCATCATCTTTAATGTATCATCATTATGCGTGTCATTTTTGTAAAATTTCATATAGAAAAACTACCATCAGATTATTGCATAAAACCAAATATCATTGAAATTTTCTACTTTACGCTTGACAATATGTTGTTAAATAGTTTTTTTTTTATTTTATTTAGAAGCTCAATAACAATTTTGTTAAATTGTTAATATCATTGACCTTAAATTGTGTGTGTTTAACGAATGAATTTAATTACATATACATTTTATTTGATAGAATCAATTTAGTAATACCTATGTACATATAAGAACATATCGCTTGCTCAATATGACAAGGTTGTATGTGCAAAATAATATAAGATGAAAAAATCAAGTTTTAAATTTAAAATCTTTTGTCTTTTTTTTGTAAATTTGGCAACAAAATTTGGCCAAACTTTTTGTTATTAAATTATATTTAATTTAATAAAATTCAGTCACAATTTTTTTTAACATGCACCTTGTATACTGAAAACTTCTTTAGAAACCAGTTTTTAGTGTTACAAAGACAGAACTTTGATATTCTAAAAAAATAAAAACTTACATTTTCTGATATTAAAAACTCCAAAATTATATTTCAATTCACAAGCCTCGCCTATCGCGCTAATAAACTATTTTACTATTAGAATATAATATTATATATATTATATATAAAATGGTGTCAAAATAATTTCATATGTTTTTGAAAAATTGTATTGATACCACAATTTGGGATGTTAAATTTTTTGAATGTTTTTATAGATCTTCCTTCTGTGCAGTCGCTCATATGAGATTTTCGCTTAAAACTGAAATTTAACGGTATTTTGAAATCATTTCATATTCAAGTAAATTTTTCTCTAAAATTATCAATTTTTTTCACATTTTTAATACAACAATAGTACAATAAAATAAAATTTGCAATTCACAAGTAAACTTTCCATGCGACTATTTGCATAGTCGATGGAACTTTACAGAGACCTTGTGAATTGAGCCATTTTTAAAAGATTTTGCTTCTGCATTTTAAAAATGCATCGTTTTGTCGACTTATAGGATGATTCTCGTTTGGTTGGTATTATTTAGGTGGGCATTGGGCGTATTTGTTGCAAATAAAACAAAAATGCATTATAACTCCACCACAAAGGTCACGTGAATATAATACGCCTTAACGTTCTATGGTTCATATAACTTTGATACTGAACTCATGTGCGATCTGTGGCATACAACTATGAAAAACTATTTTTTGCGTAGGCTAGCGGAACCTCACAACCTCCGGATCAACACTAGAAGTTATGTTTACATACAAACAACCCCGGAATGTTATTAACTCACACCTTAAAAAATGTTCCATATAACTTTGTAATATTGAGCAAGCGATATATATATATATACAAACGGACATATGTAAGTACATATGTACATATTTATGTACTTAATAAAATATTGATGGTATTTGCGTTATTATGCATTAAAGTAATTTACATGTTCTAGGTACGTTCTTGTTTGTTTTGAGGTCATGGTTTTTCGAAAATTTAATATCAGTTCTATTTATACTTATGTATATATGTAGATGTCTATATGGAAACACATACATATGCAACAAAGAAGTTGTTTTGCAACCTGATTCGATTTTCGGTTTATTATATTCCTATTTTATTTTGTTAAAAGCGATTTCATTTGCACAGATAAAGCTAATTAAGGATTTTAATATACTGCAAAAATATATTGTCAATTCAAATTGTTTAAAAATAGAGAAAAAATATTTTAAATGTTTAACTGCAGGGTGTCCGCCGGCAAGCTATACTACCTTGTTTTGCCGCCATTTTGGTAAACATTATTCTTGATAGTTCATATTTGGCAGCCTTGAAGTAGAGACGTGGCAAATTTATAGTGGAAAAACATTCGGTAAGCCAACGCATTTTAATCGTTAAAACATTTTATCAAAATTAATCATCAATTACTGTGACGATGAGAAAATTACGTGAAAGTTTTGGGAGAAACAACGTGTCAACAAGACGTGAATGATTTCGAAGAACGAGGCACTGTAGCTGATAGGCACAAGCATATACCACAACGTATTGCAAGATCGACTAAAAACATTACTACTGCTAAAGAAAGTGTTCAAAATAATCCATCAACCTTAATTTGACGCTGTGCTCAGGAGTTTTGTGTCGCAAGAACAACTTTGTTCAAAATTTTGCCCAAGAATTTGCATTTGTCTCTATTTAAGATTCAGTTAACACAAGAGCTCCTTCCAAATGACCATTTACGCCGTCGTACACATGCCAATAGGATGTTACAACTCACCCATGACAACCCCGATTTTAACGAAGAAATCATAATGAGTGACGAGGCACATTTTCATATGAGTGGATATGTGAATAAACAGAATAGTCGGTTCTGCATCCATTAAAAGTGACAGTCTGGGTGCAATTTAGTCAGGAGAAATTATTGGACCTTACTTTTTTGAAACTGAAAATAGCGTAACGGGAATGGTCAATGGGGAGCGACATCGTAATATGATTGAAAACTTCTTAATGCCACAACTGAATGCTTTAGGCTTGGTTAAGATGTGGTATCAACAAGACGGTGCCACATCGCATACAGCAAGGATTACAATGGAATTACCGCGAGACCTTTTTTTCACAAGTTATTTTAAGAAATGGTGATGCTGATGGGCTTTTTTTTTGTGGAGATATCTAAAAAGCAAGGTTTATGCAAACAAACCAGAAACGCTGGAGCAACTTAAACAAAATATTCGTGATGAAATTACTGAAATACCGCGTGAAATTTTTGAGAATGTAATAAAAAGTGTGCTCAAAAAGGCCGCATTTGTGAGGCTAACGGAGGTGGACATTTATCTGATATTGTATTTCATACATAATTGCCATTAATAAATAAAACATTTATCAATATAAAATCCTTTCTCCTTCATTTAATTAAAAATTATAAACAAACTAGGTAGTATACCTTGCAGGCGGACACCCTGTATTCAAGTTTCTTTTGCTAAAAAATAAAAAAATAATTGCCGCATTAATCATCTTTCTCTGGTGATAAGGGTAAAAATCGGTTTGCCATTCCATTAGTAATTTCTGCAATATTCATCTTCGACTCCATAAAATATTCTTGTAGACAGTGAAGACGAGTCTGAGAAATATTTTTAGACAGATCTCTATTTGAAATTAGCAAGATAAGGTTACTATATGCCGCAATGTAAGCAAAAATCTGAGATTGTCCATTTCTATAGAAGAAAATCCATGTATATTTATATTCCTATACATCTACGTTTTCCCTAATTCGGCAATTTTACCTTTACTGTAAATTGTGCAAAACTTTTATATGTAAAAATAATAATAAGATTTCGGTCATATTTTTTTGTCGTTATATTCTATGATATGCTGTTTGTTAAGTGTTTATGAAATTAGCTGCCAGTATTTGCCTAATCACTTTTTACCAAATCCTTAGATTGCAATATCCTGAATCAAAAGGAATTTATTCAATGTTTACGAAATCTCTATTTTAAATGTAAAAAATCATCGGGAAGATGAAATATATTCTTAAACAAGCTAATAGTAATAAAAATTTGTATTTTAAAATAAAATTTATAAATTAAAATAAAATGTTAGGGTTTTTAAATTAAAATGTTCTACAAAGTTTCTTTTATAAATCTATTTCTTCATATATATATACCTACAAATGTAATTATTAACGCCCTTACCCAAAAGTAATTTTTCTGTCGTAGCGACCTCGCTACCTTGTACCGTTTGAAATACATAATTTCAAAAAGGTTTAACTTGGTAAAGTCAAATTTGACGAAAGTCTCAAGTTTTCGAGTCAACCAATAACTGTTTGTGGGTACATGAACTTGTTTATTTAAGTCTTCTTTTTTCAACATCGCTGTCAGAACATCTTTTTTACCAAGGAAAAATAAGTGGTAAACAACAAAGAAGTAAAACCCAGACTTTGACATTGAATGTTTTCTAACATATTATATTGAAATTTTGCTCCAAATTATTTGCTTTTTAGAATTTTCTAGACTTTTTTATTCATCTATTTTATTTACGTTGACAGTTTTAAGAATTAAAAGACAAAAACAATTATTGTTTTTCTTAAATGTTCTATTTAAAAATTTCAATTAAAAGTAGGTAAATAATTTTTTTCAATACAAATAAGTTATTTGGTGTCTGAAATTTTGAATGATTCATAAATGTCTATATACACATACCCATTTAAATGAATAATAACAAAGATAAATAAAAATTTTAATAAACACCTAGAAGTTTCTATAAAACTAAATATTGTTTTTAAAGAAAAAAGGTATTAGAGATATTTAAAGATATTTCAGTTGTCATGGTTTCTATAGCCATCAGATTATATTATAAAGAGTCCAACTCGACTTCATATACACCCTCTAAAGCATGGGCTTTACATTTAAAGATAAAAGGCTTGGTCACCTACATTATTTTGAAATACTTGGATGCATTTTGGCAAAAATAGTATGTCTTTGCAGAGGAAACAGCCCAATTTCACTTAAATGGTGATGATTAGTATAAATAGGTATTTAAAATGCGCTTTGAAAATATATATCATAAAACTTGGCGCTTTTTAAAAAAATTATGCCATCATTTGCTGTACTTTATTTTAAAGTGACCGATCTATAATTTTTTTGTTGGGTTGCGAAGAGTAATGGAATAAAGCGCACCCTCTCTAAATCAACACTCGGAGACCTCTTAGGTCCGTTTTACATAAATATAACGGTTTAAAATGCACACAAAAAATTATCTAAGTAAACTTTACTTAAATCAAGCCAAAGCGGTGTCACAAGTACGGTGAGTACGTTTTTTTTTAAATCAAGTACGAAATTTCTTACTCCAAGTAAAAATTTTTCAAGTACGAATTTCTTACTTTTAGCTACAATTAAGCCAAAAATAGATTGATTTAAGTTTGGAACCGTACTTGATGTAAGCCAAAAAAAGATTGATTTAAGCCGTAAACGGGATTATTTCGAAAATGAAATGTAATTTTTTTGACTTATGGAGCTTTATTAAAGAAGAAGAATTTTATATTTTGTTTTTATTTTATAGACACTTAAAATTTACAATTTAAAAATTTCATCTTTGTACTTACCGAAGCTGAGATTCGAATCAGGGATTTCTGCACTGCAGCACAAGCGCGATAACTCTAGGCCACCGAGACACTTTGTTTTCAAATGTAAAATAATATATTAAAACAACAAACTTTTTTCTGCTTGATTTGTTGAAGCAATCCGAATATGCTTGATTTAAGAAAATGTAAGTGAGGATCGTACTTAAAAATTTCAAAAAAGATTTTGGATAAACTCAAGAATAAAATTCTTGATTTTAGAAAGCGACTTTTCTTTCTGTGTAGTAATACTTTTTTTAACGTGCGCAAGTTTTCTTATTAAAAAGTTGTTTTACAGTCCCGAAAATAAACTTAACCCACATATGATAAATGATTTGAGTTGTCGTGTAAGTTATAATAATATGCTCAATCCATTATAATTAACTAGTTATTGAATAGTTCAGATAACTAACAAGTGATAATTTTTTATAATAATTTATCCCGTGTGGTCAGTGCCATGATTTTATTCAAAATTGTATTTAGGTTATATTTAATGCCAATAAAATAGAGCTCACTTACAACAGAAGCCCATAAGATGCTAAGTATACATTTAAAGGAATTGCATTTGAGAAAATTCAAAAAAGGGTAAAAAAGAGTAAAAATATTATATTGGTACTTTTTAGGTACTTTTGTAACTTCTAAGCCAATAAAGATAGAAAAATTCGACAGTTCGCGAAAAATTATTAACATAGTTTAAAATATTTTTGAAATTTTTCATTGGGTAGAAAAAAGGGTTAAAATTATATATTGTTCCTTTTTGCAACTTTTAAATTTATTAAGGTTTTAATTTAATTGAGAAACTTAATTCAGAAAAGGTCTGGAAAAATAAAAATATATTTTTGATTGTTTTAAAGCAGCTTTTACCTTAATGGGTAGAAAAACAAGTACACATTTTAAGCTGGCATCTTCTAAGTACTTTTTGTAGCTTCTAAACCCAAAGAAGTAGAAACATAATTCAAATAGCATTTGCATTTTTTAAGTTTTTCACCCTAAGGGGTAAAAAAGTGTCAAAGTTATACATTGGCACTTTTTAGGTACTTTTTATGATATCTAATCCAAAAACAAGAAAGAAAATTACAGGGAATTTATAAAAAAATAGACCGACAATATTTGTATTCAGTATATAAATTGGTGGCACAAAAGTAAATACGTGTGAAAAATTTTGAAAAAAATTAAATGCTTATTTCGGGAGGACATTTATATGGGGGCTATGCCAAATAATGAATCGATCTTCATCAAAAACAAAAACTTCATATCAGCCCCAAAAAAAAACTTATTTGTGACAAACTTCATCAAAATATCTTCAAAATTGGGACTTGTAGTGTGTTCAAGTATACCTACACCGACTTTGCATTATTTTTTGAATTGAGCGAAATCCTTTTTTGGTGATATTTCGTTTATTATTTAGAATATTATTTGTATACTTTTTATATGTATCTTGGTAGTTTTAAAAAAATTAAAACACATTAATATACATATGTATATTTATGTATTTTGTATAGAAAACTAAATATTATTTTTCTAAAATTTTCTATTTCTAATTTTAATTTTAAGTGCGCAAATATTTGCCTTAATTAACAAATAAGTTATTTGATACATGTCTGGAACTTTGAATGATTCATAGATGTCTTTGTACATAAATATATAATGCTTTAAATGAAAGTCAATAAATATAAATACAATTTTAATTCAAACAACTAGAATTTTCTACAAAAACAGCGTATTTTTTTGACACGACAAAAGAATATAGATACAGTTATAAAAAAGAATGTAAACCAAACTTTCTTCCCTACTAACAACGCGTTGCAAACTTACGAATTCATTAATTGATTCTATTAAATTTTTTGCAGGCTGAGATTTAATTTAACTAAAACCTATAGGCCCATTTTGAATTTCTTCAGAAGAGTGGGAAGGAGAAATAAGAAAGAAAAGAACGACTTCAGCGAAATGTAAAAAGAAGTCAGTGTTCTTCAGTCACGCGCAAGCGCTGAAACCATCTATTTAGGTGCGTAAATTATCTGGGGCTTACTTGATTTGAATCATTATAAATTTAAATATTTTTTGTCGATATTTAGATGTTTTCTTTATGTTTAAATAAGAACTTAACAATGTGGTAAATTTTGTTTGTTATATGTAGATATATTTATATCATTATTTTTTCCTTAAACTCTTTGGGAATGTTAAAATTAACTTTCCTCTAATATATTAAATTTTTTGAATGCCAGCTTATAATAAATGCTTTATTATATTTTAAGTAGGGAAAAGTCTGTAAAGCTGCCGGTAACCATGACATAAAATTGTTTGTTTTTTAAAAAGATACCTTTTGTTGCTCTTGTTTCTCTTTGTTTGTTTTGTTTGGTGTCATTACGAGGCAACTGAAATGGCAAACAAATTGTAAGCTTCCTATAATTTTGTTATTTTTTGTCATTATTCGTAGTTTTTTGCTTGCAAAGTGTAGTGTATATTTGTATTATAAAATACGGCAGCAGCAAAAACTTAAAATTACATATAATTAAACACTGCAGGGCCTTAAGAGAAGTCAGTTTTGAATTTTTTTGGGATTTTTTTTTGGTTTAGTTTACACATGGGCAATTCCTAACAAGTTTTTTTATTCATAACAAACGTCAACCAATTTCTGTCTGGAAAATACCAAAGATCACGGATAAAAAGAGAAACTGATCAATATTTTACTTTTATTCATTTGACAGCAGTATAAATCATCATCATTAGTACTAGGGCCAAATCGTCGCATTCGATTCGAATCGAAATTTACTCGATCTATTAAACTGTCAATGCTTTTAATTTTGGGAATTCTAATTAAAATTTTTTATTTTCGATTCAAATCAAATCGAATTCGTTTTGTAACACACTTTAAATTCGAACTGCTAGTACCTTTTTATATGTATGTATACATATCGGAAGATTTGGTAAAAATAGGAAAAAAATTTATAATATTCTATCTCCTAAACTATACACGATGGAAACAAAATTTTAAAAGTATAGCATTCTAAACAAAAAATTAGTTGTTTTAGTTTTTTTTAAGTTTTTTTAATTATTTGAAACTAGAACTATTAACTCTGATTGAGATTAAAAGTCAACTAAAAGGGCGAGAAGTGCTTTGTCATTTATTTGGAACTTTTTACAATCTTCGCCGTTATAGGCCTTGAAATATAAAACTAGGGACTTTTGACCCAGACTAGGTCAAACGTCCACTAAGCAGAAAAAGTACCTTTTTAACCTTTTGGTAATTTTGTGAGTTTTTGAGATTATTAGTTTAGAAATATGTTTAATGAAATTAAGTTCTATTGGCTTAGACTAAAGTCGGATATGAGCAAAAAGTACTTTTTTAGTCATATTTAAATTTTTGAGGTTATGAGTATCGAAATATAAAATTAAGATATGTTAATCCAGATTGAGGGCAGAAATCAATTAAGTGGTAAAAAAAATAATAGTTTTATATTTTGGTTATGTTTCTGGCATTAGACTTCCTAGATTAAAGTGTGCTTAATCGACAAAAACTATTTATAAATTTTTTTAGTACATTCTTACATGTTTTTTGACTAGAAAATCAGAAAAGCATGCAAATTTTACTTTCTCATGCTTGTAGTTCTTCTATGCGCCTACAAAGTTACCCACCCGCTTCTTTGCTAGGGATGTATGTAAATATATCGTTCTTTAATAATTTCCAAAGGTTATTCAGGAATTGATCATAATTTTTTTTGTCTTTTTATGGGGTTTGTTGTAGGTAAAGTTTGTCTATATGCATTTCATGGGTTCTTACAACAACTCATGAGTAGATTTCAACTAACGTTTTTATTTGCTTATAGTAATTCTCAATAAGTTTATTGAGTTTATTATATAAAGGCAGAAGATATTTATGAGTGTTTTAAGAATTTGGTTGAAGTCTACTCATGATTTGTGTAAGAACCAATGAAATGCATTTAGACAAACTTAACCTATAACAAACGCTATAAATATATTGTTCTATCTTTGGGTGAACTTTGCAAGACTTTTATATTAATATATGACGCAAAAGATTAAAAATCTTTTAAAAAATCCACTTTTAACTATCTAAAAAATGCATTAAAAAAATGCATAAAAAGTAAACTTAAAATTGCATTAGTAAATCCCCTTATATGACAATGAACGCATTCTTTTAGAAAACTGTTTCAAAAAAAAAATAGCTTGTTTTGACTAGTTAGTAAAAAAGCAACAATAAAAACTATCTCATAATGACAAAACTGATAAACATACACATAAACACAAATCTGTCAGAACCAGCCGATATGCAGATAGTTCGAATACATTTATATGGAATCGCAATGAAATTTTACTACTCATTTGATTTTTAACTACTGATTGTGAGGGCTCTCAACACTTTGAATTCTTTTAGCTATTTATTGGGTTAGAAATATTTTAACACATACATACAAACATAAAAGAAAATTTAACAAACAAATATTAAAAATAAAATAGAAAAAAAATAAATACAACAGTAATAAAAATATATAAACAACCAAAAGAACCTGTCTAGTTTAATTGTATTCAAAAGTGACCGGCAAATAATTTTTCGTTA
Organism: Melanophora roralis; assembly: GCA_963583895.1. Lineage (NCBI taxonomy): Eukaryota > Metazoa > Arthropoda > Insecta > Diptera > Rhinophoridae > Melanophora > Melanophora roralis. The sequence goes on along the minus strand of OY757188.1, from coordinate 92,654,929 downwards.
TAATCACAATCAAACCTTTGTAAGCTGTAGACGCGCAAAGACCGCAAAACTTGGCGAGTTAAATAAAAAAACCTTAATTGAAATTAATAAAACAATAAAAATAAAATTTTTATGATTTTTCTAGAATTTTGTTAATTCAAGAACAGAAACATAAAAAAATAAACAATTAAAAAACAACAGAAAACAATTTTTTAAACGAACTGTTACAAACAACAAATTTATTTAAAAAAAATAATTGTGAGTGTTAACAAAGTAAATATTAAAAAAAAAAAAAATAACAACAACAACCAAAATCAACAGCATAAAAATGAAATTATTTATGGGTGTATTGTTTGCCACCTTGGCTTTGAAAGGCGTTTTGTCATTACCAGGTAAGTGGGTTAAACATATTTAATATTACTTGCACACACAAATTACTTTTAAGTAGGTTTACACTGCAATATGTTCCAATTACACTTACACGTCGTGTAAACAATAAAATTAAAAAAATGTGATTTATGTTTTTTTTCTTATATTGTTTTCGCATTCCAATTTGTTAAAGAAAGTCATTTATACTTTTCTGGTGAAAAATGGGTTAAGATTAATTAACGAAATAATATTGAGAAGCATGGCGTTGAAAGTTCACAAATTAAACAAATTAAGTTAAAAAATTTGTTTTGGAAACTTTGCGGTTTATTTTTCTAGAATAAATCAACAGGAAGTCGTATTTGTTTAAGTACTAAAGTTGTTTACGTAAAAGGTAGTTTGAACCTTTTAAGCTTGATTTATTTAAATACAGGTTTTAAAAGCAAATATTAAATTGATTTAAAGTTTAAAGTGCACTTAAAAATCATTTTGAAAAATTCTCTATATTTACATGCAAAATGTAGGGAATGTATGGAAAAAAGCAGAGAATTTAAGAAATTTATAATCACGTTTTAGGCCCCAAGTATTATATTTCAACCAAAAAACTATTATATAAAAATATGACAATATAACTTGATAACATCACTTGAATATTGTTAAAACTATTATTGATAAATAGTCTTTCATACTTTTTTTTAAGAAATATGTAAACGAGTTATAAAACTTATAAAAAAAAAATAGTATTAAAATTTTCAATCTTAAAGTCGGTTTTTGTATCTGCTGAAAGTTGGGCTTATTTTGCTAAATCTTGACAACGAATTTAAAGTTCAGGCTATACATTTTGTATTACGAAAATCTCTTTGATTTTTTATATTAAAAAAATCGACTTTAAAAACGGCTTTAAAAATTAGGGTTTAAAAATATTTGAATTTGCTTTTTTATTTAACACAAAAAATATTTGGAAAAAGTTAAAATATATTAAGGCGCTTGTTGGTGTCAATTAGTTTGTACACTTATGACATGATTTATTACTCATTTTAATAGTTGAATCTGTTTAAGTAAACTTTAGTAAAACTAGTAAAGGGTGTCTGGTAGCAGATTTATGTTTTTATACAAATAAAAACGTAATCATTGGCACAAAGTTTTTCTTAAAAAGTGTATCATTCATGTGTCTTCCGTTGAGTTAAACACATTGTTCAAAACGGATTCTTGGTTCTGCGCCACACGCTACAGTTAATATGGCTCAATCGAGCTGATTTCTCAACGAATATTTTTATTTAAAGCCACAAAAAATTGGGGATTTGCATTACAAACCCTCTCTTTGAGGTAACCCCAAAAAAATCCATGAAAGTAAGATCGTGTGACCTCGGTGGCCACAGAATGTCCCGCAAGCGACAAATTAGTTTTTTGGGAAAATCTTCACGAAGAAAATTAATCGAAACTCTGGCTGTATTGGCCCTCTTCTCTTGGAACCCCGTGTGTGAAGAGTGCAATGGCTGCGCTCGCAGGTTTGGCTAAAAGAAGAAGTCCGCAGTCATGCGTCAATAATTTTCACCACTAAAATTCATCGCCTGGGCTCGACTATATCCGAAAAAATTATCCACCTATCTCATGCGTGGAAAAGGCACACCGAACGATTTCCCTGGGGCAATGCAGTTCAGTTGCGGCGGGTTGCTTTAAGACCAGTAACGGCAGTTTTGCTTGATGAGGGGCCGTTTGAGTGAAAATGATCCTCGTCGCTCTAAAAAAAGGGATTTACAGTGCGAAAATGCTTCAGCAATTTTTTCCCAACATTTTTAAAATTTTATGAGTAGTCGCTCTTGGAAGTCCTAGTTAAGCTGATTTTTTGCGTATTGAAAGTCTCAGATTTTCAAGTGATTTGCTTTCAACCATTTTAATGTTTTCGGGAGTCTTTGAAAATCGACTGAGCCATGGCCGTGGGACATTCATAGCCGATTCAGTTGCGCGCAGTCTCTGAACCCACTAACGAATTTAATTTACACTCAGCCTATCATGTATTCGCCGAATAACGAACTTTCAAGAAAATAGTATTTAATGCCATATTTCGAATATCATAGTTTTAAAAATGCAAAAGAGTACCTAATATGTATAAAAAGTATTTTTGAGCACTTAATTAACTTTTGATAACCTCAAAAAATGCAAATATGACAAAGGGTACTTTTCCTCCATAAAATCGAGCTTCGACTTTAATCTGGGTAAATAGAGTGTTATTTTTTTCATATTTCGAAAATTATAATCTCAAAAATGCAAAAAAGTATTGAATATGTAAAAAACGTTTGCTTACTTAATTAAATTCCGACATCGATTTGTGTAAATATTCCTTGATGTCATATATCTTATCTAACACTCCCAAAAAATGCGTAAAAGCAGTAAAAATGTAAAAAAAACACTTTTTGTCCACTTAGTTTCTAGACTTATATGTATCTCAAAACATGCAAAAAAAGTAACAAATATGTATAAAAGGAATCCTACCTTAATATAAGTGAATTAACCGTAACTTAATATTTCTGGATTCATAAACTTGAAATATGCAAAAAGTACAAAAAATATGAAAAAGTACTTTTTGACCACTAAGTTCACTCTTGACTTGAATCTACACAAATTTGGGTCAATATTCCTTCTACACAAAATTCGTTTTATAAATCTTCAAAAAAAAAAAAAAACAAAACAAAACCTTTAAAAAAATATGGGGCCAAAGCTTCCAAAAACGGAAAACAAAAATCAGTTTATTTATTTACTTCACCTGCCGTTGGTTAGCTGGCAACAATTTCTTTATAAAAATCAAGCAACAGACGGTTGAACAATTTTTTTAAATTACCAACAATTATAAACGAAAATTAAAGTTAATTTAAAATCCAATTTCTGCAACCTGGCTGATATTTATAACAATCATTTTACGAGTACTTGGGGAACTTTTATTGCAACGACAATGTGAATATTGCTAATTCACTTAAAACAACAACAAGGAACAACAACTGTAAAAAGAAATTTATAAAGGAAACAATTTATTGGCCTAAAAAAATTCTTTTAATTTATTTGTATTGTTTTATTATTTTTTTGCTGTTGTTCTTGATATAAAATTTATATAATTTTTTGTTCTGGATTTTCAAATAAATTGCAAATCAAATCAAAAATAAAAATTGTTGCATGCTACAGTAGTCAAAAGCAGATGCAGACGGGGAAATATAGTGATGCACAAGTAAACAGTGGGAAAGAAAATAGTTTATAATTCTGGCTTTAGATAAAAAGATTTTAAAGCATTTAAATCAATAAAAAAATTTTAGAAAATTAAGAGTTAAAATAAATTTATTTAGAATAAAAATCGCCATATATTTGATACTCGAAAGGTATTTTTAATATTTTAAAATGCATTAAATCCACAAAAATTTTTCTCTAGAGAAAGTATTTTTTAATTATTTAAATAATTTTTTTATTATATTATGAAAAAGATATATCTGCTATCCCAGTTTTACAAACATTGTTGCCCTTACTTGTTTGCTGCAATATAACAACAAGTCATAACGCACTTGGTATTGAATTAATGGAGTCATAAAACATTCAACAAATAAATGAACAGATTTTCCACGAAATCCACTTGGTCTGGTCGTTTTAAAAAAAAGGCACAACAAAAATTAAGTTAAATTAAAACAAAATATTATTTCTGGTTTATAGTCGTGCAAAGCAATAAACGAACCAAAATACATTGAAACATTAATATTTATTAATAAAATAATTTTGTATTTAAGTTAAAATAGGCCAAAGGAAAATATATATTTGATAATATAAAGTTAAAATTATTTATGAACTTTATAATATTCTAAATTCGTATAAGTAATAGGACTAATTAGGTAGATTAAGGCCCATATTCACAATAATTATTGAAAGGTTATTTAAGACTTATTTTTATACTTTTTTTTAATTCTAAATCTAGAAATAAAAAAATCAAGGAATATTAACCCAGATTTAGTCTGAAGTCAAATAAGTTGGCAAAAAATTATTTATTCCCGTTTTTGTAATTTTTTTTTTTGCGTTTTTAAGGTTACTAGTATAGGAATATGAAATCAAGAAATATAAACTAAATTGAGATTGAAAGTCAATTAAATAGTTCAAAGTACTTTTTCATGGTTTTGGTACTTGTTTCGCACTTTTTGAGATTAGTAGTCTAGTTATATAAAATTTAATAGTATTGACCCAGATTAAGGTCGAAAATCAATTAAGTGATCAAAAAGTACTTATTTGCATTTTTTGAGACAATCAGCTTAGAATTGTGAAATCAAGTAATATTGAGGTAGAAAATCAATTAGGTGGTCGAAATGTACATTTTCACGATTCTGGTACTTTTCTTTTGATCCTAGAAATATAAAATCAAGGGACTTCTACCCTGATTGGGCTCAATAGTTACTAAGTAATATAGTACTTTTTTCCTGTTTTTGTAATTTTTTTTTAATTTTTGAGACTGTCTGGTCTAGAAATTTTAAATTAAAGAAAACTGATCAAGATTTAGGTAAAAAGACAACTGAGTGGCCATAAAATACTTCTTTGTAAATTTTTTGTACTTTTTTGCTTGTTTTGAGGTTAGGTTAGGCTAGCTAGAACAGGCAGCCGATGAAGGAAAGGATACAGCTCACTTGGGTCCACTTAATTCGGTCCATTTGTGTTATCTAGAGAGGAAAATAGAATAGGTTACGATGGAAGGAAAGAAGGAATTAAGAGAAGGATAAGAAAGAAAGAACAGAAGAATGAAGCAGACTTAACAGGGTCTCTGGTGGGAATCGAACCCATAACCCCCAGACTGGTAGACTCGTGCACTTACCACTGATCAACCGGGGCACCCTGATCTACCGGGGCTGAGGTTAGTAGCCCAGAAACATAAAACTAAGGAATTTTGACCCTTTTATAGAATGATGGCCAAGGAGTTCTTTTTAAAATTTTTGGTCTGTTTTTGTAATTTTTAAGATTATTAGTACAGAAATGTAAAATTAAGGAATATGGACACAGTTGTCATAGAAAGTGGGAGAAAATTGATTTTTTCAAATATATTGTTTAGTTTAGAATTTATTGGCTCAGGGTTAGGTTGAAAATCTATGTTTATTTGCCTAAAAATATTATTTATTTATTAACTGTTACTTTCAAAATACGATACCGGGGGAAGTTATAAAGGTTGTCAACTAAAGACAACAAAATTCCGTTTCAATTTTTTTTTTGTTTCAATTGAACTTTTTTTATGTTATATAATGTACCCAACCCAAACTTTTTGCTAAAAGCAATCTTTCATAATTTTCAATAGTGTTGAGGTCAGGAGAGCATGGTAGGCAGTTTCAAAATTGACCTTAAGTATTTGAATATGGACTGGACCCAAAGGTAGTAGAAAGCAAAAAATAGCATCAACTATTTGGAGATGCATTTCAATTTCCTTCTTTTCTTTCTTTGTTCGTATGGGTTTCTTAATAAGACTTTCAGCAGTTTTATCTGAAAAAATATTTAAATTTATTTTAAAATAACTTCTTCTTCATTTTATTATTGATTTTATTTGGAAGCCACTAAAGAGGCTTACTACCTTCTGATTTTATTAAAAAATCTTCTTATAAACACACTTTGCAACAATTTGTTTGCAAGTTAAGTATTTATATTATAATTTCTCCACTCCACTACTGTCTGTGTTGTGAAATTGGATTTTCGGGGTTTTTTCTTTTAATTTTTTTTTTGGTTTGCTTATGTGGTACCTTAACATTACGTTACAAACGTTTTACCATTTCAAAAGTGGCTTTTCAAATTCTTTTTCCTATTTTTCCACTGAATTTTTATTTAAAAATATTCTGCTATAAAAATTTAAGTATTTGAATTTATCTACCGTTGAGATTTAGAGGGTGATTTCGCTTTATGTATTTTGAACAAAAATGTTATAGTCCTTGTCGTTAGTTGTTATTATATTTTAAGCTTTTTATTGCAACAATTATTCAAATAAAAATAAATAATAATGATGCTTTTCAATTGAAATATTTTTATTGCAATGTTATGAAATGGAAATGTGAAAATTTTTAAATTATATTTTTAAGAGTAATTATTTTTAGTAAAAGAAGAAATGTTTACTTTATTGTGGAAATCTGTTAAATGATGATAACAAATGAAATTGTTAAATTTTTTAACTTATCAATTTCAAACTTTTTATTTATAGAAAGTATTGTTTATTTCTTAACTGCCATCACGACTTTTAATCTTCAACCAGAAATTCTTTTTAATGATAATAAAGGTTCTTATGAAAAACAAGCTTTAATTTAAATATAATTACAATTCTCTAGAATATTAAACTTATCAATTATTTTAAATACATCGTGCTGGCATTAAACCTTTTTGAGTTGTTTTTTCTTTTGTTGTAAAAGAATCAATTATGAGTTTAAACATTATTAACCAACCGTTAAAAAATTACTGAAAATGACTTTTAATCATGTAATATGCAAGTAGTTAATATTGCTGGAACCAAGTTCAACTCAGTATAAAAATACTTTAAACGCCAACTTTTGTTCTAGCGAAATTCTTTTCAAATGTAAAAAAATATTGTTAAAAAAGTCTCAAGAACTTCTTTCAATAGTAAATTAATTAATGTAACAATTAAAAAACTGCCACAAATAAATAATTAATTAATAAAAAAAAATATGGGTTCGTCTAAGTTGCTAACACTTTGAATGGACGACAACAGCACATTTTCTAATGCCCCGTCCAAATTAGCAATAAGGCAATAACGTCGGAAGAATAACGGGAAATTATTGCTTATTGACTCGCCTATGTTAAGGGTATGGGAACACGTAAATATCTTAATTTATCATAAAAAACAAACCAAATCAGAAAATCATCGTTTTTTTAAGTAAAATTGTTAGAAATTATTAATTTTTTATCGCTTTGTATCACTTGGCGTCGTTTTTTAAATGTCACTTGAAATGACAATTGAATTTGACGTTTTATGTCCGCAATAATAGCTTCCGAAAAATGGTTGACAATTATTGCTCAATAAAATGTTGGCAATAAATATGTACGCAATAGAGCAGTCCACATTAGAGATAACATAATTTTGACACTTGCTGCAATATATGTTAACATATTTATTGCTAATGAAGACTAGGGGTAAGCTTTGCCTAGAAAACTAAAATCACATTAGCAGCAAAAAATAATAACATTTATAGCTTTAGGTCCTATATACACCATACAAGCTTTCCTAATCAACCATGTGCTTGTTAAATTGAGCTTTAATCGTGCACTTCTCAAGCATTTGCATGCAATCATTACCTTAAAAAAATCTTTTATGATTTTCGAAAAAGAAAAAACCTAGAAAAATAGGAAAAATTATTGTAGTTTAGCCCTGAGTTTCATATTACTAAGCTCACATCTCAAAAAATGCGAAAAATATGAAAAACCTAGCCCTAACTTAATATATCTTAAAAAATTTTAAAAAAGTACCAAAAATGTAAAAAGTACCTTGTAGCACATAGTAGATTTTCTATCTCTAATTGACCCAATAGTCCTTATCTACATATTTCTATTTTCGTTATCGCGAGAAATTTCAAAAAGTACAAAAAATGCAAAAAAGTACTTTTTGTCCACTAAGCTGACTTTCAGCCTATATATGAAGCAATGTTCTTTAAAATCATAAATGAAGACTAATTATCTGAAAAAAGGCAAAAACCTCTAAAAATTTAAAAATCCACCTATTTCAAAAGGATAGAAAATAAGGTGTTATAAAAGTCTAGTTATTCTTAAATGAATACGTTTCATATACATAATCCACTAAATTGATTTTCAACATTTAAAAGGCTCAATAATCTTTAACTTTATATATCTAAACTCAGGAAAAAAAGGTAAAAAAAACGAAAAAAAAGTAATTTTTGTCTACTTAGTTGAATTAAGACTTTAATCTGGGTTATTAGTTCTGAATTTGACATTTCTAGAATCGTTATACCAAAAAAGTACCAAACATATGATAAAAGTACTTTTTGTCAACCTACTTCACTTTTCTCAAGTTTCAATTTAAAAAAAATACCACCGAATTCCATATATTTTTTTGCAAAAAGTCGAAAGCAATTTTAATTATTTTTCTATATTCATTGCTTTCGACGTTGCAAAACGACCTAATTTTACTTTTCTCCGGCTCTATACCACTTGGAGTACTGATTTTCAAAAAAAGTACCAAAAAGTTGTTCATATTCGTTTGCGATCTGTAAAATGCAATTCCAAATAGGGTCTAAATTTATCGGTTTCGGATCAATAAAATATATATAAAAAGTATCAAAATGCAGGTTTTACCCTTTCTATCATTTAGGTTTGAAAAAAGTGTCAGATACGGAAGCATTTCTTTTTTTTGAAATTAAATTTCTGTTATTTTGTTTCTATCCTATGAAGCTTAGCAAATAGCAACTTTCCGATTTTGCCATATTCAGCCAATAAAAAAAGAGGGCAAGGTTTCGAAATTTTAAAATCACGTCTAGGTAAATCTGTGCGACGGGAGAGGTATCCGGGGTGGAAATTTCAAGACTCTAGCTTTACGCGATTGGGCTGTACGATAATAAATCTGTCAGTCAGTCAATCAGTTGTTCCTTTATATACTAAAACAGATTGCTTTGATATAAATAAATAGTAAAAAATATAGTAAATGTTAAAATAATTATTTTTTCAATAACAATGTGGGTTTGTTTCAGTTACAAGGATGACAACATCATTAGTTAAATGGTGAAGATTAAAAAGCCCATAAAACCTACCCTTTTGTATATTTTGTTTTATTTAGAGAAGAGTTTCAAACGATCGTATACCTTATTCTTAGCATTTTGATAAAAACTTCACACCCGCCACATTTTTTAAAAGGCTTTTCTTAAAGAAATTAGTATTTTTTAGAAATAAAGTTCTTGACACTATTAAAAATATTAAAAAAACTAAAACTCCATAACATGCACAATACGGCCCTCAAATCGAAATTGCTTATCACTTAAGCTTGTGACGTCACACCCGTCACAGTATTCTAGGACTTTTTTAGGGTCTACCTATAACAAAACGTTTAAAAATACATTGTTTTTGGGAGCTATATTGTTCTTTTTATATGTAAGTTTAAAATGTAAAACTGTTTTTAAAGCATTTTACAAGAAAAGTTACAGTGTACTTTTGTTATTTGTATTTTTAAACTTCTTTTTGTACAGAAATATGCACGTCTTACACAAATAGCCTTTACCTGTCTAGGAAAGTTGAACATATGTTTTTATCTATTACCTGGGTAGAGAGTGTGTATTTATTCTTTTTTTCTGCTTTTTACCATTATACCAGCCAGACTTTAATTTCACTTACAAACCAATAAGTTTTGTTCAATGAAAAATAATTTTTTTATCTCGATGTCTGAGTCTATTACATACTGATTGTCTGCCTTTTAAGCTGATAAAGTGATTTAAAATAAATTTTTTATTTTGTTTAAAAAAGAACAAATTAAGTTGTGTTTATCTTTTTAGTTAAAAAAATTATCTTTTTAATGAAAAAAAGGAAAAATGTAAATGGCAAACTTAAGAGCTACGTAATCTCTAGACACAAAAAGGAGCAACAGACAAAGTTGCAACTAAGTGCAAGCGTGTAAGTATGAGGGTGTGTTGCCTTAGCGCAACTGAAAGTTTAAAGGGGAAGGAACGAACAGTTTGTAACCAGAATTTCGAATCCAAGGGTACCTTTGTAAGAAACGCAACTGACAAGGAACTGCAGATAAAGTTTAAGTTTGCTCTATTTCTGTACCTTTTTTTTTAATTTTTTAACAGTTTTTATTTAAAAGCTTTACAGAATGATGATATGGCTGACCTGCTCACCTTTTTCCGACTAAGTTTTGTTATAAATTATTCAAAACAAATTTCCAAATAAACTTTTTTAATATAGAAAATGACGGTGGTCCTTACATACTAAAAAATGCACTTGATAGGAATGGTTTGATATTGAATAATGGGACGATCGGCCATTTCTGTGGCATTCCAATTTCTTCCTGTTAGATCCGCGTGGATGAATATTCCAAAAGAGACGCAAGGGACTGGATAACCTGGCCAAGGATAGATCCGAAACGTTGCAAGTCTCTCCTCGATTTGGATAAGGGAAGGATAAGAAACACCGTGGCCGCAATAACTGTCCATTACTATTTTGGTACTTATAATAGCAGACTGGGATTGGAATTAAACGACTTCTGTAAAAGCTGTCAGCATGCAGAGGAGGCTGAGAGTATACATCACCTCTTGTGCATCTTTTCGGCACTTGATGGCATTCGGATAAGACACTTTGGTAGCCTGCCGGATGTACCTAATATTGGCTACACCAGTCTATCATCCTTTATCAGGGATAGCGTTTGGTTCGAGAACAAGGACCACTACGGGGCGACTATTGGCAGCCATTAACATTCGTTCTCTATTTCCATCTGAATTTTTTTCTCAAGCTAATCTAAAATGAATGACATATTCTTTAAATTATATGAATAAATTTTATTATTACTTTTTTATATCTAAATACCATTTCTAAAATTAACCCTCTTATTTCCTAAAACGCAACCCCCCTAAAACAAAAACAAAATGTATTGAAAAGTTTTTCCATACAACTGTTTTTGCTATTATGCGTTGTGATTTACATAATTGGACTCTAAATAAAAACCAAGTTTAATAATTAAAGCAAAAAGATAAATTAAACTGACTTCAAGTTAACAAATTTAGTGAAATGTTAATGGCAGAATTATGCTCCTAAAAATAGACACCACATTTTCAACATAAATATGGCTTCACAAGCAACGTACTTAAAAAGTTTTATGTATAAGTTAATGCTTTTAATTAAATATATTTTTATAAAGTAAAACTTTTTTTTGTAATTTTTTTTACAATTTTATTATAACATTTCAAAACATATATCAGAGATTAGGCAAAATTGGACTAGACAGACGGCATCACACTCAGCCTGAATTAAGCAAACATTAGTAAGAGCATCATTGCCATCATCATAGTTATGAAATGAAATATACGTTTTCGCATACATATTCATATATGAATTACAGCCATTTATAAATTTAAATGCTCACATGTATTTGAGTTTGTGCTTACATGTGTATGTATGTTTTGTGGTAGCTGCAAATTTAATGAGATTTCTGTCAAATTAATTTCCGGTTATGATTAGATTTTCGTTAATAGCAATTTGTGGTTTTAGCACAACTTCAAAACTCAAATTTTAAATTAATTTTTTTTAATATTTTAAATGTTACATAAATTCCTATTAGATAAATTTAAAACTTTAAAAATCATATGTGCAAACACACACATGTTTGTCTGCAATAAGTTGCACTTATGTGTGTTTCTGTATGTCTGTCTAATTGTCTTTTTGTCAGTCTATGATATACTTACACATGTTAATTTTGTTGAATATTTCATTAAATGATGTTCAAACTACACATATCTAAACCAATGTTGCAAATTATAAAATTTTAAAATTACTTTGAGCGGTTGACTGAAATTTAATTGATTTGTGTGTAAAAAATAAACTTTATGAGTCTATTAAATGCATTGTATTAGCAGGAGCACTGTGCATCACCTGCAATTAAAAAAAAAAGATAAAATATGATAAATAGGTAAAAAAATAGGAAAAATATTAGAAAAATGTTTGAACATATTTTTTACGCAAAAAACGTTTGGAGGTTTTTTTTTAAATAAAATACACAACTTGGTTAAATAAACATTTAAGGATAAAAAAATTTTGCAGTTTTGTAGTGTAATTTTCAAAAAAAAAAAAAAATAAGTAAATTTTGCTGGTTCAAATGTTCGTGCATTTTTGGTTTCAATTCCATTTAGGGATAACGAAAAAGTTATATGTGCTTGTAGCGAAATAACGGTAATAACTGGCTGACTTATTTATCGTCGTACAGCCCAAGCACTAAAACTTGGACCTCTTGCGATGTATAGATTTACTAAAAAGGGGTGTAAACTGCTTCTTAATTATACGATAGACACAAAATTTTAAAGATATCAATTTTTACCAAAAGAAAAAAAATAAATTAACGTACGCTTTTGTTAAATTGTTGACACTAAATGGTAAAAAAGGGTAAATATTTTATTTTTGTATCTTTAAGGTTCTGTTGAAAATTTTAACCTAATAAAGGTACTGGCATCATCCAAATTGCGTCCGAAAACTTCAACCCGAAAGGGATTTAAAATGTTGTGTGAAGCAAAAGGTACTTTTTAAGTTTTAGAATATTTTTTAATATTAGGATTTTAGATATTAAGGACTTTGCTCTTTATAGATGTTGAAAGTGGACTAAGTGGACAAGAAGTATCTTTTGTACTTTTTTGGTACTTTTATGCATTTTTTAAAATAATGAGTTTAGAAATATTAAATTAAAAACAAACAACCCATATGCAGATCGAAGGTTATAAAACGTTAAACTAAAGATCATATTTTTCTACTTGTTTTGCGTGTTTGGAGATTTGGAAATATTAAAATAAGGAGCACTGGCCTATATTGAGTTATTCGTACATTTGGTACATTTTTGTATATTAAAAGATTATCAGAACTATTGACCCATATTAGGGTCCAAAATCAACTAAGTTAACTTTTTTTTTGTGTTATTGGGCCCAGAAAAATGAAATTTGGAGTGTTTGACTCATATGTAGGTCCCAAGTCAATTACATTTTTGGTACTTTTTGCATTGTTCGGGAAAGTGGATCTAGAAAGAAGAAATGATAGAAAATGCCCCCATATTGAGTTTCAAAATCAACTTAATGGATCACTCCCTTTTAAATGTTTTGATACGTTCCCTCCATTTTTAGGGTGAGTAAGTCCAGAAATATGGAATTAAGGACTTCTGACTCATATTGTGGTAGGAAGTCAGCGAAGTGAATAAAACATGTTTGCTTAAAATTTTTGATAATTTTTTTTTGCGATTATACGTCTCAGATACGGCATTTAGGTCGGCCTGTTCGCCCAGCGAAGAGGCCAAAAAGATCTTTATTGGTACTTTTCGAATTTCTAGGGATTGTGACTCTAAAAATATACAAAGAAAGGTTTTTGACCCAGTTTAAGGTCGAAAGTCAATAATGAATTAGTCAAAAGTAGTAATTTTAAATTTTTGGTACAATTTGCACTTTTGGAGATAATTAGTTTTGAAATATAATTTTAAGGGCTAATCGTCCCAATTAAATATAAAAGTCAATAATTTGACCAAAAAGTGATTTTTCACTTTTTGGTACTTTTTTTATTTTTGGAGATTTTGGTAATGGAAATATCAAATAAAGGTCTGCTGATCCCATTTGAGGCAACGCTGAATTTCATAGTACAAAGTTTGCATTTTTGAGTTTATGTTTCTAAAACAATTAAAGTAAGAGCTGCTGACCTAGAATGAATTTGGAAGTCTTAGTACTTTATGTAAGCTAATGTTTGAAACTTTACTTTCTAAGTAGGGGCTATTTCCAGTTAATAATAAAATGTTGCTAATTATATATCAATGGAAAAAATAATAATTAAAAACTTAAGGGTTTTTAATTTTATTCAGCAACAGTGCATACATATGTATGCTTCAAATAAAAATAAATTAGATTCTAAGTACTGTTGCAAAATATTTTAAAGTTACATGCAAAACCTTTTCATAGAAACCACACACAATTGCAAAATAAAATTCATATTTGTGTATTTCAGTTTAGTTTCATTTATCAGTGAGGTTGTGTGTGTGTCAAAATGAATATTGATTTCGTAAGAGGTCATTCATACTTGCACACATTCAAAACATTCACACATACATACCATAGATAGATACAAGTGTATTTACTTTTATGTTTTTGCATGTAGTAGATGTAACATTTTCATTTAATATTAATATGAACATCTATAACCCCATAGGCGTTTATGCAATATTACCACTGTTTGCCACTGGTCTTCTATTAAATTAAAGTCATAAAATTGTGAAAGGGATATAAGTTTAAAAATATTTTTTACTTTTAATAAAAAAATTTTATTATACTTGGTCAAATTTAAATTTGCAATCTGCTAATATGGTGATCCAAATATGTTAGATAAAAAGTTCAAATTAAATAATCTGCTTTAGTGTGAATAAATTTGCATGTATTTCGATTGATGAAATTCAAATTTTTAAAGCGATTTTAGTTGTTAGCATAAAACAAAATTCAAATTTTGATAGATTACAAAATATATTAAAATAATTAAAAAAATGTTTTCAACTATTTTTTTATAATATGAAAAAAAATTTATTTTTAAAAAAGTGACTGTATATTTTTAGTACATATGTAGAAATATTTAGTTAAATTTATAATATAAAAAAAAAGTTTTAGAAAAATGTTGAATTAAGTTTAAGCAAACTTATATTAGGGTGGTTCATAGCATAGTATCACTTACGGATATGTTAAAAATTAGCCAACCCATGCAAATGCGACTTAAAAATTTACATATGTATAAGTAAAAGGTCACTAAAGTCCCAAAATTTAATTTGTAAATTATTAATAATTAGTGTTTGGCCTCGGTATTGCTGTAGTAAACGCAATATGTGGCACAGGCAACCTTAGCACCCATACTTGCGTGTTTTTGTCTTTTTTAGTTAAATGATACAAGTTTTCAGGTAAGGCTTCATTTTGCTTATTATTTTTATACCTTTTACATTGATAAGGGTATATATCAGTTTGTCATTCTCTTTGTAATTGCTACAACATTACTTTAGACCCCATAAAGTATATATGTATATTATGGATCCTTATTGATAGAGAAGTCGATATAGGCTTGCCTATCTGTCCGCCTGTTCATCTGTCCGTCTGTGTGTTTGTTAAAATTACGTTGCCGAACTCAAATAAAGTCGCACAAAAAACGTTTTAACATCAAACAACCAGAAATATCTCTGAAAAAATCTTTGTTTAAAATCAGCAAAATTGGTTTTCTATTGACCGAGGTGTAAGCGAAACCCCAAAATAACCCTTTTTTTAGGACAAATTCCGTGCATATATCCCAATATATCTCAGTTTATATAGTCACTCTTGCCACAAAACTTGGAACGGATACTCTGAAGATAGGACCACGGCAAGGGGAGTTTCGCAACAATTGCACAAATTTTGGGAAATATTTCATGCGCTTAATCTGATAAACTATTACTATAGAAATAAAATGATCCGCAAGAAGTAATTGTATAACAAGACCTACATTTTGAAAAAAAACTTATTATACCCTAATACAAAGAAAGAGCGAATAATGTCGAAAGCTGGCAAAAGTTTTGAACTCAAACCTTCTGCGTGGTAGGTTTATTATACCTAAAAACGTTGAAATTTTGTTTTCTACTTCAAAATCTTTCGCTTTCAAACCCAGCACAAAGTAATATCATTACAATATTTGCAGAACTGTTTAGCTATTTATATCTTTTTAACTAAAATGTTTTTAAAAAAAGCAAACGGGATTGCTTTTTCTTTGCGAGGGAAAAAGCAATCCCGAATAACTGAGAGTGAACACTCGTTAAGAAATCTTAAGCGAGGCACTCAGAAATGTGTTAAACTAAACGTGACATTTTATGAACGTGCATTTAGATGTAAGATTTTAAACCGCAACCTTTAAGGGGCGTAGTAAATTTAACAGGAATTCAGTTTTACTTTTTCTAAACGTTGCATTCAATTCAAATAATTGTTTCCCTGTAGGTGTAAAAAAAATTTTGCCCAACAATGAGGTAGGAGGGTATCATTGTTCTTAAAATTGTTTATTTTTTGTTGTAAAATTAAAGTCCTGGTTAATTTTTTTAAAAATTTTTTAGTTGTGTTTCTTTACATGAGTTTTTGTATCATAAAGCCTTGTTTATTAATAAATTTAAACAACAAAAGCAACCAAAACTATTTTTTTTATTTAGTTTGCTTTAAAATTATTGAATTTTTACTAAAAGTAAAATGTTATATCACCAGCTTTAAAGTGGTAAACTTTATTTCATGTTAATTTACTTTTGGAATTGACCATGAAACCATGCAATTGCTTAAACATAAAATTATAGAAAAAATATTAAAATTAAATCAGTTGCAGAAAAAAATTGTTTTATTTTTTTAAAGCATTGTTCAGGGATTTTTGCGTAAATGCATTAAATTCAATTTTCACTTTTACATTTTTGTTTGTGTTGTAGTCTGTCGTTCAATATTTTTTTACGATTAAATTCTATAAAAAAAAAAATAAATGCAGGCAGCTTAAATGACTGGCTATAAAATTTCATTTATTAATAAAAATATTTGTTTATGAAGTTCATTTTAATCTTTTTTAATTCTTTTTCGTATATTTTCTCTACTTTCTGCGTTAAAAAAAGAAAATTTAAATGTTGGTGGGAAAAAGTTTGAAATTTTTAATAAGAAAATTTTCATAATTGCTTAAATTAATTTTAAGTGAAAATTTAGAATAAAACTTTATTAAAACAAATTTTGATATGAAATAAAATAGCGTAAAATTCGAATTTTAAATAAGATTTGTTAAATATCTTTCGGACCAAAATATTTGCTTATAAAAGATTTAAAGCAATAGGGCTTAGAAAAATATTAATTAATTAATTTTAAAATTTTACGATAGAAAATTGATACAGAATTTATCGATTTTAAAATGTTTTAAATCAAAAAATTTTTTTTTTGTAAATTATTTGCTTTTGGTAAAATATTCTTAAACTAATCATGTGATCCATAGATTGGCTGTTTGATGAAAATTTTACTTATTTAGATTCGTTATTATTTGAGCTGCTTATATGTGATTTTTCCTGACTGTTATATTTTCAAATCGAAAGTACAAAAGTAGTTAAGGATTAAACAAAAAATTTTCATTAATCGATAGCACGTACATATTACGCGTCACGTACACTTAAAAGTTGCGTTTAATATTCTTCTTTGTAACATAAGGTCGATCTCCATCAAACCCTCGTCATATCTTTTAATTTGCTTAAAACATATTAGAAACAATGTGAACATATGTTTAATACCATTACAAACAACGGCACAACCAACAGCATCCTTTAACTTTAAAACATTTTTTTAAAGTTTTTTTAGAAACCCAAGCAAAAGAAGTGAAAACAATTTATAAACTTTATTGTTTAAGACTGAGGTGAGATATGTCAAATATTGGCCCATAAAAGCGTGACCACTATATTGGGCAAAACATTTTTAATGTTTTTCGCCGTTTAATAAGATTTTTAAGGTGATGCGGTTAAACAAACGAAAAGAAATTAATCGATTAATAAATTTTATAATTTTAAAATAAAGAAGCTTAAAACTCTAATTTTTAGTGGTCACCCTTTTTGGGGCAAATATTTGACAGATTTAACCAAACGCTTATGTATTTCTACCAAGTCCCTTTGACAAGCTAAATCTTTGCACATATACTTTCTTAAATTGTACGTTGCATGTACGACTTATACATACTTGCCATGCATGTTGTCAGTGTCACTTTTCTTCTTTGTCTTTAAAAAACGTAGTAAAAACAGAAAAATGCCACAATTGGCAAAAAACGTATGTTTTTTTTTTATTGTTCACTGTAAAAACAAATCACTGGCAATTGGCTTTTATTTGTTCAACAATACTAAATTGCTTTTAAGTTTAAAGCAATTATTGATAAGTGGCTAAATATTTAATGAATGCCTTAGAGAGTTAAAAGTGGATTAAGTGCAAGATGCTACTGGAAAAAATTAGTTTTTAAGTTTTTTATGTAAAAAATAAGAAACAAGTGATTTGAAGCAAGATTAATTTTTTTTTATTTTTTTTTTCAGGTAATTTTAAAATCCATTAAAAGCAGCACAGTTTAGTAAAAAAATGAGGTAAGAGTTATGGAAAACCAGAGGACAGAAAAAAATTAAAGTTTGGACTTAACAGTAAACCAGTGATAGTAAGTAATGGACGAATGCACTATGGGCTTAGTAACTAGGTTTTAAGGCAATAAATAAAAAAAAACAAAAAAGTGTTAAACCTTTTAAATTTTACATAACTGACTTTTAGGTCTATTTAAAACTTGGGACAAAATATTCGAAGGATCAGCCGCTGATTGTAATGTTGCTTGAAATAAAATATTGATTTCTATACCCTACACATAAGTGATAAGTATAAAAGTTTGTCGTTCCATTTGTTATATTTTTAATATCCATCTGCGAAGCCATAAATTATATGTTGTATAAGTATACTTGATCCTTATAGATAGGGAAGTCGTCTGTCCGCCTGTATGTCTGCCCGCTTGTCCGTGTTATGGTTGATATCAACTTCTCAAAGCCCCCTGATGTTGCGTATGTCTGCCCGCTTGTCCGTGTTATGGTTGATATCAACTTCTCAAAGCCCCCTGATGTTGCGTATTCCCATAAGTGGGATTAAACTATTAAAAATATCTGCGAGCAAATCGCTATTGAAATCCAAAAAAATCGCCTGATAACTAACCGAGATATAAGCACAAACCAAGACTACCTCTGTTTGTTTCTCTAAAATGTTTACATAAGAACCTCTGCAGCTGTCCCGGAGTTGCTTGTACACAGGTGCAATATAATACCGACTCCCATTAGTTTTTTCCACAAACATTTTTGTGAAACATACTTACACTCTATCTCCGTCCTGCAACAGGGTTGCCATACAACATAAAATATATTCTTAATTTTTTTTTTAAATCGATTCCACAACTCCCAGGGTGCTCCGACAAAGGTCATATACAACACCGACCCCAATAACTTTTTCCTCCTAAACATTTTTGTGAAACATATTTTCGCCCTATATCCAGTCCCTAACAGGGTTGCCATACAAAATTTAAAAAAAAATTTGAGTAGAAACCCATACAGCTTCCCGGAGTCATCCTTAAAAGATTCTTTTGTTCTTCTCAAGGATTCTTCTTATAACTTATGCCAATTTTTAGGTTTGTTCAATGGCACTATGTTGTCTTCCAACGCCAAATTGTTGACTATTAACGCACTTGTTTTCATCTAATATCGGAGTAAGCATGTGTTTAAGCAATTTCTCTAACGATTTGAGCAAAGTTGGCAGCAGACATATAGGCTTGTAAGACTTTACCTCCAAATAATCACTTCCAGCCTTAGAAATCATTTTTCTAAGGCAACCTTCCCTATTGACGTGATATATTTAAGGCGCAGTTCGGCATTAAAAAAAATTATTTTCCTTGCTGTGAAAGACAGCTCTGCAAACATTTTATTGCTGTTTTTATCAAGAAGCTTTTTAAGCTTTTCAACTATCAGGAGCCTCTATAATATCTAGGAATTGTAAGCGGAGGGAACACGTTGTTTTAATGATAAACGAAAATATGTATTTCATTTTTCTTTGTAATTTCTTGCTCAAGCCACCCTTACATAACCCAGTGCCGGTTATGCGATAACAGGTCTTCTGAAATTTATGGCTTATTGGCATGATCATTTTTTTTCGGAAAAGTCATATCTTCAAAAAGTGGCTTCAGTGATAATGTCCTTTGTTCCTCCAGACAATTCCTAAAATAGTTTGATTTTGTCTCTTAACTTAGTATTTAGTTGGAGTGATCTGTTCGTTTATCAGTATCTTAGGGCTCAGATTAAATGAAACTTAAAAAATTTGATGCACTCATAAATTACCACTAGGCCCTTATAAACTAGTTATAATTAAAGCTTATTAATTTTTCTAACAATATTTTTCGTTTAAAAATTTTTTAAAAATTAAAAATTAAAAAAAAAAAAAATATAAAAAATTAAAAATTTTTTGGAAAAAATTAAAAAACAATAACAACTATTTTAAAGATTTTCTTTTAGGAAATCAAGAAACATTTTTTATATGCATAACATGCCTAAAAAATTTGACCAACTCCGCTTGAATTTCTTCTCTTTGTTAAACTACTTTTCCTTTAACCTTTAATTACAAAAATTTTGTTATAATTTATATTTCATTCTTTTAAATTTTGCTCTTCTCTATTATCTACCAGTTTTATTTCTTTAAAAAAATATTTAATTTTTTTTGGCATTGTCTTCTTCCACGAAGAAAATTAATTTAAACTAAAAAAAATTCTTTACAAAATTTCTGCCATAAATTCTTTAGACAATTAGTTGCATTTATAATAAAAAAGTTAAAAGAAAAAACTCCTGTAACCAGTGTGGCCATATTAGCTTTTTTGGAGCTAAATTTAGCTATATTTTTCTTCATTTAGCCCGAAAGATTTACATTTAGCCTTTAGCTTTTTTTTAGCTTTTTTCGAAATTGGATTCAGCTTTTTTAGTAGTTTTTGAAGCTAGATAAAAAGTCAAGAATTTGTCGTATTATATTTTTTTATTATATTAAAAGGTATCAAGCTCCAAATTTTCTTCGAATTTACAACATTACAGTTTCCGAACCATTGTTTTGTTTAATAATTTACTTCTAGCGACATTTAAAAAACGTGAAACAGCACAAAACTTCAATAAAACAAAGAAATAAGGAAGGTATGGTATTACAAAAAAAACGTAAGAATTTGTCTTCCAAAACAAATACTTTTAAATGCGGCAATTTTAAAGAAAAAATCCAAATGCGACACAAACATTTGTTCCGTCTTTTGGTTAAATTAAAAACTGTTTTCATGTATTGCTCAAATATGTAAAACACATGTCTTTCGTTGAGACAAATTATTATGTAAATATTTTTATTTAATAAGAATTTTAAAGTTTATTTTTTTTTTAAACAAATCAAACAGGACCGAAATAATTTTTCAAGAAAAAAGCAGGCACAATGAAACATCGTAGGGTCAAGTAAAGCTCATCATTTTGATGGTATTAAACTATATTTGTTGAAAATCATGTTCATTGTAAATTTAGTTTTTTTTTTTAGCAGGACGGTCATTTTTTAATTTAAATAAAAACGGTTAATAACGATAATTATTATTTTTATGGATAGGGTTAAAAAAATAATAATATTTTTTATTTTTTCATTTTTACGGTCATTGGTTTTAAATACATATTTAGACACACATGTACAAATAAAAATATTTTTAAAAATGCTTTCTTACAATGCAACTTTTTTACATTAAAGACTATTTTTCTTTTCTTGAACAAAATTTACATGAATAAAGGCATTTTTCATGATATCTTTATGTACCCTGCGGGAAATTGGTGTCAATTGGTCGGCGTACCCGTCCTGTTACAGTCACAAAACATGAACTGCTCAAAAGTTGTTGGTCGTGACTGGTTAAAAAAGCACACATCAAGTAAATGGTTAAAAAGTGTTAAAGAGTTTAGGGGAAAAAACGGAAATACTGGTCCCTACACATAACATACATGTGTTTACATATACGCACACACACGCGTAAATACAAACAAAGTAGATTGAACAGGATCTTAAACATTTATTGCAAAATTTGCTTATATAGGATTGGCCTGTAACCCGTTTTATGGTGTTAGTTTTGAACCAATTGCCCCCTCCAATGACAACGCGATGTAAAAGTGACAGGTTCTCTTCATATAAAGTGCAGGAACTAGAACCAGTCTCTATCCTAAGGGACCGATCACGTCAGTAGTTTTGGACCAGTCCACTTCCCCGTAGGGTTCTTATGTAACTTGAATGAAAATTTTTGATTTTTAACGAACTGTGTAGAAAAGCAGTCTCTTTATGCTCGTTTTGTCAACAAACAAAAATTTTTTTTGAAGGAATATTAAAAAAGTTGCATAGTGTAAATGTAATCTTATTGTTTTGATTTTTTATTGTTTTCATGTGTTTGTAGTTATGAAAAAAGTTTGTAAGTAAATTACTTAATTTTACGTGTTTTTGTAAAAAAATGAACAAACAAAGTGTGTTGAGTATTTATATCTAAAACAAATTTTGGTTTTTTGTTTTTTTTAATACATATCTTAGAAATTAGTTTTTTTTACCAAAACAGGCAACAAATTAACACCTGCTTCTAAAAACTTTTTAAAAAAGCTCTTGTACATGAATATGTATATGAACACATATTATTTTTCTTCTTACTGAAGGTATGGGTCTACCAAATTTTCGTAAATAAAACCAAAATTTTAAAAACAAATTTTCTTTTTAAATATTTTTAGCACAAAAACGTTTCGTTCCTATTAAAAGAAATGTCTAAATAACAAAGAATTTTTTTTTAAAAAACGAATAAAAAAATGTAGCTTTATTTTTTGGCTTTAAATTTTTGTTTTGAGCACTTGTTAGCTGTTTTTTAAACGTGATTTAGCTTGAACTTTACCTGAAAATCTGGTCACACTGCCTGTAACACATAATTAATTGCTATGCAGCAATAAAGAAAAATTTTCTGTAATATGGCTGAAATATATAATAAAAAGAACGCGACCAAAAATTAAAAATTTTACTAATTTTTATACAGCATAATTGATAGCTGATGTACAAAATTGTATTGAATATTGAACAGCAACAACGATAAGAAGAAAAAATAGTGAAAAGTAGGAGCAAAACCCAAAGCAACAGTTGGCTGGCTTTAAAATATGGCCAGAGTATAATAATAAATTAAAAAAAAACTTAACTGGACTAAACGGAAAGTTTAATTAGTTTTTCCAACTAAAATTGAAAAAGTAGCTAAACAATATCGAACAGTTTTTTCCGCATCCCAGTTGATGTAAATTCTATTACACAGTTTATTATACAAAAATAAAATAAAATAAAAACGATGAAATTAAAAACTAATATGATGGGTTAGGGTCGCCTGAGCTTTGCGGCTACATTAATTTAAAAGAAAATTTTATTAAAAGTTAAAACAGGGAAAATAAACCTTTCAAAGCATGATCGTATTCTTAACCAAACTTCTTAACGCTTTAAGAAAACATTTTATATCGTTTTTTTGTTGCTAACAGTATACTTAAGGGTCCCTGCTATATGAGAATGAAAAGGGATTTTTAAGCTGCAATTATACTCACAAAACTTATTGCAAACATACGTGCATACCAATGCTTTGTAATAAGGGCCGTCTTATAATTTTGTTAAATAATAGAACACACTATTTTAGGCAGAAAATTATATTAAAATTAGAAAAAATTATAACAATTTTTTTTTGATAAAAACTGGTCAAAGTTATTCCAAGCAATTTTCAAAACAATCCTCCTAATCGAAAAATTTTTTAAATATTTTTTCTCATATGGTTTAAAGAACTTTTCATCCTTGTCCTCCTACGGCATCCTGTGTTTAAGTGTAATAATAAAATTCGATTACAACTCCACAACATAAACACAAAAATCAATTTAACCAACAAATAAAAGGAAAACACGCATAAACCAATAAAAATAAAATTAAATTTGTTGTTTTCTAAAATTTACAAAAACACATTTTGAAATTTTGATAAAAAGGAGAAAGAGAGGGATAAGTCCTCTTCAAGCATGCAACAAATATGATTTAGAAATTTATATTGACCAAAATCAAAAAGGTTTGTACATGCATATGAAGAGATGTATGAATGGGTTGTTACTGGATTATGGTTGTTGAAAAAAAAACATTTTCTTAACATGTATACATACTAATATACATACCCAGCAAGCAAAACTGGCCAATATATTAAAGACTTCTTAGAAAAAGTTCGCCCAAATTAAAAGAATGAATTCCGTTAGATATCTGACCATGAAATTTTTAAAGTGGCTGGCACGAGTTTTGTATCAAAAATAGTGAAAAATTTGTAACCGATATGTGTTAGAGAAATTTGACCGAATTTCAAAAGAAATCTGATGAAAAATCGTATAAAAATCTGATACAAAAACACAAAACAAAAAAAAAAATAAATAAAAACCCTTTTTTTAAACAAAATAGTTTTAACTCATTTATTTATTTATAAGACTTAGCTTGCCTTAATCAGGGAATGAACTGATTCCTTTTGTTTGCTAGTCGAGTGTGCTACCACCTTTATGTTGTAGTGAGAACAAAATCAATTCACATTTTTGTCAGATTTGTTCGACACAGGCATTTTCGGCCTATATTGCTGGCTGGGTATAAACAAAAAGATACAAACGTAAGTAAAAATATTAACAACATATATTTATATATGATATGTGTGTGTATGCAAATATCAATTCTTAAAACTTGTGGAGAATTCGTATAAAAAGGTGGAAACCAAGGAAATGTTGGATATAAACTAACGTCTCTGATTTGTTTCAACTTCGCAAAGTCCTTAGTTCCTACCTTATCGCAACAGTGCAGAAAACGAAAAAAAGATGAATTGGACACCCTAGTGCTGACGACCCCGTAAACGATTTGAGAAAGTGTACCTGGATTGTCCCAACTTTGTATAGAAGAGATGTAGTGTATGCACTAGTGGATGTTTTGGAAAGTGTAAGGCCTGAATTACACTTTACGTAATGTGCTATGGAACGGAAAAAAGGCGTCCCAACTATACCAAAATACGACGCGCTGTATAATAGACGTCATGAAACGAGACATGAGTTTGCTGTGGATTTGTGGTATGCCGCAGTCTTATCTGTGCGCATGCCACGACCGATGATAAGAACGAACAAACTAAAGATATATTTTACGAGCGCCTAAGAGGAGAATATGACCGCTGTCCCGACCCTTTCATTTAAATCGTCCCAGGAGATTTTATCGCGGTAATGAGCAGGGAAATACTTTCGGTACAACATTTTGAAAACTAAGCCTCAATGAGGAAACTTTTGATAATTAAATAAGGGAGGCAGCCTTTGCCGCTTAGCCATACCAGAATTCAACAACTCATGTGGCTGTCATCAGATCAATAACAAGAAACAAGATTGTTTATGTTGTGATAGACGGAAGGCATTCATTTAGTGTGTTAGACATCCTATTGAGCCAAGGAGCGTACATCAACTCCAGTCACTACCTTGTGGCATCCATATTAATGTATCGAGAAATATATGAACTGACACAGTATGGAAGCTGACATAACAAATAGCAACAACAACTCTGTTTGAATGACCCTATTGCCGAAAGAAAACTCTTCTTGCTTCAACAATGTTGTAGTGTAATAGCAAAACATTGCCCACTCTATAAAGGATGCCGCAATATCCGTTCTTGGGTACCGAAATCCTTCCCAAAGGAACCCAAGGTACAACCGGAAGTGTCGTATTGCTACTAAAGCAAAGAATCCATCATGTAGGATAACCCTGCAGTCAGTAGCAAAACATCTTCCAAATAAAAATAACCGGGCTAAAAAGAGAAAGAAGAAAGGTCTGTTCTGCAGAAAGAAGAGATAAATGGTATTTCACGAGTGATGCACAGGCGTCAGAATGAGGTCCGGAAATTCTACCAAACGCTCAAGCACAAACTAACGACTTTGACATAGGCTTATTCTCTTGCAAAGATGAATTTAATCTGGACTAATACAGACAGTGTGCTAAAGATATTAAGAAATCATTTTTCACATCTGTTAATATTGGATAGTAGCGGTGAATAGGATACCACAGAACCAATCTTAGAAGGAGGTACTGTGTGCAAACCACCTAGCCAGAAAAAAGCCGATACAATCTGGCTACAGAGCGCATACCCGGACAAAAAAAAGAGAGACAATACATTATGTTCCAACTACAGAGGAATAAGTCTCCTTCCAATTGGTTACAAAACAATTTTTGGCGTACTTTATAAAGAACTAAAATTTAATGCTATCGAGACAATTAGGCCGTATCAATGCGGCTTTAGACCCAAGAAAAACAGTATGTATCTTTGAGTATTTTCATAATTGCATTTCCTTCAAATTTAACTTGACGCTCTTTCTAAGATACGTCGGTTGGGTTCATCAGACCGTCTTGAAAAAAAATCGTGTTACCCCTTTGAATATAAGGTATTGTTTTAAGGTTTTTTTTAGAAACATTTTCTAAATTTTTTTTTTGCCAGAAGTCGTTTGTTTCAATCGAATCTTGAAGCACGTTATGTCTATAAAGTAATCTTGAGAAAAGAAACTGATTTTTGGGCCCAAACTTTTTTACACACTTCTTTTGGTATCCTGAACGATAAGTGACAGAGATATAAGCTAGCAACCATGACTACCTCTGTTTATTGCTCTAAAATTTGTACATAAAAACCTCTACAACTGCCCCGGAGCTACCCCTACGCGGGTGCAATGTAAGACCGACTCTTATTAATTTTTCCCCACAAACATTTTTGTCCAACATACTTACATATATCGTATTTTCGGCCACTACAAGGTTGCCATACATAGTTTAATTTTTTTTTAAGTTTTTTTAAACCGCACACACAGCTTTCAGGATGCTCTTACGAAGGTCAAATGTAAGGCCAACCCCAATAAATTTTTCCTCCCAAATGTTTTTGTAGAACATACGTACCCCTTATCTTTAGCCCCTTATAGGTTTGCCATACCTAATTTAAAAAATTTAGGGAAAAAACCCCTACAACTTTCCTGGAGTCGCCCTTAGAGGAATAAAATGTATCACAAACCCCCATAGGTCTCTTTCCTAAGTATACTCCTAAAATAAACTTATCCCCTATCTCCATCATCTAAGGGGGTTGCCATACAAAAGTTACAAAAAAATATGTAAAAGCACGCATAACTTCCCCAGAGTTGGCCTTAGAGCAATAAAATTTGCGACCGACCCCCCATTAATTTCCCCTCCCAAATATATTTCTAGAACATACAGACCCCCGTTCTCCATTGCCTAGGGGGGCACCACTAGGGAAGTTGTAATAAATTCCCCCTAAAGCTTTAAGGGTGTCCGTGGATGTGTCAAAAGTAGGACCGATCCCAACAGATTTTTCCTTGCTCTTTTCCTTTCTCTAGAGCATACTTACACCCTCTCTTCGCCCCTTAAGGGGGTTGCCATACAAAATTTAAAAAAAAAATTGGATAATAACCCCTACAACGTTCCCGTAGTCACCCTAGAGATGTTAAAATATGACACCAACCCCTATTTAAAAACTAAAAATATTTTATAAATAAAGGTTTAAAAAAAAAGTCGGGGTTTCGAAAAGCCGATGTAAAGGCTTTTAAAGATTTGAGACAGCCGAGTATAGCGCTCTTACTTGTCTTACTACAAAGCAGTAATTCTAAGCTACACAATGAGCAGGTTGTACTTGAAGTCTTTGTTACTTCTTAGCAGATGCTTCTTTTCCGCTAAAATAATTTTTTCTGGGAAATAAAGCATTTCAAAACGTTATAATTTTTACTAATGCGTACATCTGCTTGATTTAAACGGTTTAATTGTTATAAACATTATAATGTTTCACCAATATAAAACATTTGTGCGTAAATTTATCCGATACATGTGTTTACAATGGTATTTCCATTAAATTTTGTTTTTTTTTTAAATTTTATTGTAATTTTTGTTGTTCATTATACAAAAGTATTCCTCAAACTTTGTTGTAAAATTAAAAATTTTATTTGTTTGATTTGTTTTATTGTTATAATTCGTTGATTAAAATTTTTAAAATTAAGGTTGTTAAGTCGTGCTTTAAACAAAATTTTATAATCACGCAACATCATATTTTTCTTAAAAATTTTTAGGAAATTAAGGCTTTAACAGCAATATCTGCAATAAATATAAAAATTTTTATTTTAATTTTTTTTTACAAAGAGTAAAAGCAGCATTTAATAATGTTAATCCAATGCCTTCGGGAGATGTTGTGTGAAATGTCAAGGTGTATGTGAGCTATAATTTTTGCCAAAAGGTATACTCTTGTCATAATCGTGTCTTTGTGTTACCCCTAGAAATTAAAGGACCTGTTATTATTTGAAAAATTTTATTAAATCAAATCACGTCTTTGCTATTCTAGAAGATTAAACATTATGTTTGTCGCTTCTAAATTAGTTTTTGTTCGTTTATATTTTTTTTCGTTTTTTGTTCAATTCTTGTTCTTAGAACTTTATTGCTTTCTTTATTTAAGGGTCTTTTCTGTGAGCAAGTCAATAAAAGTGGAGAAAACACACAGTCAAATTTCGTAGATTACATGGTATTTATTGCTGTTTTTATTATTTGTCAACTTTTTGGAAAAATTTGTTTTGTATTGGAAAAGTTTGTGAAAAGCTATTTTAATAAAAAAAAACAAAAAAATAAATGAAAGCAGTTCATTACTTTTTGAAATTTCATTTAAGAATTTGTTTAGTGTTTGGAATAATTTTAAGAAAATAACTTTAAGCCTTGTAAACCTACAAACTTTAATTTTTTTTGTTAACTTAACCTGTTGTTTAAAATACTTTAAGGTTTGTTGTGCAAAATTTTAAGAACCTTAAAGATAAGTTATTTAAAAAAAAATTTATTTTAAACCAAAATCTTGCTGGTAGGTCAGTTCCACGTAAAATGGCACAAAAATCAGAAAAAAATCTTTTTTTGTATTTATTTAAAGAATCAATGAGCTTACGTCGGCCTTAAAAATGTAACCCTTCCGTCGTTGTGACCTTTGTCTAGCAGTTGCAAACATAAGTTCGCCTTTGTCCTCGTTCAATTCCAGACCCATTTTTTCCGGTTCCTTTTAAAAGTTTTGGAAAAGCTCCAGTCACCTTTCCCTCTATTTTTCCGACGATATCAATGCCATCCATATTACATGAAAAATGTAGCCCTTGATATTTACTGTGCCTGTTTTATTAATCCTTCTTTTTATTTTCTCCATTAGAATGTCTAAATTCTTTGTTAACTCCACTGTCAATTCCAATATTAATTCCCACTGATAATTCCCTCTGACATCTTTGAATTAATGAAATTACCGTAAAAACTTAGACTTTTTCACCGCAATTGGCTAACGTGATTGTCAATCCCAAATGATAAAAAAGAAACTGACACGTAAAGAAGACACAGAGCAACAAATATACAACCTAAAAGGACATGCAACAAAAACTGTTGCAGCTTAGAAGCAAAGAAACAAACAAATATTTAAATGGCACTCAATGTAGAAATTTTGATGCAATAGTAAGAAATATTGAAAAGTAATTTTGGTTTGAAAAAAAAAAATTAAAAGGAACATGTTTAAGCAAATTCATATATCAGAAGGGTTTTTAGTTTGGTTTGACGGAAAACAAAAAATATATGGAATTAAAATTTTTATTAAACTTAAATCAAAAACATGAAAGAAGTCAGGCTAAAAACCTAGGAAATCATTAAACGGGATTAAAAATTTTTTTGCTTTAATTTTGCCTTAGTTTCCTCTTGAGAGAAAGTTTTTAAAATCAGTGTGTACGTTAAGTTTTAAATAGCTTTTAGTAGTTTTTTTTTTTTTGAACTTCCTTCACCACATTCTTAAGCAAGTATTATTAAAACACAAGTCAATCTAGAGCAAATAAAGTCAAATCCTTTTTCTTTTTTGGTGTTACTCTCCTCACTCTTCAAACGACCACCTGTCGTCTAGTTGCTGTTAGAGCTCTAACGTGTATTAATATATTCATACAGCTGTTAAGGAATAAATTGAAATCAACCTATTTCGTATGTTTGCTTTCGAATAATATTGAAGTATAGCATACACTCTTAAAAGTGAAAGCTGAGAAGATTTCAAACACAAACACTTATTCGCTCATGTGTCACACTTGTGTGGCAATGAAATTCAAATCAAAACCTTATTTCAAATCAGTCCCCTTAAATGTATGCGCCTATTTAAGCACTTGACTATATAACAGTTAAGGGAATAACAAACAAGGCCTTCTCTTTGGGGTTTTTGTTGGAATGATGTGCCAAATTGGAGATTGAAGTCATCATCAATATTATCTATGCATAAGTATGTTTGTGTGCATGTGTATGATGAGGATAGTGTTGATGAGACTGAGGCTCATGCCTAAGGCCAATACAATGTTGAAAGTCATCAAAGGCATAGTTAAGGGTCCTAACTATGGGATATTCATTTACATTCCAACAATGCTACTATAAATATAATTTTGTAATAAAAGGAACAAACAGCAGATGTTGCACTGTTCATTGTTGTCTTTGTGTGTGTTTTAAAAGGTATTGAGAACAGTGTAGTTGGAAAAATTATCACATATTTTTAGCAAATTATATTTGTATAAAATTGTTCGTGTTACAGATTGGAAAATAATAAAGAATTTTAATTTAAACATAAAAATAAACAGCAAGAAGAAAATGATTTGGCAAAAACTTTAATTCAAACAAAATAGTTTCCTTTTTAAATTTTTAAGGGTATTTTTTTGTCATTTATTGACAACTTGGGCATAGTTTGATATAATTTGCCAACTTAAGTAGACTTGTTAAACAATAGCCTTTGAAAACAAACTGTATAGGGATGGTGTGGTATGTTAAATCGAATTAATTATTTTCCTTAAGTAGTTATGGTTCTTTGCCGTCTTATGTACTTTTGTGTACTGAAAAAATAATCTGGATTTAAACGGGGTTCCTGTCATAGATCACTATTATTATATATAACTGAAATTAGCCCAAATACAGAAAAAATTGGTATAAAAATCTTAGCCTATGACCTCACAGGATTTCGCTTGAGCAAATCCAAAGGTCGAGTTATTACCGGATTAAAAGAAGTTAATTATTTTAATGCAGAATATATTTTAAAAATAAGGCTCATTTTGAGCCAAACGGCTATTTCAATGTGTAAATGTCCAGAATTAAAATAGAAAATCAAACAATTTTAAATTACAGCAGATATCCCATAAAAAGTGCCCCTTTGTTCCCCCAGCCTTCACTCTTTACGGAGGAAAGTAAGAAACAACAACTTTGGATATATTATAACAAGCCTAAAGCAGCGCCACCTCTTGAGGAAAAAGGGAAAAAGTAAAAGTCGAGGATTACAGTAGCGGATTATTATAAATGGGGTATGTTCCGTTGAGTTCAAAAGGTGTCGTCCTTTTCCTACTTTATTCCACTGTTTTTAATGACCTTCTATGTCAAAAGCAGCAAGTGCTTTTTTCACACATGTGAGTTCAAGCTCTTCTTAGGAATGTGGCTATGAATCAGAGTATTAATGCACAGATTACCCGCAACTTCATGGTAGTCTTCTATTCGGGCCGCACCAATAGAGGGCGGGCGGCACTCGTGCTTATGGTAACTCAAGCTATGTTAGAACAAAATTGATTGTTGAAAAGGTGAAAAATCTGCCTCTTTCTAGGGATCAACAGAAAACTGGAAATATGGAAATGTGAAGAGATTTAAGTATATAGAAACCAAAACAAAACAGTGAAATTCTGCCAGCAGGTTAAAGGTCAAATACAAAGTTCTAAATGAGTGTGCTAAGGATTAAGAGAGAACATTTTGCAAGCTTATTGGCGGTTAACAATTTTTTGGAGAAATTTAATTCGCATCCAATTCTAAATGATGGAACTAAACGTCCTCTTTCAGTCCAGAGGTCTTTAGAACAACAATAATGCAAGTGCAGGTGGAGTACCCACTGAGCTGCATAACACTAGAGGAGAAGAGTTGATAAGGTTAACACATCAACTAGTATGCACCATCTGTAAGCATGAACACATGTTTGGTGATTGAGACCTCAGTGTTGTGTATCCGATTCGAAAGAAGGAAGTCAAAACTTTTTGTACACACTCTTGTAAATTAAACCTTCTATCTATTGCATACTGGGTACACTTATACAGACAGTATCAAAAAAGATTGGTCCTCTGCATTCCTTTTTGGTGTTTGAGTAAGTGAATGTCAAAATTAAACTAAAAGTTTCACACTTAATTAATAAATAATACATTCACTTTCTCAAGCATTGCTGTGCTCTTAAGATTACCTGTATTACTGCACCCTGGCACTTGGAATGAAAACCAAACCTATTTTTGTTCGACTGGCTAATGGCCCTATTTACAAATTTAAGAGAAATTACTTATTAGTCCACAGCGTCCGATCATGGTGGATTTCATGCAGGATTTTAAGCCAGGTATGTGATAGGCCTATTCTGCCCACGGTCGGTCGTGAGAGACTCGCTAGCGTAGCAAGCGACACCAAGTCCGAATGGGTAGTTAGTAAGGTTGATATTTGGAAAGGACTGGCTATGAGAACAAATAAGAATATTGCATACGATTAACTTTATATATATTAAGTAAGAGTACAAAAGGTTGCAGACACTATTTACTTTATTATTAAAAATCATTTCGAAGAAACAAAAATTAAAATACAAAAGGATTTGGCCCGGTTAAGGACCGCACAAGCAAACTGAAGCTACAGATTATTGCAGTATGAGGATAAAAGGAATGGGAGACTACAGGGTACATTGTCTCTCTCTGACGAAGATTGCAAAACTTCATTCGTTGGGTAGAAGTTTCCCCGAAAAATAAAGCAATATGTTAGAGTGTAAATTAGAAAAAAATAGCAAAAAATGGAAGGTTAACCCTATTACTCTAAAGCTTTTGTTTCTCAGTCTTAGAATGTATAATTGTTTTGTGAGTTCCAGAACTTCTATGATAGAAGTTCCATCCCCTTTGCTTGTCCTTAAATTTTTTCTTTCAAGGGATGAACAATGAACGCCAAAGCTTTTCAGGTATAAATGTATGAGCGGCTGTGCATGCATTCATTCTTCTACTTTCTGCTGCTTAAATCTTAATTGCATGCAACTAACTTTTTGATCACTTCTGCATTAATGATAACAATTTTTGCCTATGTTTGCTTGCATTGATGCAGCCAATAGGATGAATGAATGGCTATTTAAATTTTTGCTTTGGCAATTTATTAAAGTTTATTACAAAATGTAAAAGCTGCAAATGTTTACATATAATCATTTATATTGAAATATTAATACACAGACAAATTCACACACATACAAAGGCGCAAGCTTATATCTGCATAAAATCATACTTTAAAATGATGTTCTTTTTATTCTTACTGTTAAATGTACAATGTAATATGTATATCTATACAAACTTACATACCTACATGAATTTGTACTTGCATACATATGTTTATTGTACGTGCACAGACGTTATGTGACGTTACGAGACTGCCAATGATTGACATTTCATAGCAAATGACAGTTTAATACCCAACAGGCTAATAAAAATTTGTTTGTCTGTGTGTGTCTGTTTGTTTCATTCATGTGTCTGGTCGTCCATTTGTGTTTTCATCTGACCATCTAACATTAAACATTTGCAAGTGTTGACCGTCACCAAAACGTGACTTATTTGCTATGCATTTATTAAAACAAAAAAAAAAAAACTAAAACAAAACTTTAAAAATAGGCGAATTTAGGGAAAAACAACAACAAAAACAATCAGACCTAAAACCCAAAAGCAGGGGAGAAATTAAAAAGTTGTCAACGTTAATTTCGTGGCAGACAGGATATTGAAAGAATGAAATTGTTTTTTTTTTTCATGAAAAAGAAAAAGTCAGGGAGAGTAATAATTATCGAAAAAGAAAGAAATCTTAAAAAGTTAAAAATAATTTTTATAATATGACTTTTATAAAACGTTATTTTTTTGATTTTTAAATTAATTGAAAATATAACAATTATTTTTGCAAAAAGAAAACAAACATCTAAAAGTAATTATTTTATTTAAAGAAAAACTTGAAAATTAAAAAATAAAAATAAACTTTATTTTATGTCTCTTCAAAAATGCGACCTGTAGCTTGTTTATAAAATGCATGGATACTTAAATGGACAGATGGATGCATGAACATGCTGGTCCTGAAGACATGGTATAGACCCTTTTGGTCCATAGTGTTGACGGACAAGAAGAAACGGTATGAAATATAACCACTTTGATGTAAAAAACTTCAGGGTGCTTCACACTTAACTTGTCGGCGGTCTCGTCCTACCAACTCCAGATATTTCCTACAGATTTAAAACAAGTTAGATCGAAGATAGTTTTTGCTGGATAGTGACAAGGAATATTTTCAAGTGTTTCCTTATTCCACAGTATTACACATAACCTGCAGTCATGGATGACCAGTTGTCCTTCTATTTTGGCCGCTGCCCAATAGAAGTCTTCAATCACTCCTTTGCAAAGACTAAAGAATCCTCTTTTTCACTGGGTCATAACATCTTCAAGTTATCCTGGACATTTTTAAAAAGGGGGTACGTACCTAGAACTTTGTGGCTTCTTCTAAAGGCCAATATACTTCTTGCCTTGCCAACATACCAGCCATTTCATTCCCCTCAATAGCTTGTGTCCTCGAACCCATTAGATATGCACTTGTCGTACGGCATAAAGCCTGCCCATTGATTCCTGCATGGCAAAACAATTAAGTGGTCGAAATTGCAGATAATGCCTAAACTGCCGCCTGAATATCATCTGGGAACTTTCAATTTGGAAAAGCGTTTTTAGTTGCTAGAATCTCTGCCTGGAAGACACGTCTGATTTAGTAGTATTTTGTAAAAGACCACAGCTCTTCTGTGGTCTGAGTAGAGGCATTTCAGCCAGCCGTATTCCACCTAATAAGTTTTGGGAATCTCTCAGTCGCTGTTACATTTAACGCCTCCAATAATTTCACCTGAGCTAATTGTCCCCTTGATTAGTATTAATCAAGTCGCAAACCTCTTTTGAACATCCTCTTCAACCATAATAGTTGGTTTTAAATCCATGACTACATACAACGCCACCGTAAAAGTGCTGCGTTGAGCACCTGTTCTTCACAGTCCTGCAAGTTTCTACGTGCTTTTCCGACAACTGAGGTTGACTTTCTTTTGCAGTGCGGTTAACCACACGAGTGTATCAAAAGGTATGGTAGTTCTAGCCACCACAGTAAAGATCCATTGGGTTAGATTTAGCGCCAGATGGCATATTCTGCCTGAGATTTTGCTGCATGCATCGGTTGTCTTCTTTATACCTTCCTCTACTTCTAGTCTTAGAGTTTCAAAACACTTTGCGAGATTTAATAAAATCATAACCTGGGGATATTTTTTTTAATTTTTAAACTGTACTTTCCCTTGGTTTATATTTAAAAAATCTGTTTTTGTATAAAAATTACAGATATTCGCAGGATTTTGATTATACATCAGTTACAAGTATATCAGTACTATTGGTTTTTAATAGCGATGGCATTAAAAATAAGTATTTCTTATAAGTTTAATTGGGCATAAGTTGATTTCGGGCTTAGAATGACGGACTTTGATTAATGAAGGAACCAAATAAGACCGCCATTGGCAAACTAATGTGCAAAGTTGAAAGTCCTGTAGTGGGTACCATAATAAGAGCTTATTCAAGAAATGAGCCCTTTCTTGACCTATTTGCTATAGTGAGGTTTTAGGTAATAATGTTAAGTTATCGACGTCTTTTGATATACATTAGTTAGAGCATATTTTTGCAAATTCTGAAAATATTTTTTATTCCTTTAAATTTAATTGATGAACCAAAAGGTATCACTTTTTTTTAATTTGATTTTTGGTGTTTCAATATGAATTTAGAGTCATACCTATGGATATGCTGCAAAGTCATATACCAACAAACATTAACACAAATGGATGTATACTCTCCTTTAAATCCAAAAATCTATCAATACACATACCAAGGCATTGGCAAACAAATATTATTAGACCTGGACAATTTGTGCCTCGAGAGTATTGATGTCATGTCGTTAGTACTTCAAGTACTATTAGATACGCTACATTAAAGTTGATGTATCTTCAGGGAGGCCAATTAAAAAACATGAGTTTATGTTGTCAAAAACTATGATGAAAAAGTGTTCAAACGTATGGACCGTGTAGGTATTTGTGAAAAAATATATCAATGAAAACTGTGAAAATTTAATGGTTGCAAGAATACTGACTGCCGTTTGTCAGTATTTGATTTTTTGTTGTTTTTCTTGTTTATGTTGTATTGGCAGGGATATTGTTCTCATAAATTGAATTTTAAATTATTCTACTAAAGTTTGTTGTTAGTTTTTGCTGTTGATTTTTCAGGGTAATATGAATTTGAGCTGGCTTTTCTGCACCAACAACAAAAACACAGAAGGACCATTATTCATCAACAGTTTCTTATTTCATGGGTTTTTTTTTGAATTATTTTTTTAATGAATTTTCGAGTGATTTGCTACATGACACCGTTAAGTGAGTTAAGGCATGTGCAGCCTGTCAAGTTAATATCAAAAATAATTAACTTAAATTTTGTTACCTAAAGTGTTAAATTTTGCTTGAAAAGTTGATGTTTGTAGAAAAATAAATAAATCAACATAAATCAATTGGAAACCTTGTAGTGGGCGTAGATAACGTTTTTCTATAAATGTAAGATAAAGAGGCACCTGTACTATAGGTGTGATTATGTTTGGATAACGTTGATTTTGATATAATTTTTAATAAATTTATTAAAAATCTTTTCTCTTCTATGAAAATTATTTAAGCAAAATTTTGGTTTTAAAACCGATACCCAAAAGATAATTTTTAAGGTTGGGCAAACAAAATTTATACCCTCTGTTAATTGTTTTTAATACTCCTCGTTTCTTTGTCTTATAAGCTCGACTACTACCACCTTTATATTAATATCAAGTTTGGCATAGAATCCTTGTCTGACGGATGTATGCACTGATTCAATAGATGTAATTTAAAGTGGATTTACCTACCATGTGCTGAAAATTTTTTCATAAACATTTAAAAATGGCCACGACAGTAATAATGGTAAATAATCACCAGAAACAACCGCACATTAACATGAAAAAAACAAAAACAAAATAATGGAAAACATCCATCCTTATTGTTGGCGACCACCGCAAACGATTGAAGGTCCATGATTTATGGATCTGCATTCAAAATCTTTAATTGATTTTTACATCGTATGTATTGACTCAATTGGTGGAAGTACTTAATTTGACTTTAGGTTTCAGGATTCTAAAAGCGGGAAAAGGCCCTCCGATATCTAACGGCATACAACTAGCATGTATGGGCAGAAACTCCAAAGTCTATTTTTAAGCTTCTTGAACGCGTACAGGAACGGGCGAAGGTACTCATCGGTAACGATGTGTTATCTAACTGTCACGACTAACTTGAACATCTTCGTAATGGCGGGTGTATTTCACTTTAAAACAGAAAACTTGTTCCCGTGGTCATCTGTGCGATACACGTCTTTCAAAAAGATCACGTCCATTGTGGTCGATTGGCTAGTGAATCACACTGCGCACTAAAGAGAAAACTCTAAGTTAAGTCGCATAGGCTGTATGTAAAACAAACTACCTAAATACGTCTTTCCTATCATAGTTAATATTGGGAAATTTAAAGCAAATGTCCACATGCACTACTTTCTATACCCTCCTCCTCATAACCTATTTTCCCGATACCAACACAAAGTAATGGATATATAGGAGCCATCCCCGGAGCGCTGGTTATTATTTAAAAAAAGGCGACACGTAGTACTTCGATTGTGAATAACTGCAATCCGGCACAACTAAAACTTCTTTTGTATTAGTTCAATATTTCTGCGCGTTCTGACAGAAGAAAAGGGATACAATACCCTGCATCAGTTTCCAACATTGTAATATGCATAAGGTGACTTAGATAACACTGATGGTATAACAATTAACCAGGTTGATCATGTTATTGTAGATGGGCTACATTTTTAAGGTGTGTAAGATGCGCGGACGATCTGTTTTGCTACCCCGATATAAACGCAATTGAGCATCATGCGCAAATCACAGGCTACCGAGTTTTAAAAATAGATGTCGCAAAACACAACAAAATGTCGAAGTCTACTCTCCATGAATAATCCAACTTCTCCCAGAGAGCTTTTTCCGCTTCAATATCTCCTCCCATGGGTATCATACTGCCAATTACATAAAAATTGATTGAAAAATCGTGCTTAGTTAGCAAAAACTCCCCAAGACAATGTATATCATGATAAGCAGTGTCAAGAGCGAGTACTTAGAAAATAAAATATACTGGCTAATCTGCCAGCAGTGGCCATCCGTAGCGAGCGGAAAAAGAATTAGGGGAAAAGAAAGAAGAAGAAACGTCTTTTAATGCGGAAAAAAGAAAAATTTAAAAACTTAAGTGCGAGGAGATCGAGAAGCAGGGGAGTCTAAACGATAGAATAAGGTTCTGCCCCCGTGTAAGGTAACATACTTAGGGCCATAATAAAGGCATTTCCCGCTGTGAAGACTAACGGCTAAATGTAAATGAATAACCCTTCTCCAGATTGTTGGTATCCTATGAAAGCTGTATTGAAATTGCCCCATATTTAAACATATGACACTATATAGTGCTTTCCTTTGAACCAAGAAGAGGTAAAAATATCAATATCCCAGATAAAAAATGATGATGAAAAATTATGGTCTTACCTGATAAGTACAACATCGATCATATATTCACACTTCATCAAATGTTGAAAAAACACGAAGCCGCTTTTGCTATTTCGTTAGGCTCAAAGCCAGTTACCCCTTTCGTAAGTTTCTTATACGTAATAATAATACCCATTTAAAAAATATAAATAATGAAATTTTTTAAACAAAGTTATGCAAAATTTTTTATCTATTTTCGAAATTCAATTTATTAAGGAATCTTCTATTGAATACTTCAATCCTGCATACTTCGTTGTTGTTTTAATTTATATAAATGCTTTTGTTGCCAAGTTGAATGAGTATAAATTAAAATATTTTCTCATTAAGTTAAACAATCCAAAACATCAATATTTATTTATGTAATTCGTAAAGTTTTTCGTTGTTTTAATTACCATTCCAGCCTTTCATACATTAGATGCTAAGTGGAACAAGCAAATATTTAAACAAATATTTAGCTGTGTCTGTTCAGTTTTAGCTCTTAGAAAATAAAGAGGATTTTAAGTTATAAAATAACATTATAACGGTGACAGGAGGGGAAAGTAAAGAATTTAAGTTAGTAAGTGGATTAAATTTATGCACAAATACATTTGTGTTTATTAACACATTTCATAAAACAACAGTTAAACACACAGTTTTACATGCAGAAAATATAATAGAAATATTGTAATTAACAAGAGCAAAAGACTGGCATGAAAATTAGTTTTGTAGTTCTTTTAAAATAATCTATGCACAAAAATAAATCAAGTAATTTTAACTAAAATAAAGCCATAGCGTTGTCAAAAGTTCATTGAGTACGAATTTTCTTAAGCCAATTACGAGTTATCAAGTATGAATTTTTTACTTTTACCCACATTTAATTAAGAAAAAGAATCGATTAAAGTTAAAAACCGTACTTGATATAAGTTTAAAAAGATTGATGAAAGCGTAATCGGGATTAACCTAAAAATTAAAACGATTTTTTATACCCTTTACTTAGTGATAAGGGGATATATCATCTTGTCATTTCATTTCAATATTCACTTAAGACGCCATTAAGTACATATATTCTGGATCCTTATAGAAATGGAAGTCGATATAGCTGTGCTCGTCTGTATTTCTATTAAAGCTAGGTCTCCGGCCCAAGAGTTAGTCGAAAAAAACACATTTTGATATTATACAATCAGAAAAATTTACCAAGCGAAAACCCAAAATAACCCATTTCTTGGGACAAAATCCTTGAATATATTCCTACATATCACAGTGAATACAGTAACTCTTACAACAAAACTTGGCACGGATACTTTAAAGATATGGATCTAAATAAGAGAAAACATTTTTTTCAGATAGAATCAGGAAAAGTGAGATTTTACCTAAAATTGCACAAATTTAGTGAAATATTTCATGCGCTATATCTCGGAAACTATAACAGCTATCGACTTTAAATGTTTCACAAAAAGTAATTGTACAATAAGGCCTACATTTTGGGGGAAAAATATTTAGATAGGCGCAGATGAGGGGGAGCTCCCACACAAATGAACAGTTTTTGTAAAATTTTCGACAATCTATATCTCGGAAACTAAAAGGTGGGCCAAAGGAAATCACCCTATTGGAAGATGCTCATATTTTTGTAAATGTGGACCAATGTCAAATCTCTATGGACATCTCTCAACAAAACGGATGTAGAATAAAAGCGAATAAGCCATAGAGCGATTTATTCCCCAAAAACGTGGAATAATCGTTTCAATTTTTTGTGTAACAAGTCGTGGTGTTGGAGCAGCGCCGTTTGGCTACCAACCTTGAAGAGTATGTGACCACACGAGACATTGCTAAGAGTGGCTGACCCCGGAGCGCTCGTTTTTTCGAGAATATTGCCACTATTAGCGAGGGGGTTGAGTTGCCACCAAAAACATAGAGTAGGCGCCGTGCCTCGCAATTAGCCACCAGCCGGTCTTTCCTAAGGTGAATTTCGGTCAAAAATCTGCGCATGTTCCCGTACAAAGTACAGTCCGTGCATCAGCGGTTGCCTGTCGACCGTCAAACACGTGTAACCTATGCCCAAATCATGCTTAATCTTGACGTCGAAGTGGACGATTTTTTGACTATAATCATTATGAGCGATGAGGCTTATTTCCACCTCAAAGGGTACGTGAAAGTCCATGAGTGATGAACGAGGAGCCATTATACCTGCTATTCATGCTGGACAAGTTATCCGGAAATTTTTTAGAGGACGCCTCTAGTCAAACGACAACAGTGGACGGTACGCGTTATAGGGTCATCTTAGCTGAGTTTTTTCTGACCGAATTAAACGAACTAGAACTAAGAGGACTGGAAGGACATGTGTTTCAACAGGACAAAGCAACGGAACACTGTGCGGCTGTGATATTCTAAGGGGAGCGTTCCTGGCTCGCCTTATCTCTTATTTTGGCGATTTATATTGGCGCGAAAGATCGCTCGCTTTAACCGTTCCAGACTTTTTTGTGGGGTTTTTTAAGTCTCGTTATTACGTTAACAAGCCGGAGACCTTGGAGCTTCCAAGGACAACATTTGAAACGAGTGCGAAAATCTTTTGCCCGTTTTCGCCGAAGTGATGAAAAGTCCATAAAAAGAGCGCGTATAGCAATCAATTATGACGGCCGAAAGCATCTTCTCGACTTGTCCAAAAAATTTCTAAATCAATAACTCATAACCAAATAGCGGATTTGAGGTTTTCCATTTAGAAAAAAAGGAGAGCCAAAAAACTTCGAATGACTTCTTTAGGCCCACCTTGTATAACAGCTATTATCTTCGAATGTTCTACAAAAAGTAATGATGCAATAATTCTTATATTTTGAATGAAATAGTTAGATAGGAGCAGAAACAAATAAACAACTTTTATTAAACTTTTAATACGGATAAGGTCGAAAACTGTTAAAACTCTCGACCTCAAATCTTCTACATGATATTTCTATTGTACATAAAAACGTTTCTAGTTCAAAAACTTGGATTGCTGTCGACTTCAAACCCGCCACAAAGTATTTTCATTATAACATTTGCAATACGAATTAACTCGGATAGACCAGATGACTGGGTAAAAAAAAGACCAATGTGAAGGGTATATAAGACTCGTAACAGCCGAATATAGCGCTCTTACTTGTTTTAACTAACGGAACTTTATTAAAGAAGAGGAAATTTATAATTTCTATGTTTATTTAATACATATTTAATATTTGTAATTTAAAAATTGTTTTCTTAACCAGGGACTCTCCGAAGTGCATCCCGGATGCGCTACTATCTAGGCAACCGAGACACTTTGTGTTTTAATGTTTAAATATATCCAAAGACAATAAGTTTTTCTGATTGAATCTTACCCAATCGTACCTAAAAATTTCAAGTACGATTTTGAATAAATTAAAGAATAAAATTTTTGATTTTAAAATTGGTTTTTTCTTACTGTGTAGTGGAAACACTCTTTATATGATGTTTTAAACATTATAACTAAACTTCCATTGTAACCAATATACCGAGTGCTTTAGATTACGGCGACATTAACTCATAGATATAAATGTTTGTATCCTAATTTTCATAAATACTTATTAGCAAATGTATGAGTAAAAGGTATGTGTTTAAGTAGTTATATGGTAGTTATTTGAATAGCTTTATTCGTAATTGCATACCTTTGTAACATAAAATGCCGTGTACAACAAAAACCACTATTATGCAACAGTACACATCTAATTAGTTTCAATCTATATATAAACACAACTATTAAAAGGGTATCATTTTAGGAGATAAAAACGTATTTTGTAAACACTTTATATTTTTCAATCTTTTTTGAAGCTAACTGTATTCGGTAAATAATAAATTTAGTTTTAAAGTTTCAACAAATTTTAAAGATAGTTTTCTATAACATTTGATAGATTCTATTGGTATAAACTTTGTAAAAGTTTTGCTCTAAATATAAGTACTTAACACATAGTACTACCCTTAATATTTCACAACATTTCGTTTTATAGATATTACTACACAAAAGGAATAGCAAAAACACAGGAAGGTTTATTTTTATATTTTTTTCAGATGACAAAAATATATACAGATTTATGTGTAATAGATGCTGCTTGCAAATTTATACCTTTTTAATAAAAAAATATTTATACATTATTTTGCACAAGCTGCATAATAGAAATGTGCAGTTAAGTGGCAACACACTTAAACGGCAGTTATACAATTTTGTATAACAGGGCTGGCAAGGATGTTAATTTAAAACATAAACATGTTACCATAGTGACACTACAGAGGAACTGAATGGCAAACATTTTAATAATGAATTTCTGTTGGTGTAAGATTTTATTGACCCTCTAGGAATTTAAGAAAATAATTTGTGTCTTAAAATTTTAATCATATTTTTATCTCAACTAAATTTGTAAAATTTTTTGATTTTAAAAATAAATTTAAATCGTTTATTTTATTAGTTGAACTATTTGTTTTAAGACAATTTTATTTTCTTTATCAGGCTCAAGTTCAATAGTTTACTAAACTCTTATTTAATTGCAAATGAAGAAATTGATATTTTTAGTTTTTACTACTTTATTAGCGTTAGTTAAGAAAGGAAAATTTTA
Organism: Melanophora roralis; assembly: GCA_963583895.1. Lineage (NCBI taxonomy): Eukaryota > Metazoa > Arthropoda > Insecta > Diptera > Rhinophoridae > Melanophora > Melanophora roralis. The sequence goes on along the minus strand of OY757188.1, from coordinate 92,611,954 downwards.
TTTAAAAAACAAAATTTTTACCGATACTAGCCGAGTAGAATGCATTTTCGAAAAATAGCTACGATTTTCATCATCAGTACTCTTTGTTCGGTCGTAAGTTATTAATTTGTTTGTAAACATCAGCCGATCCATGTGGCGAGGTGAGTCGGCACGAAGTTTTTTTCCACTTTAACCAACTACACCAAAGCTTTTTCTTTTTTCCATTTTGTATTACTATATTAACGCCATCTATATCTTAGTTACAACACTAAGTTAGCGTAGCGTCTTAAAACAAATAGTTCAACTAATAAAATAAACGAAAACACATAAACGAAAACACATATGGCACGGTGATATATAACAATTTAAAAAAATTTTAATTTAAAATATATTTTCTCTTTACTGAAATTTATTTTTTTTAAATGTTTACAAAAAACATGGGACTACGAATCATAACAAGGGCAAACAAAGAATTTCCTACAATTCCACCCAGAGGGATTCTGGAACCGTTTTGCGAAGAAGAACACAATTTAAAAAAAAAATTCTCCTGTTATTTTGGTTTGGCTTATTTGATTTTTAATAAATTTTTAAGCCAAAATTATTAAAATTTTTGAGTCGAAAGCTGCGACTTAGCAACCACCAAAAATTATATATGTTCTTAAATTTAGAAGGTGGGCCAAAAAAAGTCATCCGATGTTGTTTGGCTCTCATCTTTTTTCTGAATAAAAAATTTCAATTCTGTTTTTTGATTACCTTTATTTGGATTTAGAATTTTATTGGCCAAGTCAAAAAGATAATATCGTGCAAACGGGCGGCATCACAATTGATTGATGGCTCGTTTTACGACATTTTTCATCACTTCGGCGAGAACTTTGCTCCACAGATTCTTGCATTCGTGTCGAATGTTGTCTTTAAGATGAGGCGCCTTCAGAATATCTAATGTGGCTCACGCGGTGTGCCTTTGCTTCGTTTTGTTACAACCATATATCTTCCAGTCCTGATTCGTTCAATTGTGACAGAAAAAACTGGGCTAACATGGCCCCATAGCGCGCACCGTCCACTGTAGTCTTTAAAAAAAAAGGCACGATGACTCCTCCAGCGTGAACAGCGCATCATGCAGTCAGTTTGAGTGCGTATAATGGCTCTTCGTGCATCACTCGTGGATTTTCAGTGCCCTAGAAGCGATAGTTTTGCTTGTTCACTTATCCGCTAAGTTGAAAATGAGCCTCATCGCTCATTATAAGTTTGCTCGAACAATCGTCCTCTCCGGCCTCGAAATTGGGGTTTGCTTGGACGTAGGTTACACATTTTTGGGGGTCTAAAAGCAACAGCTGATGTCCGGACTGGACTTTGTACGGGAACATGCGCACGACGAGGCACGACGTCTGGTTGTTGTTTTTGGCAACAACTCGGCATCCTCGCCAACAGCGATGATATTCTCGGCAGAACGGGTGCTCCGGGGCCAACCACTCTAAGCAGCGTCTCGTGTGGTCGCATACTCTTGAAGGTTGGTGGCCAAACGGCGCAGTGTTTAAGCAGTTGCTGACGGACGACCAGGGAATCTGCGACGGAATTCTCGCTGCGCCAAAACCACAGATGAATGGTGACGCAAAAAAAAACACGATTATTTCGCGTTCTTGGAGAGTGTATCTCTCCATGGCTTATTTGCTTGTATTCTACTTCTGTCTAGTTCACAAATGTCAAAAGGATTTGACATTGACCGCCTTTTACAAAAAAAAGAGCTGATTTCTTTTAACCCACCTTTTATTTGTTGTTGAATTTAAAGTGGTTGTAAACATTTTTAATAATTCTTTCTTAGTATTTTCAATATATTTTATGCGTTCTTGCTAAATATTTAAAATCCAAAGTATGTTTTCAAATATGTCCAAAATAAACAAAAAAATTATGTTACATTAATTATCATTTGTATTATTTGCACTCAAATAAAATGATATAAAACAAAGCAGTTGGCCTTGACAAGTAGTAAGCCCCTTAAAACTTAACTTTTTTAACCTTTTAAATGAATCAAAGTTTTCTGGCTTTCAAAATACTTTCTATGTTCTTTCCTACCGTGTCTTTCTTTGGCAGCCAAATATTTTGTTGTAAGCGGTGAAAATTAGTTATTGTTCTTTGCTAACTAATAAAGCACAAATGAGTTGTAAAATAAGAACAAAGAAAAAATTATTTAGAATATTTTATAATTACAAAATATTGTAGAAACATTTTCTTGAAATATTTATTATGTAAATGAATCAAAGGGATTACAAGTCCTTTTAACTGAAATTAGCACACACACCTGCACAGTGTAACTTCTACAAGAAAGAGAAACACTACAATTAAGCAAGAATAATTAGAGGAAAATTTTAATATTTCAAACAAAACAATACCATTTTAATAATTGAATTTTTGAAATTATTTAAATTTAAAATAATTAAATATAAGTCCTGGGGTAAAAATCTTTGAAGATATAATATAAATTGAACTTAGAAAACAATTAGCTAATTAAGAGAAAACACATTTTTTGATTAAGAATATACATTCTAATTCTGCTTATTTATGAGAAATTCAAAAAAGTTTAATCTTGAATAAAATTTGTTTTGTTTTTAAGATTTTTGCAAAAAACCGAAGAAACTTTTTTAAATTATTTTAATCATATTAAAATTTCTCAAAATATTATTTCTTTGAATCAAGAACTCACCTCATCTAAGACTTAAATACAGGCGGACGATAAATTAGAAAAAATTTGTTTCATATTTGTGTACATTTGAAAATGTTTTTTTTTCTACAAAAACACTATCATCAACAAAGAAGAAGATAAAGAATTTCTAAAGTTAAAACCTCAAATGTTTCTGTTTTCAACCTGTTGTAAAATATGTTTTAGTTGTGGGTGTCATAAAAAATGCCAACAACGTGTTGCTCAATTTTATATTTCAGTATCTGTGATGCAAAAATGTTTATACTGTTTGTATTTTGTTGCCTGGGGCGTAGTTGTGGCTTTTGAAAAATTTAATAAAGTTTTTAATTAATCAACTTTCCAAATTGCTTATTACATATTTAGTAGTTTTTCTTTGTATTAAAAAAATACTGATTTATGTGATTGAGTAATAGAAAAGGAGTTCAAAAGTTATATTTATAATGCTTTTTGTTTTGTTTGGTTAAAATTAAAAAAATATTTTGAACCCTGTTTAATAAATGTGTTATAAACGATTAGTAGGGGAGCTCAAATATGCTAATGAAAGAGTGGCTTAGGCGAGTTGAATATTGAGCTAAAATTTATTAAAGCATTTTTTTAACTGGTTTCAAGAGTTATTTAAACCTTCAACTGCACGAAAATTTTGATTTTCAGTTAAAGTTAATTTTGTGAGTTATACTTAAGTTATATTTAACTTTGTTAATTTATTATCTGAGGCTCTGTGTTTTGTTGTAAATGAGAGAAAATCGAATTAATTTTAGAAGTTTTTATAAGTTAATTTTTTATTGTCTGCATTTCAATGAAATATTATCTTATTTTTAATGAACATCTTGTAAAAGGGGTTTTAAATAAATATTAATTTATTTTAAAGAGCATTTCCAGTTGATTTTACATTAAAAATTTTTTGAGTGTAGTATTCACTACCTAATTGCTACAAAGAGCATTGTATTATTGAAAAGAAAGAGCTTCTTTAAAAACGTGACAGGTGTGACATGTTTTTTTTGTAAGTTAGGGCGACACTTTAAAATTTCCAAATGCTCTATGCTTTTTGCATTAAAGTATCTTTGGGGCAATTCCATTGTGATGGGTGTGATCGTTTTACTCACATTTTTGTTTGTAATTTAAACAGTTCAAAATTTTGGTTTGGAAAAGGGCTATGGGTTTCAAAGATGGTATGCTTTTAAGCGATTAAAAGTAATTAGACATTGAAAAAACACAATTTCTACTCACAAATAATACTCAAAGATTGTGCCGCATTTGACCTTACAAATTTAATTTTAGCTAATTTTGACTTTAAGATCGAGTTGTGTAAAATATTCTTGAAAGCTGACCTTTGGTTATACTAACAAACGGTTAGGCTACAAGAGTATGTCCTTTAGGTGTCTTCAATCGAGTTGAACACACTATTTATAACGGAGCCTTGTGCCACACGATGCAGTAAACTTCCCTACGGGGAAGTGGGCTGGTCCAAAACTATTGACATGAACGGTTCCTTAGGGTAGGGACTGGTTCTAGTTCTTGCACTTTATATAAAGAGAACCTGTCACTTTTACATTGCGTTGTCATTGGAGGGGGCTCAAAACTAACACCTCAGAACGGGTTACAGGGCAATACTATATAAGCAAATTTTACATTAATTGTTAAAGATCCTTTTCAATCTACTTTGTTCGTATTTACGCGTGCGTGTTTGTATATATAAACAGATGTATGTTTTTGTGTAGGGACCAGTGTTTCAATTTTTTCCCCTAACCTCTTTTACACCTTCTAACCAGTTACTTGATGTGTGACTTTTTAACCGATCTGACCAATAACTTTTGTCCAATTCATGGTTTGTACCTGTAACAGAACAAGTACGCCGACCAATTGACACCCATTTCCTGCAGGGTTGGTTCAATTGAGCTAATTTCTCGACGAATATTTTCCTTAAAAGCCAGTAGGTAGCCCCATAAAAAAATCAATGGGAGATATATAAAATGTTCCCAAAGCGACAGAGCAGTTTTTGGGGGAAATTTTCCCGAAGCAAATTCATCAATGCTCTTGCTGTGTGTGCAGTTGCCCTTTCCTGTTAAAACTACACATGTGAAGAGTACGATGGATAAGCTCGCAGGCTTCACAAAAATATTTCCGTTATCATGCGTCAATAATTTTCACCGTTAACATTTTCGCCTGACCTCGAGAATTTCAGAAAAAAATAGTCCAATTATCTGTTACGGGGATAAGGTATACCAAACAGTCATGCTAGGGCAATGCAATGATTTTTGATAAATCAATCGAGGGTTGCGGGTTCTTGGAGACCAGTAACGGCAGTTTTGCTTGCTGACATGGCCATGACATGAGCCTCCTCACTCCAAAAAATTGGATTTGCAGGCCAAAAACGCTCCAGCATCGTTTCACAAAAAATTTTGCGTAAATCAAAGTCACTTTCTTTCAGTTCTTGAACGATTTCAATTTTAAAGAGGGAACTTTAGATCCTTTTTTAAAATTTCATAAATAGTTGCTATTAGAAGTTCCAGTGAGGCTGTTTTTTTCTATATTGAAAGTCGCGGATTTTTACGTATAAAGCTTTTAACCAGTTTAATATTTTGGGAGCCCTTGAAGATCGACTGGGTCCTGGCCTTGGTACATTTATTGCATCCACGAACGAATTAAATTTATACTCGGTCTATGACGTATTCGCCAAATATCGAACTTTAAACACAATTAATGACGAGCAATTATGTAAGAATCATTACTCTTAAAATATGTCTCCATATCGAACAAGCGATGCTGGCTTGACCACCCATTGTGACTCACAAATCCACCCAATTAATAATTTCAACGGCGCACCCCTCCTTCGGAACCCCTTTTTTACTTTTTAGAATTATTAATTTGCCACTAGACACCCTGTTTAAAGCATTTCTTAATACATGACTTCAATTATTTTCCTCTCTTAGTATTTAACACCAGTAAGTTATGTTCACAGTTACTTAAATAACAACAATCTTAATTTATTTTTATTTGAGTCAATTTCCTTTTCTGTAATAAACTGCTTCAAAAACGATGATAATTCAATGATAAATTTTTGTCAATATGACGAAATTTTATTTTATCCATGACTTCTACCCACATATTCTTCCATATTTGCACAAAAATTTGCTCTTTTTATAATATTTTATTCTTTTTTGCTTTTTTTGTTATTTTTGCAGCACGCACTGAGGATGCTGAAGTAATTGGTAGCCCACGACGTATTTTAACACGAGCTGATGATGACGAAGCTGGTGACGATGATGATTTTCATGATTTTAGAGGTGTCATCGATACTGGTTCAGGATATCCTTTCCTACAACCCAATCCATCAGTCAGTTTCTTTGATCTAGTGAATGGTAAGTGTATTTAATTTTGTTTTTAATTGACAATTAAAAGGATGCAGTGAAAAGAGTTAAACGTGGGCAGTTAAACAAAGTTGTATATGGTTTTCGGCAGACAGATAAGCATTTTACAAAGTGAGTGTAAATGTGCTTCAGAAAACAGTAGTGGCAATGATTCTGGTAATATTGGAAAAAACATGGTGATAACAAGTAAAAGCGTTATATTCGGTTGTGCCGAATTTTAAATACCTTTCACAATGTTATTTTTATATACCCAGCCAGCTCATCTAGCCAAACAATTCGTACTACAAATATTAAAACAAAAATACCTTGTTCAGGGTATGAAGTCGATACCTGTCCTAGTTTTTGAAAAAAGAAAACATAAAAAATTTAAACGTTTGTATCTATAATAGAAATACCATGTAGAGGGCTTAAGATATTAAAACTTGAATTAAGGCACTTTATTTGTATGTGAGCTGCCCGTTCCCCTGAACCTGCCAAATAATTTTTTTCAAAATATAGTCCTTGTTGTCAAATTACTTTTTGTGAAACATGTGAAGTCTAAAGCTATTAAAGAAATATTTCACAAAATTTGTGCAATTATGCAGAAAAAGCCACTTTCCCTGATCCAATCTTAAAAAAAAAAAAATACTTAATTTAGGTCACTACCTTCAAAGTTTCCGTGCTAAGTTTTGTGGCAAGCGTGGCTGTATTTACTCAGATATGTAAGGACAAATGCACGGGTTATGTCCTAAATATAATGCGTTATTTTGGGGTTTTGTCTATATCTCGGTAAGAAAGCAACCGATTTTGCTGACTTTAAATAGCGGTTGTCTCAGGGATATTTTATCATAACTTTAAGAAATTGTTAATCGTTTTTTTGAAAGGATAGAAAAAACCTTGTTACTGCCGGGCAAAAAGATTTCTATATAGTTCTGGAGACTCTACAAGAAAGTGGTATTTACTTCCAGGCCTACGTGGGCCTGACCATTACAACGAAGTCTATGCCTCTTTTGTAGAATTTAAGTAAAACCCTTTTACCCTTTCTTTCTTGCCTAGCAAGTCCGTCAGCCATCTCATTTTCCTCAATGCCCATGTATCCAAGAAACTAGTAAGAATATGCCTCTAAGCATAAAGCTTACCTTGCGAGCTTAAAGAATTGAAGACCAGTGGGGTTTAAAAAAACTGCATTTAAAGTCTCCTGACTTTCAATAAGTATGCACTCCTAACAATTTTAAGTTAAAGAGGACGGGGAAGATTAGTGGCTAGCTTGGCTGTCAGAATCTCCGCTGAAAGAAAACTACTATCTCTAGGAAGTTTAAAGGCATTTATGATATTCAATTTTTGACAGAAGACCGCATTTTACATCTTGTATTTATCTCCAAGAAATGTAGAGGTGCCGTGCTGCACGCCAGCTAAACACAGTCCTGCAAGTCTTTGTTAGCTCACCAGACGCCTGTAGTTAACTTGCATACCCAGTGCAGTCCGCCATTTGACTATCCAATTAAGTGGGACAGGCCCTGCATTGTCCATAGAGTCCATAGAGTGCATTGGTTGACTTTCTAACTTTTTCCCTACGTTAAGCCACAACGAAAATCTGCCGTGTAGAATCACTTCAGGGCACTTCGGTTTGTTATTTCAGTATCAGGCTGGCTATTTTCAATCTTAGTGCGCTTGATGGACTCACCAGAATTACGGTTTAGAAAACCAAATTCGTTTTCTTGCAGCCTACATTCAGCGCCGTTTCCCTTGTCTACTAGATTGTCCTAGATAATATAACCTCCATCACAGAGCTGCTAGTACTTAGGTTCTTTTCATTGACAATGACCGCTTTTTTACCGCACACATGGTTATTAAAGCGGCTCTGCCTTTAGAGAAGTACGATTCTGTATAAAATAAGTAAAGAGTACTCCTCCTGGAGAGCTCTTCGAAAACTCTACGTCTCTTTCTTTACACTCCTTTCTTCCGAACTTTTAATTTTGTACTTCAGTGGAGTAAATACCAGTATAAAATCTGGTTGGCAGCTCCCGTTTGTTCCACGCTTACATGACGGTAGCCACATTCAAAAAAGGCCCCGCATTATCAAGGAAAGCTTTAATAACTTATGAGCCTTAAAGAAAGGCTTTCTTAATCTGAAAACAAGAGAGTGAAGTGCTGTCTCAACCTATTTTTCTTTCGCGTAGGCGAGCTTTATGTCGCAGATCTAATGAAAACGATTTTTTTCCTAATGTGGATGCCAAGACTTCATTTCAAAGAGTTAAAAATAATTGGAAAAAGAAAAATGGTCAAAGGATATAAGCTTAAATGTTTCAAACTATAAAATAATTCTTTTTTTTTAAATAATGATGGTATTCTTACCTTGCTTGCAAGCTGTAAGGCAGGGTCTCAAGTGACTCCGTTTTTATATCACTCGTCAGCTTAGTCGTCACTTAGAAACCATATTAGAATTAAAACTTTCAGTATTTAATCGAATCCCTGGCCGAGAGGTATATCAGTAGGTCATTTAATCTGTACAATAATAGCACAGAAAGCTCATTTAGCTTATTATGTCCCGAAACTATTGCCTTCTGACAGCCTGAGTGGGACATTGGTACTGAAAATTAAAAAGTGTCTTCCATTTTTTTTTTTATTTCTACAAATATGTCAGTGGCCGTTTGAAGGAAGTCCGAGGATACATGCGATCAAAAGACGACCACATTCTCCTGTCTGCATGAGTGTTTTGTGTAGCAGATCTCAGTTTGGTTAGCTCATCTTCCTGTCTATTATTAAAGTAATCACAGCGATTTTGTTAAACTAGATAGACGATAAAGCCTATACGTCTCTTCCTTACATTGGTGTACCATTAATAATGTAGAGTTGTGCCAATTGTGAGTGATAGAAATGCCGCATAATAGTAAATAAAAAATATGTTACTTAAAAGCCAAATTTCTATCTTAAATGCAATGCTTTAATTTGAAAAAGAAAATGAGAAACTTATTCTCACATCCCTTAAGTAGACGCCGGACCCTAAACAGGTTTAGTTTTAAGTGCCGTTTGTAAAAATCTTAGAGTAATAATTTTTTTTGAGATTATTTCACTTGTAAATGGTGTAAAAACAAAGCGTATATGGGGTATAATATAGTTAATCATAAATTTAGAGCAATGCCCTCAAGACTTCTGCCGTGGGACGTGGATCCTTGATCTCTAACTTTTAAAATTCTTGAAAAATTCTACGCTTCTTGCAGCTATTCCTTTAACGCGAAAATTATTAGGAACCAGGTGCAGTAAGATGCCTCCGATAAGGTAGTTCGCATTGTGCCAAAAATTCTAATGCAGGTCTTTGCTGCTAGATTTTGCTTTGCTGGCCTACTACATATTTATTTCCTGTCTTAGTCCTTACCAGGGTTCCATATGTTGAAAATTCAATATTCTACAGCTGTATACATTAATTTAACTACGCCAGGACTAAATCCTCATTTTGCATTGAACATGTTACGTCAAGTGTGGCAGGTTATCGTTGCCTTATTCACCCTTTACTGGGTAACTGGCTTCTATAACAATATCGAGTGAAAACAAAATCCTGTTCAAAACCATTTAAATTGTTATCGTTATTGCAGTGATATTAATTCGAATAAAGACACATGTCTTTGTTTTGTAATATGTGTCTGTATAGTGACATTTAATAGTAAAAAAAATTTTACTTGTTAAAATTTTCTTGCTATTAATATTATTTATAATTTCTTTGGTTTTTTAATTTCGTGTTAAGAGAAGATTGCTAACTATTTCTTCTGAATACAACACCTTTAAAACAGACTCGTGACTTAAACTGTATTTTGTTTCTATCAAATTATCTAAATGCTGTCGTAATTTAAAAAAAATCTTTTACTACAATCGAAATATATATCTTTTACATTTAATCCAATCGTTTTGTAACACTTCTGGCACCTTCAACTCAAATATCTCTTTCAGTGTATAAATTATCAAATAACTTATATATTAACTGTGTTTAAGTGTACTTTAATATATCTTCAGGTTTGTATAACTGTTTAATCCGTTGCTTGTATTAAATGTCTGCATTTGTAATAAAATGCAAATTAATTAAAAATTTATGTTGCGTAAAATTGTCACCTCACATTGTGCAAATGTTGCATGTTGTCAACGCATAATATTACAACATTCAAATTTGCCTTTTTCTCTGATTCCCTTATATTTAGTGTGAATGTGTTTTACACGTTTTCGTTAACATATCTGATATGTTGCTGCAAATAATCATTTCTTATATGTATGTGTGTATGCATGTGTGTTTTTAATTGTTTCTCTTTCTCTCTCTAGATTCAGAACTGTTAAAAGGTAAAACGCAAAAACATGTAAATGTCGATGTTGTCTGATTGTAGTTGCAGATATTATTGCATTTAATTTATTTATTTTTATTTCTTTATTTGGTTTCATTTTGTTTTCGCTGAAAATGCCTGAATTTTTCACTTTTGTGTGAAATGATTTTTTTTCCCAATTTTCTGTTTTATTAACTACGCTTGTCTCTGTTTCAAATTGCTTATTATTATTGTAAAGAGGTCTCAGACCTACACATACACATTGTCAAGTGCTGCTGTGCTTATTGAATTTCATGTTGTTAAATTAATTATATCGATATATTTGTGTTATTTGCATTTTTCCATTTTTTTGCTGCATCGTTGTATTTTATTTTAATTTCTGCATTTAATAGCTGCTAAATACTTAACGGTTTTTTTATTTTTAAACAAAATATTTGCATAATTTTGTGCTTAACAATTAATTTTGCTTTTATTTTATATAAAAATGCTTATTTCAATCAGCAAGTAGTTTTGTCTGTAATTAAGGCAAAATTTCAGATAATGATTTCTTTAAGCTTCTTGGTTTTTAATATTTATACATGTTTTTTTGCGCTTCAATACGTTTGCATTATACTTACTCTGGTAGTTTTAATCTGTGGCGTATGATTAATGCAAGTGTTGTTAATGGCTGGGTCTATGGTGCGTATGTTGTATGTGGAATGCAATACATATTTGCTATTTAGTTCTAAAGCGAATGTTTGATTTATCGTGGTATAATATAACTGAATTTAAATTCATCAAAATGGATGTTTGATAATTTTCTTTTAAAGTTGTTAAAATGTTTTTTACAATAATTTTCAATATTTTTAATAACTTTTATACCCTTTACATAAGTGATACGAGTAAGGGTATACATATAGATATGAGTTTGTCATTCCGCTTGTAATTTCTTTAATATATTATCTGCTACCCCATAAAGTATATATTTTCTTTCCCCTTATAGATGAGAAAGTCGATTTAGCAATGTTCGTCTGTCAGTCTGTTCGTATGTCCTTGTTATAGTTGAAATCAACTTTTTAAGGAATCGCGATGTAGCATAGACTCGTAGGTGGTATCAAACTATTTGAAATGTCTGCGTGCAAGTCACTATTGAAACCCAGCAAAATCACCCAAAAAAGTCCTAGATATTAGCAAAAAACCAAGACTACCTCTGTTAATTTTTTTCAAATTTGCACATTAAATCCTCCACAACAGATTTGCGCCGCATGACGTGCAATCTAAGACCGACTCCCATTAATTTTAAAAACGAAAATTTCTGTGGAACCTACATATACACTTTCTTCGCCCCCTAACATAGTTACCGTACAAAGTTTATATTTTTTAATTTTTTTTAAATTGTTCCCACAGCTTCCAGGGTACTCCTACAGGTAAAATGTAACACCGACCCCAATTGATTCTTCCTTCCAAACAATTTGGTGGATAATACTGAGCCACCATTTTCACTCCCTAGCAAGGTTGTCATACGAAATTTAAAAATATATGGTAAAAATCCCTACAACTTCTCCGAAGTCGCCCCCCGAGGAATAAAATATAACACAAGCCCCCATTAGTTTTACCTCCCTATCGTATTCTTTGAACATACTTACCCCCTATCTCCATCACCTTAGGCGGTTGCCATACAGAATTTACCAAAATTATGTAAAAACGACGATAACTTCTCCAGAGTCGGCCTTAGGGAAGCAAAGTGTACAACTGACCCCCACTAGTTTCCCCTCCAAAACATATTCCTTAAATATATTTACGATACAAAATTTTTAAAACCACGGTGAAACCCCCTACAACTTCTCCGAAGTCGTCTCTAGAGAAATAAAATCTATTACAGACCCCCATTAGTTTTCTCTCTTCAACATATCTTTAAAACATACTTACTTCCTATCTCCATCACCTAAGTGGGTTGCCATGCAAAATTCACAAAGATGGTGCAAAAACGCCAATCTTTTCTCCAGACTCGGCCTTAAAGAAATAGAGCGTACGACTTACTCCCATTACTTTCCCCTCCCAAACATATATGGGGGCTGCTATACAATACTTGGTAATAAATCCCTTCGACAGCTTCCCGGGTGCCGGTGTAGGACTAAACCCAACTCATTTTTTCTTGCTAATTATTTCATAGGGGTAGCCCTATTTCCACCCTCTTATAGGGCTGCCATACCAAATTTGAAAAAAAAATTAGGTTAAAAACCCCTACAACTTTCCTAGTCACCCTAAGAGGGCTTAAACATGACACCGATTTTTATTTAAAAATTAGAAATATTTTATAAATAAAAAAATTGATAAAAGTAAAAAAAATTCTGGCCTTAGAAAGGTCAATGTGAAGTGTATCTAAGATTCGGCACAGCTGAATATAGCACTCTTACTTGTTTTAAATACCAATTATAAGTATTTTTTAAGTCAATTATTATTTATTTTTTAATATTTTTAACAAAAATTCGCCAAATATACATATGTATATCATATTGCAGTGAATTTTCCACACGTCGATACATTTTTTCCATTTATTTTCTAAACCATTTGCTTAACACGCTTTGCAAAATTTATAAAAATGATGTCAAGAGACAGCGTGAGTTTGTATTTTTTGTTGTCATGCAATTTAAGCCGTTAATAGCATTTTCTTAGTTCTTTTTAGAAGTCAACGTTTTGTCTTCTAAACTTTTGCTTTTAATTTTTTTAACATTTAAGTACAAATATTTTCAAACTGTTGCATTTTCTTTACTATTAACCTTGAAATTTACATGTGTAAGGTTTCACAAAGGGGTGTTGCTTGTGCTTAATTGAATATGTGTGAAAAACTTGCGTTGTATTTATTGAAAGTGTGCTAAATATTAAAAATTTCCCCCCTAAAACAACAACAAAATATATTAAAAAATGGAAAAAAAAACAAGTAAGAGCGCTATATTCGGCTGTGCCGAATCTTATATACCCTTCACATTGACCTTTCGCAATCCCAAACTTTTTTTATTTTTAACCATTTTTTTAACTTATGAAATATTTCTAATTTTTAAATAGGCTCTAAGGCCAACTCTAAAGAATAATTACATAATTTTTGTAAATTTTGTATGGCAACCCCCTTAGGGGGTGGAGATAGGTGGTAAGTATGTTCTAGGAATATGTTTGGGAGGGCAAACTAATAGGGGTCGGTCGTACACTTTATTGCTCTAAGGCCAACTCTAAAGAAGTTGTGGGCATTTTTACATCATTTTTGTAAATTTTGTATGGCAACCCCATTAGAGCGTGGAGATAGGGGGTAAGTATGTTTTAGGAATATATTTGGGAGGGCAAACCAATGGGGGTCAGTCGTACACTTTATTGCTCTAAGGCCAACTATGAAGAAGTTGTGGGCATTTTATCATTTTTGTAAATTTTGTATGGCAACCCCATTAGGTAGTGGAGATAGGGGGTAAGTATGTTCTAGGAATATGTTTGGGAGGGCAAACTAATAGGGGTCGGTCGTACACTTTATTGCTCTAAGGCCAACTCTGAAGAAGTTGTGGGCATTTATACATCATTTTTATAAATTTTGTATGGCAACCCCCTTAGGGCGTGGAGATAGGGGGTAAGTATGTTCTAGGAATATGTTTGGGAGGGCAAACTAATGGGGGTCTGTCGTACACTTTATTGCTCTAGGGCAACTCTGAAGAAGTTGTGGGCATTTTATCATTTTTGTAAATTTTGTATGGCAACCCCATTAGGGCGTGGAGATAGGGGGTAAGTATGTTCTAGGAATATGTTTGGGAGGGCAAACTAATGGGGGTCGGTCGTACATTTTATTGCTCTAAGGCCAACTCTGAAGAAGTTGTGGGCATTTTATCAATTTTGTATGGCAACCCCATAAGGGCGTGGAGATAGGGGGTAAGTATGTTCTAGGAATATGTTTGGGAGGGCAAACTAATGGGGGTCGGTCGTACATTTTATTGCTCTAAGGCCAACTCTGAAGAAGTTGTGGGCATTTTATCAATTTTGTAAATTTTGTATGGCAACCCCATTAGGGCGTGGAGATAGGGGTTAAGTATGTTCTAGGAATATGTTTGCGGGGGCAAACTAATAGGGGTCGGTCGTACACTTTATTGCTCTAAGGCCAACTCTGAAGAAGTTGTGGGCATTTTATCATTTTTGTAAATTTTGTATGGCAGCCCCATTAGGGCGTGGAGATAGGGGGTAAGTATGTTCTAGGAATATGTTTGGGAGGGCAAACTAATAGGGGTCGGGCGTACACTTTATTGCTCTAAGACCAACTCTGAAGAAGTTGTGGGCATTTTATCATTTTTGTAAATTTTGTATGGCAACCCTATTAGGGCGTGGAGATAGGGGGTAAGTATGTTCTAGGAATATGTTTGGGAGGGCAAACTAATAGGGGTCGGTCGTACACTTTATTGCTCTAAGGCCAACTCTAAAGAAGTTGTCAGCATTTTTACATAATTTTTGTAAATTTTGTATGGCAACCCCTTTAGGGCGTGGAGATAGGGGGTAAGTATGCTCTAGGAATACGTTTGGGAGGAAAAACTAATGGGGGTCGGTCGTACACTTTATTGCTCTAAGGCCAACTCTAAAGAAGTTGTGGGCATTTTTACATATTTTTTGTAAATTTTGTATGGCAACCCCCTTAGGGCGTGGAGATAGAGGGTAAGTATGTTCTAGGAATATGTTTGGGAGGGCAAACTAATGGGGGTCGGTCGTACACTTTATTGCTCTAAGGCCAACTCTGAAGAAGTTGTGGGCATTTTATAATTTTTGTAAATTTTGTATGGCAACCCCATTAGGGCGTGGAGATAGGGGGTAAGTATGTTCTAGGAATATGTTTGGGAGGGCAAATTAATGGGGGTCGGTCATACACTTTATTGCTCTAAGGCCAACTCTGAAGAAGTTGTGGGCATTTTATCATTTTTGTAAATTTTGTATGGCAACCCTATTAGGGCGTGGAGATATGGGGTAAGTATGTTCTAGGAATATGTTTGGGAGGGCAAACTAATAGGGGTCGGTCGTACACTTTATTGCTCTAAGACCAACTCTAAAGAAGTTGTGGGCATTTTTACATAATTTTTGTAAATTTTGTATGGCAACCCCCTTAGGGCGTGGAGATAGGGGGTAAGTATGTTCTAGGAATATGTTTAGGAGGGCAAACTAATAGGGGTCGGTCGTACACTTTATTGCTCTAAGGCCCACTCTGAAGAAGTTGTGGGCATTTTATCATTTTGGTAAATTTTGTATGGCAACCCCATTAGGGCGTGGAGATAGGGGGTAAGTATGTTCTAGGAATATGTTTGGGAAGGCAAACTAATAGGGGTCGATCGTACACTTTATTGCTCTAAGACCCACTCTGAAGAAGTTGTGGGCATTTTATCATTTTTGTAAATTTTGTATGGCAACCCTATTAGGGCGTGGAGATAGGGGGTAAGTATGTTCTAGGAATATGTTTGGGAGGGCAAACTAATAGGGGTCGGTTGTACACTTTATTGCTCTAAGGCCAACTCTAAAGAAGTTGTGAGCATTTTTACATAATTTTTGTAAATTTTGTATGGCAACCCCTTTAGGGCGTGGAGATAGGGGGTAAGTATGCTCTAGGAATACGTTTGGGAGGAAAAACTAATGGGGTTCTGTGATACATTTTTTTCCTCTACGGGCGACTCCGGGGAAGTTGTAGCGGTTTTTACCTTATTTTTTAAAATTTTGTATGGCAACCATGTCAGGGGCTGGAGATAGAGAGTAAGTATATTCCACAAAAATGTTTGGATGGAAAAAATTTGGGTCGGTCTTACATTTTACCTTTGTAGGAGAACCCTGGAAGCCGTAGGAGCTATTTTAAAAATGTTTAAATTAAGCTTTGTTTGGCAACGCTGTTATATGTATGAACACTTATACTAATAAAATTTTTGGTTTGGGTGTGTTTCAATAATATCAACATGACTGATTCTGTTTTTTTCTTTTTTTGTTGTTTTTTTGTTGTTTTTTTTATTATTACATGTAAAAGTATGTTCTTTGTTGTTGTTGTAGACTGAAAAACCGAGGTAGTCGTGGTTTTTTGCTTATATCTCGGTCATTTATCGGGCGATTTTGCTGAATTTCAATACCCATTTTCTCGCGACTATCTGTGACAGTTTGAGACCACATTCGGGTCTAAGCGATATCGGGGGGCTTCAGAAAGTTGATTTCAACCATAACACGGACAGACGGTCAGACGGACAGACGGACAGACGGACATCGCTAAATCGGCTTCCCTATCTATAAGGATCCAGAATATATATACTTTATGGGGTCCCAAATGGATAATAAAGGAATTACAAACGGAATGACAAACTTATATATACCCTTATCACTTATGTGAAGGGTATAATTATTCAGTTGTTTTAGTTTTTGTGCTTTGCGTTGAACCCTATAAGGCCTTTCAACTAACAAATAGAAGAAAGCGTGTCATTATTAGACAATAATGCTAAATGTGCATTTAACTAAAAACATAGATATAATAGACAAAGAAAAAATCAATGAAATAGAAAAACGTTGCTAATTTTTTTTAAATGGGATAATTTTTAGAAAAAAAAATGTTTCTAGTTTAGCTTAGAAATATCATTAAAAAGGGATTTTTTTTTCACAGAAAAAATTGCCAACAGATATCAAGTAATTGAGCAAATTATTTCACAACTGCCTTAAATTATTAAAAAATTTTGTGGAGTGGGTTGTACTTAATTGTATTTTTTAATTTCTCAATAGGTTTTTACAATTTTTTAAAATCAATTTACGACGGCTGGTTACAAAAATATTTACGCATTAAGAATTTTAGTTGAAAGTGCCAATTTAACAATAAAATAATTTTATTTACAATTTTGTTTTTAATATGACAATTAATTTGTCATTATTTGTTTCTCTGTTGTATTAAAAAAAAAAATCAATATGTATGTTCAATAGAGTGGGTAAGTATATTCAGGGTCATTTATCCTAGCAAGTCCAATTTTTAAAAGATTAAGTTAAAAACCCAAAGCCGAAAGTAGTGAAGCACATATAAGCGTCAAAAGAGGATTTTCAAGTCTTACAGGAAAAACTTCTAATTCAGTAATCAACTTTGAGTATATAAACTCACGTTGAGATGGAAAGAAGATTTTTGAAATGACACTTTAACAGTATAATTTATTTTTTGCGCCTCTTTAGTCTTATCTGGAATAACACAGGACATAAAAATTGGACACTTATGCTAGGTTAGGTTAGGTTGTAAGTAGGACGCATTAAAGGCCTGAAGTCCCGCATCACCTATACTTAAGCAAGCAGTCGGCTGGTTGTAAGGAAATAGATCTTGTGGGAGAAGTCCGCACAAACTCTATGATGCGGACAAATCTTTCAACCCCTTTCAACTCAAACCTCCTAAGTAAACCATATATGGAAAAATACTAGACACCAAATATTCTCCATGGTTTCTTTGTCTTCCCTGCATACCCTTTCCTCCCCGTTTTTTACAACCTCCATCCGACGGAGTTGTACAATTAAATTTAAATGAAGCGTCAGCACACTCATCATTTTGCTCTGTTTAGGATCCCCAAGTTAACCAAGGTCCAAAAAGGTGGTGAGGGCAAGCATATTCACAAAAACGCCTGGCAATGATAGCATTACTGGAACCATTGCGTATCTTTTTAAAAAAACGCGAAATATTTTTGGGTTCTAGCTTCTGAAAATTAATATAAAAAAGGCTCCACTAATTTGATATCCCTACTCCGCTCCTTGCCATTGCCATTCTTTACCCCTATTGTGACGCATGCCTTTAAGTTTTTGTCTTCTTTACAGACTTTCCTTTTTTAATATTCGTTGAAGTTATCTCAAAGAATTCCTGTTGTTTAACTAATTATTTCCCTTTACTATATGAGCGACTTCTGTCCAATTTTTTAAATTTGTTTTCTTAGGCAACTCCTAAAAATTCCTCAGCCCTAAACTTATTTATTTTTCAAACATCACTGCTACGGACACATGGCCATATTACAATAACCATGAGGCTTCTTGTTATCCTTCTTTGTTCTAGTTTGAATATTATCTAATATAACTGCCCTAATTGGCATTGGAATCTGGTTGTGTTTTAAACAAGGAAAAGTATTTTGTAATGCTTGAGCCTAGGATTGCAGCCAACTATGTTAGCTCTGCTTGAGATCCACCCTTAAAACAAACTGATCCTTTAACAAGTTGCTTCAGAATCCCATTTAGGCAGGGCTGATGAACCGGTATTACTTTCTTATAATTTGACACCAAAGCGTGGTCCGTAGAAGTGATTTGAGGAAAAGTAATGAATTTGGAGCTGTGACTGTCTCTTTTGTGTGATATGCGTTTGTTTGAATTTTAATCAACGATGGTAATATTGCACTATGTTTTATGTAAAATAAGTATAATTTGGCCAGTGTAACTAAAAAAAACATAGACTGCCTTGAAAAATGGACTAAGAACAAATCAGGTTAGGTCCAACAATTCAAAATCGACACAAGTTTTTCAAGAATAAACCCCAGTTGCATGTCTATTATAAAAAGTTTACAACAAACTATGCGTATGATAATTATTCAATTCAAAAATAATTAAGAATTCCTCATACGTATTGATCCCACACATACGATTAAGTGAATCATACAAATTTTCAAATTACATTTAAACATTCTATGCATAGTAATGTAGATATAAAATGTTTATATACTATCATCTTCATAATTTATTTAAATTTGCATTTGTTTTGGGCGCAAATCATCTTTCATTATTGTCATAATATAAGCGATTTCCCCTTTTTCAAACATAATATTTCCCTAGAGGTATTTAAGGAATTTTCATTATTAACAAAAACTTTTTTATTTTTTTATTAAAACTGAAAAGAAAAACATGTGCTAATGCTCCTAAATGATATGGTTTTTTTCAGCACTACAAAACCATTAATATTTTTGTTAATTTAAAATAAACTTTTTTCAAAAAACAAAAACTAGCAAAAAACACTAAATCAAATTTCTAAATGTTCTCTAAGGATTAATAAATTTATTTCATAATCATATGTATGTGTGTCTATGTGTTTTGCAAAACATCTAATTTATAAAACATAAAACAACAACATTAGCTTAGTTATTAGCACTTAAAATCAATACAAGGACCATAACATATACAACTACAACTACAACTACTTAATAAACTTAAAACATATTTTATAAGTTTTATATTTATAAAAAATATGTTTTAATATCTCTTAATATCTTAAAAAAAAAAACAATTTAATGTATAAAGTTTTATTCTCTCTGGTAAACATTCATACGTTTACACATGTTTATATAAACATACATTGTGCTTGAGTATGGACGCCTGTTTGTAGGTATTTATTTATGGCAAATTTAGTTTATTACTTTGGCAGGGTGCGTATGTCATATTTCAAGATATAAAATGAAATCATGGAGAAAAGAACATCTACAACATTTCAAGATTTATGATGCTCCCCAGTGATTGTTAGATGGTCTTTAAACATTTTTCTTTATAACAAAAGTTTTCTCTTTTTTTTCTTAATTTGAGTTTATATTTAAATTTACTTACTTTCAATGTTGTAATATGTTACTCTAGAAACTAAGTAGAACAGAGTGTTTCGAAAGTAGACATTTCAAAAAATTTAAACTGCTTTCAATTTTATTTTTTTTAATTACTTACATCTAAATAAAGCTAAGTTTTTACATCCCTGTGGTTCAAAGTTTATATCAAATAATTCTTGGGCGCATAAGCATTTGTATTTAATTACGTTTTTTAAATCTTTGTTTTAAAAATTAATATTTTGGCCCTAAGTGTGACTTCCCAAAGGGTTTTAGAAGGGATTTCATATACATTTTTATAGAAAACAATACCGCACAGCGCTACGATGCTCTGCCTGTTTTGTTTTTTTTTTTTAATACGAAGAGTTTTGTTTACTCTGGATAGTTTAGGGTGTCCCTTACCCCAGAAATAAGCCAGACGAGTCTCTCATTAGCTTAATGTTGGCTGAGGCCCTGAATAAATAGAATTCTAACAATTTTCAATGCATTATGTTTTTGGGCATTGCGTTTGAGAAAATAAAGAGGTAAGAATTCCGTTTGGTATTAATTATACAATTATTTTTAAGTTTTGCTTCCCAATGTAGTATTGTTTAGGGTCTCTCATTTACACACAAACTTGCTGCTGCCGCTCTGTTGCAGGCCAGCAAGTTTTCTTACTCCTTTGGCATAGACTCTTGTTCAAAACTGACTTTTCTATCCGCGTTAGAAGTCTATAATCATTTAGTTTTAATTATTTAAGAAGCCTCGTCGCTTTCATGTTATAAGGTTCCACATGATCTGAAGGCCTCTACACAAGGTAGAATTTATACAAACTTCTACGGCGCTAGTCTTGAATGTACTGCTAATAAAACTATTTCAGAATTGAATTGAAACAAGTAAAACAAATAACTTTGCACAGACAGCTAAGCCCCCTGCTTGACCTACTTATTAACCTGTGTACTTTTCTAACGATACATGTTTGCCAATGAAATTTTTGCATGCTTTGACTATAAGGGATCAAAGATCAAGGAGCTTTCGGAGATTGTCGTCTGTTCACCAAAAATTCAATTAAAGGCTATTAGTAGGCAGGCAACGGCAAGATCAGTGATTTATTAAACTGTTCAAGTTTCAGCCTAAAAAATACCACAAGTCTCATCTTTAATGCATGGCTTCATCTTGGATCCATCTGCAAAATACTAATAGTTGGCACTAAATCAGATACGAATATGCTCATACTACGAGGATTAACACTGCCAGCCTCAGATTTCTCTAGAACCCATAGGAAGTGTGTCACACACATCATTAACATCATATTGGAGCCACTAGTTAAAAGTCATATTAACATCAATAAATCACAATCCTTCACATTAATGCCAATGAGAACCACACCATTCCCAAATTTACTTATCTAAGCACTTTTCTACTTTATTTGCGAAATTTCTGGTTAAATTCCAGAATCTTCATATTCGATTTCTGGTTAAATTTTAGAAACCAGTAGAGTTTTTTTTCTTATTGTACTTCTAAACTTTTTACTTGCAATTTAAAACTCTCTTACAAAATATTTCCTTTACAGGAGTAATAAAAAAGTTTCTGGCAAACGGAGCGGCTATAAGCGGATAGTAATTACTTTTTCGACATGGAAGTGCATTAAAACATGAAACGAAAATACAGATTATCTCAAAAAGGAATAAACGGTGTGGAGGGAGGGTAGTGGCGTTAGAATTATCGGTAGTGCGGAATTGTGAGTCACGATGTCGCAGTAGTCGATTGAGCATCGATCGGTTTCTGTGAAGACATTTTTTAAGAATAATGATCCTCACGTAGTTGCTATTCGACCATTTCATTCAAAGTTTGGTATTCGGCGAATACGTGATGAACCGAGTGTAAATTTAATTTTGTCGAGGGTGCAAAGATTCTGCGACACTGCTTACGCTATTAAGGCCCCACGGGCAGGGCCCAGTTGATATTCAAGGTCTCCCAAAAAACATTGAACTGATTAAAAGCAGTTAACGTGAAAATCCGCGACTTTCAGTATGGAAAAGTAAAGCCTCACTGGAACTTCCAAGAGAGATTATGCACAAAATTCTAAAAAAGGATCTGAAGCTCCATACTTTAAAAATTAACATCGTTTCAGAAGTGAAAGAAAGTGACATTAACTTTCGCAAAAATTTGTATGAAATTATGTTTGAGCGTTTTCGCACTGTTAATCCAACTTTTTGAAATGACGAGGCGCATTTTCACTCTAACGGACTCCAACAACCACAACAACAAGTAGAATTGCTGTCACCGGTTTTCAAGAACCTGCAACCCAAGATTGAATCATTAAAACTATTGCATTCCCTAGAATTATTTGGCTAACTTTTTTTCTAAAATTCTTGAGGACAGGTGACAAATGTCAACAAGGAAAATTATCGACGCATGATTACGGAATTCTTTTTGCCAATCTATTGTACTCTCCACACACATGGTTTCAACAGGATATGGACTGCCCTCACAGCCAGAGCTTCATTGAATTTGCTTCGGAAAAATTTCCCACCAAGGTCACCCTATCTAATTCCCATGGAATTTTTATGGGGCTGCCTGAAAAAGAAAGTTTATAACCACAATCCCCAATCTCTTGTGGCCTTAAAGGAAAATATAAGTCGAGAAATCAGCTCAATTGAACCAAGCTTGCTGCAGCGTTTGGCGCAGAATACAAGGCTCCGTTTTAAAAAGGGTGTCCAACTTGACGGAAGGCTCTTTAAAGAATGAAATACGCATTTTCATTATATCGTAAAATGCTTTTAATAAAACTTTCTGTTAATTATTACGTTTTTCGTTTACTTTTGAAAATAAAAATCAATCACCAGACACCTTGTATTTGCTGTCACAATTTTTGTTTAGACGTTAGATTTTTTTCTATCCTTAAAATGCCTCAAAAATAATAAATGAAATAAAAAAATAAAATCTTATCAAACCAAATTATAAAAAATGCTTTTATGTGACAAATTTTTACGAAAATTTACAACATTTTAAGATACCCTTTTGGCTATAAATAATCAAGGCTTTGAATACACTACTGGTTGCTGTACATTTTATTAAATGTTTTTATGAAATTATGTTTTGAATTTGACAGATTGTTTTTTCTTTATTTGTTTTTGGGTATTTTAAATGGTTTACTTGACTAAAGAGCAATTTTTCTGCGTAAAGTAAAAATACCTAAATTGATTTATATCTTTATTTAAGTAGAAATATTTTACTAAGTTATATAGACGCATTTAACAGAAAAGTTTTTTTAGTCCTGCTGTGAGAAATATTTTGTTTATGAAGTTTCGGTCTTAAAAAGTATAGTGAAAGAAGATTTTGATTTTTAAAGAGCGAAGGGAAATAAATTTGAAGATAAAAGAATGTTCAAAATTAAAATAAAAATAATTTTTATTTTTGTTAAAGTAATTGTTTTAACAAAAATTCTTGCTGTTTTTTTATTATAAGAAACTATAATTCTTCCGTTAATGTTGAAGGCAGATTTTTATTTGAAAAATCAGATTTTTTCTGCCGATACTAGCCAAGTAGAATGCATTTTTGAAAGCAGCTACCCAATTTCATCATCAGTACTCTTTGAAATTAAATGATGAACTTAAGTCAGAAAAAAAGGAAAAAAATTTTAAAAACTATCATTTTAAACCTAAAACAATAAAAGTGTTCTTTTTTCAATATTTGCAGATCTTTTCCGTCGCATAAGTCCACCTTCGTTCGGAACAGGCTTCTTTAGTAGTGATGATGGTGATAGCGCCGAAAATGGCTCCAGTGTTTTTGGTTTTCCATCCATAGTTCGCGAAAAGGCCAACAGAACTTCTACTGTCAAGGTAAGACATAAATAAAATTCACAATAAGCAAAAGGTTTTAAAATTTTTATAATTCAAAATAAAGGTTGTTGATGGTCACAAAGTTGTGGTAAATGAAACCAGCTACGGCGATGCAAACAGTCTCTTTAAAACACGTGTGGTACATGTACGTCCCTTGGCCGAAGGTGAAACTGTTAAAGAGACTGAAAATAAAGATATTAAACCGGTAACACAAGGACCCAATGTTGAGCAATCCATTGCAGAATCAAACGATTCGGAAGAGAAACGTGAACCTTTGGAAAAGAAACCTTTAGATAATGAAATTCAAGGCAATATTGATGATCCGGAGGTAAAATATTAAATTTATTTGAAAGCATCTTGGAAAACTTTTTCTAATTTAAAATTGCTTGCTTTATTTGTATAAAAACTTCTAAAAAAATCATGCAAAGCCAACTGTTTGATTGGATTTTAAAATATTTTATTTCTATTCGTATATTTTTTCTTTTTTAATATTTTAAAAATTTTTTATTAATAAAAATATGTATATATTTCTTTTATTCTTGCTTTATATAAAACTTTTTTAAAAATAAAAAAAAACGGCTTAAAAATACAATAATAAAATTGGAATGGCAAACATGGTATGGATTTTACTAATTTGGTTTATTTCGAGCTGTTAAGTTTTATATATAAAAAAATTATTTTTTGAAAAATTAACAATTTTTTTTTTTTTTTAAACTATTTTATTTCTCGTACTATTAAATTTATTATTTGACTATAAAATTATTAATACCTTTTTATAAATATACTAAATTTATTTTACTTTTTCTTTTCTGAAATTTGTAAACATATACATACATATATACATACTTACATACGATTTTACTAACTGTAAATATTATATAAAAATTACAATAAAAATGCATATATAACAAACCGCTTTCTAACTGCTTTCATTTTTTTATAAGAAAAAAAATTACCAGGAAAATTGTTTAATTTTTTAAAGGATAAATTATAACACGTAACGACAGAAATGAAAGAATTTTACCAGAACTGGTTCTCTAACATTACTTTAACTGATAAAGGTGGAAGACAGATTTATAAAAGTTTTTGAGAAAAGCTTAGTAACTTCAAAATATCTGACAAGAAAATCATGACATTTCTGGTAAATTCACAAATGATGGTTGTTGTTTTTGGTGCCCTATTATTCTTAAAATATTGTAGGCTTTAAAAATATAATATTTCATTTGTAATAATAATATTTTTAAGTTAAAACAACATTTTTTTAAATTGTCTAAGCTGGGCTTTATGTTTTGAAAAATTGCCGCAATAAAAATTGCAAAGTGAAATCTTAATCTTAACATTAAAAGCAGCAGCATTAAATTTTTGGGATTTTTGAGAGCTATTTTTCTTTTCTAAAACTAAACTGATAATCAATTTTTTAAATCTGCTCTAATGTTTTTTTTTCATAGTGAATATTGTCTACAAAGCAATAAGATAGTATAAAGTGGCGATCCCAATGCGAATAATCAAAAACAACTCCACTTTCAAAATTAAAAAAATGATCTCAAGCCCTAAAAAAACCTAAAATTTTTCAAAACAATAAGGAATTTACTTTATTATCCTATTTTTGAAAGCGTATAATAAACTCTGTACCAAGATATCTCTATTAAAGGAAGTATACTATATAGCCTATGCCGATGAGTTCCATCTTTAAATTAAATTAAATTCAAACCGGAACCCCATTGTTGACCTTCAGGAGCTCTTCCATACAATTGAAGAATGGTGCCGGAGTACTGGGCAGCTTTATCGGGCTCTAAATAAAAAAGTCTACACATATGTATGTAGGAAAAAACAGTGTACTAGCACGATAATTTTCAATAACAGTCAACTGGTGGCTGTTGAAAACCTCAAAATTCTTGGACTTTCTTTGAACAAAAGATACAATTGGAAAACCCAAATAGATGACCTAGTAGTATCCTTATCCAAACAACTAAATATTTATAAATGTCTTTCAAGTCCTAAGTTCAATTGCAATACCTTTACACTGGTATCTATTGTTGAAACGCTTCTGTTGTCTAAAATAAACCATGATCTGCCCTTTTTTGGGTGCGTGCCACCATCATTGCTTAAAGGGCTTAAATCTAAGATTTCAACAGCTATACGGTTTGAACTTGGTGCTTTTCGTACAACACCTGTATCTAACATGCTGTTCGAAAGTAACCTATTACCATTTGACCAACAAAGGGATATAGCGACAGATACACATCTTAGCAAAATAATTTTGAAAATAATTAAATAAAAAAATTCCCAAAGTACCATCGGGTTTGTATAGAATTATTGAAACTGCAAGGAATCCAGATATACCCGTTCAGAAGCCCTTTACTAATCTGAAGTCAAGACCTCTATGGCTTTATCAACAAGAGTCTATAGACGCTTCTCTTAGCAAATTCCAAAAATCCTTCACGAATTCAACGACATATAGTAAAATGATTGAGGATTTACGTAACAGAAATAAGGAACATGCTTTTATCTATACTGACGCCTCCAAAACGAAGGACGTAGTAGGCTACGGTATAACAACGCAAAATGACGTCATTAAACAAACTTTACTACCCTGTTTTACTACCATATTTACAGTTGAAATAATAACCATTCTGGAAGCAATTAAAACCATTAAAAACAAATCTGGATACTTCGCAAATTGCACCGATTCCCTTTCTGCTTTAAACGCAATAGCAAACGTTTCGAGTAACAACTACTATGCCCACCTAATAAGAAACATACTTATTGAAAAGTCCCCCAATACAAAACTCATATGGACCTCAGGTCATTGTAGTATTAAAAGGAACGAACTCGCTGATAAAACAGCAAGCCAGGCCCCAAATATCCCCTATTATCAACCCCAAACTTTAAAATAAACGATTTCGGATTTCCTCTTAGTTCACTTACATTTACATAAGTATATAATATTAATAATAATTTTTTCATCTCTCTTACTATCAATTATAATTATCGTGTATTGTAATTAAACTTCAAATATTATTAAGAATTTTTTTATTATAGTTATTATAATGCTTGGTAGACTAGCCAATTTGTGCCCTATGGGCTTGCGACAACAAATTTCTTTGGATTAATAGCAATAATAATAATAAACTACTTTACAAGAGCACTTTTGCATTAATAAAGATGACTCCTAAGCCTGGTAAAGATCCTTCGAAGGTAGAGTCTTATAGGCTTATAAATTTGTTACTAACTTTGTCAAAATTGTTTGACAATTTGGCTTTAGAAGTTCACATAGTACAATCGAACAAACCCACAGGTTGGTACAGGCAATAAGAAAAGCCTTTAACAGAAAATATGTAATGCTCCACGCTTTTTATCGATGTCCCTTAAGCTTTCGATAAAGTATGGCATGAAGGCCTGTTACAAAAACTTAAGCTGAACCTTCCAGCTAATATGTTCAACCTATTAGAAAAGTACATCATAACCGGTCGACAATTAATGATCAAAGAGGGAAATCAAATAAGTTCTTCTCAACCAATAGGGGCTGGTGTACCTCAAAGTAGTATACCAGGTCCAATACTATACTTGCTTTAGACAGCAGATATATCAGCAAACAGTTTTGCACACAAGTCGACATAAGCTGATGATACCGCTTTCCTCAGTATTCATAAAGACTTTAAAGAGACCTCAAATCAGTTTTAACACCACGTAGCCCAAGTAGAAAAATGAGCAAAGCTATGGGGAATAACAATTAATCAACAAAAACGTACCCACGTAACTTTTACTTTACGAAAAAAAAACGTGCTCCCCAATCCTTATTAACAACCATTTGGTGCCTCAACGAATTTCGAATTTAAATCTCTTTCTTGTTATACTTTGGGAGATTCTTAACTCTTAAGCTGTAAGGTAGTTCTCTCAGAAGACGTGTTTAACCAACCTGTGTCAACTTATCTAATTTATTTTTTTAACTTAAAAAAATGATTTTTTAATAAAATAGAATAAAATTGTAAATAGGTTACATATTTATTTATTTTTTTATTTTTTTTATTTATTTATTTATGTAAAGTATAAAATAATTTTAATTTTCTAAACTATTTTTTGTATATTTTTTCTGGAAAAACTTTCTTATATTTTCAACTTTATCCTACACATCAGTAACTGTCATTACTTCAATAATTTGTAAAGTTTACTTTTTTAGGCTTTTTTTTAAATTTTTTACCTTTGACTTTACTATTTTCAATATTTTGTTAAAAAAAACCTAAAGTCTTTGTTACGAATATCATTTCATAACAAATCTTCATCAATCCATTCAGGCATACAATGTTCTCATCTCTTTATCAAACGGTAGTCTTAGTAACCGATTATTAATAAAATTCTGAAAAATTCCCAGTTGATAATCATCATATTTCAAAAGAATTGTAAAATATTCATTTAACATCTAACAAAAGGCTGACAGTTTGTCAGTAGTAGAAATAATATGTAGAACAATAATAAAAAAGTAAATAATTATTAAAACAAAAGGTAAAGTATATATTTCAGAGATCTAAAAAAATGAAATCATTTGAAGGAAATGTTTAAACGAATAATGCTCATATTAATAACAATTATAGTAGATTTATTAAGGAATTAGTTTTTATTTATCATTCGTCAAACAAACCCCTAATAAACCTTCTATAATTACTATGAATTGTTGGTGAATTTCTAAACTTCTAATTATATTAAAAGAATATAAAAATATTAAGAAAAGACCTTACCCAGTTAGATATACAAATCCAAACTTGTCATGTAAACAGTGTCAATTGTGTTAACAAAAACAGGTCAATATCTATCGAATATCGTAAGTTTGATCTTACAGTAATGTTGAAACATAAAAACCAAGAATCGAAAAACGCTCATTTGGCGTTATCATTTTAAAATCAAGGAAACATCGAAACTTGTGTTATCTTGATAGTAAAAGTGCTCTACCAAAGCGCATGTATATCAGGTGGCCTTAGGTAATCAGCTGAGTAATGGTATTTCATTATTTAAAAGTCAATGGTTATTCGAATGTAAAGGAAAAAGAGAAACTTAAACCAGCTTATAACGGAAAATGGTTTGTTGGGTTTTTGAAAGAACTCTTGAATGTTTTTTTTTTCTGTTTTTTTTTTTTAAAGTAATTCCTAATAAGTTTATTGAGGTTATTATATAAAGACAGAAATAATAATGAGGTTTTTCAAGAATGTGGTTAAAATCTACTTTTTTATTACCTTAATATTGGAAAGCCCTAACTCGGATTTTTTATAAACCCATATTTTTATTTATTTCGATAAAAAGTTTGCTCATATATCACAAAATCTTGACCTAAAAAAGTACGAGCTAGGGCTTCTCTATATTAAAGTAATAACCTTTTACTGTTAACAGACTTTAAAAGTTACTTTATAACGTCATTTTTGAAAAAAAACTTATTAATGTGTATGAGCGCATACTACTCATTAATGTTTTGCTTGTGTTTTAAAAAGTGTTTAATCATTATTGTTCCTTTTTTTTTGTTTTAATCAATATTTTTTTTCCGCAAAGTAGTTTTAAATAAAAAGTATATTTCAAGCACATAACGAGGAATTAAGCTTTAGTTTAAGATGAATCATGCATACAAATTTTTTTAGCGAGACAATATTAAAACGCTTTTGCTTTTTTTATAAAGAGATAAGCCATGGTGAAAGAGATGATCAGAAAGCTGCTTTTATTAAGAGAACGCTTTAAAATTGACTTTAAAGAGATTAAAACAAAAGAAATATAAACTTTATGTCTAGTTTCTTTCAAAAAAATAAGAAGAATATCAACAGAAATATATTTAAAAAAATACTATTGTATGAAAATAATAAAAATAAATAACACAGACCGATAAAAAGTATTTTACACTGCGGTGAAAATTTTTTTGATAAATTTTGGATATTTTAAAAAGGATCTTAACGGAAAGGAGAAAAATGAAAAAAAAGTAAACTGTGCATTTAATTTTAAAGATCACTCATCAATTAAAAATAAAAAAAGGACTGAAAATATGTCCGCTTAACAAACTTAAGAGCTCAATATAGATCCAATTACCCCGATTTTATAAATCTAGACCACTCGTACCAAGTTAGGGGTCTTTTACCCAAAATTAAAAGTATATTTTTTCGTTTATGGTTATTTTTTTGGTTTAAATTTGTTAAAAGGGAAAGGATGAAAAAATTCTAAAATCTAAGATTGGAATGTGTTTATAAGTGGATTATTTAGCCATTTTCTAATTTTTGCTAGAATTTTTTAACCTTCTATTGAATTCTTTTAGGAACAAATAAATATAAGTATGTACTTACAAAAAACAACTACAGCTTAAAGTATGGTACAAGTAAGGAAGTTTTGTTCCTTCAGGAATTTTAAACAGAATGTTAGATGAATCTAAAGTTGTAAAAAATAACTTAAAAACCCAAATGACTTTTTTAGGGTATTTTGTTTTTGTTTTAGTACCAATTTAGGGTTAATTGTTTTGGACTTAGGGTGAATTTCTGAATTTGACTTGGCATCACTGTTGTAGACTCACAATTAGGGGATTTTCCGGACTTTTTTGCTTCCCGAAAAACGGGAAATCAAAAATTCATTTCCCGGGAATCCCGATCTTAAAATAAAGAAAAATTTACAGGTTGTACTAATAAAAAACTGTTTTTATTTATAAATAAAAAAGTATATATAAGTTAATACATACATATAAAAAACTTACGAGTTAAAAAAATAAAAAAATAACAGAGATGAAAGTAAAGCTTAACAATTCAGTCCAGGGTACCAGGTAATCATGGCGAATTCATAAACTTTGCCCTCTGCATTTACTTTCTGTGTTTGAACGGTGAAATTTAAAAAAAAAATTAAAAATTTCATACAAAATTATATGTACCTTTGAAAAGTACGAATGTCTAATTTATTATAGTCAGGTGGGCTCTTGATATTACCTGTTTGACTGTACCCTGATTGCAATTATGGACAAATTCAAACCACTGTAGAATGACACCAACATCTGTCAAATAAGCCCTTAACTATCATACTTAAGTTTTTTATGAATATGGGGGTTAGTATTTAATGTTTTATAAGCCACAAATAAGAAAAAAGTAAAAAAAAGTTGTCATAGAACAAAATGAAAAAATAAATCAAAAAATGTAATAAAAATAAATTTTGTTTATCTTTGACCTCTATATGGTGCAATTATCCTTAGTTGGCCGTTTTTTAAACCTTAATTAAAAAACTCTTTGACCTCCTTATGGAGTCTCCACAGCAAACTCTTGGAAAAACAAATGTAGAAGCAGTACTTTTTGATTACTTAGTTGACTTTCGAGATATTTATTTTTTCATATTATAATACTATACGTATCTCAAAAAATTAGAAAAGTATTATCAATGCAAAAAATATAATTTTTTCGGTGGTTCAAAATTTTCAAATTTTAAAAAGCTTTTATTAAGCTTTGCTTAACTAAGTCTTATATTTCTCTTTTTCTTTGCCTATCTGGTTCTCTTAAAGCTTAAAATAATTTTCTGTATATAAATAAATTTCGTAACTTGTTAAACAATAACATAATTTTTTTAATTTCAAGCCGGCAAGTTGAATGGTAAATTACTAACGCACGTTAAGGCTAAGGTAAAGAATTTTGAACTAACTAAAATTAAAAAAGTATTAGTAAAAAACTAATAATAATTTTAAAGAAATTTTTTGTTTTCTTTTTTAAAGCACCCTTTTTTTGCACATGTCTTTTCTTTTCATTTTCCAACTTCGGCACAAATGCACTCGCATCCAACATTGTCATTAAATCACAAAACTACTCAAAATTATTATAAATGAAAAAAAAAAAATTACAATAAAAAAGACCGAGCAACAGACAATTGCTAAAAAGGAAAACATTGTAGAAACTACAGAGACAACAACAATTGATGATAAAATGTTGCCAACAACAGAAGACATAAATGCTGCTGCATTTGTTACAGACAATAGTCTGGTAGAGCAAGAAAATGATTCGGCTGCAGTCACGGCTGAGGAAGAGTTGAATAGTTTCAACGGAAACGGAAATAACGAATTTGAAACCAATATGTCTGAAGACAACAACCACAACAACGATAGTGATTACAATAGCGACGACATTATTGACAATGTGGAAAATCCAGAACTTGAACATACAATTGAAAATAATGAGGATACAGAAGAGGAAACAAATGACAATTTAAATGAATCTACAAGTAACAGTAATGCTGCTGCTAATATTGACTCTAACAAGAAGCAAGAAAATAATGACAATAACGAAGATGGTGTTGAAGAAAATCTAGAAGATGATATTGAAATTGTCAATTTAAAGAAAAAGAAAAATTCAAATTATTTCACTGCCATACGCAACAAAGAACGCGAAGGCGAATCATCTTCAGATGATGAAGATGCCAGTGCCATTGCTTCGCAAATGCATCCAACATTCAATGATGAATGGGGCAGCCTTAATGAGCCAATTAATGAGCGCAATGATTTCGACAATGATATTGATGTCTATGACGTTGTACCAATTGATTTGTCCAATGACATTGCCGTCAATTATGCAGCCGATTTGCCACTTAATCCTGATGCTGAATTCATTGATGTCTATGGTATACAACATTCATCAAACTCAATGCCAAAATTTGAAAAGCTTTCTTTAAGCCATCAGCCACCAGCTGTGGAAGACGATTGGTGAAATACTTCAGCAAAAGAAGTGTTAAAAATACATGAGGAATTTAGTAGTTAAAATAAAGCAGAAAATAAAAAAATTAAGTCAGTCAGTTAGCAAGTAGTTTATTTTATTATTTTTAAGTTAGTTTATAATTCATTTTTATTAAGAACTTTTCAGGCAGAAATATAAATTGTTAAGACAGTTCTAATTAACTTCAAAAGAGGTTAAAAATTCAAATATTTAAAAAATAATTTTACTTTTACACAATTCTTTTTAGATAGAACACAAAGATTCAAATTAATTTTTTTTATTAACTGGTGTGAACTGGTTATAAACTAGTCTGCTTAACAAAGTTTCTGTAAACTTCCGACTTCAAACTTTTTTCAACTGCGAAAGCGGGGCTTAATTCATGTCTTTGTTTTTATTTTTTTTTTTGAAAGATAAATACCCTTTTTTCGATATTTACGTATTTTTTTGCCGATAGTTTCTTTATTTTCTATTTTAACTTTTTTTAACTCCTTAATAAGAAAATAATAATTTGTAATAAACCCACTTCTCCAGATAAGGCCCTGCAGTGCTTAGCGTTACCATCAGGCAAACATATTGGGGAAGAGAAAAAGTAAAGTACTCACTTTAATTCATTCATTTAAAAACTTTAAATATTTGTAATGGTAGTAAATATATCTTTAAAAATTTATTCCTAATAAGAACGATATGACTAAATAATAGACTTTTTCTGAATGCAGTGGACGACAAAAAGTTGCGGCTTTCTCAAAAAAAGTGAACTATTAGAATATGTTAAACCATTTCCAATTTTATTTTGGAATATTTTTTTTTAAATTTTTAATATAATTTTAAAACTTTCCCACTTTGTTTTAGAAATTTTATTTTATTTTATTAAATTTAATTTCATTTTTTTATTTCATTATATTTTATTTTATTTTATTCAATTATATTTTTTTTTTATTTTATTTTATTTTATTTTATTTTATTTTATTTTATTTTATTTTATTTTATTTTATTTTATTTTATTTTATTTTATTTTATTTTATTTTATTTTATTTTATTTTATTTTATTTTATTTTATTTTATTTTATTTTATTTTATTTTATTTTATTTTATTTTATTTTATTTTATTTTATTTTATTTTATTTTACTTTGATTTATTTTATTTTATTTTATTTTTATTTTATTTTATTTTATTTTATTTTATTTTATTTTATTTTATTTTATTTTATTTTATTTTATTTTATTTTATTTTATTTTATTTTATTTTATTTTAATATAATTTTAAAACTTTCCCACTTTGTTTTAGAAATTTTATTTTATTTTATTAAATTTAATTTCATTTTTTTATTTCATTATATTTTATTTTATTTTATTTTATTTTATTTTATTCAATTATATTTTTTTTTATTTTATTTTATTTTATTTTATTTTATTTTATTTTATTTTATTTTATTTTATTTTATTTTATTTTATTTTATTTTATTTTATTTTATTTTATTTTATTTTATTTTATTTTATTTTATTTTATTTTATTTTATTTTATTTTATTTTATTTTATTTTATTTTATTTTATTTTATTTTATTTTATTTTATTTTATTTTATTTTATTTTACTTTGATTTATTTTATTTTATTTTATTTTTATTTTATTTTATTTTATTTTATTTTATTTTATTTTATTTTATTTTATTTTATTTTATTTTATTTTATTTTATTTTATTTTATTTTATTTTATTTTATTTTATTTTATTTTATTTTATTTTATTTTATTTTATTTTATTTTATTTTATTTTATTTTATTTTATTTTATTTTATTTTATTTTATTTTATTTTACTTTGATTTATTTTATTTTATTTTATTTTATTTTATTTTTATTTTATTTTATTTTATTTTATTTTATTTTATTTTATTTTATTTTATTTTATTTTATTTTATTTTATTTTATTTTATTTTATTTTATTTTATTTTATTTTATTTCATTTTATTTTATTTTATTTTATTTTATTTTATTTTATTTTATTTTATTTTATTTTATTTTATTTTATTTTATTTTATTTTATTTTTTTTTATTTTATTTTATTTTATTTTATTTTATTTTATTTTATTTTATTTTATTTTATTTTATTTTATTTTATTTTATTTTATTTTATTTTATTTTATTTTATTTTATTTTATTTTATTTTATTTTATTTTATTTTATTTTATTTTATTTTATTTTATTTTATTTTATTTTATTTTATTTTATTTTATTTTATTGTATTTTATTTTATTTTATTTTATTTTATTTTATTTTATTTTATTTTATTTTATTTTATTTTATTTTTTTTACTATAATTTTTTTCTGTTATTTAATTTTTTGTTTTATATTATTTAACATTATGGAGTACCAATTGTGTATGACAATAATATGTTTAAAACTTATACAAAAATAATCGAAGTATTTTCATATTTGCCCATAGAACAGTCCCATTGTATTGGTTTAATATTTCTGCCTGTAACATTTTATTTATTTTTCCCATTTCACATTGCAACTACCAGAATATTTTATTTTTTTTATTTATTTTTATACATAAGCAATTTTTAACATTTTGACTGCAATTAGATTTGTTTATTTATTTCCCTTTGTAGTTTCCAGCATTATAATTTTTTCCATGTTTTAAACTTTTTTTATTATAAATTTAAATTAGTGATAGTAATTAAATAGTTAGAAATCATTTGTAAGCAAACACATGCATCATATAATAATCAAATACTCAAATTGTATACATTTTATGCAAATTTTTGTATATACAAATTTTATGATTTTTTTGCTATAATTTTTTGTTTTATTTAAATTATTTTTGATCTTTACGCTTGAAACATATAAATATTTGTGTTTATTTTTAAATTTGTTTTTCAATTTCATATTAGCCAGTATATAAGCGTTTATTTTTAATAGACCTTAATTAGAGTTTATTTTTAAGCCATTATGTACTTTATATTATTTAAACAAATAAATTATTTATTTATTTATTTTGAAAATGGTTTTTGGTTTTAGCTCTGTTAATATTATTTGTTTAATACTTGGTAAGTATGTTTATATTAATATAAGATATAATTTAGAACATTGTGTAACAGCGAATTAATACGCAAACGGAAAAACATATTTTTTATTCTACTACAAAGGGAAAGTTAGCCCCTATACTCAGTTTGTCGGAATAGGTAACTGATTTCTTTTTATGGGAAATCAAGGAATCCCTCCAAAAATGATGTCATTAGTTTTTGTTTGGAAATGGAATCAGGCTTGGTTAAAACGTGGTATTTTAACTTACACTCCATTAAACAAAATTTTTATATCTTATGAAAAAATAATTTTCCTGGACCTTTTTATTTTTAAATAATAACAAAAATTATTTGTTTACTTTTTATAGAATAACGTACAGGAAATTCAAAATTTTTACTAACAGTGCACAGTGGGTTCGATGGCACCGAAAGTGGCGATTAATTCATGGGAGCCGTAATTTAAATTTTTTGAAATATTTTTTTCAAATCGTTAAATATGCATAAAAAGGCATATTCTGAAAAAAAGATACAAGGAAAAAAATTTTTTTTTACGATTTTATAGACATTTTTATTTTTTGGAAAATTATAGTTTGTTTCAGAATTTTCGTCGTAATTTTAAAATGGAAAGTGATTTTTTTAAAAAGTTGGAAGCATACAAAAGCTTACATTGTCTTCTTTCTAAAATATAAAAAAATAAATATTTTTGTTTTGCATAAATAAGTTTAATGTAAAGTCTGAATTTGGGTTTTAAAAGATTTTGAGAATTCTACAACGTTTTTAAAAAAGTAACAAAATAATTTTTAATAATTTTTTTTTGCTTATCAATAGTTGTCATATATTTAAAAAGAAACCATATTATGCCCATCCTCACCTTCATCACCATAATCTTTGCTATCATTACTCTCACTTCCATGTAATTCTTGATAAATAATAGGCGATAGCAAAAGCTGTAGTTCGGAATATGATAATTGTTGCTTTTCTTTCCGCTCATTTTGTTTATTAATACTAGATGTGAATGGATCTGAACTGAGAAAAAATCTATTAAAAATATCTTTATTCGACTTTTCTCGGCTGTATTTTCGAGCAAAGTGTTCCCAATAAATTTTAAAATCCTTATTTCTGTCTTCCTGAGCTTCTTCTGAAAGTTCTCCAATCGGTAAAAGGGCATATTTTATGATTTCCGGACCATGAATTAAAAATTTATGTATTGTAGGAGTCATACAAAACCATTTTAACACTCTCGTGAATAAAGATGACTGATACTTGTTCTTGCACCTATCTCCGACAACAATAAAAACGTTAGTTTTGTTAAATACATGACTTTGAAAAAACACGACTTCAAACAGAAAAATGTTAATAGCAAAAAATGGAGCAACAAAACCACAAATTTTCTTTTTTGCAGCATCAAGCTAAGACTTTATTCTTTTAGAAAATATAAGATTTATAACCCAAGCTTAACTAACTTAGAAGTTATGGTTCACGAAACATCAAAAATAGGCCAATTTTGGACCTTTTAAAAAAAAATTGTCAAAAATATTTTCAGACATATTTTCAAAAACACTAAATCTATTTTGTATACTTTAATACCTGAAGTTGAAGGTTCCATTCTTAATATAACACTTTGTTAACGTTAAATTTGGAAATTACGGACTCGTTTAATGCAAAATTTTACTTTTTTTGCTTTTTTAAAAAATTGCAAAAATTTTGTACTTTGATACGTCACTACGGAGTTAACTGTCAAGATAGATGCTTGAAAATTGACAAAGTGATGTAAAATTTTATCTAGTCTTATCCAAAACCAAATATTAATACAAAAATTTAATTTTAAAAATTCAATTAAGCGTCACTTTTGAACCATTTCAACCCAACGTGCAGTGTTTAGAAAAATTCAAGACAACATAAAGCTTAACAGCCTTAATTTACACACTAAAACAATCTCAACACGGCTGGGTATTTTAAATAAACATGAAATGCTGGAAAATATCCTTTTTATCCAGAGTTTGAGTTGCTCCAGCTTTTCTGGTTTATTTGCATAAGACTTGCTTTTCAAATATCCCCACAAAAATAAGTTCGGAGCAGTCAAATAAGGTGACCGTGGAGGCCAATCAACATCACCATTTCTTGAGATAACTTGTTGGGAAAGATGTCTTGCAGTAATATCATTGTAATCCTGACTAAATGCGATATTGCACCGTCTTGTTGATACCACATGTTTGCCTAACTCGGAGCAAGCAGTTGTGGTATTAAAAAGTTTTCAATCATATCACGATATCGCTTACCATTGATAGTTACCTTTACGCCGTTTTTCAGTTTCAAAAAAGTAAGGTCCAATGATTCCTCCTGACCTCAAAATACAAAGGTAAGCAATTACTTTTGTTTTTCACTGCGTTTAAAAACGTCGAACAATTTAAAACTTAGACTTTAAAAGGCAAAATTATAATATGTTTTGCTTTTTTAAATATTCGCCGAAGATGGTCAACGAATATTGGAAAATTTAATAAAAGAAAATAATTAAAATTCAAACAGAATTTTTATAAAATATTTTTTTCCGGTTTTATTATAGTTTTATTTGTTTATTAAAACATTTTTAGGTTAAATAATTTTAAATGTTTCACATTAATAAACACCAGAAAAGGAGAAGGATGTTATAGAATAAATAAATTCATTACACCCATGTAAAACTTTTATCTGTCTTTTTCTGATAAGAGAAATAAAGTTCAAAAAATAAAAAGTTCTTCTAGCAATAAAGAGGTTCCTAAAAATTTTAAAAAGGATTTATACCAATAATTCAAATTATGTATAAAATATAAAATACCAAAGGTAACAGGATTATTTGCTTTACTCGCAAGTTGTAAAATACTAACTTATATTACCCCGTTTTGACACTTATTTCCTATAGACTTTGTAATTTTTTTGTTACATAATTTATTTTTTTTGAGTATTTGAATTTAAAAGTCTAGAGTTTAGATAAGTTAAGTATAAAACAAAGTTAAAATTCTCCAAATGTTATTTAAGCGCTTTTACCTTGCATTAAAATACTTAACAAAACTCTACATATCTAAAAGCAAATCTATTATACCTACAAATTCTTTTAACCAACAAAAGCCCATGAGATATTAAACCAATGTTATAAATAAATTGCATAAGTTTAACCATACCGAGAGTTAGACATAAAACTATACCTAAATACGTACGTTCGTTCGTAAGGTCAGTCATCTAGAATTCATAACCCCATCAAGCACAAGGTTTGCATAAAATAAATTATTGCAGGAACATAAAAAATAAAAAGTTTTTTTGTTTTACTACTATTCGAGATTTTTATGTCATACTTTATTTTTTATGTTTTTTTGCAAATGCTTTTGTCGTTATATTTTTTTAGTTAATAATTCATGTTACATTTTAATAAAAATGTTGATGCACACAACTTAAATGACCACTCCTGTGACTACACAGTGGGATAAAAGTTTTAATTTCTAAAAAAAAATTGTCCTATTTATACATCAATTTTATAAAAAAATTATTGAAAATTACCAACAGCAAAAATTATAAGTTGTATGAAAGAAAAGGTATCTAAAATTTTGGAATCATTGTTTTAGTATGTCCAGAAAGTAACAAGAAAATAAGGTAAATTTTGTGCATTCACAGACCATTTACTCATATACTGCACCACAGTGCTAAAAGCCTGAATCTTTAACTATTAAAATAAGCCCTATTCAAAAACTTGTATCTAAAAAAATATAATTAAAATTACCTCCCGAGTCAAATTAACGATGTTTGTCTGCCCGTTAATTTATCTGGGTAAATGGGTGATAAAAGTACTACAGATCGTACTTTTATACCCTTTTCATACCCTTTATGAAATTTTGTTAGAGCTGTGTAGCTCATGAACGAACGGGTCAAAATGAACGGATCACCGAATTGAATGAAGTGATCCGGTTATTTTACTGAGCGCTTTTCGTTCAATTGTGTTCCGTTCAATGTTTGTTTCTTCAGGTCTTTTTTTATGTCACAATTTCGTTCGTTCAGATGTGTTTTTTATGTTATGTTCTTTTGTTTCAGTTGATTGTTTGTGTATTGATAAGAGTTGCTTTAAAAAGTTTGCGAATGTGCGTACATATTTCTTTTGAGCATCGCTGTGGCACTGCCCTAATTTTTTTAAATTTGGTTTAACAGTCTTTTTCTTAGAAGTTTGATTTATTATAGTGTTTGTGTTTTTATGGATTACTATACACTTTTTACACAATTTTTATATATGGATTATTTAAATTTTATTTCACAAAAAGTTTTTTCTATTTTGAATATCAAAACCACAAGCTATGTCAAAACAAATCTTTAAAAAAACATGTTGCCGTACTGTCGTTCAGAAGTGAACGATTGAACGAACGGGTTAATTTTTGTAAATTGAACGAAACTGAGCGATCACTGAAATGAACGACTTGGCACAGCTCTAAATTTTGTTATTAATTTAAAAATTTCTCTACAAATGTAAAAAATATGTTTAAAATTTTTTTAAGTATTCCTTTATTGAAAGCATTAATCGATCGAGTAAAATTTCGATTCGAATTGAATGCGACGGTTTGGCCCCTGATTTTAAGTCCTTAAAACACACATGACTGATTATAAGATAACAGGATAATTTAAAAATTTTTTCGGCTTCGAAGTTTTTTTTGCCAAATTTTAAATAGGAAACGACATTATTTTCAATAT
Source organism: Melanophora roralis (assembly GCA_963583895.1). NCBI lineage: Eukaryota > Metazoa > Arthropoda > Insecta > Diptera > Rhinophoridae > Melanophora > Melanophora roralis. The sequence goes on along the minus strand of OY757188.1, from coordinate 92,571,818 downwards.
AGTTCTATAATTATCAAAGGTGAACATCAACTTTTTTATGCAAAGTTTTTAAAATATGTCTCCAGTCGAGCAATAAGCCCATCCTTTTTTATAATAAATTGTTTGAGTTCAGTTTTATTACAAAAATTAAAAAAAAAAATTCATTTCGTAAATATATATTTTTTTTAAATACGTTTATTTTAAAGATTATTAACGGAGCGGAAGGATGGTGGCGCCGTTAGAATTATCGTATGTGTGGATTTGTCAGTCGCGATGTCGCAGTGATCAAGTGAGCATCAGGCGTTCCCTGTGGAAACATTTTTAAAGAGTAATGATTCTTACGTAATTGCTCGTCGGCCATTTTGTTAAAAGTTCGGTATTCAGCGAATGTATCATAGACCGATTGTAAACTTAATGCGTTTGTGGATCCAGAGACTCTGCGCAACTGCTTCGACTATTAATGTCCCACGCCCAAGGCCCAGTCGATCTTAAAGGACTCCCGAATACATTGAACTGGTTAAAAGCAGATTACGTTAAAATCCGTGATTTTTAATACGGCAAAGAGCAGCCTTACTAGGACTTTTAAAAGCGACTATTCATGAAATTTTAAAAAAGTTCTGAAGTTCCATCCTTTTAAATTCAAATCGTTTTAAAACTTATAGAAATTGACTTTAATTTACGCAAAAGTTTTGTGAAAGGATGTAAGAGCGTTTTAGCACTGAAAATCCCAGGTTCTTGTTTACTTAAACGGTCACGTCTCAAGCAAAACTACCATTACTGGTCTCCAAAAGCCCGCATCCCGTGATATAAACAAAAAAAACTACTGCATTGCCCCAGAGTAACTGTTTGGTACGCCTTATACACGCATGAGATAATTGGACCATTTTTTTTCGAAAACTATCGAGGCCAGGCGACGAATGACAATGGTGAACATTTTTGACAAATGATTACAGAATTGTTTTTTCCAAACCCTTGAGCCCATCTATTGTTGTCTTTCCACACGTGGTTTCAATGGGATAGGGCAACTGCGCACACCAATTTAAATAAAAACCCTGCGGAAAATATGTGTCAATTGGTCGGCGGACTCGTCCTGTTACATGTACAAAACATAAATTGGACGAAAATTATTGGTCGTGGTCGATTAAAAAGGCACACATAAAGTTACTGGTTAAAAGGTGTTAAAGAGGTTAGGGGAAAAATTAGAAACACACACTAGCGTAAATACAAACAAAGTAGATTGAACAGAATCTTAAACATTTAATGTAAAATTTGCTTATAAAAGATTGGCCTGTAACGGAGGTATCAGTTTTGAACCAATTGCCCCCTCCAATAACAACGCAATGTTAAAGTGACAGGTTCCCTTCATAAGAACTAGAACCAGTCTCTACCCTAAGGAACCATTCACGTCAATAGTCTTGAACCAGCCCACTTCCCCGTAGGAAAGTGACAGCAAAGTGGATTGTAATCTCAGAATCACCCAGATACTAATCCTAAAACATTTTTAAAAAGTCAAATATTTGTAATGGTGGGCATAAAAATATTCAACTGATGTGGCATGCATCACATGCAAAATTAATAATTATGATTTTATATACTTTTTATAAATGCACACGCTTTAATACATTCACCTATACATACGTGTTAACATATTTTTATGTATGTTTTAAAAAATCCTGTAAAATTATTTTTTTCAGTCCCTTAGCACAACAGTAGTGCTACTAAAGTTGGTTGATTTTTTTTACCACGACTGAGTCAATAATTCATCTATGTGTCGGACTAAACGACTGACCAAATATTCACCCACCTAACAGACGCTAAAGGTTCTTGACACATTCGCTTTACTGGTTGGTTTTGAAAACATTGTAAATTGTTTATGCAATACTTTTTTTTCATGGATTTGTTAACAAAATACTTGTAGCCATAAATGTATATATGTTTAAATGTATGTATAAATGTATGTATGTGTGATAATAAAATTCACTCCATATGTATGTTTATTTGCAGCCGCTTGCGTTTTATATTAAAATTGTTGATTTATTTATATTTATTTCCCAAAGATTAGGTCACACGAATATTTACAAACGTTACATCCTTTTTATGTTGTGTTAGTTTGTTAAGATTCATTTCGAAAATATTTTATTAAAATTTATTTACTTTTTAAAATAACAACTTTTTTAGTTGCTGGAAAATTCATGTTTAAACGTCAGTTGACAATTTGTAGGCAGGACTGTTTGTTTTAATATGCAACATGAAAATGGTTGATCCATAGATTAAAATAATAAATTATGTTGTTTATTTTATTATTTATATTAGAATATAAAAATATAAACAGAGATGAAAATTTTTAAAAAATATAATATTTGGAAAATAATTTTTCATAAATAATAAAAAACAAATTAAATTAATTATTTTTTTCAAGTTGTAATGCACGTTGTTTCATTTTTAATATTTTTTTAGAAATTAAATTTTTTTAAATAAAACATCTACATACAGGCATTAATTGCAAACGGTTTTACATTGAGTGGAAAATGAATAAGTGAAAATTCTTTCTCTCTTTTACACAAGCATCCACTAATATATGCAAATACGTATGTCCAAGGTGCGTTTGATGAAGGTGGTGTTATTCCGTCAGCTGATTATTGTTTGCTTTGCTTTTCTGTAACACATAGGTGTCAAAAGCTGCATACTTTACTTTTTTTTGCTTGTTTTTGACATCTAGGTATTTGTCCCCGATTTTTCAACGTTAAATTGCCACATGGTTGCTGGTGTTGTATAGGGTGTCTGGTGGCATATTTATATTTTCAAACTTAAATGAAAAACATAAAAATTGACACAAAGTTCCATTTACAGCATTGAACGATGGAATGATAATGCGGATTTAGCTTTTTAAACAGTATGTTATCCAGATGTCTTCCATCGAGTTGAACACACTGTTCAAAACGGAGCCTTTGCGCCCAACACTGCAGTAAACTTGATTCCATTGAGCAGATTTCTCGATGAATATTTTCCTTTAAAGCAACAAGAGATTAGGAATTGTAATTCTAAACCCTTTTTTTGAGGTAGCCCGAGAAAAAAAAATCGGGCGACCTCGGGGGCATTGGGATATTCCCAAAGCGACTGATCAGTTTTTGGGGAGAATTTTCCCTAAGCAAATTCATCAAATCCCTGGCTGTTTGTGCACTTCTATGCTGTTAAACCACGTGCTTGAAGTGTACGATGGATGAGTTTTCAGGTTTGGAAAAAAAGTTCCATAATCATGCGTCGATAGTTTTCACAGTTAACACTCTTCGCCTGGCTTCGAAAGTTTCCATAAAAAAATGGTCTAATTATCTCATGCATGTATGAGGCACACCAAACAGTTACTCTGGGGTAATGCAATGGTTTTTATGTTTCAAGCGAGGGTTGCGGGTTTTCGGAGACCAGTTACGGTAGTTTTGCTTGTTGACGTGGCCGTTTAGGTGTAAATGAGCCTATTTGCTCCAAGAAATTAGATTTTACAGTGAGAAAACGCTCCAACATCGATTTACAAAAGTTTTTGTTTATCAAAGTTACTTTGTTTCAGTTCTAGAACGATTTGAATTTTAAAAGCATGGAACTTCAAATCTCTTTTCAAATTTCTTGAATAATTGCTCTTGGAAGTCCCAGTGAGGCTGTTCTTTTCCGTATTTTAGGTCGCGGATTTTCACGTAAACTGCTTTCAAACAGTTCAATGTTTTCAGGAGTCCATGACTGGGACCTGGGCGTTGTACAATCACAGCTGAAGCAGTTGCGCGAAGTCTCTGCATCAACGAACAAGTTAAATTTATATTAGGTCCGTCACGTATTCACCAAATACTGAACTTTTAGCGAAATTGTCAACGAGCAATGGCATAAGAATCATTACTATTAAAACATGTCTCCGCAGCGAACGCGCGATGCTAACTCGACTACTGTGACATCGTGGCTAAAAATTCCGCACAATCAATAATTCCAACGGCACCACCATCCTTTCGCACCTTTAATTACTTTTTGAAATTATCATGTTTAAAAATATAAATTTTCCACCAGACACAATGCATTTTCAGTACTTGCGCTACCACCTTGTTTAGTTCCACCTTGTGAATATCCATATTTAATAAATTTTTAATTAAGTTGTTTTATATAAACATAGTTGTTTCATTTCATATTTTTGTTGTCCATGTTTTTTTTTTCTCCATTTTTTAATTTTGCATTAATTATTTACTAACCAGTGGTATTTATAAATAAATTTTTTATAAATTGTAGTAATTAATTATGGTTAACAATCTGTCAAGTGGGATAATGATTTATTTATAAAATAATGAACCATAATATAAGAAGAGAAGTTATTAAATACAGACATACATTCTCACTTACTACGAATTATTAAATTGTATATTTTTAAAGTTATAAGAATATATGATTCAATCATTGGATTTTACTGAAATTTTACTCAATCTGTCGAGTTGTCAATGCTTTTAATAACAATTTTTAAATCTCGGTTTGAATATATTTTTTTTTTTGTAATAAAAGAATAAGGACACTGTTTAGAGAGTTTTAATTTATATAAGAAAAAATGTTTGTATAAAAAAAATTTTGTACAAAAGAATCGAAATTGTTTTACAAGCTTGACTTAACATATGGGCGGTCGAAAAATTTTTCATCTTTTTGTAAAAAAACCAATGAATTACGGCGTAAACAATGAAGATGATCAAAATCTAAGAAATTGATTCATATTTATGTGTGTTTATTTGAAAAGGGTTTAAAATTATCACATCCTGTATAATCGGCTCTTTTTACGTTTGGAAGAAACTGTCACGACTGCACATTTTTAAAGCATAAAGTATAAAACGCAATTTAAATTCTGTAAACCAACAGGCAAATTAAATAAAATAAGTCCGCTTTAACAATACTTTACATAATACAATCTTAGAGTCACAACTCAAATAAATTTAAATTTATAAGATCACTACCGTCACAGTGCTCTAGTGGTCACTATAAATAGAAAACATGTTCTTCCAGTGTCTACTTATTATTAGGCGTTTAAAAAACATTCTTTGAAATTACAGGCTGTTTTAGCTAAAATTTTAAATTGTTTAAGTTTTATGCAAAAAATGTGAATAAACGGGTCACACCCGTTACAATGGAATTGTCCATATATTTTTAATCTTACCTCTTTAGGAATCACGAAGCACTAGTCGAAGGAGTTTATGGACCCAAATGTGACAATTTAGTTGTATGTAACGTTTGTTAGATGTATATCCTTAAATACTGCCAAACCATCGTCAGCTCACGCTGAAAGCACAAAGAAGTAATTACAATGTGACGGGTGTAACCGTTTTACTCACATTTTTTCCTATAATTAATTTAAACAATTCAAATTTTTATTTTAAAAAAAAGGCTATGATTTCCAAGAGGGCAATATTTTTAAAGGATAATTAGTAAGTAGATACAAAACAACCTGGTCACAATGAAAGCTTATAGGCTGTGATGGATGTGACCTTACAAATTTAAATTTTTAAAGAATGTTAATTTTCATTTATTGTTGAACTAATTGTTGTTAATACAAATTTTCGATTCTTTAGTTTTGCTTTAGTTCATATAATTTTTTTTTATCAGAAGAAATTATTATTTTCCGTTAATGTTGAAAGAAACTTTCAATTTGAAAAAAGCTGATTTTTCTACCGCTACTAGCCGAGTAGAATGCATTTTCGAAAGCAGCTACGCAATTTCATCATCAGTACTCTTTGAACGGTAGTAGTGTATTTGGTTGTAAACATCACCTATTTAACTTACATGTAACAGAGAAAAGTATACGGTATCAGTGTTTTCCTTCTGTTTTTATTTTGTAAGTTAGGACGAAGTTTACTTTTCATATACACTATGCTTTTTTCCATTAAAAGTCTCTTTGGCAACACTTGACTAACGGACAAGCATTAATCCATCTCTCAGATGGAACGAAACGCTTTTTTTTATTGTATATCATACAATAGGGGTAATCACTTTTTAATTTGACTTTAAAATCGTGTTGTGTAAAATATTTTTGAAAACAATCATAAGTTTTATATTTTTTACGGTAGTTCGAAGTATTTTAAATTGTATTTTATATTTTTTTTCTACAAAAAAATATTTTTCCTTAAGAAAATACATTTTAGAAAATATGAAAAGGGAAGCCAACTATTATGACTGAAAAGTATTCATTTTATACGTAATGCAAAAAAAAAATAAAATATGAACCAACTTACACATTATATGTCGAACCCTTTTGAAGGTCAATTCATCGATTTAAAAAAATAGAAAAGCTACGTATCCCAATTTTAGCCATTTTGCGTAGACCTTACCATAGGTGACAGCAAACTGCTGACTACAATCTGCTAAATATAAATGCACACATTTATACAGGATGTATGGTGGAAAATTTATATTTCTTTAATGCGATGATTTCAAAAAGGAATTACCTGTAGCGAAAGAGGGTGGCGCCGTTGGAATTTTTGATTGTACGGATTTGTCAGTCACGATGTCGTAGTGATTAAATGAGCATTGCGCCATCACTGTGCAGACATTTTTAAAGACAAATGTTTCTTACGTAACTGCTCATCGACAATTTCGTTCAAAGTTCGATATGCGGTGAATACGTAATAGAACAAATGCAAATTTAATTCGTTCGTAAGTGCAGAATTCCGCGCAATTGCCTTGGCCCCACGGCCAGGGCACAGTCAATCTTCAAGGACTCCAAAAAACCATTAAACTGGTTAAAAGCAGTTTACGTGGAAATCCGCAACTTTCAATATGGAAAAGAGCAGCCTCACTGCGATTTCCAAGAGCGACTATTCATAAAAATTGAAAAAAGGATCTGAAGTCTCATCCTTTTAAAATTCAAATTGTTCAAGAACTGAAAGAAACTCACTTTGATTTGCAAAAAAATTTTTGTAAAGCAATGTTAAAGCGTTTTTGCACTGTAAATCCCATTTTTTGAAGCGACGAAGCTTATTTTAATTTAAACGTCCACACCAACCAGCAAAACTGCCATTACTGGTCTCCATGAACCCACAACCCTAGATCGAAACATCAAAAGCCACTGCATTGCTTCAGAGTAACTGTTTGATGTGCGTTTTCTACGCATAAGATAATTACACCTTTTTTTTTCGAAAATTCTCGAGGCCAGGTGACGAATGTCAACGGTGAAAATAATTCGCGCATGGTTACGGAATTTGTTTTGCCAATCTTGGTCATCCATCGCACTCTTTAAGCACGTGCTTTTAACAGGATAGGGTGACTGCACACACAGCCAGAGTTTAGATGAATTTGCTTCGGGGAAATTTCTCCCAAAAATTGATCAGTCAATTTGGGGAAATCCCATGACCACTGAGATCGTCCGACATAGCTCCCATAAGGCTTAATGGGGTTACCTCAGAGAAAAGCTTTATAATGACAATCCCCGGTCTCTTGTGGCATTAAAGAAAAATATTTGTCACGAAATCAGCTCAATTGAACCAAGTTTACTGCAGCGTGTGGCGCGGCACACAAGTCTGCGTTTTAAACAGTGTGTTCAACTCGATGGAAGATATCTGTAAGACATATTATTTAAAAAATAAAATCCGTATTTCCATTATATCGTTCAATTTTGTGTCGATTATCACGTTTTTATTTTAGTTTGAAAATATTAATCTGCGACCATGCATCCTGTATAATAAAGATTATTGTGACACGATATTAGCTACATGTCTACACGAGCGCCTTTGCAACTGTCGTCAATTTAAAGTAATTTCCATTTTCTTATAATGCAATTGAGGGATATAAAAAAAATTAATAAAAAAATACAATGAATGAAAGTCCCCTTAAGTTTGCTATTAGAATCATCTGTTTTTTGCCCAAAAAGTAAGTAATCAGCAATTCTTTCATTATCATTTATTAGGTATAACTCAAAGTGCTTAAGAAAATTTACTTATACTAATTTCGTTCTGTTTTTAAGAATTCGCATTAAGTTAAATACAATGTTTATTTAAATGAATACATTTTTCGCTAGATACATAAATATGAGATAAAGTTTAAAATCTTATTTAAATGAACTTATATAGGGATTAAAAAATCTGTATATAACCTTTCAAAATTATTTTTAAATAAAATATATTTATTAATCTCGTAGTGTACGGACGTGTGTACGCGAGTGTAATATTGTTAATAGGTGATATTAGTAATAGGTAGCAAACGAAATTATTAATATACATACATATATACACAAAAAAGTGAGAAAAGAAAAACAATAACAACAAACTAAATAAAAAAAAACAATTACAAGCAATCTTAGTTCAAGTGCGCCTAATTTAGATAAATGTAGTGAACAAGGGACTAATTTAGCCCAATCTTTATTTAATAATTATAAAAAAAATTCTGAGGTACCATCTTTGTCGCGGTCACCATTATCAAATTCTGGAATTGAACCTGCAGCTGCTACAGCCGCATCAAGCTTAATTTCTGCACCGGCACCTAAGATCCAGGTAGGGATGGACCGCTATGTGACAGTTCTTAAAAGGGGAAGAAGCCCTAAATCGGCAGAAGCATCTCAACCTGCAAAAATTTTAAAAGACGATGAAAGGCCAACCTCATCGCAAAATCGTTTTGCAATTTTACAAGAGGATAATGAGGCCCCCGTTAGTGAAAGAAAGTCCTTTAAGCCACCTCCCATTTATTTGAGGGAAAAAAACTCAAATGATCTCGTAAAGTTTTTAGTCGGTTTGATTGGGGAAAATAACTTTTATGTTTCAAACGTTAAACGCGGTAACATATTTGAGACAAAAATTCAAGTGAACCATGAAAACGCCTACCGCGCTACGGTTTCGGAGCTCGAAAAACTTAACAAAAACTTCTATACCTACCAACTCAAGACCGCAAAAGGCCTTCAGGTAGTCATTAAAGGCATTGATTCTAATGTTGACCCAGAAGAGGTCAAGACCAGTTTATTAAGCAAAGGGTTTATGGTCAGGAGGGTATCCAATATGAGAAACAGGGAAAAACACCCCCAACCATTATTCAGAGTGGAGCTTCAGCCTGGTGATATCAAATTGAAAAAAAGTGAAACTCACCCCATCTATGATTTAAAATATATTATGCACCGACGAGTTACTGTGGAAGTGCCACATAAGCGATCTGGGCCCGTACAGTGCTTAAACTGCCAGGAGTATGGCCACACTAAAGCTTATTGTAAGCTGCCTACTGTTTGTGTTGTGTGTGGGGATCTGCACGATACGACCAAGTGCGACAAGCCAAAAGATGATCCTAGGATGAAGAAATGCAGCAACTGCGGGGGAAACCACACTGCCAACTATAGAGGTTGCCCTGTTTTTAATTCGGTTATGCGCTCAACTAAGCCGAAAATAGTTCCTGCCCCTCCCCAGCCTTTAGATATACCAACTACAAATATGCCTCCGTTAGCACAACCAACTACAAATCAAGTTTCTTACGCCGCTGCATTAAAGTCTAACCAGCCTAATGCACGTAAATCTACCGAGCCTACAACACAACAACAAGTGCCAACAAGTGAACCAACTGGTCCCAATTTTAGCCGCCTGGAAGCCGTAATTGACAATATGGTCAAACAATTTACGCAGGTAATGGCGCAAATGGCTAGCATGATGCAGGAGATGCAGAAAATGCAGTCTGCTCTCCTGCAGGCCATACTTAAAAGACCATGAACTGCCTCAGGGTTTGTTTCTGGAACGCAAACGGCATCCGCCAACACAAAAATGAGCTCGAATACTTTTTAACACACCAAAAAATCGATGTCATGTTGATTTCCGAAACTCATATGACATCTAGAAGCACTTTCAAAATAAGTGGCTATACTTTTTATGATTCAAAAGATCCCAGAGATAGGTCATGTGGTGGTTCAGCTATATTAATTAAATCAAGAACCAAACACCAATGGATGGGTGGTCTCTCCGAAAGTTATATACAAGCAACAAACGTCTGCATCGATGAATTTTACCATAATCTCGTTATTTCGTCAGTTTATTGTCCACCCAGATTTTCCATAACGAAGGATCAGTACAACAGTTTTTACAAATCTTTAGGTCCTCACTTTATAGCTGCTGGGGACTACAACGCTAAACACACATACTGGGGCTCCCGCCTAATAAGTCCCAGAGGTCGTGTCTTGTATGGTTCTGTATCGGAAATGAGACTTCACGTTATTTCAACTGGGCAACCAACATATTGGCCAACTGACCACAATAAAATACCAGACGTAATAGATTTTGGCGTAGCAAAAGGCATGTCCCCTGAGCTTATTGAGGCTCAACCCTCCTTGGATTTATCTTCTGATCACTCACCCACAATTTTTACTATTTGCAGTCCTCAACAAACAGCAACTAGTGATTTTTTCTTATCTAAAAGAATAAACTGGTTAAAATACAGAAAATTTATCAGCACGCACTGTTCGGAACACCAATCTTTAAAAACTTCCGAGGAAATCGATGAGTGCCTTAGTAGCCTCAATGAAAATATAAAAAAAGCCGTTGAAAATGCTTCTTCTACCTACCGTCAGGCCAGATACAACAAAATTTACTCAACCGATGTTGAAAAGCTCCTATCTGAAAAAAGGAGAGCCCGAAGAGAATGGCAAAAGTATAGATCGCCCCTACTTAAAAATAAGCTGAAGGAATGTACAAACCGATTAAAAAACATGCTGGAAGTACATAGAATGTCATCAATGAAGGAATACCTTGAAGGTCTAGACGCGACTCCTCAAACAAACTATTCTCTATGGCGAACAGCCAGACGTCTTAAAAGACCCGTAATCGCAAAACCACCACTGCGTAACCTGAGAGGATCCTGGGCTAGAAATGACGAAGAAAAATGCGATCTGTTCGCAAGCCATTTAAGGAACGTCTTCACTCCCAATTCATGCACTGACGTGAGAGAATTACCGCCTGTTGTAGCTAGACGTCCTATAGAAATACGTTTCCAATTTTCAGATGTTATAGAGGCAATCGCTAACCTAAATCACAAAAAAGCTCCTGGCGTTGATAAAATAAGCAACAAAATGCTTCTAGAGCTACCCTTCACAGGTAAAAGAATTATTCTTTTTGTTTTTAATGCCATAATTCGGCTTGAACACTTTCCGCCAATATGGAAAGTTGCCTTAGTAAAGATGATTCCCAAGCCTGGTAAAGATCCTTCGAAGGTGGAGTCTTATAGGCCTATAAGTTTGTTACCAACTTTGGCGAAACTATTCGAAAAGCTGCTTAAAAACAAGCTGAGTCCGATCCTTAATGATAACAACTGCATCCCAGATCACCAATTTGGTTTTAGAAGTCAACATAGCACAATCGAACAAACTCACAGACTGGTGCAGGTTATAAGAAAAGCCTTTGAGGAAAAGAAGTACTGCTCCGCGCTTTTTATCGATGTCTCTCAAGCATTCGATAAAGTATGGCACGAAGGCCTGTTAGTTAAACTAAAACTCTATCTACCAGCTAATATTTCAAGCCTGCTAGAAAAATACTTGACCGGCAGACAATTTATGATCAAAGAGGGAAACCAAATAAGTTGTTCCCAACCAATAGAGGCTGGTGTACCTCAAGGGAGTATACTAGGTCCAATTTTGTACTTGCTTTACACAGCAGATATGCCAACCAACTGTTTTACGCACACGTCCACATTTGCTGATGATACTGCTTTTCTCAGTATTGATAAAGACCCTAAAGAGGCTTCGAGTCAACTGCAACAACACGTTAGCCAAGTTGAGAAATGGGCAAGGTTATGGGGAATAAAAATAAATGAACAAAAATGTACTCACATAACTTTTACCTTACGCAAAGAAACGTGCCCTCCAATCACTATTAACAACCATTTGGTGCCTCAACGATCCGAGACAAAATATCTTGGTATTCACCTGGATCGCCGCCTCACATGGAAGCCTCATATAGATGCAAAGCTGACGCAAATGAAACTTAAAGCTGCACAAATCCACTGGCTTATGGGTAGAAACTCTGTGCTTCATCTGGATTGTAAACTTCTACTATACAACTCAATTTTAAAATCAATTTGGTGCTACGGTATACAATTATGGGGCACTGCTTCCGCCTCTAACATAGAAAAAATACAACGCCGTCAAAATAAAATCCTAAGAATGATAACTGGTGCTCCGTGGTATGTCAAAAACAGCAACATCCATAAGGATCTAAAAGTTCCACTAGTTAAATGCGAAATCCTGAAATATGTGGACAAGTATTTAAATAAGCTGGAAACACATCCAAACCCGCTCGCTCGAAGTATCTTGCAACATAGTGGACACTCCCGTCTAAAAAGGAGGGATACTATTGCGCTTAGATGAAGATAACTATTTATATTATGAGAACGTAAATTTTAGTTTGGCACTGGCTGGACTAATATTATTTCCTTAGTCTTAAGATTTGAAAACTTATTGTTAGTTCGCTAAAGCGAAGATTCAATAATTAAAAATTATGCAAAAAAAAAAAAAATAAAAAAAAAATAAAATATATAAGAACAGTAAAAAGGATAACAAAACTTAACTTAAAATTGTTATTTAGAAGAATTTATGGCAACCAATTTCATTTTGAATATTCACAAATACAATTGCGTCATCATTCAGACAACTTTCTATTCAAATATATTTTATCCAGTAAAAAATGGTTATCCGTTTGTGTAAAAATAATGCAAGGACTTAAAAATATTTTACATATATTCATTTGAATATGTTTACATACATTTTTATCTATTTAAATATTTTTTGAAAATTTGTTATTTATGCAGTTATTTGTTGCGCATTTAGCCCTAAAATATTTAAAAATTATAAATCCTTTACATAAACTTTATGACTAACCTTTGAAGTTAGTCCCTATTTCCACTTACTCTCAATGATTTAAGAAAATTCATTAGATTTCAAATTAAAATTTTTAAGGATTAGTCTGAATAGTCTGAAGACTATTTCAAGCATAAAATTACAAGATAATCGGATTCAATTTATTTATTTCTTTTCGTCCTCTTTTTAAAAGATATAATAATAATGATAATTTTAATAATGTTTATGTAAAAAGTTTAAATAAGTTCTTTTTTAAATAAATATTTTTCTTTGGAATTTGCTAATGTGCATTTGTTATTAAAGGATAATAGAAAATAGATTTTGTTGTTTATTTTAGGAAGTATTTTATATTGTAATTTGTGTCTTTAAGCGATTAAAAATGTCCTTTTATTTTGGAAAGAAAATATTTTTCTTAAGGCACTAATGATAAGTATAACTGCTGAATGGTTAAATACTTATAAAGGACCTTTGTTAATCAATTAGAAACTATTTTTAAATTTTAATATTAACAAAGGGAACAAGAATTGTAAGCCAGTTATTATTTAAAATACTTTTCTATTCAAATTTAGATAATATTATAACAATAAGTGTAGCTGCAAATATTTTGTAAAGGGGGGGGGGGGGGGGGGGGGAGTGAGGGCAGAAACTTAAAATGCATGAAGTGCATGAGCCAAAAAATTATTTCGAGAACATTTTTTAAATTTTTGGGGAGAGGGGGGGGGTTGGCGCACCTCCTAGAATAGTGCTCCTACGCCAATGATTATAACGCAAGCATCTTTGTCTTCAATATAAAAAAAACAAGCGACGAAAAGCACGCAAAAACCTTTTAAATATAAGGCCAACATCCAAGGATTCAATAAGATTGACCGGAAGGCGGAAGTGTTGCCACCTACGCAAAGAGAATAAAATTTTATTGAAGAGTGATAAAGCTATGCCTAGATTTTAAAAGGTTTTCAAGTCTCTGTTAAAGGAATTAAATTTCGGTCATATATTCTACTTCAAAGAATAAATTAAGCCTTATAATGAAATTCGTCATTATACTCGTAGTTTCATCACAACTCTGCTCAGCTCCTTAAACTTAACAAAGTCTTCAAACACACAACTTTGTATCTTGACTGTCTTGTTTATTCTGCATCAATGCTCCTCCATAGAGATGCAAAACTAAGTGCCAGACTGGAAAATATTTTTTAACACTTAATCCTTTTTAGTTCTAGTAGCCGTAGTATAACATAAAAACAAGTAAGAATGTTATAGTCGGTCAAGCCCGACCAGATTATACCATAATGTAACATTTAAAAATATTTAGAGGCCTAATTGCTTTTTTAGAGAGGAGATTTGGATGGGGGTTATTTCGAAAAATGGCCGATTATAGTGGCTAAAGTAAGGTATAAATTCAAAGTTTTGTCAAAATGGAATTACATTAGAGCCTGTTATAACCCAAGGTGCTTATTCCGGGACAACATTTGTGGACTATTCCAAAAAAAGACCTATGCGTGTTAAATTTTATCAAAATATCTTTAAAATTGAAACCTGTACTTTGATTACCAGAATACATGGACAACTAGCCGGACTGAAGGACAAATGAAAAGATATGCTTAAACCGACTCAAAAAGTGGTAGTTGAAGGTGTGTCTCAGACTAATATTTTTGGGCGTTACAAACATCTGCACAGACGCATAATACCACTGCCACGTATGAAGTGAAGGTATAACAACCTACTGCAGTGTGAAAGTAGTAGCATTCTCACCATTGTGCTGCAGCAGATATTTTCCAATAAAAACTTCTAAAACTGGCAAAAGAAATAGAAAAAAACAAGAAGAAAAAAAATCCTTAAATAGGAATAAGTTACCAATTAATTCATTTGCATGCTGAATACTTAATAGTGAAGACTACAACTGCTGCTGTAGTAAAAGTGTTATGGAGTAGTGATAGAGCTTCCTATAGTTGAAGTTGTTAAAACAGTTGGTCTGCAAAACATACTGACATTGAATAATCTCTAAAAGACAGACATCGAACTGACTAAACACTTGCACACAAAGTGAAAAAAACTTAGAAGTTTTTTAAATTTAAATGAATAAATATTCATGCCGCAACAAAGAATTCCTTGAAGATGTGTTTTGTACAAATAAAAAGAAACCTTGTTAAAAGGAAAAACTTATTTTCTACTTAAAACAAATGATAATTATTGTTGCCTGCGATAAGAAACAAAATACAAGATAAAACACAACTTCTTAAAAGTGGTTTGTAGTGAGTGACCTGTGTTTTAGAAGGAGACAAAAATAATGAAACACAATGGCACCCATTTCCCCCGTTTAAGAAGATCATCTTAGATATGTCATTTTAGAAAAGTTTTAAGCCAAAAGGTCCTTGTTGTTTGTTCTTATGTTTTTCGGAAATAACAATTAGAGTTTGGAAAAATAACAGTGATGGACAATTATTTCGTTAGCGTTTGTAAATTTTTTTTTCAAGTAGTTGTTAAGCTTTTGTGCTAAAAACTTTATGTCAAATTTTAAGCAGAACCAATTGACAGTAGATCCTAGCTTAATTTAGACTCTCTGTACACTTCTTTTCGGGCTGTAACTGCCCAAAAGGGCGTTATGGGGCTATTAAGGCTTTTGGTTCAATAATATTTCATTCTTTTACGGTAAGTTTGCTTAGGAACCCCTTTTAAGGTGGAAATGTTGTGTGTCCCTTATATAAATGATCTTCTAATGGATATACTGGAAACAACGGGAACCAATTAATTGAACTTCAACAAACCTTTGAACATTGACTAGACGCCTCCTTAAAGGATATGTTTTACCTTCCGAATGTTAAATTATATCAGGAACAAAAGGATCGTTAATGAATGTTGATCAATTTTGTATTTTCCACTTTAATAGCGCATGCGGGGCAGTTTTATTACTTCTTTTAAAGATTTTACCAATTTATCACCTTCCTTGACCCCAAAGACAGCCTTTGCCTCCACTTTACATGCATTTTTGCGTTCTGTCTATCATTCTGTCTGTCTGGCTGTCTGTCTGTCTGTCTGTCTGTCTGTCTGTCTGTCTGTCTGTCTGTCTGTCTGTTTGTCTGTCTGTCTGTCTGTCTGTCTGTCTGTCTGTCTGTCTGTCTGTCTGTCTCTCTGTCTGTCTGTCTGTCTATATGTATATTTTTCTTTCTGCATCATGCAAAAATTAACATTTTTATTTTAACTAAATTTCAAGTTAATAAAAACTTATTTTTATATTGTTCCATTAGTAAACAACTACAGCTCTAAATCAATTTTGATATATTTTCAAAATATTCAACGCAATTGGAATTTGAACAGTTGTATTATATAAATATACCAAAACCCTATAATTTTCTTTGTAAGTGCTTAAACAGAGCCTTAGATGAAAATCTGGCTCTACCGAACAAAGATTCAGGGGTATGGTGGGCATAAGTGTACAAGAAACACAACATTGAAACTCTACCAAA
Organism: Melanophora roralis; assembly: GCA_963583895.1. Classification (NCBI taxonomy): domain Eukaryota; kingdom Metazoa; phylum Arthropoda; class Insecta; order Diptera; family Rhinophoridae; genus Melanophora; species Melanophora roralis. Next base: position 92,555,561 of record OY757188.1, on the reverse strand, counting down.
GATCCATGTGTCTCGGCATAAGTGAGCAAACTAGGGCCACTCGAAAATATTTTTTTTAAGAGGATTTAAAAAATGCAGCTAAATTATATCCGCACATGCTATGAGGCTGAACTTGCGGTAAAATTAAGTAAATCTGTACTCAATGATACCAGATTGGGATTAGTGGGAAAATATACTCTGTTACCCAACTGACTTAAGGGAGGAAGAAAGAAGTGGATTACTATGAAAATGTCATATGTCTTGAACGTCTTAGGTGTATCAGATGAGCCGAAAGATATTACTTGTAATACTTTAACGAAATTGTATATACAAATACATTAAGACTACGAGCAACCGGTGGCCACAGACTGTAATGGTTGGCTGCTGCAAAAAATTTGCACAAAATACGATAGCTCCATTTTACCGTATCCACTGACAGCTTTTACATTCTTTTCCTTCGCTTCGACTTCAGCTGACTATGACTTCAGCTTTCGGTTTCTATTAAGAGTCACGTAATTTATACTTAAATTATTATATTTTTGATTTCAAGGTATAATAAAATATTGTACGTCTTATAGAGACAGAAGTGCCAGTTCATCATACAGCCGACATCTTTCGCCAAAAAAAGTTCCCGCCTGCTTTGCCTCTACCTGCACTTCAAAGTCAATCTAAGCCTGTACCTTTATTCCTACACCACCCAAAATGATACTCGTATACTCAATCTAAAAGTAATGACAGCATCGAAGCCGCCGACCACCTTTTATTGGTTACTACTAAGATCATATTATTTCTTCTTTCAAGAATGACTAAATAAAACTAAGCGTTTTTGTGTCATCCCCGGAAAGGAACAACAGTCGTCTTATTACTTAATGTCATGGACCCGAAAAAAAGACCGTAGTAATCCATATGCGACTATAGCTGATGATAAAACCAGGTTAATTAAAAAAACACGCCCAAGAGCACTAAATCTAGGACAGTTATTCAATGCAAGAGGATGAATAGTGCTGCCTTTTAATATGGCCAAGTTAAAATTATAGGGGTGTCATTTAAGGATAATCGTGAATGAGCAAGAAAATAATCTGATTTTTTAGGGGTTGAAAGCTGCAAGTAGGTGAACCAAGGAACCCAAAGCTTTTTGTTGCCATAAATGCCTAATTTAACAGGACTGTAACGGAAAAGTTTGGAAATACTGAATTTACGGAAACTGAGTTAAATCCAGAGGTAAGTTTAACGGGTTACTCAATCCTACAACCAAACCTTCTGAGTTTCAGACAACAGCGATTTCAGCAACGATAAGGAAATTCGAAAGAATTATCAATTCTTTCATCGCAAATATTTTTTCTTTAGAAAAAATTTACGGAAAGTCAATGACTGGTTTAAGTATATGTCCTGGAGGATTTGAGCTCTTATTTGTCTTCGTTCTGACGACCTACGTGCCTACTCTTGTGATGATAAACTAGCCCAAAATTCTGTGTAATAAAGACCAACCAAGAGAAATAATTTTTTAAGTTCTCCATTAAAAGGTATGATTATTAAATCGGTAATTTCAAGGGGGATACACATCTATTATAATTTCGAACTTTTATAATTTCAACGTTAAAATTTTTTTTGGAATATACTGTAAGGCAAAAACTCGCATATTTTTGTATTGCAAGCACTATTCAACTTTATGTTGGAGTTTTGCCATCATACAACAAGCAGCGGTAAAGCTTTCCGTTTTCGTTTATTGTATTTTCTTAACAACTATTTTTTATTTTGTCTGTTCTTGTTGGTTTGCTGTAGTTTTTGTTTTATAAATATTTAGCACTGACAATGTCATTATTGTCTCTGCAGTATTTAATCCAATATTAATGGGACTTTTGCAACTTTTTTATGTGTTTGTTTGTTACAAGTAAAGAAAAGTTGTTTGTTTTAAACCACAAATGACATACTTAAAAAAGTGAAAAGTTATATGATGATTGATTATTTGGTTTAAGATTTTATGTTAAAAATTTGTTTTTAATTTGGCGCCACTAATACAAAAAATAGAGAAATAAGTCATCATAAATCATTAAGTGCAAAACGGTTTATTTTATTGCAAATTGGGAAGAAGCTAAAGTGCCAAACTTAAAACAGAAATGTAATCTTATATGAATTTTAAAAATATTTAATTAAATTCATTTGCTTTAATTAATGAAAAAAAAATAGATAGAAACTACCCAGCAGTTTATTTGAGCATCTATGAGCTTCTGTAAAAACCCTATGAAAACTGCAGAACTTGCCTAATAAAAAGATCTCGGCATATTAGAAAAACGTTCAAATTAAATGACTAAATACTACAAGTTTTTATATTAACCTTCAACGTTTTTGTTTATTCATTTTATTTTATTTTATTTTATTTTAATTTATTTTATTTTATTTTGTATTATTTTACTTTATTTTATTTTATTTTATTTTATTTTATTTTGTTTTATTTTATTTTTTTTTATTTAATTTTTTTTTTACTTTGTATTATTTTATTTTATTCTATTTTTTTTTTACTTTGTTTTATTTTATTTTATATTATTTTATTTTATTTTATTTTATTTTATTTTATTTTATTTTATTTTATTTTATTTTATTTTATTTTATTTTATTTTATTTTATTTTATTTTATTTTATTTTATTTTATTTTATTTTATTTTATATTATTTTATTTTATTTTATTTTATTTTATTTTATTTTATTTTATTTTATTTTATTTTATTTTATTTTATTTTATTTTATTTTATTTTATTTTATTTTATTTTATTTTATTTTATTTTATTTTATTTTATTTTATTTTATTTTATTTTATTTTATTTTATTTTATTTTATTTTATTTTATTTTATTTTATTTTATTTTATTTTATTTTATTTTATTTTATTTTATTTTATTTTATTTTATTTTATTTTATTTTATTTTATTTTATTTTATTTTATTTTATTTTATTGTTTTGTTATAAACATATTTTCACCTTATAGCTTTCATTGCAAACTCCCTATAACGTAATAAACGAGCAGTTTCCTGCAACCAGAAAGTAAATAAAAAATTGCAAATTTATTTTTTTTAACAGTTTTGCTCTATTTTTTAAAAATAGAGCCCGTCTTGCTCTAAAAAACATAAACCAAATAAATGTGTTAAAAAATGTTGAATGCAATATAGAGATACGGTTTATGAAGAAATTCATGAATCCCAGGATACATAACAAAGAAAGTTGAAATTTTTTATTTCTCGAAACTATTATTTTGTTTAATTAAAAGTCTTTACAATTTTCAGTTATATTGAAATAATTGGGGAAATATTATTATTTACCACAAAAGAATCAGCTGTTTGGAAATAATTTGTAATAGCCCTGAGATAAAAGACTACTCATATAACTAGTTGTTTTTAAAATTCGTGGTACACTTTTGGCCCTGTCACAAGTTTACAAATAAAAAAAAGTATTAAAAAAAATTATAAGACAAATTAAAGTCATTCAAGACCGACCATATTACAGGTAGGGTTAAACTGGATAGAACGGGCTGCGAAAGTATGATAAATATTAGATGAACCGCTCTTTGGTCCCTGAGCTATACCTGTGTTGGAGAAGTCAAAAGTTAAGGCTTAGTTATTTGGTTGGCAATAGTCGTCTTTTCTTGGTCTTTATTTGCAAACGAAAGCCGGTGAAAAAGTCATAATAGCGCCCAGCCTTCATTTTTTTCAAATCAATAAGACATTTTTAACGCCCCGGATCTAGCTTTGGTCAGGTTATACTAGTTGTTAAGTAGCTTGATTTGTTAGACCATCTGGTCCCTAGGACTCTGCCGGAGTATGCAGCCACTCACACTTTGCATAAAGATAAGAAAATGCCACAAAAATGGTCAATCTAATTTGTCAGTGAATCAGCAATGCAGTTAGATGCAGTGTTTCCATGTCCCCGCCGCTTTATGAGTGTTATATAAGAATACATCACAATCAAAACTGAGGATGCTTTAGATTTGCGGAGAGACAAGGGACCCTATGGCGGCTTGGCTCCCGGGAAAGACCATATTAAAATCGACCTCACATGTATATAAACATTTGTAACAACTGTTTGCATGGCATCCGTGTCAAACTATAAAAAAATTAAAAAATGTTTCCATCCGTCTGTTTGTCCGCCTCTTGTAAAAAATAAACAGGTTGAAATTTTAAAGATTATTTTATGAAATTTGGCAAAAGAAAGTTTTTTTGGCATTCATACATATGCCTTCGTTTTTGGTGATAACTTGTCTATTTTTTGACATAGCCCCCATACAAATATCCTACCGGAATAAGAATTTTTGACTTCAATTGGTACCAAAATTACTCTGTTTTGATAAAATTTTGTATTTAGCTTAAGCCACTTCCCAGTATAATGAACCAAAATATGATCGGTCTATTTTTTTGATATAGCCGCACATTAACATTTGAATGGATATGTGAAGAAACAGAATATCTGGTTTTGGGCAATGAAAACCCTAAAATTATTTATCAGTCACCTTTTCATCCAATAAAAGTAACACTCTGGTGTGCAATTTGGTCAGGAGGAATCATTGGGCCTTACTTTTTTAAAACTGAAAAAGGCGTAACGGTAACTGGCAATGGGGAGCGATATCGTGATATGATTGAAAACTTTTTAATGCCACAACTGCATGTTTTGGGATCGGTTAGAATGTGATATCAACAAGACCGTTCCACACTGCATTTAGCCAGGATTAAGATGGAATTACTGCAAGACCTATTTCCACAACAAGTTATTTTAAGAAAAGGTTATGTTGATTGTCTACCACGGTAGCCTGATTTGACTGCTCCTGGCTTCTTTTTGTGGGAATATCTGAAAAGCGAGGTCTATGCAAATGAACCAGAAACGCTGGAGCAACTCAAACAAAATATTCGTAATGAAATTAATAAAATGCTGCGTAAAATGTGTGAGAATGTATTAAAAAATATGCTCAAAAGGGCTCGCATAAATCAAGTTTTGGAAAGATATTTATATAAAAGCTTGCTGATTCCTTAACGGGTCATCATTTTTTTGGCCTTACTAAAAAATCATTTTAAGTCATCCTGGCAAAATCAACCTGGACTTTAACCAAAATGGAAGCAAAAAGCATCAACCTGACAAACCAAAGGACGGACATTGCCTAATCTGCTTTGAAGATGATGATTTTCTTACGAGATATATGCTTTTGAGCATTGCAAGCCTTAACAAAACTTATTGATATTTTTTGCACCAGGATGTTGATTAATTAATATAAAATTTATTTGTAAATTATTAGACGAGTTTACATCAATTCAAAATATCAGCTTTTGAATTGGTTGTTTACTTAAACTTCAGTAAAAATAGAAGCTGGTCCCTTTGTTTTTGCTTAAAAAAGCGGTTTTTTTATTTAAGTTAAGGTCTAATTTTGTAGCTTTTAATTTCATAGAAATAATCTTGACCTAGATTTAAATTTAAATTTTTTTTTTAATTATTTATTGTTTATTACCAAGATTTTGAAAACACAAGCATAAGCGTTCAGCAAACCCAATAGTAACTAAATATAATTCAAAAAGCAAAGCGATAAAAATAAATAACATAAAAATTCCCACACTAGGCAATAACGAAATACTAACTCACTAAAGACTTAGTAAAACTTAATCCTAGCAAAAATTTTTAAAAACAAACTAAAAAAAATTTTTAAAAATTCTTCTTCTTTTTTTTCTAAGAATTTTTTGCAAATTTTCAGGATTCTCGTCTTTGATATAATATTAAACTTGAACCTTTTCTTCCGAAATAGCATGTATCTTGAAAGCTGTTGAGCTTTAATATACAATAACAACAACAAAAAAAGGAATGAGGATATCAAAAGGTTAAACTTTTGCATATTTCATATGTTAACGCCAACATTTAAATTACACCAATCTACATCTACATTCACACCACAAAAACACACACACACAAGAACAAATAAACTGCAGACATTTTGATTTATAACTTTAAGGATAAAATGCTATTGCTTTTGCTTTGGCTGCTGGAGCTTGAGTTGGATTTTAAGATTGGTTTACAACCACATTTAAATATAAAAACGTATTTATTTTGTTTTTTTCTCTTTTATAATATGCAACAGCAGTAGCAGCGGCAATAAAATGCATTTTTATATAAGAATCACTGTTAACAGTGTAAGAAGAAAGTGGAGAAAATTTTTACAAAATAAAAGGTTTTAGAAAAAATATTTAAAAGTTCTAATTATTATTTTAAATTTTTTTCTGAAAATTAATACATAATTGGAAAGGAATATATTAAGCAACAATATTTTAGTAGAGAGAGTACTTTTACTACCCACTTTTGTAGGAAGAAAATTATATAAAAGAATACTTTATTATACCGGTTAGAAGTATCCTATTGCACTATGATTGTGTTTGTATAGATGGTAAAAGACAGCATCTTCTGCCTCATACTTTATTTTGTGATATGGCGAAACTAACTGGCGGTTTCATTGAATAAAAAGAAATGTATGAATATATGGTTGTGGCTTGTATGTATGTTTGTATTGTATGCAAAATTGAGAACATAAGCCGTTAGCAATAAAACTGTAGGATTTTTGTTACCAAGTGGTACAATATCTGCTATGAATACAAGAATGCAAGCAAGCTATCAAGTTTAAATGGATGAAATAAGATTTTTTTAAGTTGGCTGGCGGATGTTGAGCAGCCAACCATACAGACAGTTTATTTATATGGAAATCAAATTTATTATAAGAAACTTTAATGCAAATATTGAGAGCAATAGGGGGAGAAATGGCAACAATATAAAAATTTTTTCTGAAATTTTATCCCATGATTGCGCAACAAATCTTTTTTTTTTTTGCAAATATTTATTATTCAAATACAAGTATCGGCATCAACTTTAACAACATTTAAATATTTTTTTTCTTTGAATTTTCTTCTTTTTTTTAAATTTTGTAGTGGGAGTATAATAGTATTATTGAGTAAAAAATCTAACAGGATAAATTATGAGAAAGTTATGGAAAAGTCTGGTTTGTTACACAAATGTGCTAAATTTATTGGAGCCTTTTTTTGCTGTATATATTTGTTTATCATTTTCCGATGACAAGTCTTAAACCATGGTTTTATTAAAAGAAATTTTAGTGCTAAGAATAGAATATTTTTTAAATAATTTTATTTACTTTAATAAATGGGGGAACAAAATAAGTAGGATACATATTTTAGTCTTGAGGAGTTAATTAATATTGTGATTTAAACACAACAGCTATCCAGTCATTTATAGTAGTATTGTCTGGCAGCCATTGCACTATATAGTCAGTGATTGCTCTTTTCTGGAAAAAATTTCCTGTTTAAAGTAAGTATTTTTCTAAAATTAATCTTAGCAATTCAACCCTAGACCTTTATCACATATGTATGTTGAACATAAGATTCAGACAACTACTCATACTTTTGACAAGAGGTCAAAATTAAGCTTTCTGAAATGGAGCTGGAAGGCTTGTGATGCGTCAAAGTGGTGTTATTTCATTCATAGCGTGGAGTTATCACAAGAGGCTGTAATTTGAGCCCATATGTCTTAATTGACCAAAATATTGTAAAATCTAAAACTCAAGAGCTTTCTCTACAAGGATTTGTATTCATTTCAAACATCCTTAAAAACAAAAATTTCCGTAACGGAGAGAAAAAATTTCATTTTAATTAACTTAAGTACAAGCATTAGTATTATGCTTCGTGACGTCTTCCAGCTGTAAGAAACTTTTACAGGGTGTCTCGTGGCAAATTTATATTTTTAAGTGATAAACGAAGGGTGAAGCCGTTGGAATTATTGATTGCGCTGTGGAGACATATTTTAAGAGTAGTGATTCTTCCGTAATTGCTCGTCGACAATTTTGTTCAAAGTTTGATATTCGTAATACGTGATGGGCCAAGTGTAAGCTGAAATTGTTCGTTGGTGCACAGATTCTGCGTAACTGCTTCGGCTATAAATGTATCATGGTCAGGGCCCAGTCGGTCTTTAAGGGCTCCCGAAAACATTGATCTGTTTGAAACCAGTTTACGTGACAGTCCTCAACTTTCAACACGGAAAACAGGATAATGAGGATTAAATAAATAGTGAACCGATTTTGTTGATTTTATACCAAATGTTTTCTCTGCGACTTTATTTGAGTCTGAACACTTGATTTCAGCAGACGCACAGACGGGCATTGCTATATCAAATTCTCTCTGTATAAGGAAACAGAATATATATACTTTATGGGGTATAAAGTGAATAATAAAGAAATTACAAACAGAATGAAAAACGGATACTATTATAAATATGTGAAGGGTATATGTATGAATTTTTTTTTAGAGATTTTCCCTAAATTTACAATGTTGCATGCATGCCGTAAATTTGAGCAACAATAATTTTAAAACAATGCAAGACCTTGCTATAATAATTTACATTTGGGCCAATATTTAGAAAAATTTTCTACAAGAAAAGTTAAAAAGTTTATACCCTACACTGACTTGAACCGTTTTTGGCCAGGCTCGTGACAGTATGCGGGTGTTACAGTCTTACTCACATTTATTGTTATAATTGGAAAAACTCAAAACTTAAAAAAAAAATAAATAGCAGATGATACAAAATCAACATTCAATGAAACAAATTGTATATGTTTGTGTATATACTCCCATTTATTTGTAAATATTATTGATATAAATATTTATTTTTATTATAATTTTTTTTTTTGATATTTATTATTATATTTTTTTGGTTTTTTAGTTGCTTTAAATTTACTTAACTGAGAATGATATTTGCTAATCATTAACTTTTACTTAAAAAACATATATATTAAAAATAAACTTGACTCTTTTCTGTAAATAAACTTAGTAAGAAATTCTCTCAAGGATTTTTTTTTTGATTTTTTGTAATTTGAAACATATTTTTTTAATTAAAATTAAATTGTTTTAAAGTTTTTATAATTTTCTTTTGTCTTAAATTTTTCTCGTCTAAAAACTAAATAAAGCTGTTTGTTTTTTTATAATTATGCCATAGTTAAGTACATTATATGTGCATTTTTCAACTTAAAACAAATACAACATTAGTTTAAGAATAATAATAGCTATTTTAAGGGGTTTTTAATTATTATTTATTATAAGAATGTAGTGCTCTTATATCAATAGTTATTTTATTTTCAGTGTTTTCAATTAGTTTAACAGCAACATTTAAATAAAAATAAAAATTATTTGAAATCTTAGGTTTCATTTATGCAGACTTTTTTTCACTACACTAAACAGGGTGTATTATATATTTGTGTTTTGTTTTCTATTGAACTTATATTTTTTAAAGTTCTTTTTGATAAAAATATTTAGTATATAATTGAAAAAAAAATATAATCCTTAAAAGTTTTTATATTAAATAAAAAAAAAATAAAATAAAATAAAATAACAAATAATAGTACAGATTTTAAATTGTAAAGTTAAAAAAATATTAAAACAAAATATTCTCCTACAATTTTGCATTTCACTTCACCTGATAAATAAATATTTTGATTAAAAATAAGAAAAACTATTTCGGTTTAAACAAGCTCAAATGTTTATTAATGCTAATGGCCAAATGTTTATATAGTCATTCTATGTTTAAAACGACGCGTTTTTAATTTTATTTAAGCTCGACTTTAATAATTGTATGCCGAAAAAAAATTGTATAATTTTTTAATACATATTGAATTTCCTATTTTGGCTTTTTGTAGTATCGCATAAGACTTACAAGCGTTACTTACTTGATAAATGACGAGTCACAGAGCAAACCGTGCCTTTTTTTAATAATTCAAAATCTTGGAAAATAAAAGAAATTTTTTTCACCAGATTATTTTATAGCTTGAGCACAGAATATAACAAGTTCCTTGGTTATTACGAAATGCAACGGACGACAATAAGTCGCAAAAATTAGTGTTAAAGATGTACGAAATCATTGCATATATAAAAAAAAAAAACATTTTCTTAACAAAATAAAAAAATCCCTAAAATAAAATATCTAAAATGTGTTTTCAAAATCCAATATTTTTGTAATATATTTGTATGTGCATTTCTTATTAAAATTAAATTGCATGTTTGGTCTTATGCTGTAGGTTAAAAAAACAGTATCTTAAAACGAGAATTGTTAACCAAAGCTTTAAACAAGCTTTAGATAAGCTTTTTTGGAAACCAGTTTAATCAACATTTTAAAATTTTTCAATGTAAAACTTCTTTTATATTTATTAGAGCATTAAAAATCGATGCGTTATTCATAAGCCGATATATATTTCTATTTGTCCCCATAGATAGAAAATTTTGAACCGGAAACCCTTGCCTACACCCTTTCTTTTCAGTTTTGCTTAAATTTTTGTTAAAAATTTTTATACACTCAAACTTTTTTACTAATACATTCAATCCCTTAAAAAATTGATAGAGTTGGCCTTACAATTCTCCTTCATTTATGTGCTTCAATTTATAGTCAAGAAAACAGATGACTGCAAAGTCAGTTAAAAAATTTTCTGTCTTGATGACATATTTTAAGTAAATTGCTTTAAAATTTGATGCAACCTACGTCCTAGCTGTCGAGTTTTGTGAATTTTAAAGGCAAAATTATTTTGTGAGACTGCAGTGTAAGGCTACAAAAAAGCTTTAAAATATTGGCTTTAGTAAATTGTGTTTCAAAAGCTTTTCAGAGTATATGTATGTCCATGGTGAAATTATGTTGATCAGGTGGTGTTACGAATACAGCTGATCTACTTTTTCATGAATAAATAGAGGCTTGGTTGTCAAATTTGTTTACTTTTACATATCTTTTTTGACACCCGAGCCAACGAAGACTACAGCAAAAACGAACATTTTATTCGCCAAATTTTGTTGCTGTAGAATCACCACCACCTAATGCAATAGTTCCCCTTGTGAATTTCTTTACAACCTTTAGGCAAAAAAGGCAAAGGAGTTTTCAATTTTTTATACTTCTTACTGCTTTTAGAGGTGAATTTACTATTAAACCTTTTTTTAACTATATGCAATGGCCTAAAAATTAAATTTTCAGACACATTTTGTAATGTTTTTTAAAAGCTTTTTTCCAGGCTCACTAGTTTTTTTAAGCCCTAGTTAAATAAAATTTACAACTTAAGAATTAAAATTCGATTTTCGAGAGCTTTTGTTAACAAGCATTGTTAACACAACAAAATGTTTTGGGCAAAAGTTCCTGATTAAACGTTTTCAAAAAATATGAATTGAAAGCTTCATAAAAAGCTTCTGTTAATTGCAAAATACACTGATTTTTACGAATATTCTTTGATTATTTTATTTAAGTTTTAACATTAAAAATCTTAAGAATTTTTTTTTAAATTTACAAAAAAATTTCGCTCTTAACAAAAAAATTGTTGATCTTTCTGATCTATATTTAATTTGGGTTGTCAGTTTGTCAACTTTTTTCTTAGTTATAAGATTAAAGAAGTTGTTAACCTCAATCAAAAGCTAACATTTTGAAACGTTTTCATCTGTTAACAAGTTATATGGCGTGTTGGGGATTTTAATATTTTGACCGATTTTTAGCACTTAAATACATCTAATTTAAATTTTATATCCAATATTTACTTAACTATTTGGCTTTAAACATTAAATTTGTAACATATTTTATTATTTTTTTGCTCTTTTAAAATTTGAAAAAAAACTTTCAACAAAACAATAAAAATTAAAATTTTAATAATAAAAATAATTGTAATAAACAAAAACAATTAAATTTTAATTTATAATAATATGTTGACCACAAATTTGCTCATATACATATGTACACATTCATTTAATTTAATTTAGAGTTAAAATTTTGAATATAACAACGAAAACAAAATATACCACAAAATTAGTTTTTAAATTAAATATAAGTTATTACTTTGTTGGTTTATGAAATTTATTTATAGTTTTTTTAATTATATATAATTTTTATGTTTCACTAAAATGGTTAACATTCTTTGGTTTACTTCAGAAAAGTGACTTTTTTATACGAACATATTTTTTTTTTTATAAATATTAAAAATTTCTTTTTTTAAATATATTTCTGTTAAATATTTTTTTAAACAAAACTGGTCCTTTGGTTGTAAATATTTCTATTTTTTTTAGAGCTAAAGGCACTCAAATTACTTAATTGTATTTAATTTTCTTATTTCAAAAAAGCTTTTGAAACAAGAGCTTTTAGTTGCTTAAGCTAGTAAGGCTTGGCCGCATCTTTAGAACGTTTCAGTTGAACCTTTAAACGTTTAGTGCCAATCTGAAAGCCATGCATGGCTTGTATGGCAGCTGAGGCTGAATGTGGATTATCGTAGGATACGAAACCGAAACATTTGGACAGATTTGTTTGTTTATCAATAAAAACTTTGGCAGATAAGACATTACCAAAAGGTAGAAATGTTGAAGCGAGATCTATATCGGTAAATTCCTGAGGTAGATGGTAAATAAATAAATTACTGCCTTCGGGTCCTGAAAAGAAAAATTAAAAAAATGATATAAATATAAAATGTTTTTACAGTACATTATGAAAATTTTAAATTTTAAAAACCAATCGCCTAGCAAAAAGGTCACAATATAATTTAATACATTTGTAAATAATTTTTTATTAATAACCTAGTTATAATTACTATATCATACCGGGCTTAATTAATTAAAAGAGTTTTGTTAATGAATTTGTGTTACATATTTTTTTAAAACTATAAATCAATAATATAAATTGCTTTATAAAAAAAAGTAAGAGCATATTATAAAAAAATTAAGTTAAAATCCCTTATTTTTAAAAGTCTTTACTTAAACGTTAGAATATAAAAAAAAAATTTACTTATTGAAATAAAATTTTTATAGGAATTTCTTTTACTTAAATACGATTTCAATCGCATAGATTTGATATAATATTTATCATTTGAAAAGTTTCCACTAAATTGTATATAGTTTAGGCCAAGAATGGCAGAAGAAAGATTACGACACGTGCATAATGTCCTGCTTCGTATAAGGAGACTACAATTTCTAGCGAAATTGAATATTTTTGTGAAAGGAATCAACCCTACAATCGAGAGCTTTGACACAAAAAACAACAATTACATAACAGAAAAAGCATATACATGATAAACACAAGCAAATTAACTGAAAAGCTCAAAATAACCAGCCAACAGGAAAACATAATTTAATATGAAAGCACTTTGCGTGACGTCACCGATCCAACATTCGCTAAAAGTTTAAGATTTTTTGCTGTCTTGGTGTAATCTTTAGCCTTCTTGGTTTAGGGATAAGCAAGTGCATTACTTTTAACCGACTTTTATTTAAAAAAAAACATCAAAAATATTATAAGAATAAGTTCAGTTTTAAAACATTTGACAAGAACTCTGAAAGAGAAAGCTTTTTTATAAAAGTTTTTAATCTACAAAATTTTAAAACTTAGCTTAAAGCTAAATACAAATTTTTGCTTTTTAGTTTGGCTTAAGTTCATATAATTTCTTTTTATTAAAAGAAATTATTATTTTCCGTTAATGTTGGAAAGAAACTTTAATTTGAAAAAACCAAATTTTTCTACCGATACTAGACGAGTAGAATGCATTTTCGAAAGCAGCTACGCAATTTCATCATCAGTACTCTTTGAATTGTAGTAGTGTATTTGGTTGTAAACATCACTTACACTGTGTGTAATTTTTTAAGTCATGGAAAAATAACCATATACGGACATCAATACGTGAAAGAAGACCAAAAAAAGAAAAGACCCGTGTCTCCCAGTTTTTCCCAAAGTCATGCACTTTTTTTGTTATGGGCCCCCAAAGATTTGGGGCCTTGGTACCATTTTTACAAAAAGTGATAATTTTCTCAGGCTCATATCTTGCAAACCGTTCGGAATTTTAATTTACTCTTTGAGGCAAAGTTGTAGCCCTTTTTATAAAAAACAAAAATTATGAACATAAAAAATTGAAAAAACAATAAATTTAAATCAAAATCGCAAAAAACTTTAAAAAATTAAAATTTTTTTTACCTTTTTCCCCCTGTTCAGGTCCATAGGTAGCAAACCGTTCAAAATTCAAGGAAACAGTCAACTACAAAAATTTACCTAACATCCCAATAAACAACTTTTTAAAACATATAAACTTCCTAGGAATGATTCTTAACACCGTTTAGGTAGCGCTTAGGTAGCCGCAAAAGTTAAAAATTTCCCCCAAAATGTGTGTATGTACATACATGTAGTTATGAAGTTATCTCTTCCTTACGTTTAATCAAATTGCCTTAATTACATATATTGTATCTGTCTTTCGTGTAATAGATAACTCTTGTGCATATAAATATGTGTATATGCATGTGAGATAGCCGCGAAAAGTCTTGGAATTTAAACAGGTAGGCAAACATTAAAATTGCTGGAAACCCTAAACAACAAAATACATCATACACAAATCGCAATAATAATCGTTAACGGCCTTTAATTAAATGTACATACATACTTTTTTTATTGCTTTGTTATTACTTTTTAATAATTATTGTTTATACCAACAATAAATTACCTACATATGTACCTACTACCAATTTTTTTAAAAGTGAGGACAATTCAAAATAAAATAGCAATTGGATAAATTTAAAAAGAAGAAATTATTGCACCCAAACTTATCAAGAAATCAACTACAAAAATTTACCTAAGATTTCAGTAAACAGCTCACGCGATCACGCACCGATCGCACACGCATCAAGGAACGCAGATCACAATATAAAAGCGACGCGACTCTCACATCGCGGCATTACACAGCGCGACGTCAACGAGATCTCAGCGGTGAAAATTATAGAGAAAGTTCTACAGCATAATTCGCACACAACATTGGCAACTGATAATTTCAATATGCAGTGTAAAAAGATTTATTTCTTTAGCTACATTTGCGGTCATCAAATCAGAAAAAATAATTCTACAAGATTTCAAAAGGAAAAGAATCTTTTAACTAGTGAATTTAAAAGAGCATATAAGTTATTTTTCGACGAAATAGATTTGATCAGTGAAAATTACACACCTAACGCAGTGTGTCGCCAATGTTATAATAATCTCATAGCATGGTTGAATGGAGGCAAACATAGTATGAAATATTGTAAGCCGGTAAACTGGATTAATCGCCCAGGTGATCATGATGCAACCAGTTCTTATGCATGCGTTAATTACCCAAATAGACGTGATGAGAAGAACAAAATTTATAAAGCAACTGTAACAGCCACACTACCAGTGCTTGTACCTGAAAATTTTGTATTCCCAAGGCCGCAAACTCCAGATCGTAGGACAAAATTTACAGAAATGACTACAGTAAGTGGTGTTACTAATCGAGATCGATTTGATACCGACTATGAGCCCCAACAGGGAAGAGATGGACCAACACTAATAACTAATAAAAAATCAAATGGAAAAACGGTACAAAGGCAAAAAATTCGACGCATTGCTTGCAGAGGTAATATCAATTTTATTATTGCATGGTTTGCATTATTTTTGATTTCTTTTCTTATTCATTTCAGGTATGTTGGTGGAGTCACAAGATAACCTTTTATGATGTTAATAAGGTATGTTAAAAAGAAAAAGCTAATGATGGAAGACATTCTGGAAGCAACGTGCCTGTGGACACTACAAGTTCTGAATCAGAGTCAGATTCGGACGACGATTTAGATCCTCAACTTAAGAGAGCGCGATTTGCAAGTCCAGGGCCATCAACTTTATAAAAATAATACGAATATTTTTTTATACTTTTTTTGTAATAGACAGCACAGTATCTCAATGTTGAAGAAAATAAAAAACAAATGAAATTCAAAAATTTTCGTAAAATTTTTAACTTTTGCGGCTACCTAAGCGCTACCTAAACGGTGTTAAGAATCATTCTTAGGAAGTTTATATGTTCTAAAAAGTTGTTTATTGGGATGTTAGGTAAATTTTTGTAGTTCACTGTTTCCTTGAATTTTGAACGGTTTGCTACCTATGGACTTGAACAGGGGGAAAAAGGTAAAAAATATTGAATTTTTTAAAGTTTTTTGCGATTTTGATCTAAAATTATTTTTTTTTTAATTTTTTATGTTCATAATTTTTGTTCTTTATAAAAAGGGCTACAACTTTGCCTCAAAGAGTTAATTAAAATTCCGAACGGTTTGCAAGATATGAGCCTGAGAAAATTATCACTTTTGGCAAAAATGACACCAAGGCCCCAAATCTTTGGGGGCCCATAAAAAAAAAGTGCATGACTTTGGGCAAAACTGGGAGACACGGGTCTTTTCTTTTTTGGTCTTCTTTCACGTAGTGATGTCCGTATATGGTTATTTTTTTTCGTGTTGCACTGTGTTATTTAACTTACACGTAACAGAGAAAGGGATACGGCATGACTGGTTTCGTTCGTTTTTACTTTGTAAGTTAGGACGAAGTTTACTGTTCATATACACTATGCTTTTTTCTATTAAAAGTCTCTTCGGCAACACTTGACTAACGGTCGAGCATCATCCATCTCTCAAATGGAATGAAACGCTTTTTATTCTTGTATATTCTGTAAAGCTTTTAGCTCGTAATTTATAATTATTAATATCTTTATTAATCTTTTATCTATTTTTATCATTCTTTTACAAAAAATTGTGTTATAAGCTGCTTTTGAAAAACTAAACAACAATAATTTTTTTGCACTTAAAAATGTATCGTCAAGTTATAATTAAAAAATAAAATTTTTATAAAAATGAAATAAAAAAGTATTTTCTTCTGTTTATTATTTCTTAAATTAAAATAAAGAAAAAAAAACAAATGTTTTATGTAAATATGCATACCTTCAATTTGTTTTCCAGCTACGCCTGCGGCGGCTGCCTGTAGTGCTGAAGCCGTCAGGGGTGCTGCAGCAGCATAAGCACCATTGGTCAATGGATTAAGTGTTGTAGCGTATGGTGATGTAAGAGCCTCAGTACTAGTCCCTAAATTAAAAAAAATGTGTATATAGTAATAAAGAATAAAACAAAGCACTTTTAATCATTTTTATATAATTTAAAAATATTTTGCAAATATAAATAAAAAAAATTTAAATAAAACACAGTAGAAGCATTTTCACGGAGGTGATTGTAAAGCATAAGCACCTTGATAATTATGTAGTAATTTCTTTGAGAATGTAAAAAGTATGAATAAAAAACGTATGTTTATATATACACACTTCAGTTTCCCAACACACACATATGTAACTACTTCAAAAGGGCATCAACAGTAACTACACAGGATACAGGTAGGGAAACAAAATGAACATTAAATTCCACAAACACTTGTAAAAAATAAATACCAAAAAAGCGGATTGTACGTATTTCATAAACAAAAGAAAGCAAATTAAAACAACAAGGAGCAAAAAAACATAGAATACTACACTATTAGGGGAGATTTTATTTGTCTGTACTTTTGTGTTTGTTAACTTATGTTGTTGAGTTTATTTTAATTACACACATGCAAATACTCAAAACACAAATTATTGTTAGCAGTCCCCAGACAGTGGTAAGAAACAATAAAAATAATTAACAAAAAATTGCGAAAATTTTTCTTTTTTTATAAAATATTAATTTTTTTTAATTTATTTATAACAGTTGCTTTTTTAACAAATAAAAAATTTTCTCTTATAGAAAAAACAAAATCTAATTATAATTTATTATAAAAATTTCATTAAGGGATAGCTACAAATCCATTTAAAATCTTATAGAAAACATACAGATTTTTAGTTTTTATGTGCAATAACTAATTTATTAATTTTCAATGAAAGGTACTGCAACTTAAAAAACTTTCCTACTTTCTGGATTTGTATTAAAAAGTTAATAATAAAATTATGTTTTTTACAAATAATAAGTTGACGATATTTTTTTAACTTCTGCCATTTTTATTTACTAAACACTGTTCAAGCAAGGGTACTTGGTTTAATTTGTATGACCTTTTTTTTGTAATAATTCAAATACAAGGATATAATAATTTCCGTTTTTTTTTTTATTTTTCTACATTTTTTTCCACATTAAATGACAAGTGTTAGCAATTAAACGTTTTGTTTTTATGGGAAGTAACAAAACAGTCACTATTTTCGATTTACTGGTAGAAAGTGACCTTTTTTTCCAATATTATTTGACTTGCAATTGTCCTTGTATTTAAAGCCGTGTGAATTTTAATATAGAGCCTGCTTTTAATATTTAAATACTAAGTAATATGTTATTTATTTAACTTTAATTCACCCTCTACTTGTTAAGTACATATGGACCTCTTTTAAGATTTCCAATTTAATCTAGGTCAATATCCCACAATTTTAAAAAACTAACAAACCTGCCAAAGAAATAGAAAAAAATGCCTTTTTACACATGACTTCTGGCCACTATCAGGGTAATTAGTCCTTATTTCCTAATTTCTAAACTCTTTATCTTAGGAAAGGCAAAAGATGTCCAAAGAATAAACAAGTTACTTTTTGTCCACTTAGCTGACCTTTTCATTTCATATTTTTAGATTCTCCAAAAATAGTACCAAAAATGTTAAAAAAGGACTTTTTTAATATAAGCTGGAATTTAGCTTCTATATGGGGCAATAACCCCGGAATTTATACTTCTGGAATTAGAACATACAAGAGTCACTTAAAAAAAAGTACTTTTTGCCCCTCTTAGTTGACTGATTTCTTAACTTTCTTAGTTTCATATTCTTAGACTCGTAAAATGTCAAAAAATATCAAAACTTACAAAAAATACTTGTTGTGGGTTTATTTGGCTTTCGACCACTATGTGCATCAATTGCTCTTATTTATTAATTTTTTTTAAAAAATGGCAAATAATTTATTGTTTATTATTCGGTCTTAAAAGCTTATTACTGAAATTGTGTTAGCTTAGAATTAAAAGCGTGACCACTAATTTAAGAAAAATAATTTTTGAGGTTTCTTGCCCTTTAATAAGTTTTTTTTCCAGTTAATATTTTTTCAAATGTTGAAGGTATATACATATATCTCAATAAATAATTTTTAGTTAGTGGTCACGCTTTTTAGGGCAAATACTTGACATAACTGACCGTATCTTTAGTCATTTTTTAACCTAGCTAAGTGTAATGCATTTTCGAAGCATGCTACTCTTTTTTACCAGCACTTTTTGTATTCATTACAACTATAGGTTAAGTGTAAATTTATTCTGTATAAACAAGCTTTTACTTAAATTTGAGAAAAAGACCCAAAATACCAAAAAAAGTAAAAGGGACCACATACGTTGAAAAAATTACTGTATGTCCACTGGCTCTACATGGGTCAGTTGTTTTGTTACATTTCTAGACCTAAAATTTAAAAAAAGGCAGAAGATTTAAAAAAAATTATTAAAATTTTAAAAAAACCTATTTTCCCATAATTTAATCCTGATTGATCTACACAACATAAGAGGTTTTCGCAAGTTAAATTTTAAGCTTTTACTTTACACGTTTGGGCTGAATTTGTCAGTCCTTATGTATACAAATTTAAATGGTAGAACATTTCTTCGCAAAGTGGAGCATTTTTTCCATAAGAAAATTACATCGTATTTAGTTCATTCACAAAGAGTTTAATTTTTTATTAATTTAATTTATTTGGCAAATGTTTTAAGCACAACTGTTAATATGAGTACAAACCTGTACGTATAAAGGTAAACTTTTGCAAACTAATTTTTCATTTTGTTATTTTTTTGCCAACATGATTTTTGTTTCGCAATTTTAAGCATCTCTTTGGAAATGTTTTGAGTGTAAGGTGCAAGCATTTTTTTTAATTTATATTCTTTTATAAAAAAGAAAATAAAATAAATCAAATATTCTTAACAAAAGGATTTAAAATTGACGTTCAGTTGCATAAAATGTTAAAAATATATTTTTTAATCCCCTTTAACTTTTGCAGTATTTTTCTGCTTTGTTTTATTTTTGCATTGTTGTTATACCCTTCACATAGTGATAGGGTATATATCACTTTGTCATTCCGTTTGTAATTTCTTTATTATTCATTTGCGACCCCATAAAGTATATATATTCTGGATCCTTATAGATAGGGAAGTTGAAATAGCCATGTCCGTCTGTCCGTCTGTCCGTCTGTCCGTCTGTCCGTCTGTCCGTCTGTCTGTCTGTCCGTCTGTCCGTCTGTTGAAATCAAGTTTCCGGAGTCAGATAAAAAGATACAGACCAGTAAATGGTGTCAAACGATTACAAATATCCCGCTAACAATCGCTATTTAAAATCAGCAAAATCGGTTCACTATTGACCGAGATATAAACGAAAACCCAGAGTAACCCATTTTTTTTAGGACAAAATCCGTGCGTATATCCCTATATATCTCAGTAAGTATAGTCACTCTTGCCACAAAACTTGGCACGGATACTCCTAAAGAAGGGACCTAAATAATGGAAAAAGTTTTTTCAGATAGGACCAGGGGAAGGGGTATTTTTCCTACAATTGCACAAATTTGGTGAAATATTTTATGCGCTATATTTTGGAAACTGTAACAGCTATCGACATAAAATGTTCTACAAAAATTAATTGTACCCTAAGGGCTATACTTTAAAAAAAAATTTTTTTGAGTGGGGGCAAAAAAAGGGGTAGCTCCCATACAAATTAATGATTTGTATGAAATTTCCGATACGCTATATCTCGGAAACTATAAATGACATCGAAATGAAATGTTCTACATAAAGTAATTGGGCAATAAGGGCTACGCCTTAAAGAAAAATTTTTTTGAGTGGGGGCAAAAAAAGGGGTAGCTCCCATACAAATTAACGATTTTTATGAAATACCGATACGCTATATCTCGGAAAGTATAAAAGATATCGAAATGAAATGTTCTACAAAAAGTAATTGGGCAGGAATGCCTACGCTCTAAAAAAAAAATTTTTTGAGTGGGGGCAAAAAAAGGGGTAGCTCCCATACAAATTAACGATTTTTATGAAATACCGATACGCTATATCTCGGAAAGTATAAAAGATATCGAAATGAAATGTTCTACAAAAAGTAATTGGGCAGGAATGCCTACACTCTAAAGAAAAAATTTTTTGAGTGGGGGCAAAAAAAGGGGTAGGTCCCATACAAATCGACAATTATTATAAAATATTCGATACGCTATATCTCGGAAACTATAAAAGATATCGAAATGAAATATTCTACAAAAATTAATTGTACCCTAGGGGCTACACTTTAAAAAAAAAATTTTTGAGTGGGGGCAAAAAAAGGGGTAGCTCCCATACAAATTATTGATTTGTATGAAATTTCCGATACGCTATATCTCGGAAACTATAACAGATATTGAAATGAAATGTTCTACATAAAGTAATTGGGCAATAAGGGCTATGCCTTAAAGAAAAAATTTTTTGGGTGGGGGCAAAAAAAGGGATAGCTCCCATACAAATTAACGATTTTTATAAAATACCGATACGCTATATCTCGGAAACTATAAAAGATATCGAAATGAAATGTTTTACAAAAAGTAATTGGGCAATAAGGCCTATGCTTTGAAGAAAAATTTTTTTGAGTGGGGGCAAAAAAAGGGGTAGCTCCCATACAAATCGACAATTATTATAAAATATTCGATACGCTGTATCTCGGAAACTATAAAAGATATCGAAATGAAATGTTTTACAAAAAGTAATTGGGCAATAAGGCCTATGCTTTGAAGAAAAATTTTTTTGAGTGGGGGCAAAAGAAGGGGTAGCTCCCATACAAATCGACAATTATTATAAAATATTCGATACGCTGTATCTCGGAAACTATAAAAGATATCGAAATGAAATGTTCTGCAAAAAGTAATTGGGCAATAAGGCCTACGCTTTAAAGAAAAAAATTTTTGAGTGGGGGCAAAAAAAGGGGTAGCTCCCATACATATTAACAATTTTTGTTAAATTTTCGATATGCTATATCTTGGAAACTATAACAGATAGGTAGAACAGGCAGCCGTTGAAGGAAAGATTACAGCTCACTTGGGTCCGCTTAATTCGGCCCCTTTGTGTTACCTGGAGAGGCAGATAGAATAGCTTGAGATAGAAGGAAAGAAGAAATAAAGAAAGAATTGAAGAATGAAGCAGACTTACCAGGGTCTCTGGTGGGAATCGAACCCACAACCCCCAGACTGGTAGGCTTATGCACTTACCACTGACCTACCGGGGCACCCTAACTATGTATAACAGATATCGAAATCAAATGTTCTACAAAAAGTGATTGGACATCAAGGGCTACGCTCTGAAGAAAAACATTTTCGGATGGGGGGTGAAGAAGGGGTAGCTCCCATACAAATTAACAATTTTTATAAAATTTTCGATACGCTACTTCTGGAAAACTATTACAGCTATCGACTTCGAATATTCTACAAAAAGTAATAATCAAATAATTCATACATTTTGGAGAAGAGCAGGGGGACTAGAACATTTAATAAGCTTTATTAACCTTTAAATATGAATAATGTCGAAAACTTTTAAAACTCTTGACCTCAAACTTTCCTCATCTATTTATATTATTCATACGAACGTTAAAATTTTGTATATTTTTCTATGAACTTTAAAACTTGCACAAGGTTTTTTATTATATTATTTGCAGTACAAAATTACTCGGCTGGGTATATTTAAAGACCAATGTGAAGGGTATATAAGATTCGGCACAGCCGAATATAGCGCTCTTACTTGTTTTTAATTGAGGTGCTTGAAAAAATAATTAAAATATGAATATTTTTTTGAATATATTTTTTATTATTAAAAAAAGGAAAGAATGTGAACCAACCAACCAACCTGGTTTGAATTTTTTGTAAAAAAAAAATAAATATTGACGAAATATTTAAAAACAGACATTTAACTAATTAAAAGGTTGGGTGAAACTGTTAAAGGAAATATTAACTTTTATATGAAGCTTAAATGATGAAACAGAACAAGCCTCAGAGAAAACAGGCCCATAATTGAAAGGCCGGCTGCAACTTCACGAACTCACATTTATTTTTTTCAATTTTATTTACAAGTCTTCCTTTAAATACCATTTTTGTGCATTGGAAACTGAAATTTGTCATGACATTTTGCCTCTTTTACCCTCTTTTTCAACAACATTGATCATTTCATTCATTAACTTACAAAATTTTAATTTTATCTAATTTTTAAATGTATGTGTTTTTGATTTTCTTTTGTCTAATTTTTATCTCTAAAACATGTGTGTTTGCTTAAAGAATGTATAAAATTTAATAAAAGTGTGGCAATATTGTTGAGAGAATTTCTTTTTTGAAGTGAGGGCAAAAGCAAAATCGCTGTATGAATAAAATAGATCATTTTTTATAACTGCCTTCAGAAGCGTGATTTTAAATCCAACTGTATGGAAAAAACGTCATGCCGGAATTCTGTTTTATCATATCAAAGATTTTTCAAACTGCCGCATTAGTGTAGGAACACGACACTGACGTCAACGCGAGGACTTGTCGCACGACGACTTATTGTCGTTGAAAAAAAAATAAACATAACAACGGCGGCAGCATAACATGACATGGTATGGCATTTTTATGCCATTGTGAATTAATATGTAAATTTAAAACAAATGGAATTATTTTCGGAAAAATGTGGCAATTCTCAAGAGAATAACAAATCAAATATAAGAAAATAGCAAAAGTCGATGAATAAATAAAATAAATGCTATCCCAGTAGTGTTAATGTCGACCGGCAAGTCATGTCAAATTTGCATTAAAGTGCTGCTGAAGTTGATTATTGTGTTCCTACACCTAACAAAATAAATAATATACTCGTTAAGTTGGTCATCAATAAAGAACGGACGAAATTATCAGTCCTCGTGTTTTTAGCACTTCTTGTCTTAGGGGCAGGGCTTTTCTATTTATCAGATTTTAATGTGATTAAAACAACAATAAACTAAGAGATGGTCTGGAAATTTTTTTTGTCCTTGTTATTGCTTTAATTTAGTACGGATCATTTCGGATGTTAATGTTTTGTATTTAATACAGTCTTCCATAATTAGGGTGTATTACAATACAATATGAATTTTAAAATATTTTACAAAGTAACTAAATATTTTTAAGCAAAATAAAGCACTTTTCTTAGATCGAAAAGATAAAGGTTCTATCTTATGTTAAAAAATTTGACAGCATAAATACCCCTTAAAGTTTTCGTATTTAATTTAATACTTTTCTTCATACTTTTAAAAGTGTTTTTAACAATTTATTTTTATCTTTTGTTATCAAAAGCTTACATATTCACTTTTGCCCCTCTGCATTTGTGTAAACTTTTTCGTTTAATCTGTAAAATCTTTTGACAAATATTTTAGTCAAAACTAAAGAAAAAACTGTTTTTTCAATTCCACTTCTTAACACCTGACTAAAGCTGGGATTGCCACTAAAACAAAAGAGCTCAAACAACACATTGAATGAACACTCCTTTAGCACTCTAAATATTTACCAACAAAGTTTTTTTGAAAAAAGTTAAAAATAAAAAAAAAGAAAACTAAAAAACAACCAGTCAATGTTCATGATTAAATAAACAAATCTTTATGTGTTTTATTTTTCACAATAACCACTGAACAAATCTTCATGTATGGAAAGGCTGAATGAATTGAAGTCAACTTTTTTAAAACTAAAAAATAAAAATCTAAACAAATGCCGGTGATCGTCCACAAGAGTCAAATATAACAAACAAATCAAGTGTTGCCAGGTTCTGATTGTAAGGGAACATTTTTTTGTATTAAACTTAATAACTTTAGTTTGTTAAGTTTTTAGGGGAATTATTATTTTTAAAAGCTAAAGGTGCGTTTAGATTGTGCTAATATTTGTGCAAAATAATAAAAATTTTGTTTGTCCTAGTGTAAACACTCGAATTTGTTAGCCACCAAATATTTTTCGACTGTTTGTTGGCTAACAAATTCTTTGTTTGTGAACAAAGCTTTGCATAGTGTAAACACTTTGTCAGCACGTCGTTACAAATATTTGCCTCGATATTTTGTTTGTTCTCACAATATTTTTGGCGGAACAAATAGCGACAAATAATTGTAGAAACGTGGTAAATTGAGGCCAAACGCAAAAAAATGGTAATAAATCTGTATCTTCGAAACTATTTGTCCAATTATAAAATAATGTATGAAGGAGTCGTAGAGGAGGACCCAAGGTTTTAGAAAATAAAATTTTGGACTACCCTGTATATACATACATTGAGCTACAGGGTGCCAAAGTTGACCTCTTCGGGCTTACAAAACATTTCTATGCTTATAACTTTTGTAAATATCAACCGATTTCAATGATTTTTAGATTTATTTGATGAAAATTAAAATTTGAAAAGAAAACATAATCACTCTTTCTTATTACCTGTTACAGTTTAAACGATATTTGGGTTTGAAATTTAAAATTGTTGTTTTTGACCTAGACTTTATTTGGTTTGTTGCAAATGTCTGCAATTGTAGTTATGCTAAAAATATTTTTAAAAATATTTTTGTATTTCTTAAAAGTTTGTTAAGCCTGCACAAAAAAATTTATTTAATTATCTTTATTCGTCTAGCCGTGAAAAATATGCAAAGTCAAAATTTTCAAGGTGATTTCAAAAATGGCATAATTTTGACAAAAATTTAGCACAATTGATTAACTTTTTTTGCAAATATTTGTAAAAATAATTATTTCTTTTTTAACGTTTTTGGAAAAGGCAGGCTTCAGTATATATTAGTAGTATATTTTTGAAAGGATTTAGACGTGCACCCTACGCCAGGCATTGGTCGAAAATATGGAATTTTTCAACGAAATTTTAAATTTATTGGCCGAGAAAAAAAAAACGCAAGCCAGTTTTTGAAAAATTGGCCCGAAATTAAAATAACTTATCTTTTGAGTTTTCAGTTTTAATTAAGTTTTTCACCGCCCGCTCAAAAATGGGGTCACGAGGGTAAATGTTATTAATATAGGCAAGTTTTAAGATGCGTGTAATATAATAGCTCAGAAAATAACTTTAAAGTTACTTAACTCTTTTTGTTTTTTATTTAAATAATAAATAGCATAATATTATAATAAAGTTTTAAAATCCATTACGTTATCATAAATCAACAATATTTTATAAACTTTCAAATATAAAAAATTTTCACAAAAAAAAACTAAATATAATATTTTGGAATTTTTTTAATCTGACCCCTTATTTTTTTTCTAAAGGTAAAAAATATGATATGTAAGCAAATCTCCATCTGTTTACCTTTTCAATTATATATAATATTTGTATATTATTAGTTATTTTATACTATATTAACTGCCCTTGTTGAAAGTCCATTATTTTGTAGGGTGTGTATATACATTAGCTATGGCATAGTGATATATGAAAATTTTTGCAACGAGATTTTGAAGTGCTCCCGGCTTTTAATTTGTAAGACTTGGAAAAAAAATACATATGGCAAAAAATGGGGGAGTTTGGTTGTGGGTAAATGGCGCCTCATCTTTTCACGTTGCTTTACAAACACAATTTGATACTATTTGGCAGATGGATTTCAAACATAACAACAACATTATTTGACAGATGTTTGTCATACACACCGGACAAATAAAATTATTTGTGCAGTGTAAAGGGGTATACAAATATTTGTACCAAACATGTCTGACACCAAACCTTCTGTTATTTGTGCAAATAAAATTCAAACAAATATTAGTGCAATCTAAACGCATGCCCAAATATTAGTCACAAACCATACTATTAGCCCAAACCATTATTTGTTGTGTTTGGGCAAATATTAGCGTAGTCTAAACGTACCTTAAGTTTTTATTTTTACATATACAAAATTATTTAGTAATGATTAATTTTTTAAGAAATACTCATTAAAGTAATAAGAAAAACTATTAAAATGAAAAAACAAATAAATAAAAAAATGAAAAAAAAAAAAATAATTTATATAACGAAAAGGCTTATCGAGTGTAACCTCACGGCATCACCGTAAAAATCCAAACCAAATAACCCCAAGTTCCAACTACTGTCACACAACCAAGCGGTTAAAAAATAAAAACAATAATCCGCTGTAGTGGCATATAAATAGAATTAAGTCGAAATTTTAAACCCGAACATATAGTCAAAGTTATTGAACGTTTTTTAACTAAAAAAGGAAATATATAACTAAAGTAAAAATTAAGGGGGGAAAGTTTTCAAATTGAAATATTAACACATTGAATATTGAATAATTAATTTTATGATTTGAAAAATGAACACATGTCTGCAATTATTGCTTTTCATGACGTGTGGCCATGTTGTTAAAAAATTTTAGTTGCAATTAAAAAAAAATAAACAATATATTGTAGAACATATTCCGCTGCCTTTTAAATATTTTTTTTATCGTTTGAGTGGCATTGCCTGCTCTTTTTGTCACAATACGGATAGTATTTAAGCAGATATTAGTGCTAATCAGAGAAAGGTTTCAGGGCTTTAAATTAAAGCTATGAGCAAGGTATTAAGTTGCTTAGATGTTCTCTTGAAATTAACAGGTGATCGTTTCTTTTTGTATGGTTTGAAGAGGCCCAAAGGATGGATGTGGGGTCCTAGAGAGTAGCTACTTAAACCTCTCATTTTATAGTGCAACCATACGTCAAAAAAAAAAAAAAGTTGAAAACCCGATTTACCACTTTGCTTGTATGCCCTAGCCCTTTCCTTGGGAATTTTTACATGCGTAGTATGCATTAAGGGCCCTTTTCCTGAGTATTCCTCTTCCAAGACAGTAAGCTTTTGAGAATAATCCCAAGGTATCCTCATATGCCAGTTTCAGCTTCAACTCATTTTGTGCGAGATCTCTAAAAGCCTATACTTCCTGTTGGAAAAAAATTTTCTCCGACCAGATTAACTACATTGTCTGCATATGAAACTACCTTTCTACTTTCAAATAAACCGTTAACCATAAGAAGCCATAATTTCGGTGAAAGAACTCCACTTTGTGGTGTTCTACTGGGCACAACCTTCCTCGAAAGTATTAACTGGTGATTCCATCTCTTATTCGTCACCAGTTTCTTAGCACATCTTGTTCCAGGTTAAGCTACCATTGGAATCATCTGCTTCTTTATCATTGTCAATAGCCCGGAAAGTGTTTTTCCATAAGTAGGTCTTAGGTCTAAAAGCCAGAGTAAGTACTTTCTTTTGATATACCCCTTTACCGTTTTTTATTTAGGTAATATAATCCGAAACCTTGAAAGCTCGTTTACCAATGGATTCGCAATATCTTAATCACGAAACACTTGTTTTAACTCTTTTAAGATCTCCTTTGTACCTATTGAAAAACATCCTGTTGCTATCCCAAGCACCAAAACTTCCACAAGACTTCGCCCTGATAAATAACCTTCTCACTATTGACATATAAATTCTAAGTTTCCTGGTCTACCATTTTGTTTGCTCCAATTTTCTCGGAAAGATCAACGAAAACGCTGACCTGCTCTTATTACTTTAAACATCAGTGAGTT
The DNA here is from genome assembly GCA_963583895.1 of Melanophora roralis. Lineage (NCBI taxonomy): Eukaryota > Metazoa > Arthropoda > Insecta > Diptera > Rhinophoridae > Melanophora > Melanophora roralis. The sequence goes on along the minus strand of OY757188.1, from coordinate 92,527,214 downwards.
CTGCCATTAACGAATCTATACCTGTTTCTGAACTAGCTTCCTAGGAGCCTTCTATGCCAACCGAAAGAGTCCCCCAGAATTTTTGTTTTAAAAAATACACTCGTATTGTGGAAGATAAATAACGACTCTCATCATCATTTCATGTAAGCCCTCTAACCTTTTTTATTATTATTTTCACTATTTAAAAAAAAACTAGTTGTTTTGCGACTTTGATGATGTGCCTTTAACTTCTGGTTTTGCTTTTTTATTTATTGATTGAAAATAGATTCAGCAGATTTGCGTTGATGTACATAAGTGTTGTTGCTATGGTTGTTGGTGGTGTTATGCCTGCTCCTGTTGTTGTTTTACAAATTTCTAATAAAAATTTCAAAAACATTTTGTTCTGCTTTGTTTTAAGTTCTTTGGGTTCAGAAAAAGTTCAAACGAAAAAAATTAATAAAAAACCTAAAAAAAATCCGCATTGTTTAAAGTCCCTATTGCTGCTAAAAACGTAAATTCACAGACAAATTCATTGACTTGCACACTGACACGTACAACCAAATATAAATAGAGAGACATAAAGTTTTAAAAAACATATTGTTGTTATTCATTTTCATGAACAAAAAATTTTTTTTTTTGATAGAAAAATGAATTTTTTTCATGCAATTTTTTTTTGTTGTATTGTCACCATGTCCTGTCGTTGTTGTTTATTGCCAAAGAATATCATTGTTTCGTTTAGCAATTTTATCATATTTTTTTAAGTTTTACAACATCAGCAACATTCATATTTTTTATTTTTATCTTTTGTAAGTATTTTTTTTTTTCATATTTTATTTTTCAAATATGCATTTTCATTTATTACATTCCATTCATTTTTACAATGAAATCAACAGCAACAAAATCATGACAAAAATATTTTTAACTTTAACATATAATAGTTTGCTCTTTATTATCCTTTGTAAACACAGTTTTGTATTATTTTTTTGATGATGAAAAATTTTTTCATACGAAATAATTTAAAGGAACTAGGAGAGCTTTATTTAAATATAGAAAACAGCATTATAAATAAAAAAAATATTAAAAGTTCGGTTAGAGAGACACAAACTGTGTAAAGATCATTTAACAACTTGAATTTTTTTAAAGTAAAACATATTTGAAATATTTTTTTATTGTTGGTTTCTTTAGTTTCTATTGGGGTTCCGTTCAAAAAAATAATTAATATTTTTTTTAAAGTACTTTTTATGTATAAAAAATTAATTAATTTTTTATTGAAGCAATTACACAGTAATGTATTAAAAGGAGGTTAAAGGCGAGAGAGAAGAAAAGATACAAAATAAAGTTATTTATTTGAAAGGCTTGAAAGACATGCAACGCTTAGTAAAAAATAAGTTAAAGAAAATCTGTATTTAGCAATTTCAATTAAAGATTTTTTTCTCAAACACAAACACATACAAATATACACAAAAGAACTTGCATTTTTTTAAAGGAAAAATTATTTTAATTTTTTAAATAAAATAAGTTTGTACTTACATAAAGAATGATAATGTCCAGTGGGCCCAGCAAAATGTGCAGCTAATGTAGGCGGTGTAACGGCGGCCATTGACATTTGATGAGCAGCAGAAAGCTGAGCCACATTAGCATGATGCTGCTGCTGTTGATGGTGGGCTTGTGGTTGATGACTAAGATGGTAATGCGGATGTGAACGAATTGCTCCGGAATTGAATGTAAGCGTCTGAGATGTTGTCACACTGTGATTCTGGTTTGTGACACCATGACTAATAGCACTGGGCTGTACACTGCCAGGATTTAATGAGGCTAAGGTAACCAGATTTTGCATGGAAATGGGTGTGGCCAATAGTCCGTTGCCAGGACCAGGGTTGTTGCCGGCAGCAGCGGTGGCTGCTGCGACTGCTGAGGCCGATAATGAAGCAGCTGTGGTACTATGATCCGGTGGGAAATTTAGTCCTGATTTTTTCCATTTTTTTTTTAATTTACATTTATTTTTTATGTATTTTTTGTAAGGATTTTAATTGTGTTTTTTGATGGTTTAAGGTTTATTTTAAATAGTTTTTTGATTTTTTTACATGACCACACAATCAAGTCAATCATAGACATACCAAAAAATGTATTTGAACGAATTTATAAAAAAAACATAGAAGAAAACACACACCCAATTGGATTATTTACATTTACAAATAAATTAAGTAAAAAATAAAAATATAACAACAATGATTTCTAAATAATTTTCTTTTTCTTTAAGGCAAAAAGAAACACGTTTCACAAAAGTCAAAAAATGGAAAAAATAAAACCAAATTTTCATAAAAAAAATAAAATAAAGTTATTTAAACAATTCTATCCCTAGAATTTGTTAAAACTTATAAAAAATTATTTTTTAATAAAAAAAGTTAAAAGTGGCAACCCCAAAATAAATTAATTTAAGTGTTAAAAAAATCCACCTTGTTAAGCAATAACTTTTAAACTTGGAATCTTATATAACACAAAATTTACTTTAAACCGAAAATTTAATAAAAAGATTTTAAGCCGAGAAAATTAATTTAAATATTTTGTTTTAACTTTTCTTAAGTTTTTTAAAAGTAATTTGAAGCAGTTTTTTGCCGCAAGAAAAAGAAAATTAAAAACAGCACATATACATAAATACATACATAACAAAATAGTAATTAAATAAGAACAAGTAAGAGCGTTATATTCGGCTGTGCCGAATCTTATATACCCTTCACATTGGTCTTTAAATATACCCAGCCGAGTAATTTTGCACTGCAAATAATTTAATAAAAAACCTTGTGCGAGTTTTAAAGCCCATAGAAAAAATAACAAAATTTTAACGTTTGTATGAATAATAGAAATACATAGATGAAGAAGATTTGAGGTCGAAAGTTTTAAAAGTTTTCGACATTATCCATATTTAAAGGTTAATAAAACTTATTAAATGTTCTAGTCCCGCTGCTCTTCTCCAACTTTTTTTCCAAAATGTATAAATTATTTGATTATTACTTTTTGTAGAATATTCGAAGTCGATAGCTGTAATAGTTTTCCAGAAGTAGCGTATCGAAAATTTTATAAAAATTGTTAATTTGTATGGAAGCTACCCCTTCTTCACCCCCCATCCGAAAATTTTTTCCTTCAGAGCGTAGCCCTTGATATCCAATCACCTTTTGTAGAACATTTGATTTCGATATCTGTTATAGTTTCCGAGATATAGCATATCGAAAATTTAACAAAAATTATTAATTTGCATTGGGGCTACCCCTTTTTTTGCCCCCACTCAAAAATATTTTTCTTTAAAGCGAAGGCCTTTTTGTCCAATTACTTTTTGTAGAACATTTCATATCGATATCTTTTTTAGTTTCCGAGATATAGCGTATCGAATATTTTATAAAAATTGTTAATTTGTATGGGAGCTACCCCTTTTTTTGCCCTCACTCAAAAATTTTTTTCTTTAAAGTGTAGGTCTTTGCGTACAATTACTTTTTGTAGAACATTTTGAGTCGATAGCTGTTATAGTTTACGAGATATAGCATATCGAAAATTTAACAAAAATTGTTAATATGTATGGGAGCTACCCCTTTTTTTGCCCCCACTCAAAAAATTTTTTCTTTAAAGCGTAGGCATTCTTGCGCAATTACTTTTTGTAGAACATTCCATTTCGATATCTGTTACAGTTTCCGAGATATAGCGTATCGAATATTTTATAGCAATTGTCAATTTGTATGGGAGCTACCCCTTTTTTTGCCCCAACTCAAAAAAATTTTTCTTTAAAGCGTAGGCCTTATTGCCCAATTACTCTTTGTACAACATTTGGTTTCGATATCTGTTACAGTTTCTGAGATATAGCGTATCGAATATTTTATAACAATTGTCGATTTTTATGGGAGCTACCCCATTTTTTACCCCCACTCAAAAAATTTTTTCTTTAAAGTGTAGATCTTTGCGTACAATTACTTTTTGTAGAACATTTTATGTCGATAGCTGTTATAGTTTCCGAGATATAGCGTATCGAATATTTTATAATAATTGTCGATTTGTATGGGAGCTACCCCTTTTTTTGCCCCCACTCAAACAATTTTTTCTTTAAAGTGTAGATCTTTGCGTACAATCGCTTTTTGTAGAATATTTTATGTCGATAGCTGTTATAGTTTCCGAGATATAGCGTATCGAATATTTTATAACAATTGTCGATTTGTATGGGAGCTACCCCATTTTTTGCCCCCACTCAAAAAATTTTTTCTTTACAGTGTAGATCTTTGCGTACAATCACTTTTTGTAGAACATTTTATGTCGATAGCTGTTAAAGTTTCCGAGATATAGCGTATCGAATATTTTATAACAATTGTCGATTTGTATGGGAGCTACCCCATTTTTTGCCCCCACTCGAAAAATTTTTTCTTTAAAGTGTGGATCTTTGCGTACAATCACTTTTTGTGTAACGTTTTATGTCCATAGCTGTTAAAGTTTCCGAGATATAGCGTATCGAATATTTTATAACAATTGTCGATTTGTATGGGAGCTACCCCATTTTTTGCCCCCACTCAAAAAATTTTTTCTTTAAAGTGTAGATCTTTGCGTACAATTACTTTTTGTAGAACATTTTATGTCGATAAGTGTTACAGTTTCCGAGATATAGCGTATCGAATATTTTATAACAATTGTCGATTTGTATGGGAGCTACCCCATTTTTTGCCCCCACTCGAAAAATTTTTTCTTTAAAGTGTAGATCTTTGCGTACAATCACTTTTTGTGGAACATTTTATGTCGCTAGCTGTTATAGTTTCCGAGATATAGCGTATCGAATATTTTATAACAATTGTCGATTTGTATGGGAGCTACCCCATTTTTTGCCCCCACTCAAAAAATTTTTTCTTTAAAGTGTAGATCTTTGCGTACAATCACTTTTTGTGAAACATTTTATGTCGCTAGCTGTTATAGTTTCCGAGATATAGCGTATCGAATATTTTATAACAATTGTCGATTTGTATGGGAGCTACCCCATTTTTTGCCCCCACTCGAAAAATTTTTTCTTTAAAGTGTAGATCTTTGCGTACAATCACTTTTTGTGGAACATTTTATGTCGCTAGCTGTTATAGTTTCCGAGATATAGCGTATCGAATATTTTATAACAATTGTCGATTTGTATGGGAGCTACCCCATTTTTTGCCCCCACTCAAAAAATTTTTTCTTTAAAGTCTAGATCTTTGCGTACAATTACTTTTTGTAGAACATTTTATGTCGATAAGTGTTACAGTTTCCGAGATATAGCGTATCGAATATTTTATAACAATTGTCGATTTGTATGGGAGCTACCCCATTTTTTGCCCCCACTCGAAAAATTTTTTCTTTAAAGTGTAGATCTTTGCGTACAATCACTTTTTGTGGAACATTTTATGTCGATAGCTGTTATAGTTTCCGAGATATAGCGTATCGAATATTTTATAACAATTGTCGATTTGTATGGGAGCTACCCCATTTTTTGCCCCCACTCGAAAAATTTTTCCTTTAAAGTGTAGATCTTTGCGTACAATCACTTTTTGTGGAACATTTTATGTCGCTAGCTGTTATAGTTTCCGAGATATAGCGTATCGAATATTTTATAATAATTGTCGATTTGTATGGGAGCTACCCCTTTTTTTGCCCCCACTCAAACAATTTTTTCTTTAAAGTGTAGATCTTTGCGTACAATCGCTTTTTGTAGAATATTTTATGTCGATAGCTGTTATAGTTTCCGAGATATAGCGTATCGAATATTTTATAACAATTGTCGATTTGTATGGGAGCTACCCCATTTTTTGCCCCCACTCAAAAAATTTTTTCTTTAAAGTGTAGATCTTTGCGTACAATTACTTTTTGTAGAACATTTTATGTCGATAAGTGTTACAGTTTCCGAGATATAGCGTATCGAATATTTTATAACAATTGTCGATTTGTATGGGAGCTACCCCATTTTTTGCCCCCACTCGAAAAATTTTTTCTTTAAAGTGTAGATCTTTGCGTACAATCACTTTTTGTGGAACATTTTATGTCGCTAGCTGTTATAGTTTCCGAGATATAGCGTATCGAATATTTTATAATAATTGTCGATTTGTATGGGAGCTACCCCTTTTTTTGCCCCCACTCAAACAATTTTTTCTTTAAAGTGTAGATCTTTGCGTACAATCGCTTTTTGTAGAATATTTTATGTCGATAGCTGTTATAGTTTCCAAGATATAGCGTATCGAATATTTTATAACAATTGTCGATTTGTATGGGAGCTACCCCATTTTTTGCCCCCACTCAAAAAATTTTTTCTTTAAAGTGTAGATCTTTGCGTACAATCACTTTTTGTAGAACATTTTATGTCGATAGCTGTTAAAGTTTCCGAGATATAGCGTATCGAATATTTTATAACAATTGTCGATTTGTATGGGAGCTACCCCATTTTTTGCCCCCACTCGAAAAATTTTTTCTTTAAAGTGTGGATCTTTGCGTACAATCACTTTTTGTGTAACGTTTTATGTCCATAGCTGTTAAAGTTTCCGAGATATAGCGTATCGAATATTTTATAACAATTGTCGATTTGTATGGGAGCTACCCCATTTTTTGCCCCCACTCAAAAAATTTTTTCTTTAAGGTGTAGATCTTTGCGTACAATTACTTTTTGTAGAACATTTTATGTCGATAAGTGTTACAGTTTCCGAGATATAGCGTATCGAATATTTTATAACAATTGTCGATTTGTATGGGAGCTACCCCATTTTTTGCCCCCACTCAAAAAATTTTTTCTTTAAGGTGTAGATCTTTGCGTACAATCACTTTTTGTAGAACATTTTATGTCGATAGCTGTTAAAGTTTCCGAGATATAGCGTATCGAATATTTTATAACAATTGTCGATTTGTATGGGAGCTACCCCATTTTTTGCCCCCACTCGAAAAATTTTTTCTTTAAAGTGTAAATCTTTGCGTACAATCACTTTTTGTGAAACGTTTTATGTCCATAGCTGTTATAGTTTCCGAGATATAGCGTATCGAATATTTTATAACAATTGTCGATTTGTATGGGAGCTACCCCATTTTTTGCCCCCACTCGAAAAATTTTTTCTTTAAAGTGTAGATCTTTGCGTACAATCACTTTTTGTGGAACATTTTATGTCGCTAGCTGTTATAGTTTCCGAGATATAGCGTATCGAATATTTTATAACAATTGTCGATTTGTATGGGAGCTACCCCATTTTTTGCCCCCACTCAAAAAATTTTTTCTTTAAAGTGTAAATCTTTGCGTACAATTACTTTTTGTAGAACATTTTATGTCGATAAGTGTTACAGTTTCCGAGATATAGCGTATCGAATATTTTATAACAATTGTCGATTTGTATGGGAGCTACCCCATTTTTTGCCCCCACTCAAAAAATTTTTTCTTTAAAGTGTAGATCTTTGCGTACAATCACTTTTTGTACAACATTTTATGTCGATAGCTGTTATAGTTTCCGAGATATAGCGCATAAAATATTTCACCAAATTTGTGCAATTGTAGGAAAAATACCCCTTCCCCTGGTCCTATCTGAAAAAACTTTTTCCATTATTTAGGTCCCTTCTTTAGGAGTATCCGTGCCAAGTTTTGTGGCAAGAGTGACTATACTTACTGAGATATATGGGGATATATGCACGGATTTTGTCCTAAAATAAATGGGTTACTCTGGGGTTTCGCTTATATCTCGGTCAATAGTGAACCGATTTTGCTGATTTTAAATAGCGATTGTTAGCGGGATATTTCTGATCGTTTGACACCATTAACTGGTCTGTATCTTTTTATTTGACTCCGGAAACTTGATTTCAACAGACGGACAGACGGACAGTTGGACAGACGGACAGACGGACAGACGGACAGACGGACAGACGGACAGACGGACAGACGGACATCGCTAAATCGGCTTCCCTATCTATAAGGATCCAGAATATATATACTTTATGGGGTCGCAAATGAATAATAAAGAAATTACAAACGGAATGACAAAGTGATATATACCCTATCACTATGTGAAGGGTATAAAAATTAAAATATAAAAAAAATCAAGGCATAGAATTTAATTAAACACAAAACAAATTAAATTAAAAGACTTGAAAAAAACAAATTAAAAAAAATATCAAATTAAAAAATTAATAAAACTTTTTTTTTTAATTTTAAGGAAACAAATGCTGTTAGACAAAATATTTTTTTATAAAACAAGTTTCAAATTTTATAAATTCTAAATACATAAAAAAATTTATTTTAATTTCAAAAATTATGTAAAATTTTAGCTAAAAAAGAGAAGTTTAACACTAAATAACACTGCTTTTCTAACACAAAATTGAGTTAAAATACCTTGTTTATTAAATAGCAAACGTGAAAGTATTAAGTTAAATGTAATTTTATGAACAACTACTTGAGTTGCTAAAAAGAACAATTTTTTTGTGTAGAGAAAGAATTTTGCATATAGAAATAGAGATGCACAAGACATTTACTGTTTGGTAATCAACATTAAAATTTTGCAAACATAAATGACACAAATATTTAAAAACAAAACACTTTTTGGCACATGCTAACACGAAAACACTAAGAGATAGGCTTAAACGTTTATTTATCGTTAACCCAATAAGAAATTTTTGTTAATTATGGTTTAAGAAAGTTAACGAAAAATACATTTTAAAACGTAATGCAAATGTTTATTTAGACGATTAAAATTTATGTAAAAATTAAAGCACCCTGTTACACACTATTTTGCCTTAAAGTAGGCAACGTTTTATAGTCACAAACAGAGAAGATTGTTATTTAATTCTGGAAAATACAGTGAACTCGCGAAAACGTGAATATCCAGAAACGTGAACATCCAGAAACGTGAACACTTTTTATTTAACATTAACTACTCTAAAACGTGAACAAACATTGAAAGCCCTCAAACGTGAACAGTTTTTTCTGAGGTTTTTTGTTTGTTTACATTAATTTTATAATTATGTCTATTTATTTGGCTTAAGTTCATTATTAAAATGTGATAGCTAAGAATGGAAATTTTTATTAAAAATTAAGTAATTCCGATACTAGCCGAGTGTAATGCATTTTCGAAATCAGCTACGATTTCTCGTCAGCACTCTTTCTATTCGGTACTACTGTAAGTTGAATGTTGATTTGTTCTATTTAAACAAACTTTAATTAGAATTTGAATACTGGAATTCTATTCATATTCCTTATTGTTTAGACCGAACTAAATCACATACAACTCTATGTTCTCTTATTCTCATTCTATTTGCATATATCACTAGTTACTTCTATTATTTATTTTTTTTTTTTTTATTTTCATTTTGCTTTTGGCCATCCATTGGATGACACTAAATTTATTTAATTTTTAAATATTTTTATTTATCATTCTGTTATTCGATTGCTTTCGATTATTTTTCTATTCATAATTTTACATTGAGCCATGTGTTTGTAATACATTTATGGTTATTTATTTGAACTTTTTCTATATATCTTATAATTATGTCTATTTATTTGGCTTAAGTTCATTATTAAAATGTGATAGCTAAGAATGGAAATTTTTATTAAAAATTAAGTAATTCCGATACTAGCCGAGTGTAATGCATTTTCGAAATCAGCTACGATTTCTCGTCAGCACTCTTTCTATTCGGTACTACTGTAAGTTGAATGTTGATTTGTTCTATTTAAACAAACTTTAATTAGAATTTGAATACTGGAATTCTATTCATATTCCTTATTGTTTAGACCGAACTAAATCACATACAACTCTATGTTCTCTTATTCTCATTCTATTTGCATTTATCACTAGTTACTTCTATTATTTATTTTTTTTTTATTTTCATTTTTTTTTTGCTTTTGGCCATCCATTGGATGACACTAAATTTATTTAATTTTTAAATATTTTTATTTATCATTCTGTTATTCGATTGCTTTCGATTATTTTTCTATTCATAAAAATGAAAATAAAAAAAAAATAAATAATAGAAGTAACTAGTGATAAATGCAAATAGAATGAGAATAAGAGAACATAGAGTTGTATGTGATTTAGTTCGGTCTAAACAATAAGGAATATGAATAGAATTCCAGTATTCAAATTCTAATTAAAGTTTGTTTAAATAGAACAAATCAACATTCAACTTACAGTAGTACCGAATAGAAAGAGTGCTGACGAGAAATCGTAGCTGATTTCGAAAATGCATTACACTCGGCTAGTATCGGAATTACTTAATTTTTAATAAAAATTTCCATTCTTAGCTATCACATTTTAATAATGAACTTAAGCCAAATAAATAGACATAATTATAAGATATATAGAAAAAGTTCAAATAAATAACCATAAATGTATTACAAACACATGGCTCAATGTAAAATTATGAATAGAAAAATAATCGAAAGCAATCGAATAACAGAATGATAAATAAAAATATTTAAAAATTAAATAAATTTAGTGTCATCCAATGGATGGCCAAAAGCAAAATGAAAATAAAAAAAAAAAAAAAAAAAAAAAAAAAAAAAAATAAATAATAGAAGTAACTAGTGATAAATGCAAATAGAATGAGAATAAGAGAACATAGAGTTGTATGTGATTTAGTTCGGTCTAAACAATAAGGAATATGAATAGAATTCCAGTATTCAAATTCTAATTAAAGTTTGTTTAAATAGAACAAATCAACATTCAACTTACAGTAGTACCGAATAGAAAGAGTGCTGACGAGAAATCGTAGCTGATTTCGAAAATGCATTACACTCGGCTAGTATCGGAATTACTTAATTTTTAATAAAAATTTCCATTCTTAGCTATCACATTTTAATAATGAACTTAAGCCAAATAAATAGACATAATTATAAGATATATAGAAAAAGTTCAAATAAATAACCATAAATGTATTACAAACACATGGCTCAATGTAAAATTATGAATAGAAAAATAATCGAAAGCAATCGAATAACAGAATGATAAATAAAAATATTTAAAAATTAAATAAATTTAGTGTCATCCAATGGATGGCCAAAAGCAAAATGAAAATAAAAAAAAAAAAATAAATAATAGAAGTAACTAGTGATAAATGCAAATAGAATGAGAATAAGAGAACATAGAGTTGTATGTGATTTAGTTCGGTCTAAACAATAAGGAATATGAATAGAATTCCAGTATTCAAATTCTAATTAAAGTTTGTTTAAATAGAACAAATCAACATTCAACTTACAGTAGTACCGAATAGAAAGAGTGCTGACGAGAAATCGTAGCTGATTTCGAAAATGCATTACACTCGGCTAGTATCGGAATTACTTAATTTTTAATAAAAATTTCCATTCTTAGCTATCACATTTTAATAATGAACTTAAGCCAAATAAATAGACATAATTATAAGATATATAGAAAAAGTTCAAATAAATAACCATAAATGTATTACAAACACATGGCTCAATGTAAAATTATGAATAGAAAAATAATCGAAAGCAATCGAATAACAGAATGATAAATAAAAATATTTAAAAATTAAATAAATTTAGTGTCATCCAATGGATGGCCAAAAGCAAAATGAAAATAAAAAAAAAAAAAAAAAAAAAAAAAAAAAAAAAATAAATAATAGAAGTAACTAGTGATAAATGCAAATAGAATGAGAATAAGAGAACATAGAGTTGTATGTGAGTTAGTTCGGTCTAAACAATAAGGAATATGAATAGAATTCCAGTATTCAAATTCTAATTAAAGTTTGTTTAAATAGAACAAATCAACATTCAACTTACAGTAGTACCGAATAGAAAGAGTGCTGACGAGAAATCGTAGCTGATTTCGAAAATGCATTACACTCGGCTAGTATCGGAATTACTTAATTTTTAATAAAAATTTCCATTCTTAGCTATCACATTTTAATAATGAACTTAAGCCAAATAAATAGACATAATTATAAGATATATAGAAAAAGTTCAAATAAATAACCATAAATGTATTACATTAATTTTATTAGTTTTGGGAGTCCCCGAATTATGCAATAAAAGGATCTATAAGCGATATACATAGTTTTATTTGCAAAAGGTTGATTTTTGTGGTCAGATTAATAAGACAATTATGTATTACCCAAAAGCTTAGGTTTTAAAATTTTTAAATTGGACTTTTCGGGTTAAAGCGTTGTTAAGTTTTGACTAGATTTGGATGTTTTTGAACTAATAACTTATTTGACAAGTATATATGGAATAATTGTCAAATAAGCCTTTAATAAACACTATTGTACGTTTATGAATAAGACCCTATATATTTTTAACACTTTAAATCAAGGGCTGTGAATAATAATTATTTTCGAATTTTCAATAAAAGAATCATGTAGAAGGATACATTAGAAAGTCAATTGAAGTGCACCATCTTGATGGAATTAACCTAAATTTTTTCAAATCAAGTGCTTTCTAAAATTTTGGTTTTGAATTTTTTCTCAAAAAAAATAATATTTTTTTTTGGTTTTTATTTTTTTTTTCGTCAAGAAATATTTATGAATTATTTTTTGATTTTTAATTTTTTTACCTTATATCTGTTTTTATGCTTTTTGATTAGTATAAATGTTAAATGAAATAACGACTTTTGTTAATAAAATTGATTTATATAAATTTTTAAAAATAATAATTATTTCGGCCGAAAATTTAAAACATCAGGTAGTAATTGTTATTAATTTGGGAGGCATATTGGTTACGGTCCCTGCTTGTAATGAAGTTACTTTTCCAAAAATAAAACAAAAAAACTATTGTAGTTTCAATTGATATAAAAAACTATTAAAAACAAAAACGAAAGTCAAACAAATTAAATACACTAGATCTTATTTTAATAAGATTATATACTCAGTTGACTCTGTGATGTTTTCTTGAGACAAATGATTTTCTTTGAAAGTTGGAAAACAAAAATTATTTGCGGTCCCTTATTTCAAGAATACTTTGACATCTAGATGGACGGATATCTTTTGTTCGACTGAAAAAATTATTTCAAGGCGATTGCTAAAATATTATATGAGTCTTAAGCTATAAAAAACTACAAAAAAAAATTCTTTTAGAAAAATTAAGAATTACTGATTTCGAACAAGAAGATGGTCACTCTAATCCTAGCTTCATATGAGCTTCAATGCTGTAAATCGCCTTACCGTGCATGCAATTTTTAGTGAAACAAATGCTGCGGGAGGGTGTTACATTGCCAACTTGACCGACTATATCTTTCTTACACGTTTTTGAATTTTCTTTATTCTCAAAGCATTTTTGAAATTGTTAAACGCATTCTAGTTATAAAAGAGATTAAAAATAAACAAAATATCTGAACCACTGTTCCCTTTTACTTCCATTTTGTTTAAAATTCTGTTAATGAACCAAACTTCTACAACTTTTTTAATCTTGCTAAAGGTAATGAAAAAAAAGTCAAGAAAATGTTAAATCTTTGTTTTGCGTCTATTCATATTTTTTTCTCTTGTCGGAAACTCCCTTTGTAGTTAGAAGTTTCAAAGGGTTTACATATACGCGTTTTTTTAGCCTTTGGTTTCTGTTACGTAAGCAAACATAGAGAGAGATAAAAGCACCATTCAGTAGGATGTATTTGAAAATATTGCATTTAAAATTTGTTCTGGCAATTTATTGCCTCACTTTAAAAGAAGGATAATAAAAGAGACTATTTTTTTAAGCTTTAGGTCTATTTTTTTGTTTATTTTTTTGCAAAATTTTTTCAATATTTCGCCACTCCGTTGTGTGGCATCATCAGGAAGTTTATATTAAAAATTTGTTAATATTATAATCGTTATTCGAAAAGCCAAAAGCTAATTTTAAAACCAAAATAATAACTTTAATATTTAACTGAAAAATAGACCTAAAGCTTAAAAAAATAGTCTTATTTATTAACATTAAAAAGGTCAAAAAACTAGAAAAAATAGAATGATAATAAATTAATTTTAAAAACTTTTAAAACATAGCTTTAACATTTGAAGAAATTTGAAGTTTAATTCTAAACAAGTGCCTCTATCGAATTTTTATTAAACAAATTTAGCCTACGATGTTTTCCCTTTAATATACATTAATTCTTGAAAGAGATAATTGATTCACTATATGTGGAATAATTTCAAAAATATATGTTTTTTTGAAAAGAAGTCTCTTTTAATTAAGCCTTTCTAAGTTTGTTTTTAGCCGAGTGCTCAAAAAAATATTTTAAATAAAATCGTAAGAAAAATTAAAACAAAACAGTTTACTCCTTTCTTAAACGGTGATTGGTAGTCAGCCAGGCAATTAACAATTTTTCGCTTATTAAAAACCTTATAGATCCTTATGCGGCAAATTACATGTTTGCAAACTGTTTGTTATTATTGGAAAAATGTTAACAATTATGTACTTTAAAGATATTTAGGATGCTTACTTGTGTATATTAGATGTGGCTAAAGTTCTTAAATTTCGCTCATTTGTTTTATATATGAGTGTAACGTATACGCATGAACAAATCAGCGTATGAGTAATAAAACCGCTGGTTGCCTATAGCCTCCGTGGCGCAATTGGCTAGCGCGTTCGGCTGTTAACCGAAAGGTTGGTGGTTCGAGCCCACCCGGGGGCGCATAATTTTTGTTTTATTTTTTTTTAAATTTTTTTTATTATAAATATAAATATATGAACAAATAAATAAATTAGTCTTCCACATTTCACCATTTTCAGTTGTAATTTAGAACTTCCTAATTTTATTTTAACAATTCGAAGTCAATTACAGGAGATTGTAATTTGGGCTTAAAATTTTCTTATTTAACTTTAGGAATATCAAATTTGGTTTTAAAAATTTCATAATCAGTTTCTGAATTTTTTTTAGAATTTTCTTATTTATTTCAGAAATTCTTCTTTATATTTTACAGTTTTCTTAATTTTGTGTTTTAGATTTTTCCAACTGTATTTTCTATTTATGTTTCAGAATTTCTATTTGTACTTCAGATATTTCGAATTTTATTTTAGGGGCCAAATAGTCGCATTCCATCCGAATTAAAACGCCACTTGAACGATCGAGTTGTCAATGCTTTAAGTATAGGAATTCTGATAAGAAATTTTAATTTTTCGTTTGAATCGAATGTGACGATTCGGTCCCAGAATTTTCTAACTGAATTTTAAAAATTTCTGATTATGTTTTTGAATTTTCTACAAATGAAATACAATTAAAAATTATGAAACAAAAATAGAAAATTCTGTATCTAATACAAATGTAAATTTCTTTAGAAGAATTAAAAAAATCCTAGAATACAAATAAAAATTTCTTAAACAAAGTTAGAAAATTATGAAATAATAATAAAAAATTCGAAGATATAAAAAGAAATTTTTGATATACAAATAGAAGGCTCTGAAATAAAATTCAAAAATTCTGAAAATTAAATGGCAAACTAGAAATTACAATAAAAAAATTTCACAATTTTTTTACAAATATCTTAAACAAAATATAAGTTTCTAAAAATGAATTAAAAGACTCTGAAATTTAATAAGAAAAGGTTCTGACATTTTATAGAAAATTAAAAATTAAATTAAAAATTACTTAAAGAAAATTAGAGAATTCTGTGATTGTGAATTATTTAAAAAGCAAATTCTAAAACAAAAAAAAAATCTCTTAAACTGAATTTAAAAATTTTTAAATTGAATAAGAAAATTTTGATTAATTTGAAATTGATTAAAAAAAATAAAGTTAAAAGTTTCTGAAATTGAGCTAAAAATTTATACCTAAAGTGTAAGGGAAAATGGTGTAAAAAGATAATCTAGTCTTTTATTATTTTTTATATTCTTGATATTAATCAAAACAAGTACATTTAGCGTTTTAAGTTCAATAGGTTTATTGGTTCGATTTAAAGAAGATTGTTCACAAGCAGACGTACTCAAATTAAAAATTTAAAATTTATATGGTCTAAGGAATATATAAATTTGCTGAATATCAGGTAAAAACTTAAAAATTATAATTACTTTAGCTTAAATTTCCTTACATTTTTGAATATTTTTTTAACTGCACAGTGGGCATAAGCCTCCGTGGCGCAATTGGTTAGCGCGTTCGGCTGTTAACCGAAAGGTTGGTGGTTCAAGCCCACCCGGGGGCGAAATTTTTTTTATAATAAATTTATATATTAATATAATCTTTAATTTTGTTTTAAGCTAATTTCTTTTGCCCTTTCGTTCAAGTTAATTTTTAAACATTTTAATCATCATAAAACCTTTTCAGTTCCAAAACATTTGCATTTCGTTTTTTATATAACCGGACAAACAACAACAAATATTATACCAGGTATTTAATTTTAAGTTTTTTAACTTAATTTTCAATAAAATATGTAAACAAATTTAAATAGCGATTCGTTGCATATTTTATTTAAATATTACAAATAAGTTCTAAAATCATAAAAATGCTAAGAAAACAGGAAGGAAAAGGTGTATCAAAAAATGTGTGTTTTGGAATTTCCAAAAGAGGGATTATTTCTTCAGGGAGAATAATAAATAAAATTATAAAATTTAATTTAAAATAAAAAAAATAATTTTTCTTTATTCTGGACTTTGCAACTGGAAGCAATAAGGGGCAGGATTTATGAAAAATTAAATTTGTAAAATAAAAATCAGATAAACAAAAACAACAAAAGGGAGTCTAAAAAGACCTGCTTTATAACACAATTAATTTCATACATCTAAAAACAGGACATACGTTCACATAAGTATTTCAAAGGATAAAATTCTAAATGTTTATCATAGACATAAGATTGTATGCACATTTTTACATACATTAATTTAAAACTCACCTTGTAAATAATGTGCCGGCTGAAGACCATATGCCTGCAGTTGCTGGAATATTTGCATTTGGGCTGCGGCTGCTGCTCCTGAATGCGAAATCATACCATCAGCTGTGGTTAAGTATGGTGAACTTTGGTGGTGTGTCGTACTGGCAGCGGTTACCAGCATTGCTGGTGTTACTGCTGATAGACTGGCAACCGATGTGGGTAACATGCCAACTGTGGCACCAGTTGCGGTCGGTAGTGCAGGCGGTGGCGCAGCGATTGCGGCATGCAAAGCAGCCATGGCGGGATTTGTACGTGTTGTAGTAGCCACAGGCGTTGGCACTAAGGGATTGGTGGGACTTAAGGCGGTGGTTGCTGATGCTGGCGCTGCCAAAGCACCTATAACAGCTGTCTGGGCAGGAGGTGTTGTCAGTGTGGTGATACCACACAAGCCAACCTGAAACTGTTGCAATTTCTTTTGGTCTTTTTCTTTTTGGGTATCGGCAAATTTAACAACAATTGGTGCCGAGCAACCTTCCATAGTTTGACTGTGGTGTAAAGCCTAAAAAAAAGAAAAGTGAGTGAAATTTAATTTAATTTAGAGAAAATGGCTAGACTGTTGCAAAATGTAAATAATTTAAAACATATAAGAAAAAAATATCTTATTTATAATAGTGGTTCCTAACCAAATATTTTACACATATCTTTATAAGCGAAAACTCTGTATTAATTTTAATTATAAAATTACGATAAATTGCTACCCTAAACTAAAAAAGGTCTTGCCCATATAAAAATATGTAAGAAAGATAAGTCGGCCATGCCCATATATATCACACTATTGACCACAACTTGTTTTATTTTTAGTACCAATGGATGCGTAAAATGCAGACGTAAACAGGGCTTAGAAGGGACACATGTTACTTATTGATCGATGGACCATAATTTGGGCAAATATGTCCTTTTAAAAAAAATTATTTAAAAAAATATTCCATTTTTAGGCATCATTTTTCATTTATTATTTATTCGATTCAGTGTGATTTCCGAGACTAGAGCTTATACATATGGGAGCCATGGTAAATTATAAGCCGATTATAATTTAATTCAATAACACATTTGATGGTCCTAAGATAGAACATTTGTATGGGAGGTTTACAAGGAAAAAAGCTTATTTTAAAGAAATTCAATATAACATTAACTGGCATAATGTTCTAAACACGTGCAATATTTGGTAAATATTATAAAAACAAGTGATTAAAATACAACAATTATCTTCAAACGTAGTCAGCAAATTTGGCGATGCTCAGCGTGAATGCAAGGATTTTTTTTCTAAACTTTTTGGTTAAGATTTTTCTTAAAGAATATAAATTTCACCTTCTTATCTTAACATCTTCACACTTTTCTATTGAAAATTGTCTCCAAAGTAAAATTGCAGAGCAAAGCTCACCGGTCATTAATTTTATACACATTTTTCTGGTTTAATGTTTCAAAATTTTTTCAATAAAATATAGCTTGGCCTTCATTTTTTACAAATTTCTACACTTTTTGCCATAAATTTCTTTTATCTAAAGTCGCATAGACAATAGTTAATTTTTACATCTGTGTGAACATATCTAAATGGTTTTCTGCAAAGGCTCCAAGAGCCAATTTTAGACTTAAAGTGAAAATTCTGAAGAAATTTTACCTATAGTTTTTACCAATCCCTACCAGAACAGTGACATTCATTTGACCGGTCATATGACCGACACAGATGACTGGTATTTCGGTCATTATTTTCTATCATTTTCTTAAGGACCATGTGAAAAAAATTACCGAAACTTTATGTACGTGCGATCTTGCATCTCCCTCGCACCTTCGGAAATGATAGAAATATTGGTCACAAATGACCGAAAAAAAATGTTTTAGTGCTAGTTTCGGTCACAAATTTCTTGTAGGGATATTTTAAAATTGTTTCTAACATTACATACCCTTTCGTAGACTTTACAAAATTGTTAAATCGGAATTTTTTCAATTGTTTGACATCTTATTTTTTTTAATTGTTTAACCTTAATTTTTTAATAAGGTGTAAGTTTTAAGTTATAAAAAATAAATTTTTGAACTTTAAAAAAATGTACAAAAAAAATTTCTTTTGTTTTTGATACTTACTAAGCTATAAAAGCGGATTTGGCTATGAATGACTGAAATGCTACGACTTTAAAAGGCGATAATACTTTTAGCGTTCTGTTATATATAGAAACTAAAGACTTTAACGGTTTTGACCTCATACGTTTAAGCATTAAATGATTTTTTTTATATTTTATTCTGTAACATATTTTATTTGTTTATTGATCGTGTGAAGACATCAATTGATTCAAACCTAATTTGTGTAGACAAATAATAAATGAGCGAAGCTCACTGGGTACCCAGCGCTTTTCACAGAATTTTTCCAATTGAAATTCATCGACTATAATTCGATTTTTAGAATGTTGATTATTTTAACTAAACTGAAAGTTTAAATTAGTTCAGATTTCTGCAAAAGCACCTTAAATTTAACAAAACCCAACAGTTTATTCATAAAAAACTTTTTAGAAAAAGTAAATGGTGTGACTTTTATTCAAAAACACAAAAGAGAAGTGCAGGTTGTTTATATCATATCAAATAATAAACAATGAAAATTAAAAAACACAGCTGATAATTTTTTGCTCATCAGCTGTCAAAGTATATATGTAGATTGAAAACGACACAATATTTTTTTATATAAAGTCTAGATGAATGCAGAAATGAGGTTACTTTGTTAAATATACTTTGGTTCAGATAATTATTATTTGAGTGTTGCCAAAGCGATAAAAATTTCTATCTTTTTATTATTGTAAAGTCTACAGTGTATACAAAATTCGTTCAAACGCTAAATATTTATTTGTTTATTTTTACGTTTACCTGCCCTTCTTTAAGATTTTTGTTTTAAACAGGGGCAAATCGTCGCATTAGATTCGAATCGAAATTTCACTCGATTGATCGAGTTGTCAATGCTTTTAATATAGGAATTCTAATTAGAATTATAAAATTTCGATTCTAATCGAATGCGATGATTTGGCCCCAGTTATTTGATAATTATTTTTGAACATTTCCGAATATTATTTTTGAAGAATACGTTTGAATTTTTTTATGCATTATTTTCATTGTCTGAATCAAAAATATTGATTTTTTTTAAACGAAATTTTTTACTTAAAATTGCTTTGATAAAATATTTAAAAACAACTTTCCTTTTTAACAAAAATTGTTAAAAATTTCTTTGCATAATATAAGTAAGTATGTCAAAGATTTGAGAATAACTGCCCAATTATGTATGTTCTAATGTGTGTCTTGTGTTACGTATCAGTTGCTTTTTTACGTGTTTGTCTCCTTCCACATATGAAATATGTTTGTGTACATTTAATAATCGTTTGTTTAGTCTTTTCTTTATTTTAGCGACATTTACTACTACTTGCTTTGTTGCTGTTGTTGTAACCGTTTTGTTTACCGGAAATTTGTAATTTTACTTGTTTCCTGTGCAATCTTACACAACCATTTTGTGGTTGACTACATCCGCTGCAACCGCAGACACCAAAATAGTTGTAGCTGCTAAGAGAGTGCTTTTTTGTAAATAATTTACCAATTTTTTTTTCTTTGAGAGGATACACAGAAAAGAGTGTTTGTATTTATATCTGCAATTCTCTTATGTTCTTGTTATTAGTTTTATGAGACAGATTAAGGAAACATTGAAGGTAGACTGTATTAAATAAATATGTTAAGTAGAAAAGTTTTTGTGAAATTAATTTGATAAATTGTACAAAAAGGATGTGTATTTAATAAATTATATTTTAATAAAAATATTTAGAAAATTATTGGTTTTAAACTGAAAAAAATTAATAAAATATAATTAACCGTCTCTATTAAGTTCCTAAAAATATTTGTTTTGCTTAAATGCACTTTTGAGATCTTAGTCTGTAGTTTGAAGAAAATTTGTTCGCCATTTGAATGCATTATTTGCAAGGCATGATTTTTTAATGTCATTTAATCAACCTTAAACGGTTAAACCACCTTAGAAATTTTAACAAATCCTTGCCTATAGCTTGACTAATAAATGTAACACAATTATCTTCTGAACTACTTTGGCAATAAAAACGTTTTAAATTGTTATAAAGAAAATGCAAAGAAGAAATAAAAAAACGAAATGGATGGCAAAGGCGAATAATGTTAGCACTTTCTTAAAAGTATTTAAGGGAAACCAGGGCAAAATATCCAAAACTATTGTACAAAAGTTAGTAAAAGGAAAAATGCTTGAACCAAGGTATCATAGTAATTTTTACAGGTCAAAGGCAGTGTTATTACCCTACACCATGACATTAAACTCCAGAATTTCTAAACACTGTAATGCAAACTAAGTTTTCACTTTATTTCCTTTCAGTTAATGTAGCTAAGGCCATCAAGTGGTATAAAAAGAAAACGATGTTGTGTGAATCATAAACTCTAAATGCAATGTGACTATAAAACAAATGGTTCACTATTTGCTGCAAAACGAAACACAAAAAAATTTTCAAAGACACATTTTAAAAAACTACATTTTATGAAGAAGAAAACTGAAAAGCAGGCAATAAATCTTTGCATATAACCCAGAGTTTTTGAGACACAGTACACAGATACAAAACAAGTGCAAGAACATAAGCTTATATTGAGAGAAAGAGGTAGAATTTAAAATTTTTGAATAAATTAAAGTTTTTACCATACAATTTTTAAATAAGAAAGAAACAACAAATTTTTTGCCGATATCTCAGGCCTCTATACTCTGATGGTTCTAGTTTTTTAAGGAATTTCAATAATTTAAGGAACAGTAGTAAATGGTCTAGGCTCAATAATAAGTTCACAGGATTTTTGGGATTCGGATAATTAATTCAAATACGGATATCTAAAAATTGTTATATCGATCTAGTTAGAAAAAGTCCCAAAAATTATAAATTTTACGGAGCCGACAATAGAAATCGAACGTATAATCTTTAAAATTATCTGCTATAAAATTGGAGTTTTTTTTCTATTTTATTTTCAATATTAAAGATTATTAAAAAAAATTAAAATTAATGGTTTTTATAATTAAATATGAAATTTAAAATAATTCAGCTGATTTTCAGACCCCGCTTTATTTTTAAGTTATGGTAAAAAAACACAAGTTCTATTCCTTAACAAATTCTTTAATGATACAAAAGCGATATAACTCAGTTGTTTTTAAACCGATAAAGCTGATATTCAACTGGTCAGGTAAGTTCGGGTTCGATATGGCTAGCAGAAGAAACCCCATACAGATTTTTTGGGTCTTATATCTTACCAGACCAACAAAAGCAATAGCACGTTGATTCAAGTTAAATAATCTTAATAAAATACGCTACGGGATGCTTCAGAATCTCTTGAAGAACATCATCAGAAGTCTTAGATAAAATATGACCCTAGAAAGCACACGAAAGCTGAACAGCAATATAAAATATTATTAGCGGTCTCCGCATCCCCAGTACACCACCAGAACTGCAGTCAACTTTGACTTATTATTTTGCTTCTGTGGTATAAATTGCTGTCCAAGAATGACATGCTGTATGACTCTCTAGAAGTCTTCAAATGCTTCTTTTTAAGAGAAAGAAGAAAGCTCGTCGTTATTGAGTCATAAGTCATCCAAATAATATTCGAGACTTTACAGTAAGTTGTATCCACCATCCATCTTCCTGGCTCTGAACCTCACAGCAGAGTCTATGCCCCTATTATTAAACTAAATAAGGCAAGAGGACTCCTTATTTTGGCAGTTTATTTGTCATCTCTTTTTATTGTGCGCTTGAACCCAGCAAGTTCGCATTTTTTTTACGACACGCATTTTACCAAAGAATTCCTTGACTATTTGAACAGTTGAAGAGCATTTGAGGTTTGAAAAAATGCACTCTCCAACACTTCAATAAAGTTTCTAAAGACTTCGTTCTTAATAGTCACTGTCGGAACTGCAACTGCTGCGCATAACGGATATAAAAAGTATAAGTATCTCAGTTTAGAAAATTCGTTTGCCCGTTCACTGCCAAAGATGGTTAAAGCAGATGGCCAGAAAAAAGAGATATTACTTTCAAACAGTAGCTTACATGCATAATAGAAAAGTAGTTAAACCTTATATAAACTCTATATATCACGTAGACGATATGAGGAATTCATCAGAAGATCTTTTGTGCGGATGCCGGATCCTACGCCAAAGTGTATCTTAGAGCCGTCTGATGAATCTTGACGTTAAAATTTTCTAAGAGATTACCCCCACATCACTCACTCCGGTAGGGTATAAGAATCATGAATTCTTTATTAAAGTCTGTACAAGGTGTAATATAGTAGGAAGATTTGTCCTTGATCTAAGGCAATGTGCCACAATTCACTGCAAGAACATGTGTTCAAAATTTTTTAAGCAATAGTAATAGAAATAGAAACCAGGTGCTGTTGGTTGCTCAGTGCCTCTAAGCGATTAGTTTGTAATACCTCTGTAAGTTAGGAGTTTCCTAGGACTCTTTGATACATACTTCTAGACCGAAAACAGCAGCTTAAATCCTCTATTAGTTTTGATCCATCCGTAAAGAAGAAGTTTTGGATCCTGCGGTCTAGGCGAAAGCCCGCCAATAAAAGCATTTTTCTACAGTTCTTCTCTGCATTCTAAAGAAAATGAGTTTTGGACCCTTAATTATTTTGCCATGACCATATTGTACCTGAGTAAACTGTCCTGTTTACCAAAATCGAGGCGATTATCTCTTTGCAAATTCCCTGTGACCAGATTTGCTGGTTTTAACTACAAGATTATATCCAGCGACGCTAAAGGGCTGCTGCGTTTAGTGCCAGTTGCTTAGAGTCCGGCAGGCTTCTGCAAACTTTACAGAGGGCTGTGAACTGCCTAGGTAATTCAGTGTATATCTAATGCGCAAGAGTTTGCGTAAGACCCCACTAACCCAGACTAAACTGGTATTTTCCTGAATGCTTAAAACACATTGCCTTTGAACCCTTTCAAGAACTTTAAGCATCCAGGAGAGCTAATTGTCCAGTATTTCCCAAGATACTTTGTGCGTCTCTTAGTGATTTATTTTTTGGATCAAATTTAGTCTTTCTAGTGAAAAGAACCAAATCTGGTTTTTAAACTTTACGACCAGCTCACTTTTTTCCAACTTTTTTATTATCACAAATTGCTATTTGTCTATCGGGCATCCAAGTAGCACTTGTCCTGATTTCATATAACGTAAAATAAGATGTGCTGTTAGACTTTGTTGCATTTTTAAATAAATTAAGTGCCTGCAGTAGACTGATGCTAAGCTGGACTTCCAACAAAGGACTTGCTTTTACTGCACTACACTCTTTTTTTGGTATCTCAGAAGACTATGTGTGGACTGGTTTTTGGGTTGGGGCAGAAGTTTTGCATCATAAGGAAATGACCTCAGGCTAAAGACAGTCGGGCATAAGACAACTTTTATCAATTGATAGGAATGATATAAGATCATAAGCAAGGTGGTTTACCAGACACAATGGTTTAAGAGCCTATTGCTCATTATGGCAGTACAGATTCTCTTAGAATTCCCGACTTCGCGCTATGTAAATGTCCATCACTGCTGTAAGGCACATTAAAAGTTTTCGGTTTTATGTTGTCCCGCATCAAAGTTAGATATTGTCTGGAAGAATTTTTAGGCTCAAAAAAGGACTTTAAAGGCCACGTTGCAGTTAGCCTTCAGTTAATATAACAATTACGATCCTTATAGTTGTTTTGTGTCATAAAATATCTATTGCTGTGATCGGATTTTTTAACCAAACATAAGTATTTGTGATTTGGCAGCCACTTTTTTAAGATACTTTTAAGCCTGCCCTTATGCAAATGCATATGGCTACGTGCATACACATACGTACATACATATATCTGAAAACAAATTTGCATGCCTTGCACAAACTTGCCTTCAAATGGCCGTTTAAATGTTTGGTGATAATCGTTTATGTGAAATAAAATCACGTTCAAATAATACCAAAATCCTTTAAAATTTAAAGCTTATGCCTCTAAAATAGACATCCTAAGTCTTTACTAACTAAATACTTACTTTAATTGCCCCAATGGCATGTTGTTTAGTATCGAATGTAACAAATGCACAGCCTTTGCTTTGACCATTTTGATCCCTTAGCACGGTGCACTCTTCGATGGTGCCATGACCGGCAAACAATTGTCTGACATCAGCTTCATTATACTTCTTATTTAACATTCCAACAAATAGTTTACGCTCTGTAAATAAAGAAAAAATGAAAACATAATAGAAAAGAAATAAAATTTGCAACTAAGGCTACGGTCAGATATGCCAAATATTTGTCCAGAAAAGCGTGACCGCTATTTTAAGCAAAAAATTGTTAAATGATTTTTACTTTCAAATAAGTTTTTTAAGGTGACTCGGTAAAATTAAAGAAAATAAAAAGTTAAGTTCGATTATTAATTTTATAATAATAGAGATATATATTTTAATAAATAAAGGAGATTAAAATTATAACTTGTAGTGGTCACGCTTTTTTGGTCAGATATTTGACATATCTGACCGTACCCTAACTTATGAATGTTAATTTAAAATCTTATTTTTTCAACTTTTACAAACATTTAATAGTCAAAGGAAATCGTAGTTTATTTAAATAAATGTTTAAATGCAGCAGTAGCAGCAGCAGCTACAAAAGCAACAACAAAGCTAAGTTCGACTTTATACAACAACTACATTTATAATATTTTTCTTTAAATATTTAAGTAGAAAAGTTGTTGAAAAAAAACTTGTACAAAAACAAACATCAATTCTTTCGCAAGCAAATAATAAACGCTGTGCCCTTTGAAAACTATATAAAAATTGTTGCAAATTTGCAAAAAATGTTAACAATTGTTGGAAATACTTTTGTGTCGAGTTAAGAAAAACATATAAAATTTCTCATTTACATTAAGGTGGATACCTTGAATGGATGGAATGCAAAAAAATTAAAGGACCAATTCTTATATGGGGTTGTTGAAAAAGAGGTGAAAAAGAAATTTTCTATCAAAAATGCATACATTAGAAGCTTAAAATATGCAAAAAAAAAACACGAAAAAGTGAGTTAAATTTCTGTGGGCGATATTGGCCATTTGTTAACCTTCGAAACTTAAAAATGACTTTGGTGAACTAAATATAATATTTTTTTTATTAAAGATGCGGCACTGCCTTATTTTTGGCTTTAAAATTTTGACGTTATAGGCCTGATATATCTGTGCAATATAAGAATAAGTATAAAGAGTCTAATTATTGGGGGCATGGCACCGCCCACTTCTTTGCTTTACAAATTTTTGAGATTAGAAACAGCTTAAATATATACAAAGTTTTTTTTAATTCGACAAGGACGAGGAACTTGTTTTCAAGTTTAAATTTTTGTGAGCGTGGAACCGCCTACCGTATAATCTTGAAATTATTTGATTAGGGATTTGGTACATACGTACCAAGTTTCATCAAAATCGGTGCGAAAGAAGCGCCTAGAGAGTTTCCAGGTAAGAGAACTTCTGTGTGTTTACAATGATTATAAAATAAAAAAAATGTAGATGGGCCAAAATAAAAAGTTCATTATTTGTAGGCGTGGCACCCTCTACTTTTCCCCAAAAAAATTTTAATTTTAAAGACGTCTATATGCAAACGCATGTATGTATGTATATTCATATGAGAAAATTCTTTGAAAACATCTTTAGGATGAAAAGAAAAAATTTCCTCCTTTAAAATTATAAAAAACACCTTCTTTACGAATTCCCTTTATCTACTTTAAATACAACATCAATATAAACACACATACATTCTTGCATAGATTTACGGCAACAACATTTTATCAACCTTTTTCATCCGCAAATGCAAACAATTTATGGAGGTTGTACGTGCACATGTATTTGTGTATATGAATGGATATAAATGCATGTTTACAAATGAAACTTTATATTTGTTTGTATTTGGTTACTCGTTGCTCATTATACCAACGGAAAAAAGTTTTTACATAAAACTATATTTTATTGAGATAATAAAACCAAGGGCGGAGGATTGAAGAGGGTCAAAAGCGATACAGTGAAACATCAATTTCTTAATCAGTAACAACTAAAAATTTTTTAAAATTTCGTTATCCAATTTCTAGATCTAGTTTTAAAGCATAACTAAAATTTTTTTGCAGTTAAGTGAACTTTGTTCTAGAATCATTTACATTTTTTTAATTTATTTGTTTATGCATTTATTTATTTGAAAACTTAGGGATAAAAAAACCCAAAACAGCTGTTAGTGAAAAATAAGTTTGTTGGCTTTTTGAGGGAACTATTGAATTTTTTGGTTTGTATATAGTAATTCTCAATAAGTATATTGAAGTTAGTATACAAAGGCAGATAATATTAATTATGTTTTCAAAGAATTTAATTGATATCTACTGACGATTTAGTGTTAGAACCAATGAAATGCATATGGACAAACTTAACCTACAACAACCCCTATAAAAAACTTAATTTAGTTAAAAAATTTCGACCACGTTTTAAGGAGCAGGGAAAACTCATTCGTAAAAATACTTGATTTATAATTTTTTTAAAAGTCTGTACATAACTTTTTATTTAGATTATTACTAAGGCTGATAGTCAGTATTGTTAAAAGCACGGTTACTGATAAAATGCATTTAAAAACAGATCGTCGCAAAAGATTTTTACATTAACAATTAATTGAGCATGAAAAAGCATAAACACTTTTTATTAACATTTTTGTTTTTGGCAAAACGTCTACAGGCAAACGGATTAATTAGGCTATAAATCTCCTCATCAGTACATTTTAGAGACAAAGGCAACTAGGAGTAAAACGAAGACAATGCAATTACCTACCATTAGAGGCAAGACTCACTGTACAACACCAACCGGAAGCCCTGGTTGAATGGGACTCTAAAGCAGATATCCCAGGGGATATTTTGTTACATGGAGAGAAGAACAGAACTGGAGATCAAAAAAACGATTACTTTTTTCGCCTCCAAGACTATAATACAGTTCTTGAAACAAATATGCAAACAATCACGGGAGCCTTGTTCTGTTCAGAGGAGATAGTGGTACTGCGCTGATACTGGATTGACAGATCTGATTAAATGTAATTCTGGGAAAGATATCCAAAAAGACAAGTTGTTTTATGGAGAGAAGATCGAACAGAGGTCCAAATAATCACCGAATGCTTGCATTGCTTCATCGGAAGTCCACGATCAACAGGCAAAAATATCTTTATGGCTAGCCAAACGTTAACAGGGATAACATAGTTTAGGAGTGCCAGCTCTACGAAAGTGTTGCAATGCAAAAAATTATTAGAAATTAATAAGAGTATGTCCGAAGTTGCCTGAAGGTGACTTATATGGATACAGCGATGGCTGAGTTAAAAAAAAGGGCAATATGGAGTAGAAAGATAGTTAGTTTTATTCTGAGTCACTTGAATGAGGATAGTACTAATGAAATTATGCAAGAAGGGTAGCCCAAATTAGGCACCCACAAGCACATTTCTAACAAATGGGGTTGTCGAAAACAAAAGGTATCCTGCAACCCTGACATGAAATCAATAGAACTTTTTTTTATTATTTTCGTGCTTTTTTTGGTAGAAAAAGATAAAATTTTTGTGTCTGCAGTTACACAAGGTGGAACTTTCTTAGAAGTGTTCGAGGTAAGAGTTTGAGGAATTTCGTCTGCCTCATCAGGTTTCTACGGAAGTTTCTTGGATTTTCTTTTAAATTTGTTAAATATTAATAAGCTCTAAAGTATGGTATTAAACAGTAAAAAGTTTTGACGATTGGCTTTTGCGATTGCGCCTTATTAACGCCATTCTGCCGGTGCCAGTTTTAGTTCATTAACAGTGCCTTGAATATTGTCTTGTTACCCAGAGGCTAAACACACCCCACCAAAAGTAGTTCAAAGGTGTCCAATCAGACGAACAAGGTGGCCAGGCCAGTTCACAGACGAATTTCTAAAAAAAATTCGATCATCAAATATTGGCTCCACAAAGTGATTTTTGGCCATCTATAGCACGCTAAATCCTTGAGTTGCAAATATTTATATTTTTTATGACATGAACAATGAAAAAGTTGAGTTTAAATTCACGATAATGTTGGCATGGATTTAGGATTTTAAGGCAAATAGGCTCAAATTGCTGAAAGTGATTTGAGAACAAAAATCAGATTTTCAGCCTATCAATCTAACAGCAAAATGCATTTTTTTTTTAACTCGCGGCAAAAACAAATTTGAGTTCTTGCGAATGAAAGCCAAATGGCAAACATCATGTATGCATGCCTTTGAGAACATATAAGGGCGCATTATGGATGATGCTTCCAATTTCACCGCCCAAAAGAGGTGAATAAATATATATTTTAAATTCATGTACTGGATAGTTGCAAACGGCTTTGGTATTTAAAAAAATCCCCACTGCTTCGTTGATACAATTACTCCGCATTACATGACAAAAATTGTTTTATTACTTATTTCACACAACACTTTTAATATTAATTGTGGCAACTTTAAATTTAAATTTGGAAAAAATAATTTTTTTGAGACACGATATAAGTGCTTTGAGAGGGCGACCAAAAGATATTTTAAGCGTGTTAAAATATATAAAGTTTGCATAAGTTGTCCTTTTACAATTAAAAAAATTATTACAGTAACTGACAGTAAGTTATTTAGGAAGTTTTCCGTAAAGTTGTTTTTAAATGAAAAAACAGTTAAATTTTGATACAATATCTTTTTCTAACTGGTTTGGCTTTTAATCTACAGCTTAGCAAAAAAACTGATTTTCAGTTAAAGTTATTTTTGTCAGTTATTTTTTGGTAATATTTAACTTTGTTGTTATTTTTCTAATAGTTTGTGTTTTGCTATAAATGACAGGAAATCTAGCTAATTTTAGACGAATATGTAAGTTAATTTTTTGATGTCTGGTTTTAAATAAAATAATTTGTTAATTTTAATAAATATCTTGTTGGACGGTTTTTAAATGAATATCCAGTTATTTTAAATAGATTCCCAGTTGATTTTACTTTAATAATTTTTTTTGGTGTAAGATTGCTTTACAAAATGTCTAAACTTCATGAGGATAAAAAATGATTCCCTTTTCTGTGCCCTTCTTTAATTTTATTTTTAACTCCAGCTTTTTTTTCCTCATTTATTTTTCAATCATTTTAAGATGACTAAATGACTGATTACCATATACTGCCACTACAAACTATTTGTAGCTCTTTTTTACTTCAATTTGTTTTCAAACCACTTTATATTATACTCGGATTTTTTATAGCAGTTGTTGTAGTAGTTATTGCAACTTCTGTTTTAGCCTTATTTTTTTAAATTGTTGTTCATTTGTAGCCCATCATCTTCCACTCAGTGAACAGTAAGTAAATAGTTGCATATACATGCGTAAATACATACATTTTATTTAAATATTTATGTGTAAAGTTTATAATACAAATACTATACATCCATTAAGAGGTATATATGTTGGTGCCGGTAAAGTTTATGCTACATTTACAAAATATATACATTTGTACATTTGCGCATAAAAAATGTTGCAGTAAAATGAGTGTAATAAAGCCGTATTAAAAGTTTGTTTTAACAACAATAATAACCATAATATGGTAAAAGAAACAGTTACAAATCTACAATATCCACTACAACTTCTGGTACTATACTTATACTTTAATATGTATTACATTGCCAATAATGTTAATTTAACGCTCTATACAAACTAAAGAAAAGTGGAACACGCAAATACGCACAAACAACTTTTCTACCTATAACTGCAACTTTTTTTTAGGTAGCTGTGTACTCATTTAATGCTTAAAACACAACTAGGACATACGACGAATTTCGCAACACGCGTCTGTTGAAATTCGTTGCAAAAATTCGTCAACTTAAACACATTTAGAACAAGAAAAATAGCTGTGATAGACTTACCAGTTTTCTTAAGAAAGAACGAATAAACAGCTGTGATAGAGTAACAATATTTCTTAAAAAAGAAGCACTAATTGCAAAAAAATATTAATTAAAAAACTATTTTTAAGAAATATAAATATAACATCAAAAATATATTAGGTAACTTATATTCTTAGAGTATAAAGTATAAGTTATTCGTCGTTCTTCGGCGTAAAAAAATAGAAATAAGCCTCTCGCAGAGTTCGTTGTGAAAAATTTTAGTTAACGCGCTGTTTGTGTGCATTTTCATATACACAAATGTGTTTTATTTTCTAAGACGAATATTCGCAACGAAAAATTCGTCGTTCGTCCCAGTTGTGTTTAGATCACAATATTGTGGAATATGGTTTCAGTTAATGTTAAGTTAAAAAGTTAAGTTTTCTGCCATAATTCTGCAGTTTTCATTAAGCATCAGCACACGTACATACATACACACACAAACGTATTTACGTATTTTTTTTAAATGTTTTGTTTAAAAGTCGTTCATAACTGTGATATTGTAGGTTTTTGTTTTGATTTTAGCTAACTGGATTAATGTTATTTAAACATATTAAAATATTTGCATATTTTAAGGGGCTTTAAGATTGTTGCATGAAACTAGTATGTACATATATAGACTTAAACAATTTTATTTATAAAATAAATAAATAAAACATTAAAAAAATATTAAATTGCACATCTAATAAAATTAAATAATTATATATATAAATATATTTAAAAATATATATATTTTTTAAAAATATTATAATTCCTTCAACTAACGCTTAAAATTAAATTAATAAGAAAGTTGATTAATAATTTTATTGCGTTTTAGCTAATTTTTGTTTATTAATGCTATCAATTTAATATTAAAACTATCAATTGATTTTTAGTTTGGCTTTAGTTCATATAATTTCTTTTTATTAGAAGAAATTATTATTTTCCGTTAATGTTGAAAGAAACTTTCAATTTGAAAAAAGCTGATGAAAAAAAAAATAATAATTTCTTCTAATAAAAAGAAATTATATGAACTAAAGCCAAACTAAAAATCAAAATTTTGTATTAAAAACAATTAGTTCAACAATAAATAAAAATTAACAAGAGTAATTAAATTTAGTAAAAGTAGAAATATTTACTTTATTGTGGAAATCTGTTAAATAGTGTTAACAAATGAGATTTTTAAATTTTTTCACTTATCAATTTTCAGTTTTTTATTTTTAGGAAGTATTGTTTACTTCTTAACTGCCATCACGACATTTAATCTTCAACAAGACATAATTGGTTTAAAAATTTTTCAATTGAAATCAAATTTATATATTTTCTGTTTATCATAGATTTTCAACTGATTGGTAATTTAGCTCTGAAGTTCGGGGCCTTAGTAATTGCATTTACGGTCATAACTCAAGAAAACTAGGTTCATAGCTTAAAACAAGCCATGATTTTCAAGAATAACTATCTTATTAGAGAATTAAGACAATGAATGAAAATGATTACTTTACTGAATGATCACTAAAAGGCTGTAACGGGGGTTAAAAGAATTAAAAAAAAAGAAAAAAATTGTGTTAGCATTTATGAAAGTTAATTTTTAAGAAGAACTGTAAATTTCTAACTCAATTTGACTAAAAAATATTTTAAAAAAGAGAAATGAAAAATTTTAAAAATGCCAGCGATATGCTAAAAGGTATGAAGGTAAAAGCGAGCTTATTAGTCTTTTACATATTTTAAAATCAAAATTCATTTAAAAATAAAAAAGTTTAAAAAATCCCCGTTGCTGCTTTATTTTTAAAAATTTTGTTTTGTAAAATAATTTTTGAAAATGAAATCTAAAAAAAATACGAAACCAATAAAACCGGAACCGGAAACTTTATAAATTAAAAATTTTCAAACATGGGTTTGTTAGTCAATGTGTGCGTGTATTAATTAGTTCAATGCAAAATTTACAAACCTAAAATTTTAATAAATTTTTTGCATTTATCTTTACACAACTTGACAATACAATACATACTTGAGATACAGTGCTATAATTGTCTTGTATAAACAGCGAACATAAAAAATTACCCAAAAAAATGTGTTGATAACGATTTTCAATATTTTTATAAGGAAGTGTATATCTTTTAAGTTTGGAAGTTTAAACAAAGAGTTTTGTAAGGAAGCTTAAATTTTACAGGACTATTGGGATGTCGAGTGCTTTCCCAGCATTAATATAAAGGAAAGGGTGCATAACATATTCCTTCTTTGAGGTTTTAATTGTATAACATATTAAAATTGTATTTACAACTTTTATTCATTTATATTAATTTCAAAAGATTTTTTTGCAAGTTTTTTTTTATCTTACCTTCCCAAAGAATGCACATACAGAAACGTTTATGCATTTATAGGTTTATGTGCAACCGTATGCCACTTATGGCATCTCTAACATGTGCGTTTGTGTCGTCTATGTGTTTGTAAGTCCTTTTTTTCTAACAAGTTTAGGTTTTTTAACTCTTTGCTTTTCTGTTTCATGTTACAATATGTTGTTGCACATTTAATTAGCTTAATTTATGCCATAAAAGTTTAAATTTTATATAATTTTTTCGTAGTTTTCTTTTTGCTTCTTCTTTTTAACCAATTTTCTGTCTATTTTAATAAAAAATTTTATGCAACCATATTTACGATTGCAAGAAGAAATATGATGCAGTAAATGCTGCACAGTGGGGATTGGTTGTAGTTACTGAATTTAACATTTTTTTAACTGATTTTCTAAAATATTGTTCTATACTGAAAGAAGTTTAACTTTGAAATTTTTACCTGTTAGGATTGCAAACGTACACTGGAAAAAATTAATTAAATAAATAATTAAAATTAATATTAGAGTCCTGGTTCAATAACACCTGCTCGCTTGTAATATAGTTTGGACCTTCCATTTAACCCAGTAGGTTAAAAAGATAAAATGATCTAATTCTATTTTAAAACCACGCTGATTAGAAGCGCTTAAGCTCTTTAAAACTGCAAATATCAACGTAATAACCGGTCATTAACATATTCACTGTTATATTATAATTAAGTAAAAATTGATAATCCCTCAAGCGATGAACGATAATATTGACCAAAGTTGGCATTCACTTGACGTTTGATGAAGAATTTAAGATTTTGGCACCTGGCATAAAAATTAAAAAAATATTAGTCCCACTGTTGTTTATATATTCCAGGTCTGCAGCATCTACATAAAGTATATTTCAAGTTTTGATTTTTCTTTGTGTGTATACGTTATATGAGTATAATTGCAAAATTATGCAAATTATCATCAAACTTTATTTTCTTTGACTGTCAAGAAGCCTTAAGGGTTACCATTGCAAGTGGGACGTTAACTCATAAAAGTTTTCTTGCACTTAACTGGCAGCATAAAATTTTTTTAAAAAAATATTTGTAAAAAAAAATGATGATATTTTTTTATGTAAATTCTTTTGCAAGACTTGGCAATCCTGTTACAACTACACTAGTAAACATCTCTACCTTCTGAACTCATTTATTTCAATTTATACAAAATATATTTTTAAAAATTGTTTCTTTTTACTTTTTTCAGTCATATAAAAACATTTCTTTATAACACACTTATTAATATTAATTGGAAGAAATTTCCTTTATGTTTGTAGCAAAGATTTTCTTTGCAACTTTTTTAAAATAAATCCTCAAACTTATAATTATTTTAAACATTAATGCAGGACATACACACGAATAAAATTTTTAAAGTTTTTGCTTAAATCAGCCACTAATTGGTCATATTAAAGGTAGAATTTCTATAGAATTTTTTTTATAAAAGGAAGAAGATAAAACTGCAACAACTTCTAGCATAAAACTATAACGAAAATGAAATGTATGGCATAAAGTATATAACAGTCATAAAAAAGAAAAGAAGATTTTATTATAAAAAAAAATTACTACTTTTATGTGCTTTTATTACAGCTCATATGAATGCCATTTTGCTTATTATTTTTTGCCTTTCATACGTATTTTTTTGACTTTACAACATGTTAATGCCTGTAATTATATTTAATTTGTCACTTTTTATGCAGTTTTCATCCTCAAGTAAGGAAAAAAATTACTAAAAAATAACTTGAACATATGATGACATTATAAAAATTTGTCATAACATTCCTTAACGCCCATTAGCGTTTAAAACTTTGGATGTTTTATAAAAAATATTGAGCTATAGCACAAAGAAGGCTGGCAAGGACGGGCCAACGCTTTTGGAACATAGAAATTAGAAAGATTTAAAAAAATTAATAAAAAAGGTAAAAACTGCCATTAACTTCCAGTTTTTGGATTTTAAAATCCTAGAAAAATTTGCCTTGAAATTTTTTATATTTAGGGAATCTTAATGTCGTTTAAAACAAACGCTGGCTAAAACTAAGATTATTTTTCATTTTATGACTTCGTCATATGAACTCTTTCCTTTTTTTGTAATTTAAACATTTTTTTATTTCAACTTCTACTATTTCAAATGTTTGCGTTTGGCTCACAAATTTCCATATTATGCAAACAAACATACATAATTATGTATGATCATGTAAATGTACCAGGGGTATCAGAAGAATTTACATTATTAATATTATACTTAATAAAATTAAATTTGTTTGTAGAAAAAAATATTTAAACTACTTCGGAAAATTTTTATTTTGAGAAAACCATGGTTCTGTAGTTTAAAATTACATATTAAAAATTAACGCCGGCATTCTAGGAAGGGTCGGGGACGGTCGACTTGTGCGATGGTCAGGTGTGACGAACTGTATGGTAGCAAAACTTGACTTTAGGATCTTGCCCCAAGTAATGTTTTTGGCTAGGAAGAAATGGAAAGGATCGGTCTCAAAGTCTGCAAATAAGAAAATAAAAAAATATATGAGAAAAGTACCTTTTTACACTTAATTCACTTTCGGTCTTAACCGGAGCCATACCACTTTTTTATATCTCTGTACGCCTATTCTCAAAAATAACAAAAGTACCAAGGAGGAAAAAAAATACTCCTTTTAACCTCTTAATTGACTTGCGGTCTAAATCTCAAATTAATTAAAAAAGTAACAAAAATATAAAAAAAATTACTTTTCGAACATCTAATTGACTTATGGCCTTTACGTGGGTTAACTGTATTTATTTACATATTTGTAGACTCCTTACCCTTAAATATGATGTAAGGTACCGAATATATGAAAAAGTACTTTTGTTTACTCAGCTGAGATTTGGGCCCTTTTTTAATTTTTCTGTATCCATAATTTCAATAAAATTTCAAAAAATTTAAAAAAGTAGCATAAAAGTAACAAAATATAATATTTACACTTTTTTGGACCCTAATTGGTCTTAATTAAATATAAAAATAATGATTCTCCTTGTTCACCTTTAGGGAATCAACGTTTGAAAAAAGCAACAAAAAATTAAAAAAGCTCTTCCGAGAGCTGTCTATCGAAATTTGAGTTACATTTTTATCTTCATGGGTTTTTTGCCCTTTTTGCGAATTTAAATTTTGTTTCTATCTTAATTGGATTAGAAGTTACAAAAAGGACATATAAGGGACCAAATAAAGTTTTCACCCTTTTATTCCCTTAGGGTTTACAATTTTGAAAAAGTATAGAAAACTGTATCCGTATATTTGGAGACCTATCGAACGAAATTTAAATTATGTTTCTGTATTTATTGGTTTTAAGTTACAAAGCAGTATCTTATTCGGCCCACTTTTATCCCCTTAGGGTTTTCATGCTCCCAAAACTGATATTAGTAGACTTTAACATCTATCAGTCAGTCATTAACGTTGCTCCTTTATATTATGTAGATAAATAGTTAATTATCACCAAAACCCTTTACTGTAATACAAAAATTAACTAGAAATTTTGAATGTCTCTCTTATCTGTGGAAGCCTGTAATTTTATAAGCTTGTATAATTTTTGTGCTTCAGAGCTCTATTTTTTTTTTTGCTGCAATCACTCTTTTTTATATTTCTTTGATTTTTAATTCTCAAGTTTCCTTTCAGTTATGAAAATTGTTGTTATTATTTACAGCATATTCATACACACACCCTTACATGCAATAGCATACATATGTAAGTGTATGCTACTAACGTTATTGTTGTTAAATGCTACTTGCTCTGTTGTCCTTTAATTCATATTCCCAAATCTATTATTAAAGGATAATTTGGTACTTTTTCCATATTCGCATTTTGTGTTTATGTATGTGTGTGTGCGTTTTTTATTATAGATTTTTTTTTTAAATAATGTAAATGTGAGTATTTTGTTTGGCAATTTTTTTTTGCACCAAATTATGTTTGCTTGCAAATTCCGTTTGTTTTCTAAAGCTAAATACTAGAAACAAAATGTGAAATTAAAATAACTTCGGTTGAATAAATAAATAAATTGTGGTTAATTGTAAGTTGTTGCAGTCATTGGATAACAAATCTGGCGGTTATTTGTGTCGAATGCGGTAATTTCAAGTCGAATTGAAAAACTCTTATTAGCTTATAACTTTGCCTGTATTTTAAAAAAATGTTTTGTAAAGTTATAAATAAATCAGGGATAGTCAGTTATAAGGAAAATTTTAAAAATTACGATTTAATTTTTTTTTTTATTAATTTGTATTTTATTTTTAAAAATTAACCCTTTTTTTGGTTTTTTATTTATTGATTAAAAAATAAGTATTATATTTAGTTTTATATTATTGTTAAATAGTAACTGACAGTTTTTGATTTTAATTTGTTTGGCTTAAATAAATCAATAAATTTTAATTTTTATTTTTTGATTAAACAATAAAGTTTATTTTTTTACTTATATTTTTTTGATCAAAAATATCTGTTATTTTTATGTTTTATTTTTTGATTAAAAAATACGAATAACTCTTAGATTACCTCTATTGTTTTGTGTAAAACGCATAGAAATACGAGTTATCAAATTAAATTTTTTGCCATCTAAAAATACAATTATAAATAAATTACGTTTTGAGTTACGTCATCTTGTTCTTGTTATCAAACTCTTTCATTTGAGACCCATTTCATAGAAGTGCCTAATGAACCCTATTCGTGATCCTTAGCCCTACCCATATGCGTTTTGGAGTCACGTAATCTGGTTCTTTTCAGTAATAAAAAAAAACTAAAAATAATAGTTTTTGTAACCAAAAAAAAGTAAATTTTAGAAATAATTGTAATTGTTCAATCAAAATATGAAATTTAAAAACCATTGTTCTTTTAAAGCGTATAAATAAAAATCAAAGACTTACAATTATTATTTAACAAAAATATAAAGCTCAAATATAATATTGATTTTTCAACTAATAAATAAAAATTTATAAATAAGGGCTGTTATCAGGTTTTTAGAATCTTAGCTTTGCACTTTGCCTTAAAGGAACACAGAACTGCTTATAGAAACACCGTTTGATTTTAATGTGTCTCATAACGAATCGAGTGCTATCCTAAAGTCTAAGAATATTAAAAAAAATTGTGCACGTCAATTAACCGATTCCTTTTTGATTGTACGAAGAGTGCTGTTGTGGTCCTTAGAGCGACGATAAGCTCGAGCCATACTTTTTCTTCCTAAAGCGATTTCACATTGCTATTTTATTTGCTTAATTTTAATACTTAGAAATGACTTTGTTGTCATACAGTAACAAGCACCTTGGCCCAAATACCAATTAGCTGTTCATTTAACCTGGCACTGCGTATAAGTGGGTGAATAATTTCTATTAAAGATTTAGATGCTTGCTCTAGTTTTTTAAAGAAAAATATTATTACATAATCATTTTTTAAAGCTTTAATAAATATTTTATTCAGCTAAATTGATTTTTTTTAATATTCACTTTAAATTAAGCTATAAAACAAATTGATTGAATCCATTTCGACAATTATGATAACATATAATTAAATAAGGTTTAAATAAAAAAAATTCAATACATTTTTTAAAGAACTTCCAGTAAAAAAAAACAAAAACAATTTACCATCAAATCAAGATAATAATGTGTTGTTGTTTTCATTAAAAACTAATTTTCCTTAAAATTCAATTAAACTTCACAATCATACGAAGCACTACCAAAAAGGAAAAAATCACGCTTGCAATATAAAATTGACTGAAATTAGGCAAAAACAGGCTAAGTCGATAAGTTTACAAACAAATATAAAAAATTAGATTTATTTATACCTTATATAATAAGGATAACATTTTAAAATAGCAGAAACATATTTAGCACCATAAAAAAATTTTTCGAAAGTAAAAAAAATAATTATGCAAGTAAGTAAGCAGTAACGTTTGAAAGTTAAATAGAATTTAATTTTTGAAGCCTGATGTTAAATATTTTTCAATGTATTAAAAAAAGTCAAAAGTGAATTTATAGTTCGTTTAAAAAATCCAAGAAATATCAAAATATTAAAAAAATGTCCTAAAGCCGACTTAGCTCATTTTGCTTTAAGCATATAATAAAACAATTAGAAAATAATTGAAAATAATAAGTTTATTATTCTTAACCCTTCCACATTCAACTACTGATAGAGTTGCTGATTTTATAACCCATGATATACATACATACAAACATGTATAAATAAATGGCCGCAATATGCTTGTTACATAGAAAACAACTGCTTTATCCTGGTAAACTGAACACTAAAAGTTGATGACAGTTTTTTCAATTTTTTGTTTCTCTTATGTGCTGATATTCATTTGTGACTGGTCAACAATTAGAATTTCAGCGAATGTTTCAACACACGATTAAAAAAAAAATTGTATCTAAGCAGTCATAGACAACCTACACTAATACATTTCCAATGATATTTGTGTTATTCAGGCTGTCTTAGGAACCGTACTCTTAGAGTTCGTCCTACGTTGTTGTTACTGTAACTTAAGCAACATGCGATGGTACAATCAGATTTTTTAAAGTCTCAAACGAGACTTAATAATATTTTTTTAATTTTACAAAATGTGTGGGCACATACGTAGCTTAAGGGAAAATATGAAGCGCGCCCAGCTTTTGCCCATACCCGATCTAAACATAAGAGATTTTATTTTATTTTTTAGAAATAGACAACAAGTTGTACAAAAAATTTTCAAACAAGTATTTCAGTTCATTTAAGCTATATAGCAATGTCTAAGTCAATGATGTGTATCTTGGGCTTTTTGCGGACTTATTCAAAGAAAGAGTTTTTTTATCAAATGGCGCCAATTTTTGTGAAGCATATTGACATTGATTATCTCACTGTCAAGTAGCCGAAATATTACAATTGCACGTAGTCTATGCTTTAAGATATTATTTTCTTTTTTTATCGGCTGTGACTGCTATTGCAGCCAGAGTATGAATTTAAAAAGAAGTCTAAAATGGAAAATAAGGTGGCCAGATGGCCGTAGCTATTTAAACATCTTAGTAATAAGTTAAGTTAAGTAATAGAAAAAAATTCTTTCTTAGGGAAACGGAGTCATTTGGCGTTCATTTGTTATTCATTTCAAAACTTAAAAAAAAGGAAAATGTTTGCAGATTGAAGGATTTATAAGATGTTTTTTTTCAATTGTTATCAAGCAATTTATATGATCTGTCAGTTTTAACCAATATTGGCTCAAGTACGGTTGCACCTTGCAAAGTTGGTGGCAGATTTATATTTTCAAACATAAATAAAAAACGTAGTAATTGACACAAAGTTTTATTTAACAATAGAATGGAAATGCGGATTTTATTTTTTAAAGAGTATGTCATCCAAATGTCTTCAGTCAAGTTGAACACACTGTTCAATACTGAGCCTTGTGTTCTGCGTCACACGCTGCAATAAGCTTGGTTAAACTGAGCTGATTTCTCGACGAATATTTTCCTTTCATTCTCTTTAGGGTAGCTCGATTACAGAAATCCATGAGAAGTAGATCGACCTGGTACCGTGAAATAACTCCCAAGAAAAAAAAACCCCAGTGGATTCGATCCGCCGGCTTCGCAGTAGCCTTCGGCCGGGGAATATACTTTAAACTGTAGTGCATCTGAAGTATTTGCAGCTTCATAACTAAAGTGTCATAAAATTCATGTTTTATTTGGCGAAGCTTTATATGGAAAGCAGTAGAGCTTAAAGTCCATTGCCCGGCCGAAGGCTACTGCGAAGCCGGCGGATCGAATGCACTGGAGTTTTTTTTCCTTGCGCCCGGCCAAAGGCCGGCTATCTAAATAACTCCTTTTTATTAAAAAAAATATTTAACCAAAAAGGTGCTTAAAGTCCACGCGCCTGTCCTAAAGCTGTAACGAAGCTGGCGGTTTGATCCACGAGAGTTTACTTATCCTGCGTCCAGACGGAGGCCGCCAGTCATTTGGTTTGTTTGTTAAGAAAATAATTTTACGTTAGTGATATCTAATTTATGGATACAAAAGGTGACAATGAATTGAAAATTTTGGGGTTTTAAAACCGTGGGTATATAGCCGGCCTTCGGCCGGGCGCAAGAAAAAAAAACTCCAGTGGGTTCGATCCGCCGGCTTCGCAGTAGCCTTCGGCCGGGAAATATACTTTAAACTGTAGTACATCGGAAGTATTTGCAGCTTCATAACTAAAGTGTCATAAAATTCATGTTTTATTTGGGGAAGCTTTATATGGAAAGCAGTAGAGCTTAAAGTCCATTGCCCGGCCGAAGGCTACTGCGAAGCCGGCGGATCGAATCCACTGAATGTTTCTTTCCTTGCGCCCGGCCGAAGGCCGGCTATCTAAATAACTCTTTTTACTAAAAAATTATTTAACCAAAAAGGTGCCTCAAGTCCACGCGCCTGTCCTAAAGCTGTAACGAAACCGGCGGTTCGATCCACGAGAGTTAACTTATCCTGCGTCCAGACGGAGGCCGGCAGTCATTTGGTTTGTTTGTTTAGAAAATAATTTTACGTTAGTAACATCTTATTTATGGATACAAAAGGTTTTCGCATTATATATATTTTAATTGGGAGTTATTTCGTTTTTGTTGGGAGTTATTTCATATTCTTTGGGAGTTATTTCATTATTGTTGGGAGTTATTTCATTTCCGTTGGGACTTATTTCATAAAACAATTATTTTTTTTGTAATTGGGGGTTATTTCATTTTTGTTGGGAGTTATTTCATTTGGGAGTTATTTCACTTTTTTGTGACTTTTATGAAATAACTCCCAAACATTGGGAGTTATTTCATTTTTACCGTTGGGAGTTATTTCATTTTTTTCGATTAAGAGTTATTTCATTTTCGTTGGGAGTTATTTCATTTGGGAGTTATTTCATTTTTTCCATTGGGAGTTATTTCATTTGGGAGTTATTTCACGGTACCGATCGACCTCGGTGGCCATAGTATGTCCCCTAAGCGACTTATCAGTTTTTGGGGGAAAATTTCTAGAAGTCAACTCATTAAAGCTCTGGCTGTATGTGCAGTCGCTCCACCCTGTTGAAGCTACATGTGTGAAGAGTACGATTGATGAGCTTGCAGGTTCGGCAAAAAAAATCCATAGTCATGCTTCGATGATCTTCACCGTTGACATTCGTCGCATGGTCTTGAGAATTTTCGAAAAAAATTATTTCAATTAACTTATGCGTGGACAAGGCGAACAGTTACCCTGGGGCAATGTAGTGGTTTTAAATGTTTCAATCGACGGTTGAGGGTTTTTTTAGACCAGTAATGGCAGTTTTGCTTGTTTAAGTGAAAATTAACCTTATCGCTCCAAAAAAATTGAATTTACAGTGCAAAAACGCTCCAACATTGTTTCAAAAAATGTTTTCTGTAAATCAAA
This sequence comes from Melanophora roralis, assembly GCA_963583895.1. Classification (NCBI taxonomy): domain Eukaryota; kingdom Metazoa; phylum Arthropoda; class Insecta; order Diptera; family Rhinophoridae; genus Melanophora; species Melanophora roralis. Next base: position 92,484,820 of record OY757188.1, on the reverse strand, counting down.
GTCACTTTCTTTCAGTTCTTGAACGATTTGATTTTTAAAAGGGTGGAACTTCAGATCGTTTTTTAAATTTTCATGGATAATGGCTCTTGGAAGTTTTAGTGAGGCTGCTCTTTTTTGTATTGTAAGTCGCTTTCAACCAGTTCAATGTTTTCGTGAGTCCTTGAAAATTGACTGGGCCCTGGTCGTGGCACATTACCAGCCGAAGCTATTACGCGGAATCTCTGCACCCATGAGCAAATCAAATTTATACTTGGCCTTTCATGTATTCGTCGAATACCAATTCTTGAACAAAATTGTCGACGAGCAATTACGAAAGCTTTGATTGACAAACCCGCACACTCGATGATTCCAACGGTGCCACCTTTCCTCCGCACTGTTTATTAGGTTTTGAAATAATCGTATTTAAAAATATTAATTTGCCACCAGCACCCTGTATCCTAATGCCTAGAAATTCACATGTGCCCTGACAGCAGGATATTCTCTGTTCCTATCCTCCCAAGTACGACAGTGGTAGTTATCAGGTAGCCCAAATCTACATTTTTGTACTACTCTTACCAAATGAATAGCTAAGACTGACCTTGATTAAGGCTGCAAACATTATATCTGGTCTTAGCCAGTACTAGACTACTAAGTTATAAGTAATTACTAATTACGTTTGTCGGAAATCACTTGGTAATGAAGGCGTTCATAGCAGGATGCGATGACAAAGTGGTTGCGTTCCTAAAAATAAGAAACACTCACATACAGCTTAAAGCTAAAAGCTTTAAGTTCTAAATCAGATCAAATGAAATTGTAAGGTGACCTTTTGCTTAAAGTGCGAAATGTGTGTATAACTCAACCCTTTATTAAGACACTCTTTAGTAGTTCGTTTTTAAAGCGGTAAGTTCAGCAGTTCCTTTCAATTTAAAATTTTTATAGAAACTAAAAAAAATTTTAACAAAGATTAAATTAATATAAATAACCTTTTAGTTTGTAATAATGGTCCCTCTATTTAACAAATCAACATGCTTAGTATCATCAAAAGCCAACAATTTCACTAACGACAAAATATTCTAAAATTATCAATATGGCAAACGTACAATTTAGCTGCAAACAGCCACGTCCAATAACGTTTATATAGTTTTTTCATCACTTTACTTCAAAAACAGTTACAAAAATGTGAATATTTTTTTCTCTTCCTTTTAAAATATTTTCAATTTTTAAGTGATAATATTAGTGTAGAGATGAGGTCGAAGTACATATTTGAAGGTGCATTCAATTATTTGTAGCCAAAAGGCATTCTAGTTTTTTATTGTTAAATTATTTTTTTCACTTTGCACAAGAAAAGGGCTGACTTACAAACGTTTAAACGTGTTTGTGTTTTCATTCATTTTACATAAAAAACTTTTGTTTGCTTTAAGCAAAATGGTGAGTAAAGTCTGTAAAGGGGTTTGTGACTTGGATAAATCAAGGTGTAGAACATTGTTTTTGGTAAAGATCCTTGAAGCAACTTATAATGGATTAGTGAACTATTGCTGATCAAATAAGTCCTTGTTATTCTCTTACTATTTTTAAGCCGCGCAACCCACCTATTGCACGTTGAAGTCAATGAAACTTATTAAGAATAAGATATTCACAAATGATTGCTTTTTAAAGTTAGATTTTCTAATAAAAGCTTTAATATTTTCATTATTTCATTTAATTATTTAGTGATCGATAGCTGATAGCTATTCTTCCAAATGCGTCATAAGTTAGTAAAGACACAAACCATTTGTAAGAAATACGTTATCTGCTGAAGGAAAATTATGACATAAGAAAGCCATTAGAATTTTACTCAATTGGCTAAATTCCAAGCTCTTGTTATAGGAATTCTAATAAAAATAGCTTAATTTCGATTGCAATTAAATGCTGCAATTTGCCTGCTTTTGAAAATTCTTTTAAACAAAAACTTTTAAAATTAAGAAATATTCTTAAATTGTGTGGTACTTCGTAGCCATGTTAACCAGCAATTACAACATTTCAAACGTTTTCCTTTTTGTCAAGAAGTTAAACTTTAAAGGCGTCATTCATTCAACAGCAAAATTTCCTTTACTTCGGCATTCTGCCAAAATGATAAGCAAACTATGAAAATGAATTTCCTGGATGTGCTTCAATTATTTCTTTATTCAAAACTGAACACAGCAAAAACGAATGGATGTAGAAGTTTTGTAATTGCTCGTTCACAAATTATTTTTAATATTTTGCTCTATCAAAACGCTTTTTTTATATGAAAATTTCAATTTAATGTTTTTTTTTCATTCAGAAGATGCTTTTAAGTTTAGGAGACAGTATAGCAAAAAGAAAAGAAAAAAATTTGTAGCTTCTTGGTGCGTGTGCACTTGTATGTTTGAAGTAGATGAAGAAATTGTTTTGTGCTTTAGTTGGATACATTTTGCCGCTCAATTAAAGTTTCTTTAATTAATCAATTACGTTCATAAAGTAAGTAAGGAAGAAAAAATTATTTTAACAAATTTAATAAAAAAAGTTCAAAGTAGCGACCTGTGCTTTGATTACAAGAATACGTGGATGGACGGGTGGACAGTCGAACCGACATGTGCTTTGATTACAAGAATACGTGGATGGACGGATGGACGGGTGGACAGTCGAACCGACATGCTTAGATTGACTCAGGAACAGATTCTGAGTCAATCGGTATGCTTAAAACACTAGTTTTGAATGTTACAAGCATCTGCATCTACAGGTGCCCCAGTCTGGGCGTTGTGGCTTCGACCCTAGTAAGTCTCCTTAATTTTTTTGTTTTGCCCTTCTTATCCTTATTCTAATTTCTTCTCTCCTTCCCTCTTAGCCCATTATTCTAACTGCCTCTTCAGGCAACACAAAGGGACCGAATTAAGCGGACCCAAGTGAGCTGTATCCTTTCCTTTAAAAGCTGTCTGCTCTTTCTAACCTAACATCTGCATAGACGAAAACAAACGCTACCACGTATGTGGTGTGGGTATAGAAATGTAAACTAAATAGGTTTTCAACCGCCTAGTTCACATTCAACCTTAATCTGGGCCCAAAAACTCTTGAATTAAAAAAAAACAAAACTGCCAAGTACATTTTGCCCTCATGCTGGAATGTAACGACCTTTATTTTATAACTTCATTCTCATAATCTTAAAACAAATCAAAAAATACCAAAATATATTATTTACGCTTTTTAAAGACATTAAATGGTGCAAAGCTTCAAAAAAGTACTAAAAAACTTTATTCGTATTTTTTTTAAGATCGGTCAACCGCAGTTAAAATTATGCTTACATCTTTATTGATTCAAAAAGGGAAATTTTAAAATTTTTACCCTTCTTTACCATAAGGGTTCAAATTTTCAGAAAAAGGCACACAATCATTTTTTTTTGTTAAAAGGTGTTGGTCGAATCTAAAATATTGTTTTTATTTATTCCTTATTTCCTTTTTTCCCCTTAGAGTGGGTGGAATACCTAAAAAAATACGACAAACATTTTTATAGTTTTTGAGATCTGTCGAAGGCAAACTTTACTATGTTCCTACCTTAATTGACTTCGAAGTCACGAAAAACATTTAAAAAACTTATACATAATATTTTTTACTTTTGTTACACCTCTTAGGTTCAGAAGTTACAAAATGAAAGCCATACAAAAATACAGTTTTCTGTTTAACCCCTCAGGTTTCGAATATTTGAAAAAATGCCAGGCATAGATCAATTAATTTTTTGAGAAGCATTAGATACTGTAAGATTTTGTTTTTTCGTGAAAAGTTAAGAAGTTAACGGATATTTCCTTGTTTGGCTAGTTTTCATCCTCTTACAGTCAGAACGTTATACAATCAACAGGTATACCCATCCCTGCAAAAACTACATATTAGAGTCAAAGTGTCAAGCAACAGCTCATAGAAAAAAAATGTGTAATAATTTTTGTTGTTTCATTTTCACAGGGAGAACATAAATTTGACAATTTGGCTCTAATCAGCTTTGCGACGAGTCTACCTGGTTATTTGTATCATTAGTCAGAACTTCTTAAAATCCTATCTTAGTGCATCTATGCGCTCTACCTTTACGCATTACAATTGAAAGACGATGAATGGATCATTCCGTCAATAAATCATTAATGCTGTTTATATGTGCCCATATACGTACATATATATGTAGTTACATTTGTTGATTTTTATTGATTTTTAAAAATATTTTTTTTTTAATAAATGCGATAAAGGAATATATTTTTTCAATTTTTTCAATGTCCTAACCATAATAAATGCGCATACAGCTCTTGTTTAATTTTTTACACAGATAATAGCTATGGTTTTTACGAAAAAAGTTAACAAAATCTGAAGAATAGAACTGAGTAAAAATCTCACGTGTACATACTAATGTGCTTTAAAAATATATTAAATTTTTCCCCAAAACAGACCTTTAGATTTATTTAAAAATAGAAAACAAGAATTTGTTTCTTTGCAGATGTAGGCACTTAAAATTTTTGCACGAAAACAAATTAAAAACAAGTAAAAGCGCTATACTCGTCTGTGCCGAATCTTATATACTCTTCACAACGTGTAGTTATGCAAAAAGGCATGAACATATTTACAAAGTACAAAAGTTGTGTCGTGGCTGAAAACAATTGTAAACTAAGGGTACTAAAACTTGGTTAATTGACTTTGCTTAAAACTAAATACTGAATGAAGCTAAAAAAGTATTTCAAAAGCCTGGAAAAGCGAATTTTTTCATAATTTCAAAAAAGAGTTAGAATAAAATTTCCAAAAAAAAAATTTATTAAAAGGAATTTAATTTTTAACTTTCCAAACCTTTTTTCGACGACAACTTTTTTTATTTGTAAACTAATCTATCTTAAACAGGCGCATAAAACAGTATTTTATGCTTAAATAAAATTAAAAATTTAAACACAAAGTAGGGTTCATATTTAAATATTGAAATTTATTTTTAACTTCCCTACGGGGAAGTGGACTGGTCCAAGACTATTGACGTAAACGGTCCCTTAGGGTACGGACTGGTTCTAGTTCCTGCACTTTATATGAAGAGAACCTGTCACTTCTACATTGCGTTGTCATTGGAGGGGGCAATTGGTTCAAAACTAACACCATAGAACTGGTAACAAGCCAATCCTATATAAGCAAATTTTGCATTAATTGTTTAACATCCTGTTTAATCTACTTTGTTTGTATTTACGCATGTGTGTGTGTATATGTAAACAGATGTATGTTTATGTGAAGTAACCAGTATTTCTATTTTTCCCCCTAACTTCTTAACACCTTTCAACCAGTTACTTGATGCGTGCCTTTTCACCCAATTACGACCAATAACTTTTGTCCAATTCGTGTTTTGTACCTGTAACAGGACGAGTGCGCCGACCAATTGACACCCATTTCCCGCAGGGTTGTTAATAGGCCTTGGAAGTCGAGTCTAAGGGGAAGTTGTAGGCTTTTTTACCTTGATTTTGTTAAATTTTGTATGGCAACCCCCTTAGCTGTTGGAGATAAGAGGTAAGTATGTTCTAGGAAAATGTTTGCAAGGAAAAATGACTTGGGGTCAGTCCTACATTTGACCTATCCACAGGCACCCTAAAAGCTATAGGAAGAATTAATTTTAATTCCCTTAACTTTGTATGGTAGCAAACTTAGGCGATTAAGATATGGGGTAATTATATTCTAAGAATATATTTAGAAGGGGAACCTAATGGGGTCAGTTCTACACTTTATTTCTTTAAGGCCAACTCTGGGAAAGTTATGGGCGTTTTTACATAATTTTTGTGAATTTTGTATGACAACTACATTTAGGTGATGATAGTTTTGGAGGGAAAACTAATGGGGGCCTGTGATACATTTTATTCCTGTAAGGGCGACTACAGAGAACTTGTTTGTACAAAAACATGTTTTCTTAGGGGCAACTCTGAAGTAGTTGTACAGGTTTTTATGTAAAAATTTAAGAGAAATAAATAGAGGTAGTCTTGGTTTTGTGCTTAAATCTCAGTCAGTTATTGGGCAATTTTGCTGGATTTCAATAGCAATTTTTTCGCAGACATTTCTGATAATTTGATATCTCTTACGGGTCTATGCAACATCGGAAGCTCTAACAAGTTGATTTAACCCATGACTCGGACAGCTGGACAGACGAACATCGCTAGATGGACTACCCTATCTTTAGGGACCAAAAAAATATAAACTTTATGGGGTCGTAGGTGGATATTAAGGAAATTACAAACGGAATGACAAACTTATATATACCCTGTGAAGGGTATAATTATAATTGGGTCACGAGCCTACTTGTACTTTTAACAATACATGAACATATTTCTACTTAAAAGTGCACGTAAGCTAAAGAAATGCAACACAGATACTGCTGCAGTTGCTTTAAAATATGTTTTTGTTATTGCTGTAACCGCATTACTTTAAAATATTTAAAAAGCTAAAGATAGTAGGTTTATGCTACAAAATAGAATGAATTGTGTAAAGGTAAATTTTATTTTTATCATGATTAAATAACTTAAGTTACATGAGTATTAAAAAAAATATTATCTGTTTTTGAAATTAAAAATTAAATATTGCATTACGCCATGTGGCGCAAAACAAAATTTTGATTGATTTTTACCCAAAACAATCAAAAAATTAAGTTAAAAAAATTTTAAGCGAAGGGTAGATAAGACTGCACTTTTGCTTAACGATTGAAATATTCTAAATATTTTAGAGTTGTGCGCTAATGTTGTGTCTAAAACAATTATGTAATAAATAACAGAAAATATGATTATACATATATAATTAAGTCGATTTTAAAATTAAATTTGATGATTTTTATTTCAAGCTAAATTAATATTCAATCCTCCAAAAACTAGTTCTTTATTTTAACAATAATGTTATACATTTTATAACACATCAGCTATGAGTGTTTGTTTTTACTCCTTAAGTGTGTCAAAAACTGTTGGTATTTCTATTAAGGTGACAATTTTATAAAAAACTTTAAAACCCTCCCTGCCGTCAAATGAGTAGCTAACTACAAAAAAAACTAGCTTTAAGTTAGCTTTTATAGACTAACTTAAAGCCAACTACTACGCAATGTAAAATTTGCATTAACCAAAATGTATACAAACACTGCGCAGTATTTTTTTAAAATAAGATTGCTTTAACAAATCAAGCAGAAGAAAACTTGTTCTTTCAATATATTATTTTACATTTAAAAACAAAGTGTCTCGGTGGCCTAGAGGTAACGCGCTTGTGCTGCAGTGCAGAAATCCCTGATTCGAATCTCTCAACGTCGGTAAATACAAAAAATGAAATTTTTAAATTGTAAATATTAATTATTAATAAAATATAAATAAAATAAAAGTTATTCTTCTTTAATAAAGCTCCCCATATGTCAAAAAAAATGACATTTATTTAGTTTTAGAAATAATCCCGTTTACGGCTTAAATCAATCTTTTTTGGCTTAAATCAAGTACGGTTCCGAACTTAAATCAATCCTTTTTTGGCTTAATTTTGGCTTAAAGTAAGAAATTCGTACTTGAAAAATTTTACTTGGAGTAAGAAATTTCGTAGTTGATTTAAAGCTAACTTAAAGTAGTAAGTTCATAGCTAGCTACAAAAAGTTAACTTTTAGTTAACAGCTAGGTAACTAACTTTAAGTTAATTAAAAGTAATGCAGAATCGGACAATTGACTACTTCCTAGGACATCGCAATGTTAAAATAGTTAGTTAATTCCATATAAAAGTAATGCAAGTGTCAACCACCACTACTTGAGAAATAGTTAGCTTCAAGTTAATTTTAAGTTAACTGAATGTCCGACAGGGCTATTACAGTTTGTTAAAGTAAACGTTACATTGTTGCAGCAAATAGCAAACGTTTTAGCATTTGTTTTTTCTTTATGCTTTTTATTTCTGGCATCATCCAAATATAATTTCCTTAAATTTTGCTCGTTCTTCTATGTGATATTTGCGTTTTATGTCTTAATGCACACGGCCACAATTTCAGCAGAGGATAAGTCAAAAGAAAACCTCAAACATTAAGAGATAAGTTAAAATGTATACATACATATCTACATATTTTTTATTTGCTTGCTAGCACTTAAAGTATATCACTACATATAATATTCTAACGTTTCATACATTACGTCACGTAACAGTCATGTCACCAACATTAGACATCAAAAGAAAACAAAACTGTCACGTCACATTTACTGGTTGTCTTTCAAATGTGTATTGTAAAACAAATTTTTGCTATACAAAGTGTTGCATATCAAATAGGCTACAGAAAAAATACGCATACTAAGAAAATTTTAAAAGAATCATTCTCACATACAGTTACAGACTGTAACTAAATGGCAAGGAAACGACAGAAGGAGATACATATACTTGTAATTTGCAGATCCTGCAAATAATGTAAAAAAAATTAACTTTCAAACTTTCGATCAAACAAAAATTAATTCAAATTAAAGAAAAGAAAAAGTAAAATAAAATAAAATAAAATAAAATAAAATAAAATAAAATAAAAAAAAATAAAATAAAATAAAATAAAATAAAATAAAATAAAATAAAATAAAATAAAATAAAATAAAATAAAATAAAATGAAATAAAATAAAATAAAATAAAATAAAATAAAATAAAATAAAATAAAATAAAATAAAATAAAATGAAATAAAATAAAATAAAATAAAATAAAATAAAATAAAATAAAATAAAATAAAATAAAATAAAATAAAATAAAATAAAATAAAATAAAATAAAATAAAATAAAATAAAATTAAATAAAATTAAATAAAATAAAATAAAATAAAATAAAATAAAATAAAATAAAATAAAATAAAATAAAATAAAATAAAATAAAATAAAATAAAATAAAATAAAATAAAATAAAATAAAATAAAATAAAATAAAATAAAATAAAATAAAATAAAATAAAATAAAATAAAATAAAATAAAATAAAATAAAATAAAATAAAATAAAATAAAATAAAATAAAATAAAATAAAATAAAATAAAATAAAATAAAATCAAATAAAATAAAAAAAAATAAAATAAAATAAAATAAAATAAAATAAAATAAAATAAAATAAAATAAAATAAAATAAAATGAAATAAAAAAAATAAAATAAAATTAAATAAAATAAAATAAAAAAAAATAATATAATAAAAGCAAAAAAATAAATAAAATAAAAATATATACAAAAAATATTGAAATAAAATTATGTAAATGTAAAATAAATTCACACAAAAAAATTGTTTTTATAGAATATTATGAAAAAGATTTTTATATATTTATAATGAACACGAATTGATTACTTTAAGCCTCTGTCTTACCAACAACTTAAACTCATTGCATTTTTCATTACCAATTCTGTTAAGTTAAAATAAAAAAGCATTTGAATAAAGCGTTTAAAATGTTTATGTATATAATTCTTTCTGTGTTTGTCCCGTATAGCATTTAAGCTAAAAAAAATTAATAAAACGGAAGTAACAACCAAAACGTTAAGGAATTGTTAGATAAAATGTAAGAACAAAACAAATACACTAAAGATAGTAAAGTTTAAAAACGCATTACAATCAACTTACAACACATAAGTCGACAACCATCCAACACCCCCACATTACCACTGACAATAATTCAAAATTCTAAATGTGTGCAATTTAAAAGAAGACTTGTGTTAAGGTACATCAGGAAATGACAAATGAATGTCAGTATGTATGGATGTACATTTGGATGTGTGCTTATGTGTGCATTTTTGAGTATTCTTTACAAATATATTTTCGTTGTACATTGTAGTTTTGCCAAGCATGATGACAAAGTAAAATTTTAGGTATTTTACATGCTTAGTTCTTAGATCACGTACAACTCTTCATCATAGATTTTTTTTTTTGACAGGAAGAAAACGTTTAACTGGAAAGTTTTTTATGCTAAAATTTCTCTCATTTATGTCAATTTCAGTTTTTGGTTGGCAGGTTTCACTTCTAGAAAAAAAGCAACCATTTGCAGGTTTCTTTTAAAATAATTGTTTTAAATAGTTGTTCTTTGAAAATTGCAAAAGAAGTTTTGAAATTTTGTTTTTATTTTTTTTAAATTTTTGCATTAATTTACTTAAAAAGGTTTTGACTGAAACCATATGGGAGTGCAGAATTTTAATAAAGAAGAGATATAAGCAACAGTGAACAAAAACATAACATGTTATAAATAATTAGAGTAAAGAAACATGTTGTCTATAACTTTAGTAAAATTGGTTTTTATAATTCGCATACACACATATAAACATTTAATCTTGTCGTAACAGATATCGAGTAATTGAAAAAAATTGTTGAAAAAGTTGTTGCATTGACAAATTTGCTGTGAATAATTTATCAATTAAAGAATTATTGTATTGATTAATATGATTATTATTATGAAAATCTGTTTGTTGTAATTTTTTTCCTGTCTTTATAACTTAAATATATCAGACCCAAAAGTAGTGTTTTTTAGAGCAAATTATTAAAAGATATTTAAAAAAATACTTTACTGGTATTGCAGTTTTCGAGAAAAATTTCTGGGCACCTGCAGCGGAAATTTTTTATTTCTACGTTTGTTTGTTTATTCTCTTAACAAAAATCATTTCACAAGTCATTTAGTATTTTTTTTTTAACTGGCAGCTAATAAGAGCCCATTTATATAATTCCTATTTTCGAATTTTACCAAACGAAATGTATTACGCATTTCTTTTTTAAAATCAGTTTGTTAAAAAATATTCAATTTAACATATTATTGTTAATTGAAAGAAAAAACATTAGGTCGTATCTCAAAATGGTTATTTGGGAGAACATTTGTGTAGGGGCTATATTAAAAAATATGTTAGGACATAAAGATAGGCAGAAGTGAAAAATTTTGAGAAGATAGAATAATTTTCAAGATAGATGTATCCCAAAACGCTAACTCCGGGAGCAAATTTGTATGAGGATTATATTAAAAAAACCGCGATCCCCATTATAAAACAATAGGCTTTGTTCCATAGACGGATGGATGGGCGTGCTTTTATCGACTCAAGAAGTGATTTTCAGTCGATAGTATGCTTGAAAGTTGTTCTTAGACCATTTCTTTTAGGCGTAACAAACCTCTGCCTAAACGCATAATATACCTACCTATTTTGTGGTATAAGAATAAAAAGTTAAAAATACCAATAAGTGGGCTTAAAATAATTGAATGCCGGATTTTTGTACCATTTACGTAGTGATAAAGGTATATATCAGCTTGTCATTCCGTTTGTAATTTCTTTATTATCCATTTCCATTGTAGCCATGTCCGTGTGTCTGTCTGTGTGTGTGTTAAAATCAAATTAATGGTGACAATGTGAGTACTATAGACCTGTTTTTGGTGCAAAGTTATTAGAAATATCCCTAAAATGATTAGTTCACCACGGATCTAGGCAAAATACTGCGATTGCTCCAGTTTTTTAGAACAACTGACAAGGTTGTTAAGGACTTATACGGCTGTGCATAAATACGCATTAAGTTTTTGTTTGTATGTTTGGACGTAAGTATGTATGAACCTGTGCTGTTGATTTCGGCACACGTTTGACAATTCAAACGCAAACGAAAATGAAAACTGTTTTTATTTAACGAGATTGACAATGAAGGGTCGAGGCGAATTCATAGAGAAGGTGGTCTTGACAAATCAGCTGACTATTTTTAGCTCGTGCAGTTTTCCTCACAATATGCTAAAAGTTTTTCTATTTGCTTCTTCTTGTGCTTTGTGCCAAAAAAAAAGTGTAAAATTAGTTTTATTCTCGTTTTTCTTCTGCAATTTATTTGTGTTTTTTTATGATGCCATATTTGTGTTTGACATTATATGTACGAATTTTTCGTCCTGCGTTCACCTTTTATGAATTCGCCTTGCTGAAGGGTATATAATGTGAAGTGTATGTAAATAAGATTCAGCACAGCCGAATATAGAGCTCTTACTTGTTTATTTTTACAAGCCAATTATGAAACTAAGTTTCAAAAAAATTTTTTGTTAAATTTTTTGCACCATATAGGGTATTAAAGTATTGAAGAATTTAAATTGAAATAGTTACTATAGAAAAAATATTTTTTTAAAAATATTTAATTTTTGCACCGTTTAGCATTTAAGGTAACGATACATTTAACTGAAGCACCAAAATATCTCTTTTTTGACGATTTTGTTTTCTTACTAAAAATGTACATAATTTGTTTGAATTCAAGTAGTATGTGTAAGTAAGTATGTACTTCTCAAATATCCAAAAAACTTATACAAGCACATGTGTTTTCATTTATGTTTGTATGTGTATGTGTGTACATGTATATTATTTGTGTTAATAACCAAATATTTACTTTTTTCACATACATTTGAAATTTTGTTATTCACTGTCTGCTAAAACGCCGTTTATTAAAAAATTTGTTATTTGCACACAAGTTTATAAAAATTAAATCAACAAAGAATAAATTAAAAAAAGAAGGCAAAAATTCCCAAATAACACCTGAATTAAACTTAAATTCCAAGGGTATGTTTGTACTATTAAAACATTTTTTAAAAATATTTAAAATTTAATTTTCCATTAAATAATAAACGAGTTTGAATATTTAATTTTTGCTCTCATATATTTTCAAATATTTTAAGACTTACTTGGCCGAGCCTAAGCTGTAGGGATGTAAAATCCTTATATATTTGACTTACCATAACTTTTAAACTAGTTTTGTACATAGATGACCTCTTAAAAAAAAAATTAATTATGTGTAAATCTATTTAAAACCTAGGCCGTTTCATTGAAAAAAAAAGGTTTGTTGTATTATAGTCAGTTACTTCTTCCTTTTTAAAAAATTTCAACTCCTTTTTTCGAAAATAGGGTGAATTCCAAAACGCAGTTTGCTTTGTATTACAAAATTTCAAGTTTTTCCTAAAAGCAAAGATGGGGTTTTTGATAATAGCTTCTACTTCCAAAAGAGTCTTTAGAGCTATATTAATGTTGTGGAGGCAAAAAACGCTGCCAAAATTGTAAGGAGTGTACAAAGGAAGAAGTTAAAAATTTGTAATGCAAAGCAAACTGCGTTTTGGAATTCAGCCATACTTATACGTTATTCTGAACAGTGTGGCGCTACAGTATGTGATGTATTTATTACCCCCCTTTTACATATGCCAACCAACATTTGTAAGTAAAAACAAATATAATTTAAAATAATAATTTCTGTTTATTTGGCTTTAAGGTCACCATTATATTATATGTATACCTGCGTCTATAGTTAGTTTCTAAATTCAAAATTGATGTATTTTTGCTGGACACAAATCAGATCAAAAATATAAAAACACTACAACATCACAAAAAACAGCATTATCATTACATTGCACTAATTCAAATCATTATCCCGATTTCAAAAATACATCAATTTTGAATTTAGAAACAAACTATAGACGCAGGTATACATTACAAATGTTACAAATTATAAAAGTTCCATCGACACAACGGATTAATTACAAAACAGACACAGCTAATGTTGCACAGAATTATAGACTTCTAGTTAATAAGATTTGAATATTAAAATAGTTTAAATAATTTATTTAACATATTGTAATGTTTTGTCATACGTATGTATTTCATGTTTGTACAGTATTTTTTCAATTTATGTATGTTTGCATGTGTGTATTTAAAAAAAAAATTTTCATTTCCTTTTCCTTATTTGTTAAATATTTTTTCAATATTTAAAAAAAAAAAAAAAAAAAAATTTCAAATAATTGTAAACAAATATATAAGCCCTGAAGAAGCTACACATTGAGGTAGCAAAATATTGGCCAAATAAAATAAAATATAAAAAACAAAAAGATCTAAAGCTTGAAGAAAACAAGAAGAAAATTTTGATAACAAAGAATGGAAATTTTTTTAAAACTAAGAAATTCCAATACTAGCCGAGTGTAATGAACTTTTCGAAATCAGCTACGAGTTCTCATCAGCCCTTTTTCTACTCATTACTACTGTAAGTTGAATGTAAGCAAGCTTATGCTAGAACTAGAATACTAAAACTATATTCATATTCAAAATTGCTTTAATAAGAAATTCTATTCTTAGCTGGCAGAAGTTTAATAATTAAATTAAAGGCAAATAAACAGAAATTATTATATTGTTAAGAAAAATTCAAATAAATAACTTAAAAATGTATAATTAAAAATATGTGATAAACTATATATCTGCATACCTTAATAAACAATCAAGCACACACATGCATATTTCCACAATTAATTGTTGTAAAGGTAACATACACATATTTAAAAGAAGACTAAAAAATTTTTATTAAATTCAAACTGTAGATCCGTAAACATGTGGTTGTATTATGTTTTCTATGCACAATCAACTCCCATTAGAATAAAATTAAATTTTGCCGCGACAAAAGAACACACTGTATGAATGTATAATTAGTTTGATCTTTTTTGGTTGTTCTTTACTTGTGTATGTGTGCAGTTATAGATAAAAAGCTTTGTTTAGATTAAGCCAAAAAGAAAATATGGGCAAAACAATAAAAGACCAACACATACACAGATATATATGCTCATAAATCTCTCATTTAAATGTGCATACCTACCATTAGTGTTAGTAGTAAATAAATTAAACATTCTCACAGGTACAAGCACAAACACAGGTTGTGCCATTTTTTGTTGTAACTGTCAGAGACTCATTCTCTTTTTCCGGTGCATTGTTTTAATCATTAAAATTTTAGAAACCAATACAGCCATACATAGATTTAAATTTTGCTGTTTTTATAATAAAATGTTTATGTGATTGTATAAAAATAGTTTGTATTAAGGTATAATGGCTGACTTTGCATGCAGACATGTACATAAATCAAAAACAACTAGGTTTTTCATTTCTGGTAAAAAGTAATTTATATTAAGAAATAGACATAATTGAGAACTGCTGGAATGAAAAAAATATTTGAAAATTTTTTGATAAATGCATATTTTGATAAAACGACTAATTTACTAAAGAATAATTTTTGGTAAATTTAATAATTAGATTTTATAGCCGCGGCCCGCTAACAAGATTTTTCCCAAAAATTGTTTATTAAAATAAATGCTTTTGACAATTGGTGGTAGTTTATTATTTAATACTAAGCATTTTTAATGCATTCAAATACAGTTATACGAAACCTTTTTATTTAAAGAATTTAGTATTTAAATTTACACGTTAGAAATGCTGCCAATGTTGTTGTTGTTGTTAAAACAGCCTAATAGTTAGACATGTCAGACAGCCAGACCATTATGTATTCATTTAGCAAAAACACGTATTTATGGATATTTAAAAAGGCATCTGTCTGAATACAGAAACAAATAGTTGAAATAGATAGAATAACATACACATATACACAAACATGTATATACCTATACAAGTATTTATCTATGTCTGTATATGTAAATGAAATGTCTGTTAAATATTTTAAAATCAAACAACAAAACGCAGTCAGCCACGTATAACAAACAGTATTGAAGAATTTTGCCTTATTTTACTAAAAGAATGAATACATTTTCAAACATGACTTGAATTCATAAAATAATTAAAAGTTATTGTTTTCATTGTACTATTGTAGTAATGCAAAACAGAGGTTATTTTTAAAAGTTTAACATGTATCATTTAAAGCACCAGTATCAGTTGGGTAAAAGTTACAATTGTTTGGAAGATTTAAAATGCTTAGCGTGTTTAAAAAGAATTAAAAAAAATTTTTGTAACTAATATTTGTAAAAATCATTGTTAAAGATATAAGTTAAAATCTTAAAGGAATTTCTTAACTTTATAAAATATACTTAACTTAGAAAGTTTGTTAAAGGACGTACCTGTAAATAAAAAAGAAAATGATTATAATTAGTAAGTTGCTGATATTTATATACACATATTTAGGGTAAATCATAAAAAAATATTTTTGTTTTTATATATATATTATACACAAAGGCATGGAAATCATACTTAAGTATGGATTTCTTGTTTCCTTACTTAATAAATACACTTAATATATTTAATTTATTTAAATACCTGTAAAATATTTTGAAAGTTTAACGTATTAAAGGATTTAAGGTTTATTTATACGTGACTTAACCATACCACAGTAAGCTGTTCGAACCAAACTTATGGGCAGCACTGTATTTGATTATAGGTGACTTATCATTACGCCATAACAATAACCTTAGAAACCAATTGAGTTTTGGTTTTCATGGCAACGGTTGCGGTTATAGCGTTATGGTAAGTCACATATAATTGAACCTTTAACTAAAAAAATATATATACAGGTGTCTATATGTTACATTCAGAGTTGGGCAAAATACATGCTTTGCTGTATTTGAAATACAAAATACTTCTTCCGCTTGTATTTCAAATACAAAATACCAAATACTTTCAAGTCGAGTATTTCAAATACAAAATACAGTATTTTAGTATCTTTTATTTGAAATACAAAATACATTTATACACATTAATCATGAACGCAAGTTTTTAAAAGTTTAATCAGATAAGCAGCCTCTTGTTGAAGAATATATCGTCACAGAAAATGCAAAACGCCTTATCTGACAAACAATTTAAAATTGGCTTTTTATAAATTATAGCCTTCAAATATGTACGTCATCTCGCAAAACTCTTTTTTTTCAGCAGAAATAAATTTGTTGATCCTTTTTAACTAACATATGTGGCAAAAATTTGTGTTAATTGTAAATATATTTTTCATTTACACAAAAATGCTTGCCCCTTTTAAAAATTTTTAAAATGTTAGATAGGGCGTTTTGCGTTTTCTGTGACGATATAAATCCAGCTAAAAAACAATTTTTTTACAGGTCCTGATAAAAACAGACTGGTGTTAAATTTTATGAAAACAGTTCTCTGCAAGGCATGTTCAACAAGGTAAACCCAAGGCGAATTCAAAAAATTCGCCCTCTGCATTTCCTTTTTGTGTTTGAACGGTAGAATGCCAGAAAAATTAAAAATTTTATACAAAATTAAATTTTAATTTATAGGGTTTGTTGTTGGTTAAGTTTGTCTATATGCATTTCATTGGTTCTTACACCAAATCATCAGTAGACTTCAACCACCCAAATTCTTAAAAATTCATGAATATTTTCTGTCTTTATATAATAATCTCATCAAACAAAATGAGAATTACTATAAAAAACCAAAACGTTCAAGTTTTTTTAAGAATCCAACAAACCATTATTCGCTATTCGCTTGTTTTGATTTTCTTTTTCCCCTTACATTTGAATAACCATTGGTTATTACTAAATGTATTGTGAGGGGCAACCGAAAACAAAACCTTGTTGTTAAACAACACAATTTTTAAATTATTTAGGATTTAATCCCAATTTTCTTGTTAATTTATAGGGTTTGTTGTTGGTTAAGTTTGTCTATATGCATTTCATTGGTTCTTACACCAAATCATCAGTAGACTTCAACCACCCAAATTCTTAAAAATTCATGAATATTTTCTGTCTTTATATAATAATCTCATCAAACAAAATGAGAATTACTATAAAAAACCAAAACGTTCAAGTTTTTTTAAGAATCCAACAAACCATTATTCGCTATTCGCTTGTTTTGATTTTCTTGAATTCATGAATTTTTAAGAATTTGGGTGGTTGAAGTCTACTGATGATTTGGTGTAAGAACCAATGAAATGCATATAGACAAACTTAACCAACAACAAACCCTATAAATTAACAAGAAAATTGGGATTAAATCCTAAATAATTTAAAAATTGTGTTGTTTAACAACAAGGTTTTGTTTTCGGTTGCCCCTCACAATACATTTAGTAATAACCAATGGTTATTCAAATGTAAGGGGAAAAAGAAAATCAAAACAAGCGAATAGCGAATAATGGTTTGTTGGATTCTTAAAAAAACTTGAACGTTTTGGTTTTTTATAGTAATTCTCATTTTGTTTGATGAGATTATTATATAAAGACAGAAAATATTCATGAATTTTCAAGAATTTGGGTGGTTGAAGTCTACTGATGATTTGGTGTAAGAACCAATGAAATGCATATAGACAAACTTAACCAACAACAAACCCTATAAATTAACAAGAAAATTGGGATTAAATCCTAAATAATTTAAAAATTGTGTTGTTTAACAACAAGGTTTTGTTTTCGGTTGCCCCTCACAATACATTTAGTAATAACCAATGGTTATTCAAATGTAAGGGGAAAAAGAAAATCAAAACAAGCGAATAGCGAATAATGGTTTGTTGGATTCTTAAAAAAACTTGAACGTTTTGGTTTTTTATAGTAATTCTCATTTTGTTTGATGAGATTATTATATAAAGACAGAAAATATTCATGAATTTTTAAGAATTTGGGTGGTTGAAGTCTACTGATGATTTGGTGTAAGAACCAATGAAATGCATATAGACAAACTTAACCAACAACAAACCCTATAAATTAACAAGAAAATTGGGATTAAATCCTAAATAATTTAAAAATTGTGTTGTTTAACAACAAGGTTTTGTTTTCGGTTGCCCCTCACAATACATTTAGTAATAACCAATGGTTATTCAAATGTAAGGGGAAAAAGAAAATCAAAACAAGCGAATAGCGAATAATGGTTTGTTGGATTCTTAAAAAAACTTGAACGTTTTGGTTTTTTATAGTAATTCTCATTTTGTTTGATGAGATTATTATATAAAGACAGAAAATATTCATGAATTTTTAAGAATTTGGGTGGTTGAAGTCTACTGATGATTTGGTGTAAGAACCAATGAAATGCATATAGACAAACTTAACCAACAACAAACCCTATAAATTAACAAGAAAATTGGGATTAAATCCTAAATAATTTAAAAATTGTGTTGTTTAACAACAAGGTTTTGTTTTCGGTTGCCCCTCACAATACATTTAGTAATAACCAATGGTTATTCAAATGTAAGGGGAAAAAGAAAATCAAAACAAGCGAATAGCGAATAATGGTTTGTTGGATTCTTAAAAAAACTTGAACGTTTTGGTTTTTTATAGTAATTCTCATTTTGTTTGATGAGATTATTATATAAAGACAGAAAATATTCATGAATTTTTAAGAATTTGGGTGGTTGAAGTCTACTGATGATTTGGTGTAAGAACCAATGAAATGCATATAGACAAACTTAACCAACAACAAACCCTATAAATTAACAAGAAAATTGGGATTAAATCCTAAATAATTTAAAAATTGTGTTAAAATTAAATTTTTATAACGTGAAAATGTCAAATTAATTTTAATCAGCTGGGCCCTTAATATTACCTGGTTAAATGTGTCTTGGTTCTCTGTATGTGAAAAACAAATTAAATTAAAAGTAAAGTAATATCAAGGCGAATTCAAAAATTGGCCCTCTGCATTTCTTTTGTATACCCTTCACATAGTGATAAGGGTATATATTAGTTTGTCATTCCGTTTGAAATTTCTTTATTTTCCATTTGCGACCCCATAAAGTATTAATATTCTGGATCCTTATAGATTGGGAAGTTAATATACCCATGTCCGTCTGTCAGTCTGTTGAAATCAAGTTTCCGGAGTCAAATAAAGTGATACGAACCAGTAATTGGTGTCAAACTTTTGTAAATATCCTGGAGAAAATCGTTATTTAAAATTAGCAAAATCGGTTGACTATTGACCGAGATATAAACGAAAAATCAAAATAACCCATTATTTAGGAAAAAAGCTGTCCATATATCCCTATATATCTCAGTGAATATAGTCATTCTTGCCACAAAACTTGGCACGGATACTCTGAAAATAGGGACCTCAAAGGGAAAAAGTTGTTTTTCAGATAGGATAAAGGAAAATGGTTTTTTGTCTGCAATTTCACAGATTTTGTGAAATTTTTCATGCGCTAAATCTTAGAAATTATAACAGCTATCGACCTCCACTTTGAAAAAAAAATTTTTTGAGTGGGGGCAGGAGAAAGTGTAGCTCCCATACAAATTAACAATTTTTATGAAATTTTCGATACGCTATATCTCGGAAACTATAACAGCTATCGACTTCTAGTGTTCTACAAAAAGGAATTCGATGATAAGACCTACATTTTGGAAAATAAGGTTGAAGAGGAGCAGCGGGCCTAGAAGATCCCATAAAAAATTAAAAACTTTTATTAACCTTTTGATACGAATAATGTCGAAAACTTTAACAACTCTCGACCTCAAATCTTCTTCATCTATTTTTACTATCCATACGAACGTTAAAATTTTGTAAAGTTTTCTATGGACTTTAAACTCGCACAAGGATTTTTATTATATTATTTGCAGTACAAAATTACTCGGCTGGGTATATTAAAAGAGCAATGTGAAGGGTATATAAGATTCGGCAGAGGCAAATATAGCGATCTTACTTGATGTGTTTAAAAGTGTGAATGTCAAAGAAAATTTAATTTTTATACAAAATTTAATTTTTTTGACATTCACATTTCCAAATATCCGCTTAGATCTTGATACCTGAATGAGTGAGACCTGTAAAAAAACGTGCCTTGCTAAGGCGAAGACGTGAATGAATACGAAGACAAAGTTTCAATTTTTTTTCTTTTTAATTGTAACATTTTTAAATTTTTCTAATGACAACTTTTTGCATAACAAAAAAATTTATTTTTAAGAATGTATTTTGCCATCATAAGTATTTTAAATACAAAATACAAAATACTTCAGTGTTGGGTATTTCAAATACAAAATACAAAATACGTATTTGTATTTCAAATACGTATTTCAAATACAAGTATTTGAAATACTGCCCAACCCTGGTTACATTAAAGGCAGAACAAAAGAAATAATATTGCAAAATAAAGTACTAGAAAACAAGAAGGCGAATTTGTTACAACGTTATATATTTTAGCCGTTGGGGAACTTTTAATTTTGATAGGTCCTGGCCATAGCTCTGAACTTTTTTGATTTTGCATTAAAAAAGCACTCAACTGTACACATTAAAAACCATATTTGCTCGTATTAATGAGAAAACTTTAGATTGAAAGTATTAAAACATACCAGTGGATCACTGATTATAATGTCTCCATGTCTGCTTTAAGGAACTGCCTTAAGATACTATGATTGTTGGCGCAGAGGTAAACACATTTACCAAATTGTGTGAATATTTACCAAATTGTGTAAACATTTAGTAATATTCGGGCCAATTGGATTCCGAATTGTTTACTACAGAAGAAAATTTGTTTTGAATTTATGCTCACTTTTTAAAGCAACACATAATCATGGCTGCCATATTTGACGATTTATGGTAATTTTTTTGTAATAAAATAGGTTTTTGACGAATAAACGATTTGGGCCAAAATTTTACGTTTTTAAAAATTAAGGATTTGCAAATTTTTTACGTACGAAAATTGGTTTCAGCAATATTGATTATAAATTAATGAGAAAGTTTTCTTATACATATCACTTTTAAATATTATTGCAATATTAAGTCAATTAGGTATTTTATGTAAAAAACTAAAATGTTTAAAAAATATTTTTAGACAATTTTTCTGTTTTTATATTTTCAATATTATTCCTTAAAATTATGAAATTTTGTTTAAAAGCGTTATATCCCAATATTCATAATACTTTTAGTAGGTTTGTTAAAGGCTTAATTTATACATATGGCATATTTTTTAGACAAGCGCTTAATAATCCTTCTAAAAGTACTGTGTTTATGGCCAACAAATTTTAGAGTAGACGATTCTTTGACGATCTCGAAAAGCTGGTTGACCATTTAGACCATATTTTTCAAAAAATTTACGATATCAGATTACATTTTTCTGGCAATAGTACAAACAAACAGGATAAAAGATAGAATAGCAGACAGGAAGATACACAGGAAGACAGACACATTAGATAGACACACAGACACACACACAGATAGACAAACAGACACAAGGACAGACAGACAGACAGGCAGACATTCAGACAGACAAACAGACAGACAGTCAGACAGACAGACAGACAGACAGACATACAGACAAACAGACAGACAGACAGACAGACAGACAGATAGACAGACGTACAGACAGACAAACAGACAGACAGACACTTAGGAAAGTAGGCAGACAGACTGACAAACATATAGACAAGCTTAATTTTTTATTTATAACTAGACCGATGTCTTCAAATCGTCATCTGAAATGCAAAGGAAACTAGTATCCATGAAAAAATACTAACTTTGGTAATGATAAGGAAAGTAAAAAAAACGTTTTCACAAATTTTAAGTTTTCATTTTTATAAAGCAAAAACTTAATAAATAAGGGAGTCCAAAAACACTTTGTTGTATCAAGTTAAAAGGCCTAACAACGTGTTAGACCACACCAAACAAAATTGAAATATCTTTGTTATTGTAAAGTATTCTAGTTTAGAATAACAAAATCTTTAATTTTATTAGGTGTTTTATCTCATCTGTAGAGCCTTAAAAATAGATGCACTTCAGGTAACAATATAAGAATTTATAGAAATTATATATATTCTTTAAATTTCTTTATGCAAAGTCACGCGTGTTTTACGTATAGATATAACTAGGAGTCCTTTATATGGGAGGAACAACAACCCATTTACCCAACCGATTATTTTTTTGGTAAAAGTTTTGGAAAAGATTTAATGCAAAGGTTGACTTATTAAATTGGTGCCGCATTTCATCATTGTGTACACTAACACACTTGCCTTTCTTGGAAGTGCGGCACAACTGTACATTTTTGTTTTAAATTTTTTTAGTTTTTTGATTATTGTACTACGATTTTACAGGGTATGGAAATCATTTAATGCAAAATTAAAGTTTTATTTGCATATTTACAAGGGTCAACCTAACGATTTAAATTAAAACTATGTTTTAAAATAATTTTTTAAAATAAACAGTTTTTTTGTATACTTTCTGATAAGTAAAAGAGTTAAAAATTTTATCGCTTCAAACAAATTTTATATTTTTTTGCAGAAAAATGTATTTTATTTTATTTTAAAAATGTATTTATATTTATTTCAAATAAACCTTTTTTATCATAATTTTTTGAATTTTTCAAATTAAATTTAGTTTTAGTTCCGTTTTTTTTGTTCTACTTTTTTTAAATATTATTTTTAAAATTTTGTTCCTATTAAATCGCTTTTTAAATATTTACTTACTAAAATTTGAAAATACACTTTTTAATTGGCTTGTGGTATTTTCCACATTATAAAAAAATATTTTCTTAAATACCAATATTTTTATTAAACGTATTTTAAAAAAATTAGTTGTTTATAAAAAATGTTTGCATTCTTTACTTAAGATTCCACTAGTTAAATAACGTTTTTTTTTAATAAACATATTTATGGTGCTTAATTGCTTCAGGAATCTTTTTGTTTAATAGAACAGGATACACTCATACATGTAGTGTCAAGGCGAATTTGGGAAATATTCCCTTGGCATTTCCTTTTTTGTTTGGGAAATTAAATGTCAAAAAATTTCAAACTAAATTGATAAACTAAACATTTACTTTTAAAAAATTTTAAGATGGATCTGTTGTGTTCTTGACACTAACTCAATTAATGTATCCTCAACTGATCTCTAAAAAATTTCTAGTTAAATGAATAACTTCAAAAGCGAAATGCAGATTTAATACACAGGGCATTTTATAATTGCATACGCAAAGACAATTCAAGCAATTGGTTCGGCCCTCGTACGTAAGCATGTTGTATAAACGTACAAGTTCCTTTTGTATATTTGATTTCTAAATTCGTGTTTATTAATGTATTTCCAACAAAGAGAACATTATACAACACACTCTCACGGTAACCAACAAATATTTTTATTGTTGTTGCTACTAATTACCTGGAACTAAATAAGGGGCTGGATTTGGTGCAGGTTGCCAATATGTTGGTGTTATCGAAGGATAGAGTTGTTGTTGATGCGTGTTCTGTTGTTGTTGATTATGCAGGTGATGATGATTATGGTTCTGCTGTTGATTTCGTGAATGTTGTTGCTGATGATGATGATGGCCATTTGTGGTCAGACTTATGGACGGTGAGGTGGGTGTGGTTGTTGATTTGTTGTTTGTCGTTTGCATTGTGGTAATTGATGATACAATTGTTAAAGCCATGGCAGATGTTGTTTTTGTAGCAGTTGTTAGCTTTTCCGTTGCCATTATTGAATTCAGAGAATTCAAGGATAAAATTTTTGTTTTTCCTAGCTCGTCTTTTGCAGATAACAATGATGCAGATAATGTTATGTTTTTGTTGCCAGTTATATTATTACAGTTAGTGTTTAGATTATTGTTGTTGTTGCTATTGCTGAATTCGTTAACACTTCCGTTTCCTTTGTAAGCGATTATGTTGTTGTTATTGTGTGGGTGTTCTAAAATTGTATCAATGTTTTTTATGTTGCTACCATTGTTGTTTTTGTTGTTGTTTGCGCTATTTGCTAAACACATTGTTGTTGCACTATAATTAGTTGACGCCATCGAACCATTCAGGAGATTATGGTTTTTCATTGTTTATTTTTTGGGTAGAAAAAATTTTCTTTTTTTTATATTTTATTTCTTAACACTTCCGTTTAGTTTTTATTTAAATTTTTATTGTTGAAGGTAACACTGATAATAATTAAAATTTTTATTTAATTGAATTTTGATAGTTTGCTTTAAACATTCCAAATAAGAATTTAAGTAAATTGTTATAAATTCTTTCAAATCTTTGTATTCGTTGACAAATCTTCAAATTTGAAATTTCATAAAATATTTTCTTTTATTCTTTTAAAAGTTATTTTTCCAGGTTTACTTGATTTCTTTTTCCTTTTTGGTAATGTTTATGATAATTAAAGTTTGTATACTCAATCAATTATCAACGTTCAATTTTATATATTGATAAAATTTTATTGTATGCTAATAAAATATAAAACAAATTTTTACTTTTATTAATTAGAATTCTTTCACAATTTTAGAATTTTTTTTATTTGCAAATTAGTGACACAAATTAGGTTTGATTTTTTTGTTTTTTTATTTTTTACTTCTTTTTTAGATCTAATTGAATTTTTAATGGCGATGGCTTTAGTTAATTTATTTTTTTATATATTTTGTATACTTATATAATTTTTAAAATATAAATTTTTCCTACAACTTTTGAAACGAATATATGCTTCATTTCATGGCGTAATAGATTTCTAGAGCTAATCTTAGTCTCACCCTGACACTTAAATTTATAACCGTGAGAAATGGTGTAAGTTTTTACTTAAAAAACAAGAGACTTTCTTTCAGTTTGATTACTTTTAGAACATAAAATTTTATTACAACTTTCAAAATATATTAATCGAATTACTTGTAACATTTTCTTTGTTGTATTTGCTGAGTATACAAATCCAAAACGCAATATATGTTTTTCTTGGAAGGATCATATTAATTTTGTAGCTACATTTTTTTCATCTTGATTATAATTTAAAATTTTCATTGCAAAAATATTATGCAAAAACTATATTTACAAACACAAAACCAAGTCCTAACCATAATTATCCCAATATGTTCCTTAAAAAATCATAAAAGAACACAAAGTTAAATAAAGGAAATCGGGATCAAATAAATATTTTGGTAGAAATTTCCTTTTACATTTTTTATAAAATGTCATTTTAAGCATTTGCATCTTGTTAATAGAGCAGTGGTTCCTAGTCTTTCCACTATTTTTTTTTTATTTAAAAAACTTTGTTAATTTCGATTACAAACAAGTAACAGCGCTCCATATATTTGTAAATTCAGTCATATAGGATTCTCATTTTGTTCAAACGGTAAACAATTTAATACCTAAAATCACTTTGAGGCGGGTCTGAGGTCAATGTTTAATAAAGTGTTTGAAATAAAAAACTTTATAAAATATTTCCGTTTGTATAGGGGGGCTACTTTCCGTTCTTCTCTCCAATAATCAGAAGCAATAAAAGCTTCCAAGTAATAGACTATTACAAATTTCATAAAATTTAAAGGTTTGCTTGAAACTACAGCTCCCCTTGCTCTTGCTTTGAAGTCGCTGGCTGCCATAATTTGCAGGATATAGAATATACCAAAAAAAAATTTAAATTAGGCTCAACCTCTTCAAAGTAACTAAATATTTTAGCTACCTATGCTAAACTTACCGATATGTAAAGTGATTTTCTCAGAATCTTGCTTTTATCTCAGTCCATACTGAAACGATGTTGCTGTTTTTAAACGCCAATCTGCTTAAAAGTTTTTCTTATTATTTGACACAAAAACTTGTTTCGTTGCATTTGACTTAGCTCCGGAAACTTGGTACAAGTGGACGGGCATTGACATTGACGCGATATAAATTTATTAAAAAAATTTATGTACTTCAAAAATAACAATATTGTCCCAAAATAAACGGTGCAATTAGAAACACCCCAGATAGAATGAGAGGTATTTTTGGAACGTCTTACGATTTGAAGTCCGCATACGCTACTTGCCCGGGACTTTTAGTCTTACCATCAATATATGTATTTTGACCACCTGTAAAAGTTTGACGCAGATAGTAAAATTGTTCGATCATGTCTTTTAAGTTAAGGTCAAAGCTGACTGTACTACATTAATACCAGATTGTTAGTCTTGATTGAGAAGGATTTTGATGTTGTGTCACATCACTTTAGAGGGGTAACATATTATTTGTTGGGCGAATTTCTCCGCATTGTCAAAAATGGACCGATAAAAATAAACCGAATAAATATATTTAAAAACATATTTTTGGCAAAAACCAAACCTTTTTTAAACTTTTCCTAAAAATATGTTTTTAGTGAGAATCACTGCATAAGTAATTCTCTTTGGTGTTAATTTTTGTTTTTGAAAAGACCACATTATTTACTACAATATTGTTTTTATGTTCAAACATGATGCCTTTAAACATGAACATATTGATTCATTGGTGTTAAAGTCAATTTATTTCTTTTTTACATTCAATAAGAATTTTTTTAAAAGTTTTTTAGTTGATGCTCTTCTTACATTTCATTTGTATTAATGTTAAAGCAAATAAACAAATTTTTAAATAAATATAAAAATGTTGTTGTTGCAGTTTCTGTTGCTATTATTATTCTCTTTATTGTGGTTATTGATAGAATGTGTAAATTGAAAAGTGTCTAATGTTTTTTAGTTTTCTTTTTTTTTTGCTGTTAGACAAAATGACATTTAGTACTACTTTTTTCCTGATCAACTACTGACCATGTATTTGTTTTTTTATGTGTTTCTGTCAAATATTGCTGTTTGTCTATTTCGATTTATTTTTCAAATGTAAATAAGTGTTATAGTTTGATTGTCTGCTCCTAAGACTGCCAGTCTGTCTGTTTTGTATTGTTGTTTTATTTTAACAAATGTTTTTTGTCTTTCAGACAATATAGGTTTCTTTTTTTATTTAAAAAAAAACTAAAAAGCATTTTTTCGAAGCAAAGAAAGTGCAAATAAAAAAAAATCAATTTGTCTAAAGGAACTGTTTGAAAAACATTATTTACGTTAGACATAAAATTAACGAAAATGTTAGAATTGGAAATGGGATTTTCTTTCCAATTTGAATTAAAATGTGTTATAAATAGCTTGTCATAATTTTCTTTCTAATTTTTTGATTTATTTTCTAACCAAACTTCAAAATTATTTTTTTTAAATTGATGTTTTATAGAAAAATATATATATTTTTAAGCTGCAACATTTTTGAGTAGTTCAGTTGTTTAAAAAAAGGTAAAAAAAATATAATTCTTAAAAACCTCGGAACATGATTTTAAAAATGTCGATTTCTGATTTAAATTATTGGGTTTTATTTAATTAAAAACTTAATTTTTTTATTAAGAATGAATTATTATTTTTAATTAATTTTAAAAGAAACATTATTTAAAAAAGCCAGGTAGAATATATATATTCAAAACCAACTACGGATTTTAATCATCAGTAATCTTTGAACGCTAGTTGAGTTTTTGACTGCAAATATAACTCATTTAGCTCTCATGTAAGCCAGAATGGAAAACGGAATTTCTTTTCTTGTCGCTTAGTATTATTATTAACCATTAATAAAATAAAAGATTATACGCGTATTTAATTTTGATATATTTTTATATATAAAATATTTTTAAAACCCTTCTCATTGCAATTCGAACGATATTTTTAAAGTATTGAAACACATATCGCACCCGTTCAACAATACTGTATTAACTCAAAAACTTCAAAGTGTTCAGGAGAGACAAAAAACTGTTTTCTTAATGCTTAAGGGATTTTCCATTAACAAAAGTTAGGCAATTTTTAGAAACTCCATCAGTTATTATATTGCACCACATAACTCTTTTATTTGTTTATTGTTTGGAGATAGAAACGCGATTTTTTTAAGTTATTATCATTTTCTTGAATTATTTTTGTTAATAAAAAGTAAATATTTTGAGTTGTGTTTGTTTAAATGAAATTTATTGCTGTATTTACTAGATTTTATTATAAGAATAACAACATAACTCAAAATACTACTCTTTATAGCAAAAACAATCATTTGTTAAGGCCAATCACTTCAAATAACTCAAAATAATTTTGTTTTCTTGATTCACAGAAATAAACCATTCCACCAGCAAAAAGGTCACAACATGTAATTTTATTAAGAAAGAATAGTCAGAACTATGGGAATTTTTAACCATAGGTAGACATAAGTGTTATGTATTGGTTTTTGTCAAAAAGATAAAATAAAAAAATTTTGAGTTAATACAGTATTGTTGAACGAGTGCGATATGTTGATATTGATATATTGATGTATGCATGGGTGCTGATTGCAGCTAAACTTTAAAGTTTTCCTCAAGCATTTTAAAGAAACATACTTTTTATATATTTCTATTTTCAAACCGTTACTACAATTTATTGGACATTCACCTTTAACCCTTTTTAGATGGTTATATTAACAACCAACAACTAGCCTAAGTCCTCATCTATGTGTCATATATGGCGATGCCGAACTGTGAATTTTTTTTTAAAGATTTTTTAACTTTAGGTAAAAAATGTAAAAAAAAAACTAACAGACAATATAACCAAAAATTCAATCAAACAGTTTACAAAATTTATGAAACCTAGAGACACGTTTTCTTTAGGGTACCCAGGCACATACACATTTTTACATACAATTATTGACATTTGTGCACTCTTCATAGCAGCATGTAAGTCAATATTTACACTTTTATATATCGTTTTACATTAACGTTTGCATATGAAAATTGTATGAATTTAATGCATTTTTTAAACAAATACATATAAATATAACGTGCTCGAAATAAAAATATATTGATTGATCTTTTGAACTTACTTCATTTACATGAACATATGTATAAGTACAAATATGAATATATTTTGTTTTTATTGCTCGTTATTTAAGAAAATACATTATTCAAACAAAGTTAACGTTTTAGAATTTAACTCAAAAAAATTGTACACAAAAAAGTTTAAAAAATATTTTTAATAAAATTTTAATATGCCATAAAAGGTAATAGAATCGATAAAAAAAAAGAAACTAAGCGGTTAACATCGAATACACATATGTTCTACTTTGTATTAATGTAATAAATACAGGGTGTCTGGTGATTTAAATAAGAAACGTAATAATTGACACGAAGTTATATTAAGTTTTATTAGAATGGAAATGCTGATTTAATTTTTTAAAGAGTTTTTCACCAAAGTGTCTTCCGTCGAGTTGAACATACTGTTCAAAAGGGAGCCTTGGGTTTTGTGCCTCACGTTGCAGTATAATTGAGCTGATTTCTCGACAAATATTTTTCTTTAAGCCCACATTCTTGTTATCATGTATTCTTGTTATCAAAGTACAGGTCTCAACTTTAAAGATTTTTAAATGAAATTTGGCACAGATAGGTTCTCTGATACTGGCACAAAGCCTCTTGTTTGTGGCGGTGATCGGTCAATTTTGATATAGCGCGCATTCATATCTTCACCCGGAATAAGCATTGCCCTTTCAAAATTGTTCACACATGTTTATCTTTATATCACCAACTATTAGACATACTAAGAACAAAAACATTTTTTTAGCCCCAATACAAATGTGGTGGAGGGTATATTATGGTCGGGCTTGACCGACTAAAACATTTTTACTTTTTTTTTAGTTCAATTAAATTTTTAAGCAAAATCTAAACTTTGGAATCTAATTTCGCGTTTTTTTTAATTAATTTTCATATTCAGTAAAAGTTTGCGTCAATTATTATAAATTAACGCATTTGTTGTCTTTGGTGTCATTCGCTTTTATTTTCCAACATACTGAATTAGAAAATGAAAAGAAAACTCGCTTTCCTCCTTTTTTTAACAAATATTATTAATTAAATTTTTATTTAGTTTTATATTTACTGGAGCATAACAACACTTAACGTTTGTGTGCATTACATACACATGCGTACATATGTATACAACTGTTACATACACATGCGTACATATGTACACAACTGTAAAAGCCTTACAGTTTTGGTGGCAATAAAAACTAAACTAAAGACTTTATTAAATGTTTAGCTTATATGCTAATTAAAGCATGATCTATTGCTCTAAGAGGCACCGATATTCAACCAATTTTTAATAAACTTATTTTCACACCCAAAAAAAAAGAGAATTCTGATTTAGAACAAAAAAACTTTTTGAGTAAAAAGGGATTTAGTAATAAATCCCCTCTCTTTTGACATATTAGAGACAGAAAAGTATTTAATAAATTATGATTTTATATTAATAATTGCTGAAAATAGTTTTGCTTATTACAAGCAGCATTTGTTTTGCGTTTTTTAAAATCATTAAAAATTATTATTACAGCCCCCGTCCAAGACTGCAGGGCATTGTTTGATGTTTGTGCAAGTTGTCATTAGTGTATGACATAAGTGTTTGTTACTTTATGTCATCAAAAGAATTTCATGTGTTTACCAAAAGTGTTTTTGTTTAAATACTAGATTTGTTTGATGAGATTTTTGACGTAAACAGAGTTAAATAAACTAATATTCTAAAGAAAATAATTATAAAGACTATTTTAGATTCATTACTTCTTTTAGAAAAATGTTTATATAGAGTTTTTGAAAACAGAAATGTTTTTCTTTAAATGCTGTGTTGACTATATAAAAGTTTATATAGAGAAATATGTTCCATTTAATTTTCTTTGGTATGTATGTATTTCTTAGCAAAATTACAAAAATATATATAAAAAAATTGTTTTTACTAAAATTACAAATTTACAATGTTTAAATGAAAGGTTTATTGTTTTTTAATTATTTTTCTACTATTTTTTTAGGATAATTACATGAATTTAAATATTTTATAAAAGTTTTTAAATTAATTAAAAGCGTGGTAAAAGATAAAAAATATCTGCAAGCCTTAAGTGCGGCAAGGACTTAACCCTAAAATATACATCTTTTGCCTATTTAGATTTAAAAAATTTTTTTTCTAAATTAATATATGAGTAAAAATCAAAATTTACAACTAAAACATTAAAGTAAACTATGTACCTACATACTTATTCAGTATATTAAAAAAATAAACAATGTGGGGTCAGATAAGACCCCATGCATTTAATAGGAACCCATGCTTCTTATAGGAGTTAGAGAAAAAATACAAATATGTACTTTAAATATATAATGTTACACAAAAAAAAAAAAATTTAAACTAAATATTAAAAAAACTCTTTCCCCCTTTAATGTCCATACCTAATTAAAATTCACTCGAACATTTGTGTTTATAATAACGAATCAACAGGTGTTTGTTTAATAAAATTCTAAATTGTTTCGAACGTTTTGTTATCAGCATATTTTATTTTAATTATTTCTGTTTTAAGTTAATTTTAAAAATTGTGATAAAGTTCTAAAAAATTCAAAGATAGAAGTGTTTCATTAAATAAGTTTAGTTTGAAGATTTCGGGGCTTTCCAAAAAAAATTTAAATGTAGAGTAGACTTTAAATGCTGATATTGTTTAAAAAAACTATTTTAAATTTAAAAATTTTTTTTAAATGCTTTTCTTAATATTTTTCATGTAATTTTAGGTAATGTAGATTGCAGCTAATTTGTTATTATTAAATTTTAATCTAATTAAATTTAAATTTCAATATTCCAATGTTTATTTAAAAACCCTTTAACAGAGCGCAATTGTACAGAGCACATTCAATATTTACATTTATTTTTATAGTTTAACGCTTAAAATAATTTTTAAAGCAACACAAGTATCATATTATTTGTCAAATCACGCAAGGTTTTGAAAACTATTAAATTTTTTATTGTTAGGATTTTTTAAAATAAAATTCAATGTATGTATTTTGATATCATTTTAGTGAGCTATTTATATTGCATAGAACGTGTAGATAATTTAATTAAGAACAGTAGTTCCCAAAGGTTTTTTAAATAAAATATTAGTTTGAGATATTATTATTTAAAAAATATTATTAGAGTCTGATATTGAATGTTTTGATCCAGCAAATAAAATTTCATTATAGTTTCTCGTTAAATGCATATTTATAGTTAAACTATTTTGTTAAAGACAGTTCTGTTATTATGACTTCAGGCTCAAGTTCAATCCCTACTAAATTCTTATTTTTTCAAGCTATATTACATAGACCAGTGGTTAAACAGCTGATATGTTCAGCCAAATATCTAACAACCGATTAAAAATTACTGTTGATAAAATCGTAGCTGATTTCGAAAATGCTTTCTTTTGGGCTGGTAAAGCTAAAACTTGCTTTAAAAAATATTTTTTTTTTTCTAAAACTAACCTTATAGTGGGAAAAATAAAAATGTTAATTTTTCTTTGCATAAATTAGAATTAAGTAGTAGTTGAACTTGAGACTTTAAGAGGCCTATCTAAACGAACTCTATGTCCTGTCTGCATTTACCTTAAAATAATTTTTTTTATTATATTTTTTAATACAACGAAATTGTGAGAATTTAAGCAATCCTTTTTACAATTAAACTGTTCTTTTTATATATATTTAACGTTTATATATATGAGCAAACTTGATTTAGTAACCAATCAATATAAATAACAAATTTTCTTTTAAAAAAATATTTTTTAAAAAATTTTTCTAAATTAAAAAAACTTTTAAAATATTAAACCTTAGCTTAAAAATGTTTTGCAATTAATTAAATTTTAACTAAATAAAATTAAATTGTTCCTAAATTTTTTTTCTAAATACCTAAGTATATCTCATATTTGGAATTACTGAACATTTTTACCCATAAAAATACACTACAATATGCAAAACTACAAACTGTTCGTGTTAATGTGTTTGCAACAAAGAGAGCCACTGTGTAATAAAATATTTACACCAATACATTCAAACACCTATTCAGATTTAAAACACTGAGTTTCTTACCGGTAAAATTCTTACTTAAAGTTTAAAATGAAATGCACTTTTAAGTTTGTGTAGAGAAGAGTGAAAAAATGCTAATTTAAGCTTTTTTTTCAACGTAAATACATAAGCCCATATAACAACAAAAATTATTCTTTTTTTTGTAAATTTTCTGGAATAAATATGTAAGCACAATAAAGAAGAGTGAGTTAGTAGAAAAAGTGAGATATAATGAGAGAGAAAGATAGACATAGTATTGAATTACAATAAAAAAAATTTGCGATTTTAATGACGTGTGTAATAAGTAAAATAAAATTGTAGCCCTTTGGAAGATCACCAACAAAAAATAGATAAAAACAAACGCTGTGATCAAAATAAGTCACGAAAAATGGAATGTTTAATTTGTTTATGTATAAGTGTGCATGTAGGAAGAGATAATGCATTATATGTATGTAGGTTTTTCTGTTATGTAATTAATTAATAAGTTGAAAAATTATGATGTTACAGTTTTAGGAAATATATGTAGTTGTTAAAGAAATTATCCCAATCAAAAAGCCAAAGGAAAAATAAAGCCAAAAAACAATTTCGATTAAAATTATATAAAAAATTGAAAAAAAAAGTTAGGAGGAATTCCATATTGAATAAAGAAAAAGCTTTTGTAGAACAAAAATTTTCTAGAAAAACTTTTGACCCCTTATTGGTCCCCATACAATTTAAATTATTTTTTGCATAGAGATCACCTTAACATGACGATGTATTAGGACGAGCTTACTGGTACACTTTATACCATATTGAAAGTGACCCTTAATTAATCCATGTACATTTTGTAAAAATTTGTGGGTTTTTAAATTGAACATTAAAAAATTTTTTTTTTGATAAATAAAAAGCTTCATTATGGCTGGAAAAAAAAATTCGAACCTAAGTTAGCTGTTCGAAATCTTATTAACATAACTAAGAAGGCTTTTAAAAAAAAAAAAAATATTCAGTTTGTAAAAATAGTGAAAAGTTTAAATAAAAAATTAAGCATATTTTACAGTATGTACATATAAAAAAATTGCTGTAAAATATATAAAAAAATTAAGCCCTGATTTAACAATTAAAATTTTAAATAAAATAAATAAATAACCGCAAACTATTTAAGTCAAATAAGTAGGTAGCACGTTTACTTGTATTATTCATATGTAAGTATTTTTACTAAAATAAAATTAGTGCATGAGGTCATAAAAGTAATAGTCATTATTAGCAACTTAGCATATCTAATGCTATATTTAAAAATAAGACCGCAAATAAAACAACAAATAGGACTGTGTTAAATCTTGCATCATTTGCTTATTAGTTTATTAGTTAAAAAAAAAAAAAAATTTGGTAAATAATTTAGAATTAAAAATTTTTAAATTTTTGTCGTAATAAATTTGGGCAATTCATAACTCTTGATGTATAGTTATACATAATTAAACAAAAAAAACTTTTTTTTTAACATTGCTGACACTATACAACGCCGTGAGTCGGTTCATTAGGCTCGCTGTTGTTTACTTTTATTTAAGAAAATTCTTAATCAAAACAAAGATAAAAATTTTTATGCAAACCTAATAAGCCAAGCTTGTAAAAAAAGATAAAATATTATATTATTTAAAATAAGTACCGCAAAAAAATGCAAGCGGTCACTGTCTAATGAACCCAAATATATTCAAATCTTCCGAAGTTAGCTTGTTACCTAGTGTTCTGCTAAGCTTAGCACCGCCATGTTCGCTTAGCTACTCTTAAGTTGCTTTTTTCTTTCAATTGAGATTTTTCCTATCAAACACTAATGCCCTTATCTGTCCACAAAAGAAATCCATTGCTGGGTTAGCAAATTACTCTTTTCATATAAACAAAAGGAGCGAGCCCTTACGAGCGAGCTTATTAGTTGTTTAATTGCCAACTATGTCGCAGCGCCCCTGGATAAAAAAAAACTCTGACGTTGAAGAAGTTCGTTATTCCAATGGGAACATTCTCGAAATGCCCTTCAACCCTAGGCTTAATGCCCTGTGCATTTAAGGCCCTTACTGTTCCTTGGAGCATATAGGGCTAGTAGATATATTTCCCTAAAAAGACCAGTGTTTCCGCATGATGCAAATTTCACCTATAAGATAGTCTATAGAAAATCATACTAAGACTTAAATTAAAAATCAATTCTTCATACTATCCTCGTGTGGTCTTTAGTAAAGAAATTCAATGTTAATTTAAAGTCCTTGAAAGCTTCAAAGCATCAAACCCAATTTGAGTAAACATTTTCAGGCCATAGCACAAGTGCAGTTGTAAAAAATGCAACTGCTGTATTATGCGTGCCAAGACCTATGAAACCTTTATTCTCACTGACTTTTTTGATGTTGGAAAGCAATCTAATATATGTAAATGAAAAGAAATCAAATAAAATATTCTAAGAAATCCATTCTGTTGTAAATTATTTGCAGTTTTAGTACAAAGAAGAAATACAAAGTTGATATTAATTAAGAATATTGTAATCCCAATGAAATTTGTGTTAAGTCTCAGCCTGCAAAGAAGTTAAAAGTTTGTTTCTATTTTAGGTTCAATTAAAAAATTTAATTAAAATGCATTAAATTATTGAACAACTATTTGGTTGATTTAATTAAAAGCATTAATTAAATTTTAATTAAAAAAAATTATGGTTGCAAAACCTACGCCCAATCTATTCAACCCGTAAAGCACTCTACATTTAAAACTTTTTATATCAGTTTTATCACTACCCACCACATTCAAAACTAAGCCCAACACAACTGACTTTACCTCTACACCATGCCGCAATAATTTATCAGGCGGTGTTGATTTTACAACAACAAAATTTGGTGAATAAAATTTTCGTTTTTGTTGTAGTTTTCGTTGGCTCGGTTGTCAAAAAAAGATATGTAAATGTAAACTACTTTGACTATCCAGCCTCGATTTATGCATGAAAAAAGTAGTTCAGCTGTGCTCGTAACTCCACCTGGTACAATAATTTCACCATGCTCTACACCACTGATCTAAAGTCCACACATACACAAAAACAAAAGCAGAAAAAAAGATAAAACAAGACATCAACGAAAAAGTTAAAAAAAAAAAATAAGAAATGATTTGACCCAATCACGGACTGAACCTAGAAGCTTCTTAATGCCAGGCTGAGACTGTAACCATGAGACAAAAAAATTATTGATCATGAAAAACATCAAATGACATAACATTAAATTTGAATAAAAAATTTTTTTCCCTAAAAGATTCATTTGCAACCGATTCCAAGCAATCAATCTTCGTTATACATATTTAAGTTTTTTTTTTCTAATATTTTGTAAGAAATATTATTTTTAAATTGTTTTAAATAAATATTGACAGTGATCCAAAAAGACCGCAAAATTTGTTTAAAATACATAAATTTAATATATTTATTTTTACTTCTTACAAATGTTTAAAAAAATATTTCATAATTCATAAAAATGGATTTTTGACACTTTTCTGAGAAAATTAAAACTGGCACAAAACATTTTAAAGATTTCTTAGGCACACTTAAGGAAAAATGTTTATTTGAAGCAAATTGCTTATATTAAAAGTAAGATTTTATATTTTTGAGATTTAATAGTTGAAAAAAAAAATATTTTCTTTTAGTTTTTCTTTATCTTTTATAATTTTTAATAACAATTAACATTAAATTAAAAAAGCACTCCTTTAAAGTTTTTAATTAAGGCTTTATAGAGATTTTTTTATTTTAATTTTATTGGAAATTTTATATTTTAATGTTGATTTTTGGTTTTTATTTTATTTTTTTTTTTTTTTTTTTTTGAGATTTTGAAGGTTTAATAAAATTTGAATTACAAACTTTATTTTTCATATATTTTTGTGAGTGTAAATTTTATTAATTTATAGTTTTTATATGTTTTTTCAGGTAACAATGATAAAAAAGTTTTTTATAAAAACTTATTTTGGTTTAGCGTAATTAGTTAAATTAAACACAAAACAAAATAAATAAAAAAACTGCTGACAACCACAAAATTAGTTAAATTTTTTTTAAATAAACCTTGAAGTTTTAGGTAATTGTTATTGTGGCGTTATATTAAGAGAGATAAAAACCAATGCCGGGTTTTCAATTATGATTCTGTAATAAATTTTACTTTTTTTAATATTTTTTTTCTCATTGGCTTTAGTTATTTTTTTTATAACGTTTTGTGATTTTTTAAATTTTTAGAACTTTTTAAAATTTTTTTAAATAAATATAATATTTTTGTAAATAATTATATTGAATTAATGATAAATAAATTTTTTATTTTTATATATTTTTATAAATTTTTTTTTTAAATTTTTTTATTTTATTTTTTTATACTATTTTTTTATATTATATTATTTTATATAAAAAAAATTACTCTACGTTTCAAACCTTTTTTTATAGATCAAGTTATTTAATTAATTAATTTTCAAACTACTGCTTCTCATGACTTAACACAAAAATATTAACTAATCTATTCACAGATATGACTGTGGGTGTAGAATTCTGGGCGATCGTTAATATTTCGCTTGATTTAGAAATGCTTGTCGTTTTTCCGAGTTTTAAACCGTGACTTTAAGGTACAATTAAAACTAAATGAAATGAAAAATATTATAAAATTTTTTTTTGTTAAGCAAATACAAATATTATTGACTACAATTGTTCATACAACTGAAGAGAGAGTTAAAAAATGAAAAATTTAACAAATACTAATACATTCGAGCAACACAAAACAAACGATCAACAACAGACAACAAGTGACGATTTCAATTTCAGGTAATAACTAACAGATACAAAATATATGTTTATATCTAATACCCCTTTGCCATCGAATTTGAGTACTTTGTACAAACAAATGATAAATAAATAAATGCTCGTACAGAAAAAAAAAACAGCAACAACAACAGAAAATAAAATACAATGCAAGTGAACGATAGCAAATAATATTTAAAAAAAAGACCCAAACCATACATTAAACGGAGAGCCAGAGCACAGTGGAGCGGGCCAGAATAACCAAATGTGAGAATAAGCTTTACACGTTTTATTTCTGTTTTTTTCGTTAAATTTTTTGTTAAGTATTTTGACGTATTTATATGTTTTTCCAATGAATTCCTAAACACCATTTCTATCAGGAAATAAATATGGTTTTATGATTATAAAACTTAATTATAGCGAAAATAGAAATACATTTTCGAGACAATTTTTTTTTTTTAAATTATAGCCCATAAGCGTAAGTTCGGAAAGCGCAGAGCATTGAAATTTCTCCTACATTACTCTTAAAACTGGTTTGGATTCAACATTATAAATTAGAAACGTGCAGTTTTTGCTGACGGATCTAAAGTGGTTATGGAAGTCGGAGCTAGCCTCTTATCAGATTCTTTTTTAGACCATGTGATAGCAATAATTTGTTTTAGGCTAAAATACTGACCATTAAAGGGCAACAGATATTATCTATAGTAAGCAGTCTAGGTTGGAAAATATTTGTAGAAAAACTCTTAGAAAAATTTCAGATTTCTTTCATGTCAAACTATGTTAGGCATAGTCAGCAATCAAATTGTCAATGAGCTTGCTTTTTTTAACTCAGCTCTTAAGTTGACATAGAAGACAGAAAGTGTGAAAGATTCAATGGGTTGCTATAATAGAAAGACAGAGTAATGGGTGCTTAACCTTAAGAATCTTTAGTAGAGAAGCAGGAGTGAGTGATGGATAGAGGACTATACAGTCGGAGCTGAGTTCAGCAGATTAAAGGGAGGTCAAGAACCTAGAGAAGTTGAATCTTAAGACCACGATTAAGGTTATTACTGAGAACTGTAACCTTTTTTTTTTGCTTTTTTTAATTTTTTGAATTACAAAAGCAATTTCAAACATAAAATAATTTGGTTATATGGTGTTAAATCATTTTTATGACACCTTTCTCTGCTTTAACACATTTTTTAACCCTAGCTTCTTAAAATTATATTGTTAAGCAAACGTTCTGTAAATTTAAAGCTGTTTCAATAATTTCATAAGTAATAGATTTGACTCCTGCATAAACAACCCAACAAAGAGTTTTACCTAAAAAAAATTAATTTTTACTTAAGGTCCGTGGCACATTATATAAGTAGTTTTACTTATTGGAAAAATTTAATAGAAAGTCTATCTTTTTAAGTCATAAATTTAGCTCTTTCATAAACAACCTAATTAAAACTTTTTATTTTTATTTTCTACTCAAAAATGCACACTGAAAAAATTTCATTTAAACAATCTCTTTGTTAGTTAAAGATTAGTTTACTAACCTGTAAATTATTAAAAATTTGTAATAATTACTTTGATAACTCAAGATTATGCTTTAGGAGAGCAAAAATATTTTAAGATTTTTACTTGCAATAGCTTTCAAACAGCTGTTTGGCGTTTATCAAAAAAAAGGTTTAAAAAACAACAACAACAAAATACATTTGCTTAAAAATTTTGGCCGGTAAAGAGTTAATTTATTTGCTTTTAATATTTTTGGGAAAAATTTTGTTCTCTCGTTGCAAGTACTTACTGAAAAAGTCGTTGAACACACCTAATATAATTTTAGGTTTAATATGCACATATTTTTTCATATATGTACCTGTATACATCTCTATTTATTTTAATTTCAAATTTTGAGATATTTTAAAATGTTACGAAAGAATTAAAATATTTATACTAAAAATTTTTTTAATTTCTCCACAAAACGGTGTAAATTTTCAATTCTTTTTTAACAAAAGAAACTAAATAAAGTTAAAAAAAAAGTAATAAGTTATTTTAGTCGCTTATTTTTTTTCTTTTCCCCGTTGACGAATGACATATTGAATAAATAAAGTACTCGTTTTACAGATGTGACGTTAAACTAAAGGTTGTCAGTACTGAACACAAATTTCTGTAGTTTTGGTTCAGTAGCTGCAAAAATTCTAAATAATTAAAATAACACAAAACACACACACAAACTTTTAAAAAATCGTGTCAAATTTTCAAAAAAGAAAATAAATAAAAAAAATTTAAAATTCTAAGCACTCAATAGATACATTAAAAATAATGATGATAATCATCATGATTATCTTAAGTGACAAATTGATTTTTATGCTTTTAAATTGCTTTTGGAACTTTTTTAAACATATTGTTTTTTTTTTTATTTAAATGTATTTAAAATAATAATAACAAATGTTTGAAAGTATTTAGATATTTCTTCTTAACAATAAATGTTTAATTTTTGGTTAATGGCTTTATGACAGTAATCACATGCTAAATTTGGAAAACTTTAATTTTTTGACAGTGTGACTAAGGGCTTGAAATTGTTCAATAATGTTTGAAATTGCACTAATTTTTAAAGTGGTTTTATGTTTTTTACTTTAGTTTCAGTTGCAAGCCATTAAGTTTTAATTTTTTTAACTTATAGTAAAATAAATTTAATTAAAATGACAAAATCACTTAGAACGATCTCCATTTATCACACAATAATAAAAACTATACCTTGCTTGATCACACTAAATTGTTATTCCCAATTCTAATTGAAGGTTTAAAACGGTATTTATTCAACTGTATTTTACTTTGACTTGACTATTATTTATTCTAGACTTTGAACGCCAACAGATAGAATTTGAAGCTATTTAAAAATCTAATGTTTTGTCATTCTGAAAATTCAAAATACAGCGAATATAGTACGGTTTTAGGCAATTACATTGTAACGGGTGTGACAATTTTGCGCACATTTTTGTTTATAGCTCAAACAATTTTAGTGTATTTTTAGCGGTTTGCAGAAATTAGACCCTGAAAAAAAATATTTTCTGCTCACAGTGATCACTTGAAGACTGTGACGGGTGTGACCTTAAAAATTGGAATATAAAAGAATTTTGATTTTCAGGTCGAGTTGTGTGAAAAATTTTTAAGAACGGGTTTAACTTGTTAGATTTTACATTAATATAAAGTGTTTTTAATCGTATGTAATTCATTATTCCTAAAAAAATGTATTTTTGCTTAAGGAAATATCTTTTAAAATGTGACGGGTGTGACATTTACATTGAAACGTTAACAAAGAAGCGCCGATTATTCTGTCAATGGTCATTTTAAGCCCTCGCGAGATAAATAAAATTAAAAAAAATTTTTTATTTATTTTTGATTATCTTCGTTTTCTTTAGACGTAAATTCATCGATTTTTTAATAAAGGAAAAATTGACTTTTCCCCAATTTGGGCGTTTTACGTGGAATTGACCTTTTGTAATTAAGTTTAAACAATTAAGCTCTGTATCAAATTTTTCAAGAAAATTTGTTATCTGGAGCCTTTAAAATTTTCTAATATAAATTATAAATTTTACTCATTTATTAAAATTTTAAAAAACCATTTTGCTTCAATTTTAAATAATAAAATTAAAACCTAAATTCTATTGTCTCACTTGTTCGTACTAAATGGCGCCCAAATATACAAAAACTTTTAATTTTTTATTACTCTTGGCCACAAAACAAATAAATTACCAACAATTTGCATGCATTGTATTCACTAATTTTATGTGGTCTAAAAAAAAACAAATAAAAAATTTAAATTTAGTTTTTAAAGTAGCGATTTTGTTTCAAATAGTTGCTTTTCTTTTAGGTTTAAAACATACAAATATTCCAATATGAAAACTACTTCAAAAACCATATGCCCTTTTGAAAGCTTTAAATAAAAATATAAAAATTAAGATAAAAGTTCAATGAAAATTAAATACATATTCCTCATTTGCCAGAAAAACGTCATAACTCAAAAAATACATTTATTAAGATGCAGAGTTATTGGTTATGTTATACTTTATACAGTGTAGGTTAGGTTAGATTACGAGGGGTACTGGCGAGTCCAACTCGCCACCTCCACCCGTCAGCCTTTATGCCCATTGTTCATTCATTTGAAAGTGTCAATTATACAGTGTATAAAATTAATATTTAAACTATTTCTACTTTAAAAGGTAAAAAACAAAATGCCGCTTGCCTTTTCCAGTAAATCAAAGCCGTTTGAAAACTTTATATACGTTTTTCTCGCAATGGCTTTTTTTGAGTTATGACGTTATTCTAAAGAATAAGCGATATATAAATTAATATTTTTTAACATCGATGTCAAATACCAGCACAAGAGGAACGCCCCTTATTGAGAATAAAATGAGCTAAAACGTTGTGCC
This sequence comes from Melanophora roralis, assembly GCA_963583895.1. Classification (NCBI taxonomy): domain Eukaryota; kingdom Metazoa; phylum Arthropoda; class Insecta; order Diptera; family Rhinophoridae; genus Melanophora; species Melanophora roralis. The sequence continues at coordinate 92,442,468 of OY757188.1, read as the reverse complement.
ACATTTGAATATTTTAATTTTCACGATGAACAGCAGGGTGGTCTAAGTAAGTTAAAGTTCCTTTGGATGAAAGGGGCAAAAATGCCTAAAGTGTTAGTTTTGTTGTTTAAAAATATCTTTTAATTGCATATGTTATTTGAAGATAATGTGTGTTTAGTTTGTTTCAATTATTACAGATATTAAGTAATTAAAACCTTTAATTGTATGTATGATTATTATTTTGTTACTGGGAAGTTTCGTTGATTCAGTTTTAAAATATTTACACTAATTGTTGGTTAAAATAGATATCGAAAAATATGTTTTTAGGATTTTGGAATAAAATTCTTTAGTAAAAAACTTCTATATAAGGAAATACATATGAGCTTAAGATAAAAGAAAAATATAGAAACCAACAAAAATTTGTTTTGTTAAATTTATTTTTTCAATATACGAGCAAATAGTTAATTTGCGGACGCGAACGCTACAAAAAATGTATTTTGCCTCCGAGTGAGCTTAGAAAAATGCTATAATCTTTTAATTGGAATAAAACTGTTTAAAATAACTTTTTTTATTTTAAAGAGTTTTCTAAAAATGATATAGAGTTATTTCATTTTATATCTTTTATATATAGTATGATAGCGAACGTGACATTTGTAACAAAACTTTCTGAATATTATCTACTTTATTCAAGTTTAATTTTGCATCTTTGTTAAATGTTACGTGAAAAAATGTTTCTTGACAAAAAGAATTTGTTCACATTGTTCAGATGCATAAGTGTTTTTTGACTACTAAAGGTCAAAAAGCGTCTCCCAATACAAAGAAAATTTGGTTAAAGGGAAAATGGTAGGTAATTGTTGGACAGCGATAAGCGATTGAAAAAGAGAGGACTGACAACGAAATAATGCAGATTTTATGAAGGATTATAATACTGTTAGTATGCTATGTGTTAACGTACATCGCTTTTGCATTCCGTGGCAATTTTTAAGGGTCTCATCATGGTCAAATAACTCATCTGGTCGTACCAATGAGAGAATATAGTTTTAGTCTTACTTGTTCTGCTCTTCTTTTTATATGAGTTTGACATTTTAATTTTTCTAAAACGTATAGTATGTAATACAGAACAGAGACTTATACTGCTACCGCCTTCATGGCAACAAAATTATGCAAAATAAATCCCATGTATTAGAGGTCTTAAAATTTCCGAAGATCAAAAATATACACAAAACAACAATGCCAAACAAACGACTGGTCAGCTGTAAAAAATTTTTTGAATTTGATCTTGGAAAAATCGGTTAAATTAAATTCTTTCTTTATAATGTCAACTTTACATCCTGTTCTCTTCTTTATTTTTTCTGGTTAAAAAAATTTAATTTTAATTTAAAAGTGTTTTAACTTCTAGGTAAAGAGGGATTTCTTCTCTTAATTGAGTTTAAGTAAAACCCGTAACTGATCTCGGCCACCACACTAGTGCAGCACAAGTGAATATAGATCACAGGGTCCTTACAAAAGGCCAGAAAAAGCTACTTATTTGTAATTATTTAATTTTGGCAAAGAACTTTGGCAGACATGTAGTAGTACCCCTATAGCCCAGGGTCCGGTAGAGTTCGTGTCCAAATGCGTGATTTGTTAAAAAAAATTTTATAAAGTTTTCTAAAAAATTTAAATTTTTCTTGTAATTAAGCACACAGGCTGACTTTAAGGGGACCCTTCCCTTAGTTTTTCCCCACACCACCATATCTAATTAATTCCCTTATTTAAGTATCTGTTTGCCTTAAAAATTTATATAAAGAATTTTTTAATTTTAAGCTTAGTTTACATAAATTTGTTTAGTACTTTTATATGTTTTTGTTGGTTTGTACGTTTGTGTTTGAATAATTTTCAAGTCTGTTATTTTCGGGATTTATTCGTATTTCATTAAAAATGCGTATCACATACTTATTTCTAAATAATGTGTTTGTTGTTCTTGTCGATTGATACTGGTGGTTGTAGATATTGTTGAATTACACAGTGCAACACGAAAAAAAATAACCATATTCGGACATCACTACGTGAAAGAAGACCAAAAAAGAAAAGACCCGTGTCTCCCAGTTTTGCCCAAAGTCATGCACTTTTTTTGTTATGGGCCCCCAAAGATTTGGGGCCTTTTTGCCATTTTTGCAAAAAGTGATAATTTTCTCAGGCTCATATCTTGCAAACCGTTCGGAATTTTAATTTACTCTTTGAGGCAAAGTTGTAGCTCTTTTTAAAAGAAACAAAAGTAATGAACATAAAAAATTAAAAAAAAAAATAATTTTAAATCAAAATCGCAAAAAACTTTAAAAAATTCAAATTTTTTTTACCTTTTTTCCCCTGTTCAGGTCCATAGGTAGCAAACCGTTCAAAATTCAAGGAAACAGTCAACTACAAAAATTTACCTAACATCCCAATAAACAACTTTTAAGAACATATAAACTTCCTAGGAATGATTCTTAACACCGTTTAGGTAGCGCTTAGGTAGCCGCAAAAGTTAACAATTTTACGAAAATTTTTGAATTTCATTTGTTTTTTATTTTTTTCAACATTGAGATATTGTGCTGTCTATTACAAAAAAATTATAAAAAAAAATATTCGTTAATGTCCCTGTACTTGCAAATCGCGCTATCTTAAGTTGAGGATCCAAATCGTCGTCCGAATCTGACGCTGATTCAGAACTTATGGTGTCCACAGGCACGTTGCTTCCAGACTGCTTTCCATCATTAGCTTTTTCTTTTTCACATACCTAATTAACATTATAAAGGGTTATCTTGTGACTCCACCAACATACCTAAAATGAATTAGAAAAGAAATCGAAAATAATACAACACCATGCAACAATAAATTTGATATTACCTCTACAAGCAATGCGTCGAATTTTTTGCCTTTGTACCGTTTTTCCATGGGCATTGTGGTTTGGTGGAACCGTTCTCCTCGCTCATCGGATTCGGTAGAAAGTCCTTTAATAAAGTCGTCAGAATAAAAATGAAGAAAATGCAGCTTTAACGTCATCGATATGCCGATTTTCCCAAAATAATACAGCATTTTTTACACCCATTCTCTTGCTTGCGGTTCCGCGTCTCGATCCCCACCACGCTGAAGGTTAATCCATGCCATTGAATGATTTTCATCAAGCGATGAATCAAATTTGCTCTTGAATAGCTTCTAATGTCAGGGCTATTAAGTACGCCTATTAAATGAAGACAATTATAAGGGCAGAAAAGAAAACATTAACATCGTGTAAATAGCTATAGTACAATGAGGTGAACAAAAAATCGTTCTAAGTTTACTGCAATAGCTTTTTTAATTTTATCATCGCTTGAACAATTTACAACGGCCACTTCAATGAATTTTTTAACAATTCCTAATTTTATATGGAGCAAATGCAGCAAAATGTCTTGAGTATTGTCAATAAAAGGTGCATTCTGAAGTCTATGTTGTTTCATTTGTTCCTGCACACTTCCTCCTTGGGCCCATTAATTACATTGGAATTGATTTACAGGTGAGCGCAAATCCCAATTACAAAGAAAACAAAAGAATTTTGGAAAGCCGCCCTCATCGATGATTCCTTGCAAAATATTGATGACCTTCAAATCACAGCAAATCTTCCATTTATTTTCGTAGAATTTGATTTTTTATTAGTTATTAGTTTTGGTCCATCTCTTTCCTGTTGGGGCTCATAGTCGGTATCAAATCGATCTTGATAAGTAACACCACTTGCTGTAGTCATTTCTGTAAATTCTGTTCTAAGATCTGGAGTTTGCGGCCTTTGGAAAACAAAATTTTCAGGTGCAAGCACTGGTAGTGTGGCTGTTACAGTTGATTTATAAATTTTGTTCTTCTCATCATGTCTATTTAATCAAGATGTGTAATTAACGCATGCATAAGAACTGTTTCCACCATGATCACCTGGGCGATTAATCCAGTTTACCGGCTTACAATATTTCATACTATGTTTGCCTCCAGTCAACCATGCTATGAGATTATTATAACATTGGCGACACACTGCGTTAGGTGTGTAATTTTCACCGGTCAAATCTATTTCGTCAAAAAATAACTTATATGCTCTTTTAAATTCACTTGTTAAAAGATTCTTTTCCTTTTGAAGTCTTGTAGAATTATTTTTTCTGATTTGATGACCGCAAATGTAGCAAAAGAAATAAATATTTTTACACTGCATATTAAAATTGTCAGTTGCCAATGTTGTATGCGAATTATGCTGAAGAACTTTCTCTATAACTTTCACCGCTGAGATCTTGTTGACGTCGCGCTGTGTAATGCCTCGATGTGGGAGTCGCGTCGCTTTTATATTGTGATCTGCGTTCCTTGATGCGTGTGCGGTCGGTGCGTGATCGCGTGAGCTGTTTACTGAAATCTTAGGTAAATTTTTGTGGTTTATTTCTTGATAAGTTTGGGTGCAATAATTTCTTCTTTTTAAATTTATCCAATTGCTATTTCATTTTGGATTGTCCTCGCTTATTAAAAAGATTGGTAGTAGGTACATATGTAGGTAATTTATTGTTGGTATAAACAATAGTTATTAAAAAGTAATAACAAAGAAAAAACAAAGTATGTACATAAATTAATTAAAGGCCGTTAACGATCATTATTGCGATTTGTGTATGATGTATTTTGTTGTTTAGGGTTTCCAGCAATTTTAATGTTTGCCTACCTGTTTAGGTTGCAAGACTTTTCGCGGCTATCTCACATGTATATACACATATTTATATGCACTAGAGTTCTCTATTACACAAAAGACAGATACATTATATGTAGCAGTGACGTGCCGTGAGGTTTTTGTCAAGGTGTTCTCTCCTACTTTTGAACTTTTATATAACGTCTATACTCGGTTTTTCCAGGACCACGACAAGGACGTGATAGACAAAGGTCCCATTTTATTTAATTAATATTTTTTTGTTTTGAGTTTTTTTGTTTTTTGTATTTTTTTTTGTTTTAAGTTTTTTTGATTTTTTATATATTTTTTTTAATTTATGTGCTGTTTCTACAAGCCAATTGAGTAATTGTCTTAGACAATTTATGTGTATTTTGTTATTGTAACACAAACAAAATACACATAAATCGTCCAAGACAATCACTCAATTGGCTTGTAGAAACAGCACATTAATTTATTTTTATTTATTTTTTTGGGTTTTATTTTTTTTTTATAATATTTTTACTTATATGTAAGTTCAATACGCCGAGTTTTTTTTACAAAAGTTTCGATTACTTCATCATAAAAAGAATTTTTTGTTTTTAGGCTTTTAAGAAATTGTTTTTCAATTGAAATAATTGCCAATTCAGACAATCTTTCTTCATGCATTTGGTTTCGTGAATAAGTCTTAATTCTTTTAAGAGCGGAAAAGGATCTTTCTACGGAACTGGTTGATGCAGGAATTGTTAGTATTAATGTGCTCAAATTGAAAATTTCAGAAAAGGTGTCTCTTAAATCTAAATATATTAAGGTTCCAGGAATATCTTTAATAAATATTTCACGGAACTGTAAATGCGAATAATATACAACTAATTCATTTTTGAGTTTAATAAAATCAAAAAACAATCCGTAGGATTTCTGAAGACTTTCGAAAGCTTCATGGGGAAATGCACTTTGGTAATCAATATATCTCTTTGAATTTAATAGCTCCATAAATTTCATATTTTCAAAAGATCTAAACCTGGTATCCATTTGAGTGAATAAAGTATCAATTACTTTATTAAATAAGGACTTGTATCGTAATTGGAAACCATCTGAACTTTCACCCCGCTTGAAAATTGCACAAGCACAGCTTTTTGTCCGACTAAAAAGGTCATCAAACTTTGACTTGTACTCCAATATTTTTTCTTTAGTTATTTTTATGTGTTCAAAACAATATTGAATATCTAATGATTTCGTTTGAAGAATATTAAATAGAATGTCAGTAGATGCAAATATGTCATGAAACGTTTCCAACATGAAAACTGTGTTGAAAGTGCTTAAAAACTGAAGAAATCCTCTAGCTTGAATCGCATCCGCGCCCCAAGTGTCTGGATCATCTATTATCTCCTCAAATAATAATATGAGATCAAGACGGTATGCAAAAACTATATTAACAAGTCGAGATGAATAATTCCATCTCGTGGTAGCAATAGTAGGAAGTCTCCGTTTTAGAACCTGATCAAAAAATTGAGATCTCTTAGTTGAGTGGGAGAAATATGCTGACAATCCGTTCAAAGTGGTAAAAAATATGTTCACTTCTTGAATATAGCTTACTGATTGTGAAAGGACTAGATTTAAAACATGTGCATTGCAGTGTATAAACATAGCACTTGGGAACACCTCTCTAACCTTAGCCTGAGTACCATTTAAATCACTTGACATAACAGGTGCACCATCGTAAGTCTGAGCTATTAGTTTTGCTCCCCAATTCTTACTTTTTATTAAGTCAATAAGCTTTTCAGAAATGGCTTTGGCTGTACGACCATCACTTACATCCAAATACTTATAAAATCTCTCCCTCACAATACCTTTGCAATCAACGTATCTAAAAACGAACGACAATTGGGACTTTTTATTTATATCTGTTGTTTCATCTTTCATTCATTTATCATTAAAATTGGGTATTTTTCACTTTTGGAAAGTGTAACCTAAGCTGTGGGCTGGCAACAATGATTCACACATTTACTTATTCTTTGCAACACACAACTCAAACATAAAGTTTGAAATAAGAAACAATCAAGCAGGTGCTCACTTACTTAGCGCACCCTCGCTGCATATAAATTGTGGTACTTTTTTTTTTTAATTTTTTGCTTTTCCTTGTTAAATGAGTGCGCTTAAGTTTGAAGAACAACTGAAATACCCGCGGCTTTATTTTCTGTTGTGTTTTCAAAAAAAAAAGAAAAGTTTCAAACCTACAGCAACCAAGCCACTTCGTGCTGGTTAAATTGGCGAACGCTTTACTTGTATAGGTGATCTAAATTTTTTTCATGAAGTGTTTTGTTTCTTTAGTAAATTGGTGCTCTTATATTTGAAGAACAACTAGTAGATTTTAATTGTGTGTTGTTTTCTTTTTATGTTTGCTATCAAACATTTTGCTTTTTTATTATTGTTATTGTCCATATGCAAGATGAAAATAAAATGTTGGTTCAATATACATACATATGTATGTATGTGTGTATACACTTATTTCACTTCCACTTATTTATGTATATATAAATTGTAAAGCCAATAATAAAGAATTCTTAATATTTAATAATTACAAAAAAACCTAAATAGACGTAAATATTTTAGGCTGTGCAGAGAACACCTGAGCACATTAGAAGGAACGTCACTGATATGTAGTTAAGGCAATTTGATTAAACGTAAGGAAGAGATAACTTCATAACTACATGTATGTACATACACACATTTTGGGGGAAATTTTTAACTTTTGCGGCTACCTAAGCGCTACCTAAACGGTGTTAAGAACCATTCCTAGGAAGTTTATATGTTCCTAAAAGTTGTTTATTGGGATGTTAGGTAAATTTTTGTAGTTGACTGTTTCCTTGAATTTTGAACGGTTTGCTACCTATGGACCTGAACAGGGGAAAAAAGGTAAAAAAAATTTGAATTTTTTAAAGTTTTTTGCGATTTTGATTTAAAATTATTTTTTTTTTAATTTTTTATGTTCATTACTTTTGTTTCTTTTAAAAAGGGCTACAACTTTGCTTAAAGAGTAAATTAAAATTCCGAACGGTTTGCAAGATATGAGCCTGAGAAAATTATCACTTTTTGCAAAAATGGCACCAAGGCCCCAAATCTTTGGGGGCCCATAACAAAAAAAGTGCATGACTTTGGGCAAAACTGGGAGACACGGGTCTTTTCTTTTTTGGTCTTCTTTCACGTAGTGATGTCCGAATATGGTTATTTTTCCATGACTTAAAAAATTACACACAGTGTTAGCTTCCTAAAAACATTTAACAATAAGTCAGCATTATGTTTTGTGCTTTGTTTTAAGCTTTAGTTTTTTGTCATTCCATTTGTTTGTTTATCTCTCATTTTTATTTTTACTTTTTTGTATTTTTTTTTAAATAATTCCTAAAGTAGTGACACTTACTCAAAACCATTTTTTTAAATGACTGATGTCTTTTGGGTGTTTTTAACGCACCTTTTTATAAGGGTGACGCACCTAGTATTTTGGTTTATTTACTTTTGCTTAAATAAATTTTTAACATGAAAACTAAGAGAATAGTGACGGCTGAACTAAAAAAATATTTTAATGATTACAATTCTATTCTTCTAACAAAAAAAAAGAAGAGGAATACAAATGAACGAACACATTTTTATTTATCCACATAATATTTTATTTGTTGTAAAAATTTTTACCTGCTTGTATTCAATTGTTTTTTTTTCATGGGTGTAAGTCTACACATTTTATTTTTATGCATTTTTTTTTATTTGTCTCTACAATGTTTTAAAAAAATAATTTGTTTGTTATTATTAGCTGCTGTATTGTTGTGTTATTTTTAATTCTCCAATTACTCACAACAACTTATGATTATTTTATTTATGTAAACTGCATGTTAACCCAACAGTTTTTGTTGAGGCAATCAATATATGCTTTAAAAAAAAAAACTAAAAATTTACACTGAAAGCATCTCTTCAAAATTATGGATCCACCAAGGAGGGAAAATACGGAATTAAATTAGATAAAAAAGATAACGAATTAGAAAGAGGGTAATTGCTATTTTTAATATATAAGTGATTGACACACTGTACTGTATTAAAATAGGAACGGAACTTTTAGAATTTTTTCTAATTTGAGACCCTAAAAGGGAATGTTTGATACTTTAAAATAACTTTGAAGAACTTCTAAATCGAAAAAAGTAGAAACATAATTGAACATTACATTCGACAGTCTTAAATAAATAGAGGTGGCCCCAAAGGGTGTGTTAAATTTAAAATGTGGCAGATTTAATTTTTATTGTGATCGTGTCCATTAAAATTAGCGTAAAAAAAAATTATTTTGGGCTAAAAAATGATTACCCTAATGATTGAATTAATTTACTTACAAAAACAAACCTCAAACTTGTCAAACCACATTTAAATACTAAAATCAAGACGTCTTAAATTTTAAACCTAGCGGGAAAGCATATGTCATCCAAATCAATTTAAATAAAAACATAATTTTAATTGCGTTCGAAAGTTATTGAAAAAATAAAATACAAAATTTTTGGTGCTATTTGAAACTTTAATGCTAGAGATAAATTGCGTATCCATTTGTTTTTACTTAAATTTTGCCACAATTTATGGAAAGGTAAATGTTGTAGTCTTTTTCTACAACGTAAGCATTCACTTCGAGAAAAAAAAATTTAATGCTGAATGAGAAAATGGGCCACCATAAATAACTTGGTACTTTTTTGATTTTTTGGGGTTCATTAAGCTATTAGTTTCGATAAAGGGGCAAAGGACAGCTAATAAGTTAAAAAAGTATGGGCAGGCAGAAAGAAATAAAATTCAAGATATTTATGTATTTAGCACTTTTTTTCTTTTTAATATTAGGAGTTTAAAGGTATGAAACTAGAAGCTATTCACCCAGTTTGTGGTTAAATATCTTGCTAACTAGATAAAAAGTACTTTTTCAGAACTTGGGTACTTTTTAGTATTTCATAAGCTTATTCGTCTTAAAATGTTATCTAAGCTATTGAACCAAACCCCAATTAAATTAACCAAATTTAATTTGTTAACATTTTTGGTTTCCTTTTTGCAGTTTTTGACATAATGAGCTTACACATTTAATGCTAAGTGATATTGATGCGAATTGGGATCGGAAATGTATTAAGTAGACAAAGAGTAAATTTGTTTGAGGTTTTTAAGATAAACGCCTGGATATTTAAAATAAAGGGCTATTTACCAAAATAGGTTTGAAAGTGAACCAAGTGCCAAAAGGTACTTTTTCACATATATATTTTGTTATGGCATTTTTTCTAAATTATTTGTTTAAAACTATCAGATTTTAGGCCTTTGACCCAGATTGATGTCGAAAGCTAACAAGAAAAGACTTTCTTGCATTTTTGGTGTTGAATAAAATTATCGTCGTATGTCGACAAAGCGAAAAAGTACTTTTGCATATTTTTGGTAGTTTTATCAATTTTTTATCATATTAAATTCGGAAATTATAAACAAGCCCTTTTCTCATTACATAGCGTTTTTACGCTTTTTCTGCTGAAAAAATAAAAAATAATCCTCTTTTATACTCATTTTTGAGGTTATAAGTAATACAGTTACATAAAGCTACTTTCAAATTATATGAACTTAGAAATTAAAATATAAGTTCTTTGGATTAAGATCTTATAAAGAATCGTTTTATTACTCCTTTGCATTTAGTATATAAAATAATTGAAACAGCGTTTACAATGTAGAGTGATAACCGCTTAAATATCAGCATCTGTTTGGGCTTTTTGGCTTTACATTTGTAGCTGGATGGGTAAGGTAAGGCTTTATTGTTGTCTTCTCTTTACTAAAATGGTTAATGCCTTTCTTTCTTACCCCGTCGTCAAAATAAATTTTTTTTTCATGTCGAGTCTAGTTTTATGTGTGCTTCTAGCTAAAGCTTAAAGTAAAAAAAAGTTTAACTTTTAACTTTTTTCAAATGGTCGCTAGAACTGTTGGATTCTGGTTTCCCCTTTTAATTTAAAATATGCTTTCGATTTTTCTCCTAAAGTTTAAGGTCTTGTGACTTTTCATTGCTAACAAATTATGTTTCGTATTGTTATTTTGTTTAACTTAAAGCAAACAAGTTTTGTTTAAGAATTTTATTTGTCATTTAGTTTGTAACATCTTATAAAGTGAATTCAATAGGAAAATTCAATTTGTGTATTTTTAACCCGTCCAGCAGAAATCGTATATTGATTTTTTTTAACGACTAACAAATTTTCGAGAAATTTCGTTTGATATATATTTTGAGCAATTGGCTAATTGAAAAGTTAACTTTACAATGTTGGGAAAAACATTTTTTCAGAGTTTTGTTTAGCCTTTAGTACGATTCAACTTAGTTTGTTCCCGAGCTTTTCGTATTTTTTTCTTGGTGTAATTGTCTATTGTGTTTACAATTTTAATATTAAGTGATTAACATTTTAATTTCATTGTTTATTAATTTAAGCATTTAGTAGAATTAAGTTTTTTTAATTGAATTAATACGACTTAATATAATTAAATTCGGTTTGCAGTTTATAAAGACTTATGTTTCCTAAGTTTTTTTTTTATAAATTTCAATTAAAGTATTGATGTAGTACCTTTGAATTGCACACTTAGTCACTAAAGAAAAGTAATTGCATTTTCATACTTAAGTTTAAATGTTTAAGTAATATTATAACGACATTTTTTTAACAATTCTCTGTTTGCTTACTTAAACACACAATTTTATATTTAACACTCATATCAGTTACATGCAATTTATTTGTAAACTCTCGAAAAGAAAATAAACATGTCTTATAAAAATGCTTTTCGAATTAGTCAACTTATTTATGTATTCTATTTGTTTAGTTTTGTTTGAAAAAAAAAAAATAACAAAGAACAAAAAAAAAACTGTCAACAAAAGATAAATAAAATAAAATAAAACAAAACAAAACAAAACAAAATAAAATAAAATAAAATTAAATAAAATAAAAAAAATTAAAAATAAATAAAATAAAATAAAATAAAATTAAATAAAATAAAAAAAAATATAACAAAAAAATAAAATAAAATAAAATAAAATAAAATATAATAAAATAAAAAAAAAAAATAAAATAAAATAAAATAAAATAAAATAAAATAAAATAAAATAAAATAAAATAAAATAAAATAAAATAAAATAAAATAAAATAAAATAAAATAAAATAAAATAAAATAAAATAAAATAAAATAAAATAAAATAAAATAAAATAAAATAAAATAAAATAAAATAAAATAAAATAAAATAAAATAAAATAAAATAAAATAAAATAAAATAAAATAAAATAAAATAAAATAAAATAAAATAAAATAAAATAAAATAAAATAAAATAAAATAAAATAAAACAAAATAAAATAAAATAAAATAAAATTAAATAACATTAAATAAAATAAAATAAAATAAAATAAAATAAAATAAAATAAAATAAAATAAAATAAAGTAAAATAAAATAAAATAAAATAAAATAAAATAAAATAAAATAAAATAAAATAAAATAAAATAAAATAAAATAAAATAAAATAAAATAAAATAAAATAAAATAAAATAAAATAAAATAAAATAAAATAAAATAAAATATAATAAAATAAAATAAAATAAAATAAAATTTAATAAAATAAATAATATAAAATAAAATAATAAAAAAATTGTATAAAATAAAATAAAGTTATATAAAATAAAATAAGATAAAATACAATAAGAAAAATAAAATAAAATAAAATAAAATAAAATAAAATAAAATAAAATAAAATAAAATAAAATAAAATAAAATAAAATAAAATAAAATAAAATAAAATAAAATAAAATAAAATAAAATAAAATAAAATAAAATAAAATAAAATAAAATAAAATAAAATAAAATAAAATAAAATAAAATAAAATAAAATAAAATAAAATAAAATAAAATAAAATAAAATAAAATTATATAAAATAAAATAAGATAAAATACAATAAGAAAAATAAAATAAAATAAAACAAAAAAAAATAATATTTATATTTTCAAGAGATGATATGATTTTTGATGTAATATATTTTAAACACTTTCCAAATAATTACTTGAACTTGTATTCCTTAGCAGCAGCCTATTACGTTAATGTTTGTTGTTGTTGTAAATTTACTATATTTATTATATTCACTTTTTTTATTTGCTGACCATTTCTTAAAAACTAAATGTGGTTGAATATATTATTTTTAAAAATGATTTACTTTATTATGGTTTTTTTACTTTCTTTATTATTGCTCTGAAGATTGGTTGTTTGTCGTTTAAAAATAATTTTGCTGTGGCACGTTGTCGCGGTTAGAGTTTCAAGTGTTTCTTTATATTTTTTTATGACTGAAGCATTAAGCATAACCAAGCTTTAATAAAGTGAACAAAAGATTAATAAGCTAAACTAAAAACATTATGAATTTATGTGGTTTAAAATTGTAGATATATTTTACGCATTGTTGTACTCTATGTAGGAAATAATTATAGCGGTTTAAATAATTAAAGTTTTAAATCATTTAATTAGCTTGAAATCCATATGTCATAAGATAAGCGGTTTAAATTATTTTAATTATTTAAAATTTTTTGACATAATCTAGGTAAAAGAAACACCGTTTTAAGTCAAACTTATATTTAAGTAAAAAATTAAGTTAAACATTTTAAAAAATAAATAGAAGGATGTGTATATTGATGTTCTTAAATTTAATAAAATTTCTCTATAGATAAATTTTTCTTTAATATTTCGAAATGCTCAAATGTAATTACCACCATGTATATATACATATGTATGTATATGTTGGTCACCACCAAAAATCCAAAAATTCAATTGCATTTGCTTGTGTGGCGACTTACACTTAATTACTATAATTATGTTGTTGATTATGAAGTTGACGCTTAAGATCATTATTGTTTGTTTTGTCAATTAACACATCACATTGAGTCACGTTTGTTACAAAACACTTGAGTACAAATCTTAAGATCTGTAAATCTTCATAACGACAAATGCAACAAATTGCTGCTAACAATATGGGTCATTATTTGTAGTTTCATATATAGTGGCTGTCACCACCAAAAATAATTATTGAATACTTGGTGTGTAATTTCGTCTGTTTTGAATTTAAGAAATGTAGATATAAAATTGTTATATAAACAATTCAATAAATTATTCTATTTACATATAAATTTTTTTTAAAAGAATTTAGCTGTTAAGGGTGGGTATTCAAAGCAAACTGCATCTGTACATTTGCATAATAATATCACCACACCTTCAAGATTTAATCGCTTTAATGCAAAAAAGTGAATAAAAATTGATACAAAATTAAAAAATAAATAAAAAGAAGATTGATTCATACATGAGATGAATTCATAATAATAAATAAATTATTTTTGTGAGTTTAAATTCCTTTTAGAGAAAAGATTATTGACTTTTAAAATATCTTATTTGAGGCAGCTGTTAAACATTAAAATAAATAAAAAAATTTTATAAATATTTAAAAGGAATTTGTTGAAAATTGCTGCTGGTTTTCAAAATTTTATGGCACGTTAAAAAAGCTTTAAAAATTCCTTATTAAATATTAAACGTTAAACTATAAAATATTTTTTCCACTTGCGTTAAATGTTACATCTTTGAGATGCAACAAACATTTGTTAAAACTACTTATTGGAATGGATTACCTAGTTACGCATAAAAATTATTAAAAACAGTGGTCTCCAAACTTTTCAATCCATATTTTCCAGTTCCGTAATGGTATAATGATGTAAATATAATCGATTAAAATAATTTTTTATTGGCTAAGGCCGTACAATTTTAACCCGAAGAGCTTTATGACAGCTTTATCAAAAAAGTTAAATACATTTGAAAAAATTTTGTGAAGATAGAGTAATATTCGGGTCAGTTACAGCCTAATATATTTGTTAAGAGGGAACATTTGGATGGGTGCTATATCAAAAAATGGACCGATCAAAATCGATTTATGTTCCCACCCAGATGTTTGTGACACCCAAGAAAACTGTCTCAGACCCGCCTTTAAGTATACCAATCGACGCAGAACAGCTTCCTAAGCCAATTTAAGTATGTCCATCAGTCCAGCTGGGTGCCCATATATTTTTGCGAACACGCTCCACGTCGCACTTTTGCAGATACTTTAATGAAATATGGCGCACGAAAGCTTTAGGGTACTGGCAAAGAGACCATACTTTTTGGTGATAATTGGTCCATTATTTTACATAGCACCCATTCAAACGTCCTCCCGGAATAAGCATTTTGGGCTATAACTGGATCAATTTTTACTCTACATTCACAAGGTTTTGCACATATGTATGCATTTATGCAGTTAGTTAGTACACTGAACATTAATGTTATCAATGTATTTTTTGCTATAGCCCCCAGACATATGTAGTTTAGAGTCTAATATGGTCGCCATTGACCGACTATAACTTTCAGGAACAAATTTTAATTTTAATATTTAAAATAAATAATTTTCTAAAATGTATACTTATGTAAGCCGTGTGACATTATTTCTTAAATTCTCAGAAAAATCAGAATTACTTGGATTGCAATTATTAAAAAACTAAAATTTTTTTGTAGCCAGAAAACTACATACAAAGTCATTAAATAGATATTAGAATTTTTACCTCAACAAAGTTTGAAAAAAAAATTTTTTTTCATACTTTTAAATTAATAGATGGAAAAGACTAAAAATTTATTACAAAATCAGAGACCCCTAATCAACACATGTATCAAAAAGCTGAATGATTTCAAATTCAAATGTATTGTTACGACATTAAAACAATATTGATAAAGAACGGAATCGAGCAAAATGGTGAAAACTTGCGCATATCATTTTTTATACTGTCTTCATATTTTTTAAAACTTTTTTGATACACAAAATTAAAATATAATGAAAAATCCCTTTTAAAAAGTGTTAGAAATGTTTATATCGAAAGCATTGTAGCTTTGTAGCATTGAGCCACCTTGTATATTTGTAATCGTGTTATCCAAACTTTTTTCAAAAAAAAATTTTCATAACAGGATTTTATATCGTTTTTCACTGTGTAAAAAATTTCTATTTAAAATATGCTGCTTTCAGAAGTTTAACGGTCAAAAATATTAACTAAAACCTTTTCGTTTATAATTAAACTAAAAATTAAATAAAAAAATATTTTTTAAGGCTAACTTCTTAGGCACAGCAAAAACTTTTGTTACCTTAACAAAAAGTCTAGTTGGTATCTGTAATAAATTAGTAATTTTTCCCTCTCTTCACTACTTTTTTATTTTTTGCAGAATTAAGTTTATATAAAAATATTTAGTACCATTCAAAATAAAAACTTTAAATAGGCCTTATTTGAAAACATACATATTAATATCCAATCCAAATACTTCTGCAAAAAAATATTTGTTTACTGCGTTATCAAGTGTTTTGTAAAAAAAACTTAAAATATATACAAAAATTCAATGAAGCAAAAATGCATGAAAATATAAATAAATTTAATAAAAAATCTCACACATTCTGCCTGTGGTAATTGTTAACAATTTTAAAAACACGAGATAAATTACCTTTAACATCGGGCCCCCTACAAATGGCAAATAGTTTATTTTATAAAAAAACAGGCGTTTGTTTGTGTATTCAGGCAAAAGCGATACATGCAACAATGGTTAACAAATTTTTTGCACACTTGCTTAATTTGGTTGTTGTTTTTGTATTTTTTTTATTATTACTGCCGTAAATATTAACATTTAATAATTTTATAAAATGCATATATCTAAGAAGATGATGGTTTCAATACACTCAAAAATATAATAACATCGTCTGAGTCTGAAAATATCCATAGATTTTTATAAAAAAAACACTTCTGGATTAAACGCTATAAAATATTTTTTTTTAACATTTTGCAAATGAGATTGCACATAGTTTTACAATTTTTAAGAAACTTAAGGGAATTTTGGCACATCTTTTTTATCTAAAATTTCTATCAGTGTTTTAAACATAACAATCCATCGTAATTCAGAAGTAAAAAATGTTAAAAAAAACCGCACAACAATTTGTAGATCTGGCCATCGCTCACCTGAATAATGCGTGACCATTACTAATTATATGTTTAAAACACGTGAGTTTCCATCCGCGTTACTTTAGACAAATAAATGTGAATAAGCGTGCATAAGTCAAATTAGTAGTACAGACTGACCAATGGTTTTCGTTACCACTCATATCTATAACGTTGACTTTCACTCTTAAAGTTTTCTCACGGTCTCATCTTTACCAAATTTAAAACAAAAGCAGCTGATTACACTGGTATTCAAAAATCAAAAAATTTTCTCGGCTTCAAAACCTATGTGCGCTATAGAGGTTTTAGCCTGGTAAATTCAAATCCGCTTTCATTTTTGATGGGCTCTTTGGATTTTTTTATAGGCGAATATTTTGCACCAAATAAGGCAGTTATGCCGTTGCATTTCATCATAGCTTAAGAACAATTTATCCGATTTGATCATATTGCACACAAATAATTAGGATTAAAATGTTCTTTAGGTCATTTAAACAAAATCTGTTTATATCTTTTAGCAATGATCGGCACACGCGTCTGGGTGCTCTATAAGCATTGAAGAAAGTAAGAATAAAAAATAGGTTTTGTAGTGTCAAAGCGCATCTATATTAGGTGGAATTAGTTTTACAAAACAACTAGATCGTCAAACGATTTTGAAAGACACTTAACAAAAACTCACAAATTCTTAACTAAGGCCACCTGATAAACTTGCGTTTCGTGTAGTCTCTTGTGCCAGAATATCAGTGTGACCAGTTAAAGTTTTCAAAATGTTTGGTTGACAATTTTTTTTTTACATTCAATGCTGGGTTTAACTTATATCTGTGAGCCTTCATTTTAGGTTTAAAAAATAATTAGAAGCAATATCAGAAATTAGCAAGTTATAACTATGTCAAAGATCTAATCGGCATAAAATATTGTCAATATAAAATAAGTATTTATGAGATTATGCTAAACTAAATTTTTAATATAACATTCCTAAACTTTTCTAATGCACTTCTATCATATTTTAAGTTTTCAACTGTTGTCACCCTCGTGGCATAAGAGACAAATAATTGCGGTAAAAAAACAACCAACACAATCAAAATTTAATAATGTATGCGTATGCCGATCACTGTCTTGAAGTGTTGAGGAATTATTTAGAAATTATTGACAATCAATTTTCATTTTAATAAAAATTAGGGCAATGATTATTAGAAGAAAAATTAAGGGTTTTTGTAATTTTTCAGGCGGGTAGGCTACATTAAGCTATAAATCGTGAACATATGTTGCAAAATGTTGATTTATTTTACGATTAAGTGGAGATATTACGATAAAATAAATAAACCTAAACCATTAAAATTGCACTTATAAAAGCTAAATATGAAACGCAATATTTGGTAAAAAAACAATAATGTGTACCTGCCTTAGTCAACTGATTTTTTTAAATGATAAAAATGCAGAAATTTCGCCCTAATAAATTTTGAATAATATTTTGAAAATAATAAATTATACTCATTTTGCATTAAATAAATTTTTTGCCACTAATTTCTAAATACTTGAAATTAAAAACAAATATTTTGTTTAAAATAAGAGTAATTGATGAAATTGTTAATTTCATTTTGATAATTTGTTGATACTTTTTATAAAATCGGAGAAATTGTTCTTAAATAATAGTCATTTTTTTTTGGAAAATATAATTGGGGCCCATAAAAAAATTTGAGCTTAGGAGGAAAAACTGAAAGCGTATTTGAATTCACAGCGTCAAAATTTCTATAGCCCACATATTGTTATATAAATTCAATTTTTGTTTAAGATCAATGTTACGTATTCAATTACTCAGTAAGACTGCCGGCTAACATTTTCTTGTTGTTTTTTAAAAAAATCACAAATAATATTTCAACTAAAAAAAACTCTAAACAGGTTATTTAATTTTTTAAATCTCAGTTCTAATTAATAAACAAAAGCCATTTCTCATTTGGTTGGCACAAATAATGAAACAAAATGCCGCCGACAAGCTTCAACATGCAAGGCGGAAAATATTTTTTTGTTTAATAAAAACAATCTTACTTAACATTTACTGAATATTTTTTAATCAAAAACATTATTTTTCTTTTCAAATCAAATGAAAAAAAAAATCAAATTTTCTTTTTACATAAAACGACAATTCCGTAAAAATAAGGCCCTAAACAGGAAAAATTTATTTTTTTATGTAATTCAATTTTAAACTAAAATTTATAAAATCACACCCATTTCAGTTGTATTGAGGGTATTGTGAGCAGAAATCACCCTCTTTTAGCATCTTCCAAATTTTGAACAATCAAAAACATCAGAAAAATAATCACACCTTTAAAACTACGCCGCCCTCCAAATTCAGATTGTGCCGCTAAAAGATGCATTCGGCACCGTTTTACATTAACATCACAGAATATGCTGGGTTCAAGTTCTATGTCAATGTTTTTATATGCATTTTAATTGTTAAATCTGTGATTCTTTCTGTGTTTATTTATTAATATTTTTATTTTTGTTTATGTGTGTTTTCTCTTTTATGTTATGGCATTGACATTTGAAGTCATTACAATGAATCAGATAAAATTGCAAGTGTTTATAAATAATAATGTTTTTTTTTGATGATATACAAGTAAAAACTTGTGCGAACAGTTTTTTATAATTGCAAGCTTCAAAGAAGAAAATATTAAGTATTTCTTAACTTATTTATTTATTTACTTATTTTTACTTATATTTACTTAAAAATTTTATATTGTAAAGCAAGCTAGCAGCAGCCCATATATTTTAATTAGCTTTTTATCTTAAACCAGACTTACACGATGAAATTTTTCATGAAATTACTTTCATGAAATTTTTGTTTGTAGACAAAAAAGGTGAAAAAGAGCCTACTTTTTCACACCTCTCGTCAAGAAACATACATACATGTACATTCATAAATCTGGCACTTTGTCTTATTTTTTTTTATGCTGTCTTCTTAGTTTTCAATCATGTCATTTTGTTTTAAATAAATTAACATTTATTTAGGCTGTGCTGCCAAGTACTTAATTACGTTTTCGTTAAAATTTGTTACAAAAAATAAATTAGAGCGCTATATCCGGCTGTGCTGAATCTTACATACCCTTAACATTGGACTTTAGAAACCCCGAACCTTTCTTTATATTTATCTGTTTTTCTTTATTTATAAAATATTTTAATTTTTGAATAGGGGTCGGTCACATATTTTAACCCTCTTAGGTTGATTAGGGCAGCTGTAGGGGTTTTTACCTTAATTTTTTTTAAATTTTGTAGGGACTTTTAGTCTAATTTTTAAAACTTTTGTATGGAAATCACTTTAGGTGATAGTGATAGGGAGTAAGTATGTTCTAGGAATATGTTTGGGAGGGGAAAATAATGGGGGTTGGTCTTTATATCGCGTAAGTATAGTCTAGGAATACGTTTGGAAGAAAAAACTAAAACTAATGGGGGTCTCTATTATATTTTATTCTTTAAGAGGCAACTCCGGAGAATTTGTAGGGGTTTTAGCATATTTTTTTTCAAATTTTGTTTGGCAACCATGTTAGAGGCTAGAGATAGAGAGTAAGTATGTTCCCCAAAAATGTTTGGGAGGAAAAATTGTGGGAGCGATTCAAAAAAAGTTAAAAACAAAATGAAACTTTGTATAGAAACACTGCTAGAGAGCGGTCATAGGGTGTAAGTATGTTGCAAGGATGTGCTAGTGAGGAAAATTATTGGGAATCGGTCTTGCATTGCACATTGTACGGGGCAACTCCGGGGCAGTTAAATTGGTTTTTATGTACAAATTTTAGAGAGACAAACTGAGGTAGCCTTGTTTTTTGGCTTATATCTCAGTCAGTTATCAGGCGATTCTGCTAGATTTCAGTAGCTATTTGTTCGCAGATATTTCCAATAGTTTGATGTCACTTACAGGTCTTGGCAACATCGGGGGCTCCAGAAAGTTGACTTCAACCGTAACACGGACCGATGGACATGACTATATTTTAGACTCCGGAACATATATACTTTATGGGGTCGCAAATGGGTTATAAAGAAATTGCAAACGTAATGACAAACTAATATCATTTATGTGAAGGGTTTAATTAATAGACATAAATTCAATTTAGAAAAATTTTAAAACCAATAACTGACCACAAATATTCTAAGTTCTGGAGTAGTTATGATTTTTTTACTTTACTACTTGGGCTTAACAATTAAAAATAGTTAAATTTTTTTCCCGACTTAAAAACGTTAGCTTTTGTGGAAAGGGGGGGGGGGGGGCGAGGCAAACTCTTATTTACTTCAAGCAAAAGCAAAAAACGAAATGAAAAGGGAAATGAGAAAAACAACTTAAAAGCAACACAACACAGAGGTCTACAGTACTTGTTGTTGTTTCTACATTTCTTAAGCAATGATTGTTGCTGTGCCCAATGATGTGCAAAGTTTTTAATTAAATATCGAACATATAAAAAATTTATTAAGAAATGTTAAAGAATGATTAAAGCCTAAACTTTAATTGGAGTAAAAATTATGTCATATTTTTGTGAACAGGGTGTTTAAAAAAGAGATTTTTAGAAAGGCTATAATTTCTTTATGACATCTAATTAGACTAGGGAGTAAGTCTTTTTTCAAAACAACCTGCACAAAGTTTAAAAAGTCTTATTAGCTTTGTCCCAGGTGTCAGGTCGGTAATAAAATTTAGATAATTTTTATTGTTCGGAAAGAATACTTTGCAGTTCTCTAACCACAATAGCCACAAACTTGCATTTTTGCATCTACACCATTTCCAATTGTATATCAGAAATTTTCAATGTATTTCAGTTTCTTATTCAATTTCAGAAAAATTTCTGTTTGTGTTTCAGAAAATTTGAGTTCAATTTCAGAACTTTTTTATTTTATTGCAGAAATTGCTTGTTCAATTTCAGATTTTTTTTTAAATTTTTCTTTATGCACTTTAGATTTTTTAAACTTTTAATTTAAATTTCAATTTAAATTTTTTTAACTAATGTTCTACTTTCTCCTTGTAATATTGGAAAATTTTTAAAATTTTTAAGTTAAGTGACGGTTTTAAATGCAAAGGATTTTTTTTGCAAAATTTTAATTTTTTTTGAAATTATCTAAACTTATTTTAAACCTAACTTTTTATTTAAAAATGTTTCAGCACGAACAAAATTAAGTCAACTATGAATATTGTTAAACAAAAAATAAAAACAGATGAAAACAATGCGAGCACTTAATTGTTTACGAATGTATTACTTTTTTTAAATTAAAAAAAAAAAAAAATAAAAAATTATAAAGAAACATGTTTTTATTGTAATTAACTTTATTAACATAATTTTTTTCAATTAATTGTTTTTTTTTGCGCTTTTTACATTTTTATCATTTGTTTTATTAATTAATTATGTAACATTGTACCACAAATTTATCTAAACTTTTTTGCCACTTTTAGCGAATTGAAAATTTTTGCGGTTGTTTTATTGATAACAAATACAAATATTTTTATTAAAATAAATATGAATTTTATATCACTGCTATAATATTTTTAAAAAATATTTTTATATAGTACTTTAATCATTAATTACACTTTTTAACGTAGAAGTTAAACAACACCGTTTAATTAAAATTACTTCTTTTTTATTAATTCCATTTAATTGTTTAATTCAAGCAGCACCGCATAAACGGAAATATTTGTAAAATATTTAGTTTCTTGTACTTTTTAAAGCAATAATTTCCAAACGTAGTTTGTCATACAAATACTTATTTACGCTTGCGTTGTTTAAAGCATGAGAATTAATTTAACTAGAAAGAGGAAACGTATAAAAATAAATTAAAATTAAAAACAACAAAAAAGATTTATAAAAATATTAAACGCGTCGCGCTTACATCGATTGTTGATCGAAGTCTATTGACTGGTTGACTGCTTGATCTTCATTATGTTTATGTTTGTTTCTCTACACACGTTTGTTCGTCAATTGTTTATAATTCTTCACAACAAAACAAACACTCAGTTCACAAACAACAACAGCAAAATTCTAATAACAATCAACCACAAAAAAAATTATAAAACCAAATTATATATTTTTGCAATTTATATTTCTGCTTTCAAGTATTAAATTGTTTTTCAAAGCAGGCAACACTGTCTTTGGCTAAAACTTAAAAACTACTTGCCAGACTGTATAACATCGTTAACTTTTCAAATATTTAGGGGATTCACAAAGTGTCCTATTATGTCCTATTGTCATATTGTTATAAAATTTCACAATGGGTTTGTTGTCTTTTATACAAAAATAGTTCTTAAAAAATACAACGTCGTTTTATATTCTTATTAAATTGTCACAACAACTCCAAATACACCTGCGCCGAGTGTCCAATAGTTGGGAAAGGTTTTTAAACCATTGTTGAAATTTTATGACAATATAACAATATTGAAATCACGTTTTCGAAGTCAAATAAAGTAATACGGGCGAGTTGTTGGTGTCAAACTATTAGAAATATTTTGAAGCCAATCGCTATTTAATATCAGCAAACTCGGTTCACTACTGATCAAGATATAAGTGAAAGCCTAAAATAACCCATTTTTTATTTCATTTTTATATTTCAGTATATATAGTCCGCCTTGCCACAAAATTTGGTACGAATACTATGAAGATATTGACCTAAATAAGGGAACATTTTTTTTCAGATAGGATCAGGGGAAGGGGTATTTCCCCTAAATTTGCGCAAATTTCGGAAAACATTTCATGCGCTTAATCTTAAAAACTATCATATCTATAGACTTCAAATGTTCAACAAAAAAAATTCGACAATAAGACCTACATTTTAGAAAAAACTTTTTTGAAAAGGGGCAGGGGAAGAGGTAGCTCTCAAAAAATTAAAAAATTTTATGAAATTTTCGATACGCTGTATCTCGAAAACTATGAAAGCTATCGACTTCAAATGTTCTACAAAAAGTAATTGGACAATAAGACTTACATTTTGGAAAAAAAAATTATTTAGATAAAAACAGAGGGAGGGAAGACCCCATAAAAATGAAAAATTTTTATAACATTTTTGATACGCTATATCTGGGAAACTACAACTGCTATCGACTTCGAATGTTCTACAAAAAGTAATCATCAAATAATTCATGCATTTTTGGACAAAATAGTTGGAGAAGAGCAGAGGGACCAGAACCTCTCATACAAATTAACTACTTTTATTAAACTTTTAATACGAATAATGTCGAAAACTGTTAAAACTTTCGACCTCTAACCTTCTACATGGTATTTCTTTTATACATACAAACGTTAAAATTTTGTAAAGTTTTCTATTTCAAAAACTAGGATTGCTATGGACTTTAAACCCGACACAAGGTTTTTTTATTATAATATTTTCAGTACAAAATAACTGGGCTAGAATAGACGGCTGGGTATATTAAAAGACTAATGTGAAAAATATATATAATTCGGCACAGTCGAATATAGCGCTCTTACTTGTTTTTTGTTATTTTGGTTTAAATTTTAAAAAGTTTCTTACTTTTTGTAAAACGAAATAAATATATTCAAATATAATTGTTATTACCGATTAAAAATACTTTGAAAAAAAAAAACATAATATATAAATTTTTATTTTTATAAAGTGAAAAAATTAAATAATATGGCATCTCTCTCTTGTGTGTTGTTTTAATGCTGTTTAAGAGACAAAATATACTCTTTTTTGCTTTATTTACTCTTTAAAGATCATTATTAGTCGAAGTGGTTTATTGACGTAATTTTGATTTTAGTAATAATTGTTGTACAAATATACATAAGTATGTACATTGTTATTGTTGGTTGTGGTTTTTTAATAAGAAATTTAAATTTAAAAAAAGGAAAATTAAAAAATCACTAGCTTTGCTAAAGTCCGCTGTGAGTAAACCAATGACGTATTTTGCTTACCCTACATCAAAATCGATTATTATGACAATATCTACACATTTATTATTGCTTAGAGTCTTTGGATATATTTACAACTAGCACGTGACCTGCTACTTCGTAAGCGCTGTTTTAGAAATTTATTACGTGAAGGTGATGTTTTGTGCCTTTATTTCTTAAACTATTACCAAATAAGCAGTACCTTTTAAGGAACAATATTTTAAAAAAGTATTAAAATATATTTTTAATTTTTTGAGACCTGCAAAACGCAATTTAAATGAAGTTTCTACCTTTATTGGTTAAGAAATTACAAAAAGTACCTAAAAAGTACCAAAATGTAATTTGTACCCTTTCTTCTATTCCCTTGGGTCTTAAGTTTTTAAAAAGTTTAAAAAAATATTCTTACTTTGTCAAGACTTGTCGAACGCAGTTTGAGTTATGTTTCTATTTTTATTGGTTCAGATGCTACAAAAAGTGCGTAAAAAGTACCACTTTACAAATTTGTACTCTTTTGTCTGCCCCTTAAGGTCTAGATTTTTAAAAAAGTTTAAAAAATATATTCATATTTTGTCTGACCTGTCGAACGCAAATTAAACTATGTTTTTACCTTCATTACACTGAAAAAATTATTACTGTAAAATCAACTGGAAATCTACTTAAAACAACTGGATATTCATTTAAAAACCGTCCAACAAGATATTCATTAAAATTAACAAATTATTTCATTTAAATTCAGACATCAAAAAATTAACTGACATTTTCGTCTAAAATTAACTAGATTTTCTGTCATTTACAGCAAAACACAATGTATCAGAAAAAAAAATAACAAAATTAAATATTAATAAAAAATAACTGACAAAATTAACTTCAACTGAAAAACAGTATTTTTGTTTCTTTGAGACTTTGAATAACCCTTCAAATCAGTTAAAAAAAATATTGTATTAAAATTTAACTGTTTTTTTCATTTAAAAACAACTATACGGAATACTACCTAAATAACTTACAGTCAGTTACTGTAATAATTTTTTGAGTATAGTAAAAAGTTACAAAAAGTACCTAAAAATTACAAATATGTAATTTGTACCCTTTTTTGTGCCTAAGGGTCCAAAATTTTTAAAAACTATCGAAAACATATTCTTATTTTGTCGATGCCTGTCGAACGCAATTTATATTACGTATTTATCTCTATTGGTTCAAAAGTTACAAAAAGTACCAATATAGAATTTTTACCCATTTTTGAACCTTTTTTTTTACCCCTCAACGTCCAAATTTCAAAAAAGTGGCAAAAACGTATTCATACTTTTTTAGTATCTGTCCATTGCATTTTGAACTATGTCTGTACTTTTACTCGTTTAGAAGTTACAAAGTGGACCTAGGCACTATCATAATTTAGTTTTTACCCTTTTTTAGTCTTAAGGTTCTAAAATTTAAAAAAAAATGCCAGACACTGGTCTGCTTATTTTTTGAGCAAAATACGATCCTTTTTAAATTTTGTTTCTATCGTTTGTAGTTTAGGAGATGTTAACTTTCGGATATTTCCATATTTGGCCCATTTTAAGCCCCTTCGGGTCCGAATTTTCCTAAATTCCGTCTTAGTGGATCTAAACATAAGGAAAGGTACCCACAGTCCAAATTTCAGGTCTCTAGCTCTGCGCGTTTGGGCTGTGCGATGATAAATCAGTCAGTCAGTAAGTCAGTCAGTCAGTAACGTTATTCCTTTATATATATAGATTCTTTTGCTTAATGCGGGCAATTTAAGAAAACTTTAGATATTAAATTTTATTAGATGTGCTCTTAAGTGTTATTCGAATTTCAATTTAAATGTTTGCACTCGAATATTCAAAACATATTGTTTATACGATCATGAAAGATCGAACATCACTATGGTTTCTGGCTTGAGTTACATTTTTCCTTGTCGCCCATATCATTTTCTGGAGTCTTTGGAAACAAAAATCCGAAGTTGCCATTGAATAGATTTGAGCTAAAACAATCAAAAAAGTATTGAAAACTTGTGTCGTTCGAAAAACGCACTGTCAAGCCAGTAGTGGTTATCTTATGAATAATATCCTGTTCTATTATTAAATGACAAAGTCCAAACCTTTCCAATAAAACCAAATATTATAAAAAAGCCATCAGTACTTTAAATTTAAATTGCAAATTTAACAAATCAGAAGGACTAAATGCAAGAAGTTACTTTAAGCATAAAATAGTAAAAAAATCGGGATCAAGAGAATCGGTCGCCCGGAGTTCTCGAGTGATGAAAAATGCCACAAAACTGCGCCCATTTGGCTGATGTCATCTTCCCGACTTGACCAATGAAATTGTAAGGGTTCTAGTAAACATATTCAAAAAACAGAATCGAAGTTTTTCATTTAAAAAAACAAAATGAGAGCCAAACAACATCGGATGACTTCTTTTGACCCACCCTGTATATTGCAGAAGTTACGTAACGCAGCGTCTCCACGCAGCAATTTTATTAAATTGGAGAGAATACGTTAAAAAGCAGTTTTTCATTTTACCCCACATTTTTTTATGAAATAAAATAATATTAAATAAATACTTTTTTATATTCCTACCTCTGTCTTCCTAGGAATTGCAAAAAAATAATTTAAAGTGGCGGAAAGACTGAAATGACAGCTTATTGCTTGACAATTATTGCTTTGGCGATTGCTGAAGCAACCACTGCGCAATAGGTTGCTACATATAACAGTTTGCGGCCTACACGTCGCAATTTGTTTAGAAGGCAATTGAATTTAACAATTGCCGCAATAAATATTGCTACGTGAGACTCCAAGTAAAAGGCTTTATTTAAATTTCTAATTTTGTTTTTTTAATAAACTATATGATTCAAAGCAATAATAAATTGCTTTAGTATAATTTAAATTCGTATAATTAAGTGTGTACTCGGATGACCCCCAATGACAGAATGCGAAAAAATCAAAATAATTTAAAAAAACTAAGCGACAGACTAACTGAATGACTGACTGACTCACTGTTTGGCCGAATGCATATAATTAAACTTAAAGTATGTTAATGTATTTGAACAATAAATTTTGAACAGACATTGGAATACACATATGTATTGAATGTACATAGTAAACATGCATACATAATCCATTTTTCCATTAGCTAAACGTACGTAACAGCCAAATTTATGTATGTTTGTAATAAGTCCATATGTATAAATCAGTGACGTTCCTTCTAATGTGCTCAGGTGTTCTCTGCACAGCCTAAAATATTTACGTCTATTTAGGTTTTTTTGTAATTATTAAATATTAAGAATTCTTTATTATTGGCTTTACAATTTATATATACATAAATAAGTGGAAGTGAAATAAGTGTATACACACATACATACATATGTATGTATATTGAACCAACATTTTATTTTCATCTTGCATATGGACAATAACAATAATAAAAAAGCAAAATGTTTGATAGCAAACATAAAAAGAAAACAACACACAATTAAAATCTACTAGTTGTTCTTCAAATATAAGAGCACCAATTTACTAAAGAAACAAAACACTTCATGAAAAAAATTTAGATCACCTATACAAGTAAAGCGTTCGCCAATTTAACCAGCACGAAGTGGCTTGGTTGCTGTAGGTTTGAAACTTTTCTTTTTTTTTTGAAAACACAACAGAAAATAAAGCCGCGGGTATTTCAGTTGTTCTTCAAACTTAAGCGCACTCATTTAACAAGGAAAAGCAAAAAATTAAAAAAAAAAAGTACCACAATTTATATGCAGCGAGGGTGCGCTAAGTAAGTGAGCACCTGCTTGATTGTTTCTTATTTCAAACTTTATGTTTGAGTTGTGTGTTGCAAAGAATAAGTAAATGTGTGAATCATTGTTGCCAGCCCACAGCTTAGGTTACACTTTCCAAAAGTGAAAAATACCCAATTTTAATGATAAAGAACATAAAAAAAATATATTTAAAAATAGCTCAAGTCTATCGGCTGTATTCATAATAACTATTGCAGTTCTATTAGAGGGGTATTTGAATGATATATATGGAATAATTGCCAAATAAACCCTTAATAAACCTACAATAATTATTATAAATACAGGCATGTGTTTTTTTTAACATAATTATGTTTAAATTTACAACAAAAACCCCCAGTTCATAAAACGTTTGCACAACAAATAATACAAGTTCTTATGTATGCCCAATTTTTAGTGTTAGTAAAAAAAACTTTTTAATTTAGCCAAAGGTGGCAACAATGGTGTGTATGAAGTTATGTGAGTGTGAGGAACTTCAACTTGTGTTGTTTAATGCTTTAAATACATTCCTCGCTACAGGCTACCGAACACAACCAGTCAAAAATAGAATACACGTGTGCATATGAGAATAATTTTTTAATTGCTACAATGCAACACAACTACGGGTTGCTGTCAATGCTAATTTTGTGGCGTGGTCGAAATTAAACTAATTTCTATTTTTATACGCGACAGCTAACAGATTAGTGCTGCCAAAACGGTAAGATGCAAATAATACAGCTTAAACAATACAAAAAGACTTTAGGTGGCACCACTGAGTGTCATATTGCTCATATGTTTATTTTGTAGTGGTAGTCTAGTAAATATTTCAGTAGCAGCCAGTCGGACACAAAGTTAGTAAGCAGCTTTTGTGTTCGTGTGTTCCTGTGTTCTTGTATCTTGAATGTGTTTAATGCATAAGTCATAAATTCTTCATTTTATGAATAACATTGACGAAGAGCAGACGTTAATTTTAAAATGGAATGTAATTGCGTAATTGAGAGTTTATTAAACAAACCCTTTTCGCAATTAAAAACTGAAGAAAAATCCAATTTTATTTCAAAAGGTAGACCAACACCACCTTTGCCAAATCTCACTTGCACAGTTAATTCAAAAAACCGGACTTTTACTAGGCACTTTTTTGTGTCTAGTTATAAAGAAAAATCTTGGCTATGCGGTTGTCCCGTTATAAATAAGTTATTTTGTTGGAACTGTTTGCTTTTTGCCAAAAATAGCGAAAAGGGTGTTTGGACTGCAGGTTATAATGACTTAAATCATTTAACATCGGCAATGACAAAACATCAAATGAGTCAAGCACATATTAATAACAGCATATCCTTAAAAACATTTGGAGATGTGCGCGTTGATTTTTTACTTGATGAACAAAAACGAATTTCAGTTTCAAGACATAATGAACAAGTTTCAGAAAACCGTCAAGTAATTCAACGACTTGTAGATACTGTATGCTTTTTAGGTACACAAGAGCTAGCTTTTAGAGCCAACGATGAAACTGAGAAATCAGAAAATAGAGGGAATTATATTGAATTACTGCACCTAATTGCCAAATATGACAGCAAACTAGATCGTCATTTATCTTCATCACAATATTTCAAGGGCACTTCTAACCACATTCAGAATGACTTGATTAATGCAATTGGTACTGTAGTTTTAAATAATATTGATATAGAGATTAACAAAGCTACGTTTGTTTCTGCAATGTTAGATGAAACAACAGATATAAATAAAAAGTCCCAATTGTCGTTCGTTTTTAGATACGTTGATTGCAAAGGTATTGTGAGGGAGAGATTTTATAAGTATTTGGATGTAAGTGATGGTCGTACAGCCAAAGCCATTTCTGAAAAGCTTATTGACTTAATAAAAAGTAAGAATTGGGGAGCAAAACTAATAGCTCAGACTTACGATGGTGCACCTGTTATGTCAAGTGATTTAAATGGTACTCAGGCTAAGGTTAGAGAGGTGTTCCCAAGTGCTATGTTTATACACTGCAATGCACATGTTTTAAATCTAGTCCTTTCACAATCAGTAAGCTATATTCAAGAAGTGAACATATTTTTTACCACTTTGAACGGATTGTCAGCATATTTCTCCCACTCAACTAAGAGATCTCAATTTTTTGATCAGGTTCTAAAACGGAGACTTCCTACTATTGCTACCACGAGATGGAATTATTCATCTCGACTTGTTAATATAGTTTTTGCATACCGTCTTGATCTCATATTATTATTTGAGGAGATAATAGATGATCCAGACACTTGGGGCGCGGATGCGATTCAAGCTAGAGGATTTCTTCAGTTTTTAAGCACTTTCAACACAGTTTTCATGTTGGAAACGTTTCATGACATATTTGCATCTACTGACATTCTATTTAATATTCTTCAAACGAAATCATTAGATATTCAATATTGTTTTGAACACATAAAAATAACTAAAGAAAAAATATTGGAGTACAAGTCAAAGTTTGATGACCTTTTTAGTCGGACAAAAAGCTGTGCTTGTGCAATTTTCAAGCGGGGTGAAAGTTCAGATGGTTTCCAATTACGATACAAGTCCTTATTTAATAAAGTAATTGATACTTTATTCACTCAAATGGATACCAGGTTTAGATCTTTTGAAAATATGAAATTTATGGAGCTATTAAATTCAAAGAGATATATTGATTACCAAAGTGCATTTCCCCATGAAGCTTTCGAAAGTCTTCAGAAATCCTACGGATTGTTTTTTGATTTTATTAAACTCAAAAATGAATTAGTTGTATATTATTCGCATTTACAGTTCCGTGAAATATTTATTAAAGATATTCCTGGAACCTTAATATATTTAGATTTAAGAGACACCTTTTCTGAAATTTTCAATTTGAGCACATTAATACTAACAATTCCTGCATCAACCAGTTCCGTAGAAAGATCCTTTTCCGCTCTTAAAAGAATTAAGACTTATTCACGAAACCAAATGCATGAAGAAAGATTGTCTGAATTGGCAATTATTTCAATTGAAAAACAATTTCTTAAAAGCCTAAAAACAAAAAATTCTTTTTATGATGAAGTAATCGAAACTTTTGTAAAAAAAACTCGGCGTATTGAACTTACATATAAGTAAAAATATTATAAAAAAAAAATAAAACCCAAAAAAATAAATAAAAATAAATTAATGTGCTGTTTCTACAAGCCAATTGAGTGATTGTCTTGGACGATTTATGTGTATTTTGTTTGTGTTACAATAACAAAATACACATAAATTGTCTAAGACAATTACTCAATTGGCTTGTAGAAACAGCACATAAATTAAAAAAAATATATAAAAAATCAAAAAAACTTAAAACAAAAAAAAATACAAAAAACAAAAAAACTCAAAACAAAAAAATATTAATTAAATAAAATGGGACCTTTGTCTATCACGTCCTTGTCGTGGTCCTGGAAAAACCGAGTATAGACGTTATATAAAAGTTCAAAAGTAGGAGAGAACACCTTGACAAAAACCTCACGGCACGTCACTGGTATAAATAAATATATTTGTCCATTACTTGTGTACATTCTTATGTCTATTTGAATTTTAATAAAACATTTGATGTATTTACCACAAACATTTAAAATTCCATTTAAAAAGTTCTAAAAAATCAATTTCAATAGCTTTTTATTTTAATTTTTCTTGTTTGCTGTTTTATTTAAAATATTGTTTAATTTAGATTGTTTTCTAAAAATCTTTGAACATATTCTAAAATCGATTGCATTGTAATATCTCTAATGTACTTCGTGAAATTCTAATACACAAACTGTAAAAGTATAAATATTGAAGCTGGCTTAAGTGGATATTAATGTTGGGTGCATGGACAAAATGAGGCAGCGATTCTTAAAGTTAAATAAAGGTAACAATAATGTGTAAAATTAATTTTATATTTTCGTTTTTAAAGTTTTTTCAATAACATATATTTATAATAATCTCTTTTTTTTTAACGTGAAGAGTTTTTAAATTTGTAAATTTATTTTCAGTTATTTGGTTGTTAATAGTGGTTTAGATTAATCCAAGAAATTTTTTTATTGTTTCTAAGCTTAGAAAATATTTTTTTTTATATGTACTCGTGTGGTTAAAATAAATTTAAAATATTTTATTTATACAAGTTTAATTTTTTAATAGGATTGAAGAATAATGGTTTTAACTATATTAACTTAGAAAAAGCATACGGAAATTATTTAAACGATTTTAAGATAACTTAGGTTAAAAAATTAAACAATTTCAGCTGCTTTTGTTTTTTTTTAGAAAACCATTTTATTTTTAAAATATATTGAATACAATTTTTGAACATTTCTGTAATAAATGTGTTTTTGTTGTTGATTATTTTACTGGGGATGAAAACCTTTATTCGGGTAAAAAAAGCTCTCTGGTAGACCTGGACAGAAATCATGGCTAAATGTGACTTGCAGAGCTGCAGTCAGATCCAGAGAGGAAGAATTCAGTATTTGGCGTGCTAGCAATAATGCTGTTACCGAATCGCTATGCAAACAGGCGAGATATTCGTGCTCCAAAGTAGTCAGACGTGAATGGGCTCTGTTTGAAGCGCATCTGCGCGCCAAGGCAGAAATAGCTATTTGTTCAGCACTCTCCAAGGTTATGGAAAGTATGGTTAATTATCATCTTGTTAAATATGTAGAGTCCAACGGCTTATTAAGCGACCGCCAGTACGGCTTTCGTAGAGGACGCCATACGGGAGACCTACTGTCCTTTTTAACAGAATATGATTTACTTCGATTCACCATTTTGCAATAGTAAAGTGGTGGATCCAAAAAATTTCCAAGTTTTTGATAGAGCCTGACATTGTGCGCTTCTATCTATATATGCTGCTTTTAGATTTGGTAATAAATTTTCTCGATTTATAGCGAGTTTCTTCAAAGATCACACAATTCGTGTTGTTATCGATGAGAGCTCTTCTAATAAATTTAAAACCAATTTAGGGGCACCGCTAGGCTCCGTCCTCTCTCTTCTGCTTTATTTCTTATTATGACTTTCTGTGTCAGACTATCTATAATCATATCTATTCCTTTGCAGAGGACAGCAGTGCATGCCATTCATACTCATTTGACTACAGGCCGCCAAGCCCTTTGGAGATTGCAGCTATGAGGCAGAGTATAATTGAAACACTTAATCGTGATTTAGAGCTAATTTCCGATTGACCCAATGTTGTCTTCTGACACATAAATGCACAATAGATCATGCTGCATCGTAAATATAAATGGATGGCATAAATGTTGGGGAGACAGAAACTTCTGATGTTCTTGGAATAAAAATCCAGTGCGATATCCGTTGGATGAAACACGTTTTTCACGTGTTAAGAGAAGCGTCCCAGTGTTTTAGTTTTCTGAAACCAATTATTTTATGCCATATGATTTTAACCATTTATTTTTTTCTTTGTTTACAAATTCAATGTTCAAAATTATTAATATTTAAATAAGTTTCGTTTAGCTTTTTTATAACAACAATAATGTTTTTATAATAACTTTTAATTTTTTTAAAAAGTCTTATAAAACATTTTTCATATTGGGAACCCCTGCTTGAATGCACATTAATTTGTTAAGTGTGTTAAGCGTTAGAACATCTAAACACAAAAGCTTCTATGCACATGCATTTAAACGTATTTATGTGGGCAAATAATCTGAAACATGAAAATGTATTTTCAGCGGCATAAATTCAAAGAATAATTAAAGAGACATATGGACAAGTTGTTGTTTTGGTTTTGGATAAAATGCAGTGCAATGAGCAATTGGTGATATATCTGACGATAAAGTATAATTACATGAGAAACAACTACAACAAATGCATTGGCTAGAAGCAGGGCAAATATAAGTTGCGGTAAATAGCTTTTAAAAACATTTTTAAAATATTTTCATATAATGCTCTTAGATTAAAGTTCTTAAACAAATTGGAATAACTTTTTTTAAATAACTCTAAAAATATTTTACCTACTTTTGGGACGGAGAGCAAATAGAATTTTAATGCAAAAAAAAAAAAAATAATAAAAATTATTTATAAAAGAACCTGAAAAGCAACAAATCATATCTATTTGTTATAACATTTTAGGAACATCAATTTATTTTTTTTTCAAAGATTAAAAAACTTATCTATATAATCTTGAAACAGCTTATCACTATTAAAAAAAGAATAATTTTCATATAAACATCAAAGGTATAAGAAAAGGACTGCAATGATGCAATATTTTTCAACAAAATTAAGGTATATTTGCCCGTTGTTACATTTTGTAAAGAGATACAACCCTAAACAATAAAAATGTTAACACACATTTTCCACGCAGTCATTTAATATCATTTTTTGATTTTGTGATCTGCAATGAGATTATTTCAAAACAATGATAAATTGCACAATTGTTTTTAAAATTTTGTGATCTTTTGTTAAATTTTTTTGATAAAAATTACGTTGAAAACACAAAGACCATAAACTGTTTAGAATTTTGTGTTCATGTGTTTATAATTTTATGCACGAATTTTCGAGCTGTTAAATATTTTATAAGGTAATTATAAAATACTATCAACATATTAACTGCAAACATCATCAAAAAAATATATGTATATATGCATATACATATGTACATATTTTTTGTACATATTTTTATACAACATTAGCTTGTGAGCTATTTTTTATGTCAATATTTATGTTTTATTTGATTGCAACGTGGACGTATCGGTGCTATGAGTGCAAATACTTAAATATATAATTTTTTTTATATATTTTTATATGGAAATCTATTTACCAACATCTATGACAAATCTTAGGTTAAAACAAATTAAAATATAATACATATTTAGTTTAAGATACTTCTTTAATTTTTCAAGAGCCAACCTAAAATTAAATATAACTTTAATGATAAAATTTTGGGGTATACTTTTGGGCTCCTTAAATTAACAAAAGCTAATCCGTGCTTAAATTAAATCAATTTGATTTTTTTGGTTGTTTAAAATTTTTAATTCAATAAAAACAATGTTTACTTTATTTCTTTTATATATTAAAATATTGTGATGTATTTTTGTGCACTAATATAATTTCGAAAACTATATTTGCAGTTATTTAAAAGTTTGTATTAGAAATAATTAATTTTTTTTATCATGTTAAGATAAATTATTCATTAATTAGAAATGCTGTTTTAATTAAGTTCAATATAAAGTATATTAATGCATTTGTACAACAATGAATGAACGCTCTTTGTTGTAAATGCTGCTTTCATTTAGAAAAACACATGTTCATTACGTGGTAATATAAAACACAAACATTCGTGATTGTGCATTAATAATTAGAACTGCATTTGCTTTTATAATTTAAATTATTTGAAACAAAAAAATTGAATATAAAAAAATTTGTCTTTAAAAACATTAATATCTTCTGATTTTCATTCAAAGAAATATATATACACACTCTGGAAAGCAAACTTAAAAAATAATTGAAAAACTATTTAGAAATAATATTTTTGGTTGTAAAAAAAATATAAAAGATTCCATAGAAATTTTGTATGTTATTACTTATTTCAAACTCAAATCTGAAAATATTTTTTCAAATTTAAAAGTTTTTACAAAAAACAAAGTTATTAAAAAAAATTTAGCATAGTAATATTTAGAAAATTAATTGTTAGACAGTATTATCATAATTTTTTTTAATCAGTTTCAGATACCGTTGCACGACTTTATAATAAAATTTAAATAATTTGTTTAATTACCATAGTCCACCTGTTTGAAAAACTTTGTCAGAATGATTTAATCTGTCAGCACTGTTTATTTACGAATTAATAAAGTCATTAATTAAACTTAAAATATATACAATAAAAAACGTTTTTAATTTGCAGACACGCGCACACACTTTTAGGCATTTATTTAAATTTATATGATTCGGTGTTAGACTGACATTTGCTGGCAAAAATATTTATAGATGAAAAGCTTGGTGTTTGGCCAGATGCTGAGTTTTTTACATTTATTTTATTTTGTTTTATTTTATTTAATTTTATTTTATTTTATTTTATTTTATTTTATTTTATTTTATTTTATTTTATTTTATTTTATTTTATTTTATTTTATTTTATTTTATTTTATTTTATTTTATTTTATTTTATTTTATTTTATTTTATTTTATTTTATTTTATTTTATTTTATTTTTATTTTATTTTATTTTATTTTATTTTATTTTATTTTATTTTATTTTATTTTATTTTATTTTATTTTATTTTATTTTATTTTATTTTATTTTATTTAATTTTATTTTATTTTATTTAATTTTATTTTATTTTATTTTATTTTATTTTATTTTATTTTATTTTATTTTATTTTATTTTATTTTATTTTATTCTATTTTATTTTATTTTATTTTATTTTATTTTATTTTATTTTATTTTATTTTGTTTTGTTTTATTTTATTTTATTTTATTTTATTCAATTTTATTTTATTTTATTTTATTTTATTTTATTTTATTTTATTTTATTTTATTTTATTTTATTTTATTTTATTTTATTTTATTTTATTTTATTTTATTTTTATTTTATTTTATTTTATTTTATTTTATTTTATTTTATTTTATTTTATTTTATTTTATTTTATTTTATTTTATTTTATTTTATTTTATTTTATTTTATTTTATTTTATTTTATTTTATTTTATTTTATTTTATTTTATTTTATTTTATTTTATTTTATTTTATTTTATTTTATTTTATTTTATTTTATTTTATTTTATTTTATTTTATTTTATTTTATTTTATTTTATTTTATTTTATTTTATTTTATTTTATTTTATTTTATTTTGTTTTGTTTTATTTTATTTTATTTTATTTTATTTTATTTAATTTTTTTTTTAATTTATGTTATTTTATTTTCTGTTATTAAACTTTTTAATTTTACTTACTGACTGTAGGATAGTGTAATAGGAATATCACGTAATGTTACATAAAATTAATTAATTACGGTAGTTGCATTTATCTTTTGCCATTGTGTGGAATGCATGTGCCATGCGAATGAAAAGAATTGTGCAACATGCCACCATTGCTTTGGAAGGCATTTGTCATTCTACACAAAACTTTAATTTAAAACATTATGAATACAATTATAGGCCTCAATGGTATGGCTACATTTTGTTTTAGGCGTGTGTTGCTTTTGCCGCTAATAGTGTTGCATGGTTTTAAAGTTGCTATATTTTAATTATTGTTATAAAAATTTACACAAAATACTATTCTGCTGTTTAGAAAACGTAAGCAAAATGCAGTTAGCATTTGTGTGCAGTTAATTTATGCCTATTATTGCATAGAAAATCCGATTATTTTATAGAAAATTAATGCAGTGAATAAAAACAACAGAAATAACAATTTATTAAAAAAATTGTATCAAATATACACTCACAAATTTACACTTGTGCTCATAATTATTGCAATCTACCCATCCAGCAATTTTTTCATTTTTTAATCAAATTTGAGTCATTTTTGACTCCACTGCGCGATTAAAAAGGCAAAATATGCGCGCATTTTCTGAGCATAAAAGATACTTTTGTCGGTAGAAAAAGTTAACTTCCCGTGACTCTTCTTGATAAGTCTTTTATGAGTCTTTTTATACCCTTCACATAGTGATAGGGTATATATCACTTTGTCATTCCGTTTGTAATTTCTTTATTATTCATTTGCGACCCCATAAAGTATATATATTCTGGATCCTTATAGATAGGGAAGCCGATTTAGCGATGTCCGTCTGTCCGTCTGTCCGTCTGTCCGTCTGTCCGTCTGTCCGTCTGTCCGTCTGTCCGTCTGTCCAACTGTCCGTCTGTCCGTCTGTTGAAATCAAGTTTCCGGAGTCAAATAAAAAGATACAGACCAGTTAATGGTGTCAAACGATCAGAAATATCCCGCTAACAATCGCTATTTAAAATCAGCAAAATCGGTTCACTATTGACCGAGATATAAGCGAAACCCCAGAGTAACCCATTTATTTTAGGACAAAATCCGTGCATATATCCCCATATATCTCAGTAAGTATAGTCACTCTTGCCACAAAACTTGGCACGGATACTCCTAAAGAAGGGACCTAAATAATGGAAAAAGTTTTTTCAGATAGGACCAGGGGAAGGGGTATTTTTCCTACAATTGCACAAATTTGGTGAAATATTTTATGCGCTATATCTCGGAAACTATAACAGCTATCGACATAAAATGTTGTACAAAAAGTGATTGTACGCAAAGATCTACACTTTAAAGAAAAAATTTTTTGAGTGGGGGCAAAAAATGGGGTAGCTCCCATACAAATCGACAATTGTTATAAAATATTCGATACGCTATATCTCGGAAACTGTAACACTTATCGACATAAAATGTTCTACAAAAAGTAATTGTACGCAAAGATTTACACTTTAAAGAAAAAATTTTTTGAGTGGGGGCAAAAAATGGGGTAGCTCCCATACAAATCGACAATTGTTATAAAATATTCGATACGCTATATCTCGGAAACTATAACAGCTAGCGACATAAAATGTTCCACAAAAAGTGATTGTACGCAAAGATCTACACTTTAAAGAAAAAATTTTTCGAGTGGGGGCAAAAAATGGGGTAGCTCCCATACAAATCGACAATTGTTATAAAATATTCGATACGCTATATCTCGGAAACTATAACAGCTATGGACATAAAACGTTTCACAAAAAGTGATTGTACGCAAAGATTTACACTTTAAAGAAAAAATTTTTCGAGTGGGGGCAAAAAATGGGGTAGCTCCCATACAAATCGACAATTGTTATAAAATATTCGATACGCTATATCTCGGAAACTTTAACAGCTATCGACATAAAATGTTCTACAAAAAGTGATTGTACGCAAAGATCTACACCTTAAAGAAAAAATTTTTTGAGTGGGGGCAAAAAATGGGGTAGCTCCCATACAAATCGACAATTGTTATAAAATATTCGATACGCTATATCTCGGAAACTGTAACACTTATCGACATAAAATGTTCTACAAAAAGTAATTGTACGCAAAGATCTACACCTTAAAGAAAAAATTTTTTGAGTGGGGGCAAAAAATGGGGTAGCTCCCATACAAATCGACAATTGTTATAAAATATTCGATACGCTATATCTCGGAAACTTTAACAGCTATGGACATAAAACGTTACACAAAAAGTGATTGTACGCAAAGATCCACACTTTAAAGAAAAAATTTTTCGAGTGGGGGCAAAAAATGGGGTAGCTCCCATACAAATCGACAATTGTTATAAAATATTCGATACGCTATATCTCGGAAACTTTAACAGCTATCGACATAAAATGTTCTACAAAAAGTGATTGTACGCAAAGATCTACACTTTAAAGAAAAAATTTTTTGAGTGGGGGCAAAAAATGGGGTAGCTCCCATACAAATCGACAATTGTTATAAAATATTCGATACGCTATATCTTGGAAACTATAACAGCTATCGACATAAAATATTCTACAAAAAGCGATTGTACGCAAAGATCTACACTTTAAAGAAAAAATTGTTTGAGTGGGGGCAAAAAAAGGGGTAGCTCCCATACAAATCGACAATTATTATAAAATATTCGATACGCTATATCTCGGAAACTATAACAGCTAGCGACATAAAATGTTCCACAAAAAGTGATTGTACGCAAAGATCTACACTTTAAAGAAAAAATTTTTCGAGTGGGGGCAAAAAATGGGGTAGCTCCCATACAAATCGACAATTGTTATAAAATATTCGATACGCTATATCTCGGAAACTGTAACACTTATCGACATAAAATGTTCTACAAAAAGTAATTGTACGCAAAGATCTACACTTTAAAGAAAAAATTTTTTGAGTGGGGGCAAAAAATGGGGTAGCTCCCATACAAATCGACAATTGTTATAAAATATTCGATACGCTATATCTCGGAAACTATAACAGCTATCGACATAAAATATTCTACAAAAAGCGATTGTACGCAAAGATCTACACTTTAAAGAAAAAATTGTTTGAGTGGGGGCAAAAAAAGGGGTAGCTCCCATACAAATCGACAATTATTATAAAATATTCGATACGCTATATCTCGGAAACTATAACAGCTAGCGACATAAAATGTTCCACAAAAAGTGATTGTACGCAAAGATCTACACTTTAAAGGAAAAATTTTTCGAGTGGGGGCAAAAAATGGGGTAGCTCCCATACAAATCGACAATTGTTATAAAATATTCGATACGCTATATCTCGGAAACTATAACAGCTATCGACATAAAATGTTCCACAAAAAGTGATTGTACGCAAAGATCTACACTTTAAAGAAAAAATTTTTCGAGTGGGGGCAAAAAATGGGGTAGCTCCCATACAAATCGACAATTGTTATAAAATATTCGATACGCTATATCTCGGAAACTGTAACACTTATCGACATAAAATGTTCTACAAAAAGTAATTGTACGCAAAGATCTACACTTTAAAGAAAAAATTTTTTGAGTGGGGGCAAAAAATGGGGTAGCTCCCATACAAATCGACAATTGTTATAAAATATTCGATACGCTATATCTCGGAAACTATAACAGCTAGCGACATAAAATGTTCCACAAAAAGTGATTGTACGCAAAGATCTACACTTTAAAGAAAAAATTTTTCGAGTGGGGGCAAAAAATGGGGTAGCTCCCATACAAATCGACAATTGTTATAAAATATTCGATACGCTATATCTCGGAAACTATAACAGCTAGCGACATAAAATGTTTCACAAAAAGTGATTGTACGCAAAGATCTACACTTTAAAGAAAAAATTTTTTGAGTGGGGGCAAAAAATGGGGTAGCTCCCATACAAATCGACAATTGTTATAAAATATTCGATACGCTATATCTCGGAAACTATAACAGCTAGCGACATAAAATGTTCCACAAAAAGTGATTGTACGCAAAGATCTACACTTTAAAGAAAAAATTTTTCGAGTGGGGGCAAAAAATGGGGTAGCTCCCATACAAATCGACAATTGTTATAAAATATTCGATACGCTATATCTCGGAAACTGTAACACTTATCGACATAAAATGTTCTACAAAAAGTAATTGTACGCAAAGATCTACACTTTAAAGAAAAAATTTTTTGAGTGGGGGCAAAAAATGGGGTAGCTCCCATACAAATCGACAATTGTTATAAAATATTCGATACGCTATATCTCGGAAACTTTAACAGCTATGGACATAAAACGTTACACAAAAAGTGATTGTACGCAAAGATCCACACTTTAAAGAAAAAATTTTTCGAGTGGGGGCAAAAAATGGGGTAGCTCCCATACAAATCGACAATTGTTATAAAATATTCGATACGCTATATCTCGGAAACTTTAACAGCTATCGACATAAAATGTTCTACAAAAAGTGATTGTACGCAAAGATCTACACTGTAAAGAAAAAATTTTTTGAGTGGGGGCAAAAAATGGGGTAGCTCCCATACAAATCGACAATTGTTATAAAATATTCGATACGCTATATCTCGGAAACTATAACAGCTATCGACATAAAATATTCTACAAAAAGCGATTGTACGCAAAGATCTACACTTTAAAGAAAAAATTGTTTGAGTGGGGGCAAAAAAAGGGGTAGCTCCCATACAAATCGACAATTATTATAAAATATTCGATACGCTATATCTCGGAAACTATAACAGCTATCGACATAAAATGTTCTACAAAAAGTAATTGTACGCAAAGATCTACACTTTAAAGAAAAAATTTTTTGAGTGGGGGTAAAAAATGGGGTAGCTCCCATAAAAATCGACAATTGTTATAAAATATTCGATACGCTATATCTCAGAAACTGTAACAGATATCGAAACCAAATGTTGTACAAAGAGTAATTGGGCAATAAGGCCTACGCTTTAAAGAAAAATTTTTTTGAGTTGGGGCAAAAAAAGGGGTAGCTCCCATACAAATTGACAATTGCTATAAAATATTCGATACGCTATATCTCGGAAACTGTAACAGATATCGAAATGGAATGTTCTACAAAAAGTAATTGCGCAAGAATGCCTACGCTTTAAAGAAAAAATTTTTTGAGTGGGGGCAAAAAAAGGGGTAGCTCCCATACATATTAACAATTTTTGTTAAATTTTCGATATGCTATATCTCGTAAACTATAACAGCTATCGACTCAAAATGTTCTACAAAAAGTAATTGTACGCAAAGACCTACACTTTAAAGAAAAAAATTTTTGAGTGAGGGCAAAAAAAGGGGTAGCTCCCATACAAATTAACAATTTTTATAAAATATTCGATACGCTATATCTCGGAAACTAAAAAAGATATCGATATGAAATGTTCTACAAAAAGTAATTGGACAAAAAGGCCTTCGCTTTAAAGAAAAATATTTTTGAGTGGGGGCAAAAAAAGGGGTAGCCCCAATGCAAATTAATAATTTTTGTTAAATTTTCGATATGCTATATCTCGGAAACTATAACAGATATCGAAATCAAATGTTCTACAAAAGGTGATTGGATATCAAGGGCTACGCTCTGAAGGAAAAAATTTTCGGATGGGGGGTGAAGAAGGGGTAGCTTCCATACAAATTAACAATTTTTATAAAATTTTCGATACGCTACTTCTGGAAAACTATTACAGCTATCGACTTCGAATATTCTACAAAAAGTAATAATCAAATAATTTATACATTTTGGAAAAAAAGTTGGAGAAGAGCAGCGGGACTAGAACATTTAATAAGTTTTATTAACCTTTAAATATGGATAATGTCGAAAACTTTTAAAACTTTCGACCTCAAATCTTCTTCATCTATGTATTTCTATTATTCATACAAACGTTAAAATTTTGTTATTTTTTCTATGGGCTTTAAAACTCGCACAAGGTTTTTTATTAAATTATTTGCAGTGCAAAATTACTCGGCTGGGTATATTTAAAGACCAATGTGAAGGGTATATAAGATTCGGCACAGCCGAATATAACGCTCTTACTTGTTTGATATCAGTTCAAAGTCATTTTCGACTCCTTTTTAAGTAGTATTTGAAGTGCTTTCTGATCATATATAAGTCTAATTTTAGTTCGTTTGTGACTCTCTTTTGAGTCGTCTTTTAGTCATAACTATAGTCGCTTTCGAGTCTTTTGTAAGTCACATTATTGTCATTTATCACACATATTTCTATTTTATTATTTATTTTATTATTTATTATTATTGACATTTTCAAAATACATATGTATATACCATAATAAAACAAAAAAAGAAGGTAATTAAAATTGCTCCGTGTTCTTGTTTTGTCCCATATGGCTGCTTAAGTTCTTCTTCCTCTTCCAAGTTTTCTACCTGTCTTCTGCATATTTGAGCTGCAACGTTTTTCCGTTTTCTTACTTTGCATTTCACTGTTTGATTAAAATATCTTACTTTAAGGATTTTTGGAGAATTACTTAATTTAATAACACGTTTTTATTATTAATCCTTTAATTTCACTTTCACAGCAAAACGAATTTTATACCACGATGTTACTTTTTAAATGAACAAAAATTTAAGTGTTTGACATTTACTTAACAAGCAGTGTTCAATCCTCTATCTGCGCAAAATATGATCATAAAATACATAATTTTAATCACTTCTTAAGCGCCTGCATGATCTGTTTTTGATTAAGCATTTTTCAATCGTAAAGGTGAGCGGAAAATGATAATAAATGAGGAAAAATGTAGTCACATTTTAAACGTATGGATGGTTAATTTGCGATTGCTATACAATTTGTTATTGTATTTAAAATTAAACTCATTTCACTCAGTAGCGCGAATCATTTTCTAGTCCTTTTTTGATCGTGTAAATGATTAATCAGTTTTTGATCACCAAAAGTACTCTTAAAAGACTCAAAAAGGTGATTTTTCGAAAAACAATCTTCCAAATGCTATCTGGGTACTGAAACATATTCATACACACACACTTTTATGATTTAAACTTAAACGACTTGTTGCAGTAAATATACTGTAAAACGTTTTGATACAACAAAGTATGTGAAGCAAACGCCAGCAATATTTAATAATACATTTAATATGCCACAAGTATTTGAAAACACTAACTAGCGGCAAATGATTTTTAACATGAAAAAGCGACAAATTAAATGAGATAAAAGGCAAAATTTAATTGTATAAATAAAAAAGAAATGTTTCTTGTTCATTTGGTATAATTAAAATGAAAAACACAATCGCTGTCTGTCTCTCGTTATGTCTGTCCACCCTTATGTCTTAGCTAAGTTTTTTATTGACTTGTTATTGTACTTAGATGTAAGCAATTTTGGCTGCACTAGAAAATTTTACAAAATAAAAAAATTAGATTTTTATGCTGTTATGTTTGTAATACATTTGTTTAGTTTATAAGTATATTCATATTTGGATATCATCAGCATTTTAGAAATAGAAGAAAAATATTATTTGGAATTGCTAAAAACTTAACAAAACTTGTTTACGCATAG
Source organism: Melanophora roralis (assembly GCA_963583895.1). Classification (NCBI taxonomy): domain Eukaryota; kingdom Metazoa; phylum Arthropoda; class Insecta; order Diptera; family Rhinophoridae; genus Melanophora; species Melanophora roralis. The sequence goes on along the minus strand of OY757188.1, from coordinate 92,397,707 downwards.
TCGAAAACGTTTAATAGTATCATGTTGTTGTTTAGTTTTATTATATTACTTGTTTATACTCACGTACATGCATATTATTAACGCACTACAATAATATAAACACATACCCAAATGAACATTAAATGCTTGTATTTAAGTTCACACTTTTGCGAACAACGAACAAAATAAGATTGAATTGTTAGAATTTCTGGCATTTTGTCAAATGTCATAGAGTCGAGCTAAGTACAAACTGAATGTACAAATAAAAATATATGAGCAGAATGCATTGGTAAAATATTTCAAACGTAAAACACATCGAAAGCATATGCATGTAAAAGTATAAATGCCAAATCAAATAAAAGCTAGATTGACTGATGGACAGGCAGACACAACACCAACAGAAAACGTGAATATATAAGAGTCAGGCTGCCAAAGTTGCAAAAGCGGTAAACACATTTACATTTGCATGGGTGCTTTCTGAAAAAATAGATCAATCATATTCGAATTCAGCATGCTATTCGATGGCATAAAATGAGACCCATATGCAAAATTTTGTAAAAATCGAGTACTAGTCGAGCCTTAGCTAGCCCAAGATGCTTATTGAGACATTTATTTGAGGGATATATTAAACAATGGACCAATTATATCGTATAATATTCGAGTCAGTTATAGTTCAAAATGCTTATTGCAGGAAGGCATACGTATGGCGGCTTATTAAAAAAGTTAATTGATCATATTTTTGTTCAGTATACTAGTTGAAGTCAAAAATTAACTTATATGCAAAATTTTGTTAAAATCGACTAATATTTGAGTCAGTTAAATCCCAAAATGCTTATTCCGGGAGGACAGGTTCAAAAAGCGTGCTCGCAAAAATATCTTGACATCCAGCTATTTGGACGGATGGAAGGACATGCTTAAATCAATTAAGGATATTTTTTTGGATAGGAGCAAGGAAACTGATAGATCCCCTAGAATTGAAAAAAAACTAAATAAAGTTTAAGAGAAAAATTAGGTGGATAGGAGCAGTTCCAGCGGTAGTTCCCACAAAAACCAACCGTTTTATTAGATATTTACGAAACTATATCGCTATCGACGTCAAACCCTTTTAAGTACTTACGACAATGCATTTATAGTATGACATCAACTTAAAAAAGTATAATGGGATAGAAGCACGAAAAATTTTAAAAAGTTTAAGATACGATTTTAACAACAAACTACATTAGCTATCGATTTAAAACCTGCCACAAATTAATTAATATATTTTAAACATAAGTCTTATAATAGAATTTGCTTTTTATACACTCCACAAAAAAATGATAAGGGTGTATGTATATATATGTATGTTTGCAATTTCGATTGTAATTTCTTTAATATCCACCTGCAATCCCATGAAGTATATTTTTCTTGGTCTTTATAAATAGGGAAAACGATTTAGCGATGGCCATCTATCCGTCTGGCTGTGTTATAGTTGAAATCAACCATGTCGCATAAACCCGTAAGTGGTACCAAATTATTCAAAATACCCGCGAAAAAACTACTGTTGAAATATAGCAAAACCGTCTCATAACTGACTGAGATATAATCCAAAAATCCTAATTAACTCTGTTTGTTTCTCTAAAATTTGTACATGAAAAACCCCTATAACTGCCCAGGAGTAGACCCTACACGGGCGCAATGTAAGACCGACGTCCATAAATTTTTCTTTGCACACATTTTTGTAAAACATACTTATACCCTCTATCCAGCGCCTAACAGGGTTGCCATACAAAGTTAAATTTTTTTAAATTGCTTTCACAGCTTTCAGGGTGCGACTACAACTTCCCTGGAAGTCACCCGTAGAGGAATAAAATGTATCACAGACTTCAATTAGTTGTCCCTTCCAAACATATTCCTAGAACATACTTACCTCCTATCTCTTTCACCTAAGGGGGCTGCCATACAAAATTTACAAGAATGATGTAAAAACCCCCATAGCTTACCCAAAGTCGGTCCTAAAGAAATAAAATGTACGACCGACCCCCATTAGTTTCCACTCCCAAATATATTTCTACAACATCTCCACCGCTTGAGTGGGCCCCATATAAAGTTTGGGAAATTAAAATAAGCGCCCACAGCAGCCTTTAGGGTACCCCTGAAAACCCCTAAAACTTCCCCGTAGACGCCCTAATATGGTTAAAATGTGACAACAGCCCCCATTTAAAATTTGGAAATATTTCATAAGTAAAAAAAAGGGACAAAAATTAAAAAGTTCAGGGTCTCAAAATGCCAACGTTAATGGCATATAAGATTCGGCATATCCAAATATATCGCTCTTATTCGGTTTTCCCTAATAAATGTAGTTTTATATATGCATTCATATATGTTTATATTTTTTAGCCACTGACGTTCTGCTATGTGCAAAAACGCTGCTACTACTTTTTGATTTTCACATAATTTTTTTTACGTTTTACTTTTATTTTTTAGTATTTTTAACATATCATTTAGTTGATAATCAGTAAAAATATTAATTATAGTACAAATGTAGCCATAATTTTAGCCATTTAATGATAAAGAACCATATGTTTCATGGCATACATTTATCCCACCCCTATATTCATTAATGTTATTAAGCAGGCGTATAGGTGTGATTTGCTAAATCACCTTGTTGAAATCTAGAAACATGCATTCATGTGTATGCAATTTATTTCATTCATTTTGTCATGTGAGAATAAGCGCAAGGCATATGTAAAAGCATGAAAATATATCTAAGTCTGATGGATAAAGAGAAAACAATTAGAAATGACAAATTGTTTGAGATGTATGTGCATTTATTATATTTCTTATTTTGAATGAATTTTTTTGGGCGTTAATTTAATTTGCAGTGAATTAAAATATTTTTTTTTTGCATTAAAATTTTGCTTCGTTTTGCATATTTGTAACACTTGTTTGGGTAACATTAAAAATTAATGCAGTTAAAAGTAATTTTTTTTAAATTTAAATGAATTATGAACATAAAAGTTTTATTTAACCCATTAAGGCACTTCGTTGCGTATTCGCAACGTTTTCTTTAGCAACCAGATAATTTTGTGTGTATACATATCGAGCCTTTGGTGCAATACCGTAGTAATTCAAAAAATCGTGAACTGAGAAAAATGCGTTTGAAGTTTTGAACCATCTTTTTGATAGTATTTTCGTTTACTAAAGTTATTTTTTTACAAGTTTTTAAATAAAAAGTAATCTTTTTAATTAAAAAAAGCCCAAAAATTATTAAAAATATGAAATATTTATTTATATTTAAGTACTATGTATCAACCTATCAATGATGTATCGTTATTGTCACAAAACCTATGACAAACTTAAAAATTAATTCGAAATATATCGTTATAGCAAATAAACTTTTAAGATTTTTTAAATTAAACCATTAACATAAGAAGAAATGATAATTATTTTTTTTCTAACAAAGTTGTATTATGAAATAATACGAACAAGCAAAAAAGAAATCAAATTATGCAGTTGCGTTTTTGTGCCTAAAACGTAGCAAAAAATAATATTGCTTTATACTTTTTTCGTAAATTGCTTTCAGTTAGTAAATTTCTTGTCATAAAGGAAATATTTCATTATTGCAAATAAATATTGTTGGAAATACCTAGAGGCAATAAAGACATTTTTAGCTGTAAAATCTGAACAGTTAGAAGTCGAATCATAATCTTTTTTTCTTTAGATAGATATTTCCCCAAAGATAATTTCTGCATACCCAGCTCAAAAAATTCAAATTTTGAGTTACTACGGTATTGCACCAAAGGCTCGATATTATAAATTTAAAAAAATAAAGTTAAGGTATATATTTAATTGACGTATTTCAGAATTTTTTTCATATACGGATTTTTAATATCTAAAATATTTTTTTTTAATTAGATAAAATTTTTCAAATTTTGGAAATACATACGTACCCATATTGATTTTCAGTTCTAAGAAAAATTGTGTATTTTTTACCATTTTAAGAGTCGCAAGGGCCTTTGAGTTTTATATAAAGAAAAATACAAAAATTTAAAAGTGTACAGAAAGTATTTAATTAAAAATTCACGAATTATACAACACTGTGCGACAAAATAAAGATCTGGATAATCATCCAATTTTTTGAAAGTTTTTTTTTTGTTAAAATTGTACAAGTTACTCAAATATCTTAAACAACGTGTAAAAAATCATGATTTCGTACCTTAAGGTTTATTCAAAGCCAGTTACTTAATTAAATATCATGCTTCCTATCTTGCTGTTATATTTTGGTAAATAATTAAAATTATTTAATAAAAAGTTGTAAAATTATTTTTTTGTTTGACTTATTTTGTAAGTATTTAATTTAATTTCGTTTAAAAATTTCGAAAGATCCATTTACTAAAACTACACGTCTTAGTGAGTTTGTTCACCAAAACTAAAGCATTTTCTCTCGAAAAAAAGCGAAAATTAAGCTAAAGTAAAGTAAAAAATTTGGACGGACGGGCGGACATGCTTATGTTGACTAAGAAAGTTATTCTAAGTCGATCGGTATACTTGAAGGTGGGTCTTATACCATTTCTTTTGCGCGTTACAAACATCTGCACAGAGGCATAATACCCCTACTATGTATGTGATGTTGGTAGAAAAAACAAGACCGTAAAAGAGTCTATTGTGGAGTTGAGGTGGAAGTGCCAAAAATTGCCATGAACAACCTTCGTACTAGAGTAGGAGGTTAGACAGGATTCCGGCCACTATTTACCAACGCCTTTTGAGAAAAGAAGAAATGCTAGCTTCCATTTTTTAACTAAAGTTCGGAATTTTTTCAATTGAATGCCTGATTTAAATAAAAAATCTTATGCGAAATTGAGCTATCGATCTAAGTGGTTCATTTTTATTTTCAGTTATTCAACCTCATTGTACTTCTTATTATATTGCTTGCAAATACTGGCTATTAAGGTTAAACGATTTTGAAATAGAAAAAAAAAGAGGAGGTCAAGCATCCAAATATTCTTGATGCTTCTCACAAATACAAATTAATAACTCAAGCAGGCGCGGATTTAGCTCTGGTTTTGAGAGGGGGGGGTGCTTATTCCAAATTTAAAATAATTATTATTTTAAAAATGGTAAAAAGCCATATTTATTTAAATAATTATTTATGTGGAAGAAAATTTCAGTTTTATTATGTATTTGCAACCTTGCTAAACTGTTAAGCCTGTCCTCTGCCGTGATTGATCCCGGCCATATTTTAACACGGCGAAGGGTGGTAATGCCGTAGCACTACTGACCGGAATTGAAACAAAATTTATCAATATTTTTCGCAAGTTCTGGGTAACATTTTGCTTAAACATATATCACATTTTCTGGTTGGTCTTTACAATTTTTAAATTTTTGTTTTCAATGCTAAATTTCAGCCTTTAGTTTCGATATGAGCAGTTTTTTCAATGTTTTTCCTTCCTTAACTAACGCTAATAGAGTAAAAAGCTAAAATACTTCATTTGAAAAATAATGAGAATTTAGTAAGCATTGAACTTGAGCCTAAAAATTAAAAATTGTCTTAATTTTTTTATATTATAATACATCATCTGAAAGTTATGAAATTAAAATTTCTAAATTAGTAAATGTGGTAATAACCTGAGACAGAAGCTAAGGGATGATAAGCAAATAAAGGACATCCTTTGAGAAACGTGTTTTTAAGTCCTGTAAAACAGATTGAAATAAGGGTATGTAGCCCTCGATATCTCGACATCTTCAAAATGATTCTTTCTTTCAAACCTAGGCTTTTCAACTTAAATTCCCATACCAACGCAAATAGTTTTTCCTCTTTTAAAATAGTATTAAATTATGTTTGGGCTTTATTCCCTTTACATATTTTAAGGTTTTTATAGGAGATGACCCTTTTTTAAAACTACTTGTACCCTGCCTTTGTAGAATTACACTAAACGGCTGTGCGACAGTAAGTATGTCATTTATAATATGTAATCCGCAAACAAATTCTAAAGTGCTTTGAGAAGCTCTTAACAATAAGGCTTTTGAAGACGTAACGCTATCTTTCCACTTGGATATCTCTTTCTATGCCACAACCATGTACTTTATTTTGATTGTAGATTGTAAAATTAATTCACGACGATCTCTATCTTGTTTTGTATAATGGAGACAACTTTGGTTCTAGATATTTCAGAAAAAATTTAAATATGAAATACATTTGTTTAATTTAATATAGGAAACGTTTGTTTCAAGGCTACCAATATTTTCATTTACTAAATAATTTTTTTTTTGCAAAGTAGACCTTTATAAGGCAAAAATTATTTTATTTATAAAAACCAATAATTTTTTATGCATAATTGGTTATTTTTGAAAACAATTTTTTAATTATTTTTCTGCTTAATGGCTTAAATAAAGTTTCCAAAAACTCAAACTCCTAAAACTGTTTTAGAACTTCCGCAAAAGCAAATTAAAAAAAATACTAAAAAAGGATTGGTATTTTCCATTTTGTTTGTTTTGTTAATTTTTATTAAAATCTGCAAAAAAATACCCTTGAGATTTTAATTACATTTAACATAAAAATTCAAACAATCTTCTTGATTTCTTTGCTTATTTCCAAATGTGTACAAAGAATAGTACAGAAAGATATTCATTTGAAAATCAATGTATTAATGTAATTTTAACGAGCAAGTTCTGTTAAGATAAGTAATCAGGGAACAATAGAACCAACCCGACCAACAAATGAACCAACTAACCAACCAACCAAACAAACAAACACAAAAGACATGCAGTTAATGTTCGAGTACTTGAATCATATATTTAAAAACATTTACAAAAGATACTTGCAAACTAATAGCTCGTACATAATACGTATTTAAAAGAAAATTTCATTAGAATTTTAATTAAATATTTTAAAACACATAGATTTTTGCAACAACATATTAAATACCCAAACGGAAAGGAAAACCATCACATATCGAAATTCTTACTCCTTTGTTTGTTCATGAAAGTCTTTAAAATTGCTAAATGTAAAACAAATGGATGTTATCATTTTAAAAACTCTTTTACTTTTAATAGAAAGTATATTTGGTTAACTTTAACATATGTAACAAAAGGAAATAATGCTTAAGGTGGCCAAATGAAGTTAATATAATAAAGAGTTAAAACTTAAATTTTTAGACACTTTTATTTTGAATAACTGTAGAATTTTTAAGCAAAAATGTTAAGTTTATTAAAGATCGAGAAATTAAATGTAGTATCCCATAAACTTGTCACAGAGTTTTTTTTTGCAATTTCAAAAATTTGGCTTGCAAGGTAAGACTATCATACAAACTTATTCGATTAATTTACGTTGTGTACTACAGCGAGCCCGCCGCATGGAATGCTATTTTTTTGCCGCAATTTTGGTTAACATTAGTCTTGACAGTTCGTATTTGACAGTGGTGCAGTAGAGTAGTGGCAAATTTATTATGGAAAAATGTTTAGTAAACCAGAGTGTTTTGATCGTTACACCATGACGAACCCGATTTTCATAAAAAAAAATCATAATGAGTGTCAAGACATATTTTCATTTGAATGGATATGTGAATAAACATAACAGTCGGTTCTAGGCAATGGAAAACTCTCAAGTTATTCATCAGTCAACTTTGCATCCATTAAAAGGGACAATCTGGTGTGCAATTTGGTCAGGAGGAATTATTGGATATTATTGCTTTGAAACTAAAAACGATATAACGATAACTCGTGATATGATTGAAAACTTTTTAATGCCATAGTTGCATGCTTTGGGCTTGGTTAACATGTGGTATCAACAAGACAGTGCCACATCGCATACATCCAGGATTACAATGGAATAACTGCAGGATTTTTTTCCACAACAAGTTATTTCAAGAAATGGTGATGCTGATTGGCCTTCACGGTCGCTGTCTTTTTGTAGGGATATCTGAAAAGCAAGGTTTATGCAAAGAAACTACAAACGCAAACAAAATATTTGTGACAAAATAAATGAAATAGGGTGCGAACTGGGAAGAATGTAATGAACAATATTTTCAAAATATGTATACATATTTAATATTTCATACATAATTGCCGACAGAAAATAAAACATTTATCAATATAAGATCTATTTTCTTTCATTTAATCAAAAATTATAAACACACAAAGCAGTATACCTTGCCATCGGACACCCTATACTATAATTAAATCAAAGTTTTCAAAAAACTGCTGCTAAACGCCTCGTTTTATATTTTGAAACAAATAATTATAACAAGTTTCCATCAGTTTTTTTAAAAATTAGTTGTGTAACCAACCCAGTCCTACGCCCTCTAATTTTCACTGTAGTGGCTGTACGAAATCCGTCGCAACCATATATTTGAAAATTACTCTTTGTTTTAAAATGTTTTCAAGGTATGGTTTTTTTCAATTAAATATTTCAATGGTAATGTACCGTAGAAAAAAAGGTATCAAACGAAAACAACACAAAAACTAATACAACTAAAGTTAAATACAAGTGTTGTTTCTCCTTTTAATAGTCCTCAAGTGCAATAACAATTCCTAATATATGCACTTAAAACGAGGATTGCTAAGCTGTACTCAGTTCAAAAAAATTTCCACAGATCTTTTTATTTTTGATATTCTATTGAATTTTGTTTTAAATTGAAAAATCTATAAATAAATTTTAAATATTAGAAAGTTTTTTTATTGGTCCCTATGCCCAATTGCTAAAGTAATCCAAGTTTCTTTAAATTGTGTATCTAGAAAATGGTAAGAACACTTTGGCTACAAGAAAACCTGAAAAGTCAGAAATACGGATGAACAGAAATGCTTAAATTGCCCTGGAAAGTGCTTTTTGTGGATTGGTATATTTTAAGGTAAGTCTCAAGCTATTATTTTCAAGCATTACAAACATTTGCACAAACGCATAAAACTCATTCTACGATTGTAGTTCACCCAGTGCCAGGTTAAAAAAGATTTCAGAGGTTTTTTTTACGGGCAGAAACTCTATACCCTTCAGTCAAGAATGTCTACCATGATGTAAAATTGATTTGAGAAAACGAATTTGGATACACTTTATTTTGTTTAAATAATTGTTCAGATAGCTTAAAATTTTGTATTTAAGTATCCGGTATTGAAGACATTTGGTAATATTGCTATTTTTGATGTAGAAAGAAGCAGCATTTAGCATTTCCAATATTTTAGCTATTAGCGACATTGAATTTCTCCATTTTGGAAGCCTGTTGTATCCCAAAATTATTACAACACCACACACGACGTAGGAGTGTTAAGTATGCGCTTGTGCAGGTGCTTGTAACGCGCAAAAATAATAGGCTGAGACCCACTTTTAGGTGTACCGTTTGACTCAGAATCACATCCATAAGTCGACTTAAGCATTTCCACCAATCCATTTATCTGCCCGTCCGTCCGGCTAGGTGTCCATGTACTCTTGTGACCAGGTGGCATTGGAAAACCTTAAATTTTTAATAAAACTTCCCACAGATAAGTTTTTTTGGCATAAGGACTTATTGTTTGTGGGGATTTTTAGTCCTTTTTTTGATAAAGCCCCCATAAAAATACATTTTCATATAACAAGCTGGTCATACTCATATATAAATGCACTCAGATGTCCCATTCCGATGACTTAAATTGGGCACAGCCACTTCAAGCGCCTATCTGTCTCATTAACTGGAAAACCTCTACAATGGTCTACGTTAATTACAACGCAATTGCTTCAACAACTTGAAAATTTTCAACGTTGGCGGCTAAAGAAACTGCAACACTTATAAAACACCTTAAAAAATTGTTGTTCTTAAGTATTTGAATGTAAAGCAACTGAACTCTATGTTGCTTGGTGTTAAGTTTTCTATTTTATAAAGGAATTTCAATGATTTAAGTTTATATATTAAGGCAAAATGTGTTGTTTTTAATGCAGTGTCTCGACAAATACAATAAGTGGAATTGAAAATGGTCTTAAAACTATGAAGATGCAGGCGGATAAATAGCTCTTATATATACGCCTGTAAGTATGCTTCTCCTTTCCTTAAATTAAGGCAGGCGTAAGTTTTGTGTTGAATATCTTTGTTGAGTTTTTAAGGTAGAAATATATTTATTAATAATTGAAACATTTTTTTTTAATTTTTTAAAACCCATAATCAAAGTTAATTAAGTGAAACATTTGAAAAAAATCAAACCTTTTTGGATATTTTGGTATAAATTCCTGTACTAGTGATTTTTTATTATAAATTGTTTTAGAACAAAATCCACCAATGTACTTTTGAGCAAAAATTAAAAAAGAAAATCAACAATTTTAAACTTTATTTAATATAAAAGAAAATATTGTTACATTTTATTGTTGTACAATTTAAAGATATGGCAAAAAATATTTATGAACGAATATTGTTACTTGGAAATTCTTTTAAGCCTCTTAACCCATTCAAACAAGCTTTATTTGTTTTACTTATTTTAGTTAACTGAATTGGTATCTTTCCAACCATATCTGTAGGACTTGGGATAGCACACACAATGGCACCTTAATATCTGTATGATTTTAAGAGAATTAAGCATTATTGGGATTGTATTAAGGTATGAAGAGCATGAATAGTAATTGCAAACGAAGCCGTGTGTTTTACATTGGTATTGGTTTATTAAATGGAATACTCTTTTCCATTGCAAGTGCACAATGGGTTACGCAATTTTTCCAAATATTTACTATAGAAGTTTTTCAAAGAGTTTTGGTAATCTTTTTGTTTTTTCTGTAAGGTAAACTCTATCATTGATTTTGTTTATAAGATAATTTTTATATATTTTTTTTTAAATATTTTTGGTTAAGTTTTAGTAGTATTAAAAAAATACTTTGTTCTTTTATTAAAATGTTTTTTACATTTGTTTTTAAATTTAAAGATTTAAAGCAATGCTGTTTCAAAGATAGTAAAAAAATATATTTTTATCACTTTTTTAAAAATATTCCAATAATGGACGTTTTTCTTTCGTTTCTCGGGATATTCCTTTTGCGTGCCATTATATCTCACTGTGCAGATTTTGAATTGAAAGGGTGGGTATCTTTATGTATTTAACAGATTTATATGTGTTTTGTTTAACTTAATAAAAATTAAATAAATGGAAGTATAAAAAAAAAATAAAAAAATAAACAAACATAAACGCATGTGTTAACAGTAATTACTGCAGTTTATACTTAGAAGTTTTATTTAAATTTTTGTACAGATTAAAAAACACTTTTGTTGTTGTTGTGTAAAGGAAACAAAACAACAATATTGAGCAGGAAGGATATAAATTCATGTAAACCAGATAGAAATACTTGATAAGATATTAAATATTTCACGTTTACAAAGTTGTTGCTTAAAAATACTTTTGTTTTTAGGCAGAAGGCAATAGCTTTTTGGAAGTGAGATAAACGTTTGAGCTTAAAGTAAAATTAAAGTCAATATTATTGTTTTAAAATAATAAGAATAAACAAGTTTTTTCTAGTAAAACGGGATAAAAGAGCGCTTAATACTATACAATTTAAAAAAAAAAATATTTCATATGTGGTTTTAAATCCAAGAAGCCTTTGTGGTTGTAAGGCTTGTGTTTTTAAAAAAAATTTTTGAGTTAACACTATGAAAACCAATTTCCTTATTTTTTTATTAAACTTAAGCCAGAATATGTAAGAAAAAAAATTTACTTATACAACAATAAATACGAGAACTTTTGGAAAATATATTTTATCAGGAATTTTGTACAGTTTTCAATGGTAATCGTTTTGGAAATAAAATTTTTCTTTTGTCATTCATTTATCTACTTTTCCACCCTTTGTTTTCTAGTTTTTAAACATTTTTTAAATAATTTTTAAAAATTAAAGAAAAATTAATAGAAGTTTTTATACCCCTTTAGAATTAGCTGAGTTTATTAAATTTTTGTATACAAAACTATTTAAATTTATTTTTTGTTAACTGTTATAAATGGAGTGATTTTTTATGACTGAATAAATAATATTAAAATGAAACCTTCATATGAAGAATTCCATATTAACTCTTCAACAAAAAGTGACCCTTGGCATTGTTGATATAATTTTGAGATATTTATGTAAAAGAGGTTTTTGTTCTCCCTTAAAGATGGCCAAATAAATCAATAAATATATAAATAAAAAAGTAAATAAATAAATATATAAGAGAGAAACAAAGTTATTTAGAAATCAAAAAGCATGTCACTTATACTGGGAAGCTACTTGTTAAGCCGCTGCTTCTCATTTTAGAGGCAGCTGGAACACAGATCCGTGGGGCTAGAAAACATAAATAAAGTTTAATCTAAGAACTTTAAAAAAGGTTAAAGTCTTTATTAAGAATTACAACCAATAATAATAATAACGACCTACACAAGCATTACTGGGATCACGATGCTAATATATGCTACCGAAATATACGATTCTTATACATACAATGTGCATTAATCCCATTGGCGCAGGTTTATTAATCAGTAAATGCAAAACAATGTTAAATGGACAAGGTGCACCTACAGAGATACCTTACTCCGGAGGTAATAAGTTGATGTCGTGCATGCAACAACTCATGTGTACTTTTTGGCTCGACGGTCCCACACCTGCTGATTGATGCCTCAGTGCATTATTCAAAGTCCGAAAAAAAGAAATTACTTTGTCTGCGCCAATTACAGAAGTATAAGTCTTCTACAATCTTTTTTAAACTTTTAGCTTTAATATTGTTGAAACGACTTTAAACTAATTTTTAATAATATCATTGGCCCACACTTTGTAAAATCCTAAAGAAAACTGAAAATAAACTACCTCTTATTTACCGATTAGATGTTCCATTTTGTGAGTCAGATTAACAAACATTTTAGACATGCCTACACTTAGTGTTACTGCAAAATTTGTAAGACTCTACAGCATGAACATAACGTAAACAGGATCTTTAGTTTAAATATAAAATGAATCTTTGGAATTGCTTAGCATCAAATGAATAGAAGGTAACACTATTTTCAATAACAGTAACCCATTTGCATATGGCGATTAAAGCGATATTATGGGATGAACATTTCTTAATATAATTGCTGAACTTGCAAATACTAAGCATGAGTAAAAAAAATATTTTGAAGGTTAATGGGTCAAAAAATATGGTGCTTAGCTAAAGTACTTGCGCAAATAGATGAAGCTATACTTGGGGTAGATTTGAAAAAATTTCTTTAACAAATTTTTGTTCCAATTCGTATTACAAAGAACACTGGCACCACTTAATCCTTAACTTTATCTGCTTTGTGCCGAAAACTATAGGAACAATTTTTTTCAGCTATAAAGGTATGTATTTAAATATGACCCTGCAGGCAGATGCAGAAGTGCACGACTGAAGCTCCGTTGGAATGATCATGGGCAAATTTCGGCATTTGATTCGAATCGAAGTTAGAAAATTTAAATTAAATTCCTTAAAAAAAAATCATTGACTATTTAAATCGATTGAGTAGAATTTTGATTCGAAACGAATGCCGTGATTTGCCTTCAGGTCTACCAACGTGCCACAGATTTGAATATCTGAAATTGGAAAGACTGCTTAAAAGATCAAGTTGCCTTGGAAACACTTTTATGTCGTTAAAACCCTAGCCACGGAGCCTTTTACTTATTTAGCAAACTTCTAAAAATAATTGTCAAATATGTAAGTTTTTTTGAATTTAATCCGTTAATATTTACATACGTATACGCAATACACAATTAATATGCATATTTTATATAACGTATACGCCCGGTAGTTTTTCTTTGTTTTGTACAGGAAACCAGGGGACAAATTATGGCATTCGATTCGAAAATAAACTAAATTAAAAAGTTCTTATTGAAATTTCTTTAACAAAAGCATTGGCATCCCAATTTTCCAAGTAAAATTCCGTTTACTATTAAATGCTGCAACTTGGCTCATGTAACAGGTTTACATAGTGTAATAGTTAAGAAAAATTCCTTAACAGTTAAATTAAAATACTAAATAAAATTGGAAAGTGGCTTATATCATCTCTATTGCTTATTTTTTTTTTTTTTGTTTTTAATAACAAAAGACATTGTTAATATGAAATTGACATCGCATTCCTTTTGCTGTAGAGGGACACTAAGCGCAGAATGCCTCATATATGGAAGCATGCATATATTCTTCTTTTATATTTAGATTTTGTTTCTTTGTATACAAATAATTTTTTTTAAATCTTTTAATTGAGAATTTAAATATGTTACTTTCAATTAGAAGAAATTGTCTTCTTCTTAATTAATTTTCAATTAAAAATTACAAAATATGAAAATTGGACCTTAAATAAAAATTGAAAATGTAACATTTTCAAAGTTTTTCAAACAAAATGAAAAAGGAGAAAATAATAAACACTAATGACTATTCTTTAAATGTATTCATTTTCTTTTTGATTTATGTATGTAAGAGTAAAATTAAATGTTCAATAATAATTACTTTTCTTTTTGCATATTTGCATGCAGTCATGCATGCATGCAGTTGCATGCTTAATAAATGTAAAATACTTTTCATTGATATCTTTATACATATGAAAGAACAACGTTGTTATGTAATCTGATGCTAAACGAACGAACATATGGATAAATATGTGTATTGGGTTTCTGCGTTGGTGCGTTTATTAACTAACATATTTTTTGCAGTTGATGATTCTTTGTACTGTTGTAACAAATACTCATTTATCTTTATATTTTTCTATCAATTCAAAGTTATATATGTTATTTTGTAGAGATTGTTGTTGTGTTATAATTTCTGCCCTAAGAAATTACATTATTTGCACTATCATCAATCCTAGTTATGTGCTACTTAAAGAGATACATATATGTATGTATTCATATTAATGTACTTTTGTAGTACATTAGTTATGTGTATTGGGTTTTAATCCTTGAAAAAGATAATAGCAATGAAATAGGAAAAAGAGCTAAAAGTATTAAGAAATGAATGTAAAAAATTTTGAGTTTTTCAAAAAAAAATTTTTTTAACTTGTTCGAACTTGCCAGTTGAAATTTTTTAATATTTTTAGCAATATTTTTCCCCAAGCCAAAGGTTTAGCAAAATGTTTTAACAACCTTAAGCAACATCACAAATGACCCAATAATTAATCAAAAACCTTACAAAAATATTTGTTTAATTTAAAAACTTTGTTTGTTAATTCATTTGGGGCCCCGCATACTTAATTTCGACATACAACTAAACGGACAGGCGAAGAGACCCACACGGCTAAAATTCCTTTCTATCTTTCAAGATCCGAAATATGTATAACTTCCCATAAACTAATAACAGCATGTGTAAGAAATTAAAGTCTTAGTGACATCCTAAGACATATCTTTGTAAAAAATCGGTTTCAATGTAATAACTCGATTGGGTTTTTGGCTGCTGTATGTCTGCCAGTATATTTGTTAAGCTTTTTGTCAGTTTGTTTTTAAAAAACTATGTTACTCGGCTTTAATTTTAAAAAATGCCATATATTTAAATTGAGTAAAAAGTATCCGTTTAGCTGAAATCACTCTGCATAACTATAACATGGAATTGATCTTAAAAATTTTGGTCACCAGAACTTTCCTTTAAACTTAAATGAAATTTTTTTAGACATATGCTTTTGGTATGCTAAGTTCTGTAGCGACGTCTTCTTTAATTTTCTAAAGCGTTTCGAAAATTTCATAAAAATTATTTATTTGTACGGAAGCTGCCCTTTTCCTTACTCTAACCCAAAAATTTGGTCCGTGCCAAGTTTTATGCGATATAGGGGGATATATGCACAGAGTTTTTTCTAAAAAAATATGTTATTTTGGGTTTTCGCTCATATCTCGGTCAATAAAGAACCGATTTTTCTGATTTTTAATAGCAATTGTCCCAGGAATATTTCTAACTCTTTGATATCAAAACATTTTCTAGCCGAATCTATTTGAATTCGGAAATTTGATTTCAAAAGGCACACCAAAGGACAGAAAGACAGACAGACAGACAGACAGATTGACAGACGGAAAAACGGACAGATGGATATGTCTATATTGACTTTCTTATCTCAGTAAACATAGTCACTTTGGCCAGAAATTGATAGGATCAGGGGAACAGGTATTTCCCCTACAATTGCACAAATTTTGTGAAATACTTCATCCGCTACATCTCGGAAGCTATACCAGATATCGACTTCAAATTTTTTACAAAAATTTATTGCACAATAAGACCTACATTTTGGAAACAAAATTGTTTGATAGAAGCAGGGAAGGAAGCAGTTCTAATACAATTGAAAATGTTCTACAAAAGTAATTGGACAATAAGAGCTACATTTTCGAAAAAAAATTTTGGGAGGAGCAGCGGAAAAGACAGCTCCCATACAAATTAACAATTTTTATTAAATTCCCGACACGCTATATCCACAAAAAGTTATGGTACAATAATTCCTACATTTTTAAAAAATTAGATAGGAGCTGGGGAAGGGAAACGCTCCCTGCCCTACATATGTACAAACAATTTTTTTTATACTTTTTAAACGAATAATGTCGAAAACTGCTACAGCTCTCGACTTCAAACCTTTTACATAGTTTTTATTATAATATTTTAAGTACGAAATAGCTCGGCTAGAAATGATGGCTGGGTAAAATTACCAAAATATACCCTTTATAAGATTCGACAAAGCCGATCTCAATTGTTTTTATTTAATTTTAATTAACTTTTTACTTGTTTTTATTTTCTGATTGTTTCTTAAGCAGCTTCTTTAGACGGTTTATCTTCCTCCCATTTCTCTTTTTGAAAATATCCAATCTGTTTTTCAGTCTCTGGCTACAAACAAAATGTTGTTGAATCACTATTGGCTGCAATCGTAATAGTATTACTTAGTACTAAAAACACTGATTTGTAATCAATGTATAGGCAATCAGCCAACATTAAAGCAAAAGTTCCCTGCTTGGTAACATAATACATATACCCCTATATAGGTATACATGTCCATTGCAATGGTTGTTGAATTTCTAAAGTATCTATTGAATTAAAGGTGGTTGCTTTTTATTTTATAATTTTACAAATTACATTGAATATTTTCCTGTCAGCATTTAACCCTTTTCTTTATTTTCAAAGCTACTGCTTAAGTTTTTTCTGCACTTAAAAAGTTGATGTTAAAACCTTAAAATTATGTTTAACTTTGTATGTAGTTTGAAAACAAGAAATTGGAATTTGTTAAAGGCTTTGATTAGCAATTAACTAATGTGTTTTGAAAATAAAGGTATGTATGTTATTTTTCTTTTAAGTATATTTTACATTTCTATAATACCCTGTAGTTTTGTACCATAAAACTTCTATATGCTAATGAATAATATTACAGGATATTTTATGGATCATAAGATTCTCATGACGATAAATTAAAAAAAAATTGTGGATACACTTGGTAGCATAAAATTAGTGTTTAGAACTGTAGGGTGTTTTAATGTTTGTTTATTTGTAGTTATACAAAATTATGTTGGATAAAAGTTTAAGTTTTAAAATAAAATCTAAAAAAGTAATGTTAAAAGTTCAAAGACTTACCATTACGATTTTCACTATCAGCCGGTTTCATTTGTATAGGATGATGCATCTGTTATAAAGTAAAGAAGAAAATTAGGAAGATTAAACAAAAACTTTTGTTAGCTATTTTTTTTTAAATAAACAAAGTTTCTTAAAACGAAATTTAAGGTGTAACTTATTTTCGCAATTTTGAAATTTTTTTCTACACTGAAAAAATTCCATGCCACAATATAAGACGGGAACTGTTATTTGTATGTCCGTACATATTAAATAAAAATTATGGCTATAATTTTTAAATTTGACGAAAGAAATAACAACCTTTCGGAATTTTGATTTTCGTAGTTTTTGAGAAGAAATTTTGTAATTAAATTTTTTGATTTGACGACTATTATCAAAGCTTTTTATAAATTTTTTAGAAGTAAATTATACGAAAATTTCATTTGAATTACAAAACCGATTTTTGGACCAGAAGTATTTTATTTCACAAAAAAAACTATTTCAGAATACATTTTCTTGAAACTTCTATTATTTAAAGAAATTGTATAAAGTTTTAAAATTTTACAAAAAAAAATTAATAGAAAATATTTCGAAACTTGTATTTTTGTGAAATGTGCGAATGAATTCCTTCATATGTGGAATGGATTTTTTAATATTGGATATTTTTTTCCAAAAAAGTTTTGATAAAAATTTATCAAAAAATTTTTTTTTTGCAATTTCTCTTCTTTTTAAGCTTAAAATAAAAAATATGTTATGCTAGCAAATAACCCTCTATTTATATTAGTTTTTCATACGTGGAATTCATACGAGAAAAGTGTTATTATGAATATCAAAAAGAAAAAATTAACTCTTGTTTTTATATGTAAATATATATTATATTTTGAATTTCCTTTTGATTTTTATTTTTAATTTGGAAAATGCAATATAACGAGAAGAGTGAATATTATACTGGCTGTACGAAGGCGCAACTTTATTAATAACTTAGGCTTCGGTAGAATCATGGACATGGGAAGACAGAAAGTGTTAAGTTGGAATCCAACAAAAGGTCCAAAGTGATTAGCCGGCCCATAGGGCCAATTTCTACAAGGGCTTTAAAGACGGTTTAAAATATGAACCCTATTTATCCTGTGTATGTTAGGAGGCGGCACTTAAGTGAAATGTGTACAGGGGACTTACCATCAATACATTTTTGAGACATGTATAGTTTATTATAAGGAAGTGGATGTTTCTGATCGTATAATTTCAGCAAAAGTAAAAGCTTATTTCAATGCACTGATACCGGATCATTATAATAAGCATCGAAAGAGGATTGCGAAAAACAACGACTACGGGGCATTCAAGGAAGTACATTGAATTCATAAAGCTTTTATTTTCTGTATCAGTGTCCAGCTTTTGAACGGGCCACATCCCAATGTTTTGCCAGGTGTTACTCACTTAAAAAATTTCAAGCGGGATATGTTAAGGGATTAGTCGGTACCTTCTAACTCCTTTTTTCTTTGCTAGGTGTATGTAATGCGAGACTTAAAAATTTTCCTTACATAAACCAAAATTTATTTTATTTGTTAACTATTAACCTCGGTCTATGTCTATGACCGTATTATAGTATTCTTAAAATTAGTGGCTCAAAAATGCAGAAAAAAAAGGAAAACAATGAAAAGACTACTTTTTGTTTAATAAGCTGACTTTGGATCTCAATGTAGGATTAAAAATTTAAAAAGGTACCCCTTGGGGTAAAAAATTAAAAAAAAGTATCAGACATTTTACTTTATTTTTTGAGACAGCACCATCATCAAATAACAACGTGTAAGAAAGACTGTTTGTGTACACGTCTGCTGTGTAAAGCGAATACAGAATTGTACCTGATGTACTCCATCGATGTATCCCCGCTCCCATTGGACAGCTTAAACATTTTCCTTCTTTCACTATCAATTGTTGGCCGGTTATGTGCTTTTTTTTAAGGTTAGAATTAATAAGTTTAGCTTGTTTAACACGCCTTCCTGCCAAAATTTATTAAAAGCTTGAATTTTTCTTTTCCTCAAAGGCTTTTCTTATAACCTGTACCAGTTTGTATGTAAGTTCAATGGTACTATGTTTACTCCGAAGGCCAAATTGGTAATTTGGAATACAATTATTGCCATTTTAAATCGGATAAAGTTTGTTTTTAACCAATATTTGAATAAATTTTATATAGTTGACAACAGACCCATAGGTCTGTAAGATTTCACTTTTTAAGTATTTTTTTCAGGCTTAGAAACCATCTCTACAAAGGCAACTTTCCATACTGGCAGAAAATGTTCAAGCCGTAGTATGGCTTTAAAAATAAAAAGAATTATTCTTTTTGCTGTGCAAGGCAACTCTAAAAACATTTTGTTGCTGTTTCAGGCAAGGTCAGGATCTTTTTTAGCATTTCAATTATCGATAGCCTCTACGACATTTAGAAGAACTTAAGTCAGTGCTTGTATTTAGAGTGAAGACATTGCCTAAATGACTTGCGAGCAGATCACATTTTTCCTTATTATTTCTTGCCCAGGATCCTATCAGATTACATAGTTCTGATTTTTTTAAAACATATAGTTGATCGCCGTAGTGAATAATTCGTCTGGAGCCGAGTCTAGACCTTAGTGGTGTTCCTTAAGGGATGCCATTCTGTAAACCTTCGGCAAATTATTTAATTTGTTTAAACATTTCTTCAGCTTGGTTCAAGTTAAGGTGATCTATGCTTTTGCCCTACTCTGCGGGCTCTTTTTTCAAATAAAATTTGTTGCACAGTTGCGGAAAAAATCCTGTTGTATGACGTCGGATGACAGTTAGTAGAAGCATGTTCAATCTAATCATCAATATCATTTTTGTGAAGCATCAATTAAAAACTTAAAAAGCTCTTAGAGCCAATTGATATTTTTGGGAACCTGCAGATTGCAATTTAACTTATATGTTTTAGTTAAGAAGTAATAATATTATCAAAAACTACCAATATACAGTTTGAAGTTTCTTAAACTTTTAGGCTAAAAAATTAAAATGTACCAGAGAGAATTTTATAAACACTTTTTTATTAAAATAGATCCTCAAAAAATGGCTGTTATCGTGTCAAGCTTGGAACATTGAAAGTTTTAAACCTCTCTGGTCGTTTTTCTATTTCGAAAAATTTTTTTCTAAAAGGGCTTATACGTTCAAAGGAACACCCGTGGTCTCCCTAAAATTAAAACGCAAAGTATTTCAATAAAGCATACATTTTTCTCCATTTGAGATATTAGCCTCTTTTTCCTCAACTATTGAAGGAACGATATTTGTGCGCGATATTTCACTAGTCAAAATTTTTAGAACTCTTTTTTTAATACCTAATTTTATCATGTCTCTTTGAAGAAATAATGTGATGTCTTGTTAGACAATTTCTTTATATCTCTAGTAATCGTTTAATCGTTTTACCGAAGAGAAACTCACCTCAAAACACTGGTTTCTATGAGCTGCGTCTTATAAAGCAGATGTTCTTTTTGTAGTTTTTTTCAAATGTGCTAACTTTTCTCCCAAGCCGTGCGATAAAATTTTTTCTGCTGAGTTGTTGAAAAATTCCCTTAAAGGCAAGTCTTGACTCGTTTCATTCCCGAGCAAATTTTTAATGTTTTTAAATTTATATTTTTTTATATAAAATTTTTGCCAAATATTTACTTTTTAAATTTAAATAAAAAAAAGAATTTTATAGAAAGTAAATATAAGTTTAAAAACTTTTATTTTTCTGACTAAACGCAACTAAATTATCAAATTTCCTTTAACTTTTCAATATTGACTTTACTTCCATTAAGAAAATAAAAATTTGCTAAAATTTCCTAAATTTTTTTTGTAATTTTAACTTTGCCATTAGTGTGGAAAATGTATTGGAAAAAAAATATTTTTTTGCCATAAACTGCAAATTTTACAAATTTCTTATCTTCTATTGGCAATTCCATTATCAATGTTTTTCTTTTTCTTTTTTGCTTACATTTTCCCAGATAAAGGGTTATGTGTTAAAGGATTTTAATACAAAATTTCTAATGCAAAATTGTGGCAAAAAATGAGAAAATATTATTTTTTATGAATGTTACAATTTGCTTGTATTCGTATAGATATTAAGGTTATGGTTATGGCTTTGTGTGGATTAATGCATTTTTTTTAACATACAAACATGCACACATGATTGCATACATAAGCCAATGGCAGTCATTCATAAGGCACAATATGGTTATATTGTTAGTTAGTGGTTGTATTGGCTTTTAATGGATTTTCATGTAACAATTTTTTTTCTAATTTTAAAATCAATAAGGCTAAAATGATCGTTGATTAAATCAGAAATTAAAAGGAGTAAAGAGCAGAATTATAAATTAAATATGGTTAAGTGATTAAATACAAGAAAGGGAAGGAGGTTAAACTTTAATTGGTTTAAAAAACAACTTTAATGTTTAAGCGGCATGATCTGAAATTTTTTTAAATATAAAAGCTGTACTTAACCTAAATAAAGGCCTTTCAGTACCTGCCCTACGGGGAAGTGGACTGGTCCAAGACTATTGACGTGAACGGTTCCTTAGGGTAGGGACTGGTTCGAGTTCCTGCACTTTATATGAAGAGAACCTGTCACTTTTACATTGCGTTGTCATTGGAGGGGGCAGTTGGTTCAAAACTAACACCTCAGAACGGGTTACAGGCCAATCATATATAAGCAAATTTTTCACTAATTGTTTAAGATCCTGGGCAATCTACTTTGTTTGTATTTACGCGTGTGTGTGTGTATATGTAAACAGATGTATGTTTATATGTAGGGACCAGTATTTCAATTTTTCCCCCTTAATTCTTCAACACGTTTTTAACCAGTTACTTAATGTGTGTCTTTTAAACCAATCACGACCAACAACTTTTGTGCAATTCGTGTTTTGTACCTTTAACAGGACGGGTGCGCCGACCAATTGACACCCATTTCCCGCAGGGCGGCTTAACAATTTATATCACTTTTCAGCTTGAATTTAAATACTTGTTTATAGTACTCAGACTCAAAGAGCCATTGGCGGGTCTTATATTGAATGAACCATATTTATAGGAAAATAAGAAAAAAATTTTTTATTTATTAACATGAAAAAATAATAAAACGTTTTTTGTTTAATTGATAAATATAAAAATATCCGCCTTTATTATTTATCTAAAATGAACCGAACATCTCTAACAAAAAAGCTACAGCCCAAAGTTTTAAGCTAACATATACATGAACTTAAAGAAAATACAGGGTGTCTGGTGACAGATATATATTTTCAAACTTAAACAAAAAATGAAATAATCGACACAAAGTTTTATTAAGAGCATTTTACGAAACAATGTTAGTGAGAATTTTATTTTTGAGAGTGTTAGTCGAGTAGGAAAAAAATTTAAAAAGGGAGCGCCACACGGTGCACGGTTCAATTGAGCAGATTTCTCGAAGTTTATTAACCTTTAAAGCCATAAGAGATTAGGAATTGTCCTTATAAGACCACCCTTTGAGGTTGCCCCATAAAAACTCCAGGAGAGCTAGATTCGAGGACCTTAATGGCTATGGAATGTCCCCAAAGTGACTGGGTGTGCAGTCCCCATACTGTTGAAACTACGTGTGTGGAGAGTTCAATAGATGAGCTCCAAGGCTTGGCAAAAGGAAATTCGTAATCATGCGTCGATAATTTTTACTGTTGACAGTCGTCGCCTTGCCACAAGAATTTTCAAAAAAAAAAAAAAAGTCCAATTCTCTCATGCGTAAACAACGCACACCAGAGAGTTCCCTGCGGGAAATGTGTACAATAGGTCGGAGTACTCGTACTGTTACAGGCACAAAACAAGGATTGGGTAAAAGTTATTGGTTGCCGTCGGTTAAAAAGGCACACATCAAGTAACTGGTTAAAAGTTGTTAAAAAAGTTAGGGGGGGGTGGGGGAGGAAATAGAAATACTGGTCCCTGCATATTAACACACATCTTCTTATATATATATGCACACCCACATACACTTATTTGCTTATATAGGATTGGACTGTAACCCGTTTCGATCTGTTAGTTTTGAACCAATTGCCCCCTCCAATGACAACGCAATATAAAAGTGACAGGTTCTCTTCCCTAATAAACCGTTCACGTCAATAGTCTTGGACCAATCCACTTCCCCGAAGGGCTGTTACCTTTGGGCAGTGCAATGCTTTTTAAGATTCAGTCAGTTTCAGTTTCAGTTCTTTAAGGATTTGAATTTAGAAAAGATTGAAGTCCCAGCGAGGCTCCTCTTTCCATATTGAAAGTCGCGGATTTTTCCTTTAACTGTTTTAAGCCAGTTAATTGCTTTCGGGAGCTCTTGAGGCCGTAAGACATTCATAGCCGAAGCAGTTGAGTGGAATCTCTGCACCCACGAACGAATTAAATTTTCACTCGGTACATCTCGTATTCGTCGTATAATGAACTTTGAACACAATTGTCAACGAGAAATTACGTAAGAATCATTACTCTTAAAATATGTCTTCATAGGAATGCGTGATACTCACTGAAATACTTCGAGTCATGTATGACAAATCCGCACTATCTCTCCTCACCATTTATTAATTTTTGAAATAATCGTATTTAAAAATATAAACTTACCACCAGACACCCTTTATAAACTACATTGACACCCACAGACATATAACATATACTCCATGTAAAGCAATAACCATTTCCAATGTTTGGAAATTAAATGAAACGTGTTAATGTAAACAAAACATTATTTATACGGTCACCGGAAATGAAAACAAAACTTAACACATACTCACAAATATTTGTATAAACGTACGTGAGTGCTTCTTGTTCATATGTAAATATTTGTATAAACAAGTATTTATTTATTAATGTATGTATGTCACATTCAAAATCGATTTAACATTAGTTCTTGTACATTATAAACGGTAGTCTGCCCTTCAGTGCTTTCTGTCTGTCTAGCACTCAGACAGCAGGTTGTCTTCTATAAGCTCTCAACTGAAATCGAATAAAAGACATTCTACACAACTATACTTGTCTATGGAGTATTGTTTTGCTATTATTGTTTTATTAAGAGTTGTTATTTTTCCTTTATACCACATCAATATTATCAATACAGTCCAAATGATTTTTAGAAGGGACTGCTTAATTTAAAGAACAATATGTGCAAAAGGTCATTGTTGGTCCTAAAAGGTCAACTTTTTTATGTCATTTCTTGTTCATTTGAAAATTATTCTGTCCACCAAATTAGAACTTTTTGTTTGTAACACAAAGGCAAGCCTTTAATTTTTGAAGGGGGTAAGCTAAACTTCCTTGTGACATTTAAAGGGATTGAGTTCTTAGAAGTATTCTCATACCAGAATATCTTGGAAGCCACTAAGCATAGCCGAATGTGCAATTAGATAACCCACTACGGGAAAAAACACTTAAGACATAAATACGAAGCACTAATAGTGAGCCGAGAAATCGCCCGAGTGGCTCGCAATTGACGCTTGAAAAATCGGCAGTGCCAGAAAGAAGTAAATAACTTGGTTTTAGCCGATTGTTTTTTCGCTTCAGTTTAAGCTAACTGCTCCGCCTTTTTAGCTTTAGCTGACTGCTCAGTGCCTGTAGTTAGCAGTACTGTTGCTCCAGAAGTTGGTAGTCGTAGCCTTGACATTCTAGCACATAATAACTTTGTTTTTATTTAAATATTACGCCAAAATATCAGAAGCCTCTGTGCTATAACAAAAGGTGATCATCGTTTTATTTCCTGTCCCTTCCCAACAAACTAACCTGCCATGGCCGGAGGGACACCACCAGCTTTCATCCGAGTATTGCCATCAGCAGCACGGCAGAGGCCACGCACCCACAAGTGTATATTGCAACCAAACATCCTAATTTAGCACGACTTTCCAGAATCCGAGCCCGGCCGTTATCTCCTTTCCAAATGCGGCAAATAGTTAGGCAAAGTGATCGTATTACCTGTTGTACTTTAAATAGAATCATTGAATAAAGAAAGTTAAAATATCTTGGTCGAGGGAGCATTGTAATATATAAAAGAAAGCTGTGAGTTAATATCTGATAAAATTCTTATTGCCAGAGACTTATCAAGAATTTTCGTTGCAAACGTTTTTAAAAGTACTTTACCCTTTAGTTTTTTTATTTGTTGTCCGTTGCAATATCTTAACGAGAGATCGAAACTTATATCGACTGGACCCACCCTGCAACCAGTTGATCAGTCAGGCCTATAACTAGTTATGGGTGCTTGGTTTGGAGACTGTTTAATTAGGTTCAATAAAGTGCTTTTGCTTTAATTTCTGGAGCTCTTGCTGTATTTAGATCATGTAAAAAATAGCAATCGAACTAAGAATGTTTAAAAACTCCAAAATAAGATACCTTAAGCAGTGGTCAGTCGAAATACTGCTTGGGATGGAAAAACCTGTCATTAAAGCATTTATCCAAGAAAGATCGATTTTAAAAAATTCGCAACATACCATTGATGGGAACATGCGTATACATGGATGGATCTAAGTTTGAGACTGAATACCTAGTAAGTGACTTAAAATCGGAAAGTCGTTCTCACTTGAAAACACCACTTCAGTTTATTTCTTTCTAAAATATTTTTTTTAATATAAAAGCCGCAAATTTTTCGATATTACAACTGCCTTAGGGAGGAATGCATGACCATAAATGGGAACAACCACGCTGCCTTGAAGGTAATGAGTTCCAGTCTCCTGATGTCGGGGGTGCTTAAAAACTGTAAATCATAATTTTAGAGACCCAAGATACTCTGTTATATTTGGAAAGGTGGCAGCAAAACAAATGGCGAGAAGCAGGAAAGACAACTTCGTCGGTTCTCCGAAACTGTTTAAGTTATAAGGAAGCCAATAGACACTTTTAAGAATAAGACGAACAGGTACCAGACTGAGATTTCAGACTAAAGGCTAGGGTTGACCACTCCCATCTTTGCGGTAATGTAGGGAAAATAGAGAGAGACCCCAGAATATATAGTCATTTTGGTAAATACTTTCTAGGGAATGCCAAAGACCTAAAAAAATCAATTGGGTAGTATATCGCACTGTTTGTCATAATTCTCCCTATTTATATCTTTCCTTTGTTTTCCATTAATTTTCTAATCGTTCGTAATTTATTTTATTCTTTTCTTCTTTTTACTTTCAGGCACAGTCTCCGACTGTGATAATGAACAACTCTGGGATGCAATATAGTCCCTTGGACCTGCCTAACATAAACAGGGTACAGCATGCCTTCGACAAAAGAACACTTAATTTTTCTTCTATAATTTGCTTTTATTATAACTCTCGTTTTTCATTTTACTATTTCGATACTGAATTTTTTCTCTTTCTTTTTGGCTTATTTTTGCCACTTTGTTTTGTTTTGTTGGCCGTCAAAAATTTTTGCTGATAAATGGAACTCTTACAAAATAAGGCAATAAGCTCTTCAAAAAAGGATTACTTAGTGAACAACTTCTTTTTTTTTTGCGTTACAATGCCTTTACCATTATTGGAAATTGCAATGATAATGCTAATAGAAGAAAAGGGTAACATTAATGTCTTTTCTAATGACAATGAAATTCTTTAGGTCCTCATACGACAAAAGTACTAAATATTTGTTCGTTTATTCTAAGAGTGAGCATCTGTGTGCATAAATGTAAAAATTTTTTTTTAATTTTCAATTTTTTGTTCTATAGGTATCGTAAAAAGTTTTTAGATGATAAATGGACTTAAGGATAAATGACCATCAAAGTGTTTTATAGACTCATGCGTCTGCGAATATATACCAATACTAACATACACCCAGAATAATGGTTTTGTTTATTCAAAAGTAAAATTAGCATTTGTTGGCACGTACAATTTAAAAACTTTGATTTAGAATTAAAACAAAAACAAAAAAAGGATTTAATTTCACCTCTCTTTAGGTTTATCATAGTTTTATGGTATTTTTTTTCTAAGTTATCAGACAACAAAAGGTGTGAATTTTAAAAAAGGGAGTTAAATATTTAATGAAATTTACTTCTGCTAAAAAAAACATTCCAAAAAACTCTTTTGTTATTTTAGGGGATTTTAAAAAGTAAAATAAAAAATTTAAAAGCTTTTAAAAACCAACCAAAAGTAGAGAATGAGGGAGCCAAAAGCCTGTCAAATGGTTTTTACTTTTTTTTTCTTTGGATTCGAGCCACTTGTTTTACATTGCAGTAGAAGTGTGAAAACGAAAAAAAGAAGTAAAACAAAATCCTTTAAATATTTGCTTAACATTTGAATACTGTTTTAACAACTAATTGAACTGAAAATTAAAGTATCAGAAAAAGTGTGAAAAATGCGAATAAATAGTCACGTAGAAATATCAACATTTGCATAAATGGCATTTACCATTGGACATTTATTTATTCAAATTCTAAAGGATTTCATTGGATTTTCATTTTTTGGTTAAAAAGTTTTTTAATTTCATTTAAAAAAGAGTTTAAATTTTTTTATAAGCTTTTTTGCATTTAAAGGAAAAAAATTAAGTTGTATGTGTCAACTTACTTGACATGACATTTATATGTCGGCTGTTCTTTTTGCTTAATTGCTAACTTAATAGTTTTACCTTATTTTTAATTTTTTTTAAGTTTTAAACCAAAATAATATATTTTCTCACCATTAAATTTATATTTATATTGTCACTTATATATAAGCTTAAGCAGTAACCCCCTAGGGACAAAACACGAAGTTTTGTGAAAAACTAAGCTCCTAAGCTTGAAGACGTAGAACTTAAGTTTCACGACATGAATATTTTACCATATAGAATTCGTTAAGTTTCTTGAGTACTTTTGAATTAGTTTTGGCTTCACTTTATAACTTTTAAAGCATACATGATAGAGATTTTAATTTGGCAGTATGCTGGATAATGTGCTTAATGTTTGTGCAGCTTCCACCGAGGGACCTTAGATAGTTATTGGATCACAGCAGGCGTGCGTATTATGTCAGAGCAAATCAAATAGACCTGAAATTTACCTGATGATAGAAGTGTATTTCAGGCAAAATTCCCGGCCAGTTTGTCAAATAATTTGTCAGATTAAAATAGAAAATTCTTATAAACTTCATATGTCACATACATCTCACCTGTGAGAACTGTTTTCTCTTCTATCGACCAAACTTGCACATTGTTAATCGCCTAACAAGCCGCTAGTGAAAGTTCCGCCTATGGCGTTGATAATCTTTTTAAACGGTTCTTGGGCCTTGCTTTAAATTTTATTAGTTACTTACTTTCAAATTTTTCTTTAAAATGTGTCTGGTAGTAGATTTATATTTTCCAGCTAAAATAAAAAAACGTAAAAATTCACACAAAGTTTTTTTAGAAGCATTGAACGATAGAATGAAAATGCGGATTTAATCTGGTTCAGAGTATGCTATCCCGATGTCATTTGTCGAGTTGAATATACTGTTCAAAATGAAGTATTGTGTTTTGCGCGATACACTGCACTAAATTTAATTCAAATGAGCTGATTTCTCGACTAATATTTTGTTTGAAAGCCCCAAGCGATTGGAGATTGTCAGTATAAAACCTCTTTTTGCAGTATCCCCATAAAAAATCCATGTGTATTAGATTGGGAGACCTCGGTGGCCATGGGATGTCCCCAATACAACTGATCAGCTTTAGGGGGAATTTTCCCGAAGAAAAATAATCGAAGCAATAGCTTTGTGTGCAGTCGCCCCATCTTGTTAAAACCGCGTGTGTAAGGACTTCGATGGATAATCTCAGAGGTTTGGCAAAAAGAATCTAGTGCTCTTGCGTCGATAATTTTCATCGTTCACTTTCGTCGCCTGGCCTCGAGAATTTTTGAAAAAAACTTGCCCAATTATCTCATGCGTTGATACGCATACCAGCCAGCTATCCGTGGGTAATGCAATAGTTTTTGAGGGCTGAATTGACGGTTGCGACTTCTTGGAGACCTTTTGTAGCATTTTTACTGTGGCCGTTTAACTTTAAAAGTGCCTCGTCGCCCCAAAATAATAGATTTATAGTGCGAAAACGCTCGAACATAGTTTTACAAAAGTTTTTGCGTAAATAAAAGTCACTTTCTTTTAATTCTAGAACAATTTGAATTTTAAAAGGATGAAATTTCAGATCATTTTTTTAAATTTAATGAAGCGCTCTTGGAAGTCCCAGCAAGCTGCTCTTTTCCGTATTGAATGTCGCGGATTTTAGCGTTAGCTACTTTCAACCAGGCTCAATGTTTTCGGGAGTCTTTAAAGGACGACTTAGCCTTTGCCGTGGGACATTTATAAGTGAAACAGTTGTGCGTAGCTTTTGCACTCACGAACGAATTAAATTTACACTCGGTCTAGCACGTATTCGCCGAATACTGTACTTTGAACAAAATTGTCGACGAGCAGTTACGTAAGAATCATTACTTTAAAAAAATGTTTCTACAGTGAACGCGCGATGCTCACTCACCCCCGCTCCGCACTGTTTATTACTTTTTGAAATAATCGTATTTAAAAATATAAATTTACATCAGACACCCTGTACTGTTGAAAAAAGATACTCCTAATTCTTAGTTAAAACCTTAAACGTTAAACAAGCAATTTTGCAATCATTTTAAGCTACTGGGTAATACTACGGGATTTTGGCTTTTAATAAGTCGTATTATTTATCATTAAAAACAAATATTAGATAAACACAAACGTTAGAGACAACTGCTTAATTTAGCCACTTTATATATAAAAAAACACTTTTAAACTCTTTTAAGTTACACACAGAAAAAAAAGCAAACAAATAAAACAGATAAAATATAACAAGAACATTGATGCAATAAATTGCAGCTAAACTTTTTATATCATTACTTTGCTTAAATAATGAATGAATACAAACCAGATAGACTCTTCTCATTAAAAAGTATGTCTAAGTATATTCAAATATTTTTATAAATACATATATTTTAGTTGGAAAGGTAAAATGAGTTATTAGTATTAGTTTACATAATACTTACCCCTTCTAATACTTTTATGTTGTGTAAAGCATCTTGAGCCCTCAAAGCAGCCCTACGTGTATAATAAGTTACAAAACAGCATCCTGTAAAACGGAAAGAGAAGAAACACAAAAAGCAAAAAATAAACAACAACAAACATAAACATTTTCACATTTACTTTTTTTATCAGTTAGTAAGACTTTATCAAAAAAAAAGGAAGTTAAAAAAACAGACAAATACTAGATGTAATAGTTGTTTTATATATATTAACAGACATATGCGTGTATGTATATGCAAAATGTTATTTATTTAAACACAAATAATATTTTATTTCCTTAAACAACTTAAGCGAGCACTGACTGATTGCAGTAATGAGAGTAAACACCACTATTTGCATTCAAATACTTGAATTCTAAAAGTACTCGAGAATGCTACAAGCACATGTTAATTATTAAATAAAAACACGCAACGTCAAACTTAAATACAAATTAATTTTGTATGACTGGTTTTTTATTTATTTAAAGTTTTTTATTCTGATACTTAAGTAAAACAATTTTTATGTTAATTAATCATATAACATGCAATTTTCTTTTTTAGCTACATTATTTGTACAATCGCATATGACATATAAAATACATACAAAACTCTTGTTATATGGACTCACTACAGTACTGCACAAAGGCTTAAGACATTATCTTTGAAATAAAACAGACATGCAACCTTAAAACTTCCAACTGATGCAACTATTTTGGAGGGATTTATTTAACTAAAAACTGGCAAGAACAATTCCATTAATTATATGTCCTAAATTTGGTTGCATTCATACATACAACTACATGTTGTATAAGTAATTTCATAATACTCATACGTAAGCATGTCCCTCAATAGATGAAAGCAAACTTTCAAGACTCAAAAAATTGCATACTTTTAGGATAAAATATTCTTTTTAAATATTTATAAAATTATTTTAAAAATTATCGATTTGAAAGAAATAAGTTCTTTAACTAATTATGAACACTTACCTCTGCTCATCATGGTCATCTTGTCACGCAATACATTTAATGTATGCACTCTGCCATATTGTTCGAACAGGCTTCTTAATTTCATTTCATTCCATGACTTGGGCACTTGACCCACAAACATTTTAATTGTATCCGCATCTGGTTGATCTTTGGCAAATTCATCATTGTCTTTTAATTCAAAGTGGTCGCTCGAGTCCACCGATAGTTTTCTAACGCCACTGCAAGGAACTAAAGCTAAAGCATCACTAGTAAAAGTTTCCATTTGCTCATTACTGTTATCCAATAAATTAAAGGTTTTATTTTGGCTAAAAATAAAAGGAAAAGTACTTTAATTAAAGAATGGACAACAAAAATATATTTATTCTATTAGTTTCATACTTCTTTTGTTTTTTCTCTAGGTAAATGGCTGCAACAACAAACAAACAACAAAACAACAGTAATACAATAAATATCTATTGATTAAAGTTGGCCTTAATTCTATTAAAACTTTTTTCTCGGAAATTCTATTTTATGTATGTATATATGTGGCAAATAAAAATAAGAACTAATTTACAACTATAATCACTACAATTTTCGCATCATTACAAAGTCAATTGTTTATAACTTTTTCATTTATTGTTATTGTTGTGGCTTGTTCTGTGTTTATTTATTTATTATTTTAAATTACTACTGGGTTTTTGTTGTTCTTTCCGTTAAGCAGATTAGATTACTTTTCTCATTACAATTTGTAAATATTTATACGCTTTTAATATGGAATTTTTCAGCCAGTTAAAACAAAGGCTAAAATATTTATAATATCGATTCGTAAATATTACATTGTATATGTATATGGAAAACGTACTTTATAAAGGTATTTACTTATTAATTTGTACACATTAACGAAAGGGTATTACAGATAATAACTAGGTTGAATTGTGATAACAAAACTGTTTGAAACAAAAAAATTTATACATGTGGACATAAAAAAATTAAAGAAAATTTTTGTAACGTATCGATAAGAGAACCCAGAAATATTAAAAGGCCCTTAATAGGTTGGAAGAGCTGAAAAAGGTTTTAGTTAAACCTATGAGTTTGGTATGAAATTTTTTTATAACATAAAAAATTTAATATTTTTCACCTATTTTCTTCGATCTTCTGTTTTAATGCCTTTGTCCTATTTATTTAAGCTCAAGATCTTTTGTTTTTTGTTTTTTCGATATTTCGCCACCACAATGGGAAGCTTCGTCAGGAAAATAAAAAATAATTTTTTGAATTGTTTATTAAAAATAAAAAATTTTCCTGACGAAGCTTCCCATTGTGGTGGCGAAATATCGAAAAAACAAAAACACAAAAGATCTTGAGCTTAAATAAATAGGACAAAGGCATAAAAAATTTAACAAATATTTTATAAGTCTCTAGGTCTCACGAAAATAAAAAAAAATAACATTTTATTTTTAGGCAATTGGTTTTGATTGAACAATAGTGCAGTTAATTGATCATATTCAGCACATTTTTTTATTTTTTTATACTCGTTTGCTAGTAAATTGAGACCTAAATAAAAAGGAGAAATGGATGTAGAGCAAATAATTTTTGGAGATTATGTAAGAATAACATAACATAAGGATTGTAGGAAATATGAATTTATAAAATTTTTCATTGAAAACTATTCCCTTAATATAGACATTTTGTTCATATCTCAGCCTGTCGCGTAATATCCTGTTTTTATCAGTATCGTCCTTTTTTCGCTCTATGGTTTTAAGCAAAGGAAAGTTAAGCATATGGATTAGAAATCCTTGAGGAGGATATGCGATAGTTAGTAAAACATTAGACACCCTTACTAAATAAGAAGGTATTAAGAACTATAGGCTCAGTGCCAATTTTCGGGGCAAGTGCTGAACCCTTCATATTTGGTAGATCCAAATACTAGGTCCATCTTAGGCCCAGAATCACTTTTTGTGTACGTCGAATATATAAAGCTCAGTTTCCACAGATTTTTGCAAGTGAATAAATTCACCATCCAATTTAGTAAAGAGAGGTCCACTTTTTATCGTACATCCCGTGATAGGCATGTGCCTTAAAATCAAGTAAGCCTCATTTACGAAACTTATCTTAATCCTCCTGCCCTCTATGCATACGGTGGCAACTAATATAATGATTTTGTATGTTAGATTTCAAATCCTATATTTTCGTTGCAAACGAAACCAGCATATGCTATTTATACTTATTTAACTACAGGCCTAGCTCTTTGGAGGTAAGAGCTATGAGGTTTTAAGAGTAATGTGGTGCTAGTTTTTGATTGGGGCCATGCGAATAGAGTCGATTTTAATGACCGTAAGACTCAGTATTGTCTTTCGAAACATAAACGCTCTGTTAATCAGGCTGCAGAAACCCTTGATGTTCTCAGCATTAGAATTCAGTGCTATGTCTGTTGGACGGAAGACGTTTTTCTTATATCGAGAAAAGCATCCAAATGTCTTGAATTTTTGACACGATGTAGGAGCTTTTTTACATTATCTGATCTTCTCACTTACTCTCATGTATAGGCACGAACTCCAAACTCTAATTTGGAGCTACTTGACCGCGTACAGAAATGGAATTTCCAAGAGCGATTACTAATAAAATTTTAAAAAAGG
Organism: Melanophora roralis; assembly: GCA_963583895.1. Lineage (NCBI taxonomy): Eukaryota > Metazoa > Arthropoda > Insecta > Diptera > Rhinophoridae > Melanophora > Melanophora roralis. Next base: position 92,363,710 of record OY757188.1, on the reverse strand, counting down.
ATCTGGAGTCCTATCCTTTAAATTTTCAAATGGTTCAAGATATAATTCATATGCTATTACCTACGATGCAAGGATGGATATTTTATCCCGCTCACGCACTCTCGCTTGGTTTTTTTTATAAAATCACAACTACGCAGGACGCAAATAAATCACGGCATGCACACCTCTAAAACAAATATGATAAGTAATGACTTTTATTAACGAAACGAAAATAATTTAATAAAAAGCTTTTTACAAGTTTCTCAAATATTTAAGATTTACAATTAGGTCTTGACATAGAAAACAAATTACTTTTTAAAATTAATATAATACAAAGCTAACGACTTCTTTCAAGAAATCAACGAAACCTTTAAATGATTGGTTCAATCGTTTTCATGAGATATTGGAAAACATATGTTGACATTTCCCATATTTTATTTGACATGCACACCCTTTTCAAAACAATAACCCCCTATTCAATATCGATTTTAATGTTATGGTAAACTAATTTTCTTTTTTGACCTAAATTACTTAAGTAGAAAATAACTAAATATTTGATTTCTTTAAGGCAGTAACGAGACCCTAGTTTGTTTGCTGCCCAATTTTAAAGCAAATAGCATGTGATAAGTTACAAGTGTAACCTTAAATACAATACACATAGAGAATTATTTAATACAATAAATAAAATATCAATAAGGTGAAACTATACAGGGTGTCTGGTGGAAGATCTATATATTTTCAAACTTAAACAAAAAAACGCAATAAATGACACTCAGTTGTATAAACGCCATTACACAAGAGAATAAAAATGCATTTTCTATTTTTAAAGATTATGTCATCCAGATGTCTTCTGTTGTGCTGAACGCATTGTTCAAAAAGGAGCCTTGTGTTCTGCGCTACACGCTGCAGCAAACTTGGTTCAAGTGAGCTGAATAATTTCGACGAATATTTTTCTTTAAAGCCACAAGAAATTAAGGATATTTAGTATAAGCTCCCCTTTGAGGTAGCCCAGTAAAAGAAATTCATGGGGGTTTAATCGGGTGATCTCGATGGCCATGGGCTGACCCCAAAGCGTCCGATTATTTTTTAAGGGAAATTTTCCCGAAGCAAATTCATCGAAGCTCTGGCTGTGTGTGCAGTCACCTAATTCTGTTGAAACCACGTGTGTGAAAAGTACAATGGATTGGCTCACAGGTTTGACAAAAAGAATTCTGTAATCATGCGTCGATGGGTTTCGCCATTGACATTATTGGCCTGGCCTCGAAATTAAAAAAAAAAAATGATCCAATTATCTCATGCGTTTTCGTGGGGCAAGGCAATAGTTTTTGTTTGTTATTATTATCAAAGGTAGTGGGCTCTGAGAGACCAACAAATGCAGGTTTTCTTGCAGACGTGGCAGTCTTAGTGAAAATGGGCCTCACTTCTCAAACAGATGGGATTTTCAGTGCGAAAACGCTCCAGCATCGTTTCACAAAAATTTTTGCGTAAAAAAGTCAATTTCTTTCAACTCTTGAATGATTTAAGATTAAGAAGGATAGAATTTCAGATACTTTTTAAGAATTTCATGAAAAATCACTCTTGGAGGCTCCAGTGAGGCTACTCTTTTCCGTCTTTAATGTCGCGACTTTTTACAAAAACTGCTTTCAACCAGTTCACTGTTCTCGGGAATCCTTCAAGATCGACTGGACCCTGGCCGTGGGACGTTCATAGCCGAAGAAGTTGTGCGGAATCTTTGCACCCACGAACGAATTAAATTTATACTCGGTCTATCACGTAGTCGCCTAATACCGAACTTTGAATAAAATTGTCGACGATCAATTACATTAGTGAAGAATTAAAACTAAACATTACTCTCTTCCGTTGAATATCTTTTTAATATTAATTTAATTTCTAAATATTTTCTACTTATATACCAAATTTGAGTGAGCATTCCTGCAGATAAAGGAACACCCAAGTTTTATGACTTAACACTACGGCTAAGTAAGGGCGATAAGAAAAGAATACAATTTTAGGTTTATTTACTTTTTACTTATTGATAAGTATTTATCACCCTTACATCCTTATCTTTAGTCCTTAAAATAACACATTTAAAATAATTTTCTATAAACAAAGGACTATTTAAATGTTTATCACCTAACTAATTATAAAATAAATATAACGAACCATTTCCCTATCTATTAGTTTTTTTGCTTACTTTTGTTTCGTAAAACTAAACTCCCCAAATAAATAAACCCATTTACAAAGCAAATATTTAAAGAATTGGCAAATGGTTCGTTATCATGTTCATATTTGAACATTCTGCCGAGCATTAAGGGGCACAGGAGGGGTAAAATCTATTTTAACTACGGTTTCTTTATGGCTGCAGCATTTATACTTAATATAAATTGGAATTACAATTATTAAAATAATAACAACTAACATTAATGACACGTGTCCCGTCACATGATGAAAATTCAGTTTCATTAGCTCAGTTTTGCTGTCCTTCATGACCTCTATATCTTCTTGAATTCTCGCAATATCCTGGGCATTGTTAACAACTGCCACATCAAACGGTTTTACTAGCTTGGCTTTTACCTGCTCATATCCTAGGCCCCATGATGACATTTGAATCGATGATGTCTTCTTTGTTGTGAACTGTTGAGATGATGGTAGAGTAACTCCTTCGTATACTGCAGAGCATCCGGCTGGTAAATAATTAATTGTTTTTTTTTTTTTTGCAACACAGTTTTTAACGTTGATTTGAACTAGGCATTTACATTCACATCTTAACAACAGATATTATATTGCTAAAAGCTTTAATATGCATTGAAGCTGATTTTTGTTTAGCAAACGCACGATGAGCTGCCGATACTGGTTCACTAATAACACTACCACCGTCCATAATGTTGATTTAATGCGATCTGATGATTGTATTAGCCTCTTATCAGACCGGTATGGTTGAAAACCACTTCTGGCCAAGAGCTCTAAGCGTAAGTTCAAACTAGTTTGAGAACTAAGGCGGGCTATCTTCTCAGCTGGCTGAGGTGAATGTGCTGAACGCTTCTTTTCAGCTGACAAACGTTCTTCACTGTTTACTTCCAGGGCTAATGATGAACTTCCAATACGTTTATTTGTCACTGAAGTTTTTCTATTTACGTTTTTATTGGACGTAATAAAAACCCTTGTACTAGGGCCACCTGCACTACTAGGTGCTGCGACACTGCGTTCGTTTCGTTCGTTTCGTTCGCTTAACGAAATCTTCTCCATTTTTTTTATATCGGCTTGCTTTGCATCATTAAGCAAAGCTGATACCAATGGTCCACTGGCTTGTGTTGTTGTACTACTTAAAGCTGCTGGTACACCGGCCAATCGCTGCTGAACTTGTGTAGTAGTTGCAAAAGCGTGTTTATGTGCTTGATGCGGCTGCTGAACCAAATACGATGAATAAGCGCCAGAGGGATTACTATTTAATATACAATTTAAATTTGGCGCAGAGGCTTGAGCTTGCACATTTACTGAGGTCGCAGGCGAAGCGCACGTAAAATGTACGTGGTATGGTGATGTCACTACTAGTGTGGGACTGGTAGCTGGTCTTTTTTGTGTAACTTTTGGTGGCACTTTATTAAGTCCAGTAACAATCCATTCCAGTTTGGTCGCTTGAGCCAACAAATTGCCTTTTTTGCATACCCCTTCTTGTATGATGCTGCTGTATTCTGATTTTTTAGCGTTTGGTTTTTGATGAGTCGCATCCATGCTTTCCACAATTAACTCTAACATTTCGTAATAGCAAGTTTCGGCTTCGAGCATTTGTTCATCTGCCTCTTTGCGATCTTCTGAACTTTGTAGTTCTTCATATTTTTTCTTCAATTGCCCATACTTGTCTTCCAAAAATTGCTTTTTAATTGGAAGTACGCTGATGGACACATTGTTGATATTAACTTCTAAATTTGAACACCATTGTTCAAAAAAGTTTTTTAATTTATAGAAATTTTCCATCAAAGGAGTTTTCCTAACAAATTCTTCTACTTTGTTATTTCCTTTTGACGTTTGGCCACTTTTTTCCATTGCTAGTATAATCTCTGTTTGAGCCGAGATCAACGCTTATATATTTTTTAAATATCCTTGTGAACTTTGTTGTCACCAGTTATTTAAATAAATCTCTGTTTGAGCCGAGATTAACGCTTATATATTTTTTAAATTAACTTGTGAACTTTGTTGTCACCAGTTATTTAAATAAATCTCTGTTGGAGCCGAGATTAACGCTTACTATTTAAACTAGTTTAATCTCTGTTTGAGCCGAGATTAACGCTTATATATTTTTTAAATTAACTTGTGAACTTTGTTGTCACCAGTTATTTAAATAAATCTCTGTTGGAGCCGAGATTAACGCTTACTATTTAAACTAGTTTAATCTCTGTTTGAGCCGAGATTAACGCTTATATATTTTTTAAATTAACTTGTGAACTTTGTTGTCACCAGTTATTTAAATATATCTCTGTTGGAGCCGAGATTAACGCTTACTATTTAAACTAGTTTAATCTCTGTTTGAGCCGAGATACGCTTACTTATTTAAACTTGTTAAATCCGGTTCGAAGGACCAAATGAAGAATTAAAACTAAACATTACTCTCTTCCGTTGAATATCTTTTTAATATTAATTTAATTTCTAAATATTTTCTACTTATATACCAAATTTGAGTGAGCATTCCTGCAGATAAAGGAACACCCAAGTTTTATGACTTAACACTACGGCTAAGTAAGGGCGATAAGAAAAGAATACAATTTTAGGTTTATTTACTTTTTACTTATTGATAAGTATTTATCACCCTTACATCCTTATCTTTAGTCCTTAAAATAACACATTTAAAATAATTTTCTATAAACAAAGGACTATTTAAATGTTTATCACCTAACTAATTATAAAATAAATATAACGAACCATTTCCCTATCTATTAGTTTTTTTGCTTACTTTTGTTTCGTAAAACTAAACTCCCCAAATAAATAAACCCATTTACAAAGCAAATATTTAAAGAATTGGCAAATGGTTCGTTATCATGTTCATATTTGAACAATTAGAATCATTTATTTTAAAAAATATCTCCCTGGCGAACGCGCGATTCTCATTAAATACATTTAAAATAATTATATTTTAAAATATAAATTTTCCACCAAACACCCTGTATGTTGTTTGCTATTTAAAAGTAATAAAAATACTTTTTGTTTGTCTATTCTAAAAGCTAAGAAACTAAAATTTTTTTAACGAAAAGCATAAACCTAAACTACTAATTTATTATTAAAAAGTCATATGCATGTACAAACCCAAGGTCTTCCATGTCTTTGTATCACTTGCCTATATTTGAGCTCCCAAACAAAAGTAAAAAAAAAATTATGTTAAAACAGTTACTGAATACAAGCATATGAATAAGGGATTCTTGAGTTTGTATGTAAGCACACAGGGAAGTTATAAAGATAATCCTAAACCGCTGTAGCGACGGTATTTTTTCCAAGAAATTGCATGGCAATTTAATAACACTCTCACATACATACATACCTACATACATATATATACTATTTTGATAGGCACACAGCTGATACACTTAATCAAAACTTAATAAAATTTTTGACAATTTAAATTGATTTTGTTATTCTTCTGATCCACATTTTATTATATTTTATAACCTAAAATGATTTTCTTTCACTTCTTTAAAGTTTCTGGTATTTTTCAAAGCCTTCACAAAAATTTAGTGTAACTAAGTAGAGAAGAATGGCATGACACGCAATTATCTTGCCACAGGCATTTTAACAAGTTATCGCTAAAGTCAATGAAATGTTGCTGTATTCACGAATTATAAATGAAAAATTATAAACGCTTAGACATTAAATTAAAAATCATAGAAAGATTAATTGATAAAGATTTGTGTTTAACATAGAGACGGGGTGTCGTAATTCATTTCGGGTACTTAACATTTTGGAAAGAGTGAAACAGAAACATAAATTTAAATAATCTTAAAGATAAATTTGAATGCGAAATGTTGTAAGGTTAACTTAAAAATAAAGAGTGTAGTAGAAGGGGCATTTTCCCCAGTTAGTTATCCTATAGATAAGCCAAACAGCTAAAGTAAAAATAAACTAAAACAATTCTCTGGGTACAAAATAAAAACAGAAATTAAAATTATGTCATATTTTTTTTAACAAAATATGTTTTGATTGCAGAAACGTTAGAGATATGCTTATGGTTAAAATTAAGGCGAAAACCTTTATTCGTCACTGGCCAGGTTTCATTCCCTTTAAAGATAAAACGCTGTCCAACAAATACCTGTCGCAAAGACTAGGGAGAAACTATTGCAGCGGAGCACAAGATTCTTATATAATCTTGGAAACTATACATAAAGTGGCCCATTCCCAGACGTTCATCAGCAAAGTCTTTAACCCTACATTAGAATAAAGTTGAGCTTCGCCAGTTTTTACGTGCACTTATCTTACGTCATCGAACTTATTAAGGGATTTTTACACGCTTGAAAAACTGAGAAGCAGGTAGGATTCGGAAAGATTGCCATGTTTGCCGACTCTTTATAATTCTTTTAAGTTTGAGAGTACAGAATATAAGTCAGTAGCTTGGCTGCTACAATCAGCGCCTTAAGGATACTTCAATTATCAGAAGACTTGTAGGACTCTCTGCTTAAGAAGAGATTCTTGCTAAGAATGCCATATCGCCTTGTCCCATCGGACCTAAGTGAATCGTCCCATTATCATTAAATTAAAGTTCCTTTCCAAAACCTTCTGCCATCAGATATATGGGTAATGATTCGAAGACTATATCCAGCAGTGTCTTAGGGGTACTGCAGCAGCGGCGTTATTTATACACAGTCCTACAGACTAAAACTTCCGGTTAAATTGACTTCAAGTGCAATACACAACACCAGTATCCAAGAAACTAAGATGAGCCTATCCACAGCAGTGAAGATCCAAGCGTAACCTTCTTGATCCTCTCATTTATAGTATACCTGTATGACAGCTTACTGATCAGTAATGCTTTTAGATACTTTGTATATCGCTTAAGTATTTGATTAGCATTATCCAGTCCAGGTATGGTTTAAGGACCAATCTTAGAGCTTTTAGCAAAAGGGAACCAAGTGCCTCTTAATTAAGTTTATAATTGGCACTACTTTGCTGGCCCATTGGTTCCATGTACCCAAATACTTGTCAGTATTAACGACTGCTAGCACATGGTTATTGCAGCGGCTCAGCATTAGGTTCCGTGTGAAGTTTGTTGATAATAAGTATCTATAGAAGCGGTACGACTAATTTTTCCTCGGGGAATTCTTCTAAGAGTAATTTTTCCTTACTTTTTCCTTAGTTTTTTCATTCTTTAGAACAGCAGGTAGCCAGCTCAAAGTCGGTCTGGTACTTTCCGTTAGTCTACACTCTACAGTGCTTAAAGCCCTGATTTGTTGAGACAACTAAGTGAAGTGGCATATCTATCGATTTTCTCTTCGTACAGAAATGCTGGTTGTCACGTAGCCAGGAAGTGTCCTGTTATCCTGAAGTGGGAGTCAAAAAATTCCTTTCCAGGCCTTAAAGATGAATGGCAATACACCAATAGGTTTCTAAGCTTTTAGACAAAGATTCAAGAACATAATTCGGACTCAGGCATTCACAGTTAATCACGTAACAAGCATCCCTTTCAAATGGGTAAAAACAGGGAAAAAATGCCAATTTTAGGTATGTAGACACTGAAGGCAAACTTTATTTGAAATTTATTCTTATATCCACTTTTTTCGGTATACGTAAGAATTTCCATGATACTTTATTGTCTGCTTAAAATTTATCTTCTTCCTTTGTTTTAAAAGATAAATTAATAAAAAGTCCTTCAGTTGCAGCTCTTCTTTAAACTAAAATGTTGTAGTCCTCTTAAAAACGATGTTTCTAAGGTAGATGGCATTTCCTTAGTTATTTTTTTGAGCTGGTAATAAATATTATTTTGCATTTTAAGGGAAGCATTTTACAAGAATGAAAAAGAAATGTGTTGAAATAATAAGCGTGCAAAATGGAAGACGAACTAAAATCTCATAAAATTAACTTTATATGAAAATCTGCCTAAATGTAATTCATTCAGTTTCAAATTATTTGTAAAAAGTCAGGATAATATTTTAGTCCCAATGTTTGTTCTTTCAGACCCCTGCCCTTGTTAGCCTTAATCTCAGATTTAATTTTTAATTCAAACACTAGTTACATTTTCTGTTCACAATTATTTTCATTTAAATTCAGTTTGCATAATTTTTCAATAAAACAACTCATTTTTGCATAGTTGTTTCCTTCGATTTAACAATGAGCAAAAACTGTGAATAAAGAAAGAAGCTTATGGAGCCGCCGGAATATCCACTATAAAAGTATTTAGAGCACAATGAAAATGTTAATGCACGTACTGGCACATAAATGGTTTAAGAAAAATCTAAGCATTTCAAATGGCTACAAGCGTTTTTCCGTTAACGACTTAAATGCAAAGAAAAAAAAAACAGACAAGCGAAACGAATTTATATTAAGAAACTGATGCCCATAGTCTTAAAATAACAGAGGCATTAAATGAAGCATAACATTTCTTTAAATTAGAAGGATAAAGCAAATGAAAACGTATTATTTATGTTCAATTCGGATGTAGCCCAACAGCCAACCTTGTTATACCTGTAGATTTAGCGTGTCTTCCTTTTCTGAGCAGCTAAACAGCAAATGTGAAGAAGGTTAAAAGGAAGCTATTTAGTCCTAACACTGCCATCACCACCATCTGGCATCAGGCGGAATTTATTATTTTATTTAAGAAAGCCTTACATTTTACACTAACAAAAGCTAATAAAAGAGAACAACGAACTTGTATTTACACATTTAACGTTACATTTTCTTTCTCTCTCTCTCTCTCTTCCCTTAACCTACAGGCATGCCTTGACATGCATGTAATTATGCTTTAACACCTCTGAAAATCTGAAAGTATTTGAAAAGCGTAAACAAAAATAATTTAAAAAATAGCTTTTTAAATCTAAATCAAACCACTTAAGCCTGCAGCAAATACTGCATTAAAATCTGTATATGTATTTGTGTGTAAGTGTTTATGTACGTTTACAGCATGAGCTGGTTGTCAGTAAGTGAGTAAGATTTAAAATCCATGTGCGGCATGAATTTCATACACGCGGGATATAAATAATTTATATTATTTAAATGCTTTATTTAACAATTTCATTCATTCAACCAACAGCACTCCACCCATAAGCAATATTTTACAAAATGTGACTACAGTCTTTGGCTTAGTTGTATGCTTTGCTTTCCATTTTAAATTCAATGACAAGAAATGTTCTTTTTTCAATTTTAATAAAATTAGAGGGTAACTCAAAAGGTTTTGTTATCTGATAGGATACATTTTTTTACTTGCTAAACAAAAAATTGTTTGGAAGTTGTTGATATTAAAGTTTTTTTTTATTGAAAATGTCGATATTTGTGTCAATAAAGCATCATAAGAAAAAAAATCTAACTTCATTTTTTAATCAAAAATAAGACGTTTTTTACCCTAATTTTTCAAATTTTGTATGGCAACTCCCATAGGAGGTGCAGGTAGGGGCTAAGTATATTCCAGGAAAATGTTTGCATGGAAAAATGAGCTGTCATAAGTCCTACATTTGACTTCAGCGTGGTCACCCTGGAAGCTGTAGGGAGGGATTTATTACAAATCCACAAACTTTGTATGGGAGCCCCCTTTGGAGATTGGGAAAGGAGGTGAGTATGTTTTAAGAATCTATTTGGAAGGGGAAACAAATGAGGGCGGCCGCACACTTTATTTCCCTAAGGTCGACTCTGGGAAAATTTCAAGCGTTTTTACATCATTTTTGTTAATTTCCTCTGGCAACCCCCCTAGGTGATGATGACAGGGATAAGAATGTTATAGAAATATGTTTGGAAGGAAAAAGAATTGAATTTTATTCCACTAATGGCGATTTCGGGGAAGGTGTAGAAATATTACCTTAATTTTCAAGAATTTTGTATGGCAACCCTGTTAGGAGCTGGATATAGAAAGTAAGTATGCCCCACAAAAATGTTTGTTTAGTTGGGGTCGGTCTTATATTAGACTTTTGTAGAAGCACCCTGGAAGATGTGGGAGCGATTAAAATTTTTTTTAAAATTTAACTCTATATGAAAAACCTGTTAAGGGCGGAGATGGGATGCAAGTATGTTCCACATAAATGTTTGTGAGGAACTATTAATATGATTCAGTCTTACATTGCATACGTGTAGGGGCGATTCAAGGGGAGTTGTAAAAGATTTTATATATAAATTTTAGAAAAATAAACAGAGGTTATCTCGGTTTTTGACTTATATCTCGGTGGGTTATGAGGCGAGTTTGCTGGATTTCGATAGCGATTTTCTCGCAGATATTTGTGATACGTTGAGTTTATTTACGGGTCTATGCAATATCGCGGCCAGCGGAATATTGGTTTTAGCCATAACACAGACAGACAGTCAAATGGACATTGCTAAGCTGACTTCCATATCAATAAGAATCAAAAACAAGTAAGAGCGCTATATTCGGCTGTGCCGAATCTTATATACCCTTCACATTGGTCTTTAAATATACCCAGCCGAGTAATTTTGTACTGCAAATAATATAATAAAAAACCTTGTACGAGTTTTAAAGTCCATAGAAAAAATAACAAAATTTTAACGTTCGTATGAATAATAGAAATAAATGAAGAAGGTTTGAGGTCGAGAGTTTTAAAAGTTTTCGACATTATTCATATTTAAAGGTTAATAAAACTTATTAAATGTTCTAGTCCCCCTGCTCTTCTCCAACTTTTTCACCAAAATGTATGAACTATTTGATTATTACTTTTTGTAGAATATTCAAAGTCGCTAGCTGTAATAGTTTTCGAGATATAGCGTATCGAATATTTCATAAAAATCGTTAATTTGTATGGGAGCTACCCCTTCTTCACCCACCATCCAAAAGTTATATTCTTCAGAGCGTAGCCCTTGACATCCAATTACTTTCTGTAGAACACTTGGTTTCGATATCTGTTATAGTTTCCGAGATAAAGCGTATCGAAAATTTCATACAAATCGTTAATTTGTATGGGAGCTACCCCTTTTTTTGCCCCCACTCAAAAATTTTTTTCTTTAAAGCGTAGGCCTTCTTGCCCAATTACTTTTTGTAGAACATTTCATTTCGATATCTTTTATAGTTTACGAGATATAGCGCATAAAATATTTCACCAAATATGTGCAATTGTAGGAACAATACCCCTTCCCCTGGTCCTTTCTGATCCCTTCTTTAGGAGTATCCGTGCCAAGTTTTGTGGCAAGAGTGACTATACTTACTGAGATATATAGGGATATATGCACGGCTTTTGTCCTAAAAAAATGGGTTATTCTGGGTTATCGCTTATATCTCGGTCAATAGTGAACCGATTTTGATTTTAAATAGCGATTGTCTACAGGATATTTCTAATAGTTTGACACCATTAACTGGTCTGTATCTTTTTATTTGACTCCGGAAACCCGATTTTAACAGACGGACAGACGGATATCGCTAAATCGGCTTCCCTATCTATAAGGATCCAGAATATATATACTTTATGGGGTCGCAAATGAATAATAAAGATATTACAAACGGAATGACAAAGTGATATATACCCTTATCACTATGTGAAGGGTATAAAAATATTCTCTATTGGTTCGCAGATGGATTTTAAAGAAATTACAAATGAAATGACAAAATTATGTAAAGAGTAAAAAAAAATTCCGCTAAATCCATTTGATCAATGGTTTCTGAATGCAAAAGATTTTGATTTTGACGCGGAAATTAGCCAAATGGGGTACAAAACAAACTGAAGTCTAGATACCTTTAAGGACAACATAGTATACCCTGAATGCTGCTTACACGCTTAAAAATATAAATTTTAATATTTTTCTTTGAAGAAATTAATATATTTTTTAATGTTAAAATAACCTTTATTTGAAAAACAAGTTTCTAACGATACTAGCCGAGTATAATGAATTTTCGAAGCCAGCTACGGAGTTTCATCATCGCTATTTTTGAACGGTAGTAGCACTTTTGGCGCTTTTGGCATCACATGTTTTATTCACATGGTATCCAGAAAGGTAAACGGAAATATTAAAGCAGGTCGAAGTTTAAATTTTTTAAATACACTTTGCTTTTCGAATTATAGTCTCTTTGGCAACACTTGACTAATATTAAAGCTTCATATATCCGTTCGTTGAAATTAAACGCTTGATTTTCATCATTGAAAATTATTTGTCTCAAAAACAATAAAACAAAAAATATATACATCTGTTTGGTATATAAACTATTGTATAAAATTAATTCTAGGACTTTTAAATCATTTAAGACTTTTTACCAAATAACCTGTTAAGGAATCATTATCTCTTTTGCTAATCTTTCTATGCCCAATACAGTCTTTGTATACGTGTGTGTGGGTTTTGTCTTTATAGATATATTTTGGGTTTTAATTTTTGTATTTCTTCACTAGTTCCTTATATATGTGCTTTGTAGATTCATTGCTTTGTTTATACAGTGTTCATATTTAAGTTTAAAATGAGATAATCTCAAGCGACTTATTTTGTGTTAAATGTTGTATTTTTTGTTGATTAGATTTAAAATCGGTGGTATAATGTTTGCTGCATCCATTACTTCTTGATAAATTGTTAGTAAATGTGTGTATAAATATTTGAGTTTTCACATTTTATGTTTTAGTGTTTTATTTTGTTTTCTTTTTTCTAGGCGTAAATACCATCAAAAGACGATGATTAAAAAAAGAAATAATTTATTTAACAATTCGCTGTGTTTTATTTAATCTATAGACAAAATAGACCAACATTTGGGGCACCAAGTAACTTTTAATTTTAAGCAATAAACAGAAGACAGAATAATTTTAAAATATAATATGGTAGCTTTTTAGTAAGAAACAAATAAATACTGCTGCTTTCATAAGTATGCTATATTTACTTCTTTTAAAGTATAAGCTATCTTAGTCCTTCATAGACTTAGAAAAGAAAATTAAGCAATTTCCGCCTGTTCATCAATTGAAATATGGCAAGGAAGCATATATATATATATACAAAATGCATGCAATCAACTCGGTATTCAATATTTAAAAAAACAGTTTAAAAAAATGTGGACAATTACACAAGTATACACGGTTTTGGAGCTGAGCAACTACAAGTAATTCCTAAAGCTATTTGGGGCGCTGAATTCGAATTCAGGTTCCGTTTTTCCAGATTGGATCTAATTTTCGAGAAATTGCATAATTACCGTTATTTGCGTTTTTTAAAAAGATGATGTTACTTATATGCAAATATCTTCAAAATTATTCGTCGGTTTATGCAATTATTATTTTTTATTGACGATTATTCAAGAAATGATTGTGTTACAATGGACACAATTTAAAAATTCATGAAACATTATATGATATTTTGAAATTTTTCTCTTTTAAACTAATATGTTTATGCATACGACATTAGTTTATTTCAATACGCACATTTTGCGCCGATCAAGATCCCGATTGGTGCAAAAATGACAAAAATACAGAAGGTTTAGTAAATTAAACCACTTTAAGCTTTCAAATGATCGGCGGTTATAAATCAGTGACTTTTGTGTCAGTCTAAAGACAGTTCCACTCCTTCAACCGTGATGCGAGCAATTCTGCTTTTTGTCCCGATAAATCCAAATCACGAATCAAGTCATTCAGCATACTTTGCGATATTATGTGTGTTTCTTCTACGTTAAAATCTTCGGTCGAAGACGAACTGAAAGTTCACCTAGAATTTGCACGCACACCTGGGCAAATTGGCCAAGGGTCATTGTTCGTACGGGGAACTAGCTTGGACACTGATGACACGTCAGCATATTTATACTTTAATAGTTTTTTTGCATTAAGACCGACCACACTCATCAAGCGAGAATAACAATCATCTACATGATTTTTCGGCTGTCTCCATAATATTGGCATTAAAAATAAAAAGTACACTTCTTGGCCAAGTGACCACTTGTATAGTTTTGTGCTTCACGCTTTACAAAATAATTTCGGTACCCACGGCTTGTGAGTTTCTTTTTTCACACAGATACCAAAATAATAAAAATATGCATCTCTCAGCGCTTTTGATATATTTTTTCCATTTTTTCCGATAATATAACATCCGCAAACATAACAAAAACGCTTAGAATCAACTTTGCACTTCTTTCTTTCAATTTTCACACGTTTTGGAACAAAAATTACTTTAAGTTTACAATTGAAATGGCGTTTCTACGATGCCAACATCTAATTGCCGTTTTAACACTGCAGTTCAGCCAACATGCAAGAGCCCGAAAACTAGAACCAATCTTGAAAAATGAATACCGGATTCGAATTCAGCGCCTCAAGTAACGTTCAGGTTTAGCTCCAAAAGTTGACGGGAATTTGTAAACTTGTGTTATTAAGACCGTAATAAAGTGTACTGAGCACAGGGACCTAAAGTGATAATTACTTTAAAATTTTCAAAGAAAAAAATCAGGCAGAAGAAAACATTGGAGAATCATGTATACTACACAAAGTTAATAGTATTGAAATTAATATTTTAAAAATCAAGTGCTTTTTGAATCTAGACCTTTAATATTTTGCAATAAATTTTTTAAATTTTTTTGAGCACAAATAATTATTATTTTGTGATTTTAATTTTTTTATGCAAGAATAATGATTATTTTTGATTTTTTTTATATATTGCAGAAAATAATAATTGTTTTCTAATTTTTATATTTTCGAGCAAAAATAGAAAATTAGCTATCGATTTCTATATTTTGTAAAAACACAACTGAAATGATCTTTACTGCTTTTGATAGCTGTGACCACTTACTTAGATGGCTATTACCGAACATTTGTTCCAGTAGCCGAACTTAAATTCGATTTGCAGGCGTTTTGATCTCTTGCGCATCTTCTCTAGATTCCAGCACAAAGTTTTCATATGTTTTTCTCCATTAGATTCTTCCATAGGAGTTTCGGTCTTTCTTTTCTGTGTGACTTATCACCAAGTTCGCATTCAGACGACTTCTTAGCTGGACCATCATTATTAATTCACAGAACATAACCTTGCCAACGTAAACGTTGAATTTTGATTTGCGTCACTATGTCAATGTCAGCAAACAGCTCATACAGCTCAAGTCTCATACGACATCGGTATTCCACGGGTTCAATCAATGTCTTGTTGAGGGTGATTTTTGTCTGTTGGAAGGTGGCTTCGTTTCTAAACTGCTAACTTAGTTCAAGGTAGCATATATTATCCAATATTGTTCTTTTTTTTATGTTTCTTGTTTTGTGAATGGCGGTGCCTTGGTAGACAAAATCGTTGACTATTACAAAGTTGTAGTTTTTAACCTATATTATTTGCCCAATTCTACTAGACGTCTTGTGCGTTGATATCATCAACTTGGTTTGATCTGCATTTACTGACAGACTCACTCTTGCTGATTTTTTCTCGAATTTTTCAAAAGTGGAAGTTACTGCTCGCAGTGTTCGCCCCATGATAGCTGTGCCCACTAAAAACCTAATTTGGGGTTATTACGTTCTACCCACGTAATGAAATGCACTTTTTACAAAAGTCTGCTTATAATAAGGGGTTCTAATTTGACAAACCAGGTATACACAACAGTTGTACAAACATTAAAATATTCGTTATAATGTTTAATAAATAAAAAAGTTCATTCAAGTTGTAAGCATGGAGTGATTAAAAAAACTATTTAATTCAAAAATTACTACTAGTGATCATTAAACATTTATGGCCGATTTTGTTTTAAATATAGTTTGCTATTTTATTTCTAAATTAAATTTGGCAACAAACTTTATTTGCATTGTTATTTAGAAAAAAGTAAGCTATACAAAATATAAAATTAAGTCAAATTTATTTTTAATTTTTTTAACATACACCGTTGATACTGAAAATTTCTACAGAAAAGAGTTTATACTGTTACATTTAAATTAAAGTTCGTGTTTGCTGACATTGAAAATTTTTAAATAATATTATTCACAAAAAAATATATTAAAAACTATATATTTCGTTTATATTAGGTGTGTTCATTTACAGAAAATTATTAATAATTTTCGATAATTATTACTAGTAAAGTGTTCACGTACACAAAAAATTAGCAGCTAGAGAGCCAAAAAAGAGCGTAATATGTTTAGAAACAAAAATGTTTCTGATAATTTCTACTAGTAAAAATTTTACTATCAGAAATTATTCAAACAGTCTTTCTGTCATTATGCTTTGAAAAAAAATTTAAGTTTTAAATTTCTATAAGTTTACAATAACAAAATACATTTGCTTGCAAGTTTTGACTGTAAAAGTGTTCATTTACTTTTAAATTTTTTTGGGAGCAATTTTGAAAATATTTCTTTTTACTCTCTCGTTGCTAGTAATTACTGGAAAGTTATTGAACACAACTATTATTATATTTACACTCCCTGAGTTTTTAAATTAAGACTCATTTTTATAGTGTAATAATATGAAAGTTTTTATTTGTTAATATTTTTGTCTAATATCAATTGAAAATCGAACGTATTCTATTTTCAAAAAAAGTTTTACTGTTGAAAAAAAATTTAAACAATAACAAAAACCCACAGATGAATCCTTTTTAGGAAGATTTAGCTTAAAAATACGGAATTAAGTCTGCAAAGGTTTATTCTGCGAGAAAAGTTTTGTATTTAAACTAGAAAAATTTATCGTAATAGAATATTTATAGCCCTTTTGAAAACGTTACTGATAGAGTATAGCAAATGATACATAAATTAGATTTAAACTGATTTTTAATGAACTACAAAGCTTTAAAAATACTAAAAACCAAAAATAATTATTTTCGCAAAAAAATTAAATCAATATACAATAAATATTTTTGGTTTTTTTTGCACATAATATTTGTTGGCTTCTGCATTAAATACTTAAAATATAATAATTATAGCACGCTTAATGGCGCTTTTTAAATTAAAACCAGATTTTTTAAGACAAAACTTTATTTATTATAATTTACTTGTTTCCTTCTTTAATTCAATTCTTTAAAATGGTTGCTTCCTCCTGTTACATATTAAATGATTTCATTTAATTTTCTTTTCAAGTTATTTACCGTACTAGATCTTAAACACAACTATAAAATATTTAAAATTAAACAATTTATTTCTTTAATTTGTTTTCTTTATCTTTTACATTTTTAATTTCCTTAGCAGATGTTGATAAACAGTAGGTGTTTATCATTAGAAAAATTTCTTTAATAGAATTTTGTAAACACTATTTAGGAAATTAAGTTCGAACAATTAAATTCAAGCTTTACAACATTGTAAAATAAAATCAAATTTATTTTTTAAACATATTTGATTTTGAAAGTAATGAATAATTAAAGTGAATTTAAATGTGAATTTAAATGTAAGATTAGAAAAAGTCGTTTTTCAATTCTGCAGCGAATCTGAAAAATTTTTTTTTTTAAGAAAATGTTCTTTTTTTATTAATGGGTTACATTATTATAAATTAAAATTGTTTTTAAGTTTATCTTTCGTAATAAAGCAAAGAAAATTTGAAACATTTCTTTAAAAGCAAAAAGAAATAATAAAATATTTATAAAAAAAAACTTATCAAAAAGTAACAATAATGTTTGTTTAATTTTGTTTTTTATAGGTCAGAAGATTTTTTACCTAAAAGTAAGAATTTATTTTTTACTACTAAATATAAAGCTTAAGCAAGACAATTTGTCATCTAAGTAATAAAACACAATTTAAACTGTAATTATGATCTCTTAATACAATCTAACTGCTAAGGCATACTCTGATAAATTAACATATTAAAAGCAACAACAAAAATACTCTTATCAAGTAACAAAAGAAATGTTGTTTGTATATACAATCTTAATCAGTGGTTGTTGGTATATGTATGTATGTATGTATATATGTATGTAAGTACATAATTTTTGTCTCTCGAATTATATTTTTTTACATTCATTTTCTTTATCATTATCATTTCTCAAGCTTGGCCATTATCATAATTTAAATAATGTGCCCTCAAACTAAGTTCTAAACAAATAAATTAAATTACTTTTAGAAAGAAAAATATTGGTGAAGGGAAAAAATCACAATCAAATATGACTTAGAGTGTTTCTATAAAATAATTGAGTAAATTAAGCCATTTTGTAAAAGTCAATACAAAGAAAATCAAAGATTATTATTAGTGAGAGAAATAGTTAGCTTATTTTCGTTTAGCCACAGAAAAATTGAGAAGCTTATAACGAAGGCTCCACTAAAAAGTAATGACTCTTCCGAAAACCAGTTATTCACAACAGCTTCTAAAAAAAAATTGAGTTCCAAAAATTTTAATCTATAGCTTAAAGCAAAAGGATGGAGCAGCCGAATAAATTCTTTCTAAAAACCGCAAGACCATTTAGATGCAACAGAGTCTTGTTTACAAATGTGTAGTATCCTCCTTTTAAAAAAAGAGCCCGTGGAGAGCGACAAAAGCCGCATAAGCTCTAGAAGGCTCTCAATGCCTTTTATGCCTGCAGGAACACCATAGGCAAGAACTGGGGGCTGCAACCGGTTATAGTGAACTGGATTTACAAATCCGTTGTAAGATCAATTCTTTGGTACGGTTGCTTCGTATGGTGGAGGGCGATATAGGGAAGCCTTCGTTCAGAGATGTGCTGTACTAGGCACCACAGGGACCAGAAATAGTATACCACAGGCAGCGCTGGATATAATTCTGCATCTTCTTTACATTCAGGATTTCGTTGCTGGAATGGCCGCTAAGAGCTTGTTTAGGCTTAATTAATTAGGTATGCTTAGGGCAGGGGGATACGGCGGCATACTGGAAAGTTCAGAGATAGTCGACTCCGGCGGCAGTGAGGTTTGCAGGACATATGGTAGCGAAAGTTGAATTTGGGATCTTACCTCAGGTAGTATTTTCGGATAGGGAGGCATGGAAGGGATGTGCGATGCTGTATAAGGGGGGCGCAGTCTTCACTGATGGACCGAAGATGGAGGTGGGCACGAGGTCTGGTGTTTATGTAATAAAAACGGGAGAGGGGATGTCATACAAAATTTCGGTTGAGGGCAACGTTGATTAGGCTGCCAATAAATTGGCAAGAAGGGAATCAAACCGGGATACTAGGTTTGGCTATGAGGCGGGTAGGTCACCATTGGGTTTCTACTATGGATTGATAGGGACTTGGGTAATATATGTGAAAGAATTACCCCCTGTGATTTCTAGTCAGCCTAAGAAATAACAATTCTAGCAGCTAAATGTCATAAAAGCGTTTTGTCATTTATAAATTAAGAAACTTCCCGGTTTTAATAAAATCAGCAACAAAATGTTTTCAATGCTACTTTCAACAGAAAATTTTATATTTTTTTTATTCTAACATTTGAATACTTCCAGCCAATAAAAGCAGGTGCCAATTAAAGATTCTCTGAGAGGATTCTTTGAGGGTGGGACCTTACAAGGGTATAAATTTGCCCCTAGCTTTATTGAAAATATTTAACCTACAGTTTGTTATAAAAGAGGGAACTACTTAACTTATTTTCACACAATAGGGAAAGGATTTATCAAGGGTATTTTGTAGGTTTTTCAATGACCAGGAAAATGCAAACGTCAACATTTACTCAAGATACAACCTGTCAGTAACCATGAAGTTTCTCAAGAGGCCTTGAACTAATTTCAGCATTATTTTGTCCAAGCAGAAAATTGGGCAAATTTATGGGGAACAAAAAAACCAAAGAAAGTTTTGCCCTCTTCGTAAAACCACGTGTATCATTACTTCTGGTCCTTCTGCTAAAGTCTCTGTTTTCCATGTCTAAACTGTTTTGAGAGGTCCATTTAGCTTTATGTTTCCAGAAAGATCCTTCGCCTTACTTGGATGTCGACATTATTTTTTCTGTTTTTAGCAGAGCGGAAGTATGTAAATTAATATTGTTAGCTTTTACAATGAAGCTTTTTTTCATTGATCTACCCTTTCGATGATGCCAAAGTCATTTCACTGTGAAAGGAGGATTTAGCAATTAGGTGCTTACTGCCTCTCTTTTTTTAACTTCTTATCTTTTTATCAAATTTTTTTCATCAATGTGATGTTTCTTTGTAAGCTGTCAACCTCTTAATAACCCTATGTAGCGGTAAGTAGTTGCTTTCTATTTTATTGAAGGCTTAGTATTACTCAGAGTCATGTGGAAAAAGACATAGTTTTCAATATTTTGTAATACCAACGTGCCAAGGGCGGCTTTAGATTCGATAAAAAGAAGGCGATTGTTTTTATGTGTCTTTTTTATAATCTGATGTAGTGTAAGGATTTGGTCGGTTGTTGATTTATTTGACGTGAAGCAACAGTAAAAAGGTTGTTTTGGTTTGTAGAGCTTTAATTCTGCATCTTATAAGCAACGAATAGAGGTCTTATTACACGATAGTTGGTGCAATTGGTTCTACCCTTCTTCAAATAAATCTGAAATAGAAATAATAAGGGTTTAACAATGGGGCATTCCACAGACTAGGGTTCGTTTGCTTCTTATCAGCTCCTCTGCTCCAGTTTTGTATATCTTCACAGGTATTCTGTCTACAATTACGACATTTCTTGTTTTTGTTAAATGTATGCTAGCTCCATTATCTATGAACAGTTGCGGGCTGAATTTCCAGCACGATTATTCACCTGCTAACGAGCTGGAAAAATATTTTCTCCAAGTCCGCAGCATGCCCAGCGTGTTAGATACTAGATTACCATTTTCATCTACACATAGATTTTTGCCATAAGATGAGTACTTTTGTGCACTGTTTGCCCATTTATCGAACTATTTGGCACCATTTTTGCTGCTGATCTTATCTGGGTGGAAAGGGTTCATTAGCAGAAATAATAAAATTTTTTAGAGTGAGCTTTGTCTGTCGGTTATCCGTGCAAAGTTTTAACGTCTTGCTCTCTCCTTGTATTGTTGCTTACGTGTTTGCGGCACAAGGTTGTTACTCAAATCTATATTTGTAGTTCCCAACATCTGTACTTCCTACCACTGGATGCATGCCTTCTATCTTCTGCAACAGAAGCAATTTGATTCTTCGTTATAAAAAAAAAAATTTTCAAATTTAACAGGCTAGAGAAATCGAAAGTTCTAGTACTGGTTTATTTGCAAAATATATTCCAAATGTCAAATTAATATTGAAATTTAAGTAATTTGAAAGCGATTTTAAACTAAAATTTTACGCCTTAATCTCTTGCCAAAAATAAATTTTGAAATAAATTGTTATTTTTGCAAAGAACAAATAACTCCGAATTAAAACAGGAATTATTTGTAAAAAAAATTTTGCCACTCAAAAATACTGTCTCATATCAATTCAAAACCTAAAGGCTACATATAACAGGTAACATGTTTTTGAATTCTAAGCCTGCTCAAGAATCAAACTTAAATTCTGGTTAAGACCATCTGTGCTTTAAGTCATTTTTATAAAAAAAATTTATTTTATTATTTCTATTAACATTTAAAAAATTTATAAATTAAATATTCTTACGAGTCAACGTTTATTTCAAAACCAAATAAACCTAATAAACTACCAAGAAGTAAAATAAAATGGCAACCATTTCATTTTTAACACGCCGTGCTCCAAAAGATTAATGAAACAAAGAAAACACCCACAGGCTCTTATTTCAATTTAAGGCCCATCAATTTTATCTTTATTTCTCAGTCTAAATAAATGCGTGTACAATAATATTTACGACTCCTTAAACAAGGATATTGTGCAGGACAGCTGTATACGCCTGTATTTTTATTGTATTAAAGACGCTGCTTCTGCTCGTTCTTATTCTTAGGTTGTTGTCAGTTATTTCTAATTTATTATGGCAGTTTGTTATGGTCTTCTTGTTACAATGGCAATAGAAATGGCAAACAACAAACCATTATGAGTTACCAGGACAACCATAAGTTGTTCGACATAATGATGCCAAAGAAAATGTACGTTCGTAGATTTTTAAAAGAAAGTTACTGTTCACAAGCACACAGGTCAACTTGTTGTGGTAGAAACGTAAGAATTTTTTTTGTTACTTTTACAAAATGACCTTTCATAAATTTAATATATATACACTTGGCTTATAATTTAATGGCATATTAAGTGAGGAGGAAAACTTCAGCCACAGCAACCGAAGATGATATAAACAAAATAACTTTATTTTTTTTTAATAATTTCTTTGAAAAAAAAAAAGTCACATCATGGACCATATCTGTAGATTTATGTAATTGCAAATCAAAGGCGTAGATAAAGGAAATACAAATGGAGTTTAAATATTATCTTCTCTATGAACATTTGTCATGATATTTTTTTAATTTGATTAAAATTAAAAATAATTAACAAAAATTTTTAATTTATTTTTAATATTTGAAGCGAAAATTAATTTTTAATTTTATTTTTCTATAACTCTAAAAAAGAGTTATTATGATAAATTTTAACATTTGAATATCTTAAAATTTCACTCTGGTAGTGCCGGTATTTTTGTTTGTTTTAAATAAAAGGATTTTCTATAATTTCTAAAACAAGTCAAACTTGTTATTAAATTTTATTATATTTAATAAAATTTTATAAAAACCAATAAATCTTATTCTCGAGGACCATGCTCTATCGATTGCCTCTTTGGCATGCCCTACCGTTACTATTCTGCGCAAACCTAATACAATGAAGATAGCCTGGTAGGTTTGCGTTTCAGGTTTTCTTTGCTTTAAAATTTAGTTAGCTTTTATCTATAGCAAACAACGGATTCTCGTATTTTTACTTGCTCTTTAATTTTCCCAAAGTACCCAGTACTTCTTTGGCCACTCGCTGTCAGCGAACCTCTCACTGAAAATTCTTGGGTACAATCAACACTATAAAAACGCTTTGTTGTCGAAGCGGGGTTTGACGTTTTTTTGAGGAAACGGTCCTAGTTTTTTGGACCAGAGGGACGGGGACCAGTATAAGCATGACTAGGAATCATACTGAACAGTAAACTGTCGTGGAGGGCTAATAGAGTGGAAAGGAAGGAAGACAATCAACACTTTTTATGTCTTATTTATTGCATTGGATAAACTTGGTTTGGTTTATCCTATTTTATGTTTAAAAGAATGATGAATGGAAAAGACAGTTTACACATCTGCGGAGGAGTAGTCAGAGTTTTCCAGATTCGTGTAGAACTTACTCTCAACGTAGCACCTCTACAGCATTACTGGATGTTATTCTGGACTTGTAAAAATTATTCAGGATAGGGACACCCATGCGAGAAGTTCAGCAACGCTGGATTTAATCTGGTTCAAAAGAGTGTTGCAAGAAGGCCTACAACTTATCTGAGAAAAAGGCAACAATTTATAAATTTCCATATGGACATGGAAAGACTCAAGAAAATACAGCAGGGACTACATGGTTGCGAAGTTATGCTTCATGGAAAAGCCACATATTGATATTAAGGATTACGGCTGGATAGCGGGCCTTAGCTCCGATCACACTTTAACTTCAACTTTAAGAATTTTCCGAGAGGTACAGATGTCGAAGATGCAGTCTTCTGCCGAAACAGCTCAGACCACAGGAACTTCAACTTTAAGAATTTTCCGAAGGATAGAGAACTCTGAGATGTAGACTTCTGCCATTCTTGGTACCAAAAAGTCCTTTTTCTTCAGACGGCAAACTCTTAGAAAAAAATTTTATTTGACAGACAACAGGCAAATGATATAGTTTTCGTAAACCTAACAAATTGTCCCATCGTTCAAGCATGCAAGAAATCTATTGGTAAAATGTGTGCCATGTGACAGGTACGCACCTACTTGATTTGGGGAGACAGGGGATTAAAGGCTAGGCAAAAGGTTCATTTGTCCATTGAAAGAAAAATAAAAGTTCAATATCAGGATTATGTGAGATTTAATAAACTGAACGCTTAATAAGACTCAACTATAAAATATACTTAAAAAATCTATTTTATCAAGATTTTTGCAAAAAGTAATAAAAAAATAAAGAATAAAGTAGGAGAAAGGATAGAGTCCTGAGGAACCCCTGAACTTATTCTACACTTATTAGAAGAGATCTTATTTATTTTTATTCACCGACATCAAAGGCAAAAAGATTTTTCTGTATTTATGAAGAGGTCTTAAGTATGCTTAAGATATTTGTGCAACAATTTGTTTTTATAATTTATGTTCACCAAAAATATTTTTTACAAAAGCTTTAATAAAATAATTAAAACTTTTTATTTGAATAATAACCTCTAATATATATGGGGGATTTCATGTCAAGTGACCCAACTTTTAAAACCGATGTCTATCGATTGGAAAGAAATTTGGACCAAATTAAGTTCTTGCAGAGAGTAGTTTAGACACAATTTTTTAACACGATCGGTCAAGAACTCTCTGAGCTAGAGGGGTTCAAAATTTGACGTTTTCGGCAAATAGGTGTTTTTTCTCATACATGTAGTTTATTACCTTTTGCTTTTAACAAAATTCGTCCCAAATACTTTCGATAGCTTTTTTTTAATCTTCCAGAAAAAAACATTTTTAAAATTAAAAAAAATTTTTTTTTATTTTTTTTTATAAAATAATTAGAAAAAAATTTTTTTTTTCCAAATATGCCCATTTTTTTTTTTTTTTTTTTTTCTCAAAAAAAAAGCTTAAATCTTTTCTTTGAAGAGCTTGGAAGTCGCTTAGTGGGATGCGAGTGGGATATCTATAAAAATTAATGTGTTGTAACTTAAGGTAGAGGTTTTCCAATTTTCTCATATATTATATTTTGATTTTGTTGCCATTTTTGTAAAATTAACTCTTAAGCAAAAAAAAAATATTTTATACTTAGAAACAAAATAATTTAACCTTTCCGATGGTATGCAAGTACCAAATAAAGTGTCATACACTCGACACTGTATTCCCAACAAAATGGTAGGCCTCTGGAATAAAATCACTTTTATATGGTAATGTCTGAACACGTTTTGTTAATATTATCAATGCCTACCGTCGGAAAGGTTAAATTATTTTGTTTCTTAGCATAAAATATTTTTTTTTTTTGCTTAAGAGTTAATTTTACATAAATAGGAAAAAAAAATTAAAGTAGAATATACGCGAAAATTGGAAAACCTCTGCCTTGAGTTACAAAACATTTATTTTTATAGATATCCCACTCGCATCCCACTCAGCGACCTCCAAGTTCTTCAAGCAAAAGACCTAAGCTTTCTTTTGAGCAAAAAAAAAAATGGGCATATTTGGAAAAAAAAGAATTTTTTCTAATTATTTTATAAAAAAAATAAAAAAAATTTTTTTTAATTTTAAAAATATTTTTTTCTGGAAGATTAAAAAAAAAGGTATCGAAAGTATTTGGGACGAATTTTGTTAAAAGCAAAAGGTAATAAACTACATGTATGAGAAAAAACACCTATATGCCGAAAACGTCAAATTTTGAACCCCTCTAGCTCAGAGAGTTCTTGACCGATCGTGTTAAAAAATTGTGTCTAAGCTACTCTCTGCAAGAACTTACTTTGGTCCAAATTTCTTTCCAAACGAAAAAAAAAGTTGGGTCACTTGACATGAAATCCCCCATATGTATATTTTTTATTTAAGCACTTGTACACACAAAATATTTTTTAGTATTTTTCTTAACGAATAACTTTTGAAATATGTTTTCCTCTTTTTTATTTTCAATCAAACTTTCCTACTAATATATTATTATGTGAGATATTTAAACTTTTTAAAAACTTAACCATGACCAGTGCTTTTAATTCTCTTCCAGCCCCTTTTTCTGGAAGATTAAAAAAAAGGTATCGAAAGTATCTGGGACAAATTTTGTAAAAAGCAAAAGGTAATAAACTACATGTATGAGAAAAAACACCTATTTGCCGAAAACGTCAAATTTTGAACCCCTCTAGCTCAGAGAGTTCTTGACCGATCATGTTAAAAAATTGTGTCTAAGCTACTCTCTGCAAGAACTTACTTTGGTCCAAATTTCTTTCCAAACGAAAAAAAAAGTTGGGTCACTTGACATGAAATCCCCCATATGTATATTTTTTATTTAAGCACTTGTACACACAAAATATTTTTTAGTATTTTTCTTAACGAATAACTTTTGAAATATGTTTTCCTCTTTTTTATTTTCAATCAAACTTTCCTACTAATATATTATTATGTGAGATATTTAAACTTTTTAAAAACTTAACCATGACCAGTGCTTTTAATTCTCTTCCAGCCCCTTTTTCTGCGCCCCTGATAAACTACTTTATTTAAAAGCTCCTACCATTATTAAAAATTCTTAGAATTTGTGGGAACAAAAAGCGACAAGCACTCGCCCATCATGCAATATTTATTAATACGAGTACCCTCAGCAATGACAGTTTCTTTTGTAAACAATTTTCTTAGTGTGTGTGAGTATATAGCTTTGCCTGTAACCAAGTGTACATGTGTAGGTATGCTTTGGTATCTATGTTACTATTTTATTTATAATCTTTTCATTCTCCAAGGCAAATACAAATACATTGTCAATAGAAATGGTATTAACTACTAAAGAGCCTTAGAAAATCAGTAGGTGGACAGAAAAAAGGACATTTAATTTATAAAGCATAAGGATTTTTAGCACAGGTCAAACTAAGTTTTTTGTTGTAAATGCAAATTGAAAAGCCACATAATAACACAAAAAATATAATTTTAAAATTAAAAAAAAACTACTTTGGAACTTTTTTGTATTATTTTATTTAACCAACCAAAATACGGATTTTTATTTTATTTATAGAGAATTAAAAAAAACTCTAGTTTGAACCCAATATTCTAAAATGTATAAAAACGAAATATTCTATATTGAACGCGATACATAATTATAAAATAAACTCTTTTCTGTGATGTTTGAGAGCTTCAATTGATTAGCATTCTTTTTTGAATCTTATAATTATTTTTTTTGTTTTTATATGTTATTTCTAAAAAGTACTTTTGATACTCAAGCCTCGTTGGATTTATCTCCTGACCACTCACCCACAATAATCACTCTTCGCAGTCCTCACCAAAATGGAACTAGTGATTTTTTCTTATCCAAAAGAATAAATTGATTAAAATATATCAAAAACTTACTTATAAAAATTCCATAAATTATCGATGATTGCCAGAGTAGCCTTTATAAAAATATTTAAAAAGCTGTTGATCATTATTTAACTATCTACCGTGAGGTCAAATACAACAAATTTTTTTCTGTCGATTTTGAGGAGGCTTTATTTAAAACAAAAAGGAGAACCCGAAGATAATTGCAATAACATAAATCGACCTAGCTTAAAACTAAGCTGAAAGAATGTACAAGGCGATTAAAAAACCTGCTGAAGGAACACAGGAATGCATCACTTAATTACCACTTGGAAGGTCTAGACGTGACTCCCAGAAGAAATATTCTCTTTGGCAATCTGTTAGACGTCTTAAAAGAGCCGTTATCGCAAAACAACTACTGCGTTATCCGAGAGAATCCTAGGCAAATAATGACGAACAAAAATTCGTTCTGCTCGCAAGTCATTTAATGAACGTGCTCACTTCCACTACATGCCCTGACGTGACGGAATTACCGCCCGTTGTTGAAAGGCGTCCTATAGAAATACGTTTCCGATTCCTAGATTTGACAGAAGGCATCGCTTTCCTAAACAATAAAAAAGCTTTTGGCGTCGATTAAATAAAAGGCAAAAAATTATTTAAGAGCTACCTTTTACAGGTAAAAGATTATTTCTTTTTATTTTTAACGCCATAATTCGGCTTCATATTTCCCGGCAATATTGAAAGTTGTCTTGGTATAGATGATTCCTAAGTCTGATAAAAATCCTTCGAAGGTGGATTCTTATAGGCTTTTAAGTTTGTTACCAACTTTGCCCAGATGACTAAAAGGTAGCTAATTCTGATCTTCAATGAAAACAACTGCATTCCACATCACAAATTTGGCTTTAGAAGTCAATGTAATACCATCGAACAAACCAACTGGTTGGTACAGGTAATAAGAAAAGTCTTTGTAGAAAAAAACATTTATAACGTAGTAGAACAGTACATAGCCGGTCTATAAATCATGATAAAAGAGAGAAGCCAAATGATTTTTTCTAAACCAATAGTGTCTTGTGAACCTCAAGGCACACTTAGGTCCAACACTGTACTTGCTTTATATAGCAGATATGCCAACCAACAGTTTTACACACCCGTCAACTTTTGCTGATGCTGACGCTTTTCTCAGTATTCATAAAGACCGTAAGGAGGCTTTAAACCAGCTGCCACAACACCTTACTCAAGTAGAGGAATGGGCAAGGTTTTTGGGAACTAAAATAAATGGACGTAACTTTTACTCTACGCAAAGAAACGTGCACCCCAACCCTTATTAATAACCATTTGGTGCACTCACCTGGATCATCACCTTACGTGGAAGCCACGTATAGATGCAAAGTTGGCGCAAATAAAACTTTAAGCTATACAAATTCATTGACTAATTGGCAGAAGCTCTGTGCTTCATCTTGATTGTAAACTTCTTCTCTATAGATCGATCTTGAAACCAATTTGGTGCTAAGGTATACAATCATGAGGCACTGC
Organism: Melanophora roralis; assembly: GCA_963583895.1. Taxonomy (NCBI): domain Eukaryota; kingdom Metazoa; phylum Arthropoda; class Insecta; order Diptera; family Rhinophoridae; genus Melanophora; species Melanophora roralis. The sequence goes on along the minus strand of OY757188.1, from coordinate 92,335,184 downwards.
TTACGCATCCATACGGATGGACAGGCATGTAAACGGACATCGCTTGTCGACTCATAGATCCATTCTCGTTTGATCGGTATTTCTTAGGTGAATCTTGGACTTTTTTGTTGCAACGATAACCACATACACATTAACCCCGCCCTAAGATCACGTGATATAATGCGCTCTGAAGTTCTGTGGTTCATACAACTTTGGCTGAACTCATGTTCGCTTTTTTACATACAACTTTGAAGCACTGTTGTTTGCGAGGGCAAGGCGCACCCTGGAAAATCCGTATCAACACCCTAATTTGCGCATTTTTGCATAATAACATGTTATTAACTCAAAACCTAAAAAAATTTACCTACAGCCTTGTAATATTTAGCAGCCAATATGCAATGATTTTTTCTTAAATCGTTTTGTTTTTTATTATGCTGGCAGCTCAAACTCTGTCATAAAGTTTCCGACGTTCACACCTCTGTTTTGCTGTATGAATTTTTGTTCTTCTATTATTCTATTATATTGCAGTTTTTACTATTTTTTACTCTTGACATTACATACAGGGTGCCCGCCGGCAAACTATACTATTTTGTTTGTTTATAATTTTTGAATAAAGAAAAAAAAATTAGTCTTAAATTGATGTCTTACTTAATTTTGGCAATTATATATAAGGTATCATATAAGATAAATGTCCGCTTCTGTTAGCGTGACAATTGCAAGCCCTTTTGAGTACATTTTTCATTGCATTTTTACACATTTCCCGCGTTATTTCTTTATTTTTATCACAATTATTTTGTTTGAGTGTCTCCAGCGTTTTTGGTTTGTTTGCATAAGCCTCGCTTTTCAGATATCCCCTCAAAAAGATGTCCGGAGCAGTTAAATCAGGAGACCGTGAAGGCCAATCAACATCACAATTTCTTGAAAAAACTTGTTGTGAAAAGAGGTCTCGCAGTAATTTTGTAATTTTGGCTGTTTGCGATATGACAAAGTGTTAACCAAATTAAAAGCATGTAGTTATGGTATAAAAAGGTTTTCAGTCATATCACGATTTCACTACCCACTGACAGTTACCGTTACGCCGTTTTCAGTTTCAAAAAAATAAGGTTCAATGTATCCTCCTGATACCAAATTGCATACCATACTGTCAACTTTAATGGATGCAAAGGTAGCTGATGAAAAATTTGAGGGTTTTCCATTGCCCGGAACTGACTCTTCTGCTTATTCACATATTCATTCAAATGAAAAAGTGTCAGTCACCTATTATGCGTTTTTATGAAAATCGTCAAATTTTTCCATAATAATTTTGCAACGTCTCTACTTCACGACTGTCAATTATAAACTATAAAAACTAATGTTTAACAAAATGGCGGCAAAATAAAGCAATATACCTTGCCCGCGGACACCCGGTATATGTATGTACGCTACGAAGGTGTAACTGAGAATAATAATTAAAATAACTACAAAAGTATCAGTCGTTATTACGTATTGAAATTATACAAAAAAGAAAGAGAGAGTAAAAGTCTTTTATAAAACTAAAAAAATAACCATTTATTTAAATAATGACAATGGGGACAATGTATTTAAAGAGGAAATGGCCCAGTTTGAAGTAACAAATTAGCAAAATATTATAAATTAAAATTTAACAGTCATTTAATTTTTTAATCATAAGTTCAAAATGTTTTTTAGTTAATTTTTGGTAAAACATATTTTGTTTCAATGCAACTTCTTCCCCAAAATCGCTTTGAATACTCTTTTCTATATTTTTTTTATTAGAAAATAATCCTCTTTTTTTCTAATACATTAAAATTGCAAATATTTTTCTTAATGTTCATTTTATCATATAAACTACTAAATTATGCAAAACCACCAATTTAAACTTCATAACACCTGGAATATAATCTTGTAATATTCTTTTTTTTTTTTTTGTTGCAAAAATAATAAGTTTTTTTCATTTAAAGCAAAATCTTTCTCACACTTTAGTCATCCTTATCAAACGCACCCATACACACACTCCCACACACATATTTATAAACACATAACATAGATACCACGAAATTTATAAAATTATATCCTTAAAAATACATTTAATTTTTTTTTCTTACTTGATACCTTGTCAAAAGCAACAACAACGGAAGAGGATATTCAAATCAAAAGGAACCCTCGTAAAAATTTCAAAAAAACGACTACAACGCCAAGCAGTCTAAGACACACAATTTCCGAAAAAAAAACTTATGAAGAAAATTGAATTTTTATGTTTTACATAAAACAATTCTTATGCAAATTATTAATCCATCTATGAGCAGAGAGAATAAAGCTACAAAAAATACCAATAAAAAATATTGTAATAAAAAAAACTTGATAAATAAAATAAAAAAAATCTTCTCCTTTTCAACTAAGCATAAGTTTTAAATGCCCAAAAAGAATAAGATCCCTCCTCCCAATAATAAAAAGAAGTAAAATAAAGATAGAAATTGTCAATTTACACGCATGTTTTAAAATCTATCTCAAGATAAATAAAAAATAAAAATTTTCTTTTTTTTAGCCTGAAAATGTCATAAAAAGGGATAAAAGGTGTGAATTGGTAACATAACTTTAGGTCATAAAAACAACCAAAAAGGGCGAGCGTATCATAGAGTAGAGCTGAGTCCCTAAGGCGATCATAAAAAATAAAAAGCAAACGCTTTAACAAGTGATAAAAAATATAAATAAATTTTCATTAAAAAATTTAGTTTAAGCAACAAAAAAAGGAGATAAAAAATTCTTAAAAAAGGATATAAAATGAAACCAAATAGATACGAAATATAATGACAAAAAAATTAGAATTCGTAGGAAAGGAATTGGTATTTTTTTTGTGGAGTTTTATTTCTTTTAAACGAAAGTCTATCATGACTGAATATCTTGTTGAAAAGATAAGCTCGTCCTAAGATAAGGTAATCAAGGGACAGAAGGAAAAGGATTTTGGGATGATCTGAACGGCAGGAAGGCTAAAATAGAGGAATAGTTACATGCAGTATATTAAGAAGACCTTGGTTAAACTTGTGCCAGTTTTTATGCGCTTTTTTGTTGTCAAAGGTCATTCAATGATTTAACGTAACACTGCGATATGGTTATCTTTGTATCAAATTATGTTTGAGATATTTTAAAATCCTTATGTTTGACAGACTGAATAGGAAAAATTTCTAGTGAAATTTTAATTTACTTTGGTACCAAACGGAGAATTGTCTGGCAAAGCTTGTCAGCTTCTATTTTCGATAATAAGCTCTAATCCATTTTAAGCTTTTACCCGTTTAATACCCGTTAGATTATTTTTTCAAACAAAATTCTTTATAAACTACTACGACTAAGTTCCTATTCTCCTTCACAAAAGTAACGATTACATCTTGAAACTGATGCCATCAAGGAAAAAAGGGTGCCAACACTAAGTTTCACTGGAACCAACTGGTGTCTTACCAGAGTCTCCGTCCGGTACTACGGGCACTAGTAACCTGCCCTCTGTACTAGTACGGTACACTGATTTTTAGTGAGGTCACTTTGGATTAAACGTGATGGTTGTGCTAACTAATACCGTTGTTTTAGGAGTTGCAGATAGGAACTTCAATCTTCCTTATGCTGAGCCTGATAATGTGGTTTCGGCTGACTGATTGAAGGCTTCTTGGGTGGAGTTGCCAGATTAACATATACTGATGGCAATTAACAATACTGCGTTAATTTGGTTTCCGCTGGATGTCTATTCGTAGGTAAATGCAAGGACAGTCTTCTTTGTAAGGAGATCTATTATTCTCCTTTTTGCAAAAATGGGTTTTCTATTAGTTCAAAAAGTGTCCTTTTAAAAAATGGTAGTCTGTACTTCGTGTTGAAAATCCGGTCTAAACGATGTTTCAAAAAGAGATGAGTTTAAAATAATCGGCTTTAACAATACCAAAAAAAACAGTTAAATCAAAATAGGTCGATCTTCCTGTTTTTTGCTAGTTAGGGATCTGGAGAGCCCAAAATTTTTAGAAAAATTAACTTTCAATTACTCAATGCTTGGGGTCCTTCCTAACCCTCATTGGCCATACTGTGGAAGGAGACTTGAATCTAAGCTAAGCTGAATCATAATCATGTGATTGGTTCAAATATAAATTCTCATCAAATTTTTGTCACAATACTTTTAGGGATAAGGCTCTCAGGCCTTGGTGAGTGCTATAGGCAATATTGGTAAGCATGCATGAGTATGTATATGTCTCTCACTGAGGACCACTAATGATTTTCCGCTGCTGTTCGGAATCCTGTATGTCTTATGGCAATCAAAATCACCACGCGTTTCATGGGGTGGTTGAGGGTGAGGTCTTCGGGAGTACAAGTGTTGGCCAGCGGCTCAACTGAAAATGCCAGTTGTATGCCGAGGCCGGTGCTATAAGAGCCACAGTGTGATTAAAGTGAGCGGTCTTATATAATTTTTCGGGAACATGCCTCTTCCAACTTATTAGTTGATCGAAATACATTTCATTGAAGAAAATGGTCTTTAAAAAAATTAAAAGTGACAATAAGAGCTCAGAAGTAAGTGCGTGCAAAAACTGTAACTGGACCCCGTTTGAGTAGAAACATTTGCATTAACATATTCAAGACATGCAAAAAACTTAAGTTTTTCCCCAGTGGAAGTTTATTAAAGCATAATAATGAGACAACTAGAAAAATAATTGATTCGAATCAAGTTAAAAATTAAGTGAGAGAGCATTGCATGTAATGATTAAATGAACTGGAAAAAACTGATGGTATGCGAGTGACTTAAAATAGAACACTACCCTAATTAATGGCCAAAAATAATTGTGGTCATTTGCACAAAATATGTGAGGAAAGTATTCCAAACGCTAAATCGGTTTTAACAGGACAACTCTCAAACAAGGTTTTGAGACATCTAAGCATTTAGCATAATAATGAAACTCCTTACAAAACATCCATAGCACTGGCATTTTGCATTCCGTGTCACTCAGTGGCAAGCCACCGTAAACTAAGCAGCCTTTGGGTAAGCCCTTACGTAAATCTAAAAATGTATACCTCCATGTTATATTTTAAATATTTTCAAACTGTTAAAATAATTTTTAAATTTAACTTTTAAAATTGTTGCAGTACCTGAAAATATTCAAAATTTAAAATCTTCTGAAAACAAAAAAAATCCTAAAAAATTTACCGTTTGCAGTATATTTATCGATACCTACACATACATACATACACACATATCAAGACTTTATCGGACATTTTATGTAAATTAAAAATTTGTGCAAAACTTTTTTTCAAAATTATTTAAAAACCAGTTTTTATAAATAAAAGCTCTGACTTTAAAATAAATTACAATAAAACTTTTTAAATATTCTGACACTACAAACAAAATGAATTTATTTAAATATATTTTTTTTTTGTTTTTTTTTTCGTTTAACTAAAGTTTTTACTTTAATTTTGGTCATGTTGATAAAAGTATTTAGTATTTAAATGCAACAGGCAGGGGCGAGAGACAACAGAAAACTGTATTTAAAACTAAAATCATTTAAACTACGTGAGGGAGAAAAATGAAAAACAGAACTTACGGATTAATTTGTGAGGATTGGTTTTCCATGCTGTTGTTGCTGTTGTTGGCTAATAAAGTTGCTGATGATAATGTTGATGATGGTGGTGTTGTTGGCAAAGTTAATAATCCACTTGATGCTGTTGTGGCCAAAGTATTAGCTGCACTTGTTATAGCTGTAGTTGTTACAACGGTAGAATTTATTTGGTTTTGTAAAAGTGTTTGAAACAATGTTGCACTACTTTTTGTTGTTGTCGATAAGGACAGAGATGAATTGGAATTATTTGGCGGCGTTGTAGTTTTAGCAGGTGGACGCATATAAGGATGAAAACTTTTTGATGCAGCTTGATGCAGGTTGTGTAAATTATTTAAATTATCGTTATTATTATTATGATTGTTTGCCATATGATTACCAGGACCATTAGCATGTAAAGCTATTGTTGCCAAACTGGCTATAGCGCCAGCAACAGGTGTTGACAATGTTTCTCTAACAAAATTTGCTATTGTTGTAGCTGGTGTTACTGGTGCAGTAGGCGTTAACAAAGTCGTTGAAGTTGCCAAAGTTGTTAGTAGTGAATTTCTTGTTGTTATTAGTGGTGTTGTTGCAACTAGATTATTTGTGTTGTTATTATGGTTATCCACACTATTATTTGTAGCATCCATAAGTTTGTCTGTGCGCAATTTTAGCGACTGCAACATTTTTGTTTTTTTTTCTTCTATTTATTATTTCTCAATTCGTGTTTGGTTAGAGAAAAAGAAAACTTTTATTATAATTTTTGTTTTAAAATAATGTTATTTCAAAACTTTACTTTTTGTTGTTACTTTTTTATCACAGTATCATTAGTTATGGATTTGTTTTAAAAAGCACATTTTGCTTGTTTTTAAATTCACTGGTTGTGTATTTTGGGGTTTAAAAACTATTTGAGATTTAAATTAAATTTGTGTTTTGAAATAATTAGTCGTAAGGTTTTATTTTGCTCTTAAGTATTTAGATATTTATTAACCTGCAATTAAAAAAAAATAAAAGGTTTATAACAGCAGTCAACTTGAAATTTATAGTTAAAGAAAATTTTTTAAAAAAAAGTTTTAGATTCAAAGCTTACTTTTATGTATCATTTGTTCTACCTTTTTTAGGATACAAACATTTTGCACACCTCATTAAAAATTTAATTTTTTAATAATCTTCCAAGTTTCTTGGATTTCTTCGACCTTTATTGTTTAATAAATACACAATCGGTTTCTTCGACCTTTATTGTTTAATAAATACACAATCGGTTTCTTTGATGTTCAGCAAGTTCTTTCATTAGGGCAAAAACACGCACTTCCTGTTGAGAGGACACAGTATCCTTTGACCAAAATTATTGCAGAGGGGGAAGATTTTGTTCAGACATTAATGGGAAAAGAAACCCAGGAGATAGCTAGGTCAAGACTAGCTATGGTTATTGATAGTCATATGAATAAAATGAGATTATCTAATAGGGATAAATTTTTAATGGACAAAGTAAAGTTTACTGAAAGGTTCTTAAGAATGAATAAAGATATATTGATTTTAAATTCTGATAAGGGTAATAAAACTGTTGCTATTAATAGGGCTGATTATGAATTAAGGATGAGTAATATTGTGGGTGATAATATTACGTATCAACGGATAGATAAAGATCCTACAGGCAAATTACAAAAAAGAAATAATGATTTTGTGGGGGAACTATTCAAGTTAAAAATTATAACACTTTTAGAAAAGAATAAGTTTAAAACGAATGTAGCGTTAGCTCCTAAATTATACGGACTACCGAAAATTCATAAAGAAAATTTCCCTCTCAGACCGATTTGCTCAAGCATAAATTCGCCATCTTATGAACTTTGTAAATTTATTACGAATATTCTTAGTAAGATGACGATTAATTCGAAATATAATATAAGTAATTCAATACAATTTCAAGAGAGGATTAAAAGTATTAAGATTAATAATAATGAAAAGATTATATCACTTGATTTAGTTTCATTATTTCCTAGTATTCCTGTAGACTTGGCAATTGATATTATAAAGGCAGAATGGGATAAGATACAGGAGTACACGCCCATGGATAAGAATCTATTTTTAAGTATTCTTAAATTTTGCATTATTGATAATCGTTATTTTCAATATAACAATCAATTTTACATGCAAAAACAAGGGCTTCCGATGGGATCCCCAGCTTCTCCTATTGTGGCTGATATTGTTATGGAGAAGTTATTAGATGATTGTGTTAAAGAAATGGCTATAAAGCCTAAGTTTTTGGTTAAATATGTTGATGATTTGTTTTGTATAATACTGGATGGTGAAATTGATTTATTTCTGGAAAAATTAAATTCTTTTCATCCTAACATAAAGTTTACAGTTGAGAAGGAAAATAATTCTATGTTACCATATTTGGATACATTGGTAATAAGAAAAGATAATGATTTGTTATTGGATTGGTACAGGAAACCTACTTCTTCAGGAAGAATTATAAACTATTTTTCTAAACATCCAAAACGTATTATAATTATTACGGCTAAGAATCTTATAGAGAGGGTTTTGACAGTTAGTGATAAACAGTTCCATAGGAAGAATAAAGAATTAATTAAGAATATGTTGATCGATAACAATTTTCCTATTGGTCTCATTTGTAAATTAATAAGACAACATGAAAACAAGAAAAATAAGATAAACAGTAATAATGAGCCCTTGATTTATAAATCGATTACTTATGTACCTAGACTTTCTGAAAGATTAGAAAATTCAAATGTTTATGATAAAACTAAGTATAAGATGGCCCATAAAATGTATAATACTGTTGGAAGATTATTTAGTAAGACAAAAGATAAAGTTGATAAATTAGAAAAGTCAAATTTAGTTTATAAAATACCTTGTAAGGGAAATGATAAAGAAAATTGTAATAAAGTTTATGTAGGGACCACGAAAAATAAGTTAAAGACTAGATTAGCGGGCCATAAATCTGATCAAAACTATAGGAATAAAAATTCACAAAAAACAGCTTTAACATCTCATTGTGAAAGTTTAAATCATTATCCAAATTTTGAAAATGTTTTTAAATTTTTAAATACAGAGAATAATTATAGACGTCGTTATATGTTAGAAATGTTGCAAATAATAAATGTACCAACAGAACGTAGAATTAATTTTAAGGCGGATACAGAGAATGTAGCTCAGAGTTATAGGCATTTAGTTAAAAAAACCGGAAACGGATATTAAAAATGTTTTAAATAATATTATATGTACTGTTTAAGATTTTTTTCAATTTGACATTTGTTTGTTTTTTGTTAATTAATTTGTAATTTTTTGTTGAAAAATAACCGTAATTTTTTGTAAATAAATAAAAATAAAGCCCTGACGAAGCTACACAAAGGAGTAGCGAAATATTGGCAGAATAATAAAACAAATAAAGAATAATTATTATTGACCTTAAGCTCGAAGAAACCGATTGTGTATTTATTTAATTTTTTAGAAATCAAATAAATAAAACTTTTTCTGCCCGAAAATAATCGTAAAAAACCAAAACTTTGTACACTGCATTAGAAAACCGATATTGATTTTGATCTCAAAACTTTTTTTAAATATTTAAAACCAAGAATTCGGGCATATAAGCCCCAAAAATTTTAACTTCAAGTTAAGTCCTTTTTAATTACGTGTGCGATATGGGTCTCGTTGCAAAAATATTTGATGGTTATTTGAATTTTTTTTTTTACCAATTATTTACTTTGTGCTATAAAGCACGTTTCAAATTTTAGTTAAAAAAACCTTGATCGCAATTGACACAATTAAAAACGTATTTTCAATTTACACTTCTGTACATATATATAAGTAGGTTTTTATCCTGATTTAAAAAAAAATGAAATCACATCAATCGTGTGACAGTTTATGTAAAACATTTCAATTTACCACATTAAGTTTTTTAATGGCTCTCTGATGCGTTTGTTTTGTATTGTTGTATTGAAAAACTGAAATATGTTTAATTTGTCATACCTGTTAATTAACAAATAATTTTGAGTGTAATTGTAATTAATTAAAGTTGCTGTTAATACCACATGCAACCATCTGAAAGTGCAAGTACATACAAGCAGGCAACACATTGAAGTTTTGGTCATAAGAAAGTTTTCTGACAAATTGTGCACCCTACAGTTAAAAAAAATAGATTTAATTTGCAAGCACCAGATTGGACAGTAATTTTTTTTAAACAAAATAATCCAATTTTTGGAATTCATTTTTACCCCACACTCGTTCATTTGCTTCTAAAAGAATATCATACTCTTAAATATTTTTTTTTTGATATATCAATGCCTTGTTAATAGTTGTTAACAAGATCTTGAAAACGCAGGTGATTGGATTTGCTCTTGCACTCGCATGAGCAATGCAGACGAAGTTCGAAATACTGAAACGAAAAGTCATTAAAAAGTTGACTTAAAAAATTAATATTAATAACTAATTCATTTAACAGACAATGTTCCCCAAGAAGTGTCAGAACACAGCAGATGTCAACAACTTTACATACCGGGTAGTGATCTACCAACCAACGGGAGAGCTAAACTGATCATTTTATTTTTTTATTTACCCATACAAATGTGGTGTAGGGTATAATATTGTCGGCATCACCCACTAAATTACTCTTACTTGTTTTTTTATAAAATGACCCTGAACCATTTCTAATGTAGACCTTTGGAGAAGCACCTACTAGCAATTCCGCTCTGACCTTCTACTCACAGAGTGTGCGGCGTAGTAGACTGTAGGCTAAACATTAGAGGAAGTGAACGTAACTTGCTTTTCTAGGCTTGAAATATAGAATTCATATTGGCATGGGTCCAAACAAAATACCTTTTTTTTAAGATAGAGTTTTTTATTTGCTTCATTAACGAAAGCCATTTAAAGCAGCAGCAACAAAGCAGCGATACCATTTATCCATGGGTTTCGACGAAATAAAGCAGTTAAACGTTAAATGAATAAATGCCTTTTTATCAAGAGAAGAAGGACTGCTCCACACATCCAAAAAGTTCGGGCAGTGCCAATGAAGAAAAAGGAAAAGGGCAACCCGAATATAATTTGTAGGATCTTGGGTTTTGTAAGTAGCCTCGGAAAAAACTTATATATAAATGACTAACTTTATACATTTAACGTTTCCAGTTGTTTTGGTTTTCTAAAAACATTTTTAAAAACGCTATGCAGACCTATTTTAATAAACTTATTTCCTCAAAAATATTGTTAATACGGATGTCTGGTAGCAGATTTATTTTTTCAAACTGAAATAAAAAATGTAATAGTTGACACAAAGTTTTATTAAAATGCACTTAACGATAGAATAGAAATGCGGATTTTATTTTTCAAAGAAAGCGTCTTCCAGTTTTTTTAAACGGATCCTTGTGTTCTGCGCCCCACGCTGTACGAAACCAGGTTTAATTGTTCAAACTTCTCTACGATTTTTTTCCTTTAAAGCCACAGAAGTTTGCGGGTTGTCATTATAAACTCTGCATTTGAGACAGTACCAATAAAAACAAATACATGAAAGCTAGATTGGGCTAACTCGGCGGCCATTGGATATACCTAACTATCTGATTAGTTTTTGGGAGAAATTTTCCCGAAGCAAGCAAATCAAAGCTCTGGTTGTATATGCAGTCGCCCGTTTTATAGAAACAACGTGTGTGAAGAACACAATAGATGGGATCGCAGGTTTCAAAAAGGAATTCTGTAAACATGCGTCGATAATTTTCATTGTTGGCATTCTTCGCCTGGCCTTGAGAATTTTCCCAAAAAAAATAGTCCAATTATCTTATGCGTGGATAAAGCACAACAAACAGTAACCCCGGGGCAATGTTATGGTTGTGGAAGTTTTGGTTTTTGACTTTGCCGTTTAAGTGAAAATCTCACCGCTCCAAAAAATGCGAATTACGAGGTGCCACCCTTCCTCCACATCGTTTTTTTTTAACTTTTTTAAAAAATCGTATTTAAAAATATGAATTTACCTTCAGACACCCTGTAAGAAGACATTAACTCATACCGCAAAATCAATACCTTTTTCGTGTCAAATTTAAGAAGATGAAATAAGTTGACTTAACAGATAAATTGACGATGTCAATTAGGAGAATCAACTTTAAAACAGTTTTATCATTAACATTTGTCGACTTCGGTGTACCTTAAAACCATGATTATTGGTTTTCTTTTAACATGTAGTACCTTTGCATTTCGTTGTAGCCGAATAAAATTTGTAATTAATTGCTGTTAATTTTAACACGCATTTTGATTAAATATTGCACTTAAAGCGATATTAATATGCCGCAAAATGTAGTCGAAAACTAAAGAGCATAAATTGTAATGTAAGTGTGTGGCATTATCTGTTTATTAATGTATTCGAGTGCATAAGAGTGTGTGTTTATATGGTGGATGATAATTAAACTGAACGAGTATGTGGTTAATTCAAGTGAGACAACAAATAATTCGATTTCAATTTAACTAATTAGTTGACAACGAGTTAAAGGTATACACAGGCAAATTCATTTAAATAAATACAAGGATTTAATGGTTAAGAAGTTAAAAGGGACACGTAGTATACAAACTTCACTTAACAATTGCATACAACTTTTTGTTATTAAAATTAGGTTGTATTGACCATGAAATTTTTTCTGGTAAAAAACTTTTTTTTTTAATTTTTTATTATAAAAAATATTATGATTTTTTTGTTTTTGTTAAGACAAAAGAATGCTCCTTTTTTTTTATTTAAAATATCTCCTTCTTGAAGTTAAGAGACTTTTGAATGATCTCTTTCTATCACTTTTCAGACTTTTGTTTCTTTATTCGAGCACCTTTTACAAAACTGTTTAAAATTTAATGTTACTTGGTTAAGAGTAGCTGCATAACTACAAATTTGATGTTCTTGATGAAACTTGTTAGACAAATTGGACAACAAAAAAGAAAAAACTAAACCGTTATATCACTGGAGACTTAACCTTTACAAAAAGGCGACGGAGAAGAAGATGTTTGTTGATATTAACGTGACAATGTTACAACGCGTAGCACAAGACTGCTACAACAAATGTTCAATACTTTGAAAAGTGTTGTTTTACTTGTCAACTAGTTGCACTTTTTCTTATTTAAAAATGTGCTAAATTATATATGTGTGTGTATATGCACGTTTGTTAAAGAATAGATCCTGTTGTGTTCAAAATACAAGAGCAATCAGTAGTTTCCTTGGTAGTAGTAGGAGTTGTGGATGTGATAGTAAACATTATAAGTTTTTTTTCTAAAGAAGCTTAAGATTGGATATGTTGTTAGGTTATGTTGCTGACGTTATTGTTATTGTGACAAGCATTTATATGTAACACTTTTGTTTTTAGCACACAAACACATATAAACGACTTCTATACGTATACACCATAGGTTGTCAAAAATTCATTTTTAGTGCACAATTGTGCTACAAAAACAATAAAAACAAACTCACACCGACGCTTGTTCTCTTTTATTTCAGTTTGATTTCAGTCGTTAATTGAGTGTTAACGAGTGCACATGGGCGGATGCTTACTGTTTTTTTTTCAGCTTTGTTGTTTTTTCAGCTTTGATTTAATTTCAAAATAAACCAGCAAACAAAATAGTATAATGGAAGATAAAAATTTTTTTTTTGTCATTAAAAATGCTTTTGGTAACATGCAATACATTTTATGTTACCAAACATTTAAAACAAAGAAAACAAGAAAAACTTAATTTATAATACCTAAATACACTTAATTTTTTAAGTTTTAACTGTAAATTAAACTCGCCCAATGGAATATGTGTGAAAAAAAAATTGTCTTATTCTGTAATAACTGAGGCATATTTTGTATTTAATTTTAATAACTTTTTTTAAGTTCATTTCCATTTTGCTTTAAAAAGTAAAATTCATCACATTGGCAATGCTTAGTTTTTTGTTTGCTGGGCAATTTTCTCTTATCCAATACAGACGCATTTCATTAAATGAGAATTTTGACAATCCCTGGTATACACACTTGTAGAGCTTCTAACGCCTAGATTTACAGTCAAGCTACTATCGCTACAGGATATTTCAACATGCGGTGCATTAATTAATTAAAACAAAATTTAAGTTCACTAAAGATAACGTTACCTTTTTTAAATTGAAAAGTATCTCTCTAAGATGATAATGACAGGAAATTAAAACAAATTTTATAAGAATTAATTGTATTGATTTATGATATTGCCTTTTTAAAATACTCTGTTTAGTGGAAGTAAATGTCATTGTATGTGTTTTGTTTACTTAGAATAAAGGCAGTAGATTTCTTGTATCATAATAAGTACAGTGACAGATAAAACTGGCGAATTTTTTCATACACTTTGTAATAACAATTTTAGTAGCACTAGAAGGTTTTAAACTCTTCAACTAGATTTCAAATAGTTTTTATTTTGAAAAATTATTAATGTTCTTGGATTAAAGATAAAGCTCGTAAAATAATTTTTCTGCCTTTATAAAGGTACAAAATTACCGATTGATTGACTACTATTGGCTACTTTTCTGAAGCAAAAAGTACGTTTTTAAGTTATTGGAACTTGTTTGTATATTTTAAGATTTTAAGCCTTGAAATCTAAAATTAAGGAATATTCGCCGTTATATAGCACCTTTATTGAATAATTAAATTTTTTTGGATTTTTTGAGACTATGGGTTCCGCAATCATAAAAAGTACAAAAAGTCCAGAAATATTATATATTAACCTTGAGTGTTTTGGGCTCTTGGAGAACAGTGGTGGCAGTTTTGCTTGTTGACGTGGACGTTTAAGAGAAAATGAGCCTCGTCGCTCCAAAAATAGGATTTTAAGTACCAGAGCGCTCAAAAATCCCTTCAAATAATTTCTACTTAAATCAAAGTCAGTTTCTTTCAGTTCTTTCATGATTTGAATTTTAGAAGAATGGAACATCAGATCCTTTCTTAAAACTTCATGAATAATCATTGTTGGTTGTACCAGCTAGGCTGCCCTTTCATATTAAAATCGCGGACTTATACATAAACTGCTTTTAGCCGGTTAAACGTTTTCGGGGTTCCTTGGAGATTGACTGGGCCCTGTTCGTGGGAAATTTATAGACGAAGCAGTTGCGCGGAATCTTTGCACCCACGAACAAATTAAATTTACACTCGGTCCATCACGTTTTAGCCGTGTACTGAACTCTTATTTAATTGTCGACGAGCAAATACGTAAGAATCTCTACTTTTAAAAAATGTCTCTACAGCGGACGTGCAATACCCATTTGAACACTGCGACATCGTGACTGACAAATCCGCACAATCAATAATTCCAACGGCGACAACCTTCCTTCACACCGTTTAGTACTTTTTGAAATTAACGTAATTAAAAATATAAATTTTGTGCGTAATACTACACAAATTGTGGTTTGAAATTTCTTACTACTTTACAACTTATACTTTTCTTAAGGTGGTCTTTAAAAACTTTTTGGACACCCATCTTTTATTGTGCCAATACCAACACGTCAAAAAAAAATATTTCAAGGCGTATGACATGAATGTTTAAATAAAGGAATTTTACTTTTCCATTAGCTACATCTTTAACACTTAATCTTAAGTTTTTCTTTCACCAATTTTGCTTCTAACTGTTATATCACCTTTCCAAAAAAACGTAATGTTGGTATGTGTCCTGAACACTATATTAAATGATTTTGATGTGAACATCATGAAAAGATAAAGAGATTCTAATACCCTGTCAAGGTGTGCATGTGTAGTGATGTATTTTGCTTAAGCTTTTCCAATCATGTTCTTTTAATATTATTCGATATATGTATATAGTGTGCTGCTGTAAATAAGTACTAATCTGTATATGTAAATGTGTGTGTATCGTATGGATGTTGCAAATAAAAGTTAACTAACACAATTACATGACTACAAAAGGTGTCTCTCTAGCAACACAATATTTGCTTCGCAACCGTTTTTTCTGATTCTGTTCTAAATTTGTTTTCATGTCAATGTTGTTTCTTGTCTTTATTTTTCTCTTGTAGTTTTTTGCATTTTTTTATTTTTCTGTTGTCATTTTGCAAATTATTTTTATCTTTTGTTTTCGATATATTGGTTATTGGGGTATCTTTTACAAAACATCTAATTTCTTTTATGTCTTTTATTTTTTATTTTATATCTTTAAGCTGCAAAATTATATTTTGCTTAAAAACATCTTGTAAGTTTTATTTAATTTAATCGTAGAATTATTTTTAATATTTTAAATTAGAATAAATGTGTGTGGGTGTTTGAGTTTGCCTTTATGTTAGTGCATGTCTGTGCAGGATATTAAACTTGTGTATGGAATCCGAAGTTCTTTTTAGACGCTTATGTGTATTTACACATTTCCCGCCCAGCAGGTGACTCTTTAAGTCTTAATTAAATTTTGTGTTATTACTCTGTAGCAATTTGGTTCATGTTTTTTAAGAAAAAAAAATCCTTTATTCTATCAGGCTAAAATTAATTGTCTCTCTGCAGGCATGCAAAATGTTTGGTCTACATTTGATTAAATTTGTCTTATTGCCTTTCATACAAAAAGGTTGTTTAAATATGGTCAGGGTTAAGGCGGAATTTTTGCTTTAGTCATAATATATAATGTCCTGCACAATGGGATACCAAAAATTAACAAGAATTTTTATAGCATTTTATAAGAAAATTAATTAATTATTTATAAAAAAATATATTTAATTACAGTATTGTAAAATATTTCTTAGTAAACCAAAAAATAAGACACTTGTCATACAGAGATTCTTAATTTCAGGGCTAATAAAAAATCTCGACTCCCTATTTTTAAATGTTTAAAGCAGAGTTATCACTTTAAAAAATATTGAGAGTTTAATAGGCGACAAAAGGCCTAAATTTAACACGCATATTGTTACCTGCCTCGGATTAATTTTAAAGTTAAGTTTTTAAGAAGGTTTATTAAGAGAATTTTATTTTTAAAAAATTGTTTTCCAAGCACAAAAAAATCAATTGGATACTCTTAATAGGAACACCTACCTTTAATTGAGAATATATTTCATATACATAAATATTGCATATTATGGGTGCCCAAAGATTTATTGCCCTAAAAGCCGTCATTAACTCCGACTGAAAATTGAATAAAAGAAACTTTTACACAAGTGATACACCAAAAGGAAAACCAATGTGTGTTAAATGCTCTGTTGCCTAAAAAAAATTATAATTTTGGTTTTAAACCCCGCGTCAATAAAATATTCGTTTGCCGTACGACAAAAAAATTACTCTGCTCGTCATGTATTAAGAATTTCCGTTTGCCTTTCTGGATAACAGGTGAGTTAAATATATACTACTACCGTTCAAAGAATACTGATTATAAAAATCCGTAATTGATATCGAAATTGCGTTACATTTGTCTGGTGATTTTAAGAAAAAATTGGCTTAGAAATGAGTTCAATGCAAGAAGAATATGTACAATTTGCTTGTCCCTGATGTTGTTTATCAGTTGTGTGTTATAATTAACGAGTGAATAGTCGGGCTATTTACGCTAAGTAAGAAATGGCAAGAAGCTATCCTGAGGAATTTTAAGCACTTCGTTGCAATGAAAGCCGAGTTTAATATGTGGAATAAAACTACCTACAGTGCGCTATGAATAAATAAAATTGTAGAAAATCCTCCATGGCAACCAAAATAGGGTAGGCTAGTCTATCTTGTACCTGTGGAAACAAGCAGTTTGTGCAAGGTAATATATGTGTGTTTAACGGGTCACACAAATCTTAAAGCATACTTCTAATGAATAGGGATTGCGAAGAACAATTTAGGGAGGACATTGCATTAATGAAGCATTTCCTGTATCACTGTGAAGATTTTACACCTAACAAGAGTTCGAAATTTTTTCATAGTTTTAGTTATTATACATAAAAATTTATTTTTATTAAAAAAAAAACTTTTCCTAGAACGAGGTATGTATTTCTACGCAATGATTTTCAAGTAAAAGCCAGACGTTAGAGGCACGACCCGTTATGGGCCGATCTTAATTCGTAGGGGTATTTTCATTCAAGGGAAGACTGGTTTATATAATAATATACCTCGGCAGCATTATTTATTCCCATTTTCACTGGCTATTTGTGATTTCTGGGACAATGATTTCAATGGGACGCATTGTAAACTATGGATCGATCAATCACATAAAAATTCAAAGTTTTAATTGGTGCCATAATCTTTTTTAAATAAGTAAGTATTTTTGTTATTTTAATTGCAAATAAGGTCTGAAATGATTGCAGCGAGTAATCATTTGTATGTTAAATGTTTATCATCACCAAGTACAGTAGTGTTTATACAAAAAAAAACTGTTCTCTAAAAACTTTTATAATATAATTCAATGCGACCTTTACTTTGACCATAAAAAATATATATGAGCACCCAGATGGAGGGACAAGTCTAAACTGTTTCACGAAGTGATTAAGAGTCAATGGGTATAACTACAGATGCGTCTCAAAAAAAAACTTTGTAGGCATTACAAGCAAAAATTACTGTTATTTACTACCCGTAATTTTAAGAGACACTTTTGTCGAAAAATAAAACGATCGTCAAAAGTAACTAAATCACACTACTGGAAACAAACTTCGGCATACGGTTATAATATGCTTGAAAAAGAAAGTAAGGATGTTATCGGATAGATAACAATTTTTAGCAATATTTACGCTACAGGTTACCAATAGTTTGCCAAGTCATGCGTATCTCATTTATTGTGAATCCTACTAACACACAAAAATGCGACAATCACAATGCCAAGTTTATTCCCAAGGAAAAACAAAATAAGCAAAATAATATTTTTTCTGTGCATCGCATTAACCTTTTATGTTTTTATTCATCTGTTTCAGAACTTTTGCAAAACTTTGGAATTGATTCGTTAGCACAAATTTTTGTATATTTTACATATAACAGCATATTTTGGCATATTTTTCCTTTCAGAGCGTTTTTTTTTTAACCAGAGGACAAGTCGTCTCATTTGATTCGAATCGAAATTTCATTAAATCGATCGAGTTGTCAATGCTTTTAATATAGGAATTCAAAAAATAATTTTTAAATTTGGATCGAATCGAATGTGGCCCCAATTTTTGAAGAATTTCTATAACTTTTTATATTAAAATAAAAAAATAATATAAAATCTTTTGAGTCTTCAATACCCGTTTTTGTTAGCTGTTTAAATTTCATTTAATTATCTATTTTAAAGCGAAGCCAATTATTGTTATCGTTCGTTTAAGAATTTTCGCAATATATTTGCATCAATTTGTTAGAGCATATTTTTTGATAGCATAACTTTTTAATAGCCCGCGTCTAGGAATTTAATAAATAATTAACCTTTATAAGGTCTTTGGGTCAATTTTGACCCATTTTAGGATGTTATTTTTTTCTGAAGATTACTGCATTTATTTTTTGATATTTTATGACTTTTATTTATTTACAAATCTAAACAGCTTTTAGAGATTTTTAAAGGAATATTTTTGCAAAAAAAAATATTTATTTAATTTTTTACACTTAAGGTCTTCGGGTCAAATTTGACCTAGAGTAAAAAGCTTGAGTTTCTGCACTGCTGAACAGCACATTGTGTGAAATAAATAAGCTTTATTACCAATTTATTTTAATTTTCTTATATATTGAGCTTTGGCACCACTAAATTATAATGTATATGTCTCTTGTGCTCTCATTACACTAGTAGTAATGAAAACGGGGGATCCCCGGGATATTTTTTTACTTTTGCTATACGAAACTACCGTGTTGTTGTTGTTTTATAACGCTGTAATAGTTATCGTTCAACAAATAAACACGGGAGAAATAAAATAAAACGTTTCAAAATTTGAAATTGTGGTCTGTTTTTTCTTGTATACAAATGAATGGATAAAAATGCTTCGTCAGACAAGGAAGAAATTTGTGTAGAAAGTGAAGATCAACTGATATTACCCGAGCTATCTGAGAGTTCTAGTGAGAATGAAAGTGAGATTGCGCCTTCTCAGGCAACGATAGTAAAACATGGTAAAATAAAATATTTCAAGGAACTTTTTATAAAAAGGTATGGATGAGTCGAAACAAAAAACATTGTCAGCATGTTACTGGGCTTCACCCGATATTCTTCTTCAAGAATTACAAAGGAAGAGATTTTCAGTTATTTTTCCCACCTCCCGTAATAAACATAATTTTGAAATATACCAATAATGAAGGTAAACGTGTTTGTGGTAATGATCGGGCTGATGTTGATGACACAGAATTTTTTGCATTTATTGAAACACTTTTGTTACCTAAAGTGTACAGGTAAAATAATGACATTTCGGAAAGTTTGGGGGATCCTAAGAAAGGTAGATCGATCTTTAGGGCAATCACGACATTGAAAAGATTTTAAAATCTTTCAAGAGTAATAAGATTTGACTTCAGGGATACTCGCAGTGAATGAAGAATTTTAAATAAGTTTGCAGCAATTCGTGAATTGTGGAATCAACGGATTGACATATCAACAAACCTTTACAATCCATCTCAAAGTGTTACTATTGATGAGCAGCTAGTCGTATTTAGAGGAAGATGTCCACTACGTTAATATATACCATCAAAACCAGCTAAATATGGTACAAAATTTTGGGTACTTTGCGATCGTGCTACAAGTTATGCCTCGAATTTTCAACCGTATACAGGCAAAAAAAAGGAGCTATACCTGAAAAAAACAAGGTATGCTTGTAGTTTTTGATTTGGTTGTTCGTCCGAAAGGTCATAATTTGACTGCGGACATTTTTTTTATATCATGTCAATTGGGGAAAAAATTACTGAAAAAACAGATAATAGGAACTATATGTAAAAATTAATTATTACAAAAACTATTCGAAAATTTGAAGTGCATACTTTTATACATTTAAGGTACTCAAGTTTTTGCCAAAAATTTTTATGAAAAATATACCTAACCTAAGGGTGCCCCGGTAGATCAGTGGCAAGTGCACGAGTCTACCAGTCTGGGGGTTGTGGGTTCGATTTCCACCAGAGACCCTGGTAAGTTTGCTTCATTTTCTGTTCTTTTTTTCTTTCTTTCTTATCCTTCTCTAAATTTTCTTCTTTCCTTCCATCTCAACCTATTCTATCTGCCTTTCCAGGTAACACAAAGGAACCGAATTAAGCGGACCCACGTTAGCTGTATCATTTCCTTCAACGGCTGCCTGTTCTACCTAACCTACCTAACATATACCAAAAATAGCTAGAAATAATATTTAGACTTTAATAACACACATAAAACAAGAAAATTTTTACCTATATATGGAATTTTCTCTTTGGGTCAAATTTGACCCAAGGAACGTTAACGTAAGTAATTTTGAGGACCTTATGAAGGTTAAATAAAATAATCTTTCGAGCCTTTTTGCCACCTTTTGTTAGTCTTTCTATGGTTTTGCTTTGATTTTACAAAAGCTCACTACGCTCCTTCTTTTCAAATCGTTTACTTAAACATTTTTTTAACATCATTTGGGTAATGTGAGTTGGTTGTGTTGTAAACCATACTTAATTTTAAATCCTGCGTTTTCAGATTCTTTGATTTTAAATACTATCATTCTTATTTTAAAAGCATATGTTTTTAATTTTTGAAAAATATTTTTATCTTTTTTACCGTATATTTATTTAGTTAGTTTTTCCAGAAAATTTGGCGTTTACATCAGAAGTTTTTTTTAATCGGTTAAACAAAAAGTGAAGATAGAAACACTTGACGGGCCTTATTGTTTTTTATTTCCTTAAAAGTGTTGACGCTATAACATATATTGTTAAGATAAAATTGCAAACCTTGTTGAATCATTAAAGGAAAAATATTTAATATTTTAATTTAAATTATATTTTCATATTATTATTATTTTTAATCTCCCATTTGAAATTGATACAAAAATTAAATATAACACTAAAAAATAACCACAAAACTATTAGTTTTGTTACGAATACGTTAGATGACACGAACAAATAATCAATATTCACCGTTACCGCGCTCCGTTTCAATTGAAACTAAAGCAAATTACTTGTAGGTAATTTGTTCCCCAATATATTCTTTGCGGACAGACAGACTTATAAGCATACAATTAAATATCCATAAAACAAAAACTCTCTGTTCAAACTTTACCTTTTTGTCATACATACAAATTTTTAAAGCACCAACCCGACTCCCTTTTCTTTGTACGCACTAGAAGACTCATACAATTACAAATTATTATCTGGTTAATCGTATGCATGTACGTGTTATACGGCAAGGCGAGGGCCGATTTTATGTGTCAGTTATAACTTTTCGTGCACAAAAAATTTTCTAAATGTGTTAAATTTATGAAAAA
This sequence comes from Melanophora roralis, assembly GCA_963583895.1. Lineage (NCBI taxonomy): Eukaryota > Metazoa > Arthropoda > Insecta > Diptera > Rhinophoridae > Melanophora > Melanophora roralis. The sequence goes on along the minus strand of OY757188.1, from coordinate 92,313,347 downwards.
CATTTTATTAAAAATTTTTTTTGGTGTTTTTAAAAATTAAAAATTTGTTTAAAGATAAAATCACACTTTTGTACTCTTTTTTAATTTTCGTTAAACTAATTGTTTTAACACAGAGTTTACTTTTTATTTTGGCTTAAGTTCATATCTTAATTTTCTTTTGTTAGGAGAAGTCAATATTTTTCGTTAATGTTGAAAGAAACTTTATTTGAAAAAGAAAATGTTACCTCCAAGCCGAGTATAATGCATTTTTAAAGCCAGCTACGAATTTTCATTCTCAAAAGTCTTTCTACGGTATTAGTGTTTTTGGCTGTAAGCGTCACCTATTAAACTTACATAATACATAGAGTGGTAAACGTATTTAATTAGGATGAAGTTTAAGTTTTTCTAAATACACTTTGCTTTTTGTATTCAGGTCTCTTTGGCAATATTTAATTATCGCTTAAGCTTCATCTATCTATCAGAAACGCTTTTTTATTATTGTTTATAGTAAAACAGGGGGCATATTTTTGTATTTCTTTTTTTCTTTTGTCACTTTTAATTAACCACTTTGTATTAAGTTCAATTAACTTTTAATTTTAACGTTTAATTTTACCAAAAATAAATTCCGTTTGCCTTTCTGAATAACATGTAAGACGATTTTTGCAGCCACAATCACCACTACCGTTCAAAAAGTCTTGGGGATGAAAATTCATAACTGGTTTCCAAAATTTAATCTAGTTAGCAGGTGTTTTTAAGAAAAGTTGCCTTTTAAATATGTTTCCTTTCACTGACATCCATTAAAATGTAATAAGAAGAAAAATAAGTTACTTTACAATTACCTGTAAGTTATTTTGTAATAATTTCAATATCAACAAAAAAATTAGTTATTTTATCATGTTTTGTAAGTTAATTTTTTAAAAATCTTGGTCTGAGGAGTAATATTTAAAAGAAACTGATCAATACCAGTTTAAAAATATATATATTGCCTTCTCACAAGAGAAAATTATCTATTTTAAGTTGAACAAAACTTTCTTCGTAATTGAAACGTTTTGACAGGCAGACAGACAAACGGACATGCCCATGAATAAATGAATGTATATTAAGACAAACGAACATGGTTTAGTCAACTTATGAAAATATTCTGAGCTAATTGGCAAGACAAAGTACTTTTATAACGTACGTGCTGCGGATGCAAACAACATTTTGTGAAAATATTTTTTAGATGGAACATTCTCTTGGCTTCCCTCGTAAGTATTATTAATATAGTTTTCTCTTCTCTTGAAATTGTTCATTACAGTATATTTTTATTAAAATTTTGTTCACTTTTATTAGATAAGGATTTGTTATCTTCGTTTTTTTTAGTTAAACATTGATAAGAAAATATTTTGTCTTATCATACATTTTTATAGTTATAGTTGCTGAAATTTTTGTTGTTGTTGATCGTAACCGTATGTAGTGTTTTTCAGTTTATTTGCTCTTTTACATGAAGTGATTGTGTGTAAGCCGTAACGTTTTAATGTAGTGTTTACACTATTTAATATCATTCTAGGGCACATTATGTATGTACGTTTGTACCATTTCCTCATACTGTCACTTAAGGTAAATTGCCGGCTTTTTGTGTCGTTTTTACTGGAGCTTATTTAAATTGTTTAAACTTATCACTTTATCGCTGCTGACCTATATGTAGAAAAGATCAATTGTTTTCTGTATGCTAATGTACTTACTACAAGTAGATTGTAAATTTTTGTTTGTTTTATTTATAGGTTTAGTTTGTTTTGTTTGTTTTATTTGTTTCAATAAGCCTACAAAATACATATTTGTTTCCATGTCTTTTTTTGCTTTAAAAATTTACTAAATTGTAAGGTGGTACAATTGCTTAGTTTGTTAAAACTTGAGTTTTTTTTCAAGTAGGTAATTTTAACAAAGATAATTATTTTCTAACTGCGGACTTATTTTTGTTTTTCTTAAATATCAAGCTAAACGTTCATTTTTTTCGCCCTTAAAAAAAACATTTAATAAATAAACTTGAAGCAAAATAAATAAATTTTTTTATCATTTTATCTTTTAGTAAAAAAGTATGCCTTTTTTAAAAAATTTATAAATTAACCCACCTATTGCCGAAATCTATGTCAATCTTGTTTATATTTTACATTTCGTAACAACAAAGGTAAAAAGTTTAAATGTATTGGATCTTGCATATTTTTGGGAAATTTACAAATTTATTGTAAGCTATTTGCGTATTGATTGTTCGGCAGGGTTCCAAATTTTAGAGTTCAATATCTTAAAAACAAAGATAAATAAAAAAATATGCAATTGTCGTCATGGAATTTTCCCAAAAACTTCCTGATATTTATGTATTTCAAAACCCTCTATTGATATGTAAATAAAGTAATACATCTAGGCAATTTGAAATAATAATTACAAGGTACTTTTATACAAGGTGGCGTTATTTCGTCAGCTGATTATTGTTTATTAAGTGGCGAAAGTGGCCTACTTTACGTGTGCTTGCTTGTGTGTTTGCTTTTGGCATATATGTCTTTGTCCCCGGATTTTCAATGAAAAATGCCATACCGTTGTTGGTGTTTTATTTGAAGTACTTGCGCTACCACCTTGTATAAACCCACATTGGCTATATATTTCTGTAGTTCATGTAACAGAGAAAGGAAAACGGAATATCTTCTTTCCTTCTTTTTTAATTTTGTATGTTAGGACGAAATTTACTTTTCCATATACACTATGCTTTTTTGTATTCAAAGTCTCTTCGGCAAGACTTGACTAACGGTCAGGGATCATTGTATATTATACAATGTTAAATGTTAGTTAAATAGATGATGTTAACAGCCAAAAGACACTACTACCGTTCAAAGAGTACTGGTGATGAAATTGCGTAGATTCTTTCGAAAACGCAATCTACTCGGCAATTATCGGTAGGAAAACCCTGCTTTTTTCAAATTAAAGTTTCTTTCAACATTAACCAAAAAAATATTTATTCTAATAAAAAGAAATTTTATAAATTTAAGCAAAATAAAAAAGCAAAAATTTGTATTCAAATTTTTTAAGCTTAAAACTTTTAAGAAAAAGTACGAATATACGAATGTTAGAAAAAAATTTATATGAAAGAAAAATGTACTAGCGAAAACACTTCGGGACTAATTATTTTATTAAATAATAATTTTAAATAAAGTTTTATTTTGTTTTTTTTTTGGAAATAAATCATAGATAAAATGTCGTTTATTCAATAGCACTGCTAGGATAAACAAGTAAGAGCGGTATATTCGGCTGTACCGAATCTTATATACCCTTCACATTAATCTTTTAATATACCCAGGCATCTTCTCTAGCCAAGTTATTTTTTACTGCAAATCTTATGATAAAAATATGTTGTGCCGGGTTTAAAGTCCGCGGCAATCCTAGAAACTGAAAACCTTAACATTCGTATGTATAATAGAAATACTATGTAAAAGGTTTGAGATCGAGAGTTTTAAAAGTTTTCGACATTATTCCATTTAAAAATTTAATATGAAATGTTAATTTTTATGAGGGGTTCTAGTCCCCCTGCATCTCTCCAATTATTTTTACGTTTTGTAGAACATTTGAAGTCGATATACAACTTCCCAGATAAAGCGTGTCAAAAATTTTATGAAAATTCTTCATTTATAGTTCCAAATAACATTTTTTTCAAAATGCAGGTCTTGTTGTCTTATTACTTTTTGTAGAATATTTAAAGTCAATAACGGTTACAGTTTCCGAGATATAGCGTTAGTTACTTTTTGTAGAGCATATGAAGCCGATAGCTATTATAGTTTCAGAGATACAGCGTATCAATTATTTAATAAAAATTTTTCATTTGAATGGAAGCTATCCCTTCCCCTGCTCCCACCCAAAAATTAAATATCTAAAAAAATTTGAACATTTTTAGGAGAAATACCACTTCCCCTGATCCTATCTGAAAACAATTTTTCCCTCATTAAGGTCCCTAGTTTTGTGGGAAGAATGAGTATATATACTGAGATATATTGGGAGATATGCACGGATTTTACGCAAAAAATGGTTTATTTTGGGTGTTCGCTTATACCTCAGTGACAAGTAAGCCGGTTTTGCTGATTTCAAAAAACGATGGTCCCCAGGACATTTCCAATAGTTTTACGCGAATAACTCATCCGTGATGCCTTATTTGACTCCGGAAACTTGATTTAAACAGACAGAGTGACAGACGGGCAGATGGATGACTATATCAACTTCCCAATCTATTAGGATCCAGAATATATATTCCTTATGGGGTCGCAAAAAACTGATATATAATACCCTTATGGGTTTAAAAAATTTAGATATATATGTATATGTTTTTAAACTAGGAAATTTTTCCTCACTTGTAACTTTTAAATATCTTTGGAAGCACCACTCTACCAATGCCTGTTATCACAAAATACACAAATATTTTCAAAAATAACAATACGGTAGCTAAAATTGGTTAAACTGATAAGATAAACCTGTTACAAGGCTTTTAGTTAAAGCTTTGAAAATTACAGGTACTAATATACACACACACTTACACAAAACAAAAGCCTGCCATTTTGGTAAAATGGGACCAACATATTTGTTTTTCACAACAATTTTTTAACATTTTTTTTTATTAATTCGTTAATATTTTTTTTAATAAATAAAACATATTAAAAAACCATTTTTAGTTTTTGTCCACAACTTTCTTTATCATTGAATGCAGCAAACTATTCTTTATCTTTGTTTGATTACATAAACGCTGCTTCAAATATATATTTTTATTAACTGATTATTTTTGTACTTTGCATAATAATATTTTTGAAATAATGTTATCTACGATTTATTAATATTTATCTATAAACAGTTAAATATGTTATTTCTTTGTTCCTGTTGTCTATTTTTCTTTATATAAATTACAATACTGACAGTGTTAAACGGTAAAGAGGGTAAGCTTTTTTTGTAGATATATTGACTTTATTATAGGATTATGTACATATTTATTTTAATATTAAATTACAATAAAAAACTGTTATAATAAAAATGTACATTTTTAATAAAACGCCTTTAACAAATGATCGAACGTTATATCCGTTCGATAGTGACAATAAATATAAACTAAACTTTTATAAGTTCAATAAATATAATACTTAGTAAATAATTCTACATATAAAATAATTAGATGTGGGTGAGCTATTGAGTTGGATACCATTTGTGTATGTATGTTGAGTATAAGCCAATATGCATGTACGTATGTACATGTGAATACCTACATATGTGGTATGTTTTTAAACAACCAACTGGCCAAATGGCCATCGGCAAATGAAGGAGGTTATAGTTATGGCGATACCATAGGGTTAAAAAGTGAGAAAAAAACCAAAACAAAACACATGTATACAATAAAGTTCTTGTTATTGGTTTTTAATACTTTTATAAATTAAAAATACACAACCAAACACCTACTCACACCTAATTTAAATCACACACTTGCTCATATTAACACACAATAAGATACTCGCATAGCACAAGCATAGATACGACGAAAAAAAGTAACGGATTTAAAGTGTGCATGTGTATTTGTGTGTGTGTGTGTATAAAATGTAGTCTGTTGATAAGTAATCATTACTAGCTGTCAAATACACCAAATATAAAATAACAGGAGTATGGTCAGACATACATACATACAAATATTCATTTAATCGGTAAATATACGAGGGTAAACAACTAAACGTTTGATAAAATAAAAAATGTTTTAAGAAGGTTTAATTTTTATTTAAATAGATTTATTTAGAATAAAAATACAAAGTGTCTGGAATAAGATTTATATTTTTAAACTTTAATAGAATAATTGACACTAAGTTATACTAAGAGCATTGAACGATAGAATGGAAATGCGGACTTAATTTTTTAAAGACTATTTCATGCAGATGTCCTCCGTCGAGTTGAACACACTGCTCAAAATAGAGCTTGTGTACTACGCTCCATAAAAAATCCATGGGAGTTAGATCGGGCGACCTCTGTGGCCAAAGCAACTGATGCGTTTTTGAGGGAAAATTCCCAAAGCAAACTTATCAAAACACTGGCTGTGTGTGCAGTCGCCCAATGCTGTATGAAACCACGTGTGTGAAGACTACGATGGATCAGCTCGCAGGTTTGGCAAAAAGAATTCCGTAATCATGCGACGATAATTTTCACTGTAGAAATTTGTCGCCTGGCCTCGAGAGTTTTGGAAAAAATGGTCCAAATATCTCATGGGTGGACAAGGCATACTAAACCGTTAACTTGGGGGAATGCAAGGGTTTTTGATGTTTCGATCGAGGTTTGCGGGTTTAAGTGAAAAAGAGCCTCGTCGCTCCAAAAGATGGGATTTGCATTGCGAAAACGCTCCAACATCGTTTCAGTAAAAATTTGGCTTAAATGAAAGTCACTTTCTTTGATTTGAATTTTAAAAAGATTGAACTTCACATCCTTTTTTTTAAATTTCACGAAATATCGCTCTTGGAAATCCCAGTGAGACTGCTCTTTTCCGTATTAAAAGTCGCGGATTTTCAGGTAAACTGCTTTCAACCAGCTCAATTTTTTCGGGAGTCCTTACAGATCGAATGTGTCCTGGCCGTGGGGCATTCATAGCCGGAAAAGTTGGGCGGAATCTTTACCCTTTACGAGCGAATTACACTTACCCTCGGTTTATCACGTAATCGCCGAATTCCGAACTTTGATCAAAATTTTCGACGAATCATCACTCTTAAAAAATATCTCCACAGCAAACGCGCAATGCTCACTCGACCACTGCGACATCGTGACTGACAAATCCGCACAATCGGTAATCCCAACTGCTCTTCACCGTATATTACTTTTATGAAATAGTCGTATTTAAAAATATAAATTTGCCACCAGACACGTTGAAATATACACAAAAGAAAAAATTGCAAAATCTTAAGGAATATCAAGAAACTTTATATTAAAGAAAATTGTTTTCAAATTAATTTAAAAAAATAATAAATGGATAAAGCGATGTATCAAATTAATGAGTTTAATTTCAAGCAAGAATTAAATCTAATGTCGACACATGCCTATGGAATAATTGTCAAATAAGCCCCTAATAAATCTACTTTTGTTGGTATGAAAATTAGTCTTAATTTTTCTAACTTCCCTAGGAAAACAACAACTTTAAGCCTCATATCTACATGGCCACGAAACAACAAAAAAAAACGATGAACGGAAGGATAAAACATGACTGACTGAATACCTTTAACGATTGAATGACCATCAACTTTAATACGAATATGTATAACGATAGCAGGATATAATGAACAAAAAAAAACGTTTAATCGGGAGGTAAGCAAAGTTGGTGTGTGTGCGTGGGTGTGTGTATATATTTGTGTCATTCAGTGGGTTTTTGTATTAATGTGTGTAAGTGGGTATGTAAATGAATTGGTGTGCTTAGCTGAACCATACTCAGTAGCTACAAAATTTTTTATAACAATTTTTATAGTTTTCATTTAGGTTTTTACCAATATTATTAACAATTTTTAATATGTAATATATATATTTTAATTAATAACAATATTGTGTAGAAACAGCCGTGTGGTCAATAAGGTACAGTGGGAGTTAATTTTGTTAATTTTTTAATTCTTGTTAACAAAATGTTTAATAAATTTATCGCTTAACTTATGCATTTTTTTGTAAAAACAAAATTCCGACTTTTTTAAAAATAGTTTTAAAGAAATTTCTATTTTATTTTCGATTTTTTTTCTGCATATAATGATATTTGTGGTCTAGTGGTATAAAAGCAAGGGCACTGTGGAGCATGTACTTTATGACTATTTTAATTACTTTAAGAAACTTAAGAAGAAAACACTGTTGATTTATACCAAAATTTTTAAAAGTATTTAGCAAATTACCGTTTTGCCTTGTCCGTTTATACTAAGAAACAGAAAAGTCTTTTTGAACCCTCAGGGCTGGCTATTTTATTCTATATCTACATACATATGTACCCTAACTAATTTCATTTTTATTCTTGTTGTTTTTTTAACAGACACAAATAGTTTTTTGTTCGAGAGTTGTTTACAAAAAGCGTTTTTCGAAAAAACATAAAATAGGTAACGCAGTTTTCAGATTTATTTATTTTATGATTTCATATCATTAGAAGCACAAGGTCTAACATTTCAGATTGAAAGCCGCTAAAAAGTCTTATTACAGAACTTGCAAATTTCGGAAAGCTGACAGAATGCTTGTTCTACCAAGAGTATCATCAGCGCCAAATATTCTCCGTCCGGATTATTTAGTCACCTTGAAACTGAACAGTCTTTTAAATATGTTCACTATATCCACAATTTTTTAGGATATTTAATTCAGTCATTCATCATCATATTTTTAGCCTTAAAGTAAAAACACTTCCGTAAATACAACAGAGAATATTTCTTAAACTAAAAACATGGTAACTAAGAATTTTTAAATTTCTTTTAAAAACTTTGCTTTATAAAAGCTTTTGCTCTATGCCTTGTACTTTTTTAATTTACACAGTGACCAAATGAACGCATTTTTTCCTTTTTATAACTAAAATGGAGTACATAAGAGTAATTTGTAAACTCTAATAATTTTAAAACCAATCTGATACCCTGCGGCAGTTCTCCAATAAAGCCAATTACCTACCACACAATTTTGTTGATATACACACTTCATTTTTCAAAAAAAAGAGCAAATTGTTATTTATTCAAAGTCTTAAACTATAAAAAAAAATTTGGCTATAAATAAAGTACTATATGGCCTAATAACGGAAAAAAAATTGAAATTGGTTGTAAAAAAAATAAGCTAAACCCATAATAAAAAAGAACCAAACACCAAGCACAAACTTAACACACATACCATTTTAACAGAATGTTATAGCATTAAGTCCTTTACACATACATAGAACACGTCCAATCTGAAACACATGTGTACATACATTCTGGTAATTTACAAGGTGTATTATCATGTAGTGCTTTGTAGAAATATACGGGCCTGTTTCACTTTGGGTTTGCACTTAATATATGCCCTTAAAAAAAGCTTGACTTAGTGGAACAGCTCCTAAGACCATACGACAAATATCATACCTTGTAAATAAGGCAACTACGACAAAGATCGAGTAAGACACAGTGGGTCGAATAAAATATCAATGACATCAAATAATTTTTTTTTATAACATCAACGTTAGACTTTTTCAGTTAAAAGCCGTATTGAATAAAAAGTTAATGTTCTTTTGCATTATACGCATACAGTCATACACATTATGTATTTTCTATCATGTGTCTAAATGTTAGAAATTGGTTAACTCTCTTTTTATACATATGAATGTATGTGTTATAGGAGGCGAAGGTGATTTGGATAAGTTACACATTATATATGTACATAGATGATGGACTTCTTTTAAACATATTAACAATAGTATCCCACATAGAAACGTGACACCTGAAACTGTGAGCGTGTAAAAGTAAATTTGAAACAAATAAAAGGACTATTTTTAAGGAAATTATTCGATTGGAAAACGTAATGATTGCATGACAAATTGTTAAAGTTTATGAAATAAGAAAAAAAAATAGACCTAAATATTTAGTTTAATTTCTTTTCTTCTATAAGAAATTTAAATTAATAGTGATAGCAGGAACCTTGTTATTTACCTTATAATTAATAAACTGCCAGTAACTGAAAATGGCTATAAAGTAGTTTTTTCTTGCACAAATAAACATTTAACGTAAGCCACTGGACAAAAAAAGACTAATTACACAAGTTTAAAAATTCCGGTCAACTTTTGGAGCTGAGCCGATGAGAACATATCTGAACGTTACTTGAGGCGCTGAATTCGAATCCGGTTTTTGTTTTTCAAGATTGGTTCTAGTTTTCGGGCTCTTGCATCTTGGCTGCACTGCTCTGTAATAACGACAATCAGCTGTTGGCATCGGTGGAAACGCCAATTCAATTGTAAACTTAAAGTTATTTTTTTTCCAAAACATGTGAAAATGGAAAGAAGAAAGGACAAAGTTGATTCTAAGCGTTTTTGTTATGTTTGGGGATGTTATATTATCGGAAAAAGTGGAAGATATATATCAAAAGCGCTGAGAGGTGCATATTCTTATTATTTTGGTATCTGTGTGGAAAACACTCACAAGCCGTGGGTACCGAAATTATTTTGTAAAGCGTGTAGCACAAAACTGTACAACTGGTCACTTGGTCAAGAAGCATACTTTTTATTTTTAATGCCAATATTATGGAGACAGACGAAAAATTATGTAAATGATTTTTTTTTTTTGCTTGATGAGTGTGATCGGTCTTAATGCAAAAAAACTATCAAAGTATAAATATGCTAACGTGTCATCAGTGTCCAAGCTAGCTCCCCGTACGAACAATGACCCTTTGCCAATTTGCCCAGGTGTGAGTGCAAATGCTAGGTGAACTTTCAGTTTGTCACCGACCGAAGATTTTAGCATGGAAGAAACTCACATAATATCGCAAAGTATGATAAATGACTTGATTCGTGATTTAGATTTATCGAAACAAGAAGCAGAATTGCTCGCATCACGGTTGCAGGAGTGGAACTGTCTTCACACTAAAACAAAAGTCACTAATATATAACCGCCAATCATTTGGAAGCAAAAAGTGGGTTTATTTACTAAATCTTCTGTAGCTTTGTCATTTTTACACCAATCTGGGTCTTGTTCGGCGCAAAATGTGCGTATTGAACTAATGTTTTAAGTAATAAAATAGCAAAATTTTTAATTGTCTGGTGTAAAAAAAATTAGTTGAAAAGAGCAAAATTTCAAAATATCATAAAATGTTTCATGAATTTTGAAATTGTGTTCACTGTAACATAATTATTTCTTGACTAATCTTCACAAACAACCCATGGTTGTTTTAGCAATTTTATTATCTTTCAATAAAAAATAATAATTGCATAAACCGACGAATACTTTTGAAGATATTTGCATATAAGTAACATCATCTTTTTAAAAAACGCAAGTAACGGTAATTATGCAATATCTCAAAAACTAAAACCAATCTGGAAAAACGGAACCCGGATTTGAATTCAGCGCTCCAAATAGCTTTAGGAATAACTTGTAGTTGCTCAGCTCCAAAACCGTGTATACTTGTGTTATCATTAAACAAAATTAAATGGAAGTGTTCGCAAAGCTTCGCTCAGTATATTCCGACCGTAAATTTAGAAAAACACTACTTTATATGTTGGCGGTATAAACATTTTAAAACGCAACAACAAACTAGCTACAATGAAACAAAAATGCATTGCTTAACTGCAAACAAGAACATCCTTTCAGACCTCACGTATGCATGTCTCATTGCCCTTACTTGGATACAAATACTAACAGACGCACAAAGGGCCACAAGTGCAATGTTTTACTTAATCAATATTTTTGTATTACATTTTACGACATTATTAAACATTTGAACATGTTTTGTTTTGTCAGCTTTAAGTGGCTGTGATTCGCTTATTTCTAATGTAATTTCTTTGTTGCTGTCGTTGTTTCTTTTATAAAAATGATCAAAATAACCAAAGGGTTGCCAAATAATCCTTGGGCAAATTTCAAACGTACTTACTCCTGTATGTCTGCTTGCAATTTTCTATGATAACACTGTATGTGAGTGTAATACAATTGAAAGCGAATTGTGAATATAAATGCTTGTGTTTGAAATTGTTTTTTCGAAGTATCAAGGGTAACGCAAACACTAAACTGAAGTTTTTGGAAAGGTGCTGTACATTCCTTACCCTTTTTTTAAGTAAAAGTTGTGAATTTTTAAAGCTAATTTTAACAAATTTATAAAGTAGTCATTGTCATATTTTTGTTAAAGAAATAGTTTAATTTTGTTAATAATGTTCCTTTTTTTAAAAAACATGATAAAATTTTTTACTTTTAAAACATATTTTATCATCTCCTTCTATTCTTTCCCAATAAATTTTCAATGTGTGTGCATTTTGGTTTTAGTATTATTGATATTGAAGTACCAGATTTTGGGTATGTTTCTCGTCAGGTTAAATATTTGCTTTTAAAAACCTTACAAAAAAATGAATGTGACAAACTAATTTTTTCAATCATTTTGTGCAACAGTTTCCTTTATTTGCTGGAACATTTTTTCTCGATTAATCTGTAAAAACTAAGGTATCTAAACGCTTTTGCCCCATTTATTAAACATAATATTTCTTTAAATTACTGAGAACTGTGAGGACTTTCAACAAATGCATTCATACAAACACACACTTGCTTGCACAAACTCTATTGTATTTAAATTAACCAAGAATGTTTGTAAATGTGTTTGCAAGCTTCTAATATTTAAACAAACATATTCTCAAAGGACATTTAAATCGTATGCACACTTAAACCTGGGGCTTATATTTTATTATAGATAATAATCGTTTTAAAGATTTATTTTATTTATTGTATATAACTTATAAGTGTTTAATAAAATTTATTATTTTATAAATCAATTGAATTGACACTAAGAAAAGTTTTTATAAAAGGTAGGAATATTTTTCTTTTGTATGCCTTTATACATATTTTAAAGCCTTAAGAATGTGAAAAAAAATTTTAGTTATACTTTAACAAATTATTAAGAAAAAAAAAAATAATTTTTGAATGACAAAAAAGTTTATATTTTGCTTAGATTTATTTTAGTTTTAATTTTTAAACTGGCACATAATTCATAGATTTTTTAATGACAAAATATTTATGCGCATTTTAAAAATTATAAATGTTTAAATTATTTAAATAAAACTTATACTGAAAAGAATAGAAACAGTATTAATTTTGTAGAGAAGTTAAAAGAATATAATTTGCTAAAAATATTAGTGCAGTTTCCTACAAAGTGTTTTAACATTAAAGATGATTACTTTTATTATTTATATTAAAGATGATTTTTAAAATATATCTCAGCTCAATTCGCTCCTACAAGGAACACAGAGACCTAAATAGCTTTATCCTCTTTATCTAGCTATCAACGTCAAGCGTGGAAGGGCTGACCTTACCTGGTGATTTCAAGTGATATTACCAGGTAGCCTTTGCTACCCATAGCCAATCTAAAGTCATTTTCTTTTTTGAGTTTCTAAATCAATTTTGCTATCATAAGTAAAGGGTAAGTCTAAAATAAAACTATGTACACTATTCCGCCCAATAACTTATGCTGAGTTCAACAATTTATTAATTTTTTTGAGATTATAGTCTTAAAAAATATTTTAGATATTATCTTTTTCAAATCGTTCATTTTCAACGGTTATTTCAGTAAAAATGGAAAGCAAAAAAAAACACTTAAAATAAATAATATAAACTTTTCGAGACTTTGAAAATTAAAGCAAAATATAATAAGGTCCATTGTCTCAATGTTTTAAAAATCATTAACAAGGAAAAGAAAGACATGTGCATTAGAAAAAAAAACGTGGTTAAGGACAAACAAATGTCTAACATATACACACTTCTCTTAAAAACGCAGCTGGTAGAGTTATATCCCTAGTATACAACTGTTCTCGTGACCGGGGTCTGGGCAAATCTATATGGGCTCCTTTTGCCTTAGTTGATTTATATCCTATTTAAGCCACTTCGTATGTGTGCACGTATGTTTGTATGTAGTGTGCCTATATGAACAGATGTGTGTACATATGTAGGGGCAGGTTTTTCTGTGTGTTTCCTTAATTTCTTTAAAACCTCTAAAACATTCACGCCTTTTTAACCGATCATGACCAATAACATTTTGTACTATTCATGCTTTGTACCAGTTACAGGACTGGCACGCTTACCAACTGCCATAAATTCCCCACGGGGATGCTTTGGTTCTTTTGTGCGAAAGGTTTAAGTTTTATTTAACTGAATAGTTTTTTCTAATTCATTCCTTAGGTTTTCAAATCAGTTTGTTTGATATAGTGTTGGATAAAAGAGTTCTTAAAGTTTGTCTCAGGCACTTGTTAATGAAAAGTTGCAAGGTATGCACATTTTTGCTGATCATATTTCAAGTTTCACATTCATATAGAGGAACAGATTTCGTTTATGGCCTAAAGGACAGCACTTACGTTGAGGTGGAGATTAATAGTGATTCCCACACTGGGTTAAACTGGCCAAATCTTGGTACAGGACTTATATGTATGTCCTTTGCATAGCTAAGTTCAGCAACAGGGCCGCCAATAAAAACTTTAGCGTCTTTAGTCCTTAAATATTTTTTTAGAAACTCCGTTTTTTTTTTTAAATTGCCCATTGATCATAAAAAGAGGAGCTAGAGGATAAAGAACTTTAAAAAATGATCCCCATTAGTTCCACAATATTATTCTGACAATATTAATTCTTTCAGACGTTAACTAACAGCCCTTTTTTATTTCCTAAAATGCTGCTTAACACAAAAAAAAATATTAAAATTTTTATCATTCAGCGAAAAAATGTTTACAGAAACAAGAGTAAAGCCTAAAAAATATTTAAATTTAAAGAGAACTACCGAAAAAAGTCTGACAAACTGCTGGTTTCTTATAAGCACAGCAGTACTTGTATAAGGGAAACGATTGCTTAAAATCGGTTGGATTTACGAAAATATAGAAAACAAAAAACCCCTGGACGAAAAATTCATAAGTGTCCCTTAAAATAAGGGGCAAATGAAAGCCGACAAAAGGGCTCGTTGATTTCGTTGAACAAAACTGGCACCTTTACAAATAGTATGGTGATATAATATAAAAGGTGGAAACATTTGCCTATCAAAAAAATGCCAATTACTCTTTATAATTAGAAAAATATATAATTTTAACTAATTGTCCCAATAATACTCTGATAGCCATTTCGTGTCAAATCTGTGTGTACGTTGTACTATTTGTAGGGTGACCATGCGTACTGCTTTCATCAGTACGTGTACTCTTTTTGATTTTGTGAACTGATTAAAAATATTTGTGTACTGGAATGTATTAATATTAGTAATAAAAATTATTGATCTTTATATTTAGTATTTTAGTAGCACCAAAAAGTGATTAGAGGCGTAAACATCCTTGAAAGCCAGAATCGCTCATAAATTTTTTAATTGCAATAAATATTTTTTAATTGCTCATTATTTATGATTAGTATTTCCATGTACGTCGTATGAATATTATACGTTTGTGCATATATTTGTAGCACACAAAAATAATGGTCTCAGAACCGCCCTTAAAGCATTACCTTTGACTCAGAATCATTTTCCTTCTTCATAAAAATACATCTACCACCATATTTTTGTGATCAAAAGATCGCAATTTTAAAGATATTTTAATGAAATTTGACACAGATAATTTTTTTGGCACTGGCAAGAAGATACTGTTTTTAGTGGAGATCGGCCTATTTTTTGACATAGGTCCCATACAAATGTCCTACCTGAATTAGCTTTAGGAGCATAAATGGCTCGAATATAACTTTACCTTTTTCAAGATTTTACCAACATATTGATTTTTATGCCACCAACTACTCTGCTGAAAGCAAATATGGTGTAGGATAAAATATGGTCGGGCTTGATTACCTGTTTTTGAAATATTTAATGTCTACTAAAAACCCTTAGTGCGTTTTATTACAATTTGTTATTGAAAATATTTTTTATTTTGAATTTTATTTTCCAATAATCAATAAGTTTTAGCCTTCAAGTTTATTTTAAAAAATAATGCTTAAATTTAAATTGAGGTTAAGTTTTGTTCTTTTTACAGCAGTCATGCCCTTAACATTGAAAATATGTCATAAATAACCTAAAACAGCTTAAAAGAAAAGTCATTAAATTTGCATAGAGAAGAAATATTTTTATTGATTATTTTATTAAGTAAAAAGCTATAAATGTTTAATAAGTTATCAAATGGTTTTGATGTTTTTTTTATTTTGCATAAAAGCCTATACTATTGATTTCTTTAAATTTTAATTAATATTAACTTTATAATATGAAATCCTAACACGACTTTAAAATATATTTTAACACCTAAAAGAATATATTTTATATTATTATAAATATATTTTTAAAAATTTTTTATAGCATGCATAAATTTAAATAGTTTTTTTTCACGCTAAATAAATTTTTTTATTTATTTTTTTTTATTTCTTAGTTTGCAGGTGGGTGTTTCTATGGTGTTTTTTGCAGGAATAAAATTTAAATGGCAGAATTTTTTTTTATTTTATTGTATTTAGCTTATAGTTTTCCTTTTAAAATTTTTTATTTATAAGTTGTTTAGGTTTTCAGTAGATTATTTTGCACATAAATGTTAGAGGAATCTTTTACAATAATTTGTATTTCAAGATTGTGTACATACTTCTTCTGAATTAAATACGTACAAACTTCAAAAAAATATATTAAACACAAGCACTAATTTTTTTTAATATTAAGTTCTTAATAGTTTTTTTTTTAATTTTGTTTATAAGTTTAACCCTGAACGTACCGGTAAACATTTTGGGACATATCAAAAAAATGTATTTAAACTTTAAATTTTAAAGTATCCTCCTTTCCATAATCTATTTTTCTGAAAGCAACACAAGGCAGTGCATAGAAGCCACCCCCTATTTCCTGGTTTTTATATTATAAAACATATACAAATCAAGCACTTGTTGTTATTTTATTATTTAGTAATAAAAAAAAATAACGAATATTTAAATCGATTTTTTTTACTCGCATTGTTTTCTATTAATACCTCTTCCTACCCTAGTTCTACGTTTCCACAGTTCTCTTTATGTTACAAGAGTTGGCATCACTGCTTAAAATTTTTCGAAAGCTTTTAGATATATGTATACACATACCGTTACCTTTATATAGAAAGGCTCTAACTGGTATCTTTTAAGTTGGAGCTTTTTGTCTACTTATGATAAATAAGCATTTGTTGAAATATATGAAAACCTGGACTTAAAAACAAGAGTTAGGGCCTTTCTTTATTAAGGAAACGATTTTCTTAACCCTTATTTTGCATGTTTCGTATTCTCAAATGGTAAAACAGTTATTGAAATAATTTTTCATATGCATATGGGCATATATATTTTGTTTCTATTTAATTTTCTAAAACTAGCTTTAAGTTTCAACTAGTCTAAGTAGTTTTTCATGTATTTCAACTCCGTCAAGTTGTGGCAGCAGGAGCAAAAATAACAAATACAAAAAATTTTACGACCTCAAAAGCACCACCGAGATGTGGTTGAAACGTTACAAAGTCGAAACACAATTTAGTGGTTTTTCCTAACCAACCACAATAACAAATAACACAATAACACTATGAATTTTATTTTCCATGCAAAAACACACACTTAAACATATACAAATCAGAGGCATTCATATACATAAACTACTTTAAAATAAAACTTTTAAAAATCTTTCTGTATAATGAATTAAGGAATAAAAGAGTAAAAACCAAATGGCTGCAAGAAATTAAACAAATTGTGAATAATAAAAAAGGACGAAATAAAATTTAAGCCACAAGTCTTGCTGCAGCAAAAAAACCAAACAAAACAAGAAATTGAAGTGGACATGGAAAATTTGACTATAAATGAATATAAATCTATTTTTGTTAAATATTCGCTTGTACACAAAAAAATATTGAAAAATGTTGCTTTCTCAAGTTCTTCTTGTCCAATTTAGGTTTTACATATTTTCAATGAAAAGATTTTATGAGAAAAAAAAATTTGATTGAATTTTTACTTCAAAATGATGACATATTGCACTGGTTTTTCTCTAAAGGGGGTCAACTCAAAAATGTTCAATTCTCACATTTTACAAGAAATCAATGTACAGTGATAAGGTCTACCTATTTTTTTGCTCTACTGAAAATTTGTAATTTTTAAGTTGACTTTCTTTAGAGGAACAAGTGCGATATGTATATAGTTTTAGTGAGAATTTTAAATTTAAAACATGAAACTCAGCATCTTTGACCCATATAGATTGCGGAAGTTAACTTTTTGGACAAAAAAGCTTTTGTTACATTTTTGGTTTTTTTGAATAATTTGAGATATAAAATCTGGAAATATAAAGTAAAGGTTATTGACCCATATAGAAGTCAAAAGTTAACTAATGGAAAAAGTACTTTTTTTAATATTCGGTACTTTTCCCCTTTTTTTGAAATTAACCATCTAATTATTAAAGTAAGGGTTGATGACCAATACTGGGGTCGAAAATCCAGAAAACAATAAAAGTTTTTGAAATTGTTGGTACTATTAAAATTTTTGGAAACAATGGCCGTAAGACCATTAATAAGACAATAAGCCCTTTTTGTTAAGTTTGGTACTTTTTAGCATTTTTGGAGACAATAAGTCCAGATATATGAAATTTAGCATTATTGATTACTTTTGAGTCCGAAAGTCCACTAAGTGAAGGAAAAGAACTTATTTTAGTTGTTGGTACTTTTTGGCTTTTTTCGAAATTAAAAGTCAAGATTTGAAAATAAGAACTATTAAATTAAGGTCGACAAGTCAACTAAGTGGACAAGAAGTACTTGTTTGAAATTTTTTGTTACATTGCAGCATTTTTTGAGGTTATGAGGCTGGAAATATGAAATAAGAGGCTATTGAAACAATTCGAGGTCAACAGTTACAAAGGTGGACAGAAAATTTTTTTTTTAATAATTTGGTACTTTTTGTCAGTTTTTGGAATTATGTGCCTAGGCATACCATATAATGGAAAACCTTGAAACTTAGGCCTAAGAAGAATTTAAGGGAAATAAACTTAAAAGTATAATTTTTCATTATGATTCAATACTCACTTAAATTAATTAAATATTTTTTTTAAGATTTTCTTTGAGCACAAAAAAGCGCTTTAATTTTTTATAATGAAACCTTAATGAAATAAGTGCTAAAATATATCATTAATCTTTACACTCTTCATTACTATTGCTTTCCAAACTAATAAAGTATTTTCTTCAAAACCGCTCAAGTGTGGTTAAAAATAAATTTCCGGTAAGAGCAAACTGGAAAAAGAAAGCCAAGAAAATTTTTTTAGAAAGACGCAATGAACTTCTAAAGGTGGTTAAAACATTTAAAAATCAAAAATTGGAAATACTTGGATAGCTTCTGTTAATACAAATGAAAAATTTGGTAAGTGTTAAGGATATTTTCATGCTTACAAACACACTAATTCATTTAGTTGCATAAGTGTGTGTGTGAGTGTCCAAATTAAGAAACATGTACATTTGTTTTAAATGTGGCAATATGGCTTGGTTAACCAATAATAAATGCAGTAAAAACCGATTAAAATGGTTAACATTTTTAACGAGTATATTGTACAGTCAATACTATCAGTAAGGGAATTTTTTTTAATCTTTACTTTTTAGTATAGAAAAATTCTACTAAATTCTATAATTATTCTAACCTCCTTAAAATTTATTAATTAAAAAGTATAAGCTGTACCTTTTTTAATTTTGCTCTACATGCTATCTACTTTGCTTTAATTTTGTAAAAATTTAACAAAACAATAATTATTTTTTGAGTATAAAACTACAAATCTATAATCTAACCGTTCATATTCTTAAACTGTTATGTTATTTTATCAATCACTGTATTTGATTAAATTTTTTTTATCTTCCATATAAGAAAGGATATCACAAACATTACCACTAAAATGTATTTAAGTGCACGTGTTTGTAAATATATCTGGAATATTTAAACAATAAATCCTTTTTTCTGCAATATTTTAAAGAATATTATTAAGGTATGTATACGTTAACATGTATTTGTTTGTCTGTATAGCAAATAAATTGGTTGTATTTATAATTATTATTGTTTTTATATTCTGGTAATTTTAGTTGCTTTATGCGTTATCGAAAAGCTTGGAAATCAAGTCCTCAAATCACCATTGTGTTGTATTATTTGGTGACTTTTACACAGACACAAAAAAAGGTCTTACTAAAATTATTTAAATGTACTATTGAATTTCTGATTTCAATGTATAGATTTGCCTCCAAATGTAAAGCTAAGTCACCAGTACTTAATTTCGAAATATATTTAAAGTTAAATATTTATAGCAGAAGCCATTTTCTAGAGTGCTTATAATTATCCTTTTTAAGTTTCGACATTTCCGGCAGGGCATACTCCCAACCAATCACACGTACATGCACATTGCGATTGCCATATTTGCAGTAATTATTCAACGTAATGGAAAATAAATGGGACAAATTGTAAGGAACGTGACACATATCGGAGGAATAATAATTGACAGTTTAAATATCTAACTGCAAGTCAGGGTCAATCTCATTTTAAGTAAAGGTCTGCCGGATTTTTTATGTTTTTTTTTTAAATCAAACTTTGATATATACATATGTACAAGAAAGTTAGACCAACATTATTCTTTTTGCCTCACTTATTCCCGTAATTAAAATATTTTATATAATTTTTTTAAATTTATTTAAATATAAGTATGTAAAAAATATGACTAGATTTGAAAATTAAACTGACAGCCAATCCACCAATAAGCAAAGTTTTGGTATCTTCTGTTTTTTATTTCATTTTGTTAATAACTCTAAAAACCGATTGTCTTTTTTACTTTTTTTTTAATAATATCAACTTGTTTTTTTTAAATAAATAGAATAATTTAAGGGTTTATTAAAGAGGATACGTAAGGTTAGATTAAATGAACGGAGTTTTAAAGGCCTATAGTCCCACAGCGCATACACCTATGTTAGTGATCGGCTTGTGGTGTGCTTTTATCAAGGAAAAAGGATCTCGGGGTTAATTAACAGAAATTCGGTAACGTGGGCGGATTCTCTAATACTTCCTAATCCACACTGCCTAAAGTAACCACAGCTGTCCTAGCGAAAGTTTAGAAGTGGCACAGAAAGTTTTCCATCATTTTGATGTCCTTTCTGCATGTCTTTTAAAAATCCGGCAGTGACACAGGAAGTGTTCCATCGCTTTGATGTCCTTCCTGCATGGCTTGCACTTATTGTCCTCCGCCACTAACATTCGATAAAGATGTGTTCGTGAGTTATAGTGGCCCATTAGCACACTTATAATCTTGCCTAGTTTAGACTTTCTTAGTTTTGGAGTGCCCCTATTTCTGACCTCAATTGGGTCGCCTCAAAAGGATTCGTGTCAATCTTCCAACTTTTTGTGGGCAATAGAAACCCAGGAAATTTTACGTACACTCTTTCAAATCGTCGCATCAAAGGGCTTTGGGCTCATCAGGTTAACCTCCTGCTGTCCTCTAACCCAAAACGCCAGATTATTCACCCGTTCATATCTGACCAACCCCTTCATGATCAGGTAGCCATTATATGCGCACATGTCCATATTGCGGGTAGAAATCTATCATCATCTTGCACTGAAAACCAATCCTAGATCCACCGACATAGTTCCCCTTATATGTAAAGTTTTCCTTATATGTACAGGACAAACATTTTGTGATTGCCCGGATTTCTGCTTGTAGCACAGAAATTGTTTTTATGGAAGTATAAGTCAATATCTGTCTCCCGGTGTTATACAATGATGCCCAGTCCCGTTTTCCGCTCTGCCCTAAAGCCTTCCGTGAAGCATTATGTGCGTTCGAGCATTTTCCTGAAAGTTCCATTGAACCAGGACAGTTAATTTAGTATGAGGTGCCTTTACCTTCACTAGAATTATTTAGTTTTGGCCACTTTTAATTTTTCAAAGAATGAAAACTCTTTAGCATTTGCCTTAACATTTTAATTTTTAATGTTTGTGGTCGAAATAATCTTCGCCTTTGGTGATCTAACAAATTATATTCAAATCATAAATTTAAATGATAGAAATTAGTCCATCTAGTGCAGGACTGAAATTTAAGTTATCAAAATAACGCTAATTTATAGTTTATTTTAATGGTTTCATCTAAGCGCAAAAATATTCCTTCTTTTTAGACGAGTGTATCCGCTATGTTGCAAGATATTTCGTGCGAACGGATCTGGATGTGCTTCAAGCTTATTTAAATATTTGCCCACAAAGCTTAGGATTTTACATTTAACTAGTAGAAATTCTTGATGTTGCTTTTTTTAACATATCAAGGAGCACCAGTTATCCCATAGCCCCAAATTGGTTTGAACATTAAGTTGTAGAGAAGAAGCTTACCATCAGGACATAGCTCAGAGTTTCTATCAGTTAGCCAATGAACTTAGGCCGTTTCAAAAAGTATATTGGTTGTTTCTTGTTGCATTTTGAATAATTTATAAAATATAAAGAAGTTCAATATTTTGACGTAGGAACTAAGGTTATTAGAGTCATAAGAATGTATAAAAACTTACTTAAACTCACAAAAATTTTGTAAGCAGAAATGAATAAAAGCTAAACCATAACAGCAAATTACGCCACCAACTGTCCAATAAACAACTATTTAAATATTCATGTGAAAAAGAAAACAAAATGACAAATTACAGCACGTAATGCTCAATTGGAGACAGTCTATATGATGGGTGTAATAGTGTGACGTGTTGTGTGAGGTTGTCTGATAGAAAATTTAAAAATTATATCAATACTAGGTGGTAGCATAACTATCACAAATGAAACACCAAAAACCACATGGTATTTTTTACATTGTAAATCCGTAAACAAACACTCAGATGTCAAAAATTACAAACAGCACACACAAGCAAATGAACGTAAAGTATGCAGCTTTTGGCATCTAGATGTTGGAGCAAAATCAGCTGAAGCTATGCTACCAACTCGTACAGATACATCTTGGTAAATTTAATGCAAATTTAAATAAATACATAGTTTATAATCAGACTACATGGACTTTAAACACACTTGTATTAAGTAGCATAAACGACATTATAATGTTTTTCTATAATACTCACAGCTGTGTGTATGTAAGTTTAGCGGTGACGACGTCGCCACGTCTTCTTTAGCAAAAACGAAAAAAACTCAAAAAAAAAAATAAAAAAATAAATATAAAATAAAACTAAAATTAACAATAAAAAAGAGACTATCTATTATTTGTGCTCACATAAAAAGATTGACATTTGAAGAGCGAGGTCAAAATGCCGCATAATTTATAGGGAGCATATTAAAATATAAACAACAAATATTTACTATTTACTTTCTTTATTTACAATTAGAAAAAAATATGTTTATTGTTTTTTATAAAAAAACAAAATCAAAAATATTTTTTAAAAAAGCAATACGCAAAGCAAATGATTTTGGTTGTGACAACAAAAATTGCTGCTAAGCGTAACGTGGGGTTCAAATTGTTATTTACTGTTACTAAAACTAAACCGTTTCGAAAGTAAAGGGTTTTTAAAGAAAACTCCTTTTTCATACGCTGAGAGCACCCTGTGACAATTTATGATATCAAAAGAAAACATAGTATTTGGTGTGTACTGATGACCAGTGCTGCCATTTTTGTGCCTGTCGGGTATTTTTTGATGATTTTTTGCTAACGCGATACTTGAAAATTTGCTGAATACTCGTTTCTAAAAAGCGGGGTTTTACGATTGCCTGCAGTGTTTCTAAATGCCTTTTTAGTCAGTAATCAAAGAAATTAAAGAATCTTGAAGCAAGAGATAGCTGGCGCTTGTTTTAGAATTAAGAAAGAATAGACAAAGGTGGATCTGCTAGTGAACTGTAACAAGGCAAAATAGGTGCTTGCAACTTCTAGTTGAATATCGCCCGGCGGCAGGGGGACATTATGCACGCCAAAAGTTTCAATATCGAGGTAGAAGAGAAGCTTATATACGTCAACTCCACCACCAATAGAAGTAATAATGTAAGCATCGAAACAAAAAATCGTGGAAAATAAATAACGCTTTGGGTTCGGCAGACATATCAAGTATGGAACCCTCTCTGGAAGACCCTAGTTGGTGGGTTAACCAGAAAAGTGAAAGTAAATTACAAAATAGTCATCTAAGCTTCCGTCTAGCTAATTTTGGATTGATTTTTCCAGTCCTATTGGGGACTTAAATTTGTTATTATTATTTAATTGCTATTGTTTGTTGTTTTTGTTTTGTAGTTTTTATTCAATTTAGTAAAAGGAAAACATAGAGTTTATTTTTGGTACCCAACAGATTAACATACACCAAAACAAACCCCCGCCATTAATATGCACTAATGCTTGCTCTCGCGTTACCCTTTACACCTACCCCCACTTACTTGGGTCCGCTTAAATCGGTCCCTTTGTGTTACCTGGAGAGGCAGATAGAATAGGTTAAGATAGAAGGAAATAATAAATTTATTGAAGAATAAGAAAGAAAGAAAGAACAGAAGAGTGTAGCAGGCTGACTAGGGTCTCTGGTGGCAGTCGAACCTACAACCCCCAGACTGGTAGATTCGTGCATTTACCACGGATCAACCGGGGCACCTAAAAAAGTTGGAGAGTAACAGTTTTTTTTAATTTTGAATGTTGATACCATAATAATATAAAAATATAATATAATTAATGTTTTATTATAAATATTTTTTTTTAATTTTGGTTACAGGGGTTTGAGGCACTAATTTGAACTCTTTTATATTTTAACCTTACCTAACCTTAACTAACCTAACCTAACAAAATACTACATTAATTTTTGAAGATTAGAACAGGAGTGACGTGCGAGTTTTCCTCTAAGATTTAGATGTTTTTGCATGAGTCAATTGAAAGCTTTACTATTGGCAATAATTTGAGCCTTCTCCTGTTCTTACAGAAGGTAAACAAGTCACTGAGTAAGTATTTATATATAATGTAAAAACAAATTTTTGTTTTTTAATGAATCGTTTGTTTTCGTTTTATAAGAAGGGAGGGTTAGTTTGCAAGGAAAAAGTTTTTTAAAACTCTTCAAAATACGTTTACGTCAAACTTATCAAGAAGAACACGGCACTTACAGCTCTGTTGAAATCTTAAATTTTCTTTATCCTTGTCTTGTATCTTTTATTAACACATGTATGTACTTTATATGTATTATTATACAGAATACTAGAATATTTTATTTTTATATGTAAATACTGTATTATATATATTTTTTTTTAATTTAATTTTTTAACACTTGTAATTAACATACTTAACTTTAATGACTTTAAAATATATTTTTTTAAATTAAATTTTTTTTAAATTAATTTTTTATTTTTAGCTAAGACTCTTCCATGTACTACAACTTTTTGCATTCAGTGGAATCAACAAAAAAAAACATGGAAAATATATATAAAACAATTTTAATTTTTGTATTATATTTTTTATTGATGTTGTTGCTCTTTTAAAGAAAACACTTATGGATAGTGCGGGATGAATACCCGAATGACCGAAGAAAAACACACAAAGAAGTAGCGAACCGCAAAAATGGAATACTTTGCTGGCTACAACTGACTAACTTAAAGAATATGGAGGAAATAATAATAATTTTTTTTTTAATGCACAAGAACTTTATGTATTTTTGCACTTTGCAAAATAATTCTGAAACACTTTTCCTTTTTGTTTAGAAGTTTTTTTAAACATTTTCACTGCACTAAAAGTGTCATTGGCCATTAAAGTGTTTTTATGGGATTAGGATGGAGGCGTTTATCTTAATGTCAGAGTATTTTGCGACAGAGATGCGCTTTAATTTAAGCAAAAATTTTTTAAAACGTTTTACGTGTCAAAGTATTTATAACACCTTAATCTCACACGGCATTTAAACAACAACTAGTGATACTAAACAAAATTGTCAAAATATTTGCCTACAGCAAAAAACAAAAAAATAAAAAATAACAAGAACAGAAATAAAACACAAATTTAAACAATAAAGCGCCAAATTTATATTATTCCTCTTCCTTTGTTTTTTTTTTAAGAAATTTTTAATAAAATAAAATTATGACACTTTGTCTATTTCCAGAAATCAATACAATCAACCAAACAAACTTGTGTCACCCACCAATCAAAATTTTCTTCTCCGCTATGGAAAAGCACAAATATACATTTGTTTGTGTGTTTGTAAGCACAATATATTTTTTTTTTAAATTTATTAATTTTTTTTTCTAAAATCACAAAACATAAATTTTTATTACTATGTAGTGTCATTCTCACCAACAATATTTATGAAGAAAAAAAAAACATTCAATCGAGATAGATTCTCTTGGTGAATTTGTATGTGTGTGTTTGCGTATATTGTGTTTAAATATTATTTTAGTAGGTGCTGTGATTTTCAAATATCACCCAAGAGTATCTAGTATTGTGGGGCAGTTCTCACCGCGTAAAGTGTTTCATTTATGAAATTGAAAAATACACAAAAAATATTTTTTAATAATATTTTTATTAACTGTGACGCAGTCACTTCTATTTAATTCCGCACAATAAACAAAAATGTGGTTGATGTAAAAAAGTCTAGAGAAGACGAGTGATAATTTGGCAATAACCCAACAAACATTTTTGAGATGTAAAATTTAAAAATGTATGTTGATCTCAATATGGCTTTTAACTTCTTGTCGTAATTTTTTAAACTAACTTCAATTCAAGATTTCCAGTTGATTTTACCTTAATAATTTTGTGAGTTATTTTCAATAGGGATCGATTAACCTGTAGGGGTTTTAAGCCAAAAATTTTGGAAAAACGAAAAGAAATTTTTGAAAACGAATTAGAAGCTTTGAAGATACAATTTTATAAAGTCTACTCTTGGAAATGTGTGTTTTAAAAGCTAAAAGTATAACACTCTGGATAGTGTTGCCAAGTATACCAGAAAGTTTTTAAACAGCTTTAGTGCATAACTAGGAGTAGAATGCAATAAAATAATTTGTAAAAAATGTTTATTAAGTTTCATTTGTCATAACTTGTTCACATGCCCCCATGTCTTAATAGCAGTATGTATATGTATATTTACTAGTAATATTAATAATGTATAAACATTATTTGCAATGTTGCCAGAAACAAAATACAAATTGCAAAAAAAGAGTAACTTGAGCAAATAAACGTAAAATTATTACCATTTTATATATAATCTACATCCACAATCTTTAATTTCAAAATTTTTTGATGTAAAAGAAAAAAATTTGCAAAAATCAAAAAAAAAGAAAATAGGTTTTATCCACATCAGGGGCAAAAGAACTTTATTTTATATATTAAGACTTAAAATTTTAAAAACGCAAAAGACCAAAGACCAAAAATGTTTCCAATTTCATAGGCTCATAATTCCAAACAAATTTAGAGAGTACCAATAATGTAAAAAAATCAGTTGACTTTCTACCACAGCCTGGAATAATAGTTCTTAATTTTTAGTCTCAAGGCCCAAACTGCCAAAAACTGAAAAAAAGTACCAAAAAAAGAGGGAAAAAGTGCTGTTTTACTTTCGACCACAATTTGCATTAAAAGTCTTTAATTTAATAATTATAGATATTTTTTCTTAAAAATGCAAAAAAGTACCAAAAGTTTAAAAAATTGACTTTTGACCTACTTAATTCTATATTTTAGACTCATTTCTTCAAAATCTCTATAAAACAAAAGCTAGTCGATTTCTGGTCTTGAAAGGTGTTCATTTGAAAACTGCAAACAATTACTTAAAAATACCAAAAATGGTTGTAAGTCTCGTTTTGGAATGTAAGCATTACAAAATACTTTAAAATTAACAAAAATTCATTTGTATTTTTTTAAAACTAGTCGAACGTTTTCAGAATAGTATTTATCTCCTTATTGGCTTGAAAATTATAAAAAGTACATAAAGAACATAAAAATATAATTTTAAACTATTTTCCCCTTTAGGGCCTTAAATTTAAAGACAGAAATAAATATTATACTTCTGTTTGAAAAATTGTGATTGAAACCTGCTTTGAAGTATCAAAGAATACCAACATATAATTTTGAAGCCTTTTCTGCTAAAAGTACCTTAAAGGTTCCGCAATATAACTCTTACCCATTTTTAAACTTTAAAGTTAAAAAACGGGCCCAAAATTACAAAAGTATAAAATTAACGCTTTTTTGCCCTTAGAGTTTAAATTTTTTATTAAGGGCCATTATTACAAGTTGGCGACAAAGTTGGCGGTAGTAAATGGTAGCGTTAACAGAACATGGCGATAAAGTGGCCGTTAGAAAATTTCCATTATTACAACTTGCCGGTAAAGTTAAATACATATTTCTTATTGTGTGGCAATACCGTTAGCAATTACCGACTACTTTTGAAGGAGTAATAAGATTGTAGTGGCAACGACGCACTTTTGTTTACATTTTGAAAAGCAAAAATTGTGTAACGGATAGTGCTACCATATTAAAATAAAAAAATATGGTAACTTAAACATAAATCCTCCTTGTAAAACTTACCGCCAAGACGAACTTGCCTTTAATTTATCGCTCATTTTTAAGTTAAAAGAAAGTTGTAATAATGAAAATGTTTTTATTCAAGCGATAAAATCTCACTTTAAGCTAACGCGAAGTTGTAATAATGGCCCTAAGTAGAATAGAATAAGTTTAGCTCTCTACATTTCTCTAATATTAACATACCTACGTATGTCAGCAAATATGTATATGAGCACATTCACACGTGTATTTTGGAAATCTCCAGATGTCAACGAAATCAAATTAATTATATCATTAAATCTTAATGTTTGGTTGCGTGTGCGTTTTTCTTCTTCACACATTGCTTATGCACATTTTATGCTTAAGATTGTTGGAAGAAATAGTGGATTCGATAAGTGTAAAAAAACATACATTTATACAAACAACTAAAAGATTTATATTTGGCTGTGAAGAATCTTGTATACCCTTCACAATGGCCTTTCGAACCCCGAACTTATTTTTTGTTTATTTACTTTTTTATTTTTATCTATTTTTTTTTATTAATGAAATATTTCTAAATTTTATATAGGGGTCTCTGAAATATATTAACAATTTTAGGGTGACTACAGGGAAGCTGTATGGGTTTTTACCCTAATCTTTTCAAACTTTTTATTGCAACCGCCTAGCCGGTTGAAGATAGGGGGTAAGTATGTTCAATGCGAATATTAATGAGGGAAAACCAATGGGGCTTAGGTGATGGTGACAGTGCGAAAGTATATTCTAGGATTATGTTTGGGAGGGAAAACTGGTCGGGGTCTGTAATACGTTGTATTCATCTAAGTTCTACTCCGGGAAACTTGTAGAAGTTTTAACCCAAATTCTATATGGCAACCATTTTCAGGACTGTTGAAAGGAGGTTAGTATGTTTCACAAAAATTTTTGGAAGGAAAAATTAATTGAGGTCGGTTTAACATTTGGCCTTTGCAACATGGAAGCTGTGGGGGCGATTTTAATAAATTGTAAGAAATTAAACTTTGTATGGCAACCCTCTTTTGAAGCGGAGATATGTTGTAAGTATTTTGCACAAAAATGTTTATGAGGAAATATTAATGGGATCGGCCAATTTTGCTGAATTTCCATAGCGATTTGCTTGCAGATATTTTGATACTTTGATATCACTTACGGATCTATGCGACATCGGGGGGCTTCAAAAAATATAACACGGAGCACGGACAGGGGGACATCGCTAAATCTATATCTATAAGGACCAAGAAAATATATGCAAATGGATATTAAAGAAATTACAAAACGGAATGACGAACTTATATATACCTTTATCACTTATGTGAAGGGTATAACAATGCCCTAAAACTTATAAAATTAAAATAAGTTTGTAAATATAAAGATTATAAGAAGAGAACGCGCTTTGATTGATGTGTTAAATAAAAAAACTATATTTTATCGCATAGAAAATTGCAGAGCGAGATATCAATCAAAATTAAAAAATATCAATTAACATACCCTTAACAAATGCATTGAAAATGTATAAGTAAAATTTCAATTGTGATCGAATGTTGTATATTTTACCCTTTTGATTTTTCGGAAACAAGAATTAATGAACGTTAAGATGAAGTCCCATTTTCAAATAATTCAGAATTGCTTTTTGTGCTTTATACATTACTGTTTTAGTTTAAAAGATTTGAAATAATTTAATTTGTAAAATATTTATATATAATTTGGCAATTTGAGGCACACAGGGTGATGTAATTATTTAAGAAAGTTGCTTAAATATATTTTTAAATATTTTATAGCATACTTTAAGGTGTTAAAAAACTTAAGTTGTCATGTTGTAAGGTTTTTAGGAATACCATTTTGATTTCAAGAGTTTTACTTAAAAACTCATACATATCAACATAAATTTAAAACTATTAACTCTAAAATAAATTTACTTTTTCTTTGCAATTACACAAGTTAGAAGTAACAAAAACACGTTTCCAAGTTTTTGGCACTTTTTTCAAAAAAAGTTTACATAAAACACAAAACTTTACTTTAGCTTTTTACTTATCTAAGCACAAGCACACAAAGACACAAGCCAACATAAATATATTTCTCCCCTTTTTTGTTGTCATAAAACTTTGAACTTCTTAATTGTGTACTGAATTGATGGTTTAATAACTGAAATTTAATTTGTGCTTCAAAAACTTTTTCTCAATTATTTTATTTAATTTCTTTATTTATTTTTCATATGCTGTTGTCATAGTCTGTAAAATAAAAGAAAAA
Source organism: Melanophora roralis (assembly GCA_963583895.1). Classification (NCBI taxonomy): domain Eukaryota; kingdom Metazoa; phylum Arthropoda; class Insecta; order Diptera; family Rhinophoridae; genus Melanophora; species Melanophora roralis. The sequence goes on along the minus strand of OY757188.1, from coordinate 92,283,008 downwards.
AGTTTATCAAAGGAACACAAAAAGATGGAAACTTTATGATTGGCAACTAAGTTAGTGCAAGGAGAGCTAGAATGATTCTAATTCGAATAAAGAATAAAATAAGTGTGTGTGTGTGTGTGTGAATGTGTTTTTTGTGTATTTTATATAGAAATAAATATTTTCAAACAAAGAGATGACATCAATTAAAAGCACTTAGAATCAAAGTCTTAGATACACCTTGAAAGAATGTTGGCTGTTTATTTTTAAGATTGTTCATAGAAATATACTAAAAAAAAATAATTAATTAAGAAATTTTGTTTTTGGTGGAAAGTAAACAAAAAAAGAAAATGGAAGAAAATAAAATTATCTCTATCGATTCTAAAGGCCAACAGCATACTCATATAACAAAGAAATCTTTTGCGAAGACTAAGAGCATAAGCATATTAATACAGATTATGAATGAAACCAATAGTTTTCTTCGTAAAAATTAAGTATATCGTTTTGTTTTCATTTAAGCGCCCAGCACTTGCATAGCCTATGCTTCTACGATACATCATCTATTTATCAAAATCTGCACTGTTTGGAGTATATGTTCCCAGTAAAACTTGCTTGTACTTTTAAGGTCATATTATCGGGGAAACAAACCTGCTAGCAATGTAAGTAAGATTATTCTTACAGAGCGAAAAGGCCAAGGGATTTAGTAAGGGACAGTTGAATGCAGTCTCTTATCTTTATTAGGCCTTAAGGTGACTCAACCATAGAAAACAGAAAACAGCTAATTGAACCAAACTTATGGACAACACTCTATTTGATTATAGGTGACTTACCATTACGCCATAACCATAGAAACCAATTGAGTTTTGGTTTTTATGGTAACGTCTATTTTTATGGCGTTATGGTAAGTCACATATAATTTAACCTTAAGGGAGTTTCTCAGTGGTGGCTATCTTAGGCCAAACAACACTCCTTCTACTAACTTAGCTGCTTTAGAAATCAAAGAAAAATTGTGAATGAATAAAAATATGCTGTACTCCTCTATTGACTAAACAGTCACCCGATTTCATATCAAAGTGTCCCTGTATCCAGGATGGGAGTAACATTTGAACATTAAGTAGGAAGTGTAAAACAGTCTGTCACCATTTCCGATTTTACTTTATTATATTTAGCTTTGCTGGCCGTTTACAATTCTAATAAAGCAGTTTCCGCAGCACATAAAAATAACGTTCGCCACTGCCTGTATACATTGGGGTATATACCCATTGCGAGTATCTTTTATTGGGTGGACCGAAGAATTCGGTTAAAAAATACATGTCTGTATGAAATTATGGTTGAATGCCATTAACTCTTTGTAGCTAAACCTAAATATGGTTTTTGGGACCCATTGTTAGTTGGTTTACATGGCAGCCTACTTTTTGGATATGACTAAATGTATTGATTGGGACCTGAGTTACTAGAACTAACTTGTAGGCAAGGACTATTTTCTATTTCTTTATCAATTAACCTGCATTTTGATAGCACACCTAATATACAACTGCATGGAAATTTTTTTTTATTTTCATACTTACACTATTGATTTTAAAAAGAGAGTCCGAGTCCACTTGCATGTTTACCTTCTACCCAGTGACTTTTTAGATGGAAGTCTACCTCTATACATCCTTCCTATTGCAGTAACATAACTTAATCGTACAGTTGCAATAAAAAAGAAGCCATGTGACCATTGGCGTAGCTTCAAATTTGTTTTAGGGTGGAAGGGGCTGAAACTTAAAGTGCATGAACCAAAAACTTGTTTCTTTACTTTGAAATTTTATAGTAATAAAAAGTTCTTGTTCCCTCAACCATCTCGCTTTATCAATTTTCAATCTCATCAGTACTTAGCATAGCATCTGCACAAATTTTAATTACTATTTCATTACTGGCTTTTGGAAATTTAATTTGGAAAATTTTTTTTGCAATTTCCAAGTAATGTTCTCTGATTTTTATTACACCCTTCACATAGTGATAAGGGTGTATATCAGTTTGTCATTCCATTTGTAATTTCTTTATTACCCATTTGCAACCCCATAAAGTATATATATTTTGAATCCTTATAGAAAGGAAAGTAGATATAGTTTTGTCCGTCTGTCCTTCCATGATTTCTAGTGGAAACGCTGATTCCAAACTAGAGATAAGTCAAAAATTTAAATTTTCTCCAGCTCGTTTGCCTGATTATTACTAGAAAAGCCAGTTTGAGCTTCCCATTGTCACTTATATGCTTCATAGGCTATATTCAAAAGTAATGTTAAGAACTCTTTTGATTTTTAACATCTTTTACCAGGCTGCCCCCATATTACTCGCTGCTGGAGATAAGAAAGCCCCTGAACACCCTGTCAAAGTTCGTATAGGGTGTAACATAGTCAAAAAGTTGGTCTTGGCTTGGCGGACATGTTATCAAAGATCCAGGTAAAATTTATGTTCCCATCACGAAGCATTTTAATTTATAGGTGGGTTGGCTGAAGTAATAAACCAACATGTCTCAATCGGCCTTGTTCTCATGTTAAAAAATATTTTCTATGTTTAATTTAGAAGTCAGTTCTTACAATGTTTACTGCACTTTGTATACAAGGTGTACATAGACACCCAACAGACAGACAGAAAGACGGACGCAAATCGTTTAATCGAATCCGAATTGATTTTGGGTCAACCGGTATAATTGATGATACGCATTAGGCAATCGTTTTGCAGTTGCCTGACTCCTGTCAGGCTTTTGTTGTGGGTGAAGAAACAATATAAATAATATTTCTCCAAAACTTTAAAATCATTTTAAATTTAATAGTTTCAGTTCAGTTATAATTTAAATGCAGATTTTTATATTTGTTCATCATTTTACATAAGTTGTCCTGTGTGTTTTAAAAAAATCCCTTTTTAATAATCTTTTTAAACTTTTAAACTTTTGTCACACACGTTCTTTTGCAAAATAAAAGTTTTACACTTCCTTTTATGATGGTTTATTGGAAAATTATTCAAAAATTTAACAGCATTTTTCATTTATTGCAGATTTTAAGGAGAAAGGAAAAGAACATGCATGACCTTTTTTATTTAGAGGATATTATATTCACATCAAAATAAAAACACGTATTTGTTATTCTTAATGATTTTTCCTTGTCGTTTGTGAATGCTGATTTTGTACTTACAAACATACATTTTCTCTTACATACAAACATAGGTGGCTCATACTGTTGCTGTTAAAAATTGCTGGATATGGCAATGCAGCTGCTGCTTGCTATTATATTTGCTGCTGTTGATGATATTAGATTTTTGAAAAATATCATTACTAAGCAATAATTTTGAGCGCTGGATTTTTTGTATTTTAAATAACGTGACCGGGCGAGCCAACTGGAATTCTGCTTTTGTAAAATATCTTAAATACTATTTACTTAATATGATTTTAATGTATGAGGAAAAGGTTTTATTGGGTGTTAAGTATTTGTTTTAATATGCATTTGGAATAACAAAAATTGGTGAAAAAGCCTGGGACCCTTCATAAAATTAAAATTTTAAAAAACATAATTTTTTTAAAAATAGCGAATTTTGGTTTGTTGGATTCTTAAAAAAACTTGAACGTTTTGGTTGCTTATAGTAATTCTCATTTTGTTTAATGAGGTTATTATATAAAGACACAAAATATTCATGAGTTTTTTAAGAATTTGGGTTGAAGTCTACTGATGAGTTGGTGTAAGAACCAACGAAATGCATATAGACAAACTTAACCAACAACAAACCCTATACATAAATAATATAATTATTTGGAATTTTATAGCAATTAAAAAAATATTCATAACCTTATCTCAAGCTGATATTTATTGGAAAAAATTTAAATAGAAAATTTAAGGAGCACTTCATTATCAAAAAATTAGTTTAAATACGGGTGTCCGCCGATAAGGTATACTACCGTGGTTTGCCGCCATTTGGGCAAACATTAGTATTGACAGTTCATATTTGGCAGCCGTAAAGTAGAGACATGGCAGATCTATTATGGAAAAATATTCGATAAACCAACGTGTTTTAATCGTTAAAACATTTTTTAAAATCAATCATCGATTACTGTGACGATGAGAAAAATACAGGAAATTTTTGGAAGATATAACGTCCCAACAAGACGCACTTTTTATTGTGTAGTGACTGATTTCGAAGAAAGCGCGACTGAAGCTGATAGGCCCAAGCATGGACCACAACGTACTGCAAGTTTGGCTAAAAACATTTCTGCTGCTCAAGAAAGTGTTCAAAACAATCTATCAACCTCAATTCGACGCACTGCTCAGGAGCTTTGGTTTTTAAAAACAACTTTGGCCACAATTTTGCACAAGGATTTGCATTTGTTTTAATTTAAAGTTCAACTGACACAAGAGCTTCTTAAAGAAGACCATGCCAATAGGATTTTGCAGCCTGTCCACGACAACCCCTATTTTCATTAAAAAATCATAATGAGTGACGAGGCATATTTTCATATGAATGGATATGTGAATAAACAGAATAGTCTGTTCGGGGCAGTGGAAAACCCTCAAAGTATTTATCAGCCATTTTTGCGTCCCATAAAAGTTACAGTCTGGTGTGCAATTTGGTCAGGAGGAATCATTGGATCTTCCTTTTTTAAAACTGAAAGCCGAGTAATGGTAAATGTTAATGTGGAGTGATATCGTGATATGATTGAAGACTTTTTAATACCTCAACTGCATACCTTGGGATTGCTTAACCTGTGGTGCACGCAAGAGGCAAGAGGGTGCCACATCGCATACAGCCTGGATTACAATAGAATTACTGCGAGGCTTCTTTCCTTAACAAGTTATTTCAAGAAATGGTGATGTTGATTGAGCTCCACGGTCGCCTGATTTGACTGCTCCGGACTTCCTTTTGTGGGGATATCTGAAAAGCAAGTTTTACGCAAGCAAACCAAAAATGCTGGAGACACTCAAACAAGTTATTCGTGATAAAATTAAAGAAATAACGCGGAAAATGTGTGAGAATACAATAAAGAATGTGCACAAAGGGGCTCGCAATTGTGAGGCTAACAGAGGTGAACATTTATCTGATATTGTATTTCATACATTGTTGCCGACATTAAATAAAACATCAATATAAGATCCATTCTCTTTTATTTAATCAGAAATTATAAACAAACAAAGTAGTATACCTTGCCGACGGACACCCTGTACTATCAGAAAGTGTTCCTTGTTGGAATCTCCGGTTATTCTTTGTGTTTGTTTTTTCTTTAAAAAATTCGAAAATAATTAGGAAAATATTACTTTTAATAAACAAAAAACGTCTCGAAGAATACATATTTTAGTATAACAAATAATTTCCAACTACATACTTGATATTTTTTAAATCTGGTTTAAAATTTTTGGTACAAAGTTCGAGATACATGAATTCGTCAATGAAACATGTTGGTTCTGTTGGTTTAACACAAATAAATACATATAGTTACGATTAAACTGTCGGTATGTTGGTTTTTGTTCATTTTTTTTATTCTTTGAAAAAGCACGAAGTGCTGAGAAAGCAAAGCATGATATTAAAATGTGATGAAAAACTCATTGTGGCATTAATACAACGAATAACGTAAAAAGCGCACTTGTTGTACTTAAAGCAAAGTACATTAAATGGATAAATATGTAAACACATACATGTGAGATAGCTACACTTACATGGAGACTTACAACAAGAGTTTTCAGCGGATCTTGAAAAAAATTAGACATTAAATAGTCACTATATTATATCACCCAAAGGTTAAGCGCTATTCCTAAACTTTAAAAGTTACTTTAAAATGTCGGCCTTCTTCACTTTGGCCACAAATAGTTTTTTCTTAATATATATTAAATTTTTCGCCTTGTCGAACTAAAATCATGTGCTTCAAAAAATTACAATTGTAAAAATAAATTTTGTATTTCTATTTCGATATGCATTTTCGAATTTGCATGCGTAGTCGTAATCGAAATACAAAATAACACCCGTTATTTTTTTTCGAAAGGGTAGGATCTATTCTTTTTAATATGCAGTGTGGTAAAGCTACCTCAAGCAGTAACGTTCTGCAGATAATAGAACTGATAAGTGACACATTTTTCCGCATCAGCATATTTTAGAGGCACTGGGAGGGTTTATGGAGACAATTTAGTTGGGTATCTTGAGTGACGGCTAAAGAAAATTCTATTGAAATCTAATCAAGTTGACGGTTCCACATAAATTTGATCATAGGGCCATTTTTCCAAGGAAAGTGCGGTTTTAAACATAAGTTATATTTCTGAGTTGAAATACTACCTTCTCTTATAGTTCTCAATGAAAATTTAATTTGTCCCTTTTCTATTTACAACAGCTTGGTCTAACGTGGTATAAGTTGGTATGACTACATATTAAATACGACCCGTTTGAATAATTACTTTATTTTATTTGAATACATTTATCATTTTCCATATTACAGTTAACACAGCAAATGGGTTTAATACACTACGTGTAACTAGGCCATACAAGGATCGATCGTGCAAATGGGCAACTGATACAAGGTGCCCCGTAGGAAGTAACTGCGGCTTATTATTATCATTTAGTTTGTTATACCCTTAACATATTGATAAGGTTATATATCAGTTTGTAATTTCGCTTGTAATTTTTACAATATTTTATTAAGACCACATTAAGCATATATATTCTAGATCCTTATAGATAGGGAAGTCGATATAGCCTTGCGCCTCTGTGCGTCTGTGCGAACTGTGCAAAACTGGTTCAACATTGACCGAGATATAAGCGAAACCCCAAAACAGCCCATTTTCTTGGAACAGCATCCATGCAAATATCCCAATATATTTTGGAAAAAAGCTTGGCACGGATACCTTGAAGATATGAATCTAAATAAGAGAAAAAAAATTTCAGATAGGATAAAGTGAATAGGTATTTCCACTACCATTGTCTACAGTTTTTGAAATATTTCATGCGCTAAATCTAGAAAACTCTAACAGCTATGGAATCCAAATGTTTTACAAAAAGAAATTGTACAATAAGGCCTACATTTTGAGAAAAAATTATTTGGATAGGAGCAGAGGGAGGGGCAACTCCCATTCAAAGGAACAATTTTTACGAAACTTTCGAAACGCAATATCTCGGAAACCGTAACAACTATTGACCTCAAATGTTCTACAAGAAGTAACTACACAACATGCCTACATTTTAGAGAAAAATTATTTGACAGAAGCAGGGGAAGGTTGGCTCCCATACAAATGACACATCTTTTGGAAATTTTGGGAACGCTATATCGTGGACTCTATAACAGCTATCGACTTCAATTGTTTTACCAAAAGTATTGATACAATAACTCTTACATTTTGGATAATAATGTTTGGTTAAGAGCAGGGAGAGGGGAATCCACTATACAAATTAACAACGCTTATTAAACTTTTAATATGAATAATGTTGAAAACTGCAAAAATTTCAGACCTCAAACCTCCTACATGGTATTTCTATACATACAAACTTTAAAATTTTGCGCAAAGTTTTCTCTTTCAAAAACCAGAAGAGCTACACACAAAAAATTATCTAAAAAAACTTTACTTAAATCAAGCCATAGCGGTGTCAAAAGTACGGTGAGTACGGTTTTTCTTAAATCAAGTACGAAATTTCTTACTCCAAGTAAAATTTTTTAAGTACGAATTTCTTACTTTTAGCCACAATTAAGCCTAAATAGGATTGATTTAAGTTCGGAACCGTACTTGATGTAAGCCAAAAAAAGATTGATTTAAGCCATAAACGGGATTAATTCGAAAATGAAATGTCATTTTTTTTATAGTTTATTTTTATTTTATAGATACTTTAAATTTATAATTTAAAAAATTAATTTTTTGTATTTACCGAAGCTGCGATTCGAACCAGGGATTTCTACACTGCAGTACAAGCGCGTTACCTCTAGGCCACCGAGACACTTTGTTTTCAAATGTAAAATAATATATTAAAAAAAAAGTTTTTTTCTGCTTGATTTGTTGAAGCAATCCGAATAGGCTTGATTTAAGAAAATGTAAGTAAGGATCGTACTTGAAAATTTCAAGAAAGATTTCGGATAAAATCAAGAATAAAATTCTTGATTTTAGAAAGCCGTTTTTCGTTCTGTGTATCGACTTTTATTGCGGCAGTACGAAGTAACTCGTCTATAAGATTCGGCACAGCCTAATATAGCCCTCTGACTTGTTTTTTGCTACAGAAAAGAGCGAGGAACAAGGTTCTCATTGAGTTCGCCATATATAAGATTAAATAAGAAAGTTCTTGTTTATGGATATTTAAGCTAAGATATAGTAGAAAACAATTTGGGTTTTACCAGCGAGGAGAGACGAAATAAGCTGAGAGTCATAAAGTGGATTTATCCTGTTAAATTTTTCAGCAGGAAAAAGAAATTTTTTTGTGAGTTTCTTTAGCAAAGTTCTTACTAAATAATACTTGCAGGGTCTACTTGCATACATGCACATAATATTCGCTTGTTTAATAGGCAGTCATTTAGCAAAATCATGCTTTGGACTAAAATAAAAAAAAATAAACGAGATCACCTTTGTGTAGTTTCGTTAATTCCTATGTGTTCTTCTGTGTTTTATTTATAAATTTCAACAAACACCTAGTCATTGCATCAGCTTTCTTTTTATTAGACATCGTAACTGCCCAACTTTTTAAATTTAAAGGCTAAAGCAACAGCCAACCAATCATCGATTTATTAACTTTAATATAAATAAATACATTCAATAGCTAAAAGAGGCCGAATTAGGTATTATACAAAACATTTTCTGCAACAATTATTTTTCATTTAACGATTGAAACCTTCTTACTTCTTATGGTTTTGTCTATTGGCCATAACATTTTCAGGATTACCTACAACCATTTCTCATTCGCTTTCTGCTTTTCTGTGTGCGCACTAATAATTGTAATTGTAGTAGTCTAAGTTAAATTTATAGTTTAATTTAATGCAGTGAGAAAGCAATCATTGTCAAAGTGTGAATTTAATTCATTTACAAGCCCCAAAGGCTTGAATTCATTCAGCAGCCAACAGAGTTAAAGAAAGCAAAAGGAGCCAAAAATACAAGAATAAAATGATAAAAAAAATTAAAGAAAACGAAACGTAAGGGAAAGCTTTTAAAATGTATACCAATGTATAGGTATTGGCAGGATTGTATTTTGGTTTTTTATTATTTTGTGTTTTTTTTACTTTTTTTTGGGATTAAAGCCAAATACGCTGTTATTTTTACAAACAATGTTCAGCTTGTACCGTCCAACAAAATTACTAAAAAAACAGTCAATTTAATACAAGAAAAACGATCGTTTACCTGTCTGACTGTCATAAAAACAATTTTATCTACATATATGTTTAAAAACCTTCTTATAAGTAGGAAGTATGAAGTAAATATGAAAGCATAACTACGACTACGAAAGACACTAATCAACTGAGATGTTTTAAATGCAATTATTGTCTTGGATAATACCAGCAGCTTTATCTTACCAACCGCAGATATTTCCTCCAGATTTTGGTATTTACAAAACCCTAAACAGTTTGATCTGAAGCACAGGAGCACTGAACAGGGACACAAAATATGCTAGGCAGTCTTCCTAACTTTTGGTACATTAAAGAACCTGAAATCATTTCTAGGCAGTCATCCTGCTCTTCTGGCATGAACTTCTGGTGCAATAAATACCTATTATTATGCCTATTAAAAGCCTAAATCATTTTTTCGCAAAGACAGAAGAAATTTTTTTGCTCCCGGGTCATAAGATGCCAACAGTGCCCTAGAGTGTCTACATGAAGTGGAAATTAGCCAGACCTTCGTGGCTATGTCACCCACCATGGAGTCTACTTCCTTATTATAGAAATAAAGTGGAGCACAAACTACCATTGCTCTTTCTACAGGAAACTCAAACCCTTGCTTTACAAGCTCGTCTGCCCTCTCATTTTCTCAAAAACCCCTGTGTCCCAAAACCCAGTAGAAGTGTGTTTGTCTCTCAACACACAAGGTACCAATCGTTTCGTAAGTGCCTGAATAACTGAGGAGTAGAAACGGTGCGTCGGGTTTACCTTGATTGCTGCCTGATTATTAATAAATATGTTTTCAGTTTAAGTGAACAATCCAAAACCGGCTGCTAATATAGCTGCTTGAGTCCCTGTCAGAAAAAGGATAGAGCTTCGATTGCCCTCCATCTTGAAGCCCTCCGTAAAGAAGTAGAAGGAGTCCTTAGCTGTACCCGGCCTTTAAATAAAGCTCAATTTCGCAATCATATAGTCACTGCTCCATTTGCCGCTTTAAACATTTTGTCATGACTATGTGACACCCGTTTATTGCTTCCAAATCCCATTATCCATCCAGCGCTGCCGTAGGGGTGCTTCAGTGGGCACTAATTATACACAGTCCCGCACTCTTCTGTGTGCTTTTCAGGCGCCTGAAGTTGACTTGCTTTTTCAATGCAGTCCACTACATAAGGACTCTGTAGAGTAAGATGAGAGGTCTATTGCGCAAGAACACATGTTTTGCTCAGCAGTTTTGTGCATGCATAGAGCGCATTGGTCGTCTTCTTGACCCTTAACTTCACATTGAGCCTCTACAAAATTTTTTATACAGTTTTACTCCAAGATACTTTGTGTGTCCGTTTGATAGTAGGCTGACGTTAGCCTGCCAGCTTGGTCCGCATAGTTGACTTTGCTCCTTAGCATTACACCAAGCTAGTCTAATAGTCAGAGCTAACAATTGGATTAAATAGTTACCAGACGAATTGGTTTTAACTTAACATTATTAAATGTCCTTTCGATATTCCAAATTCCGTTAATAAAGAGTAGGAGTTCAGTTACATTCCAAATATAAAAGTCAAGCAATCTTGCCAGTGTCTTTAGAAAAAACGATTAAAGGTAGTCCTTCGGATTCATTCCTACTTTTTGCCAAGTTGTAAGTCAAAAGCTAAATTAAACCAGCAAATTGCCCCACAGCTTGTCTGAAATAATACCATCTTTACCAGGAAATATATGAGGTTGAAACGAATTAAATGCCCATAAAGTTTTTACTTTATTAAAAATATTCTCTGCCAAATTTTTGACCGTACCTGGATTGTGTTCCTGTGTACTAACTGGATATGACTCCAAGTAATGAACAGTTAGGGGTTTTGGAGAAACTTCTGGGTTGTACCTTTCATTATCAATCAAATCAAAAATATCTAAAGATTTTTTTATTTTGCTCAGTTGACCAATAATTTAGTTATCTAAAATAAATTCTATTCAGGACCATTTTAGACACGAAAATATATAAAACGTAATCCTTAGGGCGTACGTATGTTTAGCGTTATAGGTTAGGTTAGGTAGAAAACGTAGTCGTTAAAGGAAATGATAAATCTCACTTGGGTTCGGGAGGCAGTAAGAAACGGTGGAGATGGAAGGAGACAAGAAATTTAGAAAAGGAGGATAAGAAAGAAATAAAAAGAATGAAACAGACTTACCAAGGCCTCTGGTGGGAATCTAACCCACAACCCCCTGACTGGTACACTCGTGCACTTACCACTGATTTACCGAGCACCCATGCTTTTAAGCTGGGACCTAAGGATCTATTAAACTTTTTGTACTTCTTTTATTTAGATGGCCAATAAACTGACAAAACAACAAGCTCCTTAATATTAGAAAATTGGTTATTTTAAGGAAATATTTGAGCTTTCATTTCAAAAATCTATTTCTGAGGCAGTTCGAACCCTATTTAGTATGATTTTTAGTAAAATGGACTACTTTTTTGTATATTCAACACTTGATTGTCACTAATAAATTATTTAATTGATTTTGTTATTTACTCGTCCAGATTACAGTAAAAACTAATTTTTTTTTTATTTTTGGTAGGACTTTTATTTAAAAAAAATATTTTCTGCAAACATAAGTTAACACAAAACTTTCGTTTTGTTACAAAAAGTATATCTCACCTCTTATGCTGTGTAGCCTTACATTTGATTATAAAAAGCCTGCAGTATTCAAGCTGTCATATTCTCGATTTGGCAAGAAGTCAAAACGTTTCTGGCCTTTTGCATTTACCAAACAACATAATCATCGCCTTTGTCATCATGCTTACTCGTTTTCTTCTTCTTTTCCTTTTAAACATCAACACCGTTGTCGTTTTATTAAAACATATTCAATTTATTATGAAATTTAATTTTTTTCTTTTGTTTATCAGTTGTTCCATTGAATTAAATTGAGTTTCATTTCTTGCCATATTGGCAACATTCTTTTGTTGGGATTTTTATTCTTTCATTTTGTCTATGTTCTTTGGCATTGAGGTGTTTGGTTTTTTCAAATCCTGCTGTTTTAACTTAATTTGATAAAATATTTTTGTCATTTACCTACTTAATTCATATTTATATGGTTTTCCCTATGCTGCAGCGCCTAAAGATGTATGTTTGTTTTTTATATATACCTACATGCATGTGTTTGTATAAAAGCATTTGTGCTTGTATATGTGTGTCTAAGCATACCATAATGTGGAGAAAAGCAAGAGTAGAAGTGCTTTACAAAAACTGCCTGAAGCCTTAGATGACAAAGATAATATTTGACTTAATTATGGTTATTTTTGTAAAGATTAAAAGGTTGTTCTTATTATGGTTATTGAGTTGACTTAAATAACTCTAGCAAATCAATTTGGTGGAAGAAATATTTTAAGTTGAGAAAACTTGACAATGATAATAAGGTAAATTATTTAATGAAGTGTTACTTATAATTAGGGAAACCAAAAAAGAAGAAGTATGATTTTTGTCCTTTTTCCTCTAAAGCCAATAGTTTTCGAGAAAAACGCATTTAAAGTTTTTTATGTGAAAATCCTCAAAAAATCGACCTTTTGGCCAAAATTGGTAGTGATCACAGATTTTTTTCCTTTTGCCTCTAAAGTCAATAGTTTTCGAGAAAAACGCATTTATAGTTTTTTATGTGAAAATCCTCAAAAAATCGACCTTTTGGCCGAAATTGGTGGTGATCACAGATTTTTGTCCTTTTGCCTCTAAAGTCAATAGTTTTCGAGAAAAACCCACTTAAAGTTTTTTATGTGAAAATCCTCAAAAAAAATAACTTTTTGGCCAAAATTGGTAGTGATCACAGATTTTTGTCCTTTTGCCTTTAAAGTCAATAGTTTTCGAGAAAAACACATTTAAAGTTTTTTATGTGAAAACCCTCAAAACTTCGACCTTTTGGCCAAAATTGGTAGTGATCACAGATTTTTGTCCTTTTGCCTCTAAAGTCAGTAGTTTCCGAGAAAAACCCACTTAAAGTTTTTTATGTGAAAACCCTCAAAAAAAATAACTTTTTGGCCAAAATTGGTAGTGATCACAGATTTTTGTCCTTTTGCCTCTAAAGTCAATAGTTTTCGAGAAAAACCCACTTAAAGTTTTTTATGTGAAAATCCTCAAAAAAAATAACTTTTTGGCCAAAATTGGTAGTGATCACAGATTTTTGTCCTTTTGCCTCTAAAGTCAATAGTTTTCGAGAAAAACCCACTTAAAGTTTTTTATGTGAAAACCCTCAAAAAATCGACCTTTTGGCCAAAATTGGTAGTGATCACAGATTTTTGTCCTTTTGCCTCTAAAGTCAATAGTTTTCGAGAAAAACGCATTAAAAGTTTTTTATGTGAAAATCCCTAAAAAATCGACTTTTTGGCCAAAATTGGTAGTGATCACAGATTTTTGTCCTTTTGCCTCTAAAGTCAATAGTTTTCGAGAAAAACGCATTAAAAGTTTTTTATGTGAAAATCCCTAAAAAATCGACTTTTTGGCCAAAATTGGTAGTGATCACAGATTTTTGTCCTTTTGCCTCTAAAGTCAATAGTTTTCGAGAAAAACGCATTTAAAGTTTTTTATTGGAAAATCCCTAAAAAATCGAATTTTTGGCCAAAATTGGTAGTGATCACAGATTTTTGTCCTTTTACCTCTAAAGTCAATAGTTTTAGTTTTTTATGTGAAAACCCTCAAAAAATCGACTAATTGGCCTAAATTGGTAGTGATCACAGATTTTTGTCCTTTTGCCTCTAAAGTCAATAGTTTTCGAGAAAAACGCATTTAAAGTTTTTTATGTGAAAACCCTCAAAAAATCGACTTATTGGCCTAAATTGGTAGTGATCACAGATTTTTGTCCTTTTACCTCTAAAGTTAATAGTTTTCGAAAAAAACGCATTTTAAGTTTTTTATGTGAAAACCCTCAAAAAATCGAATTTTTGGCCAAAATTGGTAGTGATCACAGATTTTTGTCCTTTTGCCTCTAAAGTCAATAGTTTTCGAGAAAAACGCATTTTAAGTTTTTTATGTGAAAATCCTCAAAAAATCGACTTTTTGGCCAAAATTGGTAGTGATCACAGATTTTTGGCCTTTTGCCTCTAAAGTCAATAGTTTTCAAGAAAAACGCATTTAAATTTTTTTATGTGAAAATCCTCAAAAAATCGACTTTTTGGCCAAAATTGGTAGTGATCACAGATTTTTGGCCTTTTGCCTCTAAAGTCAATAGTTTTCGAGAAAAACACATTTAAAGCGGTTTATGTGAAAACCCTCAAAAAATCGACCTTTTGGCTAAAATTGGTAGTGATCACAGATTTTTGTCCTTTTGCCTTTAAAGTCAACAGTTTTCGAGAAAAACACATTTAAAGTTTTTTATGTGAAAACCCTCAAAAAATCGACCTTTTGGCCAAAATTGGTAGTGATCACAGATTTTTGTCCTTTTGCCTCTAAAGTCAATAGTTTTCAAGAAAAACGCATTTAAATTTTTTTATGTGAAAATCCTCAAAAAATCGACTTTTTGGCCAAAATTGGTAGTGATCACAGATTTTTGGCCTTTTGCCTCTAAAGTCAATAGTTTTCGAGAAAAACACATTTAAAGCGGTTTATGTGAAAACCCTCAAAAAATCGACCTTTTGGCCAAAATTGGTAGTGATCACAGATTTTTGTCCTTTTGCCTTTAAAGTCAATAGTTTTCGAAAAAAACACATTTAAAGTTTTTTATGTGAAAACCCTCAAAAAATCGACCTTTTGGCCAAAATTGGAAGTGATCACAGATTTTTGTCCTTTTGCCTCTAAAGTCAATAGTTTTCGAGAAAAACGCATTTAAAGTTTTTTATGTGAAAACCCTCAAAAAATCGACTTATTGGCCTAAATTGGTAGTGATCACAGATTTTTGTCCTTTTGCCTCTAAAGTCAATAGTTTTCGAGAAAAACGCATTTAAAGTTTTTTATGTGAAAATCCTCAAAAAATCGACTTATTGGCCTAAATTGGTAGTGATCACAGATTTTTGTCCTTTTGCCTCTAAAGTCAATAGTTTTCGAGAAAAACGCATTTAAATTTTTTTATGTGAAAACCCTCAAAAAATCGACTTATTGGCCTAAATTGGTAGTGATCACAGATTTTTGTCCTTTTACCTCTAAAGTCAATAGTTTTCGAAAAAAACGCATTTTAAGTTTTTTATGTGAAAACCCTCAAAAAATCGACTTATTGGCCTAAATTGGTAGTGATCATAGATTTTTGTCCTTTTGCCTCTAAAGTCAATAGTTTTCGAGAAAAACGCATTTAAAGTTTTTTATGTGAAAACCCTCAAAAAATCGACTTATTGGCCTAAATTGGTAGTGATCACAGATTTTTGTCCTTTTGCCTCTAAAGTCAATAGTTTTCGAGAAAAACGCATTTAAAGTTTTTTATGTGAAAACCCTCAAAAAATCGACTTATTGGCCTAAATTGGTAGTGATCACAGATTTTTGTCCTTTTACCTCTAAAGTCAATAGTTTTCGAAAAAAACGCATTTTAAGTTTTTTATGTGAAAACCCTCAAAAAATCGACTTATTGGCCAAAATTGGTAGTGATCACAGATTTTTGTCCTTTTGCCTCTAAAGTCAATAGTTTTCAAGAAAAACGCATTTAAATTTTTTTATGTGAAAATCCTCAAAAAATCGACTTTTTGGCCAAAATTGGTAGTGATCACAGATTTTTGGCCTTTTGCCTCTAAAGTCAATAGTTTTCGAGAAAAACACATTTAAAGCGGTTTATGTGAAAACCCTCAAAAAATCGACCTTTTGGCCAAAATTGGTAGTGATCACAGATTTTTGTCCTTTTGCCTTTAAAGTCAATAGTTTTCGAAAAAAACACATTTAAAGTTTTTTATGTGAAAACCCTCAAAAAATCGACCTTTTGGCCAAAATTGGAAGTGATCACAGATTTTTGTCCTTTTGCCTCTAAAGTCAATAGTTTTCGAGAAAAACGCATTTAAAGTTTTTTATGTGAAAACCCTCAAAAAATCGACTTATTGGCCTAAATTGGTAGTGATCACAGATTTTTGTCCTTTTGCCTCTAAAGTCAATAGTTTTCGAGAAAAACGCATTTAAAGTTTTTTATGTGAAAATCCTCAAAAAATCGACTTATTGGCCTAAATTGGTAGTGATCACAGATTTTTGTCCTTTTGCCTCTAAAGTCAATAGTTTTCGAGAAAAACGCATTTAAAGTTTTTTATGTGAAAACCCTCAAAAAATCGACTTATTGGCCTAAATTGGTAGTGATCACAGATTTTTGTCCTTTTACCTCTAAAGTCAATAGTTTTCGAAAAAAACGCATTTTAAGTTTTTTATGTGAAAACCCTCAAAAAATCGACTTATTGGCCTAAATTGGTAGTGATCATAGATTTTTGTCCTTTTGCCTCTAAAGTCAATAGTTTTCGAGAAAAACGCATTTAAAGTTTTTTATGTGAAAACCCTCAAAAAATCGACTTATTGGCCTAAATTGGTAGTGATCACAGATTTTTGTCCTTTTGCCTCTAAAGTCAATAGTTTTCGAGAAAAACGCATTTAAAGTTTTTTATGTGAAAACCCTCAAAAAATCGACTTATTGGCCTAAATTGGTAGTGATCACAGATTTTCGTCCTTTTGCCTCTAAAGTCAATAGTTTTCGAGAAAAACGCATTTAAAGTTTTTTATGTGAAAACCCTCAAAAAATCGACTTATTGGCCTAAATTGGTAGTGATCACAGATTTTTGTCCTTTTGCCTCTAAAGTCAATAGTTTTCGAGAAAAACGCATTTAAAGTTTTTTATGTGAAAACCCTCAAAAAATCGACCTTTTGGCCAAAATTGGTAGTGATCACAGATTTTTGTCCTTTTGCCTCTAAAGTCAATAGTTTTCGAGAAAAACGCATTTAAAGTTTTTTATGTGAAAACCCTCAAAAAATCGACTTATTGGCCTAAATTGGTAGTGATCACAGATTTTTGTCCTTTTGCCTCTAAAGTCAATAGTTTTCGAGAAAAACGCATTTAAAGTTTTTTATGTGAAAACCCTCAAAAAATCGACTTATTGGCCTAAATTGGTAGTGATCACAGATTTTTGTCCTTTTGCCTCTAAAGTCAATAGTTTTCGAGAAAAACGCATTTAAAGTTTTTTATGTGAAAACCCTCAAAAAATCGACCTTTTGGCCAAAATTGGTAGTGATAACAGATTTTTGTCCTTTTGCCTCTAAAGTCAATAGTTTTCGAGAAAAACGCATTTAAAGTTTTTTATGTGAAAACCCTCAAAAAATCGACTTATTGGCCTAAATTGGTAGTGATCACAGATTTTTGTCCTTTTGCCTCTAAAGTCAATAGTTTTCGAGAAAAACGCATTTAAAGTTTTTTATGTGAAACCCCTCAAAAAATCGACCTTTTGGCCAAAATTGGTAGTGATCACAGATTTTTGTCCTTTTGCCTCTAAAGTCAATAGTTTTCGAAAAAAACGCATTTTAAGTTTTTTATGTGAAAACCCTCAAAAAATCGAGTTTTTGGCCAAAATTGGTAGTGATCACAGATTTTTGTCCTTTTACCTCTAAAGTCAATAGTTTTCGAGAAAAACGCATTTAAAGTTTTTTATGTGAAAACCCTCAAAAAATCGACTAATTGGCCTAAATTGGTAGTGATCACAGATTTTTGTCCTTTTGCCTCTAAAGTCAATAGTTTTCAAGAAAAACGCATTTAAAGTTTTTTATGTGAAAACCCTCAAAAAATCGACTTATTGGCCTAAATTGGTAGTGATCACAGATTTTTGTCCTTTTACCTCTAAAGTCAATAGTTTTCGAAAAAAACGCATTTAAGTTTTTTATGTGAAAACCCTCAAAAAATCGAATTTTTGGCCAAAATTGGTAGTGATCACAGATTTTTGTCCTTTTGCCTCTAAAGTCAATAGTTTTCGAGAAAAACGCATTTTAAGTTTTTTATGTGAAAATCCTCAAAAAATCGACTTTTTGGCCAAAATTGGTAGTGATCACAGATTTTTGGCCTTTTGCCTCTAAAGTCAATAGTTTTCGAGAAAAACACATTTAAAGTGGTTTATGTGAAAACCCTCAAAAAATCGACCTTTTGGCCAAAATTGGTAGTGATCACAGATTTTTGTCCTTTTGCCTTTAAAGTCAATAGTTTTCGAGAAAAACACATTTAAAGTTTTTTATGTGAAAACCCTCAAAACTTCGACCTTTTGGCCAAAATTGGTAGTGATCACAGATTTTTGTCCTTTTGCCTCTAAAGTCAATAGTTTTCAAGAAAAACGCATTTAAATTTTTTTATGTGAAAATCCTCAAAAAATCGACTTTTTGGCCAAAATTGGTAGTGATCACAGATTTTTGGCCTTTTGCCTTTAAAGTCAATAGTTTTCGAGAAAAACACATTTAAAGTTTTTTATGTGAAAACCCTCAAAAAATCGACCTTTTGGCCAAAATTGGAAGTGATCACAGATTTTTGTCCTTTTGCCTCTAAAGTCAATAGTTTTCGAGAAAAACGCATTTAAAGTTTTTTATGTGAAAACCCTCAAAAAATCGACTTATTGGCCTAAATTGGTAGTGATCACAGATTTTTGTCCTTTTGCCTTTAAAGTCAATAGTTTTCGAGAAAAACACATTTAAAGTTTTTTATGTGAAAACCCTCAAAAAATCGACCTTTTGGCCAAAATTGGAAGTGATCACAGATTTTTGTCCTTTTGCCTCTAAAGTCAATAGTTTTCGAGAAAAACGCATTTAAAGTTTTTTATGTGAAAACCCTCAAAAAATCGACTTATTGGCCTAAATTGGTAGTGATCACAAATTTTTGTCCTTTTGCCTCTAAAGTCAATAGTTTTCGAGAAAAACGCATTTAAAGTTTTTTATGTGAAAATCCTCAAAAAATCGACTTATTGGCCTAAATTGGTAGTGATCACAGATTTTTGTCCTTTTGCCTCTAAAGTCAATAGTTTTCGAGAAAAACGCATTTAAAGTTTTTTATGTGAAAACCCTCAAAAAATCGACTTTTAGGCCAAAATTGGTAGTGATCGCAGATTTTTGTCCTTTTGCCTCTAAAGTCAATAGTTTTCGAGAAAAACGCATTTAAAGTTTTTTATGTGAAAACCCTCAAAAAATCGACTTATTGGCCTAAATTGGTAGTGATCACAGATTTTTGTCCTTTTGCCTCTAAAGTCAATAGTTTTCGAGAAAAACGCATTTAAAGTTTTTTATGTGAAAACCCTCAAAAAATAGACCTTTTGGCCAAAATTGGTAGTGATCACAGATTTTTGTCCTTTTGCCTCTAAAGTCAATAGTTTTCGAGAAAAACGCATTTAAAGTTTTTTATGTGAAAACCCTCAAAAAATCGACTTATTGGCCTAAATTGGTAGTGATCACAGATTTTTGTCCTTTTGCCTCTAAAGTCAATAGTTTTCGAGAAAAACGCATTTAAAGTTTTTTATGTGAAAATCCTCAAAAAATCGACTTATTGGCCTAAATTGGTAGTGATCACAGATTTTTGTCCTTTTGCCTCTAAAGTCAATAGTTTTCGAGAAAAACGCATTTAAAGTTTTTTATGTGAAAACCCTCAAAAAATCGACTTTTTGGCCAAAATTGGTAGTGATCGCAGATTTTTGTCCTTTTGCCTCTAAAGTCAATAGTTTTCGAGAAAAACGCATTTAAAGTTTTTTATGTGAAAACCCTCAAAAAATCGACTTATTGGCCAAAATTGGTAGTGATCACAGATTTTTGTCCTTTTTCCTCTAAAGTCGATAGTTTTCGACAAAAAGGCATTTAAAGTTTTCTATGTGAAAACCCTCAAAAAATCGACTTATTGGCCAAAATTGGTAGTGATCACAGATTTTTGTCCTTTTGCCTCTAAAGTCAATAGTTTTCGAGAAAAAGGCATTTAAAGTTTTTTATGTGAAAACCCTCAAAAAATCGACTTATTGGCCAAAATTGGTAGTGATCACAGATTTTTGTCCTTTTGCCTCTAAAGTCAATAGTTTTCGAGAAAAAGGCATTTAAAGTTTTTTATGTGAAAACCCTCAAAAAATCGACTTATTGGCCAAAATTGGTAGTGATCACAGATTTTTGTCCTTTTGCCTCTAAAGTCAATAGTTTTCGAGAAAAACGCATTTAAAGTTTTTTGTGAAAACCCTCAAAAAATCGACTTATTGGCCAAAATTGGTAGTGATCACAGATTTTTGTTGTTTTGCCTCTAAAGTGAATAGTTTTTGAGAAAAACGCATTTAAAGTTTTTTATGTGAAAACCCTCAAAAAATCGACTTATTGGCCAAAATTGGTAGTGATCACAGATTTTTGTCCTTTTGCCTCTAAAGTCAATAGTTTTCGAGAAAAAGGCATTTAAAGTTTTTTTATGTGAAAACCCTCAAAAAATCGACTTATTGGCCAAAATTGGTAGTGATCACAGATTTTTGTCCTTTTGCCTCTAAAGTCAATTGTTTTCGAGAAAAACGCATTTAAGTTTTTTATGTGAAAATCCTCACAAAATCGATCTTTGGGCCAAAATTGGTAGTGATCACAGATTTTTGCTCTTTTGCCTCTAAAGTCAATAGTTTCGAGAAAAACGCATTTAAAGTTTTTTATGTGAAAATCCTCACAAAATCGATCTTTTGGCCAAAATTGGTAGTGATTACAGATTTTTGTTCTTTTGCCTCTAAAGTCAATAGTTTTTCGAGAAAAAAGCATTTAAAAATTTTTTATGTGAAAATCCTCACAAAATCGACCTTTTGGCCAAAATTGGCAGTGATCACAGATTTTTTGTCCTTTTGCCTCTAAAGTCGATAGTTTTCGAGAAAAACACATATAAAGTTTTCTATGTGAAAACCCTCAAAAAATCGACTTATTGGCCAAAATTGGTAGTGATCACAGATTTTTGTCCTTTTGCCTCTAAAGTCAATTGTTTTCGAGAAAAACGCATTAAAGTTTTCTATGTGAAAATCCTCACAAAATCGACCTTTTGGCCAAAATTGGTAGTGATCACAGATTTTTGTTCTTTTGCCTCTAAAGTCAATAGTTTTCGAGAAAAACGCATTTAAAGTTTTCTATGTGAAAACCCTCAAAAAATCGACTTATTGGCCAAAATTGGTAGTGATCACAGATTTTTGTCCTTTTGCCTCTAAAGTCAATAGTTTTCGACAAAAAGGCATTTAAAGTTTTTTTATGTGAAAACCCTCAAAAAATCAACCTTTTGGCCAAAATTGGTAGTGATCACAGATTTTTGTCCTTTTGCCTCTAAAGTCAATAGTTTTCGAGAAAAAACACATATAAAGTTTTCTATGTGAAAACCCTCAAAAAATGGACATATTGGCCAAAATTGGTAGTGATCACAGATTTTTGTCCTTTTGCCTCTAAAGTCAATAGTTTTCGAGAAAAAGGCATTTAAAGTTTTTTATGTGAAAACCCTCAAAAAATCGACTTATTGGCCAAAATTGGTAGTGATCACAGATTTTTGTCCTTTTGCCTCTAAAGTCAATAGTTTTCGAGAAAAAGGCATTTAAAGTTTTTTATGTGAAAACCCTCAAAAAATCGACTTATTGGCCTAAATTGGTAGTGATCACAGATTTTTGTCCTTTTGCCTCTAAAGTCAATAGTTTTCGACAAGAAGGCATTTAAAGTTTTTTATGTGAAAACCCTCAAAAAATCGACTTATTGGCCAAAATTGGTAGTGATCACAGATTTTTTGTCCTTTTGCCTCTAAGGTCAATAGTTTTCGAGAAAAAGGCATTTAAAGTTTTTTATGTGAAAACCCTCAAAAAATCGACTTATTGGCCAAAATTGGTAGTGATCACAGATTTTTGTCCTTTTGCCTCTAAGGTCAATAGTTTTCGAGAAAAAGGCATTTAAAGTTTTTTATGTGAAAACCCTCAAAAAATCGACTTATTGGCCAAAATTGGTAGTGATCACAGATTTTTGTCCTTTTGCCTCTAAAGTCAATAGTTTTCGACAAGAAGGCATTTAAAGTTTTTTATGTGAAAAACCCTCAAAAAAATCGACTTATTGGCCAAAATTGGTAGTGATCACAGATTTTTGTCCTTTTGCCTCTAAGGTCAATAGTTTTCGAGAAAAAGGCATTTAAAGTTTTTTATGTGAAAACCCTCAAAAAATCGACTTATTGGCCCTAAATTGGTAGTGATCACAGATTTTTGTCCTTTTGCCTCTAAAGTCAATAGTTTTCGAGAAAAACGCATTTAAAGTTTTTTATGTGAAAACCCTCAAAAAATCGACTTATTGGCCAAAATTGGTAGTGATCACAGATTTTTGTCCTTTTGCCTCTAAAGGTCAATAGTTTTCGACAAAAAGGCATTTAAAGTTTTCTATGTGAAAACCCTCAAAAAATCGACTTACTGGCCAAAATTGGTAGTTGATCACAGATTTTTGTCCTTTTGCCTCTAAAGTCAATAGTTTTCGAGAAAAAGGCATTTAAAGTTTTTTATGTGAAAACCCTCAAAAAATCGACCT